>OX424549.1:13078184-15478184 GCA_949152445.1 Cerastis rubricosa
GAGTTTAAAAAATGAGAACATGAAAGAAATTTACAAGCTCGTTGGAGCAGTAGATTTCAAGCCCCCTGCAGTCAACCTTCGATCTTCGTCGGATATAAGGTTAGGACACTTTACGGCCGTGTGTCTACGGGGTACTCAATGGACAAAATATGACGATAGATACGAAAAAGCTATAATCAGAAAAAATACACATTCAATTAATCCCCGAATAGTATTGTATGCTAAAATCAACTGACAAACATTTTGTGTGATGAAAATAAATATATAACTGATGTTATTAATGGTTTTGGTCACTTTATATGCACCTCCAACTTCTCCAACTTCTCTAAAACAAGCTGCAAGTTAGTTAGTTTGTTAGTTTTGTAAGCCCGTTATGTTTAATTTTTGGTGTACAATAAAGTTTTATTCTATTCTATTCTATTCTGCATCATGAGGAGCAACAAATTTTTACTATAGTTTTTCCACGGAAAAGTCTAGAGTTAAGCAAGCGTGGCCGGTTTTTTTGAAAACCGAGCTCCAACTTCTCTTGACTTCTGGTTTTTATTTTGTAGCTGACTCTTTCTGCTAAAGCTATCTGCAGTATGAACAGCAACAAATTATCATCATAGTTTTGCCACGGAAAAATAGTTAGTTAAGCTAGCGTGGCCGATTATTTTGTAAACCGACCTCCAACTTCTCTTGACTTCCGGTTTTTATTTTGTTGCTGACTCTTTCTGCTAAAACAAGCTGCACCATGAGGAGCAACAAATTTTTACTATAGTTTTTCCGCGGTAAAATCGTTAGTTAAGTTAGCGTTGCCGATTTTTTTGTGAACCGATCTCCAACTTCTCTAGACTACCGGTTTTTATTTTGTTGCTGTCTCTCTCTGCTAAAACAAGCTGCACCATGAGGAGCAACAATTTTTTACTATAGTTTTTCCGCGGAAATATCGTTAGTTAAGTTAGCGTGGCCGGTTTTTTTGTGAACCTATCTCCAACTTCTCTAGACTTCCGGTTTTTATTTTGTTGCTGACTCTTTCTGCTAAAGCAATCTGCAGTATGAACAGCAACAAATTTTCATCGTAGTTTTTCCACGGAAAAGTCTAGAGTTAAGCAAGCGTGACCGGTTTTTTTGTAAACCGACCTCCAACTTCTCTTGACTTCCGGTTTTTATTTTGTTGCTGACTCTCTCTGTTAAAACAAGCTGCAATATGAAGAGCAACAAATTTTTTCTATAGTTTTTCCACGGAAAACTTGAGAGTTAAGCTAGCGTGGATATTATTTATTTTGGTATAATTAAAAAAAAAACGTTTTTTATTTTTTTCTTCTTGGCATCTTTCAGCAACAAATTAGCAACAAATTGACCGCTATTTGCTTGATTGATCAGTCTACATTCAGTGATTTCCACGCTATCTTAATGTAAAGTTAGCGTTATTGCCGATTTTTTGCGATCGGTTGGAGCAACAAAATTATTTTTTTAGCAACTAATTAGCAACAAAAAAGCAACAAATTTCGGTGTTTTTTTTTTTCAATTTCGCTAATTTTACGTCGCCAGTTTTTTAGACCTACACGATTGCTACCTGAAAAGATGCTAGAACGATTTGTTACTAAGTAGTTACAAGTATTGGAATACTATTTTCTTTGTCTTCTCCCGTCACGTCATCATCTGCCTAGCCTTTTCCCTAACTTCGGTGGGGTTGGCTTCCAGTCTAACCGGATGCAGTTGAGTATCAGTATTTTATTATTCGCATGAAGCGACTGCCTAGGCCATCCATATATTATCATATTTCCCATATCTTCCCGTGGGTGTCGTAAGAGGCGACTAAGAGACTTGCCTGAGAATGGGCAGCAGCGTTCTCTGTGCTTTTGTGATAAACGTACTGCGATCGCCAACCCGCCTGCCAAGCGTGGCGATTATGGCAAAACCCCCCATGTTATATCAATGTGGCGAAACTTGGGGGAGGCCTATGTCCCGCAGTGGACGTCTTTCGGCTGAAATGATGATGATGATGATGTTGAATGCCTCTCTCACCTCCACAACCCCGGAACTGGGTAATACGAAACCCCTTGGTAAGACTGGATGTCAGACTTTCGGCTTCTGCCTACTTATAACGACTAACAAAGATGTACAAATGACAGCCGGGACCGACGGCTTAACGTGCTTTCCGACGCACGGAGGAAACTCGGTATCATCATATCATCCTCGAACCGACCTCGGCAAGCACGGCTTAAACTTGAAGAAGACCCGTGCGGCTGTTATTAT
The DNA here is from genome assembly GCA_949152445.1 of Cerastis rubricosa. NCBI lineage: Eukaryota > Metazoa > Arthropoda > Insecta > Lepidoptera > Noctuidae > Cerastis > Cerastis rubricosa. The sequence continues at coordinate 13,080,426 of OX424549.1, forward strand.
TTTACCACGAGCTCCTCAGCTGTCTTGTCCCATCTATCACTCGTAATTATTTGAATGTTTTTGGCCTCAGATGTTTTTGCTGATTGCATGACAGCATTGTTTAGTTAACCTTAATGTACTACTCATGTATGACATAAGACCATTTTATCTATTCTCCAAGATGATGCACATCTGAATCACACATTTCTTTAAACTCCTTAATGAGTATGCAAGCTTCTTCATCCGGTAGTTAGTCATAGAATAGAATAGAATAAAACTTTATTGTACACCAAAAATGAAAATAACGGGCTTACAAAACTGCTAATCTTATGGTTACAACGGCGGTCTCATGCGCATAAGCGGTATGCGGTTTCATGGTCTCTGCGGAGTCATGTGCTTATGAAACATAATATTTGCAGACATGTTCGTCTGATGGCCGCTACTAATCGATCAGAATGACCCTGTCCATTTAACCTTAGGTTAAACTATCAATTAGCATACTGTATTAGCTTTTTCGCATTTAAATCGTGGCTAAATAATAACAGCCGCACGGGTAGATTTTTAAGGTTAAGCCGTGCTTGCCGAGGTTGGTCCGTGGATCAGCGACCATAATTACATACCGAGTTTCCTCCGTGCTTCGGAAAGCATGTTAAGACGTCGGTCCCAGCGGTCATTTGTAGATCTTTGATAGTCGTTAGGAGTAGTCAGAAGCCGAAAGTCTGACATCCAGTCTTACCAAGGGGTATCGTATTACCCAGTTACTGGGTTGTGGAGGTCAGATAGGCAGTCGCTTCATGTAAAATACTGGTACTCAGCTGCAACCGGTTAGACTGGAACCCGACCCCAAAATAATTAGTTTTGGAAAAGGCTAGGCAGATGATGATTAGCTTTTTCGCATTGGTCTAATGGTCAAAAGCGCGACTGCTAAGCAAGAAGCTTTGCGTTCGAATCCCAGGTCGGGCAAAGTGTTATTGGGTTTTTCCATCAGGAATTTCTCAGTAGCAGCTGCGGTCGGTGCGAGTCTGGATTTGTGCCCGGTTGATGGCAATAGGCTCGCCCCCTATTACATGGGACTTTAACATAACTAGCGAAATGTGGGTGTACTATTAGATACGCTTCTGCCTAACCCTTTTAGGATTACAGGCATGATATGGTTCTTCTGCGGCTTCGTCCGCGTTTCGCATATATTTTGTAGCTTACATTGTTTCCACAGTTTTGGAATAATGGTTGTAGACAATGAAATGGTTACCTTGTCCGTGTTTACATATTATTAGGGCTGACTATAGTCAGTCCTAAGGTATACCTTAGCAGCAGTAAAATGTGTAAGACACCCAAAAGTTTTAGTAAACAAAATTTTGAAATCTGGAAAGGCTACATAGTTACTGCGTGCTCATCTGAGAATAGGTCAGCCATATTCCCCTGTGTGCTGTTTGCTGCGACTAAAAGGCCATCAGACACATAGACAGTGGTAATAAAGTCAACGTTTTAATGACCGCAAGTTTGCAACAGTTATGCGTGGAATTAGGTGCTGGCTCGTCGCCCGTGCGCTTTATTTACTTTAAAAGCATTTCCTTACGTCTATTCCTAGGGCTTGAGAATGTGATGGGTTGCTTCATAACGTATTATGACTAGTTTGGAATTATGCCGTTTGGTCAGTCCTAATTAGTTTAGTTTAGTTATTAATAATGATCAAAATGACATGTCAAGCTAAGCAAAAAAAAAGGAGCATAAAATACAAATTATCATACATTAAGAATTACTCGAGAAATTCGACAAAAATATAGACTAATCGTTTATCAACAAAAAGAAATAAAATATTTTATTAATTTTAATTAATTATTCGTTTTATTATATTATTACACATTACATGCCGAGACTAGTCTTTATGGGTAGGTGAAAAAAGAGTTTGACAATCAGACCAGCCAAGGGGTATCGTGTTTTCCATTAACTGAACTTGGAATATCTGCTGGAAATTCCGAGATAACTCTTTCCCGTCAGATCATCTTTTTTTAACGAGACCACGTGTGGTGTCCACTCGTTACACTGTTTAGGGTTTAGAATAAAACGATAAAACTATCAGTAAGTAGATGAATGACTTTAAGGGTACGTGCTCTCGCTGCACGGGTTAAGTGTGGACTATTTAATTATATCTCCAACAAGCAACAATCGTATTATCCAGTTACTGGGTTGTGGAGGTCAGATAGGCAGTCGCTTCATGTAAAATACTGGTACTCAGCTGCATCCGGTTAGACTGGAAGCCGACCCCAAGATAGTTTGGGAAAAGGCTAGGCAGATGATGATGAAGCAATCAGATTATGTAACTGAATCAGTTAGTTTCGGAATTTAATATGAGCTCTAATTCCCAGTCAGTTAGCTGTAAATTTAACGTTCAAGATGGTAGTTAAACTGTACTGTTAACTATTAACTTGATTATGAGATTGAGTCTTTTCAGGAAAACGGTTGGTCCAACACGCGAAACTAGTGTTAAAAACGAAATATCCGAAATTATAAGTTTATAAACTAAAATGGAGTGACCATTTTAGTTTATAAACTTATAATTTCGGGTATTTCGTTTTTAACACTAGTTTCGCGTGTTGGACCAACCGTATGATTAACACTTGTAACGGGATTTTTACCATATTTATTATTTGTCTTGAGTTCCTGATAATGCGGCGCTGTTGCAAACGCCATGATCACGGATAAACTGAAGTTATTGCGGGTGGGTTTTTATGAGCAGACAAATTGGTCTACCCTCTTTCTTGTTCGTTTTTTGCGCGCCGTACCACTACCACTGTCACTCACAACTCGATTCTGTTCCCGACACATGAAACTCACTGTGTCCGTTTCAACCACGCGGCCAACTCATAATACTTGATGAAACTTTGCCAGGAATTAGTCCTAATTTGTTCCTATACACACCTCTTTTCGTGAATTTGTTCCAAAAAAAACCAAGAATAGTTGGCCGCTAGAACCGCCACTTGCCGTAGTCATCGCCCGTGATTACACAGAAACTATATAATGCAGATAGACGAATTATGCATCAAAAGAAAGGTCTTAATTTGTTCCATTTGTTTCAAAAATAAAAAACATCAAAAAGTAAATAAATGAAAAGTTATGCAATATTTGGTTTTCAGGTTATGAGTAGGTAGGTATCTCACCTTATATATCAAATTATTAGAAGCTAATGTGTATGGACAATTAGTCCCTAATTTGTTACAGCGAATAAACAGAAAAAAATACTAGAAAGTAGGTTCAATGATTTGTTAGAGTCGATTTTAGTTGGCCGCTCGGACGGCAATATGCCTAAAATACAATGGCGTTTATCTCGTTATTAAAAGCAGGTTTAAGCTTAGTTATAGTACTAATTGACGGGTAAAGTAACCTAGTTTGGATAAACATGGAGAATATAACTGCAGCATTCATATTTTAGAAGAAATTTACAAAAAATCTGTAGTATGAAACCGTATGAGAGTAGGGTGACCATGATTACATTGCTACGAAGGCATGTTTTTAATGTTGGACTCTGTTTGAACGAATATGCGGTTCGTTTTGCGGCCATTGTCTATTGTTCTTAATCCAAAAAAAAAGAAAAAAAAAATAATAAAGAAATAATAAGATTTTCAAAAGGTGATTTTTTCGTTTGGGAGCAGCCAAAAGCAGGCTTGCTTCCAGTCATCATGAAAAAGTAAAAATTTAACTTACCGCAGTTCATTTGGATCCCTCTGCAATACAAACTCAAAACTCAAACTCAAACTCAAAGCGTTTATTTCAATTAGACCATTACAGGCACTTTTGAAAGTCAAAAAACAAAACAAAACGCTAAGCTAAAGCTACAGTCCCAGTCACAAGGCATAATAACTTGTGAAAGTACTGTAGTTGCCCATTCCAAAGCGTAGATCTCTATGGAGAAGAATGGGCAAGAAACTCCATGGACACTCTTTTAAATCAAAATATGTTACAAAATCTTGGTTACATCATTCATGTTAAGAATTACAAATATGTGAGAACGATGTAGAAATACGGGCAAGTTAAGAGCGTCCAGAGTAAAAGATTAAATCAGTAATACAAAAACAAAGTAATTAAAATAAACCGTGGTAGCTAAGAGATGACCAGTCACAACTAACAGCGCCCGTTCACGAACATCACGCATGTATCAGCCATCATTCAACTCAACCATATTGAAGGGAACTAAATGACCCGACACACCCGCCACCATCAGCGTGACATTTAAGTGAGCATGACATTCACTCAACCACCAGGGTATATTCGCGTCAATGAAAGATGTAGGTACTCAGTAAATGGTGGCGTTGCAGTACACAGTACTCACACATGTGCTATGCAATTATATAATACTAGATTGAATCTATACAATGCAAATATATTTTTACAATCTTCTGCTGCTTCCACAAGAACTTCAAATGGTAATTCACATGATTCAGGTTGCCCCTATGGTTGTGGAGCAGGACCAGCATTGCGCCAAGCATTTTTATCAACAATGTAATCCCCCAACTTATAATATGCTTGCCTACATAGTGTGCGTTTTATGCAAGATTTAAATTTCGTTTCATTCAGTTGTTGAATGGGGGTAGGTATTTTATTGTAACATTTTAAACAGTACCCCATGAAAGATGAGTCTACTTTAGCCAACCTAAAACCTGGCTGAACTAGTTGGTCCCTGTTTCTAGTATTATAGTGGTGCCGGTCACCTCTTTTACTAAATAAATGCAGATTTTTCCTAACGTACATGATGTTTGCATAGATGTATTGACAAGGTACAGTCATGATGTTAATTTCCTTAAACAGTTCTCTTAGAGAATCGCGCCTACGAAGGTTATATATGGCTCTGATGGCTCTTTTCTGCAGAATAAATATAGACTCGATGTCTGCAGCCCGTCCCCATAGTAAAATACCGTATGACATAATACTATGAAAATAACTAAAATACACTAGCCTCGCGGTATCTACATCAGTAAATTGACGGATTTTTCTGACAGCATATGCCGCTGAACTCAGCCGTCCTGCAAGAGATGTTAAATGAGGACCCCATTGTAGCCTTGAGTCGAGCGTGATCCCCAAGAAAACAGTTTCATCGACAAATTCAAGTTTCTCTTGATTCAATACTATGTCAGTATCACAAAATTTGACATTTGGTAGAGAAAATCTTATGCACTTAGTTTTTTTCCCATTTAATACTAAATTGTTAGCGGTAAACCAGTTATGGACCTGCATTAGAGCGTTATTTACGTCGTCAAGGTTTGTAGCATGTCTGTTTATCCTAAATATTAAAGAAGTATCGTCAGCGAACAACACCATTTGTGGATGATTTTTAAATAAATGGGGTAGGTCATTTATATATACTAAAAAGAGGAAAGGACCCAATATCGAACCTTGTGGTACACCCATTTTTACTTTTAAACCCATTGAATTTACACCATTTACCTGTACTAGCTGCAGTCTATCATTCAAATACGATGTGACTAAACTGAGCGCAAGTTTACCTAAACCATAATGCTTCAGTTTCAAGAGCAAGGTTATACTTTTTGGTGGTGAGTTCCACATTATCAAATCCAACATATAAGTGACACAACTCATAGCTAAGCACTCTTAAACACTTCTGGATATAGTGATAGTTGTCTCAGTAACTTAGTAGTTTGTAAATCTCGGGAATTAAAAACGTACGAGGTACGAGCACACAGTTAAAAATTCAGCACAGTAATGACTATATTCACAACAAAAATTTATCGTTCAAACCCCTTGTGACAAATATTTTTAACAATAGTTTGGAAACAATAGAGATCCTTTTTCTGGAATCGTTCCCATCATAAAACACCTGTGGAAAGTCAATGAAACGAAAATTTAATCAGTAAATACTTTAAAGAATTAAGAACAATAGACAATGGCCGCAAAACGAACCGCATATTCGTTCAAACAGAGTCCAACATTAAAAACATGCCTTCGTAGCAATGTAATCATGGTCACCCTACTCTCATACGGTTTCATACTACAGATTTTTTGTAAATTTCTTCTAAAATATGAATGCTGCAGTTATATTCTCCATGTTTATCCAAACTAGGTTACGTTACCCGTCAATTAGTACTATAACTAAGCTTAAACCTGCTTTTAATAACGAGATAAACGCCATTGTATTTTAGGCATATTGCCGTCCGAGCGGCCAACTAAAATCGACTCTAACAAATCATTGAACCTACTTTCTAGTATTTTTTTCTGTTTATTCGCTGTAACAAATTAGGGACTAATTGTCCATACACATTAGCTTCTAATAATTTGATATATAAGGTGAGATACCTACCTACTCATAACCTGAAAACCAAATATTGCATAACTTTTCATTTATTTACTTTTTGATGTTTTTTATTTTTGAAACAATTGGAACAAATTAAGACCTTTCTTTTGATGCATAATTCGTCTATCTGCATTATATAGTTTCTGTGTAATCACGGGCGATGACTACGGCAAGTGGCGGTTCTAGCGGCCAACTATTCTTGGTCATAGCGCCTTGGTTTTTTTTGGAACAAATTCACGAAAAGAGGTGTGTATAGGAACAAATTAGGACTAATTCCTGGCAAAGTTTCATCAAGTATTATGAGGTGGCCGCGTGGTTGAAACGGACACAACTCACTGTGTCCACTCGCGAAATTTTTACGGCACTGTTTCGGTTTTTACACAGTCGAACTACTAGATTCCAGGCTCTTGACAGTTGATACCCATCCTCCCGGTTGAAGTCAAAATCATGGTAAATATCCCGTTTTAAGCATTATTGATAGTATCCGAAATTGTTCTTAAAGTGGTCTTCTTTCTTTATCGCGTCGATTTGCCTTAAAGTTATTGAAATGTAAAAAGATCTTGTAAGACGATTTCCTTTTTAGGGTTCCGTAGCCGAATGGCAAAAAACGGAACCCTTATAGATTCGTCATGTCTGCCTGTCTGTCTGTCTGTCTGTCTGTCTGTCTGTCTGTCCGTCTGTATGTCACAGCCACTTTTTTCCGAAACTATAAGAGCAATACTTTTGAAACTTGGTAATTAGATGTATTCTGTGAACCGCATTAAGATTTTCACACAAAAATAGAAAAAAAACTATTAATTTTGGGGTTCCCCATACATAGAACTGAAAACCAAAATTTTTTTTTTCATCTAACCCATTCGTGTGGGGTATCTATGGATAGGTCTACAAAAATGATATTGAGGTTTCTAATATCATTTTTTTCTAAACTGAATAGTTTGCGCTAGAGCCACTTCCAAAGTGGTAAAATGTGTGTCCCCCCCCCTCTAATTTCTAAAGTAAGAGGAGGAAAATTCTGAAAATATTTAAGTTTGTAGAACGTAAAAAAAACTATCAACGAAAATTGGTTTCAATAAGATATGATGTTTAGTTTTTGAGATATGGGACTTTTTCATCAAACTGCAGCAGTAACTTTGTTTTTCATTAACATACTATGAAAAACCAATTTAGTTTTGCGGTTTAGTGGAAGTTTACAACTAATACTACTAACTAATGAATGACAGTTCAAAATATTGTTTGGGGCTATGGAACCCTGTGTGCGAATAAGACTCGCACTTGGCCGGTTTTTTATTATAATACAACCAATCGTAAAACTTTTTACAACTATTACTTGCATCAATATTTAAACGACACAATTAAAGTTTTACATCCTTTTCCACTGGCGACCATGAAAGCAAAAAAAGGGTTCGCATCGTCGGAAAATGTAAAAAGTTAAATAAGTCCAGGAGTCGAGGTGAAGGCAATAAAACTAATCCAATTTGAGGAATTCTCTTGGTATTTAAATGGGTATTTATTTTTAACCAGGATAAAGTAGGTTGAGATGATTTGCTCTCTTTATGCATGAAGAACTTCATCTAGAAAAGGAGCTAGATTTGCACTTGTATTCACCATATTAAGACGCTGTACCTCGTCAAAACAGGCAACTTTGAACAGTTTTTTAGCCAAATGTATACATTTTAGAGCAACAAAAAAAATATATGTTACTCTTGACCATATTTATGAGGGAACCTTCGGACCCAAAACACGTTTTTGGAAAAAAATCCCGATAAAAAAAAATAGAGAAGTTCTGATTTTCAAGCAAGTGTAACTGTATTACTGCTCAACTAATCTTGACTAAATTCATAACAGTGATGTAATATAAAATAATAAAGGGAACTGTCGCTTTTCTTTTTCGTTTTATTTACTATATTTGTAAGGATTCATGTTTTTAATGATAATTATTCGAACAAGTCGAACGTCACATCACGCCATTCGCGGCGTCTTGTCGCATCTCTTTTATTTTTACGCAGAGTGACAGTGACCGCTGAGGCGCGCTGCTAGATGGACGTATGTCACTTTTTTTCGCTCGCCGCTCAAAATTTTTCAATTAAATTTCGATCTGTTTGTTGTTGAAAGCTGTTTATTATATTTTATTTTATGATTAGTTTTTCGTTCGTGTAAATTTTTGTTCGATTTTAGTCATAAAATGTGTAAATAAAAAATCAGTGATAATCAGTGGCGAAGAGTCAAAATTGTGGGTGGGGAACCTCAGTGGCGAAGAGTCAAAGTTCTGCAAAGGGAATCCGAAAAATTAAATGATGTAATTTTGTTTATTCGTCATTCCCGTTTTCAGCGATCCCGAAAACCAAGAAAATGACCCCCATGACGAAAAAACTGAAAATTTCATCAGCGACATCTTGAAGTTTTTTTTTTACCGAATCTTCGTTATCAGCGACCCTTAAAACTACAAAAATGACACCAATTATAAAAATATCGAAAAATTTCGTAAGCGCCAACTTAATCTATTTTGTAAATTGTCAAGAATAAAATGTACAGGAACCATAAACAAAATAAAAGTGATTTATCTTATGTAAATAAGTCAACTAAAAAGCGCGAGTGATACCATATATGAAAACGTCTCATGTTAGAAGACAACATTTTGAAGAATTGTGTCGTGTAGAATTTATATATTTAGATTTTGCTAAAATCATCAAAAGAAATAAAATTTATTTAGACTTAGATTGTTTTAATTTAGTGTATTCTTACTGTTCGTCCACCTCTTCATGCATATCTCCATCCGCCCCGTCCGTACGTCCACCCTTTCATTCGTCTATCCACGCACCCGTCTGTACAGTAACCTAGCAGAAGGGGGGGGGGGAGAGGGCAGAGGAGGTCCTCACAACTTCAAGAACAAAATACAAACATTAAGAAAAATAATAATATGTAGCTAGCACAGCTGTCTTTTTCGGGGATTCCCTCACAAACACTAGCTCAGCTCTATGTATAATTCGGAAAAACTTTTAGTTATATCAAGACTGTGAAGACACTTAAAAGCCATTAATGATACAGTTTCTGAGTGGCTATCTTTAGACCTTTTAAAGTTTATTGTAGATAGGGTGATAGTCTGAGCTAAGTCTCCCAGTGCTAGGCAAGACCACAGGGGGACCCTGTGGTTTTGCCTAGCCTTGAACCCTCTTAGCATGCTACCGAGGGGTTCCGGTCTGAGCTTTCGGTTGAAGAGAGGTGGTCATACCTTGCCTTCTTTACATGGTTGATAGAAATTCTTTGCCCCCAACAATTTGCAACTGATGAAGCTACTGATGGTTATAGAAACTTGTTGACAAATGCGCAGTCATGCATGTGAAGCGAGATTATGGAATCCATGGGATTCCAGAATCTCCGATCCGATTCCTCTTCTCAACAGAAACCTACAAGTATTTGGGAATGTGAGAAGCATTAGGCATCAATACTGCTGACATGAAACAATCGTTGAGGGAACGCTCCTTTGGCCGCCTGAATAAGATGCTAAGCAGTCTTTTGTCAGGCGGAAACAAGTTTCGTGATAGGAAGGTCCGCATACTGCTAACTAGCTTAGAAACCTCGACCAACATCTGAGGAGGCTTTCGTTTCGCAGCTGGATCAAGGGCTTGATTCAGAAAGCAGTAATTCTGGACAAGGCGCGGATTGTTAGGAGGTTCCTCTTTGAAAAACCCTGACCATCGGTAGTTCGGGCACGGTTCCCGATGCCGGTATGCTACTATTTTTAAATGTTTTTATTTATAAATATGTATTTTCTTACATACTGTTACAAGCTGGGTATAGGATAAATTATCACACTACCAATTAAACACTAAAAATCTTTATTTAACACTAAACAACACTTATAACTCAATCACAAATACACAACTGACCACTAATCACTTATATATCGCATTAGTAGTTCACTTAGATCACTTCGTTCCGTAGCCAAAATCAGACTAACTCACTCGCGAGAAATCGCTATGCCCCCGTAGGGGGGCGAGGCTGGCGGGATGTGGGTTCTACCCTTGCCCCGCGGTATCATCACATGTGCCTGTATAGGCTCGGAGGGGCGAGCGCGTGTAAAGTGCCACTCGCCAGTGTGTAATTGTCATTTTGTCCGCTAGGAGTCGCCAGCGGCGCTGGGCGCTGCTCGCTTAGCTACGGTGAAACGTTACCGTAGCGAGCGCCGTTTTTTTTGCGCCACCTTGGCGGTCTGTCACCGCCAGGTGAGACCTTTTTTTTTTTTATGCATGGCATCTCGCAGTTCAACCTAGGTTTGTCGTCTGCTTAACCGGACTATCCTGTGGGTGCCTTAAGAGTAAGGCCTCCAGCCAGGGCATAAAAACTTACAAACTAAGCGACTATATGCTGAGGGCACCCCCTGTGGGGTACGAGCCTCGGCTCAGGGCGTCGCTGGGGGAGGACTGCATGGGGACAGGCTGGATCTGAATGATATCATTATTTAGGGGCTGATTTAAAACTACTGGCACAGCATCGCGGGCTGGCTCGAGCGAGGGTCGGGGAGGGCATGGACCGGGACGTCGCGACGGACCTCGACGGCGAGGTCGGAAAGACGGCGGTTTGTGTCTGAATTTTTTAAGAGTGCTAGTCTCTTTGCTACTCTCCTGGAGGAGGGTGATAGCATCGTCGGGAGTGACGAGGGTATGCCGAGGACGGCGTACTGTACTAATGCGCGAGGGTTCGTAACGGGCGGCCGCTGCGATCAGGGGATTACGGTGTTTACTGGCGTTATCGAAGAAACGCTTCGAAAGACGTTTCATAGACTGAAGGACGGTGGGCATTCTAAGGTCTACGTGTAGACGGTCGTTACGGACATAAAAAGGGGCTCCCGTGACTCTACGTAAGAACCGGTTCTGCAAGGTTTGCATCCTATGGATGTATTTAGGCTTGGTGTGAGCGTACACGACGCAAGCGTACGTCATAATGGGGCGGATCACCGCGGTATAAAGGCGCAACTTGCACTTGAGTGACAATTTGCTGATCGCGCTCCAGACTAGGGGCCATAGTGTTTGAATTTGAGCGGCAATGTACTGTGTAACGCCGCCCATGTAAGCGAACGAATAGCTAGCCTGCGCCGCTCCTTCGTCGCGTGAGTTAGAATGCATGACTAACACACTTCCGCACCCTTCGCCTATTTATATGAACGACTCATGTTCGAGAAACTTCCACAACTTCCGTGAATCTCTAGGTAGTTCCTTAGGGGAAACCCATCCTTCGAGAAAGTTCTACAACCTTCTTGAACCTTCCAGATAGCTTTATAGTGGAACCAATCCTTCTAGAGAGTTCTAGAAAGGTCCAGAACTTTCTCAAAGTTTCTAGACATTTCCATTGTGGAACATTCTAGGATTATTCTCGAATCTTCTAGACATACTGGATCATTCTAGACTCGAACGTAATCCTAGAATGTTCTCGTAAAGCAGGCAACGTAACACTGCCCCTCCTTAGACATGCTCGTCCCGAGCATCGTTAGTCCCGTAGTATCGCGCTAATCGATCTACATGTACGATCTTAGGCGCACCTCGTGGACCCTTCTGTATTCGGTAGGTGACATCGTTGACCCTGGACAATCCTGGTCACGACTCGGTATGGTCCATCCCATTTTGCTTGCAATTTCGGAGACTTCCCTTTGCTACGCACTGGGTTATGCAACCACACCACTGAATTCTCGTCGAAACCTCTCCTGTTCGTCTTCTGGTCATAATGGGTCTTCATCTTCTCAGACATCTGTTGGCCGGATTGTCTGATATGCTCATAGACATCGTTCAACTTGTAATGCAAGTCATTTGCATAATCTGTAACATTGCGTGGTGCATCAGGGGCAGTTCCAGTGATTGAATCTGCGGGCAACCGTAATTCCCTTCCAAAGTTCGCGAAGGCTGGTGTCACAGTCGTACTTTCGTGGACTGCACTACGGTAGGACAGAAGAAACGGCTGTATGTGCTTGTCCCAATCCTTTTGCCTGCTTGCTACGACTTTTGCCTGATTTCTCTACAACGTTTGGTTAAAGCGTCCCACCATTCCATCAGATTGTGGGTGGTAAGAAGTGGTTCTTGTTTTGTGGGTACCCATCATTCGGCAAGTCTCCTGAAATACTTGTGATTCAAAATTCCTTCCTTGATCACTGTGAATTTCTAAGGGTACTCCAAACTTCCTGAACCAATTTATCTGCGACAGTTGTAGCTTCATGGTTAGGAATGGCGAACACTTCTGGCCACTTTGTGAAATAATCCATGACAACCATTAAGTACTTGTTCCCACTTTCACTCTCTGAGAATGGCTCACCATTCTCAGGAGGCTCCAACGTTGTACACTTTTAATGCACATCTGCTGCGTGTTTGGGGTTTTTTCACAGCCGCACAAATGATACATTTACGACAACAGTCCTCCACATCTTCTCGACAGTGGATCCAGTAAAATCGCTCTCGGATCTTCATTAGAGTCCTTTTTACCCCCATATGTCCTCCAGAACATACATCATGGTAGAGCCTGATGAACATCCGGTACTTTGGCTTTAGGGACAACCATTTGTAGATGACACCTGTCCTCTCGAGCGTTTTCCCATTTACGGCACAAGACTCCATCCTGGATAACCAAGCTGGTCCATTGGGCCCAATAACTCTTCGTGATGGAACTCATCGCTGCCACATCACTCCAATTGGGTTTAGGAGCACCAGCTTTGATCTACTCGAAGATCGGTTTGATCTCTGAGTCATTTTGCTGAGCCTGCTGTAGGGTTTCCTTCCATTCATCACTGAGATTCGTTCTAAGCACCCCTCACGGTTGCTACCTCCTTAGTCTCTTGCCTGGCACAGTGCTTAAAATCTTCAGGACAAGGTCTTCTTGACAAGGCGTTATCGTGAGTTCTCCCAGTGCGATGTTCAGTTATGCAGTCGAACTCTTGCAATAGTTCAATCCACCATCATCACAATCCATGTCGCCACTTGTCCCTCCGGATTTTTGAACTGTAATAGCCACTTCAATGCAGCATGGTCAGTTCGCAGCTGGAACTTTCGTCCCAGCAAATACACTCTTTTGCAAAAAAAAACGGGCACCTAAGGAAATTACGTTCTAAGGACGATTTGAGTTATCATCGTTCTCTTGCCATGAAATTTAATTATTTGACGTACTCTGTATACTTATGATCGTGTAAATTAATACGCGTGAAATGAACTTCGGCAATATTTTTTTTAAATAGTCGATCAATTCTTTAAAACCGATGTACACGGCCAAACAATAAGAAGTGGTCCGGCATAAAGACAAGAAGATTTTTTTACTTTTTTTGATTAAATAAAGTTACAAATGTAAAAACTTAATAACGAGTGTGACCTCCTCTTGCCAAAATCACAACTTGAATCCTTCTGGGTATGCTTTCCACGATGTTTTTAATAACGTTTTGAGGAATACGTTCCCACTCTTCTGCAATGACTCGTTTTAGCTCCCTGATGTTTTGTGGAGCAGGTTGCACTCATCTTACCCGTCTCTTTAGAACATCCCAGACATGCTCAATTGGATTGAGGTCAGGAGTTCGATCTGACCAATCTAAACGACGGATCCCAACTTCTTGCATGTACGCTTCCACGTCGCCAGAACGGTGTGGGCGACCATTGTCGTCCATAAAAATGGAATCTTCCCCAAGTACAGTCAATGCAGGTTGTGCATATGGAATTAGGAATTCCATTATGTGCTTTTAATGTTCCATTTTCTATGAAAACTAACTCCGTACGCTGCGTCGAATTAATTGTTGCCCAAAACAAAACGGAGCTTTAGCCATAAGGAGTGATTTCTTCGAAACACACTTCCGCATAGCGTTCGCGTGGTCTTCGTAGCACTCGTCGGCGTCGGTCCTCTCCGCACAAAGAGATTCTAGCTTCATCAGAAAACAATACTTTATTCCAGTCCTCCAGAGTCCATGAAGCACAGTTTCGAGTAAACTAAAGTCGAGCAACACGGTGCTCACGGAGTAAATTAGGACCCCGAGCCGGGCGGTAACTCCTGATATTGGCAGCCAAAGCCTCCTCCTGAACGTCCACAAGCTAACTTCTACTCCTCTTCTTCAAGGCTCTTCTTCAGGTCCACACTTGATGCTTTACGATTCCGCAACGCCTGACTCACCAAAAAGCGGTGTCTTGGTTCTGTGCATCGTTTTCTTCCCGAACCAGATCTTCTTTTGACCGAAGCGGTCTCTTGATACCGTTGCCAAGTCCTCTGGACAGTTGAACGACTCACATTTAGCCGCTGAGACACGTAAGTTTGCGAACGAGCTTCTTCAAGTAGGGCTATAATTTTACCGGCCCTTATCGCTTTTAACTCATATCAAAAAGTGGTATTTAATGTAAAAAGAAAATTAAATTGTTTAATTTGTTGTTTTAAAATTTTAGTAATCAGTAAAAATATCGTTTCAGCAATTCGCGCCATTAGTAAAGCAATTTTACAATAATCAATATTTTTCTTTTGCTCATTTCAACATTTAAATTTGGAACGTAAAGAATCATGCCAGGATGCTTCAAATGACTTGCCAATACATTGTCAAATGAATAAAACCTCTTTCTTGTTCTTCTTCATTGAAATAGAGAAAAAAATCTATGGTGCCCGTTTTTTTTTTTTTGCAAAAGAGTTTATTTACTGAAATGCTGCAATGTCTTTACAATGGCAGTAGCCCGTCGAGTAACGCAATGATTTCTTTCCAGTTTGGTTTGTTTAAAAATAGGTGTTTTGCACAGACGTTTCTTTAATTCCTGAAATGCGACGTCGCAGCTCTTGTCCCAACAGAATTGTCGCTTTTCCTCAGTGAGTTTGTGTAGGTTTTGCAATGTCAGCAAAATTCTTTGCGAACCGTCGATAGTAGGAGCAAAAACCCAAAAATACTCTGACCTGTGTCCAGTCTTTCGGAACTTGCCAATTCTTGACGGCGACTACTTTCCGTCTGTCTCTTTCCTGTGATTATTCTTTCAACTCCTCGTATGTGAGGCGCACGGTCTTATCCACTGAGCTAGTATTGAACTAATATCGAACCGCTACAAGTTAATTTCTCTATCCTGACCCTAATTTTATATATTTATATAAATAAATATTTCTTTAAATAAATATTTATATATTATACTTATATCTTATATATAAAATTCTCGTGTCACAGTGTTAGTTACCATACTCCTCCGAAACGGCTGAACCGATTTGTATGAAATTGTGTGCATATCGGGTAGGTCTGAAAATCGTCCAAAATCTATTTTATTTATACACATAAAAAAAGTCCACGCGAACGAAGTCGCGCGCAGTTAGTTATTATATTATAAATGCGAAAGTTATTATATTAAAAATTTGTTTGTTACCTCTTCATCCCGACAAAAAGTACTGATCCGAAGGAAAACAACAATAACTTTCTTATCACAATAGATGGCACCACGTGCTATTGTCAAATTCTAAATTTAATCGAACAATAAATTTTAAATTTACTTCTTTATTAAAAAATAAAACTGCACGCGTAGCAAGTGTGCAATGTGGCACTTTGTCGATTTTTCCGTCGACATAGCCCGTTTCTACGGCGGTCATGCTACGCGTGCAGTTTTTGGAACATAGTCTGTAGTTCCAGGGCTGTGTGGGCAAAAAGGACCATGTCATCGGCAAGTCGGAGATTCGTCAACCTCTTACTGCCGACTTTAATGCCCTTGGTTGTCCATGAGGCTGCTTTGAAGTATTTATTATTCGTTTGACGAATCTATTCGATAATATTTCGATAACTTTTTCTATAAAATAACAATCCAAACAACCAAACAATCCAAAATAACAATCGACCTATAATTTATAAGGAAAAAATAAGAAAACAAAAATATAAACATAATATTAAAAAAATGCGATATTGAAATGTAGGTACATACATTATATTAAAAAAATAAGATAAAAAAGAATTGCGTGTATTGAGGTTCGAACCTAGAGATCACCGCGGAAGCAATGTGCGAAGTAGGCTAGCGGCACGCTGGGCTATTCGTACTTTTATATTGAGTTTTGAAATTAAGCTTCTATACATTTATTGACGTCGCACATCGACGTGATTCAAGCGGGGCACCCCGCAGTAGGCGGGACTAAAGGGACTACTCGACCCCCCTCTTCATCTGCTTCACCCCCTCAAAAGCATGAAAGTCGCCTAGAAGAGCGCCTTAAGTGACAAAGTACCTACAAAAACTTTGCCTGCCTTTTTTGTTTAGTCCAGGTCTAGGTCCTGTGTTTGACTGCCAGTTCGGGCAAAGTGTTTTTGGGTTTTTTCATAATGAAGTTCTCCGTGGACAGCCACGAAGTCGGGAATTGTGACCTATTGATGGCAATACGCTCGCCTCCTATTACATGGGACTTAAAAACGTAACTGCCAAAGTGTGGGTGTACTTGTTAGGTACACGTCTGCATATCGTTTCGGGGATTACAAGGCTTGATGTTATGCTATTATTATTTTATATTAAGTACAGCATTAGCCATAAAAACCAAATTAGGTTATCCTATCACTGTATCTTTGGGTATCTCGGTTCACTCGTGCAAAGCGATGGCGAAATAGATTGTAGTGTAAAGCACAAAGCACAAGTGTAGAATAAACATTGGATGGATGAAATGGCGGCAGGTCACGGGAACTATCTGCGACTCCCGCATTCCCCTTAAACTTAAGGGGAAGATTTATAGAACAATGGTTAGACCTGCTGTCTTGTATGGATCAGAATGTTGGGCCACAAAAGGGATGGGGCATGTGGCTGAGATGAGAATGCTAAGGGGGATGTGTGGTGTTACGCGAATGGATAGAATAAGGAATGAGTACATTAGAGGAAGTCTGAAAGTGGCGCCGGTGACTGAAAAGATGCGTGGTAATCGGTTGTCGTGGTATGGCATGTGATGCGGAGGAATGAGGAAAATATCGTGAGGAAAGTTTTGAGTGTGAATGTGGATGGGTATAAGGGGAGAGGAAGACCAAAGAAACGATGGATGGACTGTGTGTAGGATGATTTGGCAAGAAAGGAGGTATCTCATGAGATGACAAGTAATAGAGAAGTATGGAAGAAGAAGACATGCTGCGCCGACGCCAAATAAATTGGGATAAGGGCAAGAGAATGATGATATCACTGTATCTTCTCACAGAGCAGCAAAATATTCTTACAGGAACAGTATCGTGTTCCATTCATCAGCAAACAAACTGATTACCGCCGCGAGTCTTCTAACAATATCAGTCGGAACCATTCACGTATAGTAAACGTCATCGCCTTAAGCTCGTTAAGTGGGCTCGCGTCACGAACCGTATAATAGCTCGCTTATTGCTGTTGTGTTTACATACAAACTATTAACAGGGCTGCCGGTAAAGATTAATGGTTTATTGATGTAATCTGTGGTTTTGGGGTAACAATGGGTCTTAGTAGTTTCACACTGCGAGCGGTTTGGACCGCGGTGTGAATTACACAAGAGCTCTTTTTGAATGGGTCCTTTCGCACCGCGGTGATTGGAGCGGTGAGAATGGTCCAACCAATGTATCTTTTGGTCGTTTCGGACCACGCGGCCACGGGGCGAAACGACCCAATGCTTTTTTCGTAGCTACGATTTGGACTCACTTAAAAAATTTTAAGATTCGAATTATTTATTCGTACAGATGAGTAGAAAAGTGGATAGTAAAAAAAAAAAGAATTTTACTACCAGTAAGGCCAATATCATTGCCCGTGTTGCTAGCACAGTTATTTATTTTATTTATTATTTATTTATTAAACCATTTTATTACAAACTTTCATTTAAAAACTATGCCCCACAAAACCGTTTCTACGGTTTGTCTGTGGGAACGGAACAATATAATAACAATATTTTAAAGATAATGTTAATGTAAATCTAAAAATACCTAATCTCATAATCTATTCTAAAATATTAATATAATCTTATATAAATTTCCCCCACAATCTGCAAACCACCTTTTTAAAAAATATGGTTTTTAGACTCCTGAGAAAGAATAGTTTAAGCGATTTGGCAAACTTACTTTTTATTTTCTGACTTCTTATATCAGCAGGCAATCGGTTGAGAAGGTATGGAACTCTTTTATCAAGGGTTCGGTCCCCAAAATAATTACTTATTTTAGGTACATCAAACTTGCCTGCTGATATTGACCTAGTAGCATGGTTAAGTGTGTTACTACTTTCAACTGAGGCAATTATTTATTCCCGTATTATTTTAATAAATTAAATGACAGATCCCGTGTTACGTAACACGGGATCTGTCATTTTCCTGTATAGCCATATCACCCTTTACGCAGTTTATTTGGTTTTCCTCTACTCTGATAATGGGTTTCAAAAAGTAAAGAAAATGGTAAAGTTTTGAGTCTGAAACTTTTCTCATCGTTTCTGATTATTTGGTACGACATGGTTTCGGTCTAGTCGTTTGGGTAGTAGCTGGATCTCAGGGTTTGTGCGTCTTCTTACTTTTTACTCGGTTCTGGTCTATTAAATTACTTCTGGGATTTCTTTTTTAATCTATTGTAAAGTTTGGTCTTTTGGTAACATTTCAGGCTACAGTTTTCTTTTTCTTTTCTACTAGGTTTTGACCGTATTTACTGTTAAAGTAAATCTTTGGATACATACATACAAAAACTCACGCCTTTTTACCATGAGGGGTAAACAAAAACCATAGAACGCCATCTTTGTATTCTTGTGACAAAAATGAAATATTACAACCAAAAGTATAATGCCCAAATTGTCGAATGCCTATTTGGCGTTCTGCCCCTGACCTACCAAGTTTAAACTACCCTTGACCTAGTCCTTAATTCTTGCCATTAACTTTAATTTATTTCTTTTCAATTAGTTACCTTCAGTTTCAGAGAAATTCGAAGGATAGGAAAGAATTCTCAACATATCTATAAGAAACTGATAAAACATCGAAGTAAATAACTTTAAAGTGAAACCACAAAATTGTGTAGAAATCATACTAGTTGAGTTGAGGACGATCAGGTTTCTAAACTAATCTTGCTTTGTGTCGAGAATATAGCTAAAAGGTTGAAAGGCAATCTTCCATCTATGTATCTAATATATAAAATTCTCGTGCAGCAGTGTTAGTTACCAAACTCCTCCGAAACGGCCGGACCGATTTGTATGAAATTTTGTGTGCATGTCGGGTAGGTCTGAGAACCGGCTAAGATCTATTTATCGTACAACTAAAACCCATCAAAATTTTCAACGCGAACGAAGTCGCGGGCAACAACTAGTCTAAACTAATATTATAAAGAGGAAAGATTTGATTGTTTGTTTGTTTGCATTGAATAGGCTCCGAAACTACTGGTCCGATTTGAAAAAATCTTTCAGTGTTAGATAGCCCATTTATCGAGGAAGGCTATAGGCTATATATCATCACGCTACGACCAATAGGAGTGGAGCAGCAATGAAAAATGTTGCGAAAACGGGGAAAATGTGACGCAGACGAAGTTGCGCGGGACAACTAGTACATCTATAAATCGTAGTCATCATCATCATCATCTGCCTAGCCTTTTCCCAAACTATCTTGGGGTCGGCTTCTAGTCTAACCGGATGCAGCTGAGTACCAGTATTTTACATGAAGCGACTGCCTATCTGACCTCCACAACCCAGTAACTGGAAATACGATACCCCTTGGTAAGACTGGATGTCAGACTTTTAGCTTCTGACTACTCGTAACGACTGTCAAAGATCTACAAATGACACCCGGGACCAACGGCTTAACGTGCTTTCCGAGGTACGGAGGAAACTCATGGTCACCCATCCACAGACCAACCTCGGCAAGCACGGCTTAACCTTAAAAATCGACCTGGGCGGCTGTTATTATTTAGCCACGAGCTCCTCCCACCTTGCTCTCTATCTATAAATCGTAGTATTAATAGAAATAGTTTTGTTGTTATAACCAGCTGGTTGATGCATTCAAGATAATATTATGTTTGTTTTCGATGCACACATAACCCTATCATAATGACATCCATTTGTTTATCTGTTTGTGTGTTTTTATCTTCAAAACTTTTCCATTTGGACGTACCTAATTGATAGAAGATGACTAGTTTTTAAAAATTGGTTTGTTTATGTTTGGTGTCAAAAGTTACTTTCTTTGTTGGTATTTAATAGAATGAAAAGGGAAAAGAGCTGATGGAAGGAATGGGAGGAAGGCCTGTACAGAGGACAGAAGAGGCTATTAAAAAAAATTACGGATTTTGATAGATGTTTATTTTTTGGGGGTGAGTTGGGGAGATATGAACATATTGTATTTGATGATAGTTTATCGTTAGCTTAATGATTTCTCAAGTGTTGTCATTCCTTTGGAATTTTAATCACTCCTTCCTTGTACGAGTCCAGAAGTAACATCATAATCATATTTATTTTTGACCTTCTTTTCAAAAATTACATAAAACATGGTTAATAAGCCAATGTACGTTCAACTGTAGATAGTTAAAGCCTGATATTATGATGATGACCATAGATAAACGTCATAAAATTAACATTTAAATTCAAACAACATATACCTAGCAGTCCTAAGCTACCGTAGAACACCTGACATAATCAGACAATTTATATGTGACTTACTTAGCATATAATCGTACCATCTTCTAGTAATGACTTAACAACAAAGAAAAAAAACTGAATTATAACAAACATAACGAGTTCCTTCATAAAAACAATAACAAATGCCCGTGGCGATCTGTTATGGTCATGCCGTGAGGTGAGTCATGGAGTCAAAGATCTGTCAAGGTGAAGCTTTGAGTAAAAAAATATGTACGGCCAATGGCAAGTTAGTAGTACTACTTTAGGTCTTACCACATTACACAGACTCGACTTCACTCCGAAATGGCTCGCAGTAGCATTTAAATGTTTGTCGGCTTGGTTGGCGCAGTGGTTGAGTGATTGACTGCTGCGCTACGTGTCGCGGGTTCGATCCCCGCACGGGACAAATATTTGTATGGCCTAAGTACAGATAGTTGTTCCGGGTCTGGTTGTTTGTGTATGTGAGTTTAAATGTTTGTAAACGTACCTATGATACAGGAGAAATATTATTTAAAAAAAATGTGAGCTTTATTTATATCGTGTTCCTGCCAAAGAAAAGCGTACATCAATGTTGAAAATTCTACCGAGTCTGTACAACCTCTTCTTTTTCCCAATTATGTTAAGAGTCAGCTTCCAAACTTACCGTATGCAGCTGTATTTTACGCGACTGTGCTTTGACCTCCACAACCCTGTTACTAGTTATTGGTCAGACTTTCAGGCTTTTGACTTTCCGTAACGACTATCGAATATATAGATCATCGTTACTTTGCTCGCAAAACGTTGAAGGAAAATATCGAGAGCAGACTAGCGTGTCCTAGAACCAAAAAATCGAAGACAGGGTGACATCCTCCAACCCGCACTGGGCCCGCTTGGTAGATTACAGCCCATTCCTTTTCATAGAGAGTTCAGTCTCACTGATTAATCTGATTACGACACGCCTCTTTCTTACAAATAAACATTTTTTTTTCTTTTGTTATTCCGTGTTCGCCTCACTTTTAATTTATTTATAATTGTAGTAGATCTCAAATTATTTTATTTTATTTTAGTTTCATTTAATTTAATTTAATTTTTAAATTTGATTGTGTATTTGACATTAGAAATGCTTGTATTAATTTTAATTTTTATAAATTTGTTATTTTGATGCTTTAGTCGTAATGTGACGTGTTTCTGTCTATGATTATTTAATTACTAACATAATTTTAAGTGTACCAACTAACTAAATTATGGATAATTGAGTCTGAATTAAATGAATTGAATTGAATATATGCTCGCGCTTGACCACTATCTCACTTGGTTGTAAGCGATGATGTGGTCGACGGTGAAGCACGCTTGCCTAGAAGAAACTTATTCACTCTTGACTTAAAGACCCCTAGATTGTAGCTATCGGGAAACACAGACTCCGGCAGGGAGTTCCACTCCTTAGCGGTACGCATAATAAAAGTATTCTCAAAAAAACATTCTGTTGAAATCCAATTGTAACCATACTTATACGTGCGGTTGACAGTACATGTGCACTGCAGGTTTGTTGGATGGATCTAGAACACTGTTGAGGAAATATGATGCATTGTTTATTTTTTGTAGACTGTTTATTGTTTCTTATTTGACTCGTATAGGAAGTAAAGTGGAAGGATAAATGGGTTAATGCCCCTTTCACATAGTAGACACGTTAATTAATTTGTGGATTATTATTGGAATTTCAAGACTCAAAGCTAGGTCAACTGTGGGCTAAAATAGTTTTGGTATCACTTCATATAGTGCTACTGAAAATGGGTAAAAGCACCTTAAGGGTATATTTTTATTACTCTCACCGAGAACAGCGGTGGCCCAGTGGTGGCAGCCCCGATTTACGAGCAGTAAGCCGTGGGTTCGAACCCATGCGTATTAACTTTGTGTAATTTATTTCATCACCGCTGCCCTCAAAATCGGTGAAGGAAAACATCGTGAGGAAACCGGCATGTCCTAGAACTAAAAAATTCGAAGATATGTGACATTTAACTCGCACTGGGCCCGCGCGGTGGATTACAGCCCACTTCCTCTCATAGAGAAGAGGCCTGTATCCCAGCAATGGGAACATTATAGGCTGATGATGATGAGTCTCACCTACCTACTTCACCTATATACCTTGTTCTGACACCAAATATAATTCTCCTAATCCTATTCAATTTCTTGATTAATCATCTCAGCCTCTGAAGGTAACGCTGACTTATTGATAACATCTTCGTGTTAATTAACGTTATCGGTGGGGGTGTGTAGCACACAGCTAGTATATAAACAGATACATAATGTCTGATACATAACATGTGTTTACTAGAGAGATAAGTTAATTAATAATAGCTCTATGTAGAGAGTAGAGACTTATTCCGGTAACTAATTAGAAACATCTCGATGCTTCATAGGTATTAATGAACGAAGATTGCAGCTTGTGAGGTGATACGTAAATATTACAAGGTGGACTTAATTTGGTCCCGGCTGTCATTTGTACATCTTTGAACGTTACGAGTAGTCAGAAGCCAAAAGTCTGACATCCAGTCTTACCAAGGGGTATCGTATTACCTGGTTACTGGGTTGTGGAGGTCAGATAGGCAGTCGCTTTAAGTAAAATACTGATACTCAGGTGCATCTGGTTAGACTGAAAGCCGACCAAGATATTTTGGAAGGATCTACAAATGACAGCCGGGACCAACAGCTTAACGTACTTTCCGAGGCACGGAGGAAACTCGGTATGTAATAATGGTCACCCATCCACGGACCAACCTCGGCAAGCACAGCTTAACCTTAAAGATCGACCCGTGCGGCTGTTATTATTTAGCCACGAGCTCCTCGCTTCATGTTGGATCCGGACGTCAAAAACATCTCGAACAACAGCTTCCTTAGTACGTTTACAGTAATAGCAAAAACTTTACACCATGGATGTAGGAAGAACAAGTATCACGACCTTTTTGGTGTAATCACAGGCCGTGAAATCAAACAAAGAGAACCTTGAAGAATGTTTAAGATAATAAGAGTTTGACCCTGGCAACCATTCAACCAAATATCTAAGCCTATACATCCATAAACCAACTAATGATCGGAACTTCCTACTTAGTCCGTGTCTTGAATGAAAATATTACTTCTATTGGGCGACACGTAATTAGTGACCGATGCTTAAACAGGTAATTATATTCATGATAACAAACAGCATTCCCAAAGAAACATTTTTTTATACTCATTCACTTTTATCACAATAATACAACAGCCGTATGAAATTTGCGCGCGCGCGCCTGTGACCTATCAGCTTGCGATATAAGTGAATGAGTATAAAACAAAAATGTTTCTTCGGGAAAGTTGTTACTGTTGTTGTAGTAGTTGTTGTTGTTATTAATATACTTTTGTTTTCTGAGATTTCACTACGACATACGTAAAATTTTCTACCAGCATAATTATCTCAAGTTTTCAAGCAATAAAAACCATGCTAAATTAAATTACAATGCAAAAAGACTCTCAAACAACAAAAAGGGTATTATCTTAGAACTAAAGCAGAACTCTGTTGTTGTTTTAAAACATTTCCTTTGAACTGATACAAGTCTACCCGACCTCCTCTTGCGAAGTTTGCAGGTATTTTGTAATTCTATTGGTTTTACAAAGTGACCTTTAAAAGTTTATGTTATACAGTGAACTTAAAGCTGCCTTCTTGCAGAAATAAATCTTTGAGAGTTATTTTTAGGGTTCCGTACCCAAAGGGTCAAACGGGACCCTATTACTGAGACTTTGCTGTCCGTCCGTCCGTCTGTCACCAGGCTGTATCTCATGAACCGTGATAGTTAGCCAGTTGAAATTTCTACAGATTATGTATTACTGTTGCTGCTATAACAACAAATACTAAAAACAGAATAAAATAAATATTTAAGGGGGGCTCCCATACAATGAAGTGATTTTTTTGCTCGTGTTTATAAATAATGGTACAGAACCCTTCGTGCGCGAGTCCGACTCGCACTTGGCCGGTTTTTTCAATTTATTTCTTTTCTAGGAATCTTGAATTGAACTTGAAGTCCTATTTAATGTTAATTGCTCATAAGTACGTAAAAGCTGAATAACAATAGATTAAGCTTGTTATCCCTGGAGTGTTAGGCAGAGGAGTACTCATGGAATGGGGATGGAAACTGTGGAACTAATGGCGCTAGCATAGCTGGTTCCAAGCATCGCCATTGGTTGAAAATCTGGTAATGTCATTTTATATTTCATAATAGCTCGACCTCATTGGTCAGATTGAGAACCAGCTATAGTCGTGCCATCTACAATTAGCTTTTAACGGGCTTCCCCATTGGAGGCGCGTCTATTGCCAGTAACCCGGCCAACAAGTCCAGGGTACTACTAAGAAATTGTTAACAATACCACGGTCCTACTTCAGCATCGACCCCAGGATCTCATGCTAAGCAATAGCCCTAACGACCACTAGACCGACGAAGCTATTTTCCTGATTAATAATTGCATCTTGACATAGGAAATGGCAGCTTTTGAAAAATTATCTTTTGAACAACTATCTTTTGAACAACTATCTTCGGAAAGAGCAACTACAGTACTTTCACAAGTTATTATGCCTTGTGTCTGGGACTGCAGCTTTGCGTTTTGTTATGCTTTTTGGACTTTCAAAAGTGCCTGTAATGGTCTACTTGAAATAAACGCCTTGAGTTTGAGTTAATCTTTTGAACAACTGCCCAGCATAATCATTCTTCAGCCCTTATCCCAATTAATTTGAGGTCAACTCAGCATGTCTTCTTCTTCCATACTTCTCTATTACTCGTCATCTCATCAGACACCTCGTTTCTTGTCATCCTTTATATCTAACTTTACTGAATCATAGTGTAGACTAGCTGACCGGCGCAACTTCGTTTGCGTCACATTTTCCCCGTTTTCGCAACATTTTTCATTGCTTTTCCACTCCCATTGGTCGTAGCGTGATGATATATAGCCTATAACCTTCCTCGATAAATGGGCTATCTAACACTGAAAGAATTTTTCAAATCGGACCAGTAGTTTCGGAGCCTACTCAATGCAAACAAACATACAAACAAACAAACAAATCTTTCCTCTTTATAATATTATTATTATATAAGTTTAGACAATCTAGAATCGTGCTAGTCCAACTTCATAGATGGATGGGTTACTTCGCGGTCTATCTAAAGGCCATTGTACTCATAGGCAAAACTAGTTTGTTCTTTCATGTACTGATAGGTACTAGGTGGATGTTTTATGTGATAAATAGCAAAAAAAAAAACTCTTTAATTTTTTTTTTGTGCCAGCTTAACGTAAAATCAGTAGATCCACTTGGAACGGGCTGAGAAAAAACGACATGACTTTGTAAAATCATATACATTTCAAGTTTTAGAGCTCGGGTCTAACCAAAACTGACAGGTGGTCGTGGATCATATTTGGTTCTACTAACAGCCTGACAGTGACCGGAAAATTGCAAAAAAAGTTTTAAAAAAAGAATTTCGGGCTACCCTGGTGCTTCCTCCTTCACTACTTTGGTACTTTCTTATTAACTGAAAGAAGAGGAAAGGCTTTTGTGGAGCAACATCTCACCTACGGCAAGCAGATCTGCTATTAGTCCAAAAACCGCTTATGTTATCGGTTTGAGGACGAAGGACGTAAATCTCTATTCATCATCAGCCTTTACTGTTCCCGCTGCTGGGACACATGCCTCCTCTCTATGAGAGGGAGTGGGCTGTAATCCACCACACGGACCCAGTGCGGGTTGGTAGATGTCACATGTCTTCGAATTTTTAGTTCTAGAACATGCCGGTTTCCTCACGATGTTGTCCTTTACCGTTTTGAGGGCAGCAGTGATGAAATAAATTACACATAGTAATGCCCCTGCCTGGGTTCCTTCGAACCCACGGCTTACTGCTCAAGTCGGGGCTGCCACCACTGGGCCACCGCTGCTCTGTAAATCTCTATAAAATCTCTGTAAAATCTCTGTAAAATCTCTGTAAGTCTCTATGATTGGTACATTTCCTTTGTCGTCGCACTGCTTGTAATACGGTATAGCCAGTATCTCTTGGATGAAGTAAAACTTCTGTACCTACTTACACAAACATTTTAGAGCTCAATGCCTGCTTTTATGATAGCCCCGTTAGGTACACGTGATGATATAAAAAATAACATAAAAGTATCGATTATATGGCTGATAAGTCGTTAATGATGCGTTAACAAATATTTTTTGGGTAATAGCCAAATAGGTGAAATTAATATTGACCGTGTCTGTGTAGACAACATCGCAAATGCGAAACGCTTTTAATCAGCTCATTAAAAGAGGCGTCCAATGAAAAGCTTTAATGAAGTGGCGGGAAATACGAAAATACTGAGAAGATATACAAAGCGTGGCGTGCCTGGGGGCGAACAATACGGCAAGCCCATATATGGCAAGTAGACTGTTCAGAAACTCCAACATCATGCAGACTAGAAGAAGGTTATAAGGGCAAGCCAACCTTTCAAGTTTGTATAAGTAAAAGTAAAAATGAAATAGGAGCTCGTGGCTAAATAATAAAAGCCCGTCGGGTCAATCTTGAGGTTAAGCCGTGCTTGCCTAGGTTGGTCCGGGGATGGGTGACCATAATTACATACCGAGTTTCCTCCATTCTGGGAAATCACGTTAAGTCGTTGGTCCAGACTGTCATTTGTACATCTTTGACAGTTGTTAAGTTTAGTCAGAAGCTAAAAGTCTGATATCCAGTCTTACTAAGGGTATCGTATTACCCAGTTACTGGGTTGTGGAGGTCAGATAGGCAGTCGCTTCATGTAAAATACTAGTACTCAGCTGCATCCGGTTTGACAGGAAGCCGACCCCAAGACACTTTGGGAAAAAGCTAGGCAGATGATGATAATAACACCACTTTTCTCTTTCATCTCCAGGTTGGATCAGGCCGCTGCAGTTCTCCGGGCACTGGGCCACTATCACCAGCTGAGGGTCCACGCTGGCCACACGTCCACCATCCACACCCACTGCACCACGCCCTTCTGTCATCCAGCGTCAAGCGAGGGAAGGAGCTGTGAGTATCTGAGAGGAATTTCAACTGTTTCTTGCAGGACATTTTTCTGTGTTGATTGGGAGATTGATCCGGTTTAGTTATTGGAAAATAGACCTTAAGCCAAGGCATTCATGGTTAACAAAAGTCCAAAAACTTTAATGCAGTGTATTTTGTAGCTCTGACAATATTTGAGTTGATATTCCGCTGCAACCCGATGGAAGACAACGGCTGGGCAGATGATGATGGTGCAAAGTTGGTGTGTTTAAGCAATACAATGTTTCACAACTTTTGTTTACCATGAATACGAGGCTTGTAAGATCATCTAAATGGTCTTCTAGAACATATCTCAATTGTTATAAGACTCTTCTGCACCGACGCCGACTTTGTTGACTTTTTTGTTGTAGTTAATATTGAAGAAGCTTTTACACTGAAATGCTTTAAATGTTCTACTATCTATCTGTGAATTCTCCTTTCTGTAAACTTTACTGTTTCATGTACGGCAACATTGGACAAACTTCTGGCTCAGGTTTTTCTATATAGGATCAGTAGATGCCCATTTTACCCATATCAATCCTTACGTCAATTTTGTTATAATTTTCTTCATACCTTCAGAATTTTAACTTGGACGCCTTAGGCTTTTAGTGAAACCTTCGTCAAAATCCATTTTTGCATGTTGCTGAATCATTTAAGTACTTTTTCTTTTTTTTCTTTTTTATAAATTTCTTCAGTATAACAGATACTGAAGAAATTAGTTTTTAAATTAGTATTTACTGAAGAAATTGCTTTCTTCAAAATATTTTCGTTTAATAAAATATCCAGCAATTTTTAGTTCATTTTTAGAAACATTTTTTTACTCCTTTCTCTCTGGGGACTAAACCGTTTGTCCAGTTCTGGGAGAACGAAATGTCCTAAAATGGACTTAAGTTTTGGCATCAAAGGCCTCAAATTCAAACTCTTCACATTTCGTAGCAATACAATTTGTTTGTTTATTTTTGCATCCAAGACACGAAAACTATCGTCAGGCTTGACAATAAAGTGACTTAAGTCACTGATTTTGTCGCATTTCCAACAGAAAAATCGTCAAAATTCGTGAGGGTCAGCATGATACGGCACAGGCGGGCGCCAAAAGCAAAAAAAAAACGTCTTTCGGATAAAACCCATTCGTTTCAGCTCGAATACATCGACCTGAACTTGCTTCAGCGGTGGTAGATGCCGAATGGTGTCGGCAGATCTAAACGGGCCGTATTAAAGTCGAATTTGAGTAGTAAATACTTCGGGTCGCTTTTATTGCGTAATAAAATAATACCGTTCGAATCGATTGTCCCGATCAAGTCGTAGCACCCCTTATACACTTCCAAGTTCAAGCCTGCTGTTGGTCTTTCGTGCAAATCATTGAACAAAATGTAAATAGGTTACAGAATTGTCTAATGTCTCTATTGTATTGCCTACATGTCTAACCGAATTAGAACTAAGGATATGTAAGTATATTGTACTGTACATATTCTTTTATTTACTTTAATTAGTGTCGTTTTTCGTTATTAGTTCTCATTGGCAGCATCATCATCTATAATGAAACAGTGTGTAGAATTGTGTAAGACGCGACGTTTACTTAGACCGTAATTGACTGAAGAAAATCAGCGAACTGTTCTGAAGAACTTCCGTATACTCTCTTACTCAGGACACACCTTGTAGGTAAATACAATTAAAAGCCAAGATTATTTGGTGTGTTGGTTATATAGTTTATAACTGGACAATGTATTGCGTATTTTAAAATACTGATTCTTGGTCTCTTAGCTATACCAGAATTTTTAAAATATTCCTAAACCCAGGTAATATTATGAATTATTACGTTTTGACTATTTTACGAATTGTTGACGTAATTATTATCCTAATTATAATGTAATTATAGTACGATTCTGCTAATGCTGCCATTTTAGACACCCAGGAATAATAAGAAAGCAAAATAAAAACGTAATTTCAAAAACATAGGTCTTTATGGCCGTACAAACTATACAAGAACGATATTTAAAAGCATTGAAATCTGAAGATACTTCCTAAAGGGTAACGTTAGTAAGGAAAGTCAGAAAGAATATTACTTATTTTATCCTCTGTGTTGTTGGTATCTTAAAACTAAAACTCAAACCTACCCATCTCATTAAGCCGTAAGGGCGTTAATGTCACTAATTAACGTATCTTAAGGACTCAAAAGACCATACAGTCATGTTAAGTAGGTAAATTTCTTTTATATGCACAGGCTTCCTCACATATCTTCCATTCACTAGGCTTACTTTTGAAATTAATCCCGATCCTTTGCTCTTGACTAATTATTTCAGTATTTGGTTACGGAATTAGCATCGGATATTAGCCAATATTAATTAGCTAATAGCTGAACCGTGCAACATTGCCAGAGAAATTAATTACGAGGACTTAATTAGTTTCATGCGTAACAAATGCTTCGTCATTAGTAATTTCAGTACAATGTCTTTTTATCTTGTTGGTTGATTCCCGCTCGTTTTATATCATAACTTGCTGTGTGGCATATCTTTTTACCATGGCGTGACTTGCCTTTTTATATTTATAATATTCCACTATATTCAATTTGTATCAAGACCCCGACTTACATGGATGTCTGTCTGTAGTGAAGAAAGACTTAGTAATACCGGCCAAGTGCGAGTGGGACACGCGCACGAAGGGTTACGTACCATTATTTATAAAAACCGGCAAGTGCGAGTCGGACTCGAGCACGAAGGGTTCCGTACGATTATTTAAAAAAAAAACTTTTTTGTATGGGCCCCCATACAAAAAAGTGTTTTTTTTTAAATTTTCCCTTAAATATTTATTTTATTCTGTTTTAAGTATTTGTTGTTATAGCGGCAACAAAAATACATAATCTGTAGAAATCTCAATTGGCTAACTAACACGTTTCATGAGATACAGCCTGGTGACAGACAGACGGACGGACGGACGGACAGCGAAGTCGTTGTACGTGTTGTCGTAGTAGTACGGAACGCTAAAAAAGTAATAAGTAGACGAAATTGGAATTGTTTTCAAGAGTACCTTTCATACATTTTTCTCTTTCATTTCCTTCATAGTGTTGCAGACATTATCATCGGTTTCCTGCCCTTATCCCAATTTATTTGGGGTCTATGCAGCATGTCAAATTCTTCCATGCTTCTCCATATAAGTTGTAGTATTAACACAAATGTATGTTTTAACTTACACTATCGCTTACAGGATATCTTCAGTGATTATTACTTGAGCTCCCGATATTTCGATGGTATTACAAGTGCAATGATCGCGGAGCTCACAATACGTGATAATAGAATAGAATAAAACTTTATTGTACACCAAGAATGAAATATAACTGGTTTACAAAACTGCTAATTTTATAGTTACAACGGCGTCTTCCAGACAACATTTGGATGGACATTATGAAATTAAAATAAAAAAGGGGTATTCAGTGGTGTACTACACATTTTTTTTACATAACATAAGTAAAGTTATCTATTTCGTACATGTAAATAAATGAAATAGATAACTTTAGTTTAGTACATGTATAAAATAAATATAATACATAATAAAATATTCTAATTATTAAAACTCTCGTTTCGCGGTGTTACCAAACTCCTCCGAAACGGCTGAACCGATTTGTATGAAATTTTGTGTGCATATCGGTTAGGTCTGAGAATCGGCCAACATCTATTTAACATAACCCCAAAAATAAAAAAAAACCAAGCGAACGAAGTCGCGGGCAGCATCTAGTATAGTAATGATATTTGTGTATCTATATATATCACGGAAGATATCTCGTAAGTGACAGTGTAAGTTTAGTTAAAAACCGTGAAAGCTTAAAACAGTGTTTAATGTATGTTTGTTTGTGTACAGCGATGGTCGCAGGTGGTCGGTGGCGTCACTTCCGTCCTCGGGCTACGGGACTACTCCGGGGAGCTCTAGTCTTTCAGTAAGTCACATATTTCATATTAATTTAGACTAGAACCATAGTTCATTGGTCTAGAATCTAGACTATCATAATCTAATACTAATCTATACCAATATTATAAAGCTGAAGAGTTTGTTTGTTAGTTTGTTTGAACGCGCTAATCTCAGGAACTACTAGTCCGATTTAAATCTAAATTAAATCTATTAGTGTTAGATAGCCCATTTATCGAGAAAGGCTATAGGCTATATATCATCACGCTACGACCAAAAGGAGCGGAGCAGCAATGAAAATGTTGCGAAAACGGGGAAAATGTGACACAGACGAAGTTGCGCGGGACAGCTAGTCAGCCTATAATGTTCCCACTGCTGGGACACAGGCCTCCTCTCTATGAGAGGGAATGGGCTGTAATCCCACACGCGGGCCTAGTGCGGGTTGGTAGATTTCACATGTCTTTGATTTTTTAGTTCTAGGTCATGTCGGTTTTCTCACGATGTTTTCCTTCACCGTTTTGAGACCTAGTTAAACTTAACTAGCTAGAATCTAGACTATAGAGGCCGCAATTACTGCTGATCCTTGGTCCCTGGATGGGGTACAAACAAAGATTTAAATCTTTGGTCAGGAAATTCTTAACATAAATTTGAATTATAGGATGAAGCAAGCATGGTTCTTTCTTCAAGAGACCATCTCAGACAATTATCTGCATAGTCCTTAAAGAGAGTAAAGTAAAAGAGACTATAACCTCTGGGTTTTTTTCGGCTGTTTCTTCTCAGGGTACGAAACACCGTCCTCATCTAGTTTAAAAGAACACGACGTGTAAAAGTGTTTGTAAAAACATATTTCTAAACTAATATTATAAAGAGGAAAGATTTGATTGTTTGTTTTGTTTGTTTGTTTGCATTGAATAGGCTCCGAAACTACTGGTCCGATTTGAAAAATTCTTTCAGTGGCATATAGCCCATTTATCGAGGAAGGCTATAGGCTATATATAATCACGCTACGACCAATAGGAGTGGAGCAGCAATGAATGTAGCGTAAAAAAATGTAGCGAAAACGGGGAAAATGTAACGCAAACGAAGTTGCGCCGGACAGCTAGTGCAAAATAAACATCTTTTATGGAAGCGTGAAAATTGTCAAAATCAAAGAGAGACCTACACTCAGCAGTTGGGAAGACTGTCTATGAATGATAATAATGTAGCATCCTACAAAAAGCAACTTATAACTTAAAGTACTACAGCGCCATCTATGATCAAACTTAAGAATTAATATGTTCTGAATCTCGCAGTCAAAGTTTACATCGATTTAAGACTATATAAAAAATCCGACAACAACTGTCGGGCAGTTGCCCACCAGACATAACACCTGTCTGGTCGGACGATCTTCCCTTCACTAGTGGGGATGAGGAACTTTACCCCCCATTCCTCATACCCCTTAAATGATTTTAAATCGGGTAAAACGCTCGGTTAATGGCAACAGGCAGTCACTTACCTTAGTGCTGTGAGACAAAGAAAGTAACTTGAATCGATCTAAATGTGGGATTAATCCCAAGTTTGTCACTTTAAACTCATGGACTAAGCTTATCGGGATACTTCCGGGCGTGGTAGGGCCATGTTTATGTTAATGCTGTCAGACTTCTGGCTTCTGACTACTGGTAACAACTGTCTAAAGATCTACAAATGACAGCCGGGACGAACCGAGGCACGGAGGAAACTCGTTTTGTAATTATGGTCACCCATCCACGGACCAACCTCGGCAAGCACGGCTTATCTTTAAAGATCGACCCGTGCGGCTGTTATTATTTAGCCACGAGCTCCTCTATAAATGACCATTAGTATTCCACATAATATCGGTAACATATGCATAAATTCCGTGAAAAATGAATCATTGTCGTCCAACTCTGAAACTAATTACCGAAGTCGACATAATGACACATAGAAGCGGCACATATTTCACGGAATAGATTTGTTCAGAAGGCCGGGTTATTACAACGGGTGGAAACATGCGCACACATATACATGTATCTACGTGCACTAGGATTAATGTTGTCGAAACCTCAAAGCAAATGCTTATAGGATGTTTTGTTATAGAGGCGTTGCTATTAACAAAACGGCAGTTTAGCAAAATGTCCTAATAGCAAATCGTCCCAAGAGCAAATAGTCCTAAAAACAAAAGAATGAATAATAATATTTATAATCTGTTCCAGACATCATCATCATTCTCTTGCCCTTATCCCAATTTATTTGGGGTCGGCGCAGCATGTGTTCTTCTTCCAAACTGCTCTAATAATAATATAATCTGTTCGAGACAATAAACTAAATAAAATGATGGGAGTGGGCCCAGTGCGGGTTGGTGGATGTATAGCTTTTTTTCGAGACAACCGTCTACATTATCGTCGTAGGTACTCGTGATGTCTTAGGAAAACGTAGAGCTACTTTTGTTACCAGCTTTGTCGCGGAACTGGTCTACAAGTAAAATCTCGGGCCAATGTCACTGACCTTCGATGCCTCGATAAAAACAACAGAATAGGAAATGTTAATTTTTGTTGCCGTGGTATTAACCGACAGCTGATGGATTCAGAGAGTAAGCGTATTCGCGAAACTGACATGCATGGCTCGAAATCATTGTCGTCAGAGCTGTTGCCTGACCTAACTTCCTATCGAAGATGGGTCAAGTGATGCAGGAGACTGACCGACGCGTCTCTGTGTGCGTGTGTTCGTTAAATGGAGCTAGCCTTCTGTATCCCATCTATTCTGTGACACGTGCGAACTAATTCGTGTTTGCAAAACAATTCCGCGAAAAAACCAGAAAAGAGGCATTCTCTTGGTATTTGTACGCTTTCTCTAATGAAAGACAAATAGATTATTCTTTACTTGGAGATTTATTATTTCTGTCTCATCATTGTAATTTTCGCCTCTTTCTTATTATACAGGGTGGACCCTCCCAAATAGACCTTGTAGAAATTGCACTTTTGTAGGAAAAAAATCCGATGAAAATTTTATATGTGGTAACCGTTTTCGCTTCGGTGTTTTCACCCCGTATTATTTATTTATTTACTATTTATGTACACACAGTAGACAACACAGGAAAAATAATCTAATAAATATTAGAGTACTGCTTATTTTATATGAAATTTATGCCAGCAGACCTGCGAAAGGAGAAATGAAAAAGAAATGTAGACGATAGTGTGTGAGAGAAGGAAGGGGAAAATGTATTGTTGTGCCTTACCTAACTTAACCTATACTATTACATAAATGTAAATACACATATAACTAAATATAAATACATAATGCTAAGATATTATATTCGGTTTCATATTTCTATTTATCCAGTGAAACAAACTTAACCAACCGGACACTTAAACAAATCATTATTCCTTTTTCAAATTCAAATGCAAGAATTATGCTAGTAACTGCCTTATTCAATGGATTTTTTACTACATGTCTGAAAATGGGTTCCATATAACGGTGGTCAATACCAGAAGCCCCTTCACTTTCTTGCTTCATTAGACATAAATAAGTGGAGCGAATAACCTGCATAGGGTTATTCCAACCCCTGCATGTTAGGGTTAATAATAGGGTACCGTACAGGCTTCCAGTACACAGAAGTTTTATAAAGGAACATTTTATGGGATCTATGATTGGCTTCAGAGGGTCTACTCTCTTTCTCCGAAACGTAACTTCCGCAACGAACGATAGTTAAACGTAGTTACGTTTGTGCCCCTAATCTATATCGTTTGCGGACGCACACAAGAAGTTCGAATCCACAGACAATTAACGTGAACGAATGTATTAAATGATATTGTTTGCGTCCGCAAATGATATAAAATAAGGTCACAAACGTAACTACGTTTAATTTTCGTTCGCTGCCGAAGTTACGTTTCGGAGAAAGAGAGTAGACCCCCAGAGCCTTTTACGTTGTCTAAAGAATCAAGGAACGTTTGATAAATCAGTAAAATTTTCGCTTTTGCACACGAATTTTGTTTTTATTGCAATCAGCCTGATCGCCAACAGACGTCAGCACAATTTGACTGACGTAGATTAGAAACTTTGAGATTTAGAGATTATAACGTTGAATATTTTTTTAGTTACCTACTAGTTTAAATCAAATCATTTACTTGTTTACAAACATAGGTACTAGGTACAGTATAGGTGTTCTTTTAAAATAAGGTTCTCCGTATTTTTACCGTCCGCACATTGACTTGATTCATTCTTCAAACTTGATTTATCCGTCTGTAGTGGTGAAGTTAAAAAGGAAAGATAAAGTAAGATAAAACAAAATTAAAAATGTAACTAAATTTAGAGATGTGACTAAAGTATGGAAAACACTTAAATGGAAATGGGCAGGACATATGCTGAGAGGGAGAAATGAGAAATGGACTAGACTAATATCAGAATGGTACCCCAGGGATGGTAAAAGCGGCAAATTGTCGCTCAGCGGACAGACCTCCGGCGCGATCTCATGGCGACATGGAGAGAGCGACTGTCGCAACCCCGTGCAGGGCACGCCACAATAGTGGCGATAAGTCCCCTCTTTGAGGAGTGGCTGGAGAGGCGCCACGGCGCCCTCACCTTCCGCCTGACGCAGGTCCTCACCGGACACGGTTGTTTCGGGAGGTTCCTGCACCGAATCGGGCGGGAGGAAACGCCCGGGTGTTACCACTGCGAGGATCGGCCGGAGGACACGGTGTGCCCTGCTTGGGCTGAGCACCGCCGTGTCCTCGTAGCGGCGATTGGCGGCGGCGACCTCTCGCGTCCGGCCCTGGTTCAATCCATGGTCCGGAGCGAGAGGGAATGGGAAGCCGTCGCCTCCTTCTGCGAAGCAGTCATGCTAGCGAAGGAGGTGGCGGAACGTGAGAGGGAGAGAACCTCACGTCCCAGCCGCCGCGGGAGACGCCCCGGGCGTCGGGGGGCAACCAGTGGCCCCCGGCCACCGTAGGCGCGGGCCTGTGGACGGTGAGTAATGGGCTAGCTCACCGTCCGTCCATCTTATGACGACAGACCGTGCCGACGGCGCGTTCGTGTTCCACGCGCGCCTCAAGGAGATGTCAGCAAATCGGAAGGGGTCCGAGAGGGCCGATGCCTGCCAGGGCTGCGGGTTGTTCGAAAGAGATACCGTGCCCCTGGAACGCAAAGGGCTAAGAAGGAACATGGATGGGTTTTAGTCAGTCAAGTCTGACACTCCCTTCCGCTCCGCCCACAGCGGAAGAAGTCATTTGATGATTTCCCATCCGAAAAAAAAAAAAAAAAAAAAAAAAAAAAAGGGATGGTAAAAGAAGTAAAATTAGACAAATGAAACGCGGAAGATGATCTCAAAAGAGTTGCTGGTCCAGAATGGACCAGAATTGCAAGAGACAGAGATGGTTGGAAGTCTTTGGAGGAGACCTTTGTCGAAGGACAAGCTGTTGTTTGAAAACCGATCTTCAGTAACTAATTTTAATGTAATTATTGTAAAACAGCAATAAAGGCTTATTTTATTTATTTATTTATTTTATTTATTTACAGTGGTGAAGTTATCCCGAAAGAATGTATACAGGGACTGTTTTAGGTACTTTAGGTCCCATACTGACCCGCAGGCCCCAGACAGTGGCCTAAAACGCTATCGAGAGTCTAGAGAAAAATGAAAGTTTGATATTTATGGAACCAGTAATTTAAAATTTTGAGCACAGCTGTTCTAAAAAAGATATAGGTGCCAACTCATATTTGTTGACAAAACTAATATTAACACACTTTATGTGAACCAAAATATAAATATAAATTATCATCAGGTGTATATTTGTTGCCAAAACAACATCTTATCAACTAAATCAAAACCTTAATCGCTACTCGAATAGAGTTCATTATCTATTTAGCTCAGAAATGTCGAAGATAATTTGAAACATATCCAAGACGTGCATGTTGTTGATCGGTAAATCTGTGTTTATCTCAAGAAATGTCTATTAATACCTGAGAAATGTCTAGTGACATTATTTTGAGATATAGTAGACAGACATTTATTAAATCTGAAACATATTTTCGATGACAGATGAATCATAAAACAAAGACAAAACAATTTAGAATGATGAATGGGCTTGAACCTAATTCTACTTTTCTTCGTGTCTATACTTGAGGAGCTCGTATCTAAATAATAACAGCCGCACGGGTCGATCTTTAAGGTTAAGCCGTGCTTGCCGAGGTTAGTCCGTGGATGGGTGACCATAATTACATACAGAGTTTCGTCGGTGCATCAGAAAGCACGTTAAGCCGTTCGTCCCGGCGCCATTTTTGTAGATCAAGTAGTCATGAGCCAAAAGTCTGACATCCAGTCTTCCTAAGGGGTATCGTATTACCTAGTTACTGGGTTGTGGAAGTCAGATAGACAGTCGCTTCATAAATATAAATACTGGTACTCAGCTGCATCCGGTTAGACTTGTAGACGACTCCAAGATAGTTTGGGAAAAGGCTAGGCAGATGATGAGTGCCTGCCTATACTTAGTGATGATGAGTTATTATGCCGCCCATGGGCCTCTGACTTGACTTAAAATGCCGTCGAGTATCTCTCTGGCTTGTTTGGTTTCCTCACGATGTTTTCCTTGAAGCTGAAAAACCAGAGATGCGTGCCTCGGATTCGAACTCATGATCTATGGCTTGGCAGTCCGACGGTCATACTAAGGGCCTGCGCAGACGACGGACTTTTCTCCGCGGCGGAGAAAAAAATTACGCTCCGCGAATAAATAATCTTACTCTGCTGCGAATAATACTCTTTTTTTGAAGTATCATTTACGGAAGTTAAAAAAACGTCCGCGGACAAAAGTCCGTCGTCTGCGCAGGCATAATACTGTTTGATTTATTGGCTATCTTATGTGACATACATTTATTAAGAACAACTGAAATACATTTAGATGACAGCTGAATGATAATCAAAGTCAAAACAATTTAGAATGACAAATTGCCTTGAACCTACTACGATTTATGAACCAACGAACTATAGTGCGTTTCTGTATAATCTTAAGAGCGTTTATACCTTACGGCATTTGATACAAACTTTCAATTCCTTATTTTCCGTAGTGGCTGAACCGATTTTAATGAAACTTCATAGGCATAAACAGGATACTTAGGTCTGAAAGTTACTAAACATTTTCGAAAAATATAATGTTACAGCTAAATTAGACCGATTATAAATATCTATAGGAACAGAAATTTCCAATTATCTTTTTTTTTAACATTTCGAAAATGTTTTTAGTAACTTTTTAGACCTATGTATCCTGCTTATGCGTATTAAGTTTCATTAAAATCGGTTCGGTCATTTCGGAAAATAGTGACTTGAAAGTTTGTATGAAATGAAAACGCAAGGTGTAAACGCTCTTAATGTCGATCTCTCAGCTTTCAATGATGAGCAAGTTTAGACAGGTGACAGTGCTCATACGGTACTTAGTTAATCTTTGTCCATGAGTCTGAAGCAGTCCACTGCCGGATATAGCTCCCCAACCCCCTGCTATCAAACACGATCCTCGCTCACTCGTCCAGCCGACATCAGCCATCTTGTGAACATAGTCGCTCTTCCTCCCTAATCTCTTCAAAGTTAGAGTGAACAGGCTTCTTCTGGGTAAGCTCGTTCCATCGTCGACTTTGTCTCTGTCATCTCTGACCTAGACTAGAGTCAATAGCAAACACACCTCAAATAAATAAAAACCTCCACATCTTTAGTCTCATTGTCCAACCGACAAGTAATAGATGAAAGCTTAGAAGCTGGGTCATGGGATAGGTACCTACATCATTACCTGCCTAGCCTTTCCCAACTTTATTGGTCGGCTTCCATTGTAACCGGATGCAGCTCAATACCAGTATTTTTAACCTCAGACCAGAAAAGAGGGGTATTATAATAGTTTGACGTGTGTATCTGTCTGTGGCATCAAAGCTCCAAAACGAATGAACTGAATTTGATTTCGTTTGAAAGGTGTCCTAATCGAGAGTGTTCTTAACTATGTTTCATGACAATCTGCTTAGCCGTTAGAAGATCATCACCTCACACAGGTCTGGTCGATTCTAAATTTTAAATCTTGTCACTTGTCACCATGGGCATCGCCAGGGGGGGGGGATTCATAACTTTCCCTGTTTTCGTTAATTGGCGAGGAGCGTCGGGGGACCGCTTAGTAGACCGGTTAACACAAGCACAAATGATACCGGACTCCCGACGCTACGACGCTTGAGTTTTTTTTTTTTTTGTCTTTTGTGTTTTTTTTGTGTCGGGAGTTTTTACATAGCAATGCCTATCCGCGCCGCCCTTGGTAAAGCTGGTTGTCAGCCTTTCGGCCACTGACTACCTATAACAAATATTTACAAATGACAGCTGGGACCAACGTGTCAGTTGGGATCACTAAGGTCATTAATTTTTGGAAATCTGTTTATTTGGTTCCTAGCATCCATGCATTCCCATGTCTGCCAAAAGGTTTTCTAAGTTTTTAAACCATTTCAAACCAAAAAATGTTACTTATAAATAAAAAAAAAACAAATCCATTGTCTTAAGAAGATCGTGTCACAGCGCAGCCAAACTGATGCGGCTGTTCGTATTCACGGTGCGGACGAGGAAACTCTTGCGCATACTTACTAGTGCATGTAACGAATGAAACCTTTTGTTTACCAACTTGAGATTTGATGGCGGTACGGTTGGCAACGAAATCCAAATAAAAGTGCAATGAACGAAACCAGCAACCAGTCTTACCAAGGGGTATCGTATTACCCAGTACTAACTGGGTTGTGGAAGTCAGATGGGCAGTCGCTCTATGTAAAATACTGGTATTCAGCTGCATCCGTTTAGACTGGAAGCCGATCCCAACATAGGAAAAGGCTTATAGGCAGATAAATGATAATGAACGAGATCAGCATCACCACCACGACCTCGAAACGGACGACACCCTGCCTCGTAACCTCGGTAACTGCTAGCAAGACTTCTAGATCCTAAGCCGAGGCGAGGTCGTTACGATTGTTATTTGTAAACACCGTACTTGAGTACGGTGTTTCATAGAGAGAATAGTCATTCGGGATTCTCTCTATTCTTTAGTTGAGGCGATGTTGAACCTCAATACTACAGTAAAAAAAAAACAAGCAGTCATGAGAACTGCCGGCAGAAGTGAAAACTAAAACAATGGAATTACTGTGTTCTGTTTTTGAATTATTACACGCGTCTCTAGTCTGGTGCACTACGTCACAAGCATGTCGGTGATGCGAACCGGGTTTTTCCCCTACCAAAAATCGCTCAACGCAGCTAAAGAAGTTTTCACTTCAAAAATATGAGCAAAGCTTTAGACTCGGAGCAGAAGTAAATTTCAAAGAACTCTCTACTGTTATGAGAAGACATGCTGCGCCATCCCCAAATAAATTGGCAAAAGGGCAAGGCAATGAAAATGATGATGAATATCTGATGATGATGAATGTCAGCTATAATAATGATATGAATTACTCATGCTTAAACGAAAAATGGGGCTTCGTTGGTGACCGTACACCGGTACAAACTTTACGACATGTTGAATTTGTTGTTTGTTATGTAAAACGGTCGATGTTTTGTCGTTTGAATCCAAATGATTGCAGCGGTCCGAAACTGGGGGTCTACTCTCTTTCTCCGAAACGTAACTTCGGCAACGAACGAAAATTAAACGTAGTTACGTTTGTGATTTTATTTGCGGACGCACACAATAACATTTAATACATTCGTTCACGTTAATTGTTTGTGAATTCAAACTTCTTGTGTGCGTCCGCAAACGATATAGATTAGGGGCACAAACGTAACTACGTTTAATTTTCGTTCGTTGCCGAAGTTACGTTCCGGAGAAATAGAGTAGACCCCCTGTCCCATCATCTGTATTTCTGGTTAGATTAAGACAAAGACTGTCTTTGAACATTTCGTGTTTTAGCCTAGAGACCTAAATAACGTCTGGGTTTTAATAAAATAATCATCATCATCTGCCTAGCCTTTTCCCAAACTTTGTTGGAGTCGGCTTCCAGTCTAACCGGATGCAGCTGAGTATCAGTATTTTACATGGACCGACTGCCGATCTGGTTTCCTCAACCCAGTAGCTGGGTAATACGATACCCCTTGGTAACACTGGATGTCAGACTTTCGGCTTCTGACTACTCGTAACTACTGCCAAAGATCTACAAATGACAGCCGCGACCAACGGCTTTCCGACGCACGGAGAAAACTCGGTATGTAAAGATGGTCACCCATCCACGGACCCAACTCGGCAAGCACGGTTTAATCTTGAAAATCGACCTGTGCGGCTGTTATTATTTAGAATAATTACATATCGGGTTTCCTCCGTGCCTCGGAAAGCACGTTAAGCTGTTGGTCCCGGCTGTCATTTGTAGATCTTTGACAGTTGTTACGAGTAGTCAGAAGCCAATAGTCAGACATCCAGTCTTCCAGTATCTGTCTTTTTTGGTATATTCTGTAGTCCTTTTGACTTATTACGTTTTCTATTTTTCTTCTTAGTAGCTACTAGATTCTCTTTTTGCATATTCTCTTTTGAAACCTAATGCAACTGAGTACCAGTATTCTGTATGAAGCGACTGCCTATCTGACATCCAGTCTTACCAAGGGGTATCGTATTACTCAGTTACTGTGTTGTGGAGGTCAGATAGGCAGTCGCTTCATGTAAAATACTGGTACTCAGCTGCATTCGGTTAGACTGGAAGTCGACCCTAAGATAGTTTGGGAAAAGGCTAGGCAAATGATGACTATTCACACTTTTTTCAGTATGTCACCAAAACATTAGTTGAGGTGTGTTAAATTAAATAGAATATGCTGTCACTCCTTCAATTCCCAATGGCCTCGAATTGTGTATTTGTACACGCACTGTTATGATGTTGTTTGTCAACTTTGACCGTATTAACTCGCCGTATGACTCGTATGATGACACACCTAAACACACCCAGCAGGTGAGGTATGACAAGTCCTAGAGTATCGAGGGTCCCATGTGGACTGTGCTACACCAGGAGCCTCCTTATAATATAGCCAATTTTAAGTGCATTATTTGAGATTCGAGCAAAATAGCTCCAACACTGTCGCATCGATTTCGGTTAGAATAAGGTTTGATCGCAAAACACGGCTTTAATTTCGTATTTTGGGTGCGC
Source organism: Cerastis rubricosa (assembly GCA_949152445.1). Taxonomy (NCBI): domain Eukaryota; kingdom Metazoa; phylum Arthropoda; class Insecta; order Lepidoptera; family Noctuidae; genus Cerastis; species Cerastis rubricosa. The sequence goes on from OX424549.1 coordinate 13,123,280, forward strand.
GACAGACAGAAACCATTTGCATCTTCGGCATTCCGAACAAGTTCGTTGTGTGATCAAGTGGACTCTTATTACGAACGCGATAGTTAGTTTAGTTAGTCCACTTGATTGGAAAACTCCTATAACTGTCTTTTTAACCGACTTCAAAAGATGTACGAGGTTCTCAATCGGTTGTTTTTTTATGTTTGTTCCCTCATATCTCCGTCATTTAGGAACCGATTTGAAAACATCTTTCTTTATGTGGAAAAATATACTTTCCGATTGGTGCCGTAGCAATTTCATCAAAATCCGATGGCACCGATCGACGATCGATCAATTGGTGTAGTCGTGGGAATCTATCGAACGACGTCGATTAATCCATTCCACCCTTACATAAAAACCCAACAATCCTGTAATTTGTGTCTACTAATACAAATATAATTGCGTATGTGATTATAAATATCTGTGTACGTTATGCGGTTATTTGAGCTTAATTCACACTGACATCCGTTTTAATGAAAACTATTATATATCACGGCAGGTCAGTTTTCCTTGTTCACAAACACTCACTAGTAATACAATTGTAATTCTTTGATGAATATCAAGTTAACGTATATGCTCTCACCTTGTTGCAGTCGCAATGCTCATCCCAGGAGAGGCTGCTCGCAGTCCAGGCGGTGTGCGAGCCGCCACGAGCGCCGTGTCCTCACTGCCATCAGCACCAGAACTCTCTCAAGTAAGTAGAACGTTTTTGTCTGGTGTTCTACAGCACGACTTCATGTGACTTCCCGATGTCCACTGGCAAGTGTTGTTGCGCTTATTAATGTCTAGGGACAATATAGACAAAGGGTAAAATAATGTCTGCAGACTAGGTTCAAATTGAGAACTAATATAATAAAACGTGGACATCGGGTTCAGGTTGGTTGCAGCAAAGAAAACCTGCTCAAGTGGAGATTCATTAATGACTCTGCCCTGTAGTGTATATGGGGTGCTGCCCTACAAAAGATGGGACACTTGATATCCTTAATATCGTGTCCTGCGGGTCCTGCTGTTTGTTCATTATAGAACTAATGGACGCTAGAGGGCGCCTAACTAGTGGCTCAGTTCTGGGCCGACACAATTTAGATTGTTGTGATTGTCATCGACATTCTATGAAGAAGAAGAAGAAGTGGATATCATTCCACAGAATCAGAATATAGAACTCCTTTTCAAAGTTTTGAATAATGAGTTCCAGGAGTGGGTCACTTTAAATATTCTGCCAATGAACAAAGTTTATCTATATTTTACTGACCATGTTTCACCTCTCACTTTGCAGCAGCTCACAAGGCAGTGGCATGAACAACTGGGCATCGCTATCAGACAGCGGTGGCAGCGGGACCGCAGCGGTGCGCGCGCCGTCGCCGCAGAGCCCTGCCCGACGTGTGCGCAGTCGAAGTTTAAGGTAAACACTCTTTTTGTGTGATAGAAGGGACTTGCCAGAGAATGGGCAGCAGCGTTCTCTGTGCTTTTGTAACAACCGTACTGCGATCGCCAACCCGCCTGCCACGCGTGGCGATTATGGCAAAACCCCACTTATGTCAATGTGGCGTTGGGGGATGCCTAAGTCCAGCAGTGGACGTCTTTCGGCTGAAATGATAATGATGATGAATCGAGGGATTTGCTGTAAGTTCCTGTCTGATTGGCCAGAGAAGGCATCATCATCATCGGCTTAGCCTTTTCCCAACTAGCCGACCCCAACGGTCGGCTTCCAGTCTAAACAGATGCAGCTGAAAACACTACTAACAACAAGCATTTTATATGAACCGACTGCCTGTCTGACCTCCACAACCTAATTAGTACTGGGTAATAAGATACTCCTTGGTAAGACAGGTTGTCAGAATTTCGGACAACTGACTATCTGTAACGATTGTCAGAGATGTACAAATGACAGCCGGGACCAACGGCTTAACGTGCTTTCCGAGGCACGACGGAAACTCGGTATATAGAGAGTGGTCACCCATCGACAAACCAACCTAAGCAAGCGCGGCTTAACCTAAAAATTGACCCGAGTGGCTGTTATTATTTAGCTACAAGTTCTTCCGATTATTTTAGACGGGAGACAGCAATTTACCTCCCATAGGTGGAAATTCCTGTTTTTGTCAGTCATTGGTAAAAAGACTCGGGTAATCAAGTAAGCATCACTAGTGTGCTGATTGAATGTTTCGTCTTGACCACGTGACTTTTCAATATAATAATTCTTATGAAGCTTATTCGGTGGATTAGAAGTAGACATATTCTTCGTTGAGAGCAGCGGTGTGGCAGCCCCGACTTACGAGCAGAAAGCCGTGGGTTCGAACACAGGCAGGCGCATTACTTTCTGTAATTTATTTCATCACCGCTGCCCTCAAAAACGGTGAAGGAAAACATCGTGAGGAAACCGGCATGTCCTAGAACTGAAAATTCGAAAACATGTGACATCTACCAACCCGCACGACGCCCGCGTGGTGGATTACAGCCCACTCCCTCTCTTAGAGAGGAGGCTCGTCGTAGCAGTGGGAACATTATAGGCTGATGATGATGATGATGATGATGATATTCTTGGTCGAACGTAAGGCAATAATAGCAGAACTAAAACAGTTACTCACTAACAAACGGTGACCAAATCTTCATGCCACCTTACCGATTACACATAACGACATAACATTGCGGTCAATAAAACTAAATAATTTATCAGACGTGTGACATTATTGTATAGGCAGGTGTACTGGTGTATGAGTCAGTCGTGACTGCTGCGAATGTTAAGAATCTTGGCAACTTGTGTTGTTTACTGTATAACGGCTATGTGCATCTGATGTAAGTAAACAGGTTCAATGTTTGTAGTGTGCCTTGAATCTATACATATACAGGGTGTAACGGAAAGGGTATATACATACTTAGGGGTGTGCTACAGACTATCAAACTGAACATGTTTCTCCATCGGACAAACATAGTAATAGCGAAAAAAATATCAGCTGCCACATTCATTTGGGTCGAATAGGTATTGAAATTATGTATGGGGCAGCAGACAATTTTTTCGCTATTACGACGTTTGTCCGATGGATGGATGGATGGAGAAACATGTTCAGTTTGATAGTCTGTAGCACACCCCTAAGTATGTATATACCCTTTCCGTTACACCCTGTATATAAATATCTATACAAATAAATAAAATTGAAGTGTCTGTTTGTAATATTAAAATAACCGCTTTTTACTACATGCCTATGTATGTATATACGGTACATGTACCAAAATATCATTTTTTTTAATTTTTGTCTGTCTGTTCCGGCTAATCTCTGGAACGGCTAGACCGATTTTGACGGGACTTTCACTGGCAGATAGCTGATGTGATAAGGAGTAACTTAGGCTACTTCTATTTTAGAAAAAAATCTAAAACTATTATAAAAATACTTTTTTGTTAAATTCCACACGGACAAAGTTGCAGGCACAGCTAGTAGATAATATAGATGCATGCATTAGCATAATCAGCGTATAATATTCCCACTGCTGGGACACGGGCCTACTCTCTATGAGAGGGAGTGTGCTGTAATCCACCACGCGGGCCCAGTGCGGGTTGGTAGATGTCACATGTCTTCGAATTAATTGTTCTAGAACATCCCGGTTTCCTCACGTTGTTTTCCTTCACCGTTTTAATAGCAGCGGTGATGAAAAAATAAAATACACAAATGATTGCGCCTGCCTAAGTTCGAAACCGCGGCTAACTGCTCGTAAGTAAATAATATGATATGAATGATAATTGTTAGTTGTTTATTTGAGACCAAAACTGGCATGACAGAGTGTCCTCCTTGCCTCAGAAATCACGTTAAGCCGTTGGTCCCGGTTGAAATTTGTAGATCTTTGACAGTCGTTACAGGTAGTCAGTGGCCCGAAAGCCTGACAACCAGTTTTTCCAAGGGGTATCGTATTACCCAGTACCAACTGGGTTGTAGCGAAATTTTTACTTATAATAATTCCCGAGATTTGTCACTGAGAGCTACATAATGTTCGGGTAGCCTTGTTTTGGCTAAATCTTATATCTAAATTAATATAACGTCCTTTCTATCAACTGCATATAATCTTGGCAAGCGTGTTGTTTACTGTGCATTATCTAATGCTTGTGATGTAAGTTTGTGGGTGTGTTTTGAATAGTTATGGCCGATAAGTGATAATCAGAGGTCGGAATTAGGTAGAGTTACTTTTGTACTTGCGCTCGAAATGTTGATATTAATATGGATCTTCCCTTGCGTGTGCGCATTTGAATTTTGCAACTTCGGACATCCGATGTCGGATGGTTAAAATTGTGTAAAAGTATATATCTTTTTTATTTAATAAATCACGGGATTTTTCTGCTCTTTAAAATTAATCTCGGCATAACCACTTTATTCTTTCGCTGTATGAAATCAGTGTAGGTACACAAATATCTCTACCTAATTCCGTCCTCTAGTGATGATAATATATCACCATCACATGTGGACGTTATTCAGCCAGACATCATCTTTATGTTAAAGCTTGCAGGACAAAAAATATGGTTTCTATTATTCAAGTTTATCTGTAAACAGGTTAATTTTGTGATGGCTGGCGTGATTGTGATCAGCTGACTAAAATACATCATCATCTGGCTAGCCTTTTCCCAACTATGTTGGAGTCGGGTACCAGTCTTACCGTATCCAGCTGAATACTAGTATTTTACATGGAGCGACTGACCAAAAGACAACATGGCATCGAAAGATAAAATATAGTTTTTATTAAATCAGTCTCTGTCAGACGCAGTGCTTTTTGATGTGAAACATCTGCATGGTGTTTGGCGCATGGACCGACACATTTTTTCCAGGGATTTAGGGTTTTGGTCATTAGCTAGGTTCTACCCATACTCCCAAATGTGTCCCATATGTTACAATGAGGATTTTTACGTCTGGGGACGTGATTTTTTTTTATATGGTTGCTTTGGAGAATCCAAAGTAAATATACAAAAATAAAAAAGTGAGTGTAAGAAATTTTCTTGAAACCGGTTGTATTAAACAATGATTTACTTATTTAGATTTAAAATACTTTGGAGAATACAAGAAAAAAATATTTTGAGCCACTACACCCACAAACCAAAAAGTTATTGCAAAAAAAGGAAACATTTTTGGTATATTCTTGGATAAAAAAAAAAAAACATAAGCAACCCTGACATTTGGGACATGGGGTGTACGGGTAGAACCTAGAACCTAAAATTTTTGTCGGTTAATGCGCCAAACATCCTGTAAATGTGCGACTAGGCAGTATAATGAAACTCGTATGACATGACGTGAAAATCTGATGTTGCGCCCCGTCCTTCACTACATAGTACAAAACAAAGTCGCTTCCCGCTGTCTGTCCCTATGTATGCTTAGATCTTTAAAACTTCGCAACGGATTTTGATGCGGTTTTTTTTAATAGATAGAGTGATTCAACAGGAATGTATATAGTTATAATACATGCATGATATAGAAGAGAAACACTGATAATTTTAGACGTTTCCAATGTGATGTCGACAGACATTCTTTAGTATATTTAGTATCAGCATTGCACCCGTGCGAAGCCGGGGCGGGTCGCTAGTTTCCAATTAAAGTAAAGTTTGTTTTGTATTGATTGTTGATATTGTTTTGTTTTTGAAAGTTACACATTCTATTTTTATTTCTTTCTGTTACTCCATATTTCGTTTATATTGGTTTTTTTATGATTAATCCTTCTTTATCGTGTGGTTAGTTCCTAACCTGCTGTCCGACTTTTACGCCCATGGGCCTCTGTGGCTTAAAAACTAAACCAAGCTGCCAGCCAGGCAGTACCTAACCTAATTGGAAGGCTGGCGTTTTGGGGGACTGTCTCTTGTAATTTTGGGGTACTGTCTCTTGTAATTTTGGGGGACTGTCTCTTGTAATTTTGACGTTCAAAAAGTGCTGGTTATCAATATTAGCCTATTTTGAATAAATTACTTCGTTTTTTTTTAAACTATTCAAAACAGATGTTTTACATCTGCCAAGCGTCCTGTGACAGGCAGCTTGTTGAAGTGATAACTTCTAATGGGAGGGTAAACCACTTCGTAACGTAATGCGTTACGGCGCCACTCTGTCTGGCTTCCCTTTCTCTCACGCATACGGCAGTAGGCTTAGATTAGTTTAATCACTTCTGTCGAGCATGCCGAGACGCACAGGTTTTTTTATTTTAACCATTCCTAATTTAATTTGTCCTTAGTTCACCATCCCGCACCGGTGGCGGAAGCGGCTCAAGCGGCGGGTCCGGCTCAAAAGATGACGCTGTCTCTGCTATGTCTGCGCTCTTCGCGGCGCGGTTCCCGGCTGCACAGAAAGCGATGGATGACAAGTATGTATACCAAGTATTAGCTCATATTCAACCACTGCTGTAATATTGTAAAATAATAATACTAGCTCCCGTAATGAACGCTTTGGTAAATGCAGTTATAAGTTTATAACCTACAATTCCAAGGCGTTAAAACATTCAACAATTCAGGATTGCATAGACCTGAGAGGTTGAAAATATTAATAAGCTCCAAAAATTGAAGCAATCGCGCTTTATTTATTTTAATGACGGCATGGTTGGTGCAGTGGCTAAGTGATTGACTGCTGCGCTGCGTGTCGCGGGTTCGATCCCCGCACGAAACAAATATTTGTATGGCCTACACATAGTTGTTACGAGTCTGGCTGTTTGTGTATGTGAGTTTAAATGTTTGTAAACATTCCCATGATACAGGAGAAATTCCTAATGAGGGGAAAAGTAAAAAAAATAATGTAAGAAAGTCTGTAACTGTGCATGACTGTGTTCAAGACAGTTAAAATAAAATTAAACAATGACGCAAGCATGACGACCACTCAAGCTACACAAAATCTGTTTATGCTGATCTCTCATTGTACGGGAAATCTATACAAAGCGAGACCATGTTATACTGGAAATATATAACTGTGTAGCCGTGTGTGCTTTTGGTACAATAGGCTGAACCCTGACCTATGTGAATTTGTCATTCACAAAAGATATAAATAGAAAAACTCTGACTATTTTCAATTGTTGTGAAATAGAATATCGGATTTTTCGTCAGGAGGGTCAAGCATAGTGCTTCAAAAGTCCATTACAATCTCATGCAATATGCAAATTTCATCGGGAAAGTACCTAGAGTATTACTTTTGTTGCACAAACGTGAAAACTAATATTATAAAGAGGAAAGATTTGATTGTTTGTTTGTTTGTTTGCATTGAATAGGCTCCGAAACTACTGGTCAGATTTGAAAAAATCTTTCAGTGTTAGACAGCCCATTTAGCGAGGAAGGACATAGGCTATATATCATCACGCTACGACTAATAGGAGTGGAGCAGCAATGAAAAATGTTGCGAAAACGGGGAAAATGTGACGCAAACGAAGTTGCGCCGGACAACTAGTTAAATAATACTTTTGTTGCACAAAAACAACATTTCTTTAAGGAGTTTTTTTATTGTAATTTCTAGGTTACGAGGCTTAATAGATGAGGTGTTGGAGTTGGATAAGAAGCCGGATCGACCACCCATCGAGAGATTTGTTCAGAGACAGGTAAATACTTTTTCTTAAAGTTAGTTGAGAAGACGCCAAAGAAGGTGGATTTTACTATTAAGAACTATCTATAGACACCCTACACAGTTATCTCCCTGAAATATATAATATAATGTATGGTGGGCCACCCCCATTTGTTTTTCTTTATTCCACATCATATTTGAGTAGCGGTTCATAAAATGCACCTACTCTCCAAGATTCAACAGTGTGGTTAGTCATAGAATGAAATCTCTGTGACATACGGACGGACAGACAGACAGACGGACGGACCGAATCCAAAAGGGTTCAGTTTTTGCCATTTGGCAAAGGAACCATAAAAAGAAGAATACGCCAAACAGATTGTTTGCGGGTCTCCGTCTTCAACTTGGTGTAGGACGACTCTGTGTGGTCGCGGGAACCTGCTGGATACGGATAACGTCATCATCTGCCTAGCCTTTTCCCAAACTATCTTGGGGTCGGCTTCCAGTCTAACCGGATGCAGTTGAGTACCAGTATTTTACATGAAGCGACTTCCTATCTGACCTCCACCACCCAGTAACTGGGTAATACAAACCCCTTGGTAAGACTGGATGTCAGACTTTTGGCTTTTGACTACTCATAACGACTGTTTAGGATCTACAAATGACAGCCGGGACCAACGACTTAACGTGCTTTCCGAGGCACGATGATTTCATACTGGTTATATAGAAATCAAATATTTATTGTAAGCTTGCATCCGATACAAGACACAATAGTGTCCACGTTTGCGCAGCGCCTACAGGTTTGATGTTAATGTCCACAGGTCCTCGAGATGGCTCGCGACTGCCTGCACAAGTCGGAGTCCAAGCAAGTCACCAGCACGTACTTCTACGATATGGCTGACAGCTTGGATAGGCTGCTGGCTGAGGTAACGTATCCATCTGAATGACAACAGTTTGTTTGGGATTCTTAAGAAAGCGGTGCCGTAATTAGATACGAGACAAACGGTACGGTGCGGTACGGTTGTGATTTTTACGATGCATATGTTGGTCTGTAAGGTATTTATGTATAGGCTAAACTTGTATATGGCCTGGAAATAAATAAATGTTATCTTATTAGAATAATCGGACCTTAATGGGCGTATTACTGGAACACAGGCTTCCACTCTGTGGTACTGTGAGCCATACTACATCACTAAAGATCGGATATTCAGATGCATATTTACCTAAAGTTTGAGTATTGACTAGTATGGAGCGCGCGTCAGTATAGGAAAAGGAGTTTATTTAAAAAATAAAATCCAGTCTAGTTACTTTTTCGTTTAGCTCCAAATGAATTATGCCCAGACATATTTACCATTTTGTTTTAGCATTCGATATTTCAGTTTTAATTGTTGTATTTTTTTCTGTCCCACTGCTGGGCAAAGGTTTCCCCCATTCCTTTCCAACTCTTTCGGTGTTTGCCTTTTCTGGCCAGACGTCAGCGTTTTTCCTGCCTCGATGGCGACAACCGTTTTGAGGCACCTATTGTGTGACGGTCTCTAAACCCAACATTCTCACATACAATTTTATTTGCATTTAACCTTTTCCACAGACACGAGAAAAGTCAGCCGAAGCAGGGAACCAAGTGGCACCTCTAGTGACACGGCTAATACTCGCGATGGCACGGCCGGCAAGACTTCTAGAATGTCTCGAGTTCGATCCTGAGCGGTTCTACAGGCTACTGGAAGCCGCTGAGGGCCATGCGAAACATCAGCAGGTTAGTTTCAATAGTGGTACTTTTAGTGACTGGTGTGAAACTTTTGGCACGACAACAAGAGTGCCTCGACCTTGATCCTGAGCAATTCTACAGGCTGCTGGAAACAGCTGAGGGCCATGCGAAACATCAGCAGGTTAGTTTCAATAGTGGTACTTTTAGTGACTGGTGTGAAACTTTTGGCACGACAACAAGAGTGCCTCGACCTTGATCCTGAGCAATTCTACAGGCTGCTGGAAACAGCTGAGGGCCATGCGAAACATCAGCAGGTTAGTTTCAATAGTGGTACTTTTAGTGACATGTGTGAAACTTTTGGCACGACAGAAAGAGTGCCTCGAGGTTGATCATGGGCGGTTTTACAGACTGCTGGTAGCTTCTGAGGGGCATGCAAAACATCAGCAGGTTAGTTTCAATACTGGTACTTTAATTGGTAAGTGTGAAACATTTGGCATGACAACTAGAATGTCTCGAGATCTATTCTGAGTGGTTCCACGGATTGTTAGAAGCCGCTAAGGGTCATGCGAAACATCAGCAGGTTAGTTTAAATAAAGGTACTTTTAGTGGCAGGTGTGAAATGTGGGATGCAATGTCAGTGCTACTGCTTCAATGTGTCGAGTTCGATCTACGGACTGCCGCTGAGGGTCAAACGAAACATCAATAGGTTAGTACCAAGTGATATATTTAGTGTCAAGTTTAATCATCTGGTCAGCAGCTAAAATTACCATTTTAACACCAAGAACCAAGAAAGCTGTCTTACTGGTCAGGGGACTAGTATGGCACCAGGCGCTTGCAGTAACAGAGAGGGATAGAGAGTCTGTGTGTGTGTGTGTCTCTCTGCTGATTCAATACTTTTACTCAACTGAACGTAGCCAAACGTTGAAAGAATGGTCCAATACCGTTGAATTTACTAATTAAGAACCTTATTCCCCAGGGCATAACGACGGACATCCCTCAGTACATAATCCACAAGCTGGGCTTATCGCGGGACCCTCTAGCGGAACTGCAAGCTCCTCCACCTCCTCCTTTGCCACAGAACACTTCGCCTTCTAAGTAAGTACCAAGTAACTAAACTAGATTCTATACTTCCAAACACAAGGTGGAAGCGACAGGGTGGCTCGCGAAATTCAATTTTTCTTACGTTTTTTTTGCAATTTGCCGGTTATTGTCAGTTTTTATGTTGAAAAAAATATAATACGCGGCCGAAACTAATTTGGCTTTACTGAGTTGTAATCATTAAAGTCATCAATACGGGTTTTATTGATGACTTTAACTACATTTAACCCCATAGAATGAATTTTTTATGAAATAGTCATTCATCGGGATTAAATACAATTAAATGGGTTGTTTTGATGACTACAATTATGTAAATACGTACGTTTTACGGCCGCGTATCATATTTTCTTCTACAAAAAAACTGTCACTAACCGGCAAAATGCAAAAAAAAACGTAAGAAAATTTGAATTGGTGGGCACCCTGTCGCTCCCACCATAATGTGTCTTATTTATTTCACACTTCTATTCACTAACCATTTCTCCTACCAGAACCCGCGGCCGTCAGTCTCCTCCCTCTGGTCAGGGCAACGCGCCGCCCTCGGAGAATGACTATCACGTCATCAAGCTCATATCCAACGGCGCGTACGGAGCCGTCTATCTAGTCAAACATAAGCAGACTAGGACCAGGTAAGAACGGAAAGGTTATTTCTGGAGTAACGTCATCGCATAAAATAATCAACTGGGGCAATATTTCATACGCAAGGGCAATATTTCATACACAAGGGCAATATTTCATAAACAACGGCAATAGGTCGTACATACGGGCAAGTTTTCATGCACAAGGGCAATATTTAATACACAAGGGCAATATGTCATACACAAGGGCAATATTTCATACACAAGGGCAATATTTCATACACAAGGGCAATGTTTCATACACAAGGGCAATGTTTCATAAACAGGGGCAATATTTTATACAAAATTCAACGATTTACATGTTTAGTACGTCATTCTGAACAGCCCCGCATATAAATTTTTCATCGGTAATCTATTAAAAAAATCTGCTGTTTCCTACTACCCTACCTGCATGGTCAAAATGTATCGAACAGCTGTTTGTTTTTTAAATTTCTACCTTGGTAAAGAAATTACGTCACTCGTATTTCATGATTTTTAACCCACCTCTGGTTAAAAATTATGAAATACGATTGACGTAATTTATGGAGGGCCCCTAAATCGTTGCTCTGTGATTTGCAGGTACGCGATGAAGAAAATAAGCAAAAACAACTTGATACTGAGGAATCAAGTGGAACAAGCATTCGCCGAGAGAGACATCCTAAGCTTTGCTGACAACCCCTTCGTGGTGAGTTACTAATAATAAAAACTAAACAAAAACCAAAAAAAAAAACAGAGTTTGACTGCCGGCAGAAGTGAAAACTCAAAACAATGGAATTACAGTGTTCTTTTTTTCAATTTTTAAACGCGTCGCTAGTCTGGCGACGTCACAAGCATGTCGGTGACGTCAACCCAAAGATATTTCCCCTACCAAAAATCGACGGGGCTAAAGAAGTTTTCACTTCAGTTTGCACACAGCTTATGGCCATCAGGACTTTTAAACAGTAGTGCCGCCATAGTGGTTATGGTCCCAAGTTATGACTAGTACGTTGTGGTTTGGAACCCAGGCACCCACTTTCATCATCATCAGCCTAAATAGTTTAGTTCCAGAACATGCCGTTTCCTCACGTTTTCCTTCACCGTTTTTAAGAGCAGCGGTGATGAAATAAATTACACAAAGAGGAGGCCTGTGTCCCAGCAGTGGGAACATTATAGGCTGATTATGATGATAATGGTGAAAATTGGCAGACCGTCATTGAACTCGTTAGTACATTAATGTAACTTTAATATGCATAGCCAATAAACGAGAAATCACACATCATTACATTTATGTTGAATCGAATTTATTACCGTTACTGTCGATAAGATTGTTGTTCGTATATTTACCGTGAAATAGCGGAGTATTGTGTTTATAATCGGTTTCGTCCTTAGTCGGGGTCGCGGCCATGTTTAATAGGGTTGAACTTGACCTTTGAAAGTAATCTTTTGTAGGTCAAATTTTGCCAATGTGGAATTAAGAGCGTTTACACCTTACAACATTTCATACAAACTTTCAAGTCCTTATTTTCCGAAATGACTGAACCGATTTTAATGAAACTTAATACGCAAAAGCAGGGTACATAGGTCTAAAAAGTTACAAAAAACATTTTCGAAATGTCTTTAAAAAAAAAGATAATTGGAAATTTCTGTTTCTATAGATATTTTATAATTGGTCTAATTTAACAGCAACACGATATTTCGAAAATGCTTCTCAGTGTGTTTTTAGATCTATGTATACTGCTTATAATAAGGACCTGAAAGTTGGTTTTAAATGTCGTAAGGCATAAACGCTCTTAAGTTGATGACTTACAAGTTGTAATAGTATGGGAATGAAAGTCTTTGACTACAGAACTGGTGAAAATGTTAGCGTCACGTCATTATTATATGCCTTGACGACTCGATGCTGCTCAAAGATCATCTTCTACTTCTTCTCTTGTGGACCAATCTCTCATGAGACCGTCTAGTTTTACTACGGAGTAGGAGTAGAATAATTTAAAGTTAGTTATTCGATATGTCAAATCACATAAAAGTAAAAATAGTGTTAAATGTTGTATATTATTAAACTGAAAAGATGGAAAAAAAATATTATAAAAACTAAAAACCCGACAACGAAAAGCAGAAAAAAGCGCATTTGGAAGCAGGCATTTTAAGACAATACAAAATAATTGTAAGCTTTGGAATGGGTCACCCATTCCTTGTTTTAATAATTTTATATTTCAATGAAAATCTTGGCCTATGTATCCTAGTCTACTTTAGTAAATTTTAGTAAATTTAAAACAATTAACCAGGCCCTCAAGTCTGCTATTTTTATAAATATCGTCATTCCAACACGATCCCATTGTCATTTTGCTAAAAAGTTCGTAATCTGCTAAATTCATAATGGTCTGTCAAATTCCATGTCATTTCTTTCAATGGAGTGTCAGTGGTTGACCATTGTGAAGTCATAATGACGCCATTCAAAATCAATGATAAGCCATTCTGACACTATTGTAACTACTTCCATCTCATCAAAATCATCACCCACCTCCTCTCTTTCCAGGTAACAATGTACTGCTCGTTCGAAACGAAGCGCCATCTTTGTTTCGTCCTCGAGTTCGTCGAAGGCGGCGACTGCGCAACTCTCCTGCGCGCCGGACCTCTGCCGGCTGACATGGCGAGGCATTACTTCGCTGAAGCGGTGCTGGCTGTGGAGTACTTGCACTCCTATGGGATCGTGCATAGGGATCTTAAACCTGACAAGTAAGTATAAAATCACACCTGAATTCTCTGAATGGGTTGGCAGACGTGGCTTATAGTGCACATTAACACTTCGTAGCCATCATCTGCCTAGCCTTTTCCTAAACTATCTTGGGGTCGACTTCCAGTCTAACCGGATGCAGCTGAGTACCAGTATTTTACATGAGGCGACTGCCTATCTGACTTCCACAACCCAGTAACTGGGTAACACGATACCCCTTAGTAAAGATCCCAAAGATCTAAAAATGACAGCCGGGACCAACGGCTTAACGTGCTTTCCGAGGCACGGAGGAAACTCAGTATGTAATTATGGTCACCCATCCACGGACCAACCTCAGCATTAACATTAACACAAACATTGACCAAATGGTTTAATTTTTTTCAGTTTGCTGATCACGGCGACTGGTCACATCAAGCTGACTGATTTTGGTCTTAGTAAAATGGGACTCATGTCATGTAAGTCGAATACTAATACTTTATTAATCCTTTGGCTTCATCATCATCATTTCAGCCGAAAGACGTCCATTTCTGGACATAGGCCTCCCCCAAGTGTCGCCACATTGACCGGTCCCGTGCGACTCGCATCCAGCGGATCCCCGCAACCTTCACCAGGTCATCGGTCCACCTAGTGGAAGGCCTTCCAACGTATTGTCTTCCGGTTCGCGGTCGCCATTCCAGATCTATTCGGCCCCATCGGCCATCCGTTCTGCGAGCAATGTGCACTGCCCACTGCCACTTAAATTTGGAAATTCTTCGGGCTACGTCGGTAACCTTGGTTCCTTAGGCCATCTCGGCGATCTCTTAAATTATATGATTGTTTTACCATTCATTTATTTTTATAGTAAATTTTTACAGAGGTTTTTTTTTTTCTACAACCTTATTTGACATTGCGTTTTTCCGAATAAAACCTGAAACCCATTGTAACTTTTTACCCGACTTCTAAAAAAGGAGGTGGTTATGTATTCGGCCGTCATCTTTTTTTTAATGATACTGGGCCGATTTTCGTTTGGGAGAGGGAGCCCGCGGTGTTCCTATACAGGGTGTAACGGAAAGGGTATATACATATTTAAGGGTCTGCTACATATTATACCATCAAACTGAACATAATTCTCCATCGGACAAACATATCAGCGCCCCATACATTTGGGTGAAATAGGTATTGAAATTTTGTATGGGGCAGCAGATAAATTTTTCGCTATTACGATATTTGTCCGATAGAGAAACATGTTCAGTTTGATGGTTTGTAGCACGCCCTTAAGTATGTATATACCCTTTCCGTTACACCCTGTATAAATGTTATTCACCTGTATAGTTTACGAGCTATGTCTTTCAATACGTTTTTAGGGTTCCGTACCCAAAGGGTCAAACGGGACCCTATTACTGAGACTTCGCTGTCCGTCCGTCCGTCCGTCCGTCTGTCACCAGGCTGTATCTCATGAACCGTGATAGTTAGCCAGTTGGAATTTTCACAGATGATGTATTTCTGTTGATGCTGTAACAACAAATACTAAAAACAGAATAAAATAAATATACATACCATACAAAAAAGTGAGATTTTGCTCGTTTTTTATAAATAATGGCCAAGTGCGAGTCGGACTCGCGCACAAAGGGTTCCCTTCGTGCGCGAGTCCGACTCGCACTTGGCCGGTTTTTTTGCCATGTTGAAGACATGATGATATTGTAATAACTTCTAGGTTCAATGTAAAATTAATATAGTTTTTTTTAAATAGTAATGAATGACTGTATTTTTCAGTGGCGACGAATCTTTACGAAGAGTACGCAGACAGAGAGGCTCGCCAGTTCTCTGACAAGCAAGTGTGTGGCACTCCTGAGTATATCGCGCCAGAGGTGATTCTGAGACAGGTGAGGAAAAACAATTACTTTAAATTGTGTCTCCTTTTTGCTCACACACAGTCGGATTCTTGACTTCCTTCATAGAAGTAATTTTGATAGTGTAATCAATGTTGTCATTTGTTTTGTCTCCAACATTATAATTTTTTGTTTCCAGGGTTACGGCAAACCGGTGGACTGGTGGTCTATGGGTATCATCCTATACGAGTTCCTAGTCGGATGTGTACCCTTCTTCGGAGATACGCCTGAGGAGCTGTTCGCACACACAGTAAATGGTAAGACGGGACTACGTTACCCCTATATTCCCCTAAGAAGTAAGCATAAGTCATGTGAAAGTCACATGCATGAGGCGCGCCTATTGCCATAAAATCTAATAGATAAAATTCTCGTGTCGCGGTGGTTGTTACCAAACTCCTCCGAAACGGCTGAACTGAATTGTATGAAATATTGTGTGCATATCGGCTAGGTCTAAGAATCGGCCAACATCTATTTTTCATCCCCCTAAAACCCATCAAAATTTCCACGCGAACGAAGTCGCGGGTCTCGATGGGCATTACGTTTTAACAAGGCAGCTATTAATAAAATAAAACAGCCTTTATTACTCTTGTCTTACAATTAATAAATCTCTCATCGTCATCTTCCAGCCCTTATCCCATTTTACTTGGGGTCGGCGCAACACGTCTCTTTCCTCCATTCTCCTCTGTCATTCGTCATGCATCATTTACTCCTTTTTCCTTCATATAATTTTTCACACAATCCAAAAAATAAATCACTACTTACTGAAAAAAACGTGTGCGTCTCGGGACGCTTGACAAGCTTGGAAGTGATAACTTTAACTAACAAAGTAAGCCAGACAGAGTGGCGCCGTAACGCGTTACGTTACGAAGCGGTTTACCCTCCCATAAGAAGTTACCATTTCAAAAACTAATTTGTATTAATCATATTTCTAACTTGTATTTGCTACTATGTAGTTGAACGTCCACTCATACAATAGTATGTATGGACGTTCAGCCGATTATCGGTAACTGGATGTTTGTATGAACAGCTTGTCAAAGCCTCATCTAAACATTTCCACGTATACCTGTGTCTTGCTAAACGGGTCCATACCGGACCACCTATTGCCATAATACATCACTAACAACAACACTACACACATATCAGAAGAGTGGGAATAAGCTCATTTTTAAAACAAAATCCTGTGCACACGATGACCACATCTGTTTATCACCCTGCCCGCACAAATAGTTTGAGGACCACAATCCTTTTTTTAAATAAGATTTGTTTTAAAAAAAATCTCAGGCTCTGTTAATGATCCCAGATGTTTGACCACCGTTTTTGGACCAATAGGAATAAAACAAAAAAAGGGCCTAAGGAAACAGAAAACAGTAAAAAAAACTTTGTATTCCTTGGTCCCTCCAAGGAATAGAAAGTTTTTTTTACTGTTTTAACGCTGCAAGCAACGATAGTCCTTACCATGCTCCAATACCCAGTTTGGTGATGGTAGAAATCCTGACTGAGGAATTCCGAATAACATTTTGTCAGAACTGGCGCTTTGATCTTTTGACATACACCGACCTGCATTGGGCCTGCTCCCGGTCAAAGAGAAGAGTCCTCTGTGGAAACCTGTTGAATTGCCTCTTTGATGAAAGATCTCTTTGTCTTACTAGTTAAAATGCTTGATCTGCAGATGATATCGAGTGGCCATCAGAAGAGGACTTCCCTATCGCAGTAGAAGCGAGGGCGATCATCACAGAGTTGCTGTCTCGCAACCCTCGGGACAGGCTGGGGACTGGCGGCACGCATCAAGTTAAGGTAAAATACTTTGTCTGATTTCTTTGAACTTAATTAGACATGAAATGTGGTAAAGTTGCCTACTCATCATAAATATAGTTAATACATAAAATCATACTTGTAAGGCCTGACAGCAGAGGTGTACCTAATACTAAACTCTTTGATAGTCGTTACGAGTAGTCTGAAGCCAAAAGTCTGACATCCAGTCTTACTAAGGGGTATCGTACAACCTAGTTACTGGGTTGTGGAGGTCAGATAGGCAGTCGCTTCATGTAAAATACTGGTACTCAGCTGCATCCGGTAAGACTGGAAGCCGACCCCAAGAGAGTTTGGGAAAAGGCTAGGCAGATGATGACGATTTTGTGATTTGTTACAGGATCACATATACTTCTGTGGTCTGGACTGGAACAACCTGCTGAGAAGAAAAGCAGAGTTTATTCCTCAGTTGGATAACGACGAGGATACCAGCTATTTTGATAGTGAGTATATACCATAAAAAAGACATCAACAAAAAATACATCAATTAATTAAAGCTACTTACAGATAATTAAAACTAAATATTTACAAAAAAAGGACTAGTCTAAACTAATATTATAAAGAGGAATGATTTGATTGTTTGTTACGATTTAACTCAAAAACTACTCGATTGATGTTAAAAATTCTTTCACCATTAGAAAGCTACGAGTAATATAGGCTATATTATATAACAATTTTCAGGGACGAAGTCGCGGGCGAAGTGCTAGTTTATTATGAAGTTAAATTAAAAAAAAATCCCATGGGAATCATCGTACACAAGATGCTTTATTCCGGCTATGCAAATATTTTCATTTTTAGCCTTTTTTAAAGGTTTTTCCTATACACGTTTTATCTCCTCGGGGGTTTAGACTCTCACCCACATTCAGATTTTTCAAAATTATTGACGTTGGTCTTCTGCTGTCATTAACTTTTATAGAATCTCTTACTAAAACATATTTCTTATACCTTTCCAGCTCGTTGCGACCGCTACAACCACAGCGAGGTCGACACGGACGAGGCGGCGGAACCTCCCGAGCCTGCTGAAGAAGCTGGACTGTTCGCCGCCTTCTCTTCCACTTCTCCTCAATGGAGAAGACACTACAATCACTCCTGCGTGGAACATGACTCGAGGGTGAGTACTACCATAGGTTCAATGCAAGGGCTTGCCTAGGGGCCAACGGGTGCCTATGGCAAGCCCATATGGCAAGCAGACTGTTCAGAAACCCAAACATCATGAAGAGTAGAAGATAATAAGGGCAATCCAAGCTTTTAAGCTTGTATGACAGTACTACTACTACTGCTAGGACGCTCACAAGGCAGCCGTCTGCAGGCTAACTGCGTGATGCACTTACATTGTCAAAGCCTTTTAACACTTTCGGTGCTAAGTAACGGTGAAGGAAAACATCGTGAGGAAACCGGCATGTTCTAGAACTAAACATTCGAAGACATGTGACATCTACCAACCCGCACTGGGGCCGCGTGGTGGATTACAGCCCACTCCCTCTCATAGAGAGGAGGCCTGTGTCCCAGCAGTGGGAACATTATATAGGCTGATGACGTGCGCGAAACCAGCCTACCGAGTCGTCATTATACGTATTTATAGATGACTTGTGTGTAATTGGCATCGAAAGTGTTAATTTGTTATTTGAGCAACGATTTTTGCGTATGCTGTGTCAAGGAGACGAATTTTTCATTCCTTTGAAGCAATAATTTTGATAGAAAGTGTATTACGTATTTGGGGTGCTGATTGTAAGCCCCCCGAATAGAAATACCATATTAAAATAGTCAGATTTTCTTTCTATTTTTGAAAATGGTCTCAACTTGTTGCACAGCTACTGGAGCAATTACAAAATTAGAGAGACAAATTGTTTTGTAGTATTAATTCTTCGGAGCATCAGAAATGTAAGTAAATCCTTCATTATAAAATCAACACAGCTGATATCATCTAATAATATTATATACGGTGTAAACGGACCTTTCACGTAGCTGTCAACGAAACATTATATTCATCAAAACTTAATAAACTCTTGAACAAGAACTTGGAAACTCCAATATCTCCATTACTAGAAGTTTCCCAGGTGTGGGCACGAAAAAAAAACAAGTGTCTTTTGGTTTCGTGACGGGTCTATTTACACCCTTTTATAATTATATCCTATGGAGGCCTATGTTCAGCTAAAATCTGCAAAATGCTGAGGTTTAGGAGGAGGCTGTTCGTCAATCCAGGAGTTTTGACATCAAATAAAGGTATTTAGTAACTGTGTGCTTCTCCCAATGGCATAGAATTCTACTAGATATCACATTTAGACTCTGTTTTACTTATTTCTCATAGATTTATATTAATTTTCTTTGATCGTACTTGTTTGTTTCTATTCATCATTGTTACCTAAACTAGTTATGAGTATTAAAAAACCGCCTGGCGTGCCATACTGACGTTATGAGGAACAAAATGTTTCCCCGCAATTTTCCCACATGACTTTTTCTACACGGGTCTCGTATGTTAACAAGATATTCGTAAACACAAGCTGTTGGTCCCAGCTGTCATTTGTATAGACATATAGTAGCCCGAAAGTCTGACAACCAGTCTTACCAAGGTGTAACGTATTACCCAGTACTAACTGGGTAGTGGAAGTCAGATAGGCAGTCGCTCCATGTAAAATACTGGTATTCGGATGCTTCCGGTTGGACTGGAAGCTTACCCCAACATTGGGAAAAGGCTGGCAGATAATGATGATTCGAATTCGCCGACCGGCCGAACAGTCGACACTAACTGATTATGAGTTGCACCGGTAAGGTATTAAAAAGCTATCCTGGTAAAATACCAAAATCCCACTGCAGGACAATGTAATTATTTATCTAATTATTTAGGTTTTTCAAATGAAACAAACGTGCTCGGCTGAATGACAAGACGGAAGGAAGTCGTTTTTATTTTGCTCATAGACACGTATATGTACATGTATATTTTATAGTGTTGGAACAAGGTATTTTGAGAACATTATAACAGACAAATGCCTCTTCTCATTCAGAGAAAGAACCGTAATGAACGGACTTTTTTTAAGGAAATAAAATCCTATTTATAATTATATAACTTTAAGTAAAATCGATCATCATCATTTTCTGCCCTTGTCCCATTTTAATTGGGCGCAACACAACACGTTTTCTTTTTCAATCTTCCATGTCTGACTCTGAGCATCATTAAATTATCATTTCGCGCGAAATAAAAGAAATTATAGTTAAATAATCAAGGAAAATTATTTTGAAATAAAAAGAAAAATATTCTTTTTTAATACAGTTGCTCAAAAAGTGGCGTATTGCAGGGACGTATAGCGTTCGGGATGTGAGCTATTACACACTCGAGCTTTTTCTTTACCTTGTCCGAACTCGTGCGTTCTCTTTCCCAACTGTCAAAATAATGTCTATTAAAAAGAAAAAAAACCAACCACGGAATTTTTACTAAAAAAAAAATCATAGAAGTTTTTATGCTTCATGCAAATATTTCTAAAAAGAAGCTACTAATTTGTTTCGATATTAGATTTAATGACTTGATTCAATGAGTTAGGTTAGGTTTCATTTCATTTTCATTTCATATCAATTAAAAAAATTCTACTGAAGACTTGGCTGTATGGGCATAGTTCCCTTTGCCTACCCAGAATGGGTGAAGAAAACAAAAAAAAAACTGCTTATATTCTTTTACGGTTGGCGCTATTTTCCAAAAATGTTCTTTATTAAATTGCTTAATTTTTTCGCAACTGTATTAAAAATAGTTGTTCAGTACACGTGCGGAACCGTCATTGCAACTTGTTCCGACTGTCAACCCTCACCTTCGGCTGCGCCTCGGCTCGGGTAGACATTTGTCGGAACTCTTTGCAATGACAGGCTTTCCGAACTCGTAATGAAATATACTATTTCTTTCATATCATTCCTCAGCAGTTCCTTAAATCGTAATCGTCCATCAATAATATCGCGTTTTGATACATTGTATCGGTTTCAGTGGTTTAATGAGCGATCGTTACATTAGTAACGTATTCGCTGTCAAAAATACTTTTATAGAAGAGGCCTATGTCCAGCTTTTGTGGGCAGGTCGAGAAAATATTTCCTCAGACACCTAACCAAACCGCGGTAACGAAACCATAGCGACTTCTAATTCGACTACAGCACCATCTAGTTGCAACTTGAGAACTAATTTCGCACCAAGTTTTCGATGACGTTTTATTTTTTAAATTTCTTACAAAATAATGTTTCTTGATTATTTAATTATATGTGAAAAATATTTCTGTAATTTTATTATGCATTTAAATTGGTTTATTATGCAAATGAAGATAGTATTTTCTTGCTTTCTTATTGGAGTTTCTGACATTTCTTGACAAGACTTTGCTAGTAGGGAAGTTGGGTACAGTTCAGTTATCTATTAAAATAGTTTGAATAAAGCATTATTTATAAGATAAAAAATTGGGAATATCTTTTTCTTGGGAGATAAAATAAATGATGGTTAGTTCTCTAACACATTTTAACTTTAGCAGGTCCGGAAATTTTATCATTTATATTTTTTTTCTTTTTTGGGTTTATTATAAACTATACCTATGCGTGTAGTTTGCGTAATAATAAAAACAGCTATTTATATAAAAAAAATACATCAAAAGTTCAGGAACAAATTAAGCATTCAATACTGCAGAAACAAACTATGGAATTAAAACTGGGAGTTTTAAACCGAAACACACGACGTAAAGTCATCGCATATCTTAGAAAACAAACTTGAGCAATGCAGTTACAAATCATGCAGTTACAAATCATCCCGTAACACAAAAACAGTTTGCAAAAACACTGTTGTGCATGTTTGTTTTCTTAAGAACACGATGTTTTACCGTGGTCCAAATCTTATGGAAGATGCGTCAGGGGGTTAGCTGCGTCTCTGCGAGTGACGGTCTGCGCATTAAACAGTCAAAACGATGCGTCATTAAAATTTGAACCGTTATACCTACGCAGAACATCACTCGCAGCTAACTTTTGTGCCGCCATAAAGTTTGAACAGAACTATACGCTCGGTGCAGTATCGCATCATGGGTTTTGCGCATACACGCGACATGTCAATTGGACGCGTACGAAAGTTGCCGACAAGTTTTGGTGTGTATTCTCTATTAGGTTGAAGGTTTTATTACTCACATAGTTCGGTAACTGTCCCACGAATTCGTACTATCAAGATAAGAAGTAACCTATGTGGTGTAATCCAGGTTATACACCTATCTGTGTGCCAAATTTGATCCAAATTCGTAGATTTTGCGTGAAAAGAATAGCAACATCCATTCATCCTCACAACTTTCGCATTTATACTAGTAGTAAGAAGATTTGTCAGTTCTACGCGGCCGCCAATACGCAGCGAACCTTCCGTTAGAAAAATCCGATTAATAATTTCTTTCTATGTGGGAGTGGGGGGAGGGAATTATGTACTGAATACGTCCCTTCCACCTTGTACGGTCAGCAAAGAAAGTCGCTATACATATCCAAAATTATAAGACGTCTTAGTTTTAGAACGATCCATATTAACAGACTGGAGTAAAAGATATTACAATATTTTTATCAATGGTTTCACAAATTCGCAAAACAATATAACAGCAGATCACACTGATCAGCACAAAACTTGGCGTAATATTGATAAGTTCTAACCGACTGCAGGTCCCCTATTCACAAACGCTCGGATTCGATTTCGATTCGATAAGTCGTATGTCTATCTCGCTCGCTTTCGTAATGCCAAAACAATATAAACATACGACTTATAGAATCGAGATCGAATCCGAGCGTTTGTGAATAGGGGGCCTGATGCCGACTGTACCTTCACCCATAAACTAGATTTCATATTTTCTCCTTCTCTTCACTTCACTAGTCCATGTTACCGCTTGAGACCTCTTTGTTTATTTGCCGTTATTCCTTAACAGAGTACGGACAGCTGGCCGGGCACGCCGGACAGTGCCGGACCCCCCACCACGCCTACCGCGCCCCTGCACCATCATCCTAAGTGTCCGGTGAGTGGGAACTTGGAATTTTTAACTTAAGGGTTTTTTTTTCTAAGTGGTACAAGGTACAAGGACTTAATGTTTAAGGGCTAATTTTATTCAGAGAATTCCAGTAAGGATTTGCTTGTTGTATTTTAAATATCACGATAAGCGTGAGGAATTTTTTAACTAGCTACGTGTTTTTTTTTTTTATTCTTCGTTTCATGCTATGTTGGATATTTTATGTAGAACTCCTCTTTATAGAGTCGCTGGGATGACAGTATTATAAAAATATCGTTATGTGAAATAACGATAGAATTTTTGATGATTTATCTTGCCACGAGATATTTTTCTTTAAAGGACTACGTCAAGTTATTTTCAAAGAAGACTTCTTGAAACAAACTGTACGTAGTTTTTGAAGAGAACCTCAAATATGTGTGATGTTTTTATGCGTTAAAAAATAAGATATTTACTGCAAAATCCTAATCCAATCCTGGATTTCGTTTTTGCAGGAAAAAAATGTCAAAGTTCATCAATCAACAACGTTAACATACTTTATTTTCAATTTCCAGATGATAGGCGGCACATCGACTGCCGAGTCTTCCCAGACAGACAGCGACGACGTGTCCCCGGCCGCCCGGCGCCGCGTGGGCCTGCGCCCCGCCGCGCTGCACGCACACCCGCTGGCGCACGCGCCCGCACACGTGTCCGCACACGTGCCCGCACATGCGCCCGCGCACGCGCCCGCACTCGCGTCTAGTTTGTTGGCCGCGCACCCGCCCGCGTCTGCGAATAGTATGGCGCTAGTGCCTAGACTGTGAGTATTATCAGGCCTCCTTCACTCCATGTACTTGCGCGCTATAAGTGCCTACCGCCCAGCCGAGCGGTCTGGGTCCGCCGCCGGATCAAATTCAGTGCGGTTTTCGCAAGCGAAGCGCGCGCACGCCGTTCAATGTTAATAGTGCCGTTCGTTCGTAAGAAAAGATTTTTAAAGTTTTTTTTTTATTTTACCTACACACTGATGTCTATAATTATGTTTTATCTAGGTTTCTTCCACAGTCAGCACCAATATATAAAACAAAACAAACTTACAAATATAATAAAACAAACTTTAAAAAAGAGAACCGACTTCAAAACACTAAACCGTAAGAAATAATTTCTTCTTTGATGTCGGTATTTTTCGATTCGTAATTACCAGATGTTAGCACTAACGAAAAAAAAAAAACAAATTATTTCTTACGGCTTAGTGCTTTCTTTGAAGTCGGTTCTCTTTTTTTAAGGCTTTTTTTTTCATTTCTAGTGAACATCTCCGAAGATCATCATCAAACTAAGAAGTATTATACTTATTTTAAAACGCTCTCCTAAATGTAACAAATCCTTTTCTGAAAACCGCATCGATATCGGTTTAGCCAAACGCGAGATTATCGCGCACAAACATACATACCTACAAACCATACAAGTCAAACTTCTCAGTTTGGCCTGTATGTCTGATCACCTCCTTTTTTTAAGTTGGTTAAATATTTTATAAATGATAAAATTTTTAACTGCCACATAAAAGTCAGAACATATTCACAGTTCTCAATAACATAGATAAAAAGTTATGGTAATTTAATTTTATCGAAGAGGCAGCCCTGCGATTACTGTGGAATCGCGCGGTGCGAAGCAATCACTGCTGTACGCTTGAGCATTTAGGCGCATTTTAGCATACAGTGGTTGTTGACGCGAGGGAGTAGGCAATTATCGTAATAGGTATTGGAAGTTTTCTACTGAGTGAAGTATCTGTTCTAATCTGTGGTATTGCATGTTAAACTTTCACTGTCACTTACGGAATATCTCCCGTGATTATTATTTATGTGAGCTCCCGATATTTCGACGCCGTTGCAAGCGGGATCGTGGACTAACAAAAAAAAAATGGATATGGAATGAGATGATAAATGTATGTGTACCGGTAAATGACAGTGGTAATTTAGTTATAAACCGTAAAAGCTTAAAACAGTGGTTGTTACTTCTTATATTTCAGGTCAAAGCTCTATTTAAAATACTAGTGTTTGCTGCATCCAGTAAAACTTAAACACCTATTACTTACCAAGTAAATCTAATCTAATAAATATGTTTTCTTTATCCTCAGTTCTGACATATCAAGAAGGGATGAGCACAAGAGCATAAGCCTAGACCGCCCCGACAAGCCAGACAAACCAGACCGCCCGGAGCGACCAGAGAAGTCCAGACCCACCGCCATTGTAGCCAAGTCTATGCGACGTTCGGCTAGCACTTCTGGATTGTCGCTGGTTATTCACCCAGGTAAATTGTTCATTTATTAATTAACAACATTGATAAATCATGAAACCTGCAGATCAAGGCTTGACTAAAAATAATAGAAACGGTGTTGGCTAACGTAGAAACCGTAATAATACAGTTGGCAAAATTATCGTTCCAAGCATTCTGAGGCCTTTTCGAGAATAGTATACACAATGACACACAGGATGCCTTTGCCATCTTTGCGAAAAAGGATTAAAAAGCTATTTGTTGTCCGTCAGAAGTAGGAATTAAAGTTTTATGTTGGACATGTATTTAGTCTGTATGGTGTCGGACGTAAAGAATAGCACCATCCCATATCTTCCCGTGGTTGTCGTAAGAGCCGACTACGGGATTTGCCAGAGAATGGGCAGCAGCGTTCTCTGTGCTTTTGTAACAACCGTTCTGCGATTGCCAACCCAGGCGGGTTGCCAACAACCCGCCTGCCAAGCGTGGCGATTATGGCAAAACCCCCCAAAATGTCAACGTGGCGACACTTGGGGGAGACCTTTACCAGCAGTGGACGTCTTTTGGGCTGAAATGATGATGATGATGATTGGACATGCACCCGGGGTATAACCGGGTGCATGCCCTAGTTGTTTGCTAATGAGACTGCCGACAACAGATGAGCATACAGCTTGTCAAAAAAGAGTAGAAAATAATGGGGGCGCCACTGTGTTGTTCGTATGGCAACCCGAATAGCGTACCAATATAGTCTTGATAGTTGGCTGTAGTTTTGTTGGATATTTAATTATATTTTTTGTTGGATATTCATTTATGTTAATGTAATTGATTCAAATCAGTAAGTATTGAACAAGGACGTGTTCTCGTCATGCAACTGATTACTAAGTACCTAAAAATAAATATTTAGGTAAGTACGCGTTTGTAATATTTTTAGGAATTATAAAAAAAATACATTATAGTATATAACAAACATATAGTATATAACCTTGTAATTACACTCAAAGTTAAAGTTAAGTAGAAATCGAATTTTCATTTACCTATTTATCAAGTCACTCAAGTATCAAATAAACCAGGCGCGCTATACCAGAGTAATGCAGACAAAATGTAAACATAACCTATGTGCTCGATGTTTATTGTTCCAAATTTCAACTTATTCCTTATGCAAGCAATTCAAAACAGCTTTGGGTTCATCAATTAACACTTGATTCAACTAAAAACAACAAAACAAACTCATACATACCTGTCATCTCAGCGGTTCTTTGGAAAACATTGTCCAGATCGGAAAGAATTGTTCGGGCCTCATATTCCGCCAGACATCGCCTGTAAACCTTGTATATAACTTCCCTGCCGGCACTTCGAATTGTTTTATTTATTATTTCCACTTTTCACGAACCTATTTTACTGATTAATGGTCGAAATAAGAAATTTACGAAGTTCGTGTAACTTGTTTACTTAAAACGTCATTACTTTGGGAATGTTGCCAACAGACAAAAAAATTAGTTCCGTTTCTACTCTTTTTTGCCAAGCTGTAAGTAGCGAATTACTTGCCAGTTAAACAACCGGGTACATGTCTAGTAGTGATGCAATAAACCATATATTGTATGAGCCAGTTTCTTCTACACATTACAGTCATGGCCAACACAAAATTATTTATAAACATTGGAAATTCCTATATTTGAAAGTGACGTAACAAAACTCAACTAATCACCTCTTTTCGTAGCAGATGACAGCACGCTCAGCATAGGCGCTGGCTCCCCTTGCGCGGGCAACACATCTTCCACCAACTCTTCACGAGATTCATCTCCGTGCAGAGATCCACCGTCGCCGTTCGCGCTGCCTAGTCACTCGTGAGTATACCTTGACGAAACAATTTTAAATCAAATTTAAAAATCATTTATTTCATTGTAAGTAATTTACAAAGTCCGCTAAATAGTCAATGCATGAATTGCTTTTTAAAGAGACCTCTTAGGTAACCTTTTAATAATAAAATCGTTATGGATTCTTTCGGACACTGCAACTATAGTTCTTGTACGCGCCGTGACACACAGCTTAGTACGGCCGTTGTTCCAAGCGCGTACGATGTGGCTACGTTTGAGACAATTGAGCCTGGTCCACTACCTAAGATCCTAGGACCCTAGTTATCCTAGCCCTGCAGTAATTACCGACCTAGCACCCTACCTAACGCCCTAGCCTACCATACAAACCACACCAAAAGTAGTTTACGTTGGTTTTACATGAGGGAAGTCTGTTACAAGGAGACCTACGGTAACAGACGGAACTTGGGTAGGAATAGGGGTGTGTACGTCGTGCATCTCTCGCCGATCCCACAGAGGCCAAGACACCTTTAGCCATCATCGGTCCTATGAGAGGACCGATGATGGCTAAAGGTGTCTTGGCCACAGTTAGAGGAAGTATAGGAGATAAATTACACTCGACGGAACTTGATGACTAATTTGTTACAATAATGAACTTAATTATATACAAATTTTGTGATAAATACACATTGATATCTATTTACACGTGTGTTGTGTGTGTATAGACCTGATGAAGCGAAGATCTCAGTAGGCCACTTCTTAGCGCTGATGGTGTGCTGGTAATGCCGGCGCGTGTAACGAATGTATGTCGCTCTTAACGCTGACGCTGTAATTCTGTTGTTGGCGCGTGTAAATATTGCATGTTCACAGTTGAACAATCTTCCTGACCGTTTTCGGTCACGGTGGACTGTCTTAGCGAAGATTAGCCATGGGCACTGGAGATATAACAGTGCGCAAGTCTGTGCGCAAGCACAGGTGCACTCTCTATTCCTTTACTGTCATAGTCCGATAGGACGGCAATCCGACACGACCAGAGAGAGACTAAACCAAGGACCAACAGCGCAACGTGCTGTTAAAAACGTGTTGCGCCGATCCCAAATAAAAGGGACAAGAGCAGGAAGATGATGATAAACCTAGTGTGTTAACTGTTTATTCCATCACCAGGTTGATCCAGTCTTCGAAGCCGCCGATAGTGGTACGTCGTGGTCCGCGCGGCTTCGGCTTCACGATACATACGGTCCGCGTGTACTACGGCGATACTGACTACTACACCATGCATCATTTGGTCTCGGTGAGTACTAGTTTAACATTGACGATTATCTACCTACAAAATTGAATTAGTTTTCTAAAGACGGCACGGTTGGCGCAGTGGTTGAGCGATCGACTGCTGCGCTGCGTTTCGCGGATACCCGCACGGAACAAATATTTGTATGGCCTACAGAGGCTACAGATGGTAGTTCCGGGTCTGACTGTTTGTGTATGTTAGTTTAAATGATGTGCTCTGATGATGATATTAATGTTGTGTTTATTATTTGTAGGCTGTGAACGAGCAAGGTGCAGCATGGGCAGCCGGTCTACGGGCCGGAGATCTCATCACACAGCTCAACGGAGAATCTGTGCAAGGGCTGTTGCACACACAGGTATTGTTTTATATGGATTTATCCTTCTGTTCGTCCTTCCCTGTTTTGGTTATACAACGTTGGCAAAATGTCTTTTTTCTCGTATATAAATTAAAGTGTCAACGGCACATAATACGTGTAAAAGTTACCGTGAGCTTCAACTATAAAATTAAGAATTTATATCCTAACAAAAATTGATTAAATTAAAGTAAGTATACAGGGTGTAACGGAAAGGGTATATACATACTTAAGGGTGTGCTTCAGACCATCAAACTGAACATGTTTCTCCATCGGACAAATATCGTAATAGCGAAGAAATTATCTGCTCCCCATACAATATTTCAATACCTATTCGACCCAAAGGTATGAGGCAGCTGATATATCCCTTTCCGTTACATACGTGTATAATGAACAAAAGTATTACTTTTTTACTGTGGGTAACTAGAAAAAACTTCAGTAATTTAGCGACATGATAGTTTTGTATCTTTGATTAATCTAATGTATGTAATGTAAGCTGGAAATATTTGGACCCTACTGATTCAACGACTGTTGAACTTTGAAATAGCGTAATTGGGTGTCTGTTGCGCGTTCAACGTGTGTTACAGTATTTCTAATTTGCAACTAAATAACATTATAAATATAATTATTTATATGGATATTTTGACGTGACAACGTCTAATAAATCGATGAAAGCCGGCTGCACGCACGAAAAAGAATGACTCATTGTAACGTTACGCTCATTGCATGAACGAGAGCGCTGCACGACTGAGCGAAAGGCACGCTTGGCTTGAGCGTTCGGCTTGCTATACATAAAAGTATGCAATCATTTTATCAATGTTTTGTTATGACGTTGTCAAGTTTATCGTCCGTAAACCGACTTTACAAACAAACATTTTTTTTAAAGAATGCAATTATTTTCATATTTTTTTATTTGTTTCTAATTAATTTTGTTGTGTTTGTCCAGGTTCTTCGATTGCTGTTGGCCGCTCCTCACGCCACACTGCGGGCAACTCCGTTAGATCAAACAACTATACAGGTATGAATTCTATCTTAATACTACTGCAATTAATTATCAATACCTGTTCTATAATTGAGAGGAATTATGTAACAAATAAAATTAAAAACGTCTTGAAAACTGGGTTGTTGATTACAATGATTCTAGTCTATGAGACTGTGTTACAAGAGTTGGATAATTAGTGGACAAAGTAAAATAATGCATGTTAATAAAAATATATAGGGTGACAGGTAATTAGTGACCGATACTTAAACACGTGATTTCAAAAAAGAACAGCTTGACAAAAAAAAATATAATTATTCATTTTTATCACAATAATACAACAGCTGTATGAAATTCGCGCGCGCGTACCTCTAGCCCATCAGCTTGTGATAAAAGCGTATGAGTATAAAAAATGTGTTGTTGGGAAAGTTGTTTATTATCATGAGTATAATCAAGTGTTTAAGTATCGGTCACTAATTACCAGTTTTCCTTTATATGACTGCTCTACAGTAGTTTGCACTTTTTATAACATCTATTAGTAGTTTCCTTATTGTTGCTACCAACTACTTTTTATGCTTTTTTTTGGCTCGCCGTTCACGTTGACAGAGGGAATAATGGGCTAATGGGAAACATTTAAAAAACTGTATTGCAAAATATATCGCAAAATAAAACCTTGTGGAATAAGTTAGGATTGTAGCCACGCGCTAACCGATTGCAGCTCTTGCTTGGTATACAATGTATGTAAATGTAATCCCTGCCCCCACCCGCAGGCGGGCGGGCGACGTCGCGCCTGGTGCGGACGTCGCGCCACCGCCCCGCCACGTCCCCGACCTCGGCGCAGGTGCTCGCTGTTCCGCCGGATATCTACCAAGAGGGCCTCGCAGGAGATGCACCAGGTATGCTTGTTTCCTTCACTTGTTGTTATAAAACATTATGAACTTGAGAACTTGACAAATTCTACTTTGACATTAGGCAATTATGCAAAAAATTTGGAAATAAAAACTACTTCTTACAGTAAAACTTCATAATAAAGTTTGGAAACTTCACAAAAATAAGGCATAGGTAGTAAATACCTACTACTGAGTTCACTGACGGGCGATAAAATTTCAACCTTATTACTTAGGGCATAAGTTAGTCAGTTAACTCAGTAGTAAACGTTTCTGCAAGCCTTCGAATTCTTCGATTAAGAAATCTGCTTAAGGCCTCTGAAAAAAAAAAAGACTTCAGGTAATTACACAATAATCTCATAAATTAACGACAGTGCCAATATTGATTTTAATCCACCATGACGTGGTAAAACATTATTGTTTCACTCCTTTTCCAGTGTGGGAAAGAGACGGCGCTAGACATCCTGTATAGCTCCGTCTCTTTCCCACACTGGAATAAGAGTAAAACAATACTGCTTTAAGACGTCTTGGTAGGCCATCAACTCAGGTCTAAGACAACACAGTTACTAACATTTCCGTATCCCGTCCAGATGGTATCATCCGGCGAGTGCGCATCCTCCCCGTCGCCCGCGCCCGCGTCGCCGGCGGCCGACAGTCCGCTCCACAACACTACCACCACACACTATCAACGGTAACTATTCAAACAACTACAATGATTATATCATCATCATCATCATCAGCCTATAATGTTCCCACTGCTGGGACACAGGCCTCCTCTCTTTGAGAGGGAGTGGGGTGTAATCCACCACGCGGGCCCAGTGCGGGTTGATAGATGTCACATGTCTTCGAATTTTTACTTCTAGGACATGCCGGTTTCCTCACGATGTTTTCCCTCACCGTATGCTTATATGATTACGTAATGCTTATATGATTACAAGCAAAACTACTTCAAGACTCGGATGTCGGTGGATATCTTAGATTCTTTTTTGATTCGTGGGAACCCCGCATGTAGGAAATATTTTTATGAGAAATAAAAAATGGATCTAAAACTTGGTTTCGCGGGGCAGTGGAATGTATTATTCGCCGCCTTGTGAGCCATCCCTTAGTTAGTAAAAACCCACTAAAGCTAATCGCACATCGCAGCTAACTCTGTCTATGAAACGAGAACAATGACTGTAAAAACTCTTTGTAATTTCAGTCTTGGTAGAACCAAGAATTGTTTGATTGTATGTACACATCAAGTCATCAAGCATTTCCAGTGTAATACGGCATCCCTTTGTATAGATTTCCCGTACAATGAGAGATCCGCATAAACTGGTTTTGCATAACTTGACTGCCGTGCGTTCTAGAACAAGGGATATACGGTTTGAATAAAATGAAAAAAGGGTTATAAAAAAGCCAAGAAACAAAATTCAAATATAGATGCAAAAAAAAATGCGTCCGATATTAAAATTAAACAAAGTCCAGCGAGCTACCAGCTGCTAGACCAAATAGACAGTCCATAGTTCACTACACGACTAATAATCCCTTCCCAGGCCATCATCCCTCCACGGGCTCAAACACAAGCTAGTAGCTGGCACAGTGGGCTCGGGGGGCGAAGTCCGACGCGCGTCTCTACAGCACATGCCGCTGTCGCCGCTCGCCAGGACGCCTTCACCCTCGCCGCAGCCCCAACCTGCTTCGCCTACCAGGTAAACAGAGATAAATGATAAACTATGATTGAAGGAAAATTTATTATGTTCTCTTCAAAGATGTAAAACAGTTAAATTGTAGCAACCTACGAAATTCTGGCCAAGAACAAAAAAATATATGATTAAATCGAGGAATAAACAACCGATTTTTGTTAGAAAAACCAAAAAAAAAATTGAAAAAAAAATAGAAAACAAAACGTGCAAAATTATCAATTGGTGTGATTGGTTCACAACATTTTGGAATTTATTAACAGCTAAACACAACACGTGCGTTTCTTTTGACGCATCAATGGAATGGAATCAACCGGTTGTGAAACTAGTCGAGTTAAGAGCCTCCAAAACTCTGATTTTTCGGTTTCTGTAACGTCGATTCACACAAAAATTAGCAAAAAAAAAATATATACTAGTATGCATGCCAAACAGGCAGTCTGATTACTTGAAGTCAGTTTAATTTTGACACGTCGTTCATTCGACTCAAAAATATTATGCATTCGTTTTTTTCTACTTCCTCGTTTTTTTCTACTTCCTCGAGATTTCTAAGCAGATTTTCTTACTAAAGTTCTTATTTTTTTGTATATTTCCATTTCTAGGCGTTCATAAAGCATTACATGCAACATTTTGTCACGGGAAAAATGTCACATTATCATCTTGTCTATGTCTGTGTTTGTCTATGATCTATGTGCATGTGTGACTAAAATACCACAATGTTATAAATTTAAGCTTAAACAATATAACATAATTGTAAGGAATTAGTTTCAACAAATTTGCTTTTTCGCTCCTGTGATTAACTCCAAGTTCCTAAAATGAATTATAAACACAACGCAGTTTTCTTCGCTCAAAATTTATTTGAAAAAAACTTAGATAATCATCATTATAGAGCGTTTACGACTTACGACATTTCATACAAACTTTCAAGTCCTTATTTTCCGAATGACCGAACCGATTTTAATTAAACTTCATACGCATAAGCAGGATACATAAGTCTAAAAAGTTACTAAAAATATTTACGAAAAATAGTGTTACAGCTTAATTAGACCAATTATAAAATATATAGAAACAGAATTTTTCAATTATACTTTTTTTAAAAGACATTTTGAAAATGCTTTTTAGTAACTTTTTAGACTTATGTTTCCTGCTTATGCGTATTAAGTTTATTAAGGACTTGAAAGTTTGTATGAAATACCGTAAGGTGTATACACTCTTAGGTCCGCGTGTTTTTGTATCATAATGGCCTATAATTGTCACTTTTTAGTCCTTACGTTGCTATGTTAACAAAATACATTATATAACTAGCTAAACGGGGGACATAATTTAAGGCAGTGCAGTACTCATGAAAATTATCGACTTACACTATGGGACCAGCTCACATAAATAAAATACGCACACCAAAAACCTACATAGAGAGCGAACATTTATGTAAAAACAAAATAATAACCTATCCACACTGAACTGACTGACAGATCTGTCCCCGTATTCACTAACTCTTCGCTCCGATTTCGATTTAACAAGTCGTCTATCTTTTTTTGGCATTACGAAAGCGAGTGAGATAGATAGACATACGACTTGTCGAATCAAAATCAAATTGTCAAAAAGTTTGCGAATACTGGGGCTGATTGACGAAGCATTGCATTGCACATATCGAAACATCTAGTCCTTTAAAAAACCCCCCATGTATCTACCAGCATGTCACCCGCGCAACTCATGACGACGTACTAACCCCCCCTAGCCGCTGCGAGGCCCGCAGCCCCTCCCCCCTGGCAGTGCGTGACGGCGTGGGTGGCGGCCGCCGTGCCTGGCCGCGCCGGGACCCCGCCTCGCCACTGCTGAGGAGAGCTCTGTCGCCTGACAGGTGAGACGCTGTGCTTTTAGACTATATCTCCGTCACGAGAAGCTTACTTCTACTAAGTAACGTAGCGACAATTCAATCAACAACAAATAATACCAAATTCAATAAAGTCAAAGTAACTTCCGTGTAATACGGAACTAACGAGCAATTTCACTTGGTCGGGTTATATGTAAGCGATATAAAGCGCTGTCGTCTAATGTTTTGTGGTACTTTGTCCGGTTAAGCAGTAGCCAGCCTCAGAGGCTGAACTGCGAGATGCCATTCACAAAAAAAAAAAAAAAAGTTTTGTGGTACTGGAACGCGTTTGACTTACTGGAACGTAAATGAGCCGCCATTCGAGATTCGAATGCGTTTCAGTTTGCGTTGTTTTCGCGGATTAGATCATTTGGTCGAAAGGTTGCGAACCCCTAAATATGTTTACAAAATTTATAGCTTCTCGTGACGGGGAGTTTAGATCATCAGTTCAAGGACCATGTGTTCCTAGTATGATCCAGTAGTTTATCTAAAGGTGGGTTACATAGTACTAGCTCCTACTAACCAGTTTGTCGGGCATTCGGCTACTCTTGTAGCTAAATGCCCGATAGACAGTTTCAAGTCCATATTTAATTAAAGCATGGTAGTTATAGGAGAAAGGCGAGTAAAAACTGCTGAACTGCTGACCGACTCGCACTTAACAGTAAAGGTTGCGCCTCATCTAGCAGCACGGATTGTCCATGCTCCTATCCTTTTCTGTCGCTCACAACCGTCATTTGCTAGAGCGAGAAACAGAGTCGGGTATGCTATCGCACGCGACAGCATCGACGATGCGGTCGGTAGCATGCTCTGTTTGTTGAGGCACAATATGGTTGCGCTCGAGTAGTTGAGTAGCGCCACTGTAGAATTTGACTAGGTTTGTAGTGGACTATTAAGAGCTCATAGCATATTAGGAGCTCGTGGCTAAATGGTAACAGCCGCACGGGTTGATCTTTAAGGTTACGCCGTGCTTGCCGAGGTTGGTCCGTGGATGGATGACCATAATTACATACCGAGTTTCCTTCGTGCCTCGGAAAGCACGTTAGCAAGGGGTATCGTATTACGCAGTTACAGGGTTGTGGAGGTCAGATAGGCAGTCGTTTCTTGTAAAATACTGGTACTCAGCTGCATCCGGTTAGACTGGAAGCCGACCCCAACATAGTTTGGGAAAAGGCTAGGCAGATGATGAAGAGCATATTAGGAGCTCGTGGCTAAATTATAACAGCCGCTCAGGTCGATCTTTGTAGATTTTGGACAGTCGTTAGTGGTAGTCATAGTGCCCCGAAAGTCTGACAACCAGTCTTATTAAGGGGTATCGTATTACCCAGTACTAACTGGGTTGTGGAGTTCAGATAGGCAGTCGCACCAGTTAAAATACTGGTATACTGCATCCGGTTAGACTGGAAGCCGACCCCAACATAGTTACAAAATGGCTAGACTAGTACTAGAGATGATAATAATTTAGTTGACTATTAGACTTGTGCATAACGCAACCATCAAAATACATGGTAAGTATAGTTTTTGTTATAGATATGTATTTATTTCGTTACATATTCTTGTATGCTTTGTGTGTACATTTTATGTGCTTTGAGTGTTTGCGTTAATAGCATGATTTTCATTTTAAATTGTCATTTCACTCTTTATTATAATTTATGTGTTATTTTTAAGAATTTTCTAGCATTAAACACCTTTCTAGGTGTTTCTTTAATTTGTAATTTATCACATACTTAATTGGTATTTCGATGTTCAATGTTTCCCAAAGTGGACTAAAAGTGGCGTACTCTCGGCGATATAAATCAAGTTATGCATATCCAATATTACTTATACTCGCTTTGTATGAGCTTCCATTACGATGAGAGCTGCTTATGCTGGTTTTGCATAGTTTACTTAGTCGTCGTGCAAACTTGGCCTTGTAAGTGTTTTTTTTCTACTTTAGACAAAAATAGAAAACTTACACTTAAGTACACTAATCATACCTCGTTTAGCAACAATACACCAGAATTGGCGAGAGTAGAAATGACTGTAAATTTGACGGTGATGCAAAGTCGATATAAAATATCTGTATGGAAGGTTCTATTGTAGCAGCAAAAATCGATTTAGACATTAGAAATAGGACAACAATCACTAGGTCAAATTTACGTTCAGCCAAAAATTTGAATTATAAGTCTTTAATGTTCTGCACAGACTACACCCCCGCTCAGCGGAGTCCAAATGCTCGATCTCCCCGCTGTGCTGCGGCGGCACGGGGGGCCCCGCCGGGCCCGCGGGCCCCCGGCGCGGCGTGGTGTGGCGGGCCCCGGCCGCGCCCGCGTCCCCCACCCCGCCGCCGCCCGCGCCGCAGGACGACGCGCCCGCGCCGCTGCCGCGCATCGCCGAGGAGAAGGACTCTCCCACGCATCACGCGAGGAACCTCCCCAACAGGTATGTGTGTCACATGTTGGTGACTCCGGTCAGAACAGCTATTCGTACGAGACTGTATTTCATCTTATTCCAGAGGTGTAAGGTAAAATGCCTTCAAAATAATCCAATGCTGTAATAGATAGTAGATTTGCACTTAAAATCAAAATATTTGCATTTTATTATCTGCCATACATCCAACATCATTTAAATTACTCGGGAACTACCTTAATATGCTTATTAAGTACTGCGAATTTATATCAATTTGGTACTCAAATCAAAGTAAAACTGACTGTACGACTAAGTATAAAACAGAAGTCCAAAGTTCTATTAAAAAACGAACTGTGTTCTGTTGCCAACCTACCTAAATTAAATCTAGGGTGTTGTTTTGCATCCTCGTCAAAATTCAAGAGGATGTCACAAACATAAATGATCAAATAAAATTACGTTACCTAGTTAACTATTAACAAACGCTGATTTTTTGGTTGTTTATGTTTGTGAGTATTTCAGAATAACCCTCTTAACGAGGTTGAGGGAATCAGAAATTGTCTAATAAACGTTTGAGATTGTTCGTATGTGTGAAAGCACGGTTATAGGGCGAGGATCAGACGGGCCGCCGATTATCGTAAATAAGAAAAAAAAATACCTTCCCATTTTATTATTGATTATGGACGAGAATCACTACCATAGTTACCTCCTTGAATTTGACGAGGATACAAAACAACACCTTGTAGAATATTTCACATTTCGTACCTGTATTTTAAGCTTAAATACCAAAACCAAGTACTAATCCAACCTTACCCCCACAGAACACCAGCCAAGCAATCCACCCCCAGCATCTTCACATCCTCACCTAAGACAAGTCTGGACAAGTCCGCGTTCGACGCGTCCACGTCCTTCGCGTCCTTGTCGCTGTCCGACGAGTCCTTCATCGACACGTCCGCTGACATGTCCAACTTGGACACTTCTCGAGAGGTTTATTTGGGTAAGTAGTGCATAAGTTGGTGGAGAATTATGCCCGAAAGTAATTTTTGTGAAAAGAAATCGTATTTTTTTTTTGCAAGCCCTTTTTGCTTAATTTTCAGGATTAATTATCGTTATTATTCGTCTATGGATTCATAGACGAATAATAACGATAATTAATATATTCTGGCAGACACCATTTAATTAGAATTATTTATTCACAATCTTTTTGTAGAAAACTGTAGTTGATTGCAAACATTTCTTTTCTTGCAGATGACAGCCGCGTAAGTACGGACACCAGCATAATTATCGAAGACAAACCCAAAAAACAGCAAACGATCCAAGAACAACCCACCGTGGAAGTCCAACAGAAAGCCAGGAAGAAGTCCGACTCAAGCTTGAAAGACGAAGACTTGAAGTCGAAAGACAAACAGAAGTCGAAACAGGACAAGCCAGAAATGAAGAAAGAGAGTAAACCAGAAATAAAGAAAGAAGGTAAAACAGAAATTAAAAAACAAGATTCTTTACCAGAAAAACATGAAGAAAGAAACTATTCTGCTGTTTTGAAAGAAGATAAGGCCAAAGACAAAGCGATGGAAAGGACTGGGTCTATTAAGAAAGTGGAGAAGCAAGAGAAAGATAAGAAATTGGAGAAGGAGAAGAAACAAGAGAAGATGGAAGCTAAGAGGAGTGAGTCTGTGAAGAGGGCGGAGCTTAAGAAGCAGGAGTCTGTTGACACGATTAAGGTAGGTTTTATATTAGATTAGAAAATGTTAGTCTAAACTTCTAAAGGGTCTCAAATACAGCTTCGAATTGTATAAATACGAAGTTTTTTTTAGAATATTACGATATTATTTTAAAAACGCCTTGACTGACTGATTGACCTTTTCATCGCCACAGTCTTGTATAGATGACAAACCAAAATGTACCCAGCACGCCACGGTCATGATTACATGACAGTATTAAAGGATGAATTCGTAGCTTGGTGCCGAGGGCAAATTTTTGCTTTTTTGACGTGGCGGTCAATAGGTGGGAGGGCTTGAGCCGGTCAGAAAAAGTTCTGTGTCTGTTGATAAAACCATAAAAGAACGCTTTCTGACCAATTCAAGTCGATTCTGCGTGGATATGTGTGATCACTCCTAACACCTAGGTACCTCATACCTTAGTATGGTGACGGTTATGACATTATTTTGAAACATCTTTGCGGTGCGTTTGATAACCTTAAACAGCAAAGAAATTACTAACCCTCATTGCTACGAGATTTCGTAATCGATCGAATCGACAACTTCATAATCTTTGTTTATTTGCTCCACAGTCACCAGAACCACTAGAATCCGAGGGTCGCAGCAAGAACAGCATGGTCAGCAAACTTCTCGGCGTGATGGGACGCAAAGGTACCCGCGATAGAGACGACGACGACCACAGGGCCAGCAAGAAGGAGAAGCAGGCCAAGAAGAAGGTAAGAACCCTTTTTACCACCAGGATCCGAGGGTCGCAGACAAAACTGTATGTTGAGCAGTCCACGGTGGGATACAAGGGTCTATCTATGGAGATGATGGGCATAGAGCCAGCAAACCCACGGGAACGTTTTAACGTAGCCTATGACTCTCTGGGATAATGTAGCTACCCGTTAGTGAAAGATTTTTAGGGTTCCGTAGCCAAATGGCAAAAAACGGAACCCTTATGGATTCGTCATGTCTGTCCGTCTGTCTGTCCGTCCCTATGTCACAGCCACTTTTTTCCGAAACTATAAGAACTATAATGTTGAAACTTGATAAGTAGATGTATTATGTGAACCGCATTAAGATTTTCACACAAAAATAGGAAAAAAAAAGAATAAATTTTGGGAGTTTCCCATACTTAGAACTGAAACTCAATTTATTTATTACGGAACCCTGTGTGCGTGAGTATGACTCGCACTAGGCCGGTTTTTTGGAATCTGATCAGTCGTTCGAAGATTACCCCCTACATACATACTTCCAAACAAATTTTTCCTCTTTATAATATTTGTATAGATATTATACGTATATTCGTTTGAATTACTATACTACTTATCAACTTCCAGAGCGCAAACCTGCCCCCAACACCGCAGCAACCAGTAAAACCTGAACCGTCTCCTCAAGAGAAACCTTCAGAAAAAGAGACCACCGACGACAAACGGGGCAAGAAAGGGCGCGGTAGAGCTTCAAGTTCCTCATCCGGAGAAAAGTAAGACAGAAATACGTAATCCTAAAAAGTACGAGGGAGAAAGATATATTTCTGACAGTTCATTTTTACAAGTTGTCAGGAATTGTGAACTTTGTAAAGTGTGAAAGAGATAGCTGCTGAAGAAGGGATCGAACCTAAGTGCGAGTGAGACAAACATATATATCTGTCAATACGCTGTCGATAATATAAAGCACTAGAATTATGGGAACCTACTAAGTGCGAGTGAGAAAAATACTGTATCAATTTGTTCGCTGTCAAATTAAGCTTTTAAGTCAAGTAACAATAGTGAGGTCGCGATTTTGATGGGTGGGGGATATTTTAGCGACATCTATCGTATTTTTAGATGTGTTTAGCTTTGCTTGATTGTAAATACAGGGTGTTTATTTAAATTAAAATGAGTTCTGCTTACTATCATTTGAATACAATATGCTCAATGATAGAAAAGGGACTTTCATGATAATAATGATCTTTCCTATTTTCTAAAAACAAATCAAATAGCATAATTTAAATACACACCCTGTATAAAAAATAAATGACTGTATATCAAAAACAGTTCTTATGATCATCATGGCTGCTTATGAGGGGGTAAGCAAATAATTAAGTCGCGAGACAAGTAGTGAGAAGTAGGTTAAATAAGGGTTATGTGTTTACTATGTGTTTTAATGATTGTACGTGTATTTTCGCCGGCTTGAGGGTAGTTCGACACTTTTCTTAGACCTGTGTACATAGATTTTTAGATAAATAATAGGCAGAGTTTCAGACTTAACTTGACTGCGGGACCCAAAAGACGGGAAATTCTTTTCATATTTTTTATTTCGTATTCTATTTCACAGCAAACCATCATGTTTTCAATAAAGTATTTTTCTACTTTTGAATAACTAAATTTTTAAATACGATAAACAAACCGAAGTTTCTTGTTTAAAAAAAAACTATGATTTAAGCGTTCTCTTTTAAAACTTTGAATCATAATTGGCTTATTTACTTATATCTTTGATCAATTAAACTTTGATTTAAAAAGTCTTTATTCTCTGCCTTTCTAACGTAATTAGTGTAAAATTAAATTAATAAAATGTGTCAGATTCGGTCGAACTATCGTTTAACACTTATGAAGATTTAATCATTCTTGCAGTATAATATCATTAGTTTAGTGGCCACAAACGCAAATCCCCAAGGGCCAAAAAATCGGACCCCGGTTCGGGAAAATAATGATGTTTTATTAAGGGGATTTAAAGTAACACTTTGTAGATTAGGTTTATACCAGGATAACGGCAATAGACTTGCATTATTACATGCGTCTTTAAACTTAGCTGCCGAAAGACAGGTTTGCTAAACACCCCTGCCAACCCTCTAGGGGAAATAAGCGTGAAGATTATCTAAGAATTATCAAATATTCATAAGTGTATCAAACCGGCGTTCGGTGTTGTGATTGAAAAAAATTAAAAAATAAACTATTGTAAAAAATATGTAAGCTTCATTTAGACTGTTCATAGTGTTAGTTAAATAAAAGCAAAATTTTAGATATTTTTCGTTTTGGTAGCTGCTTTGGGGGATGAAATAAGTTGAAGTTTAGGTCTTCATCTTTTGTGAAAATTTTCTTGACATCCACCAACCCGCACTGGGCCCGCGTGGTGGATTACAGTCCACTCCCTCTCATAGAGAGGAGGCCTGTGTCCCAGCAGTGGGCACGTTTCCTGATATTTATCAACTTAATTCAAATCATTAAATAACTTATGTTTTGGTACGTCAACAAGCTTTCAAAATGGCGTCCCCCAAAGTGTTACCAGCACGAATATTAGCCGAGATTTAATTTGTAAATGTCGCTTTTTCAGTATTACAAAGTTGAGGCGTTGGTAAAAACTAGAAAAAAAAGTTATTTTTATTAAATTAAACTAAATCTATTACATGAAAATGGAGTTTGTTCGCGCACTGATGTTATTATCATTTCGTCTTTTATTGTAAGTTTTATTCAATCTCATTTTTTTGTTTAGTTGTTTAGCTTGTAGTGTTGTATTTTTTAGGCGTTAGTTTTGTTCTGTTCGGTGGTTTAACGCTGGAATAGTCGCTTTTCTTTGTATATAATTTATTTTAACATTTCTATTATGAGTGCAGACAGGCTGGTGAATGATCAATCAGATAATCTGTGGTGGTTGAATTAGATAGCATAACTCTGTAGACGCATCGATATCTAAATATGAAAGTTACGATGAGTTTAATGGCACGGTTGGCGCAATGGCTGAGCGATTGGCTGCTGCGCTGCGTGTCGCGAGTTCGATTCCCGCACGGAACAAATATTTGTATGGCCTACAGGTAGTTGTTACGTGTCTGACTGTTTGTGTATGTGCGTTTAAATGTTTGGAAACGCACCCACGATATAGGAGAAATCTTCTCTTAGTGTGGAGGGAAATGTTTTTTTTTTTTCAAAAATGAAACTGATATTTGAATCATTGTTTTTGGGGTAATTTATGTTTTCTTTTCATACTTACCTATAAAGTCTGTAGTCTCACTTAAATATTTCGACACTGTATCTTTTGAATGCTTACAAGACTAGATCTCATTTTCAAATCGATATTTTTCGCAAAAGAAATGAATTTGCGTCATTTACAACCCAGTCTGTCTGTCCCCTTTTACTTGCAAGCGACATTATGAAGTGTTAATCATGTTAGAACAGGACCTGTGACGTATGTGATATATTTGATAAAATGCTTTCGTTTAATATCTTTTACCCGGTTTTTTAGTTATGTGTTTTTTTTCGTCTTTTATGGTGTATAAAGATTATAATCATTTACTGAATATGTTTTTTAGATCAATAGGGGATGATCACAATTTTTTTTCTTTGGTTGTCGGGTAGATTATTGAAAAGTATTGGACACGTATTTTTTCTTTTTTCACGTGGTCATAAAATTACGGAGACAAATTGAGTTGAAATGGCGCATGACGTCACTTGAAGGTGATTTTATGCCTACTTGTGACGTCGTGCTCTCCAACTTCAATGAGTTATAACTAAGTGATTTTTTTGATATTTTGATAAAACAAAAAATGTTTGTATAATATTTTTGTATTACCTGTCTGACGGACAAAATAGAAATTCGTTTTCTTTACCCAGTATTATCCCCTATTGTGCGAATTGTCTTTTAAAGTAAAAACTATCCAAAACTCAAACAACTGACTTCACAATAAAACTTGATATTTGTGTACACCATAAAAGACAACAGTTTTGTTTTTGGCGTTTTTTGACTAATACGTGTATTTTAATATAGTCATTATTGTTTCATTTCATTAATAAATTTGTTTAACACTTTTGCCTACCCTATAAAAAGTATATCTTCAATGTTAGTCAAC
Organism: Cerastis rubricosa; assembly: GCA_949152445.1. Taxonomy (NCBI): domain Eukaryota; kingdom Metazoa; phylum Arthropoda; class Insecta; order Lepidoptera; family Noctuidae; genus Cerastis; species Cerastis rubricosa. The sequence continues at coordinate 13,166,593 of OX424549.1, forward strand.
ATTCCAGTAAGTTAATGAATATCAGTGCCATATTCAGAGCCTCTACAACTTTGTAACACCTTGTAATCTTACTCAGGTCAGGACTAATTACGGAAACCGGACATTGACAGATTTAGTAAAAAGAAAGAAATAAAATACATTTTTTTGGCACATGCTACAGGTGCACACAACATAAAATAAGAAAAAAAATACTTAAATCTAAACAACAAAAAAAAAATAACACTGTGGGCCTCAAGGTTGCGCCAAATAAGCCCGGTTCAACAAAATAGGCCCGGTTCAGCAAAATAGGCCCAGTTCAGCAAAATAGGCCCGGTTAAACAAAATAGGCCCGGTTAAACAAAATAGGCCCGGTTCAGCAAAATAGGCCCAGTTCAGCAAAATAGGCCCTGTTCAACAAAATAGGCCCGGTTCAGCAAAATACACAACTAGTGCCCGACGCTGGTTTTGTACTGAAATATCTGTCAAAGTCCGGTGTCCGATTCAGTCCGTCATCAGTTATACTGAACCTTTAGTAACAACATGAATTGCTTAAAACGTTATTTGTAGCAGCCCTAAACCACATTTTGTGAGAGGGTAGTAGGGTCACCCATATTACATAAGACTTAAAACATAACTGGTGAAAAGTCCATGTACTATTAGGTACACCACTGCCTCCACCCTTCGGGGATTACATGCTTGATGTTATGTATATGGGTCACCTCTATTACCTGGGACTTAAATGTGAAAATACGAGGGTAGTATACACTTCTGCCGACCTTGTCAAGAATACAAATGTTTACTAACTGAGTAATTCTATAATTAAAAGTTACTATTGATACTTATAATTACAGTTATTAAAAGCGTTTAGACCTTACGACATTTCTGAACCGATTTAATGAAACTTCATATGCCTATGAAGGATAAATAGGTCTAAAAAGTTACTACAAAACATTTTCGAAAAAAAGTGTTACAACTAAATTAGACCGATTATATCTATAGAAACAGAAAAATCTAATTATCTTTTTTTAAGACATTTCGATAATGTTTTTTGATATGAAATGCCGTAAGGTGTAAACGCTCTTAACAATTTCTTAAAACAAAACAGAGGGCTCTTTAACTGTCTTCCGAAAGATGAAACGTTTTGTTAAGATTTAAATACTATTCTGTTGTTAAAATAATACGAAAATATTCATTTATGTGTAACGTTAAAAAAAAACTTGGTTAGAAAAAATATCTGGTTTGTATTGAATAAGGTAATTTAAAAGCAATGTGAAGCTAATAATTTAAATTTACAAAAATGTATTAGAATCATTCTAAAATAAATTAATTAGAAAAAATAACATTCCGTCAAAAAATAATCTATCTTGAATATAAATTATATAATTTCAGGTTATATAAAATTTTGACTGTAAATAACGTCAGGTAAATTAATAGCTTAGTAAATTGACACGTTTCGACAATTTTCATACAACTGTCAAAGAACGACTTTAGATTCGTCAATTTGCTAGTTAATGAATTTCCCTGACCTTAAATAATTATTTAATAAAATGTGTATGTATGGACTACTTGTCTATTTCTTGTACGTTTGCAAGAATGAATAAGTGGTCTATTCATGTTTCATGAAGTTTTCAGACTAACAGCTTATCACAAATACCACAACGAATATATTTTGAAAAAGCTTTGTTCTTGTTACATGTATTAGTTTATAGTTTGTTTCAGACATATTTTTAGATACAATAATCCATGAAGTAAAAGATTGTTAAGCACATTTCTTTAAATATTCTGCCACATCAGACTATAAACGAATGCTTTAAAATGTTAAGTTCTGAATCAAAGTATCCTTTTATCAATTTTTAACCAATTAATATTGGTAGTAAGGACAATTTTGTACGTAAAATCGTTAAAGATATGTTTTTGGACAGAATGATCGAGACTAATTTCGTTAAAAATTTTGTTTTAATACTCATCGGTTATTATTTGTAAATTAAGTCTAAAATTAGTTTTTTGTGCATGGTAACACAGGGTGGAAATAAGATTACCCATAAAAATGTTTATTTCACGCGCTATGAGCAATTATTATTATGGCAACTAAGTTTTTTAATGAAGACCAAATTGTAACAATGAATTTTTGTAGATTCTTTTTGAGCGTATTGTATGTATAAATTGCTTTCGGGACCACGACATTGAAAAGTATGTTATTTGATTGTATCATAATTATCTCTTAATTAATTGTATGAAAGCAATCTATATTGTTACGGAATTGGGCATGCATGAGCAAATTTGCTTGCGAGTTGAGCTGATATACCAACGAGCGTGTTCATTATAAAACCCGGGGCACACGAGCGAATGAAACGTCGCTTTTGCGTTGCGCAGTAGTATAATTTCACATTTTACTCTTCATGTATTGTGTAGTCTGCCATACAAAATAAATTGTACTTCAATAATAGTTTAAATATAAACTTAGCGTTTAAAATGTTAAATGTGATTTATAAATAAACGAGAAATATGTTTAGTGACGAAATATTTTCTCTAGTGTAACGATTATGTGTATGAATTGAATGGATAATGAAATAAAGTCATGGATTTAACTGTTCTTATATATTTTTTGATTTTAATACAGTAAATACCAAAATGTATAAAATATAGAAGTGACAGCCTAGTGTGTAGTTTCCGTCGTGTCTGCCAAGTCATAGACCTCGAGCTCGAACCCAAGACACGCACCTCTGATTTTTCGTATTCATGTGCGTATTGTATTTATTGCTTCGGTGAAGGAGAACTTCGCGAGGAAGCCAGCATGCCTGAGAGATGTATATCAACGGCATCTAAAAAAATGATGGCGCACCATGACTCCACTTCCGTGCAACTTTAGAGAGGCTGCAGAGACTCTTACCATGTTCAATTCGAAACACATTGTCTTCGAGGTTCGGGGGTTATCCTTAAAAAGAAATGCTTTAGCATTTCTTTTTCGTGTCGCTGGCACGACAATTTTTTATGTTTTGTTGGTCAAAACTTCGCTACTTCCCATGCGTCGTCGGAAGCAGCGCAAAGGTTACTTTGGCCGCATCTTTCGGAACTCAGAGAGTAGGAAAGGGACATGGACTGGACCATAGTTTGCGACACAGCACAAGTGATCAAGACTATTGGCTAATTACTCTTATATTTATATTGTACTAGTTGTACCTGGAATGCGTTGCAATGCACTTTTTCCTAAATACCTACCTACATTTTAGTAGACAGTGAAATTTGAAAGGCTGAGTTGTGTAAATAAAACGCGAAGACATTTTCAGATTTTTATTTAGGTGTCCATTTTGATGTTAACAACTGAAAATTAACACACGCTATTATAAACCCGTAGCAAAGCTAAAAATTTTGTAATTATTATCGGCTATTGAGGGAGTATTTATTACTAGATCCTTACTGGGCAGGGCTTCACACATTCACCATAGAAGAAAATAAAACATTTTGTGCGAAAACAAATAGACATTTATAGGAACTTACATAAAACAATTTGTTCAACTGATTAACAATTGGGACCCAACTAGGGACCATAAAATCAGGTAGGTATCTATTAACTAAAATGATCAAGAATTTTCAGACTATTACATACATAATTATACAGTTTACATAAGGTACATACATTTCTACATTACGGTGTATTTTTGATGGAATATATAGAGTTTCGTCAAGTACTTTGAAAATAAAGGCTTTTCAATGTAATTCTTAATCTCTCTATTTTCTTAGGGACTCTCAGAACTACAGAATAGTATCATATCTGCTTATCCCTTTTGTGGTGACAATATAAAGGGAACTGGCTCTAGCACATAGGTAGTAACTAAAAAAAGTTCTTTCAAATATTCTTTGCTTCAAGAAAGTTAGTAGAATTCCTATATCAAAGTACTTAACTCCAAATGTAGGAGCAAAAAGCTTTAAAAAATAATGACATTTCCATTTGAACAAACTATTAATATTTTATGGAAGGATGCGAGAATGGACTTCGATAGGAACTAAATTAAAAATATTAATTTTTATTTTATATCATTCTACACAATTGAGTAAGTACATTTTTTTACAAAACGATGCTCATACTTGTACTAATTCAATACAAATCCTTACATTTTTGCATGGCATTTCAAATCAATGGGCATTTCTTTTGGTGGTGTTATCTTGTTTGTTTTTTCTTAGATAGGTATTAATTTTGTTGAAGTAGTGTTTAGAACTTGAACTCAGTTTGGGCTATTTACAAGCTACCATAGTAGGCCTATATAAGATATATAAACAGCCAGCATCTTAACTACCAGAAATACATTTTAGCTGGTATGAAATTAGACCATTTCTAGCTGATACAAATTAAAGTTTTACACTCAGTCCAAGCAATATTTGAAAATAAGTGAAAGCATAATAAATAAAGCCCTTTAGTAATAAAAAATCAACATCTATGTACCCTGTCTCTACGGAATTCCTTGGAAATCATTATTTAATTAAAATATAATCATTAATGTTTAAAAATTCTAATAAATTAATATAACAAAAATAACAATGACATTGTAAAATTATTAAACTATCAAACCTATATTACACTTCGATTTATAACATTAATATACTCAAACATTTATAAAAAATGTTCTAATTATTCGTATGAAAAATATTTTGCCATTGAGTTAAGCACAGCTGTGAAAGAATGGGAAAAGATAGCCGACCCCATTCTGTGATGTGCTGTCAAGTCACTGGGAATGGTTGCTTTTTTTAAAAAAAAGAAATACTTGCTGGCTCTGTGAATTAATATGTTATATGTTATTATCATTATACCAGCCGCATTAAAACATAAGCAGAACAACATACTAATATCTATGAGGAACTATTCTTGTTTTCAAATATTTCAGTGCTATCATCAATTTAAAACTACAACAATTTTATTATGCCAGGAACTTCCATATTGTTAATTTAAAAAATCAACTTTTAGGTTTATGCCGTTTAAAAGTTTTGGTTAATTTAAAAACTTCCTAAGAATGTTAGCCAATCTGTAAACATGTGACTTCTCACTGTCAATATCATATTTTTAATGTAAAAATAGTTACGACAGGAAATGAAGTCATACAATTGGAATTTATTCTTTATATAAAACCTAATAACATAGGCTCCTAATGAAATACTATAATAACATTCAAATACAAAGTTTCTCTACATTACATAATTAAAAATCAACCTTATTAGTGGAGTTTAAAGTGTAATATAGGTTAAAACAAAAAAACTAAAAATCTGATCGTCCAAAACATTTATCTCTGACCCTTTTAATAATATTATCATCTGGAGTTAATTTCCAGTCTAAAGGCTTTAGATCGGTTTCATCTATGTCTTGAGATTGGGACTCAAACAAGTCTCTGGAATGATGCCGTGGCCTCTCAGGCCTGTATTGTCTTTTCAGCTTGTCATTTTGTCTCGGTTCAGGTTTTTCTATATCCTCCCTTCGTGGTTTTGGCGTTTTCCATACAGGCTCCTCCGCAGTACGTTTTATCAACATATTTGGAGGTGAGAAATATGAAAAGAAGGGACTAGATGATTTTGGTTCTTTTTTCTCTTCGTTGTTGTCTAGGAATGAGAACGTGTAGTCTGCGTCGTAGACTTGTTCGCGTACGTACGACGTTATCAAACGACGATTGACAGAATTTTCTATTTTACGCTGCGGTTCGACCAGCTTTGTCTGTGATTTTTTAATGAACATAACAAAATCGTAATACCTTTCGACGTTTTCGGCACATTTGTAGCAAATTGTGTTCAGAAAATCGCTTTCTTCGATCACAATTTTAAGACAAACTAGGATTTTGTCTATCATGTTTGTTCTTCGGCCGTAAGTACTGTATAGAGACACGTTGAATTCAGTCTCTGTCAGACACAAACGGCATGACTTTCGTGATATTTCCATTTTAATTAGGTTTTAATATAATTCCACTAAATAATTTGTTTTATTTTTGTAAAGTTTAGTTTCGCGCCAAAAGTCTAATGACATGTATGACAAGCGCTGTGATTGGCTAAATTTGAAACACGTTTAGAACTATCTTATTTCGAAAACTGCATTGACAACTAAAATAAATTTTCGCCAATAAACACTACATGGACGGCTTTCAATTATGTTATGTATACTTTGCCCTTGTTTATTGTAATTTATCAAGAAATATTAATTGCATTCCTTTTTATTAGAAATGAAATTAACTGTAGTGTACTTGACAAAAATATTCCTGTTTGACTTTTGAACGAATCATTTTAAAGCTGAACCAGTAGAACGTAGAACGTAACTTATTTCGTTTGGAATGTGTAATTAAAAATTAGATGAATTTATACACCACGTTGGGGCTAAGCTTCGCATGTAAAGCTGTAGAAACAAAATATGATTATAAAATAATCTCAGGTAAGTAATATGTACTAAAGTTTAACGTTAATTAATATTTACCTACGTTTTAACAATTTCATTAAAATACATTAAGTAAAACAGGACAGCAAATTGGAAAGAAATAGTGTACTAAGTTTTAAGTTTCAACAAGATTATTTTGGGTTGTATCCTATTAATATTTAAATCAAAAATCTGTCATACATCGTTATAAATACAATAAATAAATCTCAATAATAAATAAATACAATAATATTAATTACTAGTCGTCATCATTACTACTATCACAAGCCACCACACTCCTATTAAATAGACAGTGATTTTATTATGATAATAAATATCAAATAATAGTAAATACATATTATTACAGTCGTCGTTATAAAGCGAAGCTTTTTTTCATATTTTTGTTCCGTTTTAAACACTGCGTTTAATTTTTCCCTACTTTTATTGATTTTCGACTTTTCTAACTGAGAATTGTGGCTATTTGGAATCAAAATTAGCTAGCTAAGATCGTTAAGTTTAAAGCTTTAATAGTTTGTTAAATATTTATTTGTATTTTGACAATTGTTTGTTGAATACTAAGGAGCAATTATTTTAACCCTGTAATACAAATAAACGTTAACTTTTCATCGGTATTCCATTGAGTCACAACCAACAGTGAAAAGCGAATCTAACGTCAAGACTAAACGTTGTCCTCTTCCTTCTTGCCCCAGAACTTATCGAACCTCGTGCGGGCTCTGTCTAATATCTCCGAAGCGGTCAGACCACCCGTATTCGGAGTCTCATTCACCACATTGGTATCAACCACTCCAGGAGCTATCTGGGTAGCTTCAGTCGATTTCTTGATGAGTTCCTTCTCTTGGATTGGTTCTCCGGTTGGGGTTTCAGGGGTAATATCATTGCTGTTCACTCCATTGACGCCGTTAACACCATTTACTCCATTGATTCCGTTTACTTTGTTCATATCCAAGGCCTTTGTCTCATCGATGGGGGTAAGGCTAATCGGGGTGGTTGGTGTCTTGTCTATGCGCTTGCTGAGGCTTGTGGGCGATTCGCTCTTTTTAAGCGAACGTATTGGCGACATTTGCTGGTGATGAATTGGAGCGATTTCTGGAACAGTTTAAATGTTATTTAGTCATTTGCTCTTGTGATTACACTTTTTGGGAGTTGCAAAAGTTTTGTGATTAGTTATAATATTAAGATAGATAGATAGATTAAGATACATCTAAGTTAGTTAGGTAATTCAAGTTTGTTAGTAAACTTATACATTTTGAAACTCCCATAATACACCAATTAAGCACATACAAGGTATCTTTCATTACCCTTTTTCTCCATTTTTACATTAAATCTGAATGTTACAGAAAAGTATTTTGAAAATGGCATACAAATTATATTACTAGTTTTAGAAAGGAGGATGAAAGATTGACAGGTTGAGATGTCTCCTAGCCTGTTGTTGTAGGGTGCTCAACTTTTACTTTCGGTATCTATTTCTTTTTACTCACCTACGTTTCCTTAAGGGACAGCAATATTAATATCTAATTTGTTAGGCATTTGGGATATTACTATACTGTCGACTGGTTTTTAAATCTCCAGTCTGTTGATATTAACTCATTTACTCAACCCATACATGCTCCCGTTGCTCCCGTTCTAATATTTGAGTACCCTAACAAGAGATCATGCTATTGCTTTTCTAAACTTTTAAACACTATTAAATAGCTCGACTAATTTCTTTATATACGAAGAAGACATGCAAACTATTCTTTTTATTAAAAATCTTCATGAATATGCAGTAACAATATTAATGCTTATAAGAATATACATTTAATAACAAAGTACATAAGACCTAAATTTCCTAGTTAACTAGCTCTTAAACGTTGTAACTGACAAATAGGCCATTATGAGTCTAATAAGTCTACTGTCATGAAATGGAAGCATACACCGAAGGTTTCCCATAGATAGAAGGACAGGCAGCATGCAAAAGTGAACGATTATAATGATATGGGAAAACAATAAGAATTCATGTGCCATACAGTGACAGTGTACGCAAACATCGAAACAGACACACACAGACAAGTGGATACATACGTGGTCGACGCCTCAGCGGAGTACGGTCAAAATAAATAAAAGCATCTCAATTATTGGAGTAACACAATTTAATCATGAACTATTCAATAGATATAATATAAAACAGATTATATATTTTTTCTGGTGTCGATCGTGTGTCGTGCTTATGTGATAGTGAACTCTATTTGTTAGTGGATAGAGTTCACTGTCACACTCATTAAAACGTGTATGGCCGATGGACTAGGCGGTGGCTGTGTTCGTCGTACCTGCCGGCTTCACGGTGGCTTCTTCGGCAACGGAGCCACCCTTAAACTCAGAGCTAGGGCGCTTAATGCTCTCATCTGAAATGGTGAGCGAGTTGTATGGTCGGATGAAGTGAACTAACGTTACGTTCTATGTCCACGAAAAGTGACAGTTCACACTTATTTTACGAGCCTTTGTGGAACCTTTAATGTCAAATTGTTAATTGTTTTTTTTTGTTTGTTATAAAGTGTCAAGTTGCTTGTGTCAATTTCGTTGGATTTAGAACAGTAATTAAATAAAACACTTGTTGTGTAGGAACAAAAGATGTGAAATGTTCGATGATCAGAATTTTAATGAGTGTTTCTCTCTATTTTGTATCAATGCACATGATTTTATCGTGTTCAGTTGTGTCGGTGTTGCAAGCTCTACTTGTTCCTTACTAGGGTGGTCACACTTCAAAATGGTTGAATGATAATGAACCTTTTTGCTACCAGTGTTGTGATATGATAAGTGTGATGGCTTATAATTTGATCTTCAAAATTATTTCCTAGAGCTTACCTACAATATTATAACAAGTCAATGATCTTATATTTAAGTTTAGAATACTGTTCATTCGAAGAGTATCTTATTCATAAAACGTTGATAGAATCAAAAAGAAAGTGCGATATTTTACATGGCAACACCATCACCATAAGTAGGTCCAATCTAAAAATTACCTACAAAGAGAAAAAGATACTCCTTTGTACATTAAAAAGTGAAACTAATCTTACGAAGGGTATTGATGTTTATTCAACTACTATCTTTATTATTTCCTAACTCAGTCATACCGATAGAATCCTCAACAGTTTCTCAGTTCTTCTATAAATAAAAACCATTAATTTGAAGCTCAATAATATCTCATTAGCATGAAATTACCTATTCAACGAAAAAGGTATCGAACATCACAAAGAAAGGATATTCTCGACATGCTTTAAATATTCGAAAGTTCGGCCTACTATTAAACAATAATATATCAATAATATTCTAAGTTCTTTCGTAAAACCAGTTCCACCACCTTAATTCCTATTTTATATCTAACTACACTTTCCGCCCATTCTGAGGAGAGTCCTACACTCACCGCTTTTAACATTCTGGGTGACAGTGAACGTCTTCCCGGTGTCCAGGGGGACGGTCCAGTTCACTGGGTCTGGAGAGCGCATGTTCATCTGCTCGGGAGACTTTACCCTGGTTGGTTCAGGGGGCGACTTCACCACGGGAGAATCGTCGAAGAAGTGATCCTTTGCCACCGAAGCGCTGCGGTGCGAGGGAATCTCGTCGTCTGTAACATTTGGTTGGTTAAGTATTTGGTGGTGATGGGAATCTCGTGATGTGTATCGTTACAGATGCCTTGGGAATTAAAAGCGCGTGTCGCACGGGTCAATAGAAAATCTGCTGATTGTTTTAAATGAGGCAGGACAAAATAGAAGTCCCGAAAATATTTTAAACAAATCTCGACTATTGGGCCGTGAAATTTAAGAATAAGACGCTTAACTATTTTAAGAATATGCGTATACTAAACTTCCTTTCTATAAGCTTTTATTAAACTTGCGTTGTTAGTAAGTTAGTTTATGGTATGTATTGGTAAAATCTTGCAGCTGAATTTAAAACCAGTTATCCTCAATCTATTGAGCTGAAATTTTTCACACACCTTCGGTTCTGGTGACAATACATTTTATTTCAGACATGACTTGATCCTGCAGCCAACCATCGTCTCCTCACGAGAGTCCTCAACTGTTAATAGCAAGGATACGTAACTTTGTAAACACGTTCAATGTTGAAACATAGTTTCTTTTTTGCATTAGTCTAACAAACGCTTGTTTCTTTTTATTAATTTATTAAATGTCTTTAAACCCATTGAAAATGCGACTTTCCATTGAAATACCAAAGGTTCATCCATGAAAGTAATTGGGAATGCCTTGGCCCAGCAGTAGGAAAGTAATGACTAACAAAAAAAAACATGCCCATTATAAACATGTCAAAATAATTTAGACTATTTTGACGGATGTTGTAATTCTTTGTATAGAGGATTTAGGATGTGTGGCGTGTTTTACGACACCTAGTACAATTAAGGATGGCGATCAGAAATGTCAGATCTTTACCATCAATGGAGCTGGGATTCTGTTACCCATAAAAGTAAAAATAATAAACTAGAACCATGAAAGGCAGCAACATTTAAAGCGACGGACACTAAATATCTCTTGTTATCTTTGGTGGTAAAAGTAGCTAAAAGCAATAGCTTCCAATCAAATATTGTAATAAAAGTGAACTTACATATTTAGGCGACTGTAACGATACATAACACAGGACATTTAATCAAGTGCCTATCAAACCATTGCAGTGAAAACATTAATTATAAATTAATTAATATCTTACATGACACCTTATTAAGGTGAAAGCCCCCGTACGGAGCGGCAGGATAACCCGCGAAAATCAAAGTTTCTTACGTTTTTTTCGCTTCCCCCTTAAGGCCCGCTTGCACCACCAAGCATTAACTGCGTTTAGCGCTAAACGTTTTTAAAACTTCGTCCTGTTTCTGTCAATCGTTTGAGGATGACAGAGACAGAATTATGTTTTAAACAGAATATAAAATGACGCCTGTAATCCCCGTAGGGTTTGTCTCTATAGCACACCCACATTTCGCCAGTGATGTTATAGGTCGCCAGTGATGCGATAGGGGGCGAGCCTATTGCAATCAACCGGGCACAAAACCCGACTCCGTGGCTGCTACTGAGAAAACAACCCGATAACACTGCCCGACCCGGGAATCGAACCCAGGACCTCTTGTTTAACTTTAAATATAATGATTTTGTGTTAAACGCTTTTACTGATTTGTGGTGCAAGTGGGACTAAATGTAAGTATTTAATAAACTAATTTATTAAGTGTTGGTAGGATATAATGGAGTGGTCCATACATTGGGAATAGGATAGGACAGTAAAGGGGGCAGCTACAACTACGGTATATACCTATTTTTATATAATAATAATGCAATTCTTTTTGTATGTTTTAAAATTTACTATATTGTTTTAAAAAAACTATTTCAGTATAAGAAAATAGGGCAAGTTAAAATTTAGTTGTAGAATTGAAATTGGACGATAAAGTAATTTTTTTTTGTATGTTTTGGTGGGTCTATGGTTTTATAACTTTTAATTTTAGGTTTTTACTTTCTAATTTAGATACAAACGATATTTGTAAATAAGATGTTTGTACATATTATAAATAGACATAAAAACAAAATTTAAAAATCTGTATACACAAATAATACCTTAGAAGATTAAGTACAAACACTAGTCTAACAAACATTCAGAAAGTTGCCAATCAGCTGAATCTAAGTAAATGTACACATTGCATGCAAATTAAAACATTGTCAAACACTAGGTTTTATTTGAGAAAAAAAATCTAGTTAAACACCACGCTATGGTCGAATTACACCAATTTAACCTTTGCAATCAACACACTTTAAATCAAGGGCTGTCATTGTCGTCATTATTTTGGAACTCTCTGGACTCTGACAGCTCTTTAATGCAGTTTTATAAGTGCTGATCGGGTTCTTTTCTATTGGTGAAATCCGTCCTAAGACAATCACAGGAAACATATTTTGCTCCTAATTATTCCTACAACCACTCAAATCTATATATTTATGTTGAATATACTAACAAGTTACATTAATAAATACCAGTTTGATATTGTTGAAGTCCCAGTTATCGCACGTTAGCATGGATTTATTTGTATTTACGCAAGGATTTTTTTTTCCCCAAAAAGTAGTGGTCCTTCGAGCCGAATTGCTCCAACTTACCATGCACGACTAATATTGCTCGAATTCTTTTAGTTTTTTTTTTGTAATTTGTTCATCTTTGGTATTATTAAATAAGATGTTTTTTAGATTTACGTAGCCCAACTGCTCTAAGAATATTTTGTTCGGGCTGAAATCGAGATTATTTAGAAATTTTCTAATGTTGTTTTCACATTTTGCATTGCTAAAATTGCTCTTGAATCTAATTTGAAACTTGTACAGCTACTGGTGGGTGTGCAAGGTGACCACACAGACGTTACGGACATACAACCACACCTTGTGACGTGTCAAGCCATTCCCATTTTCGGTGCCAATGCGTTCTTCAGTGATCAGACGTTGCGTTGACGCACTAACCAAATAACATACAAAATAAAGCTCACAGAAAACACGGAAGCTTCAATCCACGAAGTGTAAAACATATTCCCTTTTTTGTGGGGCATTTTGCGTAAAGAATGCCCACTTTGCCCCAGCGGGCAAGCGTTGAACTTGACAGCCGGGCAAAAGGGCATTGTGAGAACGTGCTGATTGTGACCCCTTAGAATAGGACTATGTTTTAAGCTGATATTCACAAAATTTCCAAATGAATGCTTTCACTATCTCTTAACCAATTGAAATTAATTCCAATTTTAAAAATCAAATAATAAATACAGAATTTCAATTAAGATAGAGACAGCAAAAACAATTAACACATCAATTCTCAAGCCACAGTAGGCCAAACAGAACAATAGCCAATTGTAACAGACCAAGACAGAAGCCACGGGCTATAAGCATCATTTTAGAACATAGAGCGTCGACGCAACTTTACTGTCACCTGTGTAGTTACGCACCCAACTTTATGCCAACTTTGGACACGCTTCGACTGCGGCGGCCTCGGCCCGGAATCCCGTTTGCCCCTGTCGCCCCAGTTGTCGCATTTGCCCCCGTTGCCCCAGTTTTGCTCGGCGCTGACGGAGAACGTCCGCCCCTTGATGTCGACCTAACTCTATTACTACTTCCTCTATTCAACTGCAAACCTACAGAAGAAAGTATTTTTTGTTCTACTTTTTTGGCTGTTGAGAATCGGCTCTTGGGATTTTTTTTATTTTTTTATATTTAACCTTTCGGATCTTCATTTAAAAAATATGCCTATAATATGTATGTATATAGGTTTATTTGCTATTTTGGAGCAGTAGCATCAATTGATTGAGTTCAGAAGCGAGGTCTTGATCTTTTTTAAAATTAACTGTGCGTTGAGAGCCAGATTCTCAGAAATTTGCCACACAGGACAGGGGACAGGCATCAGGCAGGAATACAACAGATTAGTACACACATCGATTAGCTCATTATAATAATCTAGGCTCCTATAGACACAGAATCTAGTAGAAAATAGAAACAGGAAATACTACTATTTAACCTGACACGATGAGCATCGCATCAAGCCTATTTCTATTGTTGCTAGACACATGGGGTACTGACTACAGTACCCCATAGCTCCCCAGAGTTTGCACACTATGCAAACTCTGATATTGCTAACATATCAGAACTTCAGAACTGGTGATAGAGGGAAATGAGAGTTTCTATTTCTAATAATATTTAAAAAATAAATTGGGATCAGTCACAAGATTATTTTTGGATATCATTTAAGTAACCTTTGCTTGCCGACAGCTTAAAAGCTGAAACGGTAAGTATGCATGTTGGTATGCACCTAGATTTACTCCTGAACTTTAATGTTTATTTCACCATAGATAGGCTACCCTTTATGGAGTTAGTTGCATCTGTTTTTTTGTCACTTAGATATTACAAAAATAAAAGCTATTAAAGATCTGAATGTCACCATAAAACCATTGGATCTCCTTCACGGATATCAGCAGATACCGGTGGTGGATTAGAAATCATAGCTAGTTTCAATCTTGCATCTTGGACACAACATGGATTGGTCATATATAGCTGGGACATTTAAGATCACTAGCACCTATTTTAAGACCATTAAGATTTAAAGGAACAAGCTAAGGAATTAGCAGTTTATCGAGATATCTCCAAAAGTAGGAAGTTTGAAGGATAAATCTAAGATTTTAGCTTAAGAGTTTTTGGCGGAAGATCTAAGTTATATTAAAGTCTATGTTCAGCATTTGATGGCGACAGGCAAAAGAAGCGCGTTTCTTACCAGTAGGCTTGATAGGCGCCGGGTGAGGCTCATGCCCGTTAGCAAGAAGCTTAATATGCGCTGCGGCGGGCGCTGGGTCAGCAGAGCGAGGCCGCCGCCGAGGAGACCTGAAGGCCGCATTGTCTCCTGTCTTCGCACCTGGAAAGTCAAAGAAAGAAGGGTTAGGATTTTTGGCTAGTTAGGTTAGGCTGTGTGGTAGAAGATGCGTTCTATTCGTTTTGTTTACCATTTTGTTTTTTTTTACATATTATTGGATATTGGAAACAAACTATATCATTAAAGAAATTTTTAAATCACGCTTCTCCTGTCATTTGATGGATAAGTATCAAGACATATTTTGCTATTATCATAACACAGTATCCTATCGACATACGTATAATTCTCGAAGGGTTAAGCATAGTGTAACCTATATTCAAATTTTCATTTCGTTATCATTATGATTGTTACTAGCTGTGTCACTCGCCACATAGCTCGTAAGACTTGAAGCATCATCATCTTTCTGCCTTTGTCCCATATCATTTGGGGTCGGCGCAACACGTCTTTTTCTTCCATCCTGAAGCGCGGTATTAAAAATTGAGCTACCAAATACAAAAATATTTTTTCAAATCCGACGGGTAGTTTTAGAGATTCGCAAGTTCAAACAAATTAACTCTTCAGCTTTTTTATATTAGTATAGATATCGTCAAGCCTGCCACACTGTTTCCAAACCACTGCCACTCCTGATAACCAGAATCAACAGTGGCGACCACCAGAAAAGCGCTGAGACAATGAAGCTCAACGAAATCCCAGAGAAAAAATTCAAGTGTGTTGTTTCCCGCGACGAAATTAATCAGAAAAGAATAGCGGAGGAGTAGGTATAGATAACTGTACTTCAGAATACTGGTTCAGAAAAAATAACACTATGTCGAACTAACCATCATGGGTAGCACCTTCATCGAAGCTATGTCCCTGCAGCTTCTTCCTCTGCTTCTGGGGCGAGGTCTTATGAGGCGAGCGCTCCAGCGCCTTCGTCTCCTGCAGCTTCGCGTGGATCGACTGGTGAGGAGCCGACCTGAACGATCTGAACTTCTTCGGGGAGTGGCCCTTGGATTCCTTTCCATCCTTCTCGTCACGAGGCAGTGCCCTGAAAAGGAAATGGTTTGGCTTGATACGATGAACTGACTTAAATGTGAGTTTTGGTTTACAAACAATATGGTTTCCTATTTCAAACACTGTTTTAAGCTTTCACGGTTTATAACTAAACTTACACTGTGACTTACAGGATATCATTCGTGATTTACGAGCACCATGATCGCGGGCGTCATCCCGCGATTATGGTGCTTGCAACAGCGTTGAAATATCGGAGGTAACGATAATTGTAAATCACGGAAGATATCACGTAAGTGACTGTGTAAGTTTGGTTCCCTAATTATTTATTCTTGGATATCTTGTTCAATTCTGCATAGTAGTTGATGTGCAATATTCACAATTGCTTGTGCAATGACCTCAATGTAGTCCAAACTGCTCAAACATCCTTATTCTTGCTTTTGAACTTACCAGCCCTAGGACCAAAATCTTGCTCCCCACTCACCTCTCTAAAATAAAACTAAAAAGGCTGTTGATATCTACGCTACTAATAGCATGGTATACCATGGCTTCCGTCCGCCATTCAAGCCATTCTTTGATTGCATCAGCCTTATTGCCACTAAATATACTTATGATTAAATAAAAGCTGATCGATTCATCCGTCTCGAAGGACCAGAATTTGCAAATAATTGTTTATAAAAGCTTTTGTGTTCTGGACCAATTTTTTACATCAAGCCATGTAGTTTTTAGAAATTCTATAACAATAGTATTCCCGCATTTTGCTAGGGTTTCTAACTACGTATAGTGGTCAATTAAATCCTATTCATAGATAAATACAGATTTTAAACGACCTTTCAGTTGGCCTCTCTTTCAAAGTATATCCATAAAGATCCCTTGATTTTGATAATCAATTGACACTATCGTTAAATCATGGTGACGCAGTTCTAACCAAAAACCAATTCGAATCTACAGTTCCCTAAACGTTTGCAGTAAATTTGGAATGCGTTGGTCTTTGGAACTGGTCCTTCGAGCCGCATAAGCCAATCGCTTAGTGCATCACTTACTTGTGATTTGTGGAAGCTAGTGATAAGGCCGACAGCGAGGATCGGCGGGACACTTGGTACCAGAGTTCGATCTGCTTATTGTAAAGCTGAGTGATGTGTTCTGGCGCCATTTCTGTCCCCCAGCCGCGGTACTGTCGAAATATTGCCAATATTGAATACCAAGCATGATCATGGTAAAGCATTTGATTCGAATGTGTCTGAATTTCATGGTAACTGATTGAATCTACCTAGTTTAGGACTAAGTTTAGAAGTTTTTTTTAAGATAACAGTTTTTTTTTTGGGAGCATAGGACAGAGAAATTTTAGGAGATTGTTTATATTGATGATTTATTTATTTTATAAAAATTATATTACCGTTACAATTTTGGTATAAGTACGTACGTTTATTTGCATCAAACCTGAACTGCGGTTTCCGGCTTGAAAGAAAACTTCTCTGTTCTGTGTCCATCATCGTTTCAATCAAAATGTTGTTTCATTTTATTCTCGGGACCTATTCTCGGTTATTACATTAGTATGTGTCAGGCGCAGACCTTGTACTCGCCGGCGCGCTTGCGCAGGTCCAGCACCTCTCGGTACCAGGAGTCGCCTTGGGCCAGGCCCAGCGGCTGCAGGCCGGCTGCGCGCAGCGTGGTGGCGCTGTCCTCGCCTGCCTTTCCGGCCCCCGCGCCTGCTACAACCACCCCCGCGCCCGCGCTCACCCCTGCGCTCGCCCCTGACACCCCCTGCCCCGCATCCCCGCCCAGCATCCTCTCGCTCGCCTCCTCATTGGCCTTCCCTTTCCCCCTGCATTTCGTAAATGTCCCTTTAGACGCCTCGTACACGTATGAAGAGAACGGTCTAAATTTCTTTTTGTACTCGCTTTTGTAACGTTTCCTATTATCTTTGTTACGATCCTCCCCGTTGGATATGAGGGCCGATAGCGCGTTACGGAACGTCGATTTTCTGGAAAATTCCATTTAGTCTTAGACGCCTGGTGTTGTTGTCTTTGATGATGATGTGGCAACAAAAACGACTCGCGCCGAGCCGGGTTAGTAGTACAGACATGCTTCAAATAATTGTCAAGCTCGCAATGGTGAGGTTAGGATGTCGCAACCTAGAAGAGTCTAGAAGGACCGACAGAGTGCGGGCTGCCGCCCTGTGCCCTCTCACAACTAACTCCAGTGTTCAAGTGTGGTGATACATCGACATACAGGTTCTAATAAAACATTATCAATGAACGTTCACATCGACAAAAGTGCAGGACACATTGAGTAATTAAAAAATCTAGCTGTCATTCCGTACTAATGTTAGTTGTTTTAAACTAAATCTACTCGGCCTAGACACCGCCACCGTGAGGAGTTATGTTAAGCAAATATCAAAAACGAAATTTAGACTTTGTTCTGCTTTGAAAGGCTTTGAGTAAAGAATTGGGGGCAGAACACGGTCGTGAAGGAAACTCTTGTCTGCTTGAGTTCATTAAGAGTGTGCAAATTGACTACAGAATTGGGCTTTTATAAGAACTGTTTGCAAAATGCTTTATTTTAGCCATCGAGATATTCGTTCAATTCATGTCGATGCCAAATATCTTTTGAAGCTCATAAAACCTCAAAAGGCATATTATTATTTTAACTTTATCAGGTATCTAAGTGACATTTAAATACTAAGGCCCGGTTGCACCACAAACGTTTAGCGTTATGGAATAATGTTTTATTAATTGTGTTTAACGTTAAATGCGTTTAGTGAGTTGTGGTGCAAACGGACGAGAAAGGAGCAGTCAAATGTTTTATTTTTTAATAATTTTGTTGTGTTTGTCATTAATACGGAATTAGTGTATTTTCTTATAGTAAAGTGTGGTGTTTGTGAAAATAGTATTGTTTTAAAAGAAATAAACGTAGCAGAAAATATTATATATTTAAATGATGATATTAGAGAGAGCCCATTACAATAAAACGGTTAGTATTACAAGAAAATTAATAGAAAGAGTTTCCTCCATAACCAGGTTAGGTACATAAAGCTAAACACATAGAAATTTGAAAGCTATAGCAATTTTAGAAAAATAAAAATTATCAAAAATTGTCTTCACCTGAAAAAGTTTTGAGATTATTTCATTTACATTTTTATAATTTATAAGAAGATTATGTACAAAATCTAATGGTTGATATAACAAAGTATTATATAAAACATGGGTTCAGTGTACATGTCCGGATTCTCACGGAGTTTAACGAAACAGTTTTCTATGTGTACATGTTAATTTTGATCCAGTGTTTTCAATGTATTTGGTGAAGGTGTTTTTTCGAAACTCATTAATTTCGATGTTCTTGATAATGACTCAATTTGCAAAGAAGCTGCTTTAGCGAAAGCAAACCATTTTTGTGACAATGGACACATCGCCATAGTAGATGATTATAGACTGTTTCTCAAATATTTTACTGTTGAGTGTCAAGTTAAAAAGCATGCGGATAAATATTATGAATAGAAATAATTAGTGTAATAAGACCCCTAACGAAGCCAAAAGGCACACTGTCATTGCAATTTTGTTTTGTTTTGGACTGTATTTGGGAACCTTCTTTTTACGGAGATATTGGAGGTCAAAATTCCAACATTTTTTACAAGTTACAAAAAACATATACAGGGTGTAACGGAAAGGGTATATACATACTTAAGGGTGTGCAACAGACCATCAAACTGAACATGTTTCTCCACAAAGAAACATCGTCAAAGCGAAAAAAATATCAGCTGCCTCATACATTTAGGTCAAATAGGTATTGAAATTTTGTATGGGGCAGCAGTTTTTTCGTTACTGCGATGTTTCTTTGTGGAGAAACATGTTCAGTTTGATGGTCTGTAGCACACCGTTAAGTATGTATATACCCTTTCCGTTACACCCTGTATACTAATCAATCGATCCATCAGCACAATAGTGCGTTACATTGAGTTTTACTGTAATATGTGATTTCGCACCCCAAAAACAAAAAGTCGTTTCCAGCAATAATTTTTGCGTACAGTTACTTAATTTGATATACAGAATGCTCGCTTGACAGCATCGTGAAAGGTCTGCTTACACCTTGTGTAATAAAAATGATAAAATATGAAACAATCTATAATTAGACAAGAAGATATGGGAAGCTTTGGTCTTTATGGAAATGTGAAAAGCTAAAGCCTGTAAAGGTTGAAATGTTTTTACAGAACCTCGTGGAGTTTGCTAATTCTGCAAAAACATTCCGAAATGTCAATGTTGTACTAAGTTATTTGTCTACTTGTTAGGTAAAGTTGGTTTATTTCAGAGGCAGGGAATAGAACAGCTTGAGCAAAATTTACAATTAAACTTTCAGTTGTACCTTAATTAAGAGTTAAATTACATCAAAACTTTGAACGCCATCAGCATATTATGATCCAAACCCAACACCATCGATATAAACCAACTTCCAACAACAGACAGATCTGTACAAGTGATAGAAACTGGTTGGACACCCACCTCTGTACTCCAGGCTTCTGTCCGTTCCAGAGATAATCTTCGATGTACCGCTTGTGGTCATCATGGTCACCATCGATATGGTTCATGAGAGGTTCTGCTTCTACTAAACCTGGAAAGTTTGGGCAAGAAGGTAAAAAACGGTTATCACGATAGTAAAATGTGTCACAATGAAAAAAAGGCAGTAATTAGATTTACACTTATGATAATATTAAGATACGAATGTGGATGGGCATTAGATAATAAGAGTTAATACGAGAGCTAATAAGAGTTGGGGAAGACAAAAGAAACGAAGGATGGACTGTGAAAAGGATGATTTGGCAAGAAAGGAGATGTCTGATGAGATGACGATTAATAGTGAAGTACTTATGGAAGAAGAAGACAAATGCTGCGCCGACCCCAAATGAATTGGGATAAGGGCAAGAGAATGATGATGTACGTGGGACACTCAGAAAGTTTTGCGAAACTAAAAAAAAATGTTCTATACGTACATATATTTTTATTAAATCTTTTCAAAGTACTTTCCACCAGCCTCTATACAAAGATTCATGCGCCTAAACCAGTTTTCAAAACACTTTTTCCAGTCCGCCGCAGACACCTCGTTTACAGCCTGCTCGAACCCAGCCAGCGCATCTTCCGGCGACGAAAATTGTATCCCTTTGAGCTGATTTTTTATTTTTGGGAATAAAAAGAAGTCACACGGTGCTAGATCAGGGCTGTAAGGAGGGTGACCCAGGAGTTTGACTGGCGTGCTGTCCAGGAAGTCCCTCGTTTTGAGTGCGGTGTGCGCAGGTGCATTGTCGTGGTGGAGCAGTAGCCCGCGGAGCCCTGTGTTTGGTCGCTTGTTGCTTATAACAGAGAAAACTTCTGGCAAACATTTGGAAGTATACCATTCGGCATTAATGCTTCTTTGATCCCGTAAGGGAATTGATACCAAGTGGCCAGTCAAATTAAAAAAGCTAGCGATCAAAATCTTACCCCCGCTTCTAGATCGCTTCACTTTGGTAGGCGTTGGCTCATTTTGAAACACCCAAACAGTCGACTGGCGCTTGGTTTCTGGGTCGTATTGATAAATCCAGGACTCATCACCTGTAACGATGTCGTAAACACGCCGAGACGAGCCTGCTTCAAATTTGTTAAGCATATCACGGCACCATTCCACCCGGGCCTGCTTCTGAGCATCGGTGAGGTTGTGCGGCACCCAGCGTGATACTATCCTCCTCACGCGAAGATGGCTGTGTAGAATCTCGTGAACGCTTCCCGATCCAATCTTCAATATGTGTTGAATCTCCTGATATGTAATTCGCCTATTGTCTTGGATTAAATTTTTCACTGCTAGCACGTTTTCTTCGGTAACAGCCGTCAAAGGGCGACCGCTTCTTTCGTCATCCCCCAAAGTTGGTCGACCGCGCTTGAATTCGTTATACCAACGATACACGGTTGCCTTGGAAGGGCCTTCATCCATGAATGCCATTTGAAGTCTATCGTACGATTCATCCGGTTTCAGGCGACACTTGAAATCGTATAAAATCATAGCTCTAAAATGTTCCCGGCGCAGATCCATATTTCAGTGAGACACAATACTTTGAATTAACTCGCAAAAAATGTGGAGGGAAATTTTGAAATTGGAACTTACTTATTTTTACTTATAAATAATCATATTTTCGAAAAACATAATAACTGGCCAGTCTCCCATATATAAAAACTTTTTTTCGCAATACTTTCTGAGGGGCCTGGTATATAATAAGATTTGCCGAGGTGACTTGAGGTATCAGAGGAGGTTTGTCCCGGAGAGGACGGCAGAGTACGAGGGTAAAAGTTTCAACGAAGCTAGGTAGCTGCGCTCGTGTTGCCATCTTAGGAAAACAACTAGGAGGCGTATCAATATTTTTTCACTAACACAATTGACCGCATCATTTCTTATCCTAAGGTTGATAAAGTAGTCAAAACTCACAATATCATCCAGAATCCAACAATAATGAAACAAAAAAGATTTGAAAAGGGTAAAGTTATTGTTGTTACATCCAAAATTGTCCTCTCACGTCTTTTGGATGAAACAGGACAACTGGACATTGATGATAATAAAAAAAAAGAAAAAACGCGACCACGAGAGAACACAAAGTTTTCATGGGATTAGTCGAGTTCCCATCTTTAAAGTACATCATAACTCAACAATACAAAGTTATAATCCCAAGCGATCTGACCATTCTTTAGAAAATAAAACAAAAAAACGCGACCACGAGAGAACACAAAGTTTTCATGGCATTAGTCGAGTTCCCATCTTTGAAATACATCATAACTCAGCAACACAAAGTTATTATCCCAAGCTATATGACCATTCTTTAGAAAAAAATGGAAGTTCATTTCTATAGCCCGCCTTACAAAAGGACATAACTGTTCAGCTGATTAAATGTTGCCATTATATCACTTTACAGATTCATTCTTGTAAAATATTAATTTGAGTACACTTGAATTGCTATACAAAGGAGAATAATGTTACAATTAAAATTTTACAGCGTCGTTCAGGACTGTTAAGTTATTATTTGTTTGCTTTTATTGAGCAGTGAGCTGTTCATTTGGTTTGGAGTTTGTCCTTTTATTGTGTCGTTATTCAAGTTTTCTACCTATTTTAATTTCTTGTATTCATTGTTCTTCTTTGGGTGTCTCTTTTACGTGGCTACATAATGACAGCGGCTCGGTTCCTAACTTTCAGGTTAAGCTGCGCTGATTAGTTTTGTCTATGGATGGTTAGTTTGGTACGGTTTAAAAGCCTGGTTTCGGGTGCGTTGTCCGTGGATGGGTGACCACCCATTACATACCGAGTTGGCTCGGAAAGCACGTTAAGCCGTTGGTCCCGACTATCATTTGTAGATCTTTGACAGTCGTTACAGGTGGTAAATTTAGCCCGAAAGTCTGACAATAAGTCTTATCAAAGGGTATCGTATTACCCATATACACGTAAGAAAAAATATGTGTCCAATACTTTTCAATAATCTCCCCGATAGACAAAGAAAAAATAATAGTGATCATCCCCTATTGTGCTTAATTTCGCATTTCAACTAAATTATTTTTGATCCCTCAGACGTAGGAAACAAAAGTCATTCAGCCTTAAGCCTTTCATAAAACTTAAGTTGACCTACAAATCTGTCTGTACCTACCTACAATACAAATGCAAAATCTCGTCTAAACGACCTCGTTGAAACAATATCTCTTAAATCGGCGCAAGAGTTGCATTATATCGGGTCTTTGACATTGATCTCCATTTTGTAAACGGAACTCGTGGAGAGAAAAACATGAATACAATGTCAGTTTTTGTCAACTTATTTCACGGTGTGTAAGAATTTGAAATCTATTATCTAGGTTTTTAGTGGTATAACTTTTTGCTCTGAGCTATGCTAGTAGTTATCGATGATTCAAGAGAGTTTCTGGATAAATAGAAGTTATTCTAGTAGGTAATGCTTTTAATCTGCTTGATAAAAGAGTACCATACCTTCTCAACCGATTGCCTGCTGATATAAGAAGTCAGAAAATGAAAAGTAAGTTTGCGAAATCGCTTAAACTATTCTTTCTCAGGAGTCTATAAACCATATTTTTTAAGAAGGTGGTTTGCAGATTTTTGGGGGAGATTTTATAAGATTATGTTAATATTATTAAATTAGATTATGAGATTAGATATTTTTAGATTTATATTAACATTATCTTTAATATTGTTCCGTTCCCACAGACAAACCGTGAAAACGGTTTTGTGGGGCATAGTTTTTAAATGAAAGTTTGTAATAAACTTGTTTAATAATAATGCCTTAGTAAGTCTTTAATGTTCCCGCTTCAATCTGTTTCTAGGTTTCTTCTCTGTAAGATAAAGTTAACCATAATCTACCACGTGAGCACTGTGTTCATTCGTCACCCACTGATCAAATCAAATCAAAATCATTTATTTCAAGTAGGCCAGTTACAGGAACTTTTGAATAGTCAAACAACAATAAAAATGAAGCTACAGTCCCAGTCACAAGACATGATAACAGTGAAAGTACTGTAGTTGCCCATTCCAAAGCGTAGATCTCTATGAAGAAGAAAGAATAGGCAAGAAACTCCATGGACACTCTTTTTTAAATCATAATCTTGTTACGAAAACGTTGGTTACATCATTCATGTTGAGATGGTACATTATATGTATAAGAACGATGTAGCAAGACGTGCGTGCGTGGTTTAAAGTGTCCATAGTAAAAACAAAAAAGACAATTAAATGATAAAATAATTAGTTCAAAACGAGCTGTGGCAGCTAAGAAATGACAAGGCACAACTGACAGCACCCGTTCACGAACATGACGCATGGATCAGCCACGAATCGACGCAGGGCTTCATTATGTTAAAGTACCTATAAGTTGACGAATATGTAAATAAATTATGGTGTACCTACATCAGGTTTTTCAATCAGCTTCATAAAACTAAACTAAGAGTTTCATCATCCATCATCATCTGCCTAGCCTTTTCCTAAATATTTTGGGGTCGGCTTCCAACCTAACCGGATGCAGCTGAATACCAGTATTTTACATGAAGCGACTGTCTATCTGACTTACAACACAACCCAGTTAGTACTGGGTAAAACGATACCACTTGGAAAGACTGGTTGTCAGACTTTCGGGCCACTGACTACCTATAACGACTGTCAAAGATCTACAAATGACAGCCGGGACCAACGGCTTAACGTGCTTTCGAAGCACGGAAGAAACTCGGTATGTAATGTGTGGTCACCCACCCACGGACCAACCTAGGCAAGCGCGGCTTTACCTAAAGATCGACCCGAGCGGCTGTTATTACTTATTACTTACCTCTAACTTCCACTCTAGCTTATATTCTTAACTAATGTAAAGATGAGTCAAGAGCGTTTACACCTTACGGCATTTCATACAAACTTTCTAGTCCTTATTTTCAGAAATGACTAATGACTGAACCGTCTAAAAAGTTATTAAGAACATTTTCGAAAAAATGTGTTGCATTTAAATTAAAACAATTAAGTATAAATTATTTTGAGAAACAGAAATTTCCAAATTTTTTTTTCTTTTTTTGAGAGGCAGGTTGTACTCTTCGGTCTTCTGTATAACCTGTCGCAGCGTATGTATGTGGTCTATGGTGCTAAAGCCTTTACGGAATCCGGCTTGTTCGGGAGGCTGAAAATCGTCAAACCTGCGCGCGAGACGATTCGTGATGACTCTTGAAAACAACTTGTAGACATGGCTTAGAAGTGAGATGGGCCTATAGTTCTTCAACCGGGCATTGTCGCCCTTTTTGAAGAAGAGTACCACCACACCCCTGCACCATGCCTGTGGCGTTTTGCCCTCGAGTATGACGGAATCAAACAGCTTCTGAAGGGCCTTAAGTACCGGTTTTCCACCCGCCTTCAGAAGTTCGGCCGTAATTCCATCATCACCCGGTGCCTTGTTGTTTTTAAGCTGTTTCAGAGCCATCCTAATCTCGTACAGGCTGATGTCCGGCATGTCTTCGGCAGCATCATTACCTCATTACTTCCCCATTTGGCTTACATTTCGCTCGCACAATCTACGAGTGTTTTTCAACCTCTCCATCCCGCTTTAAACAACAATAGCACAACCATTCCTATCTGTCTTATTTATAAATATATATATAAATTACGTGTCACGTTGTTTGTCGGGGATGGACTTCTAAACTACTTAACCGATTTTAATCAAATTTGCACACCATGTGCAGTTTGATCAAACTTGAAAGATAGGATGGCTTACATCTCAATTTATAGTCGCAATATTATTTTATTGCAAATTAAGTAACTATTATCTGTTATCTCAAAACGATTCTAACATATGGCGTTATCTGTTGACTGTATTGAGTAAGTATTCAATAGATGGCGCTGTATAGGAGCGGAGCAGCACTGAAAAAATATTGCGAAAACGGAGAAAATGTGACGCAGACGAAGTTGCGCGGGTCAGCTAGTTGCTATTTATTTCATGCTCAAGTGCCATTCTGAGCAGCATTCTGAACTATTTGAATAATACCCAAATATTTTACGGGAACTAGCTTCGACTAATAAATAATGCATTTTCCGACAGCCATTGTTCGGAGTTGTGGTACTAATCTGAATAACTTAGGAGTTTCAAGTATAGGGCTGCTGTGACAAGAGTTTGTAGATGCAGGGGGGCTTTTTAGACCTATATATGCTGCTTATGCGTATGAAGTTTCATTAGAATCGGTTCAGTCATTTCGGAAAATAAGGACATGAAAGTTTGTATGGAATATCCTAAGGCGTAAACGTTCTTAAGGCATTGAACACCTTGTCAGTCTCATTATTTCACGTACATATACAGGGTGTAACGGAAAGGGTATATACATACTTAAGGGTGTGCTACAGACCATCAAACTGAACATGTGTCTCTATCGGACAAACATCGTAATAGCGAAAAAATATCAGCTGCCCCATACATTTGGGTCGAATAAGTATAGGTGTACGGCCAGCAGATATTTTTTTCCCTATTACGATGTTTGTCCGATCAAGAAACATGTTCAGTTTGATGATCTGTAGCACACCCTTAAGTATGTATATACCCTTTCCGTTACATCCTGTATAGCCTGGTAATTCAAAAGTCTCGATGGAATAAGTTACTTCTGGACAAGGGAGGACCATCTACCGCACTGCTACACAAAATTAGCACTTGAGGTTTGGCTCGATTCACTTGGTCACCGTCATTCGTTGCGTGCGTAACATGAGGTCTATTTTGTAGAGTTTACAGCTTACCAAGAGATGACGACGCTGGACAAAAAAGATCTAGTAGAGATGTACCTACCTTCAGCCACAGCAGCCTTCTTCAGAGCCCCCATGGAGATGCTCTTCCGCGGAGCATCGGTGGTGTCCTTGGGCCATGCGAACTGGTTTTGGTACTCCGTGTAGACGGTCTCGGGCTCCTTGGCTGCTATCACGTCGCCTAACGCGGTGGTGGCCTGCAGAGAGAGTGATGGTTTAGTAAGATTATTTATTATACGTTTCATGACATTAATTTTTTGTACTAATTGTTCGAAATTAAAAAAAAATACCGGCCAAGTGAAAGTCGGAGTCGCGCACGAAGGGTCCCGTACCTTTATTTATAAAAACGAGCAAAAAAATCACATTTTTGTATGGGAGCCCCCTTAAATATTTATTTTATTCTGGTTTAGTATTTGTTGTTATAGCGGCAAAAGGAATACTTAATCTGTAGAAATTTCAACTAGTTAATTATCACGGTTCATGAGAAACAGCCTGATGACAGACGGACGGACGGATGGACAGCGAAGTCTCAGTAATAGGGTCCCGTCTGACCCTTTAGGTACGGAACCCAAAAAAACAACCATCAACGATGCCTGGCTTGCAGGCATAAATATATGACCCGGCTATGTGGCCGAAAAGTGAGTGTATTACCTTCCGGAACTTCCCAAATACATAATTTTCTGCTTCCAGTCTAATCGGATGCAACTGAATACCAGTATTTTACATGGAGCGACTGCCTGTCTGACCTCCACAACCCAGTTACTACTGAGTAATACGATACCCTTTGGTAAGACGGGTTGTCAGACTTTCGGGCCACTGACTACCTGTAACGACTGTCAAAGATCTGCAATTGACCCCCGGGAACAACGGCTTAACGTGCTTATCGAGGCACGGAGGAAACTCGACCATTCACGTACCAACCTAGGCAAGTGCTTAACCTAAATATCGAACCATCATCATCATCAGCCTTTAAGGTTCCCACTGCTGGGACACAGGCCTCCTCTTTGAGAGAGAGTGGACTGTAATCCACCACGCGGGCCCACTGCGGGTTGGTAGATGTCACAAGTCTTCGAACTTATAGTGCTAGATCATGCCGGTTTCCTCACGATGTTTTCCTTCACCGATTATGACGGCAGCGGTAATGAAATAAATTACACAAAGTAATGCGCCTGCCTGGGTTCGAACCCACGGCTTACTGCTCGTAAGTCGGGCTGCCATCACTGGGCCACCGCTTCTCTCAAATATCAAATCAAATATCGACCCGTGCGGCTCATGAGATACTCCTCCTCCGGAACTTCCCTATTCCGGCCACTACCACGGTAACCAAGAGAAACATCTCGTTATAATTAATTACAGACATGCTACCAGCTTTCATGTTGATTAATAATAACCGGTGATTGCTATCTTTACGTCAACCAGTCTCGTTATGATTGATAATTTAATTATTTTATAATTAAGTGCGTTCACGGTTGTGTTCTTTTGAGAGATAAACTTACCGGTTGCTTACCGGAACGGATTTGTTGAGATTTTTTAATTTAATTTCAGTGTAGTGGTTGATGTGTTCCTTTAGAAGACCTATCTACATTTTACTAGTTTCCCCTTGTAAAAGAGGGCGAGCCTATTGCCGTCAACCGGGCACAAACCTATGACTCCATAATATCCCGCCCGCGTTTGTGTTCGGTTGTTGGCAATAGGCTCGTCCCCTCGTGTTACATGGGACATAATCATAACTGGCAAAATGAAGGTGTATATATATAAATTACGCGTCACGTTGTTTGTTCTGGATGGACTCCTAAACTACTAAACCGATTTTAATCAAATTTGCACACATAAGCAGTTTGATCCAACTGGAAAGATAGGATAGATATTATTTTATTGCAAAATAATTTACAATTATCTGTTAGCTCCAAACTGTTATAACAGATGGCGGTATCTGTTGACTGGATTAAGTATTCAATAGATGGCGCTGTATAGGAGCGGAGCAGCAATGAAAAATATTGCGAAAACGGGGAAAATATGACGTAGACGAAGTTGCGCGGGACTGCTAGTGTAGGTGTATTTTTAGGCACACCTGTGCCTAACCCTACGGGGATTAAAGTTGTGATGTTATGTGTTATTTATTTGCCCGAGCTGTGAATCGAACCTAGGACCTCATGCATACAAAAGCGTAGAAAGAGTAAAGTGTCTTAAATAATGTCATTGGCTTCGACAAAATATCCACCATTTTGTATCAGAGCAATATTACTTCGTTTCGAAATTAGCAGAGGCACTTAATTGAGAGCTCGTTAATTGCGGCAAATGGTTGGCACTATGCAGTCATATTCTGTACTTGGGTCATGCCCAAGAGGGAATTTTTGGCACGAATATCTGTTGCTGTCTGTTGGTCCGAATACGTAATTTTACGTGCAGACCGCGCCCCTGTCTGTAGTAAGTAGCTACTTGTTTGGCACATGTTCTTTTATCTTTTCTTTTAATAACAGCCAATCAATCTTTCATACTACTCGTACTTATAATTATTTTGTTGACTTGTAATGCCTTTTCAATTAACCAAACCGCACAGGCACGGGCTTTGCTTAAGGTCCATCTTTAAGGTTAAGCCGTGCTTACCGAGGCTGGTCCGTGGATTGGTGACCGCAATTACATACCAAGTTCCCTCCGTGCCTCGGAAAACACATTAAGCGTTGGTCCCGGCTGTCACTTGTAGATCTTTGACAGTCGTTACGAGTAGTCAACAACACAAAATCTGTTGGATTTGACGGTATAGCAACTCACATACTTAAATCCTGTGCCAACATTATATCGCCAATTATTGAACACTTGATCAATCTCTCATTCTGGCAAGGAATTTTTCCAGATAAACTCAAGCAATCGATTGTGAAGCCATTGTTTAAAAAAGGTGACACAAAAGACTTGTCTAACTACCGACCTATAGCGTTAATATCTAATTTATCAAAAATCTTTGAGAAAATTATGCATCGTAGACTCACAAATTATTTAGAAAAATTCCAAATTATAAAAGAAGAACAAAACGGTTTTCAAAGGGGTAAATCGACAACGTTAGCAGCATTTACTCTAATAAAAAATGTAATTGAAAAATTAGATAAACGGGTTCCAGTGTCCGTTATCTTCTTTGACATGAGCAAAGCTTTCGATTTTGTCAACCACGATTTACTTAAAAAAAAATGCAATAACTACGGAATCCGAGGGATAGTTATTGACTGGATTACTAGCTATTTATCTAACCGCCAACAAAGAGTAGAAATAAGTACAATAAACAAAAACAAAGAGTCAATATCAATCAGTTCGGAATATAGTCAAACCAAATCAGGTGTACCACAAGGAAGCATACTGGGCCCATTACTTTTCCTTATCTACATCAATGATTTGCCCATTGCTTTACAACAACAGTGTATACTCTTTGCTGACGATATATCGGTAATCATTGCAAATGATAATAAATCAGACATAATTCACGAAAAAAACCTAAATACAATAGTAAATCAAGTTTTAAAATGGCTAGAAAATAATTATCTTTGTGCAAACCTTAGTAAAACCAAATACATAAACTTTCAAAATTACAACTCAAAACCAAAAACATATAAAGTAAATTGTCAAGGACAACAAATAAACGAAGTAAGTGAATATAAATTTCTTGGACTCATTCTTGATCAGCACTGTCACTGGAAATTACATATAGAACATGTTTGCAAGAAACTCAACCAATTTGTTTTTGCACTTAAACGTTTAAGACGTACCGCTAGTGAAGCAGTCGCCCTGACTGCTTACCACGGGTATGTATCCTCCTTACTCCGCTATGGACTCCTACTCTGGGGGAACTCGACAAATATAAATGAAGCATTTATTGTTCAAAAAAAATGCCTAAGAGCAATTTGCGGTATCAGCCCATTAACATCCTGTCGACCACTGTTTAAAAAATTAAGGCTATTAACTCTAACAGGCCTTTTCATAATGCAGGCTGGTATTTTTGTCAAGGAACACTCTAAGTTTTTTATAGCATGCGACCTGCATTCGAAATACACTCGTCGAGATCCCACAAGATTAAGAATACCTGCACAACAAAGCACATTATGCCAAAAAAATAGTTTAATCACTGCAATAAAAATCTTTAACAACATACCAAAAGAATTAAGAGAGCTCCCTTTAAAATATTTTAAATCCAAATTGTATAAATGGCTCATTGATAATTGTTTTTATAGTGTAAAAGAATTTCTAGAAAAAAAAATAGCTGATAGATATGGTTACTGAGCTCTACAAAATATTTCATGTTGCTGCGTTTTTTAGTTTTTTATTCTTTATTTTTAAGTTTATATTAATTGTTTAAAGATTTCGAATGGATACGAAGCCTTAAATTGTAACTGCTAATATAGCACTAGCGTTGTAGTATTAATATTTTAACAAATTTATGTTTCGTATTAAAATTCACGTTAAACATTTTCAAATATTTGTATGCCATTCTATGGCAAAACATGTAAGTTCACAACCCTATTTATAAGACCTAAATGTACCATGTTTTTACGCAAATAAAAATTATTCTATTCTATTCTATTCTATTCTAGTCAGAAGCCAAAAGCCTGACATCCAGTCTTACCAAGGGGTATCGTATTACCCATTTACTGGGTTTTGGAGGTTAGATAGGTAGGTAGTCCCTTCATGTAAAATACTGGTACTCGGCTGCATCCGGTTAGACTGGAAGCCGACCCCAAGATAATTCGGGAAAAGGCTAGGCAGATGATGAATGCCTTTTCAACTTAAAATACACTGGTATCCTGCTATGATCTTCTATCTGCCAAGGGAAGCCACATATATATTCTTAATACAGGCTATTTCATAACCTAGCAAGGAGAACCGCACGTCACCCACTTGATTGTCAAAGATTTAATACTACCTACTTTGTGAAATCTGTTACTTGTACTACAATCTGTTTTTACGTAAATAAAGATATAATATTATATTAATATATTAAAAATATCTAAGTTTAGCAGTCCAAGGGACTGACTAACTATAATTTCTCAATATAATTGTATGAATATAAAAAAGTAATAATTTTCTAAAAATACATAGATAGTTAATACCTACTTACTAGGTACATATAAACTAACTTAAAAATAACAGGACACTTGGGCGACAAAATACTCCTCCACATCGCTGTCATCCGAAAATAATAATGTTTTATGCATGAAAATTATGTATGATAACAGCCAGTCGAATGATAATTGCAATGCTTGTAAAAGGCTGTTAAGTCATAAGTACTATTATGTAACATAACAATACAGTTAAACATAACAATAACAGTAATAAACAAACAGAACTAGACGCCCTGGATAGGAAGGTCCGTACATTGTTGACGGCATATCGAATGCATCACCCACGTTCTTCGGTTATGAGACTGTATATCCCGCGGAGTTGTGGAGGTCGAGGCTTTTTAAACGCCAAGACTCTCCACAATCGCGAGAAATGCAGTCTCAGGGAATATTTCCTAGAAATCGACGTGGGGATGCATCGAGATGTGGTCGCGATGGACAAGGCCCTCACCCCGCTCTCCTTGGCTAAAGAGAACTGGCGCAAACCTGCAGTGCTTGACACTAATGACCGCAGAGAAGTATGGCAGAGTAAGGAGCTTCACGGACGCTACTTCAGTGCCCTGCATGGGCCTGATGTAGACCATGCAGCGTCCGTAGCCTGGCTACGTTCCGGGGAACTCTTTGGAGAAACCGAAGGTTTTGTTTGTGCAATTATGGATGAAGTTATGATGACGAATAACTACCGGAAATTTATTGTGAAGGATGGCACGGTTGACATATGTCGGGCATGCCACCGTCCGGGCGAATCGATCCGTCACATTATCTCCGGGTGTTCTCGTCTAGCTAACGGAGAATACTTGCATAGACACAACCTTGTAGCCAGGATTATCCATCAGCAACTTGCTCTGAAATACAGCCTTGTGGAATCGGAAGTGCCGTACTATAGGTATGTGCCCGACCCAGTTCTCGAAAATGGCAATATCACACTGTATTGGGATCAATCCATCATCACTGACAGGACTATTGTAGCCAATAAGCCTGATATAGTGGTGATGGATCGATCAGAGCGGCGCGCAATGATTGTTGACATAACGGTTCCACATGACGAGAACCTCGTGAAGGCCGAGAAAGATAAACAAATCAAGTATATTGACTTGGCTCGCGAGGTTGTTGACATGTGGCCTGTTGACTCAGCGATCATTGTGCCGATAGTCGTATCAGCCAATGGCCTAATTGCCAAGAGCCTCGACCAATATCTGATGAGGCTCTCGTTAGGCAGCTGGATCAAGGGCTTGATTCAGAAACCGGTACTCCTGGACACGGCTCGTATTGTTAGGAGGTTCCTCTCTCTGGAGCCCTGACCGCCGGTAGCTTGGACCCTGTTCCCGATACCGGTGGGCTACTATTTTTATATTTTTAAATGTTTTTTTTTTTATTTTTTATTGATTTTATGTAAGAATATTTAAAAATGTAAAAAATATGTTATAGAAATGAATAAACGGAACAGTAATAACATAAAAATAACACCAACATTGTACACTTAGTTCGCAATAAACGTTTTGACTTTGACTTTGAGATCGTGGCCTTCGAATCCATCAGTCATCAAAGTTACAAAAGAAAAAAAAATCACGAGACAAACCTGATGGTTGAGATAAATCCGACCAGCCATTATGATGACCACTGATAATACGGTATCAATGTATTGTTGTCACTCGTAAACGACACTGGAGATTATCCTGACTGATAAGATAACAACTTGTTTTCTTTCTAAAAAGAAAGTGACCGTGAAATAATGTACCCAGATACTGTTAAGAGCATTTACACCTTACGGCGTTTCATACAAACTTTCAAGTCCTTATTTTTCGAAATGACTGAACTGGTTTTAATGAAACTTAATACGCATAAGCAGGATACATAGGTCTAAAAAAATTACTAAAAATATTTTCAAAATGTCTAAAAAAGTATAGTAAGATTTTTCTGTTTCTATAGAAAAATTATAATCGGTCTTATTTAGCTGTAACACAATTTTTCGAAAATGTTTTTAGTAACTTTTTGACCTGTGTATCCTGCTTATGCGTATGAAGCATTTAAATCTTACACACTAAAAACTTTTTAAAAATGTATGTGTGGGCTGACAGGAGAAAACGAGAGAGAGCATCAACATTTTGCGCTGGGTCAACGCAAGACTAAAATGTTTTGGTGGACGCAGATATGTAATCTGTACGGAAAAAATGTTTTTAAAAACTCTACTTGAATAAAAGTCTGGTCCTTGAGTAATTAATTTTCCCAAAATGCCCCCGAGGGGAACCGTGTTACTTTACCCTGTAGTTAAGCTGTGGTGGAGGTCAGATAAGCTGTCTGTCACACTGGAAGCTGACAACAATACAAATAGTAAAAGACTAGACAGATGAAAATGATGAAACTGTACAGTACCACACAACTTTTTAGGAGTAAACAAGATCAACGTCAACCAATTACGAATAACTGAAACTGGGCCTCTCAAACAGGCCGGACCGAAAACCGTAATATCACTGATGTTACTTTCTAAATATAACGATAACACTGCATGTATTGCAGATACATTAGGTATATAATACATAGAACTAGATAAGATTATATCTGGATGGGTAAACACTGAAATGCAAACAGTTTTGTGTGATGAAGTCATGGTTACTTTTGGGATTTATTCGAGCAAATGCAATGTTGGAATTTTGAATTGGCTTTATCTTCGAGTGATTTTTTCAGTCTGTGTCATCATCTACCTAGACTTTTCTCAAGTATTTTGGGGTTGGCTCCCAGTCTAACCGGATGCAGCTGAATACCAGTATTTTACATAAAGCGACTATCCTGCATATCCTGCTTACCTGCCTGTATGCCTGCTCTGTGTGGTAGTGTCGGACGTAAAGAATAGCACCATCCCATATCTTCCCGTGGGTGTCGTAAGAGCCGACTAAGGGAATTGCCAGAGAATGGGCAGCAGGCGTTCTCTGTGCTTTTGTAACAACCGTACTACGATCGCCAACCCGCCTGCAAAGCGAGGCGATTATGGCAAAACCCCCCAAAATGTCAATGTGGCGACACTTGGGGGAGGCCTATGTCCAGCAGTGGACATCTTTTGGGCTGAAATGATGATGATGATGACTGACTTTCTGACCTCCACAACCCAGTTAGTACTGAGTAATACGATACCCCTTGGTATGACCGGTTGTCAGACCAAGCGTGGTCTAACCTAAAGATTGATTCGAGCTTGACTATTATAATTTACCCACGAGCTCCTCAAAATAAAGTACTTGTTCGGATATGGACAATATCAGATACTTATTGTTATAATTAACTAATGAAGTCCATAACTTAATTAATTAGTGAAAGGCGTTTTTAATGAAACGATTTCCGTTTTATAAGCAAGTAAGTGTACTCTATATTTTTCTTTAGATAAATGTCTTAGATCAGTGAGGAAATCTAATAAATAATAAGTGCTGTACACGCGACTGGCTGAGATAATACGATTATTGTATGGTAGGTAGGAAGCGAGAGCTTGCATACGGGATGTTTGGTGCAGTGGCTGAGAGAATAGCTTGCAAGTTGTCGCATCGGGACTTTGATCCTTGTAAGGAAATATATATACATAGGGAGAGCTGTGGCCCAGTGGTGGCAGCCCCGACTTACGAGCCGTGTGTTCGAACTCAGGCTGGTTGGTCCCGGCTGTCATTTATAGATCTTTGACAGTCGTTACGAGTAGTAGAAGCTAAAAGTTTGACATCCAGTCTTACCAAGGGGTATCGTATTACCCCGTTACTGGGTTGTGGAGGTCAGATGGGCAGTCGCTTCATGTAAAATACTGGTACTCAGCTGCATCCGGTTAGACTGGAAGCCGACCCCAAGATAGTTTGGGAAAAGGCTAGGCAGATGATGATTCGAACCCAGGCAGGCGCATTACTTTGTGTAATTAATTTCATCACCGGTGCCCTTAAAAACGGTGAAGGAAAACATCGTGAGGAAACCGGCATGTCATGTAGAACTAAAATTCGAAGACATGTGACATCTACTAACCCGCACTGGGCCCGCGTGGTGTATTACAGCACACTCGCTCTCATTGAGAGGAGGCCTGTGTGACCTGTGTCTCAGCAGTGGGAACATTATAGGCTGATGATGATGATATAATAGTTCGAGTGTCACCTTGGGTTCCACGGTGTCGGTCCAGCGCGGCTGACGAGGACCCTCAGACTTGCTGCGCCGTCCAGCACGATCAGCATCATTCCTCTGCGCGCTCTGTGGACAAAGATCTGTTTTATTGTTTGTTCCGATTTCGTATTTCTTAATTGCTATATTTATAAAAGATTTCTATCATCCTCTGCCAAGCCTTTTCCCAAATATGTTGGGGTCAGCATCCAGTCTAACCAAATGCAGCTGAATACAAGTTTTTTATATAGAGCGACTGCCTATCTGACCTCCACAATTCACTTAGTACATGGTAGTGCGAAACCCATTGTTAAGACTGGTTGTCAGACTTTTTGGGCCACGGACTTTTTGTAACGACTGTCAAAGATCTACAAATGACAGCCGGGACTAACGGCTTAACGTGCTTTCCGAGGCACGGAGGAAACTCGGTATGTCAGGCACAGACCAACCTAGACAAGCTTGTCTTAAACTTAACATCAACCCGAGCACCTTTTATTATTTAGCCACGAGCTCCTTATAAAAGATTTCTAGTTGATCAATACAATGCTTGTTCAGCGGCAGACTGATGTATTTGTACAATCAAACTATTAACTACCCGACACCATACAATTATTAGAACGACTGATGTCACACTTTCCAACTAGGCACAACGCAACGGCAGTTTCGAAAGTGAAATTAAAAAAAATACATCTTGTCGTTTTGAGTGCTGTACAGCTAGAAACGGCACTAATGGTTTTTGTAATTTTTTTTTTTTTCACTATTATCTTTCTCTACCTTTTGTAGTTAGACTTATAGTCGGGCCTACGCCGTCCTCTCATACTTAAGTACTAACGCTGTAACATCCAAATATTGTAGAATCAAATGATTTAAAAGAGTAACCATGGAGTTTCTTGCCGGTTCTTCTCCATATGAAACGACCAACCCGAACCATGCCCCTTTTGTCGACGTTTTATAAGTGCCCATGTAGGCCTATGTACAATAAAATAATATGTTTTTGATTTTTTGGCCGCAGCGTCAGACGGCAACGTCACTATCTACGGAAACCTTTAGATACAGTAACATAGAAGCAAGTAGACGTGCTGCCGTCTATGATAGCGATTAAAGTGGCATTGCTGCTGCGGTTTGCTATGATAAATGATGTTTATTTTGCAAGTAGGTTTTTACAAACTCTTTTACACGTCAATTTTTTTAAACTAGATGGGGCCGGTGTTTCGTACCTGACTACTCTGAGAAGACCTGCTATTGGCTATTGCCGTTGCCTTCGAACGTGTACTTTTTTATCTATAAGAAGTACGGAGATTGACTGAGCTCGAGACGTTTTAGAACATGTAAATATTCTATACCATCATCATCATCTTCCTGCCCCTTGTCCAATTCTACTTGGGTTTGGCGCAACAAGTTTTCTTCTTCCATTCTCCTCTGTCAAATGGCATATTTTACTCTTTTCTTTTTCATATCATTCTTCACACAATCCACACATCTTTTCTTTGGCCTTCCTCTCCCTCTTCATCCATCCACATTTATATCCATCACTCTTTTAGTCACATGTGTTTCATCTCTCCTCATTACATGTCCATACCGAGAAAAACGACTTCCTTTCAATTTTTCTATGCCATGATATTGTATCGTGTGAAAAAGTTAGTGAAAGTTAGGATTGTATAGGTAGCATTAAGGCTACGTTTTAGAAAAATGTAGAAGTTTAGAAATGAAACCTAAAAGGGAACCTTTCTGTTTCCGTACCTCATCATCTGCCTAGCCTTTTCCCAAACTATGTTGGGGTCAGTTTCCAGTCTAAACGGATGCAGCTGAGTATCAGTATTTTACATGAAGCGACTGTCTATCTGACCTCCACAACCCAATAACTGGGTAATACAAAACCCCTTGCTAAGACTCGATGTCAGACATTCCGCTTCTGACTACTTATAACGACTGTCAATGATCTACAAATTACAGCCGGGACCAACGGCTTAACGTGCTTTCCGAGGCACGGAGGAAACTCTGTATGTAATTATGGTCACCCAACCATGGACCGACCTTGGCAAGCACGGCTTAACCTTGAAGATCGACCCGCGCGGCTGTTATTATTTAACCACGAGCTCCTCTTCCATACGCAAAACGCACAATTTCCAAACCTTATGAACAGAAAATGGCGTCTTTCTAAACAACAACTTCGCTATTATAACATGCAGGAGCTAGTCAGGTTTATTGGCAGTTTCAGTCGACTGTCGGAACGTGCCATAGTGCTCTCCGCCATGACAGACTTTGTTTACACAAGCGTCTATGTTGACTCCTGCCTTTATTATGTTTAACACAGACTGTTTGCATTTAGTTCTGAAATGAACTTTCATGCTATTGCGTAGCTCGAAATGTTGGTTCAGGAAAATATTTTGTATGTAGAACTTCCATGATTCGGAACGCACGTTAACCCATTGGTCCTGGCAGTCAATTGTAGATCCTTGACAGTCGTTAAGTAGTGTGGCTCGAAAGTCTGATAACCAGTCTTACTAAGGCCCCTAGCACACGGCGTATTTAAACGAATCGGCGTATTGAAACGCGCAGACGACGCGCAGATGACGCGCGTATACGAGCTTCAAACCTAAGCACACAGGGGGATCGTGAGACTCGCGTCTGCTGCACGTATACGCGCAGATACAGCGATACAGACGCGCTGTAGTCACACGTAGCTTCCGCATTTTTGTCAGAAACTCCTCGTCAATTGTGCCTCTCTCACCCCTCCTTCGACCCATTGTACACGCTTTAAACGAGTTTCAAACGCGCTTCACACACACGTTTGTATCGCGTTTTACGCGTGTTTATTCTATAAAACACAAAAATTGGCATCTACGGCGCAGAAAACGCGTGTTTCTGAAACGCGCGTCGTCTGCGCGTTTAAAATACGCTGTGTGCTAGGGGCCTAAGGGGTATCGTATTACCTATTACTAACTGGGTCGTGGAGGCCAGATAGGCAGTCGCTCCATGTAAAATTCTGATATTCAGCTGCATATGGTTAGAATGGAAGCCGGCTTCAAGATTGTTGGGAAAAAGCTTGGCAGATGATTGAGCTGCATTGACTAAATCAGTCTTTACACTTTTCAATGGAAGATGCTTACCCTGGCCCGGTCGAAGGCAGAAGACTGCTGGGGTCTGATGTCGTCAGCAGGTGCGGGGTCGAACAGCTCGTTCGTCTTGTACGCTACTCCAGGGTACTTTTTGCGACGAGGCATTGCTGGTTCCATCGGCCCTGCAGACAAAAAAATAAAAAAGTTTTAAGGAATTCTAGCGTACATTTCTCTTCACCAAAGGACCCTTTTGTCTCTGAAGCGGCATCAATCAATGTGTCCTCTTCTAATCAGACGCTTTAAATAACCATTTGTCTATCACAGGACCAAAAAAGACGATGAATATAACAAGGATTTATAGTGTTGCTTGAAAGTAGTAAGATTTAACTGATCACGGTCTACTTTTGCTGTGATATAACTATACAATTTGGTTACCAAAACGAGTCCCTTACGTTTTGGAACCGGTTTCGATCTTGACTTTTTTCTGATGAGACAAGGCTGATAGCCTGATGCCTGATTTTAACAGAAATATATTTATTTAAACTGTACATTGGTGGTACATAGGCGGACTTAATGCCACAAGACATTCTCTACCAGTCAACCTTTGGGTCAAATAGGACAGCATTGTGGTAAAGTCCAAAAAAAAAATAATAGGAAAAATACCTTTCGTAACATACACTGATTTACATAAATAGGTAAATACTTATACATAAATATACCAAACAAATACACTAGTATATTATAATACGTACCACAACCTTACAATAATTACTAAGACTACTAATGACTGACTAGGTTGAGAGTAATTTAGTCTGACTTTAAAAAGCACTTCCGAACTGCTCTTTTGAAGGCCATTTTGCTATCAGCTTTTTTAATGCCAAGGGGTAGTGCGTTCCAGAGTTTTATTGTTGAGACAGCGTAAGAAGCGGACATAAAACCAGTACGGTGTGAAGGAATTTCAAGGAGTAGGTTATTAGAAGCTCGAAGGTTATATACGACTGTGAGAACTGCCCAACACTTGGAAATATTTTTTTAGGTAATCAGGAGCACATGGATTGTTCATGATGGTGAAGAGCATGCAGAGAGATCTGAGGGACCTCCTACGTCGGGTAGGCAGCCATTTAAGCTGATAACGGTATGAAGAGATGTGATCGTATTTACGAAGGCCAAAAATGAAGCGAATGCAATTGTTGAGAAGACGATCTAATCTGTTCAGAAGTTCTTGGGATATATCAGAATAACAAACATCAGCATAGTCAATAATGGGAAAAACAAGTGACTGGACTAAAGTTATTTTAGTAATCGGATATACCGGTTTCCTCACGATGTTTTCCTTCACCGTTTTTGAGAGCAACGGTGATGAAATAAATTACACAAAGTAATGCGCCTGCCTGGGTTCGAACCTACGGCTTACTGCTCGTAAGTCGGGGCAGCCACCACTGGGCCACCGCTGCTCTCACTATACTGTACTGTGTTAATAATATTTAACTAGATTGACCACCACAAAGTACAATTCTGTCATATTTTTAGGATTTTTACAGGCTACAAAGTGGCATTATATCTCCGTGAAGGACAGATCGTTAGCTCTTTCACTCTTTTCAACTGCTTCACCAAGTATTTACTTCGCACGATATCTTGATTTGAACGTAGTATTTTGGATGTTGATGGGCGCTGGTTCCCGCTCCTTGTACTCTACTCTAGCAGTAGTCTACGCGGCTGCAGTGTAACTTACCCCTCTGTATGGGCAGTACGGAGGGGGGCGTGGGGCCGGGCTGCTATTCCTTGTACTCTACTCTGGCAGTAGTCTACGCGGCTGCAGTGTAACTTACCCCTCTGTATGGGCAGTACGGAGGGGGGCGTGGGGCCGGGCTGCTATTCCTTGTACTCTACTCTGGCAATAGTCTACGCGGCTGCAGTGTAATTTACCCCTCTGTATGGGCAGTACGGAGGGGGGCGTGGGGCCGGGCTGCTATTCCTTGTACTCTACTCTGGCAATAGTCTACGCGGCTGCAGTGTAACTTACCCCTCTGTATGGGCAGTACGGAGGGGGGCGTGGGGCCGGGCTGCTATTCCTTGTACTCTACTCTGGCAATAGTCTACGCGGCTGCAGTGTAATTTACCCCTCTGTATGGGCAGTACGGAGGGGGGCGTGGGGCCGGGCTGCTATTCCTTGTACTCTACTCTGGCAATAGTCTACGCGGCTGCAGTGTAACTTACCCCTCTGTATGGGCAGTGCGGAGGGGGGCGTGGGGGCGGGCTGCTTCACCACGCCCTGCTGCTGCTCTTTGTACTCGTGCCATTTGTACGTGCTGCGGTATTCCGAGTGCAGCTGGAACAAGGAGATGGGAATGTTTAGATTTCTTCATAAAATCACGAACAATTTTCACAAACCCACATTACAATAGATGTGAAAAAAAAACCTTAATCTTCAAAAAATCAGACAAGATGCAGGATTTTTTTGTTTAAAAAGAGTACAGTGAGAATAAATGAAATAGATCTCATTCCACTTATTTCTGCTATATCACTTTTCTGAAAAGCTGATTATTACACCACTGATAGGTAAGTTTAATTCAGTCTAATCTAATCTCATCCTATCAGGATGACCAAAATTACAAAGAGACAATTAAAATCAACAAGAGTAAAATAAACAAGCCTACAGATAAAAAGTATGTTTAATAAGTATATAAAAGTATTGCTGATCACTATAATAAATAAAGTACCCGCTTTATTGCAATAGGGACTATCAAACTTCATTGTAGATGGCGTGTCCATAGCTAATTTGATGAAATACCGTCAAGATATTTTGAAATACAAAATGACAGGTTACAGATTTTCGACCAATGACGATGTTCGGAACTGGCGTTGCTAGCGCCCTAAGGTATAATGTACATAGTTCCCTTTCTTTTTGGTTGGTTTCAGTCACTGATAGTAAACGTAGCAAAGTCAATAAAATACCAGTTGATAAAAAACTTCGTCAATAAAATAAACCGTTGCGGGTTTCGAGCAAACTCCCTTTGATGAAACAGTTTTCGTCGAATCGCTACGATATTGGAATATTTGGAATAAGCCGTCGTGCAAACTAATCGCAGGTGAATGATGTGTTCGACGAAGTTTTCCGAGGAAACGTTTTAGAAAGTAGTTCCAAAGTTTGTTTTATGCCAGTTTCTATAGTGGTTTAATAAGAAACCAACTGGGCAATGAGTTAAGTTTTATACTGCCTAATAAGGTACCGAAATGATAAAGTTACAGCACGAATGACAACATTTGTGTCTCTTGTTTGATCTAGACTTCGAGTGATATTTTCTATTTTTTTTTTGTTATATAGACTCTTTTTCTTATTTACTGATTGTTTGTAAATGTGTGGACATTGTAGGCCGTATAGATTCCTAGTTCCTTGGTAATTTTTTATCTCGTTCTACAGTTTGTAGTAAGCAACAACTTATTGTCGGGCCTATGATGTCCTCTAACCCCTATAACGTCTCCTTAAGTACCAACGCTGTAACAGAAATATTGTAAAACCAAAAGTACATTTTAAAAGAGTAAACATGGAGTTCTTGCCCGTTCTTCTCCATAGGAAACTACCAACCCAAACCGAGCTCCTTTTTGTCGACGTGTACTATGTAAAATAAAATTATTTTGATTTTTGATTGAATAATCGGGAAACGATTCTATACTGTTTTGGCCTATTCACTTATAATGCTATCGCTGGTAGGATACAGCATAAGCATAATCAGCCTGTAATGTTCCCAGTGCTGGGACAGGGGCCTGCAGTATATGAGAAAGAGTGGGCTTTAATCCACCACGCGGGCCCAGTGTGTAGCTGTCACAAGTCTTCGAATTTTTAATTTTATAGCTGTCTTAGAGCCCAATGGCTTGGCACGTGACAATGGCAAAAGACCGGACGGCATGTCTTTGTTTCCTTGAAATATGGGTAGGCCTTTAGTGTAGGACGCAACTTGCGTCGATACTCTTCTTCTTCATGGGGTTTTGGTTTCCGCACTTAGTCCCTTAACTAGCTGGACCATTGTGCGTGTAATACTCGTCGTCGATACTCTTGCGCCATTTGTTTCCAAACTCATCGTGCTGTGCTGGCGCTGCCGATGCGGCAGGGGAGAACCTCAAGCGGCGTAAATATAAATAGCCGTTTGTGGTTGAAACTCTGGGGCCGTGGGGTCCAAGTGCTAAGAGCCTTTTTAAGGAAATATCGAAACGCCTGGTTGGCGCTTCCTGTGACCCATGTGCTTTTACTTTGGCCAGAGGCTAAGTATTGAAGCATACAACGTGGCAATGCTGCCAGTCTCTTGGGCACATTACCAACTGACAGCGTTGAGGAGGAGTTTTAATACGCCCTTTTATAGTTTGTTGTATTTTTTTTAAGTTAATTAATTTATTCGTTTGTTAATCGTTGTAATGTATAGTTAGTTCCATTTTAGTTCTAGGACATGCCGTGCCGGTTTCCTCACGATGTTTTCCTTCATCGTTTTGAGAGCAGCGGTTATGAAATAAATTAGGTACACAAAGTAATGCGCCTGCTGTAAAAGGACTTGCCAGAGAATGGGCAGCAGCGTTCTCTGTGCTTTTGTCACAACCGAACTGCGATCGCCAACCTGCCTGCCAAGCGTGGCGATTATGGCAAACCCCCCAAAATGTCAATGCGGTGACACTTGGGGGAGACGTATATCCAGCAGTGGCCGTCTTTTGGGCTGAAATGATGATGATAATGAATGCGCCAGCTTGGGTTCGAACCCTACTACTGCTCGTAAGTCGGGGCTACTACCACTGGGTTAGCGCTGATAGGAT
Source organism: Cerastis rubricosa (assembly GCA_949152445.1). Lineage (NCBI taxonomy): Eukaryota > Metazoa > Arthropoda > Insecta > Lepidoptera > Noctuidae > Cerastis > Cerastis rubricosa. Next base: position 13,210,662 of record OX424549.1, read on the forward strand.
GCCAGAGGAGGATTATTCATTTAAGAGGCAGTAGGGCTCACCAATCGTACCAAAAGAGGTATAATAATGGTTTTTTTTTATATTTGCCTTCTTTTTTTCCGTATGGGAAATCATCAAATAACCCACGGGGGGTTATTTGATGATTCCCGCTCTAGGCGGAGCGGAAGGGAGAGTCAGACTTGTACTGACTAAAACCCATCCATGTTCCTTCTTAGAGCTTTGTGTTCCAGGGCCACGTTATCTCTATCGAACAGTCCCGCAGCCCTGGCAGGCATCGGCCCTCTCGGACCCCTTCCGATTTGCTGACATCTCGTTGAGGCGCGCGTGGAACACGACCACGCCGTCGGCACGGCCTGTCGTCATAAGACGGACGGACGGTGAGCTATCCCATTACTCACCGTCCGCCAATCGCCACTACGAGGACACGGCGGTGCTCAGCCCAAGCGGGGCAGAGCTCTACGGTGTGCTCCACCGTGTCCTCCCGGCCGATCCTCGCTTTTATATTTGCCTTAGACAGACACTACTTTATTGTTAAAAAATTGTAGAAATTGAACTAAAAACAAAAATATTAACTTATATCCGAAGCTCGACGTTTTCAATAATAACATCCACGGTTTCTGCAAATATTTATCTAGCCGCTACAACACAACGTACCGAGACATCCAATTAACCCCAAAATAAACAGGGATCCCTATATGAGAGACAGACGAAGCAAAAACGACGACATTCTCCCTCCTTCCCCCCTCTACTTCAATCTATTACCACGCCACGGTCACGACCCCAGGGGATGCGTCTTGTGACGGCGACTCGCGGCAATCGGCAAATGATTACCTATGACCCTTGGTTCCTTCGTATAAGTACGCGTTCGGAAATCGTGTTGCGGTAGATATCCTATTTCTTACATTCGTTTTCTTTGCGGTTGTTGTGGCAACAATGTGTTTAAATACCCACAAAAATTTTGAGTAAACTAACTATATACATATAATCATATGTACAGTGCCCTGCACCATTACCTGACCCATCTCACAAAGCAAAAAAGAGGAAAATGCGTCAGGTAATGCTGGTGACTGACTGTACAATCAGGCTATTAAAAGGCACTTGGAATTTCAAACATTACATGGAAATGGAATAGTTATACATAATATTAAATAGAAATTCATCTTGACTAAACTTAAATGTATTGATTTGATTGAATACATTCATTATTTTCTAAAACAAGAATATAATTATTTTAAATAGAAAGTTTTATACTATTATTTTTGCTAAAATTACGTTATTTTTCAATACGCGTTGAATGTTTTGAACGAAAATCATCGAGTATCTCGTGGCCAAGGCGTTATCCAGGATAGGTTGGCCATAGATAATATAGATTAGGAATAGGTGCAACGGATAGGCGACAGAAAACCCGCTTCGATATCATTAGAACCATAGACGATGAATTCGTTAAGAGCGTTACGCCTTACGACTTTTCACACAAACTTTCAAGTCCTTATTTTCCGAAATCACTGAACCGATTGTAATGAAACTGCATACGCATAAGCAGGATACATAGTGCATAGGTCTAAAAAAGGACTAAAAACATTTTCGAAAAATAGTGTAACAGCTTTAGACCGATTGTAAATTATCTAAAGAAACAGAACTTTCAATTTAGCTTTTTTTAAAAGACATTTATAAAATGTTTTTGTAACTTTTTAGACCCATGTATCCTGCTTATGCGTATGAAGTTTCATTGAAATCGGTTCAGTCATTTTGGAAAGTAAGCACTTGAAAGTTTGTATGAAATGCCGTAAGGTGGAAACGCTCTTAAACGTACCACTAGTGATGTTATTATGGAATATCGATATTCATGTAACCTTAAATAAGTAGGTTAACGATATTTGCGTATATCTTATTTCGTCTGTTTGCGAGCGTTGTAATATTCATGTGTAGGCGTAATATTTTGTTGGGTATTGTTGAAATTCGATTTTCATCGTGTTTCGAATTTTCGATCACAATGTAAATTGTTACAGATACCTTCTTATCCAAGGTGTATTGATGTCAAAGTAGATGTGGACTTTATAATGAACGATATAACTTTTAAAGTAGAACCTAGCGTTTGATCCAACAGCTCAAGCACTAGCTATTAAACTTTATTTAAGGATGTACTTAACATTTCGACGTAAATATCTAGGTACGCATGGAAGAATTTGAAACTTAAATAATATTTTGACACTTTGTGAAATTAACGATGAAGACAATAAACCTTAAAAATCAGAGCAATTGTAGACTTTATTTCTTCCCAAAAGAACAATGGCAGGTTTCCATGCAATCTTTGTATCACATGTTTAGACTTCTCGACACTAATACTGTTAGCCACTAGTATACAAAGACCTCTCCCCATGACATCCAGTTGTTTCGATAAAGGGCCAATGCGGTGCACTGGTCGATGGTAGGTACAGGGTCTACAACGGCTCTTAGCTCTAAGCCATTTGTTAACACCATGTTTTTACCTTGTAGAATGCAAATAAATAAATATGAATACATTTGTAAAAATGCTATCTATTTCAATCGATTCACGTATCGAAGTTGTGGTTTATTAAAATCTACATCAAAGACTATAAAGTTACCCAGACCAGACCTTTGCAATATCTCCATCAAAAGTATCGTTAACCTGCTTCCATCGCCCCATAAAAACGCCCAAACATCAAATGCACCAAAAATAGTTTTAAAAGCCATTTGCCGCCAATAAAATCGATTTGTGTACATTAAATAAACAAATATACAATACATTCTAGGCATAAGGTAGCCATCAGAACGTTTGCTCATCAATTATTCCGTGCACGACATAATTATCGGGAAGTAGGGTGACCATATGTGAGTAAAGTGGCAGGATTGGAGTTGAATAGTTATTGGACGTTTATTTCAGAAATAAAAAGATGGTTTACATGTCTAGAATGTGAATCTTGTTCAAACAAAAACCTTTTTGCTAAAGAAAAAAAAATATCGACTTAATAAGTGGGTTTACTTTACTTTCGGCCGTTGGTTATATTCTGTTTGTTTCATTGACTTGTTTGTAGTATCTCACACAAATCCTAGTCAAGTATCAATATAACATCAAAGTTAATAATATTCTATGGGATCACCGTGCAAGCTTCTTCTACCAAATGAAAAAAAAATTACTTAACTCGGACCAGGAATCACGGATCAATCGGCACGCATACACAAAAAAAGATGATGGTGGAATACATAGCTCCCTCTTTATTTTTAAAGTCGGTTAAAAATAACATACGACTGAAACAATTTGGCTTAGTAAAATATTGGCCTGGATGCAGACATAGAAACAAGAACTGTAGAAAAGAAAACTTGGTCACTCAGGTAGTTTCTTTCAATAGTCATAAAAACAAATGAAAGCAAACTATAAAAAAAAAAACAAAAGGAAATAAAACAAAATTATGAAAACTTTGCAAAAAAACTGATAAAGTAGGTTCGTTGGTTCGCCGTTATGCGATTTTTTCACGAGTTTATAGAAGATTCACAAAACTGAATGTTAATTTAATTTCAGTTAGAACTCAAATATTTGCTTTTAATTTGGAAACATGTTCAAGAACGAGGTACTCTAAATGCGAAAGTTTTCGTTTAATCTATGAACTTTACTTGTCATATAGGTAAGTTACCTACTGAAACTAATAAATACATTGTTAAGATAATAATTTGTGAAGTAATATTAGGCTGGATCGAAGATTATTGCTTACTTGCGGGCTTGTGACGGTGAGTAATGGGCTAACTCACCGTCCGTCCGTTTTATGACGACAGGCCGTGCCGCCGGCGCGTTTGTGTTCCACGCGCGCCTCAAGGAGATGTTAGTTAGCAAATCGGAAGGGGACCGAGAGGGCCGATGCCTGCCAGGGTTGCGGGACTGTTCGAAAGAGATATCGTGAAACACAGAGGCCTAAGAACGAGCATGGATGTGGTTTAGTCAGTACAAGTCTGACACTCCCTCTGACTAGAGCGGGATAACGATTTGAAGATTTCCCATCCGAAAAGAAAGGTATTGGTGACTGATTCAAGAAGTGGGATAGAGTGAAAACCTGGCTTAAAACGAAATGAATTAGAAAATTGAAGCCTTTGAAATGGCGTAAAAATACACGGTGTCAAACAAAATCCAACTGTTCCATACAGAAGTGCCTATACCTACACGGTAAAATTCTTATGGGTACACCTTTTTTATCTTATGTTGAAAATTATGTACCAAATCCATGGTGAAATTGGATGTTTCTTACATCATCTTCCTGCCTTTGTCCCATGTTACGTGGGGTCGGCGCAACACGTTTTTTCTTCCATACTCCTCTGTCAACCGTCACGCTATCGTTTACTCCTTTTTCTTTCATATCATTTCTCACACAATCCATCCATCGTTTACTTGGTCTTCCTCTTCCTCTCCTTCCATCAACATTTACATTCATCACTCATCATCTAAAACTGCTTTATACAAAAACAGTATTTTCGTAATGGCTCCAAAATTATACAATAAATTGCCAAAATGTATCAGAAGTGAGGAAAATGTCAGCCATTTTAAAAAAAAGTTGTTCCTGTTTTTAGTTGAAAAGACGTATTACTCGATTGAAGACTATTTAAATGACAAATTATGACTAAATTTAATTTTCTTGACATTCTTAATAATTAATAATATAATTCAATTACTTTATTTTATGCGGCTCATGACATTTTTCAATTGCTTCATTTCTTTTATCCTAGACTTTACTCATTATGATAGTAAAAATAACCTGCTTACTAATATTATATTTGTATGCCGATTATTGGCCGAACATACAGATCAGCTAAAATGTATAAATAACATCTTTTTGTACTTATGTTCACAAATAAAGATTTGATTTGATTTGATTTGATCATTCCGACATTCCTTACCAAGCAAAATTATGTATCAGCAACAGAAAATAACTTAATTGGTAATTATGTGTTTGATCCGTTTGGGGTTGAAACACTAGGGCCATGGGGCCCGAGTGCCCACTTTGTGTATCGAGATATCGCTAAACGGTTGGTCGACTCTTCACGTGACCAGAAGGCTGGCCTTTTTTTTGACCATAGAATCAGCATTGCCATCAACGTGGCAATGCGGCTAGCGTTCTGGGCACTTTTCCTGTTGACAGCGATGTGGACGAATTTTTTGACGCCCTGTAATTTTGATATTTCTACATATTTATAATTTCCTTTATTCATTTTATCACATATAATTTACATTTTTCTACATATTTTATTATTATTTTAAATATATTTGTAGTTTGTAAATAATGTAAATAATATATGTAATGATAAATAAAACACAGAAAATAAGTTACAGTAATTAAAATGCACCGTTGCATTTTCGACCTTTCACGACCTCACGTTATGATGCAATTTAAAAATCTCACGAATTAAACATGAGGTTCTAAAATATCGTGACAGCATAGTCAGTGAATGAGAGCGTTTTGGTAAAAGACCTTGGGTTGAAATGGATGGCGAGATATTGAAAACGAAGGGAAAGATCAAATAAATTGAAAATTTGGTTAGTTTATGACTACTGATGTTTCCGAGTCAAATTGGTAGGTAAAGATAGAAAACAATATAATTTATATACGAATGTAGATTTTTTATAGAAAATATTAAATGAAAATAATAAAGAAGTATGGAAGAAGAAAACATGCTGCGGTGACGCCAAATGAATTGGGATAAGGGCAAGAGAATGATGATTTAAAATGACATTAGTTTTCGTAGGTACTTAGATGAACTGTTACTGTTTAATACAGCAGTGTATCAGAAAAGTGTGGCCATATTGAACCATCAACATGATCAACTTTTTCCATGGGATCATGAAAAAATAATCAGTGTTTCATACATTTGAGTGGAGCTCAATTTTAATTTTCTGATTCACCCTGTATAATTATCAATTCAAAGAAATAACATGCAATATCTCAAGAATTATCTAACGCTCAAACATGCAACTTTAGAATCCAATACATGATTTTAATAACACTCAAAAGTTACAAAATCCTGTTTTACACAATATCCAAGTAAATTGTTGTGTCTAAATAACATACATTTCTATCAGACAATGCTTACTTTTGTGTTGGCAAATACTATAATTGCTTATTTGCAATAGACAATCCCACTCGCTTTTATAACGTCATGGAACGTCAATTTAGCTGACTGATTGCTTTAGAAGTGTGTTTTCTGTCGCCATAGACTTATTGCTTATGTTTTTCTTAGTTTTACGAGTATCGTTCCGACCAATCTAAATGAATCCGACTGATGACTAATCGATTTGGCAATCTTGTTGATTAGTGTAATATTTCGGCGACACAGTTGCAAATTTTGTATTGTAACAATTTATACAGAGTGTAACGGAAAGGGTATATACATACTTAAGGGTGTGCTACAGACCATCAAACTGAACATGTTTCTCTACAAACAAACATCGTAATAACGAAAAAAACATCTGCTGCCCATACAAAATTTCAATACCTATTCGACCCAAATGTATCGGGCAGCTGATATTTTTTTCGCTATGATGATGTTTCTTTGTGGAGAAACATGTTCAGTTTGATGGTCTGTAGCACACCGTTAAGTATGTATATACCCTTTCCGTTACACCCTGTATATGCAACGAATTTATATTTTTTTTTTGCTAGACATTTGTTTCCTACTGCATGGTAAATACACGAAATGGAATTAGGGAACACTTCCCCCCCCCTAGAAGGAGTTTAGTTTTTGAAAGAGTCATTAGACTCTTTAAGAAAAGAATCTATAATCAAAAAGAGACAATATTAACTATACCTAACAATGTTTTCATGTCAACTTAGCAACTAATGTACTATGAAAAAAAAAACAAAAATTCTACAAAAACAAAGTCAAAAAACGGTAAAACTGACGTATCCCAGAATAACAAAACGTCTGGCCAACCCACACGTAATGAAGCACTCACACATACAATTAAACATCGAGTTTCCACGCCCCACTGAACTAATAACCTGATTCCTGAGATTCTGCTAATAAAATGAACAAACGGACAAATTGAACGAATGACCTAACTTCGATTTTTAGAACTAATTAAAGGAACGTCTGACCCAATTCCGTATTTGAAAATCGATTAAAAAAACAAAATGGCAACGATTTTGTTTTTTATTCGGTATGCAGTTTGAAATTGGAATGTTTCCAGATTTCTTTGGATCATGCAGTTCAAGTATAGTCAAGAAATTGTAGTTTTACGTGAACAAAAAGCTGGCAGTGGTTCTAGATTTTCAGCCAAGTGAAGGTAGATTTGGCAAGATTTGGGCTTACGAGTGCAAGCCACTGATCCTAACGTTGGTTACGGGATAAAAGTACTATGAAATGCTGCTAAGCCCGATGGTATTTTGTTGTCAAGGAATTTCCTATCCAAATAAAATTATAGCAGCTTATGTCCGCGGTTACCCCGCGTGCAGATCAGAAATGATTCAGTGGGATCGTATAGTACTGGGATAAAATGTATCCTATGTCCTAACCGAGGTCATGACCTCATGTTGAGGTAGACCGTGGTCTACCTGTTCAAGTTTTATTTCGTAAAAAGGTAACAGACAGCAAGTTTAGACAGATAGTGTTACTTTAGCATAATAATGGTATTTAGAACGGATGAAACAAGGGTGGAAAGACATTATGCATTCACTGTGCAGATTTTTCTGATATTTCATGAAATCTCTGCTCTGTATGGTGTCGGACGCAAAGAATAGCACCATCCCATATCTTCCCGTGGGTGTCGTAAGAGCCGACTAAGGGACTTGCTTGTATGGGCAGCAGCATTCTCTGTGCTTTTGTGACAACCGTACTGCGATCGCCAACCCGCCTGCCAAGCGTGGCGATTATGGCAAAACCCCCCCTGTTATGTCAATGTGGCGAAACTTGTGGGAGGCCTATGTCCAGCAGTGGACGTCTTTCGGCTGAAATGATAATGATTATGAAATCACCAATTTATACCATCTATCTAGCCTTTTCCCAAGTATTTTGGGGTCAGCTTCCAGTTAGACTGGAAGACCCAGCTGAATACTGCCTATCTGACCTCCACATCCCAGTTAGTACTGGGTAATACGATACTCCTTTGTAACACTGGTTGTAAAACAAAAAAAAAGTGTATTCCCTACATACACGTTTTTCTTATTCCTGTGTTTACGTATACAAAGTAATAGAGTAATTTTCTAGAGGGCTATAATAATGAGCTAAATTTAATAAAAGTATTACGTACTACGTAATATAAATCTCGGTATGTTGTAAACTTCCGTAGCTCGTGAAGTGATGGCAGAAGAACTCGAGACGAGAGTATGTTCTGCAGTTTATATTTTACGAGTGCCTATGTTGTGAGGTACTTGTGTATAGAGTTAAAAGTCAGTGTATAAAGAATAAGTTTTCTTTTTGGATACCGACTTTATGTAATCTTTTTGTTTTTCGTAGAAATCTAGAGAATCACATACATTTTGATTTGCTCGCTTAAAAAGATTCGAAGTTATTATCGGTTGAAGTCTTGTCATTATTTTTTCGGACACAAATATTGAGCTTACCGGTACACCAAATAAAAAGACATTTTCATGCCAAAAACTACGCATTAACTGCATATCTTTCGCTTCGTTTTTTCGAAGTCCATTAAAAGGAAATAACTCAGAAAGTTTCACAAATTTTTTACACACTCGCAACGGAAACACAGATCCCTGATGACAACCAAATTAGAAATCCAAACGAAACGTTGGCTCTCAAACATCGATATCCGTCTATCGACATGTCCCATCTCTATCGCAGGCAATTTTCAGTACGCCTTGTCAACCGCAATAACTACGTCTACGGTCACGTAGTAGCGAGCTCTACCTACGTCTCTACGACGCCATCTCTACGTCATATTTACGTGATATCTACGTGGTAGAGTTTAAAGGAGATCTGAGTCGTGATAGTGTGTATGATGTGAAATGGGGCTGCGGTAAGGCTTTGAAGTGATAATGTTTGGGTGTGCTTGAGATATGGTGACTAAAATAAGGTAGAAAATAAAAGTAGCACTTCTAATTAGTGAGACATTTTTGGGATTATTCTGGAATTCCAACTTAAAAGACCAGTCACTAGATACTTATTTAAAAATCGAAAAAAACAGAAATGCATTTGGGCCTGTGAATGAATAGTCCTGGATTTCCTTTCTCAGTACAAGCCTTTCTTTTTTTTTTACGCATTAGAAATCATCAATAATGACTCCTCCCGCTCTGGGCAGAGCGGAAGGGAGTGTCAGACTTGTACTGACTAAACCCATCCATGTTCCTTCTTAGCCCTTGTGTCGCAGGGCCACGGTATCTCTTTCGGCAGGCATCGGCCTTCTCGAACCCCTTCCGATTTGCTGACATCTCCTTGAGGCGCGCGTGGATCACGACCGCGCTGTCGACACGGCCTGTCGTCATAAGATGGACGGACGGTGAGCTAACCCATTACTCACTGCCCACTCATCTCAGTACAAGCCCGAGTTCTGGATTTGTGTCTGGCTTTAAAGGTTTCACGTAAAGGTCATATTTTCATAGCCTTGAAAATAATCCACTACCTACAGGCCTATATCACCCGGTGGCACTTCAATCCACTTTCAATTAATTGAATCAATACAGTATTATTTACTGAGAATCACGTGGCCAGCCGTGACCAGACAGCCGGAACTCAACTCAATTATCTAATGTCAATATTTACGTCATTTGCACTATCTAGCCGGTTATTGTTTTAATGTTACAAGAATTTGGTTAACATTTGTGGTGGATTTTATGTTAGTTGAATGTTAGAGTTTAGTTTGAGGAGCTCGTGGCTAAATAATAACAGCCGCATGAGTCGATCTTTAAGGTTAAGCTATGCTTGCTGAGCTTGGTCCGTGGATGGGTGATCATTATTATAAACCTAGTTTCCTCCGTGCCTCGGAAAGCACGTTAAGCCGTTGGTTCCGGCTGTCATTTGTAGATCTTTGACAGTCGTTACGAGTAGTCAGAAGCCAAAAGTCTGACATCATGTCTTACCAAGGGGTATCATATTACCCAGTTACTGGGTTGTGGAGGTCAGATAGGCTGTCGCTTCATGTAAAATACTGGTACTCAGCTGCATCCGATTAGACTGGAAGCCGACCCCAAGATAGTTTGGGAAAAGGCTACGCAGATGATGAATGTTGAAACTGTCTGATTATCGTTTAGGGTGGAGCTCCAAGAAAAATAATAACAGTAAGATACTGGAAGCCGACACCAACATAATCGACGGAACGGTTGGCGCAGCGGTTGAGCGGTCGACTGCTGCGCTGCGTGTCAAGGGTTCGATCCCCGCACGTGACAAATATTTGTATGGCCTACAGATAGTTGTTCCGGGTCTGGCTACTTGTTTATGTGAGTTTAACCACGATACAGGAGAAATTCCCAGTGAGGGGAAACGTAAAAAAAAATGTTGGGAAAAGGCAGGTAGATGATGATGAATCTTTTAATGCGGACACAAGTAGTAAGATGTAACCCCCATTCTGCCCCAAACCCCAAAACATGCAGCTCGGGTGACTTCTGCCCCGCCACCGATGAAACTGTTTCGAAAGTCGCAGTGGCGAAGTTGAAGATGACAGAACGAAGAAAAATATCATTTATCAAGAAAGTAATTAAGTTCAAAGTTTTTTTTATAGATGCTGAAAACCTATAAAGGGGCGATTTACTCAATTTTCTCATTTAAAAATAATCGCTTCGTTTTTCATATTGGCGATTTAAGTCTGCAGGGTATCGATGAAAAGTTAAAACCCAATGAATGCTTGAAAGCGAAGTTGAAAAGTAAGTTATGCAACGTTTTTTGGTGATAATTTATTCACATTTTAATGTGAAATGCAGGCTTTTAAAATGAAAAACTTCCGCATTTTTGATGGGCAAAGTTATTTCATCGAACTGTTCTGAATACGATATGGTAAAAGATGTCTACCATATATTGATGGAGTGCGTCCGGAAGAAATCTTAACAAAGATTATAAAAACTAAAATTGATATGATTCCTTCAGATGTGGGTTGGTTTAATAGAATTTTACTTACCTCCCTACCCTTTGTCAAAGTAGGCCAGATTGCTGAGCAGGCTTGCTCAAATGGACATTTTAAAATGAGAATATCTTAACTAAATCTACTGCATGATTGTTTTTTGAAATACGTGTTTTGGAATTTGTATTACAGGGGCGACATCATCTAATTGAACAAGACCCTTTAAATATAGAAAAAAAAAAAACGAAAATGCCGCATTTTGAACAACCTCCTTAGTATTAATCCAACCGACTTTTGTTACTTACTACTTTTTAATTTACTGTGAAAATATTCATGATCATTATTTAGACCACGAGTCACTTTGTCATCTAAAATGAGTGTGTCACAAAGGTGCTAACTGCCCAGTTAATCCACAAACATGTACAAACATGATGTCATGCTAAGCCAATTAAAATTCACAGACCACAGAGAACACATTAACATTATAATTGCACGCACAATTCGGCTCTAATGTAACCGAACAATGATTAGGAAAAGTTCGAACAGGCGTGTAACAATGGTTCCGTAACCATCATTTGCCTAGCTTTTTCCAACTATGTTGGGGTCGGCATCCAGACTTTTTAAGAACGTTGCCCCACACTAGGAATTTCTTTTGTATCTTGGGTGCGTTTACAAACATTTAAACTCCCATACATAAACAGCCAGACCCGGAACAACTATGAGTAGGCATACAAATATTTGTTCCGTGCAGGGATCGAACCCTTGACACGTAGCGCACTCAATCGCTTAACCACTGTGCCAACCGTGACGTCAAATAATCAAATTCTGCTGAATACCATAATACAGGGTGTATTTTTCCATACGGCCCTATTACTTGTCATTACATAGACACCTCCTTTTTTAACCGACTTCAAAAAGGAGGAGGTTCTCAATTGGATTGGTATATTGTTTATGCATGTACATTGATTACGTTGAAATTTATGATCCAATTTACGTGATTCTTCTTTGGTTTGATGTGGAATAGTTGCCATTTGGTCCCATAAAAATGTAACATACAGGGTGAAATTGAAGTCATGGGCATTATTTTAACCTAAGGCACTACTAACGATACTGATTCCATTAGGGCTATTAATACGCAAATCAAAAATATTATTAATGCAAGTACGGAAAACCTTAAAAGTGTAGTAAACCATGCAAAGTATCAAAAGTTGCGCATCGATAGCGAATGCTGCCTTTGGTACCTACTACGCCGCCGTACGCCGCCGCGCCGCTGCGCTGTACGCATCGTCACTTATTGTGAGTGAACTCTTTCCGTACTTGCATTAAATAATAATATTTTTGATTTGCGTATTAATAGCCCTAATGGAATCAGTATCGTTAGTAGTGCCTTAGGTTAAAATAATGCCCATGACTTCAATTTCACCCTGTAGTTTGGCCCAGTAGTTTCATTGTATGAACATTTTGGTAGGTTTCGTTTTATGGTATGGACGATGTGCTGGTGTCTATTTACAATGTGAAATTGATACTTGACTAGGATTTATGTGAGATAACACGATTAAAAAGGGCAAAATAACCAATTCTTTACAAAAAAAAAAATGCTGTATCATACTTCACACAGTCCATCCATCGTTTCTTTGGTCTTCCTCTACTCTTAAAGCCAATCACATTCAATAGTCCCTTACGTTGAATAAATAAAAACTTTACTTTTTTGTTGTTGTTGATAAGTGTTCAGTAACTCAGTTGTGCTGGAGAAAGTTACAGGAAAGATTATGATGTCACAATCACAAAAAGTTGAAGATTGAGGAAAAAGTTGTAGGTAAGTAATCACGCAAACCAGAAAAAAAACCGGCCAAGTGCGAGTCGGACTCGCGCACGACGGGTTCCGTACGATTATTTATAAAAACGAGCAAAAAAATCACTTTTTTGTATGGGGGCACCCTTAAATATTTATTTTACTCTGTTTTTAGTATTTGTTGTTATAGCGGCAACAGAAATACATAATGTATAGAAATTTCAACTGGCTAACTATCATGGTTCATGAGATACAGCCTACTGAGAGACGCACGGACGGACGGACGGACAGCCAAGTTTCAGTAATAGGGTCGCGTTCGACCCTTTGGGTAAGGAACCCTAAAAAGAAGTAAAGAAAAATTGGTTGGGAGTTGGGAACAACTTTTTGTCTAATCTCTAAGTTCTTCTTTTATCTAATATGTGAGTTTAGATACTTTTGGATTCTGATTTGTTTGATTAATGAGTTAACGTAGCTCTTAACTTAACTTCTTTACTTAACACTTAACTTTTAGGTCCGACGAATTGAAAGTGAAAAGAAACCACATAGAAAGAAAGAAAATTGTTTTTATTTGGCATTAATAACACCTTAAAAATTATACAAAATAAATAAACAAACAAGACTAATAATGCCAAAAGGACCTCAGCTGAGCATAATGCCAGGTGGCAACACAAGGTACACCTTGTGTTGCCACCTCAAAATCAGCGTCAGGTGGTACACCACCTGACGCTGATTTTCAGCTGTTTTCAAATGGTCATACTTTTTTTTAACTCAAATCAGAATGTATTAGGAATGGCTTAATCATAATCTAAATTTATTAATTCAAATAAAACTCAGAATCAGTACTTTTTACACCAGACAGTACCCAAAAACTTCACCATAAATTATTGAGTTCGGGACATGTGTCATGAGTGTTGTGCGTCTTCTCGCCAATTAACGAACACATGGAAAGTTATAACTTTAAAAAAAACTGAGCCTTATGGGGTGAGCGGGGGCAGGTGTTTAGCCGCCTCACCCATCCTGGTGATGCCCATGGTGCCAAGTGACTAGGTTTCAAATTTCAAAGCGACCAGTGGAAGTAGTTTATATCCCTTGATTAACTAGAACAGAGGTAATGATCTTCGGCCGGCTGAGTAGAATTTTCTTGAAACATAGCTTAGAACACTCTTGATTAACACACCTTTCAAACGAAACCAACTTTATCAAAATCGGTTCTATAACAATAAGTCGGGGCCCAGGAAATAACGGTACCCTAAAATATTTGCATTGATTCAAAACGATGGCGCTTATTCCTTGGTAGGACAGTTGGAGGTCAATCTCGTTCATTCATCGATGGGTTTACGATAGGGCTTAATATGATAACTTAATAGATCTTATCAGGGTCAATAAACCGCAAAACTGTATTTTTTTTTATTCTTTCCTCATTCTTCTCTCTTTCTAAGACGTTGACGAATGCCATTAGTTTTAGGGCAATTCATTAATTAGCTGTTTAGAGGTATGACGGAACAGGGTGTAAAGTTCCTCAATACTTCATTGAAAAGGGAGGATCCTCCAACCAGACAGGTGTTGTGTCTGGTGGGCAACTGCCCGACAGTTGTTGTCGGGTTTCTCTATATAGTCTTATGTAATGTTAACTTTGCTTGCGAGATGTAGGAAATTGATGTTAGTTCTTCCGTCGTGTCATAGATGGCGCTGTAGTACTTTTTGTAGTTAGTTGCTTTTTGTGTCGCCATGTATGGTGTCGGCCGTAAAGAATAGCACCATCCCATATCTTCCCGTGGGTGTCGTAAAAGGCGACTAAGGGACTTGCCAGAGAATTGTCAGCAGCGTTCTCCGTGCTTTTGTAACAACCGTACTGCGATCGCCAACCCGCCTGCCAAGCGTGGCGATTATGGCAAAACCCCCCAAAATGTCAATTTGGCGACACTTGGGGGAGGCCTATGTCCAGCAGTGGACGTCTTTTGGGCTGGAATGATGATGATGATGATGATGATGACAGCTGCAACAATTCATAGGTACATTGCAGCTTAAAAATATCATCAACAACATGCATGGATGCAGCTACAAATTCTTTACATGGAGTGACTGCCTATCTGACCTCCATCACCAAGTTTGTACTGGGTAATACGATACCCCTGGGTAAGACTCGGTTGTCAGGCTTTCGGTCCACTGACTACCTGTAACGACTGTCAAAGATCGGACGATGGCGTATCGAACGGTTTAACGTGCTTTCCGAGGCACGGAAGAAACTATGAAGGTATGTTTTAGGTGGTCACCCATCCTCGGACCAACCTATGCAAGCGCGGCTTAACTTTAAGATCGAGCTGAGTGGCTGTTATTAACTAGCTACGAGCTCCTCCATGTTTGTGCTGTTCCATCTATCATATTCATTTACAATGTTAATGCCCACTGCTGGGACATAAATGTCCACTCTGTGACATGGAGTAGGCGTGAATCCACCACACGTGCCCAGTGTCATCATCATCTTCATTTCAGCCCAAAAGACGTCCACTGCTGGACATAGGCCTCCCCCAAGGGTCGCCACATTGACATTTTGGGGGTTTTGCCATAATCGCCACGCTTGGCAGGCGGGTTAGCAATCGCAGTACGGTTGTTACAAAAGCACGGAGAACGCTGCTGACCATTCTCTGGCAAGTCCCTTAGTCGCCTCTTACGACACCCACGGGAAGATATGGGATGGTGCTATTCTTAACGTCCGACACCATACAGAGCCAAAGTACGTGCCCAGTGTGGGTTGGGTGAATGTCATTATGCCCTCACAAAATTGTCTTTCACCCTTGCTTTATAAAAGTTACTGAAATCTGTGCCAACCAAAAACTGACATCAAAACATTAATCAGCAGACTTCCCAAGCAGCAAAAAATCTCTCATTCCCAAGCCTTCTTCATTAATATGAAACAATGAAAAGTAACTGCAAAAAAGCCATTCACATTCGACCTTCACAAACCACAACGACACCCGGGTCTGTATTCAACTGCCTTTGCGTTGTATGTTTATTTGATGTTTTGGCATTTTGTATGCACGTCATGTCCCAGTGACAAATAAACATTTTTAAGGGTTCTGTACCCAAAGGGTCAAACGGGACCCTATTACCGAGACTTCGCTGTCCGTCTGTCACCAGACTGTATCTCATGAACCGTGATAGTTAGCCAGTTGAAATTTCTACAGACTTGGCTTTCGCACTTGGCCGGTTTTTGTCTATCTTTTTTCTTTTAAATTAACCCACAAAACCTACCTAGAAAAAAATAATACCCAAGACAAGACTGGTTTTATGACATTCAGGCTTCTGACTAAAAGCCTTTCACAGAAATTGCACCTCTGACATACGAATAACCTATCTGACCTTCACAACCCATTAATTGAATGACCCAATACCCTTTGATAATACTGGTTGTCAGACTTTTGGGCCTTTGACTACCCGTAACGACTATCAAAGATCTACAAAATATGACAGCCGAGACCAACGGCTTAAAGTGCTTTTGAGACACGGAGGAGATTTCAGGATGTAATGGATCCCAAAGAGACCTCGGAAAGCGTAGATTTAGCTTGAAAATCCATTAATGCAGACTATGTGATTTATGCAGATGTTATTACTTAGGCACGAGCCCCTCCGGCTTTGTAGGTTTAACTACCATTGCTATTCAACATGGCAATACTGCCAGCCTTCTGGGCATTACTGTTTCCTTTGACAGCGATGCGGACGAAATTTGGACGCCCCGTAATTTTTTTCCCCTTTTCTTATTTGTACATATTTTTATATTTCCTTTATTTATTTCTTTACATATAATTTAGTTTTGTAAATACTCCTCTAAAAATTATATACAAAAAAATATAGTAGCCATTGGGGTATAGAGGTATAGGGGGGGAACAGGGTCCAAGATATCGGTGGTCAGGGCTGTTGAGAGAGGAACTATGTTTTGACTATTATTTTGTTGAATTCTGTTCGTGTTGCAAAAAATGTGCTCCGTAAAAGACAGTTGGTCTTTTACGGAGCACATTTTTTCCCTGACTTTAATCTCGCAAAAGATAAAACCGAGACGAATATTTTTCTCGTTTACCCAAGTAGGGTTCTCAAGAATTAGGTCAGTGTTCTCAGTGTCATATTACAGCGTCTAGAGCGCTAGAGTGCTCTAGAGACGGTGTAAGTGTCGTGACGAACTAATGGGCTTGGTGCTTTTTTTAGTTTCGTGTGTAAGCCAGTTTGTGTTGTTGTTTTAGGGTTAAGTTCTGACTAGTTTTGCGGAATAACTTACTGGGACTGAAGTTCTGACTTTTTGAGGACTGTGGATTAAGTTCTGGGATTTTGTTACGCAATGGTTATTGTAAAAAAAACTATTACAGTCAAACTACTATTTCGTTGACTTACTTAAGTTTTGCCTTGTTTTGCAGATAATTTTTGAGACAAGTTTTGAGGACTGTGAATTTAAAGCGAAAGATGACTCGAGTCATAAGACTGAATTCATCATTCTCCTGCCCTTATCCCATTATATTTGGGGTCGGCGCAGCATGACTTCTTCTTCCATACTTCTCTATTACTTGTCATATCATCAGACATCTCCTTTCTTACCATATCATCCTTCATACAGTCCAACCATCGTTTATTTGATTAAGACTGAAGTATGAGTTGAAAAGTCTTAGAACTTGAGCTAGTGGTCAATATTGTGTTGTCTCACTCCAAGTACTTGTGGCTTACTGTAACAAAAGTTATAGAAAGAAAAGATCTTTAACATGTAGGAAAAATGGCTTAGTATAGTATCTTTAGAAATTAGTTCTTTTGAGGATTTTGGCACGCTACGACCAATATTGAAAAAAAGTTTAACAGTCTTAAAACCGCTTACAGACAAACATCATAAAAAGAGGCAGAAGTAAGGTCGTAAAACAAGTTGCCGCATAATACTTTGGAAGTCTTAAAATTTGTCTTTGAAGGCGTTTACTTATTCTGCAAGAATTAAATACCTAACATGATGTTACAAAATGAAACAGAGTTGGCCCCATAGAAACATTCTGAATAAACTCTCTCTGCTGCATCGACAGCATTAGCAGTTGCTCAAGACGGGTTCCTCAAACTGCAGGTAAAGTTGCAAAATAAGCAGGACAAGAGTAAAACCTAAGTCCCATCAGTGTAGTGTGAAACTGGAATATTATAAGCCAATTTTATTATAACCAAAGATTGTAAAGCCTTAACTACAGTTTAACAATCAGCTAATTTCATAACGGTAGCCTACCATAGATAATGTTAAATACGTGCAAAACTTTCTTTTATATTAGTCGCGTGACTGCGGCGAATCAAAGTCTTGTAGAAATCGGTCAGCTTTGGTTCTAGTGCATACAAAATGGAGGTCACTTCAACGGTACCAGGAGGTAGAGTTATTTTTATGTAAGTAGCTGTTTTGTTATTGTTACTTGTACGTATACTGTGTTGGTACGTGTACTGTTTTTTTATTGGTACGGTATTATGAAGTTGTTGGGAGATAAGCACTTTAATGCTCATTCATTGATTTTAATAAAATTGAATAAATTGAATTTGACGGCGCCTCTGCAAAAAGGCTTTCACGTTGCAAACTTAACTGTGACCACAGACGAGAGAGAAGCGGTCTACAATTCTCTCTGGCGGAACGCCAAGTCGTTGCGGGCAGGCATGTTGACTTGTGTGGTTGTCAAGAAAGGTAACAAGGCGTTGACGGACCGCCGACGTCTGTTTTCTTAATCTAATTAAGTCTGATGCCACATACCATATGTGATTCCGATGGGGCGGGTAAAAGACTTTAAATTTATGTAACATATCGTCTGGAATCCCCGAAGGGTAAGGCAGAGGTCTACCTTAAAGTACCCACATTTAGTCAGTTATGTTTTAAGTTCAATGTAATAGCAGGCGATCAACTGTGCACAGATCCAGACTCCGTGGCTGCTACCGAGAAATTCTCGGTAATACTTTGCCCGACCTGGAAATCCAACCAAGAACCTAGCCGGCCACTAGACCAACGAGCACTCAGTAAGATACGAAGTAAGATACGATATAACAGTAGTAATGTTAAACGATGATACCATTAAAAAATTGAACGAGAAATAATGTTGCCGTGTCAAAATAATATCAAACGACGGCCGCCGAATAAACACCCAATTTCATTACCATTTCCTTTTCAAAGTCGATTTGTGTAACCTACATTGTCAAGTGGTATGTGGTCTCCGGCTTTCCGCCCCATCTCATGGGTATTACAAAGGGTGGATAAACCATTACAGTCAGGTAACTTTGGAGAAACACCTGTGTCCGGCGGCCATTATGAGCGGTCACCATTTTAACTGTTAAGCTCGTGATTAGGGCATTATCTTTGGGATACAGGGCACATTGTTACAAGGGTTTAGGAAATGATCGTGATAAATGAGACTGGTTGGATTAACATTTCTGTTACTTAGCGTAATTGTTATTTGTCTATTTGAATGCATGCCTAAATTACTTAAAAATATCAAAACGGTTTTTTTTAAATAAATATATTATCTGATTTATTTAACCACAGTTTTCGAGTACAGACCGCGTACATCAAGCCAAAAAGTCAGGCAGCTGGAACAGACTGGGTGCATTGCTAAAATCGGATGTTATAGCGTAATTTGGGAAAGCAACTTGTCCAATTCACTCCCTGTTCCTAATAACTAAAAGTCTAATATTTACTTGAAAATACAATCTAGTCCTACCACGGGAAATAAGTTCATAATTCCATCATCATCATCATCATCAGCCTGTATTCGTCCACTGCTGGACATAGGCCTCTCCCATGACACGCCACTGAGCACGATCCTCGGCCACTCTCATCCAGCTCTTGCCAGCTGCCTTGCGCAGATCATCGCTCCACCGAGTCTGAGGACGTCCTACGCTACGTTTACCGATCCGCGGTCTCCACTCAAGAACTCGTCTACCCCAACGGTTATCGGTTCTTCGGGTTATATGGCCGGCCCATTGCCACTTCAGCGTGCTAATGCGGTGGGCTATGTCGATAACCTTAGTTCTCTGTCGAATCACCTCGTTACGAACTCGATCTTTCAGAGAAACCCCGAGCATAGCTCTTTCCATAGCACGTTGAGCGACCTTAAATTTGTGGACCAACCCAACCGTGAGTGTCCACGTTTCGGCACCGTACGACATAACGGGTAGGACGCACTGATTATAGACTTTCGTCTTTAGACTCTGTGGAATTGGCAATGTGAAGACTCGACGCAGTTTTCCATACGCTGCCCAGCCCAGCTGTATTCTTCTGTTGGCTTCTTTCTCGAAGTTGTTTTTACCTAACTGCATAGTTTGCCCGAGGTAAACATACTCCTTAACAACTTCGAGAATACTGCCTTGAACTGCAATTGGTTCCGGACTTACATGTTCATTGAACATAACCTTGGTTCATGCTGCAAATCTTGCAGCGTTTCCGCCACGATAACGACATCATCTGCAAATCGTAAGTGTGAGAGGTACTCGCCGTTTATATTAATGCCGCGCCCCTTCCAGTCCAGCGTCTTGAATATATCCTCCAATGCATTTGTGAACAATTTGGGGGATATAACGTCCCCTTGTCTCACACCACGATGCAAGGGAATAGGTTTAGACTGCTGGTACTGGACTTGGACGGCCATAGTAGCGGCGTTGTAAAGACCTCTCAACACTTGGATGTATCGCCAATCGACTTGGCATCGCTGCAGTGATTCCAGAACAGACCAGGTTTCGATCGAGTCAAAGGCCTTTTCATAGTCCACAAACGCTAAGCACAGGGGCCGATTATACTCTTCTGTTTTCTGTATAATCTGCCGCACTGTATGGATGTGGTCTATGGTGCCGTATCCCGATCGAAACCCGGCCTGTTCGGGAGGCTGGAACTCGTCGAGTCTTCGCGCAAGACGGTTTGTGTTGACTCTCGAAAACAGCTTATAGACGTGGCTCAAGAGTGAAATGGGTACAACCGTACTGCGATCGCCAACCCGCCTGCCAAGCGTGGCGATTATGGCAAAACTGTGACGAGGACGACATTTGGGGGAGGCCTATGTCCAGCAGAGCGTCTTTCGGCTGAAATGATGATGATGAATAATATATTCTCGAGGGTTAGCTTTCTGCTCTAGTATAGGTATCAAACATAAAAATAAGGAAAAAAAATATTGCGGGCTCTAGGGAAATCAAGATCTTGTAAAATAGAATAGAATAGAATATTTTTATTTGTGTAAAAACATGGTACATTTAGGTCTTATAAATAGGGTTGTGAACTTACATGTTTTGCCATAGAATGGCAATGTAATGCCAATGTAACAATGGATTAAATCTTTTAACTATCTCTATCAATAGACAAGCTAGAAAGAATTTGCTTATCCGTCCTAGATAACAGACAGACACCCATCTATGGACTGATCTCGGTTTTCCGAACAACTGAGTGGCTTAAAACACAATCGCAACAAAATAGTGCCTTTATCAAGGTTGACAAAAATCTTCTAGAAAACTATTTCGACTTAAATCAGATCTGTGGTTAACAAAGTTTTTTCTTTACTCTGATTTGCTGACTGTCTTGGAAAAACAAAACAAGTAACACACTAGCTCAGTATGTTCCTACCCTTGTCTCATTTTACTTGGGCTCAACACGTGTTTTTCTTCCATTTTCCTCCGTCATTTACTCCTTTTTCTTTCCTATCATTTCTCAGACAATCCATCTATCGTTTCCTTGGTCTTCCTCCTTCCCTCCCCATTCCTCACCATTTATATTCATCATTCTTTTGATCACACGCGATTCATCCCTCCTCATCACATGTCCATACCACAACTGTCGATTCCCTTTCGACTTTTCTGGAACTGACGCAACTTTCAAACTTCTTATAATATACTCGTTCCTTACCTTATCCATTCTTGTCACACCACGCAACCACCTCAACTCACAATTCACTCACACACAACGTTAACACACTAGCTCCTAAACTATAATTAAGGGTATCTTAATTATAGTTTAGAAGTTGCTGTACTATTTGTTTTTCTAATTATTCATCTCATAATGAAAACAGAAGTGTTCTCTCCATGAGAAACCCATTGTACCATAGAATTATTTTCCCATAACTTTCCACCACATTGTATAAAGTTATTGATCGCTCCCACGGTTTAATACCAAGCATTGTTACTGATGAATTAGTCATAATTACCTTGTTAGCTTGTTTTTTAAGAATTTGGTCTTGCGTTTTTAACATTGTAGTTAAATATTAGGTTTTTTGTACACAGTGCTACAGCGTGTATCTTTTTCATGTTTGTTTTCTCTTTTAGAAACTTTTAAAAAAGTTTGTCTCTTCTGTTCTAATTAAATTTTCATGTTGTTGCGAATATATTATTCTGGAACTCATATTATTATGAAATAGATCCAATGTCAAAGTTACAATAATTATTTCTGAAAATCACTGTTACTTAATTAAAGGAAAGTGTATATTGGTGCTCGTGACTGTACAAAGCGTCAGTACCCCTTGCTCGTAGGTGTTTCAGGGTCAACCAGCCGAAAGGAAACAAGCAGTGTCGCTGACGTTTTACAAGATAAGAAATACCTAGTTTAAGATATAAACAAACTGGGTCTCAATAAAAGGTCAGAGTTTATGAACCCTAGCCAGAAAGTCAACACTAACGACCTATGTTGTCATTTGCTTACCACTTTGCAGACTTTGACAAAGTTCCCTAGATAAATACATTCATCATCATCAACATCATCATTTCAGCCGAAAGACGTCCACTGCTGGACATAGGCCTCCCCGAAGAAGGGGGGTTTTGCCATAATCGCCACGCTTGGCAGGCGGGTTGGCGATCGCAGTACGGCTGTTACAAAAGCACAGAGAACGCTGCTGCCCATTCTCTGGAAAGTCCCTTAGTCGCCTCTTACGTCACCCACGGGAAGATATGGGATGGTGCTATTCTTTACGTCCGACACCATACAGAACAAATACATGCAACCTACTTTTAATGCCAATGTACAACTACATTTAATACAGAAATGGCTATTTGCTCAGTTCTCAGTAATCCGAAACATTAATCATTTTGTCGAAACAATGCGAATGGCCGTGTCACTCTTTATTAATTAAAATGAAGAAATTCTACGTTTTCGTCATCAAGCTAGTCGGCGGCCATTTTGTGTTTTCAAGAAAGTATTTTTGTTTACTTCGGTGGTAATGTTGTATCGGAATTTATGTAAATGGGTTATTAATTTTAATGGTGGTACGTTGATTAATATTTTCTGTTCAGTAAATTGGGGACTTTTGGGAGCTCGTGGCTAAACAATAACAGCCGCACGGGTCGATCTTTAAGGTTAAACCGTGATTGCCGAGGTTGGTCCGTGGATGGGTGACCATAATTACATACCGACTTTCCTCCGTGCCTCGGAAAGCACGCTAAGCCATTGGTCCCGGCTGTCATTTCTAGTTCTTTGACAGTCGTTACGAGTAGTCAGAAGCCAAAAGTCTGACATCTAGTCTTCCCAAGGGATATCGTAGTACCCAGTTACTGGGTTATGGAGGTCAGATAGGCAGTCGCTTCATGTAAAATACTCAGCTGCATCCAGTTAGATTGGAAGCCGACCCCAAGATAGTTTGGGAAAAGGCTACACAGATGATGAAATTGGGGACTTTTAAATATTTCTGAAGTTGTATTGTTGTTGGAATATAGGTTTTCAGTTCTTTTGTGAATTTGTCAATGAGTGGTACGTATACTTAATAGTCATGTCATTTAACAGAGAGTCACTACTGAAATATTTATCGTTGTATGACATAAACATAACAAAACATCACGCCTGTAATCCCCGAATGGTTAAGCAGAAGTGTACCTAGTAGCACACCCACATTTCGCCAGTTATGTTAAAGTCCCATGTAATAGAGCCCTATTGCCATCAACCGGGCACAAATCCAGACTCCGCAGCTATGCTACTGAGAAATTCCTGATGGAAAACCCAAAATCACTTGGCATGACCCGGGAATCGGACTCAGTATGAGATCCTGGGTTCGAATCCCTAAAAAATAAAAAAAAACACATTGACCTACATGAGCACTTATAAAACGTCGACAAAAAGGTGCACGGTTCGGGTTGGTCGTTTCCTATGGAGAAGAACCGGCAAGAAACTCTGTTTACTCCAGAACGAGGCAGCAGATCTTATGTATATGATATGGTCAGTTATCTTTGTATATGGTTCTCGAATAACACACTAGCTGTCCCGCGCAACTTCGTCTGCGTCACATTTTCCCTGATTTTGAAACATTTTTCATTGCTGCTCCGCTCCTATTTGTCGTAGCGTAATGATGTACAGCCTATAGCCTTGCTCGATAAATGGGCTATCTAACACTGAAATAATTTTTCAATTTGGATCATTCCTGAGATTAGCGCGTTCAAGCAAACAAACAAACAAACTCTTCAGCTTTATAATATTAGTATAGATATATAAGTATAGACTGACAGCGTTCAACTCTTCACATTTAGTTAACAGACTGGTGATTAACTTTCAACTGAACTTGTGCTTTAGTAATAACGACTACATTACAGTAATCACCACACTCTGTTAGCAGACGAACTATGCACACGTACCTACATTCTTTTTCAATAATAGACTATGTGACTAAAAAATCTTCCTGCTTCAACTGGCAATTATTTATGATTTTATTGGTGTTTCACTAACCAATGTTAAAGGTCAACTAATTGCTGAAGTATTCAATGTTATGCAAAATATTTAATTTTACATAAGATTAACATCACGTGTGTTTTACTAGTAATTTACCATTTATCTTTTTTTTTTCTTTATAAAACTTTGCCCCACACCATGAATTTCTCCTGTATCGTGAGTGCGTTTACAAACATTTAAACTAACATACACAAACAGCCAGACCCGGAACAACTATCTGTAGACCATACAAGTATTTGTCCCGTGCGAAGATCGAACCCGCGACACGCAGCGCAGCAGTCGATCGCTCAACCACTGTGCCAACCGTGCCGTCATTGCCCGATATTGGAATCGAACACAGGACAGGAGCTCAGCAGTTAAGCTAAAGTATTTAGTGTTGTAGATCCAGGCTACCAAACCTATGTTCAACTCAGTATACCTATACTAATTATGGTATTACATTTGAAATTAATTGACTAATTACATATTATTTAATGCTCCAATTATGTCAGACCTAAATGAAAAATTATTAAAATGTCAAAATAATCTATGTCAAAATAATTAAAATGTCAAAGTTATTTAATGTCAATAGTTGCAACAAATTATCTGAAAACTCAATATTTGTAATTCTAAATTAATTCGTCATTTAGGTATTCGTCAATAGTGTAATAACATTTATCAATTAAGAACAATTTCATTTTTCTCTTAAAATGTGTAAAATTTAATTCTTTTATGGCATCTGGAATTTTATTATAAACGAGTGGAGCCATACCAAGGACACTTTTTGTTACCAATCTTCTTCTTCTTTATAGGGTTTTGGTTTCCGCACTTAGTCCCTTAAGTGGACCATTGTGCGTGAGCCATAGTGGCCGTTACTCCAACCAGCCCACCTCCCTCCAGAAGCAGATCACACTTCCCGGTCTACTCAGGGCATCCGCAAGGGAACCTGGTGTTCCCAGGGTCGCCTCGTGAATCTTGGTGACACCGGTGCACTCAAGCAGCACATGCGCCA
Organism: Cerastis rubricosa; assembly: GCA_949152445.1. Classification (NCBI taxonomy): domain Eukaryota; kingdom Metazoa; phylum Arthropoda; class Insecta; order Lepidoptera; family Noctuidae; genus Cerastis; species Cerastis rubricosa. The sequence goes on from OX424549.1 coordinate 13,236,127, forward strand.
CCGTTTCCTCCGCATCCATGCATGCTCTGCACAGGGGACTGTCAGTGATTCCTAGAGTATGAAAGTGTTTATTCAGTGAACAGTGTCCAGTGATGGTCCCCGCCACCAGACGCAGGCCATCCCTGTCCAGACGCAGAAGGCGCTTGGTCAGCTTTGCGTCAAGAGACGGCATAGCCTCCTTGGACTGCCTACACCCTGGTGTCGAGGTCCACCACTTTTCCGCCTGTGTTCGAGTGTGATCCTTTAACCAGTTATGTAGCTGCTTGAAAGGAATGGGCACAATGGGTTCGGGTCCGTAAGGTTTTGTGCTGGATCCTCTTCTGGCAAGTTCATCCGCCGCATCGTTCCCCAGGGATCCACTGTGTCCTTTGATCCATTGTAGTGTTACCGTGTTGTGGTTTAGTACCGTGATTCTTTCTAGGGCATTATGGCATTCTAGTATTAGTCTCGACGTGATCTGATTACTGTTTAGGGATTGGAGAACTGAGGCACTGTCGGAAAGTATTCGAATATTGGTATTCGTAACCTCTCTGGCCTCTATAGCGTGTGCCGCTTGGATTATACCTACACACTCAGCTTGGTAAACAGAGTTGAGCATTCCAAGGGGTTTGGATATTTTTATGTTTAGGTCATCGGAGAACACCCCGAAACCTGTCCCGTCATCGGTTTTTGATCCATCAGTGTAGATTCTTAGTTCCTTTGTACCTGAGTAGTCACACAACTCCGCTGTCAGTACGATGTTGTAGTGTTTTTGGAAACAGTGGGACTTCAGGGTTCTGTCGATGGGAGATGCCATCATAGGTTGTTCTTTGATTGCATCTAATCTGATGCGTGTGTGTTTGATTCTGGAATCATTACTTAAGGTGCCGGATGCTTCGAGTCTGAAAGTCGCTTTTGCCGCCTCCTCTCTTACGACGAGGTGTAGAGGTGGGAGCCCCAGCATCACCTGTAAGGCGGCAGTGGGAGAAGTTCTCATGCTACCGGTGATTGCTACGCAGGCAAATCTTTGTAGTTTCTCGAGATCCTTTTGTGTCGTACTTAGATTGGTCCTGGGCCACCAAACTAAGGAGCCGTATGTGATGATTGGTCGGATAACTGTGGTGTATAGCCAGTGGGTGATTTTGGGGCTTATGCCCCAATTTCTTCCGAGTAGTCTTTTACATTGCCATAGGGCTATACTGGCTTTTGTGGTGATGTAATCAGTGTGTTTCGCCCAGTTTAGTTGTTTATCCAAGAAGATACCCAGGTATTTGGTTTCACTCGATAGGCTTAGTGTGGTTCCAAAGAAGCTTGGTAGCTGTAATGTTGCCAGCTTCCTTTTCTTTGTGAAGAGGACGAGTTCGGTTTTGGTAGGGTTCACCGTTAGTTTGTATTCCTTGCACCAGTCTTCTACTATCCTCAAGGCTTGGCGCATAAGATTGCATAGTGTGTTTTCGTGTGTTCCATTTATTATTATGGTCAGGTCATCAGCGTAGCCCACCGTGTAGTAGCCTCTGCTATTGAGACGTTTGATGAGGCTGTCCACTACAAGGTTCCATAGTAGCGGTGAGAGGACACCGCCTTGGGGGCAGCCCTTCGCTACCACGGCTCTAGTGGTGTCGTTTACCGTAACTTGTACGGCCCTCAGTCGGAGCATGTTTGTGATCCATCCACGCAGGGTCGGGTCCACACCGTGTTCCTCGAGGGCTGCGTTGATACTATGGAAGATAGTTTTGTCAAAAGCGCCTTCTATATCAATGAAGACAGCTAGTGAGGAACATTTGTGATCCACTGCACATTCGATCTTGGAGATTACACTGTGCAGTGCAGATTCTGTTGATTTTCCTGTGGAATACGCGTGTTGTTGTTTATGAAGTGGCCGCTCCCGAAGAGGTCCGTCCCGGATATGTCGATCACAGAGTCTCTCGAGAGTTTTCAGTAGGAAGGATGTCAGGCTTATTGGTCTGTACGCCTTGGGTTGTGTGTAATCGGGTTTGCCTGGTTTGGGGATGAAAATGACTTTCACCTCCCGCCATGCAAGTGGTATGTAATTCTGTGCTATGCAGGCTTGGAAGCAGCAGCAGGTTTTGTTACCAATGCAGTTTTACATTTATAATTACTCAAAGTATTTTTGTACTGACTACGAATTGGAACATTTCGTACCATTGTCATTTTTTCAAAAAGGTTGGGATTTGTTTTGACGAAGATACTAATTTCTAATATGTATAGCGCTGGTACCGTAAGTATTTTGATGATCTAAAGTACGGTGCACAGCTGTCAACTGTTTTCAGACCACACATGGCTCTAATGCACCTTTTTTGTGCCTTGAATAGTAATCCCTTGTCCGGGGAATTACCCCAAAAAATAATTCCGTAGCGTAGGAGTGAGGCTACTAGACCATGATAGGCAACAAGTAACGTGTCTATATTTACTTTTCTAGCCAATTGAAAAAGTGCATAGGCAGATTTATTTATTTTTTTACATAACTGTTCTATATGAGCTTTCCAATTAAGATTATTATCAATATGGATACCTAAAAATACACTTACTTTTACTTCTTCTATTTCGTTGCCATTGTAATTGACACGAATTTTCGGAGCTTCAGTTCTTTGGCGGAAATGCATTACTTTAGTTTTCTTGAGGTTGATTATTAAATTATTCATATTAAGCCAATTAATTATGTCAGTAAGAGTATTATTAATGTCAATTTGATAAGTATTTAAGTCCTTACATTTAATATGAGTCAACTTACGAAATAGCCGTGTTTCATTAAGTTTTTGAGAAACATTATAATACTACTATTCTGGTTATCTTTTTAAAATGGTGTTTTCGTCTCGGTCTAGTCTTACAAACTCAAAAATGTATTTTGTTACATGATTTGATTTTACGCTTGTGTGTTTTAGTGTGAATTTGGTGTCATTAATGAATTTAATTTGTAATCTGTAATTCTGTATGGTGTCGGACGTAAAGAATAGCACCATCCCATATCTTCCCGTGGGTGTCGTAAGAGACGACTAAGGGAATTGCCAGCGAATGGGCAGCAGCGTTCTCTGTGCCTTTGTTACAACCGTACTGGGGCGCCTGTGTCCAGCAGTGGACTTTTTCGGCTGAAATGATGATGATGAATGAATTTAGATTTGTGTTTTTGTTTTTGTATGTTTTAAGGGAATTTAATAAAGCATTAAAATAAATACATGAAATGTAGGGGGAATGAGAAACATTTGATTTCGTCAAATATAAGGACTTAAAAAAACATCTAGTCTGTTGAAATTAAAAGTAAATTGCAGGTTTATGGCTTTGATAGACATTACCGTTAGCCACAGTTTAGTATTAAAAGAGCCCATACAAGTGACGATACTTAGGCAACTCCCAATAATAAAACGAACCTAGCTCTAATACTAAGCTATTAACCTTGCTGACTGGCAAATCTTTTCACCACGGCCTGAGCTATTCGTAGCCGTGAACTCATCATTTTTGATACGACCGCACAAAAGGAGCGTTGGTAATGTTTTATTCACATTTTTCAACGTACTTATATTCTTTTGTGATGATTATACATACACACATCGCCCGCGACTTCGTCCGTGAAAATTGTGATATAACATTGCTTATGTTACTCGGTAAAGATGTAGCTTTCTAATGGTGAAAGAATTTTTTAAATCGGTCGAAGAGTTTTTGAGGTAAATCGTAACCAACAAACAAGAAAAAACACAAATCGGTCCTCTTTATATTATACTAGCTCCGGCGCAACTTCGTTTGCGTCACATTTTCCCCGTTTTCGCAACATTTTTCATTGCTGCTCCACTCCTATTGGTCGTAGCGTGATGATATACAATAGCCTATAGCCTTCCTCGATAAATGGGCTATGTAACACAGAAATAATTTTTCAAATCGGACCAGTTGTTTCGGAGCCTATTCAATGCAAACAAACAATCAAATCTTTCCTCTTTATAATATTAGTTTAGATCATCATTTCAGCCGAAAGACGTCCACTGCTGGACAAAGGCCTCCTCCAAGTGTTCCCACATAAGGAGGTCATAAGGAGGGTTTTGCCATAATCGCCACGCTTGGCAGGCGGGTTGGCGATCGCAGTACGGTTGGCACTTACCGAGTACAGCACTTGTTTTAATTAACTATACCTAACTACCTGCCAAAAACCCCATTTACTAGTGGCCAGTCATATTTCTTCTTCTATGGGTCCATGGCATAGGCTGTTCACAATATTTCTCAACAGTTAAGTGCATTTACGCCTTACGGCATTTCATACAAAATTTCAAGTCCTTATTTTCCGAAATGACTGAACCGATTTTAATTAAAATTCATACGCATAAGCAGGATACATAGCTCTAAAAAGTTTCTAAAAAGCATTTTCGAAATGTCTTTAAAAAAAAATGATAATTGTAAATTTTCAGTTTCTATAGATAATTTATAATGCGGTCTAATTTAGCTGTAACACTATTTAAAAAAATGTTTTACTAACTTTCTAGACCTATGTAACCTGCTTATGCGTATTAAGGTTCAATAAAATCGGTTCAGTCATTTCGGAAAATAAGGACTTTAAAGTTTGTATGAAATGTCGTAAGGCGTAAACGCTCTTTACATCGTTATAAAGTTAAACATGCAAAGGTATCTAGACTAAATAACAAATCGTTTTGTAAGTAAATAATCACTTCAAATGATTGCTTTCGTCGCTCTAGTGGTAACAAGCGCTATTGCCGAGCATGTGGGGAGGGGAGGGGGTTAGCCCCTTACCAGACAAAGTGTTATTGGTTTTTCCTATTAGAGAATGGCCAGTACCAGCCTGGAGACAGGATTTTTCCGGTTAACAGCAATAAAGATGATCTTTATTATGTAGGAGCTGGTCAACGTCCTATGTAATAAAATAAAGGGTTCATTCAATTTTGTGGTCTGTATGGTGTCGGACGTAAAGAATAGCACCATCCCATATCTTCCCGTGGGTGTCGTAAGAGGCGACTAAGGATTTGCCAGAGAATGGGCAGCAGCGTTCTCTGCGCTTTTGTGACAACCGTACTGCGATCGCCAACCCGCCTGCCAAGCGTGGCGATTATGGCAAAACCCCCCCTAGGGGAGGCCTATGTCCAGCAGTGGACGTCTGTCAGCTGAAATGAAGATGATGATGAATGATGATTCAATTTTGTTACTGCCTCCATAGACATCAGCTTGACAGACGTCAAGTGCACGGCAAAATTGAATCCAAATATTTTACGTTTTATTTATTATCCTTACGACTGGTAAATTGGTGACCCCGACGTGATTGAAAATGGCACATAACGACGAAGTAGCGACCGTCGCCTTAAAGTCACTCATACCAACGTTTTGGCGTGACAAACTACTTCATTGGTTTGCACAATTTGAAACGGTTGTCAAACCGCAGAAGCCCGGCGTTGAAGCGAAGTTCAGCCTTCTAATAGCCCACATCGAGAAGACGGATGTCGAACAAATAGGTGACATCAAACTCAAACTCAAAGCATTTATTTCAATTAGACCATTACAGGTACCTTTGAAAGCCAAAAAACAAAAAAAAAGCGAAGCTACACAGCTACAGTCCCAGTCACAAAGCATAATTGTAAAAGTACTACAGCACTTTAGCGTAGATCTCTTTGGAAAAGAATGGGCAACCATGGACACTCTTTTAAATAAAAATGTGTTACATAATTCATGTTGAAAATCACAAATATGTGAGAACGATGTAGAAATACGTGCAAGTTAAGAGCGTCCAGAGTAAAATATTAAATCATTAATTCAGTTTGAAGGTTTATCAAAATCGGTCAGACATTTCGGAAAATAAAGAATAAAGACATGAAAGTTTGTATGAAATGCCGTAAGGTGTAAACGCTCTTAAAAAGAAAATAACTGACAGCTGTAGAGAGTTAACGTCATGATGTAGGCAATCGTTTACATTGTAAAAGATGGACTGCATACGTTACGGTTGTGTTTATGCAATTCTGTAGTCTGACGTGTTTCACGTTGTTTTTTTTTACAAAAATAGGTCACGAAGTGTGGATGTGGTGGAGTCATTTAGTTCATCATCATCTGCCTAGACTTTTCCCAAACTTTGTTTGGGTCGGCTTCCAGTCTAACCGGATGCAGCTGAGTACCAGTATTTTACATGAAGCGACTGCTAATCTGACCTCCACAACCCAGTAACTGGGTAATACGATACCCTTTGGTAAGAATGGTTTTCAGACTTCTGACTACTCGTAACGACTGTCAAAGATGTATAAATGCCGGGACCAACGGCTTAACGTGCTTTCCGAGGCACGGAGGAAACTCGGTATGTTATGATGGTCACCCATCCACGGACCAAACTCGGCAAGCAGCTCTTAGTTCCTGACGTCCTTATTGGCAGTACTTAGCTGAATAGAATGTAGTCGACATAAGACAAAAGTATATTGAAAGTTGTCCATGCAAGTAGGTGCGTACTATAATCATTTATATATGGGACCTAGGTCTGTTTGCAATGTCCTTATATCTAATTGGGGCTATCGCGCTTGAATTCGCCGCTAGGGGCGCGGGGCGTTCGTGTAGAGTAAGGTCAAAATCAAAATGTTTTTATTTTACATAGGCCTACATGGGCACTTATAAAACGTCGACAAAAAGGTCTCGGTTCGGATCGGTCGTTTCCTATGGAGAAAAAACGGCAAGAAACTCCATGGTTACTCTTTTAAAATCATTTGGTTTTACAATATTTAAATGTTAAAGCGTCCGCAGAATATCACGTCTTAGCGTGTTCGCGCGGTTTCGCACGTATTTTAACAAATTTTCACGACTGTGGTCAAGATTGAGTCATTCCTGATTAACTATGTGAAGTCAACTTGAAGATTTTAACTTTGTAAATACAAAAATAATTTGACCACTGCAATAAATGTTGAATAATAAGTATAACTTTTATGTTAAACAATTTTGATATTTGTGATTTCTTGTAATAAAATGCGTTTTTTTTTTTGGTTTTATGTTTTGAGTTTGTTTTTCGATTTCGTTTTATTTTCTTTTTTCTTTGTTTAATATATTTTTAATTTTTTTAATTTTTACATTGTAAGTTATGTAATAGGAAGTTTACGTTATGTTGTTATACGTAATACAATGAACTTTTTATGAAGCCATTGGTACTTTAAAGTTAAAAATCGAATTAAAGCGAGACCTTTCTCGCCAGTGGTGCCATCGTGTGCGCTAAACAACGAAACGCCTCATTAGATTGGTTGCAGGAAACAACTAAATATTTCAGAGTTTTAATAGTAAATCCATCTCAATATTGTTCAACTCTTATTTTAAGTGCCTGCACGCATCACATTTCTTTCATCTATGATGTTAAAATAAGTGCATCCATCTGTTAGAGGTTATTTTTAAAGTCAAACTCAATAGATTATCGTTTTTTCGGAAGCTTTTCGTAGATTGTAAGACTGTGTTGAATATCTCTGTATTTTGTTTTGTTAAAGTAGAAACTCGTTCCGCGGAAACTTGGATTATGAAAAGTGCTTTGGGTCAGTTGGGTTTTTTAGATGGCATTAGCATATTTAGTATCTACATAAGTATGAAAAGTATAATTTTTTAAAACGTAATGTGTAATGTGTTTTGGTAATGTGATTTGCTATGATTAACACCTTAATAAGACTCCGTGGCTGCTACTGACAAATTCCTGATGGAAAAACCCAAGTACACTTTAAGTACATCTCTGGCTAACCCTTCGGGTATAACAGGCATGATGTTCATCATCATCTGCTGCCTTTTCCCAACATAGTTGGGGTCAGTTTCCAGTCTTATCGGATTCAGCTAAATACCAGTATATAGCGAGCGAGTGCTTATCTGACCTCCACAACCCAGTTAGTACTGGGTAATACGATACGCCTTGGTAAGACTGGTTGTCAGACTTTCGGGACACTGCCTACCTGTAAAGAATCGACTGTCAAAGATCTACAAATGACAGCTGGGACCAACGGCTTTAGCGTGCTTTCCAAGGCACAGAGGAAACTCGGTATGTATGGGTGGTCACCCATCCACACACCAACCTAGGCAAGCACAGCTTAACCTAATGATCGACCCGAGCGGCAGTTATTATTTAGCCACGACCTCGTCAGCTCGTCGTCAGGCATGATGTTATGCTTTGTTATTAATTTAGAAATGTTTACCAACAGTGTCCTCGTGCCAATGTCATTCAACAGTCAAAACATCCATGCAAGACTGTAGAAACCAAAAGAAACCTAACAGCTTTAATAACTAGGTGATAATTACTTTAAAATTGTTCGTAGAAGAAGGATCATAAGGCCGTTGTCCATGAACCATTAGATTATCGTTCCAAAGTTAAATAAAAACTGCAAACCCGTGATTATGAGCTAGTGCAATTATTAAAGGTTAAAAAAATCTCGAGAGCTCCACGCCATCGCCATTGTACAACAAATTTAAAAAACAATGATTCAGGCAGCACAGATAATAAATACGAGTGTGTGTGTTGGTATTATTCATCATTCTTTTGCCCTTATCCCAATTTATTTGTCGGCGCAGCATGTCTTCTTCTTCCATACTTGTGTCATCATCATCATCATCATCATCATCATCATTTCAGCCCAAAAGACGTCCACTGCTGGACATAGGCCTCCCCCAAGTCACATTGACATTTTGGGGCGTTTTGAAAGAAAGAAAGAAAAAGAAAGAAAGAAAGAAATTTTGCCATAATCGCCACGCTTGGCAGGCGGTTTGGCGATCGCAGTACGGTTGTTACAAAAGCACAGAGAACGCTGCTGCCCATTCTCTGGCAAGTCCCTTAGTCACCTCTTACGACACCCACGGGAAGATATAGGATGGTGCTATTCTTTAACTCATACTTGTGTGTGTTGGTGTTATTATCAATTAATATATTCATCTGCCTCTAGCCTTTTCCAAACTGTGGTGGGGTTGGTTTCCAGTCTAACCAGATGCATCTGAATACCACTATTTTACTTTCCACAACCCTAACTACTGGGTAATACAATACCTCACGGTAAGACTGGCTGTCACTTTTCAGACATTTCAAGCTTTTTACTACTCTTAGAGTGTCAAATTGTGTCATCTTCAAATGTCAGCCGGGGTCTACGGTTTAAAAATCCGCCCCTAAGACGACCCACTGACCCTTAAAGTCCTTCGAAGGCACGGAGGGAACACCATAGTCGCCCATCCACGAACCGACCACGAAAAGCACCGCTTAACCCTCAAGATCGATCCGATACTTAGCCACGAACCCCAAAACATGAAAAACGCTTACAATATTTCTAAAACTAATCAGCGTTAACTATCCGAAACCATTACAATTACTTTAGAAAACGGAGAAATTCTGATTTTCAACATTTTTGGAGAACTGAGCTCAAATATAAAAACAATGGTTCAGACAATACAGATAATAAATACGATTGTGTGTGTGTTGGTGTAATAAAGAATCCCATTCACATTTATAATTCACACAGTGAAGCCGCAGCTTTACACGCAACGAGGGCGAAGGCTGTCTGCTCATAGCCTTAATAAAAAAAATAGAATTATCAAAATGGCGGAGCGCGCCCTTTTTGATGTAACGAAATATTTATGAAATTAAATTATGATGTATGAGAAACAGTAGGTATCATTACTTTTATCTTTGTAAGGGAATTTTATTAGAATATATTATTGTAATTTTATTATTTATGTGTGTTTTTTCGGATATGAAAAACGTACGTAATTATTATAGGTACAGTGTGTACAATTTGATACTTGTTGTAATTACCTAATCAAACACATGATTACGTTTTTTTTTTGTAAGTTAGAAGTTTATTTGACAAGTCATTATCAGCACTGAAAAACGAGTGATAAAAACATGACCAAATAATCAGCTTTGTAGTACAGTCACTGACAAAACAAGTTTATTGGTACTGTAGATTCAGAGCAAATTGGCTATGTCCGACAGACAAACAGACACGCGAGTGATTCTATAATAGTTTTGTTCGTTAGTTCGGACATACGGAACCCTAAAAATACGTAGAACTATACAGTCAACTGCATTTCAGTGGAAACACTACAATATGAAGGCGCCATCACATTATTATTATTGTCACATTAGTATTGATGTGTTATTGAATGCACAGTGCACATATTAGATTAAATGAATTCACAATATACCTAAATTTTACCTGAAACACTTTTAAAATAAGAAATATCATGTATAATTTCACCCCTTATTGATAAACGCCTTAAAGGGAAGCCTTATTATACTAAGAAGGTGTTAAAGTATATTGCCCTCTCACTCCATTGACATTAGAATGACAATGACAGATACAAAAAAAACCTAAATAAAGAAAACTCTTTGGTATATTTGCAACCAAACATGATAGATGGCAACAAATATGTGTTGAAAGTATATTTATCCTTTGGCATGACCTTTACTGTAATAAATAACGTTAATACGAGAGAGTGTAAATAGAACGCCTGAAGGATGACGCAAATTAAAACGTACTAGCTTTGCCCGCGGCTTCGGTCGCGTTAAGGTCGGCAACAATCCCACGGGAACGTTTTCAATATAGGCTTTAACAATTTGGGAAGGAATGTAGATTCTCATTAGCGAAAGTATTTCCGAATGATTGACTCGTACCTCAAAACTTACAAATTAACCTCTTTAAAATATTAGTGAAGATAGCTATAACTAAGTATACTTACATCAGTTGCCCACTGAACGTGCCTCGGTCCCGCCAAAACACTTCTTTCCATTTTCAAAAAGTGTAAAAAACAATCACATTTCACAACACTAGTCTAATCAAGGCACAACACTTCTAAAGGCACAACACACAAAAAGTCAATTCACTCGAAGTTCGAAAATAGAGTATCGATAAAAAATCGTTACGTTTCGTTTTCTAGGCAGAAGCGCGTTTATCTGTTTTGAATTTAGAAAATGGTTGGTGTAAAAAGCGTAATTGGTCGCGTCCGCGGCGGCGTCCGTCGTCGCTGACTCACTTCACCGTCGCTAACAACCACTAACTACCTCAGTGACGTGATACTATGCAAATTTTCATGCATTTTTCCCCCTCGTGCGACAAAAAACACCCGCCATCTCATGCGGACAGACACAAACAGCTGATAGGTACGTACTCGCAAGAAAAATCTGTTATTACGCTCGATCGGGTTAGTGTGCCGCGCGAAATGGGAATATCATCATTCTCGCTCTATCTAGAGGGGTTTAGATAAGTAGCTTGATAATAATTTGCATCTGATAGACGGCTGATAATAATTTCCTTTTTGCGATCTATTGTTGCAACGTATGTAGCGGTGAAAGCAATTAGTCTGTTACTAGCCACATAAATTAGGTCTCAAACGCGCTTTGTTTATGTTCAACAATATTGTTACTGAATGAACACTGAACTGTTACATTTTAATGAGAATGAACGAGTAAAATTCAGGACAATTTAAGCTCTAACGAATGGGCTAACAGACGTGTAATTACGAAATTTAATGCCGTAAATTGAGATAATGCCTGACATCCAAGATCCAGGTCGACACGACGTGAGTCACTTCATTGCGCTAACAATTACGAACTAAGTGCTAGCAACACTGTTTTCGGCACTAAAAACACTTATCACTGCTTGTGAAACACGTGGTCAGAAAAGAAAAGTATAAAATGTCAAAATTCAAAAATTTGGCGAATCGAACACTTGATTTCGCGGCACAATTTAAGCGTGACAGCTCGAAATGGCGCCAAAATTGACAGGTGATTTATTTTTTAAATTGTTTTCTTTATTTTTGTTTTATTTGAATGTGGTATCGTGTCGCGGGGCGATGGCCGACTAGAAGAAGTTAGTGTGGCGAGTGGGAGTGGTGGCCGGCAGGTGGTGGGATCAATACCATAGTCTGGGGCGCACGCACTGACCGCCGCGTCGCGTGGCGGGCGCGAACACTCTATATTTGGATCAGCCATGGGTGTGTCAATGTCTGTTTATTAAATTGTGGGGGCTGTCATGTTAAGGCTGTGTGAAAATATGCTTGTGCCTACATCATTATTTTTTTACCAGTTTTTTTTTTATATTTCTGTACTAAAAAATGCATGTAAAGCCCTACTTACTTCAATTCAAGCTTGAAGCTTGTTGATTTACATACGATTAGCAAAAAAAAAAAAAAACAAAAAAAGTTTTATTATTCAGGAGAAAACAAGAATTCAATGAGTTATTTTATAGACTTAAAAACATAACAAGAGTTCAAATAAAATGATTTTTTACCGTTGAACCGACAACTTTGAACACTTAACGGAAAAGTTTTTAAGTAGTTATAGCAGTCAACAGCGGAAAACGTATAAAAGTTTCAGTAGTTCAGCGATATATTATTACTAGCATAGTAATAAACTTTTAGAAATGCTACAAATAGATTGTTTGTTTTAGAGTTAATCATTTGATTATGATGATGATGTAACTGTAAACTCCTGTATTTTGATCACAACATAATTTGGGAAAAGGCTAGGTAGATGCCTAGCCTTTTCCCAAACTATCTTGGTGTCGGCTTCCAGTCTAACTGGATGCAGCTGAGTACCAGTATTTAACATAAAACGACTGCCTATCTGACCTCCACAACCCAGTAACTGGGTAATACGATACCCCTTGGTAAGACTGGATGTCAGACTTCCGGCTTCTGACTACACGTAACGAATGTCAATGATCTACAAATGACAGCCGGGACCAACGGCTCAACGTGCTTTCCGAGGCACGGAGGAAACTCGGTATGTAATTATAGTCACCCAACAACGGACCAACCTCGGCAAGCACGGCTTAACCTTAAAGATTGACCCGTGCGGCTGTTATCAGTTAGCCACGAGCTCGTTAAATGGACTGGAAAAACCAATGGCTATACATATTCTGCTTATCATAAATTTATGCCTATTTACCTCGAAGGGTTTAGTAGATACTAGCTGTCCGGCGCAACTGCATCACATTTTCGCCGTTCTCGCAACATTTTTCATTGCTACTCCACTCCTATTGGTTGTACCGTGATGATATATAGCCTATAGCCTTCCTCGATAAATGGACTATCTAACACTGAAAGATTTTTTCAAATCGGACCAGTAGTTTCGAAGCCTATTCAATGCAAACAAACAAACAAACAATCAATCAAATCTTTCCTCTTTATAATATTATTATATATTATAGTTTAGAAGTTTAGATGTAGGTAGTTTACATCTAAGTAACATGTAACATAGGTGAGCCTGCAAGGTCGGGGAGTGTTATTTTGTTTTTCCCCCGCAATTTGACAGTAACAGCCAGGAGTGTGGGTTTTTACCCATTAAAACATTACCTGTTATGTTTTTCTAGTTTCAAGCGTGCAAGATATGACATTACACCACTTATTGATGGACGGTCTTCGGTATGAGTCTGGGAGAAATGATTTGTTTAAGGTTTTGCTTTGCCTTTTTAATGAGAAAAGAGTGAATCACCCAATTGTACTGAGTGTGATAAGGTCTCTACCTTATCACAACCACCCATACTACCACCCATATTTTAGCGGAATGTGTTCGTAACGAAGCTGAGAGGAGTAACTTTTTCTTAAAAATTGTCTTAGGTCTTTTGATGTTGGCATATATATAACAGTGTTTTGGCTGCCCCCTTGTCCAGGACAGCCAAAAATCTATATAAAATTGTTATCTTAGGTATTAAGCGTAGCTCTATAAACGAATAAAAAAGAAAAAAAAGTTGGCATTTTCCATAAAATCCTGGGTCAACCAAATGGCGATGATGCGAAGAGTCTGTTTAGGTTCATGGCGAGATATGACCAATGTGGATTTAGAGTACGATGGGACTGACGTACGCAGTGCGATTATAAATGTACCAAAAAAAAAAAAAGATATTTATGACCATTGACCATGGATGGACATTTTCCAAGGAAGGAATTGACAGACAATTTGTAACTTTGCTTTTATCGTGATTGGGATTTAAAAAGTCAAAGACCTTAGTGAGCATACAAGAGAATAATTTATAAATCACCATATTTAACGGAACTTTGATGATTTGCAAATTAGAAGGCCCTCCTGACTAAAATCTTAAATGGTTTGTCCTAAAAATACTCTAGCAATGAGAAAATAAAGGCAATTTTTTGTAATGTCTGATTTTTTTTTTTCATAAACGGTTCCTAACTAATGTATATAACATTACAACGATTAATAAACTAATAAAAAAAAACTAAAATAACAATAAACTATAAAAGGGTGCCAAAAAACTCCTCCTCAACGCTGTCAGCTGGTAATGTGCCCAAGACACTGGCAGCATTGCTACGTCGTTTGGCAATACCTACTTAGCCTTTGGCCAAAGTAAAAAAGATTAATTGAATATCATAAGCATGATTGCATTTCAGGAAATGTAACATAAGCAATACATATTTTATTACCTAGGTACATAAATACACGCACGTAAGCAATTGTAATAATTGCTAACGTTACCAACACATAAGAACGATTAACACACATCATAATGTACGTAACATTTTGTTCTACAAGTTTAGTCCACTTTGTAAGAAACAACTTCATTTTATTGAACATAATAATTAATATGAAAAAGCTATGGAGATACATATACAGGGTGTAACGGAAAGGGTATTACATACTTAAGGGTGTTGTGAACATGTTTCTCCATCGGACAAACATCGTAATAGCGAAAAAAAATCTCAGCCATACATTTGGGTCGAATAGGTATTGAATTTTGTATGGGGAGCAGATATTTTTTTCGCTATTACGATGTTTGTCCGATGGAGAAACATGTTCAGTTTGATGGTCTGTAGCACACCTTTAAGTATGTATATATATACCCTTTCCGTTACAACTGTATACATGCAATCACGCCTTTTTCATGGGGATAAGCAGGAACTACGAAATGTCACCTGCATTCTTAAATAATTGTCATCATCTGCCTAGCCTATTCCCAACTATGTAGGGATCGGCTTCCAGTCTAACCAGATGCAGCCGAATATCAGTACTTTACATGGAGCGACTGTCTATCTGAACTCCATACCTAACTCCGTCAATACTGGGTGGGTCATTATCTATTTTTTTTTCTTGCATCTCTGTGAAGGGTGAGACAGAGATGTACCAGTGTAAACCCTCATCTAGCCAGAAATGTTTTAGTCCCACGTAATTAGGGGTGAGCTTATTGCCATCAACGGGACATAAATCCAAACTAAATCCTGGTGAGAAAAACCTAAAAACCAATTTTTCCGACCTGAGAATCGAACCCTGGACGTCAAGCACAGCAGTAGCGCTTACGACCAGTAGATAAACGAAGCAGAAAAATGTCGGGTGCCCAAACAGTTGGGTCGAATAGGTATTGAAATTTTGTATGGAGCAGCACATATTTTTTTCGTTATTACGATGTTTGTCCAATGGAGAAACATGTTCAGTTTGATGGTCTGTAGCACACCGTATGTGTATACCCTTTCCGTTTCACCCTGTATAGGATAATAGTCACGACTTTTCATACAAACTTTCAAGACATTATTTTCCGAAATGACTGGATCGATTGTAGGTAATGAAACTTCATAAGCATAAGCAGGATACATAGGTCTAAAAAGTTACTAAAAACATTTTCGAAAAATAGTGTTACAGTTAAATTAGACCGATTATAAATTATCTATAGAAACAGAAATTACCAATTACCTTTTTTTTCGAAAATGATTTTTATTAACTTGTATCCTGCTCATGTGAATTAAGTTTAATTAAAATCGTTCCAGTCATTTCGGAAAATAAGGACTTGAAAGTTTGTATGAAATGCCGTAAGGGGTAAACGCTCCAAACTAAAGCCTTTGACAAACTTGTGGTGACTGCAAGTTTCGGATAAACATTTATGTAGATTCTGGCGTCTGCTGAAACCCTTAGGTTAGATTTCGGTATAGCGTTTTGACTGTAGTAGTGTGTTTGTCTAGGACTTGACTATACAAAGTGTAAACGGAAGCCGTCAACCAAGCATTCTGCACATCAAACTAACTTACTCTACGCAAAAGTTATAGCTGGGAAACGACATTTTTTTTTGGGTGAAAAATCACTGTTTACGGTAGAGCTCAATATAATGCACTCAAAACCTTGTATTGAGTTATTCATCAGTTATAAAATTTACATCCTCATCATCATCATCATCATTTCAGCCCAAAAGACCTCCACTGCTGGACATAGGCCTCCTCCAAGTGTCGCCATATTGACATTTTGGGGGGTTTTGCCATAATCGCCACGCTTGGCAGGCGGGTTGGCTATCGCAGTACGGTTGTCACAAAAGCACAGATAAAGCTGCTGCCCATTCTCTGGTAAGTCTCTTAGTCGCCTCTTACGACATCCACTGGGGGATATGGGATGGTGTTATTATTTACGTCCGACACCATACGGAGCAAAAATTTGCAATAACTTGTGAAAAAGTTTTGGAACTTTGACCCCCAATATTTCCGGTCTAGTTACGGTGATATGAGGTTTTCAGGAATGGCCCAGAACAAAAATATTATAGCAATGAAGGGGAGAACAAGAGTGGCTTTCGGAGACATGGGTTAGTATTTCTTCAGACGAGCTCTTGAACAAACAGCTTTAATATGCATTTTCCTTTCCTGCCGTCCCAGTTTTTAACCAGTCCAGCTTGAACCACAAACAAGAAACTATGTTTAAAATCCAAGGAAGTGCATAATGGTTTGATAGATCACTTCTAGGGTAGTTACAGGTACTTGGCAACACCGTAACCTACATTACATGTTGCCATGGTGACGGTAGAAGCAACATGGTGGATGTTATTACGCCCTTCAACCTGACGGGTACCTTGCAGTTGTTATCTTGTCTTGTAAAGTCTAAGGTCTTGAAATATTATGGAAAATGTATGAGGAAGTTTGTGGTAGAGTTTAATGATAGTTACGAGGACACTGAAGAATGAAAGGTAGGTATCTATGAGCGTTTACATCTTACGACATTTCATACAATCTTTCAATTCCTTATTTTCCGGAATGACAGAACAGATTTTAATGAAACTTCATACGCCTATGCAGGATACATAGACCTAAGAAGTTACTAAAAACATTTCGAAAAATTGTATTACAGCTTAATTAGACCGATTATCTATAGAAACAGAAATTCAAATTATCTTTTATTTTAAAAGACATTTCGATACATTTTTTTTTGCATGGAGCGACTGCCTATCTGACCTCCACAACCCAATTAGTATTGGGTAATACTATAACCCCATGGTAAGACTGGTTGACAGAGTTTCGGGACACATTCTACGTCAAAGATCAATACTCAATACTCAATTATTTATTGCATTCCATATGTGTTAAAAAGATGTCTACAAATTAGAGATCAGTATGGACCCTGTCGATCTACAAATAACAGTCGGGACCAACGGCCTATCTATATATACTAACTTGTATTTGTTTTCTTACAGGATGGGATTATTCTTGATCACCCTCGTTTTTATTACCCTTGCCTAACCATAGTCTGATTAAAAAAAACCATAATAGTCAATAAGTATTCACAAAACGGAAAACATTGGAATATTTAGCCACCATAAATCATGAAAAGCTAGACTACAAGTGAAGTTAAACCTGTGATGCCCCACGACATTGCCAAGTCGACAAACATTTTTTAGTCTGACAACAATATTGGCAACAAGCGGGAAAGTTCCAAGTACTTTTGGCATCCACGCAAACGTGTTGCCTGTTCGCTATCTTTTTATTTGTTAGCAATACCGACTATCTTACTGATTTATCACTTTATTTGATGTGGCAACTTCGATTAATAACGTAATAGTCTCAATAAATAATTGTATTATTGGAACGGTATTCGTATGTAGATTTTCGTTTGAAATATGGGTTCTTTATTGGGGGCAGATAAGGTATTTTTATGTGGACTAATTGTGTTTGGCAGTTTATTTTGGTTTGAAGTGATTTGCTTGCCGGTTCACTGTAATGCATTAGGTTCTTATATAGACAAATCAATAAACTGAAGTGTCTGTTTGTGATTTAAAAATAACAGCTATTCACTGAATGCATATAACGTACCTATACGGTACTTATAAAAACACCATAATTATGTTTCTTTTAAATGTGTGTCTGTATGTTTGCTTATTTGTTCCGTTGACGGGACGTCTCCTGGCAATTAGCTGATGTTCCGACTATTCGGCTACTAGTCGGTTAAGCCGACTATCCAGCCACTTTCGTAGTCGGCGACTATTCGGCAAAGAGCGCCAAATATCCGGCTTCTTACTTTGTATGCATTTCTCAATAAAATATATATAGGAGGAATTACACTAACTAAACAAAATTCACACGATTGCTTCGATGTCTGAACCAGCAGTAGCGGTTGCAAGTATTAAACCAAAAAGGCGGTTTTCAAACAAAAGTTAGTCATTGTTAACGCAAGTCCGTGATTTTACAAACCGCACGACATGCGACTAGCAACGCCATCTGTATTCAAACTAAAGTACTAAAGTTAGACTCACGTCGAATAGAAACTTAACGCAAACGTTAACGTACAAGTTTGGGGTTACCTCTTTTAGGTAAAATTAAAGTGCCTAACAGAGTTGTTATTACCAACATTCTAATAAATTTGGCTGTAAATTCTGCAATACCTTAAGTTTAATTCGTTGCACATTAGATACTAGTTTTTGACCGCGGTATTGCCCACGCAAAGGTCGAAAATTATCTCATGGGAACGTACTACATCACGCCTGTTATCCGCGAAGGATCTGCCAGAGATGACCCCAATGGTACCTACACTCACATTTCGAGAATAATGTTTAAGTCTCATACAATAGGGGGCGAGCCTATAGCCATGAAAAAAGGAAACCAAAACGATGATCGATGATTTTTATTGAAATGCTGTTACGCAACTTAAAATGTCTCTATGTAAATGCTCTGTATGGTGTCGGACGTAAAGAATAGCACCATCCCATATCTTCCCGTGGGTGTCGAAAGAGGCGACTAAGGGATTTGCCAGAGAATGGGCAGCAGCGTTCTCTGTGCTTTTGTAACAACCATACTGCGATTGCCAACCCGCCTGCCAAGCGTGGCGATTATGGCAAAACCCCCCAAAATGTCAATGTGGCGACACTTGGGGGAGGCCTATGTCCAGCAGTGGACGTCTTTTGGGCTGAAATGATGATGATGAATGAACTTAAAATGTTATTAACATTACGTAATAGTCAGCCTTTGTGTTAAATAATTGTGTTTAGTTGTGGGTAAAAGTATCCTTGTTATTGGTGGAAAAGTACTAGCAAGTACGAGTAGTTACATAAAAATTGTATGAGGGAGCTACATCTGCCAACAAACTGTTTTACAGTTTTGCAGAAGTAATATATTTTGTATCACGGATGTAACCACGAATAAACACGTTCTTTTTTCATCAACCGGCCACAATCCAGGCTCCGTGACTGCTACTGAGAAAATTCTTAAAGAAAAAAAACACAATAACAATTAGACAGACCCAGGAATCTTTCACCTCATGCTCAGCAGTGGCGATTGCGACCATTCGAACGACGAGGCAGTAAAACTCTTTTCAGAGAAAGTTAGTAATATAAAAAGTTATACTGAAGCATTACTGGCGAAATAAGAGTTTACACAAGATACACTTCAAGAAAAATGATACCATATTTTCTTGAAGAACACGTAGGGGAAAATTATGAGCATATTTACAAACAAGGTCAAAGTAACGTAACCGAAGAAGTCACTTGGAAGAACAACAATTCCTTGCGGACAAACAACTTTGATTGTAGGCGTATCGAATAATATTAATGTTGCCTAAATAAACAGTTGCCTACACAATATCAAATAACCCACAAGTGGGTCATCGAAAACTTTCCTTTTCCCTATAAATCTTGACAATGAGAATCCTTCAAAAACTTCGCAAATAATAAAACCAATTTGTCTCATAATTCTCAATAAGAATTAGTCACAGCAGGGTGCCATACACAAAAAATATAATGGATAAAGCACAGGAAACCAGGACAATGGACGTGTCCTGTATAAAACATGGCGCTTGACAAATACCGATTAAATTATGGGTTTTGGGACACCCTGATAGCTTCCAATGTGTTGAAACGAAATATTACTTTTTGTGGTCCCGAAAATGTAAGAGGGTAGTTGGATTTCTGAAATTAATGGTGCCCAGGTGGGACTCAATGTTAGAAAAAATTCAGGTGAACGATTTTCGATTGCAAGTTGACAGGTATTCTGTGACAAGCTGTTTATTGTTTAGAAGAAGGAATATAGTAATATTTATGTTCAACAACAATTTACCAGTTATGTTTAAGTCACAAATATGTAGGCGGCGAGGGTATTGCCATCACCCGTGTTCTTTATCAGGGCTAGTTAGTTAGTAATACTTGATAAAAAACCGGCCAAGTGCGAGTCTTACTCGCACACAGGGTTCCATAGCTCCAAAAAAAAAAATAAAAAAAAAACAAATAACAAAAATCAATCAAAAACAATCAAATCAAAAAAAAACAAATCAAACAAACAAAAAAAAAAATCTAATCAAAAAAAAAAAAAACAATCTAATTTTTTGACTTTATTAAGCATGCGTCATTTGTGTACCTACTCATAATATTTGCACGACTGATAAGTCGAATATAGTGAGTCATATAAAAATTATTTTTCCACATTATTGTACCTATTCATATTCATTCATATTCATTTATTTTGCATTCCATATTGTAAGAAGGATGTTACAGGGGGCTTAAAGCTAGGTACATAAATATGGACCCTGTAAGGGCACAGCAAAGTTGGAGCCTGGGAGAGGGCTTTAATTTTATTAATTAGTTGGTATACAAAGGCAACAATATTCAAAAATAAAATAAAAAATAATAATAACAAAACTATTTAGTGAACCATATTAATTTAAAATTTGTCATTTAGGTATTCATTAATAGTATAATAGCATTTATATAATAAAAATTGTTGTAATTTATTTATGAATGAATTAAATTTTTGTTCATTTTTAATTATATCGGGTAATTTATTATAAACTTTCATTGACATGGCAAGGGCACTTGTTGAGTGCATTTTAAGCTTAGAGCTCGGTAGGTTTAGTCTATTTTTATGACGTAATGTGTATCTTGACTGTATGTTTTCTCGTACCTATATTCTGGCAAATAAATTAATTTCATTTCATTTCATTTCAAACAATATAATAACAATATTTTGAACTGTCATTCATTAGTTAGTAGTATTAGTTAGTAAACTTCCACACAACCGCAAAACTAAATTTGATTTTTCATAGTATGTTTATGAAAAACAAAGTTACTGCTGCAGTTTGATGGAAAAGTCCCATGTCTCAAAAACTAAACATCATATCTTATTGAAACCAATTTTCGTTGATAGTTTTTTTTACGTTCTACAATCCTAAATATTTTCAGAATTTTCCTCCTCTTACTTTAGAAATTAGAGGGGGGGGACACACATTTTACCACTTTGGAAGTGGCTCTAGCGCAAACTATTCAGTTTAGAAAAAAATGATATTAGAAACATCAATATCATTTTTGAAGACCTATCCATAGATACCCCACACGTATGGGTTTGATGAAAAATTTTTTTTTGGTTTTCAGTTCTAGGTATGGGGACCCCCTTAATTTATTGTTTTTTTTCTATTTTTGTGTGAAAATCCTAATGCGGTTTACAGAATACATCTACTTACCAAGTTTCAACAGTATAGTTCTTATAGTTTCGGAAATAAGTGGCTGTGACATACAGACGGACGGACAGACAGACAGACAGACATGACGAATCTATAAGGGTTCCGTTTTTTGCCATTCGGCTACGGAACCCTAAAAACCCAATATCACTTTGCCAGATCTGGGAATTGAATCAAATCTGGCCTCGTGGCTAGGAGTACCACTACGACCACTAGATGCGACCACTAGACCACAGAGGAAGCAAACTTTTTTACTTCACTTTGTACATATTAAAAAAATGTATCTTCCCTACGTACTTCTATATACCCAAAAATATGCAAGCAATTAAAGCAAGACAGAAGCAGAAAAGCAGGGTAATGATGATGGTCGGTTTGCCTAATGATCATTCTCCTGGCTTTATTCCAATTAGCGTGGCATCTTCTTCCATACATCTCTTTTACCCGTTTTCTCAGCTGTCATCCTTTCTAGCCATATCATCCTTCACACAGTATAGCCATCGTTTCTTTGGTCTTCCACTAATCTTATAGCCATCCACATTCATACTCTAAATTACGCTTCATGTTCGTCATTCCTCCGCATCAAACTCAAAGCGTTTATTTCTATTAGAGCTTTACAGGCACTTTTGAAAGTCAAAAAACAATAAAAAAAACGCAACACGCATGCACGCATCACATGTCCATTCATATCGCGATAACCGATTACTAAACAACTTTTCAGACAGTTATTCTTTCAAAAGGAATAAAAATATTACATTCAAATGCTCAAAATAATCTTTCAACTGACAGCCACTTTCAACAAGAGGATTACTGAAAGGACTGTGGGCGATCCTCCCCCGCTTTTTAACGTCAAACTTTATAATAATTATTGAAGTTTATCTCGCACAAACTGAGTGGTAGTCGGCCGTTTGTTTGAAAATTTTCTTTTTCTGTTTCTGGCAACTGAACCCTTGACAACGATTCAGCCAGCGTTACCATTAACGTTCGACTATTTAGAATTTCCATTAATGGTGGTCGATCAATTGATATTCATTTATTTAGCATTCGAATTGGCATAGTACACCCTATTCTTGAAGGATTTTTTGTTTGGGTAGAAAAGCTTATGTGAAAGTGTGATGTAGCAAAGATTGACTTTAGACTTTTAGGTTAAGGTTCAGTAACGGCCACACAAGTAGCGGAATGTCCGTGGACTCCGGTATCTCTAAGATACTTCAGAAAATTGCGGTCGTGACGACAACACAGTATTTGTAAAAAAACATTGTCTGGAGTCGCATTTTGTCTGTACTGGTTTGACCTAACTTTGGTTGTTCTTGAAACAATAATGCAACCTTATTGCGACATGATCTTCCTGCCCTTGTCCCATATTACTTGGGGCCGTTTTTTACGTTCCTTTGTCAACCGTCACGCAATTATTTACTCCTTTTTCTCTCACACAATCCATCCATCGTTTCCTTGGTCTTCCTCACTCCAACCATCAACATTTATATTCATCACTGTTTTAGTTACATGCCAACAATAATGCACTTATCAAAAATGAGAGAAACGATGAGTGAAAATCAAAAGTAGAAAAATAAGAGTGCCATGCAAAATGCTATGGATGAAATAAAACAATAGTCCACTAGTCTTCCTTCAACCAATGGTCTGCGAGGACGTAGTTAACAGTGTATTCCATATAATACTGCAGAGCGGCACGTCCCACTGCCTCAGACAGGACAGGAAATTAAATAAATACCCTTCTTAAAAGCAAAGTCCCTTAACTAGTTCATTTTTAACAAAAGGACAATGGGCAATCCTTTTCCAATCCGCTCCGCTTTTTAACGGCAAAGCTTATAATACTGAAGTTTATCTTGCACAAACAGTGAGGTCCTAGTCCGGAGTGACCATTGTTCGGCGTGAAATGGTTCTGTGCAATGGTTACTTGTATTGTTTCTGGGGAATTTAGAGGTTATGGGGATAATATTTTCCAGTTGAGTACTTAGTTTTATGCCGACTAGAGATTATTTATTTCTATGGGAAGGTTTTAAAAGGTAAATAAATAACGTAAGGGAGCACTAACGCAAATAACTAAAATTTATAATTGGATCAGTGATGAACTACCTAATCAATACGGCGTTCCTCAAGGCAGCATCCTCGGCCCAACTTTATTCTTAGTGTATATAAATGATTTATGTAATATTAAGCTACAAAACGGAAAGATCATAACGTTTGCGGATGATACTGCCTTGGTATTCGATGCTGATACGTGGGAAGAAGTTCAACATTATGCTCAACAAGGCTTCAATACAGTATATAAATGGTTGTATGCTAACTTACTTACCCTAAATGTCGATAAAACGAAATACATGACATATTCCCTTAGACGGCAGGACCAACCAAACTTCAAATTGAAAGCCCACACATGTAATACAAACACAAACCTTTGTTGTTGTCCTGTTTTACTAAAAACGGAATCAATTAAATATCTCGGCATAATTATAGACTACCGTCTCAGCTTCCAACAACACATTGAAACTTTAGTTAAAAGAATCCGCAAACTAATCTACATATTTAAAAATCTACGACATATATCCGATACTTCAGTAATTAAATTAGTTTATTTCGCGTTATGCCAGTCTGTGCTAGCCTACTGTATCACCACCTGGGGCGGTTCCTCTAAATCGTATTTGATTAATTTAGAGAGAGCTCAAAGAGCTATATTAAAAGTCAGTTGTTTTTTTCCATTTCGCTATCCGACCTTTGATCTTTACCAACACTGCAAAGTTCTAACGGTCCGGCAGTTGTTCATACTCATGACCGTGTTAAAACTGAACTCCCCATAGATCACGATTTCCTTACTCAAAATAGAAGATCAGCAAATATTTGTCCAATCATACGTTTTAACACCAGTTTTTCCCAAAAATTTTACGCGTTTCTTGGCACTTTTCTTTATAATTTGATTAATAACAAAATATCTATTTACACACATACTAAAGCTATTTGTAAAAGAAAACTGCGCACCTGGCTATTAAGTCTTGACTACGCTTCCACAGAAAATTTACTTAAACCTGTGTCTTAACACTCACACATATACACTTACACACTCACATTCACACACACATCAACTCACGCATTGCACCAATGCACTTTCATCACACACACCATTTCCACTTTCATCCCTTTGATTAGAAATTATGTCTTATGTACATCCTAAACTACATCTTAAAACCACTTTTTTGTTTAATCTAGATTTTCTTATTATGCTTGCTAGCATAATAATTTATAAAAAAACTAAGTTATTTTATTTTATTTTTTTCCTTTAAAAATGTTTGTTTTTACTTTGGAACTATAGTATGTTTCAGTTATTTTATGTTTTTCTATAATTCCATATTTTTGAATTTCAAACAACCTATTAAATTTTGATGCTTACTACTTTCAGTTCTATATATTTTATCTTGACTTGTATTTTTGTAAAAATGGAATGTTTACTTATAAGCCCGAGAGGTGATCTGTACCTCAGGATCTCCCTATAGCAGACACCTTTCTCCATATAAGATTGTGCAAGTGTGAACCAGCGCCTTATGTAATGATGTCGAGATAAATAAAGATTTATGATTATGATTATGATTACTAAGCAAGGATAAAAAAAAACTCTTGATAAGGCATAAATAGACCTAGAGAATCTAAGGTGGTGTAGTTTTCCCCGTTTAGTTCCTCAGGTCAATTGCCTAAATACGTTTTTAGGACGGCATTAAATATTTTTTGTGACGGCGAGTGTCTGACACGTATTTGAATTTTCAGCTCAAGTTCGAGGTTGTGATTTTTTAAGCTCCAGGCAATCCACTAAATGGAAAATGGTGGTTCTTCTAACAGCATTACAGCAGTACAGTAACTAGAAAGTTCCCAGGTATGGTCTAGAACAAAAGAAATATCGCAATGACGGAGAAAACAAGTGTCTTCAAGTGGCTTCGTTAAAATTTTTAACCCATTATACATATAAGAGAGCTGTGGGTGGCAATACATAACGGGTAAATTAAGAGTATATCATTTACACCACCTGACGGCACGGTTGACGCAGTGACTATTGACTGCTGCGCAGCGATTGACTGCTGCCCAGCGTGTCGCGGGTTTGATCCCCACACGGAGCAAATATTTGTAAGACCGACAGATAGTTGTTCCGGGTCTGGTTGTTTGTGTATGTGAGTTTAAATGTTTGTAAACGCACCCACGATACAGGAGAAATTTCTAGTGTAGGGCAATGTGTTTTTAAAAAAGAACTAAAAGAAAAAAACCTGAGCCTAATCTTTCGAGGATTAGGCCTTATTTATTCTGTGTTTGAATCCCTCACAAGATTATCCTTTTAATTTCGCTTCGAAAAGCAGAGATTAGTTGCAATGGCAAGTTAGAACTGAGAAAGGAGGATAGTAAAGGCTCCCAAACTATTAGGAGGCCAGAATTATGAAGGAAGTATTGTATTTAGGAATCTCACAATCAAATCTTTATACATTTTGATTATCATGCAGCATGCAATGGGACCTCCATTGCATGCTGCTGGTGGCTAAATAATAACAGACGCACGGGTCGATCTTTAATGCTAAGCCGTGCTTGCCGAGGTTGGTCCGTGGATAGGTGACCATAATTACATACCGAGTTTACCGTGCTTCGGAAAGCACGTTAAGCCGTTGGTCCCGGCTGTCATTTGTAAATCTTTGACAGTCGTTACGAGTAGTCAGAAGCTAAAAGTCTGACATCCAGTCTTATTAAGAGGTATCGTATTACCCAGTTGCTTAGTTGTGGATGTCAGATAGGCAGTCGATTTATGTAAAATACGGGTACTCAGCTGCATCCGGTTAAACTGGAAGCCGACCCCAAGATAGTTTGGGAAAAGGCTAGGCAGATGATGATGCAATGGAGATAATACTTCCAATACCAACGAACCAATACCAAAGAGCATCGCTAGCAATCATTGAAAGTACTCTCAGCGGGCTGGCAGGGAGAGGGTAGTTTGAGTTGGCCTGTTTGAAGTAGTTCATTTATACTGTTTGGTTGGCTCGATATCTTGGTGGGTTTGGTTTTGTTAATTGGTGTACCTACAGAATATTTTTTTTTAAATGCGTTCACGGTTAAAATAAATAAAATGTCACTAACTTCCGTGATTATTAATTATTGTTATATTGGGACCTCAGAATACCTAATATTTAATAATCACAGTAGATCAGTGACAGTAAGTTTAGTTTTTTTTTAAAGCTTGCGTTGTTGTATGCATGTTGTAGGTAACTGACTGTTAAAGCCATAATTTGCGTCTTATTTACAAAGTTTTTCTTTAACTTTGTTGCTATACGAAAAATTGATGGTGATGTTTTTCTTTTGAAAACAGTTTTATTTTTTATTGTGGGGTTGTGCAAATATGTTTTATTTTATTATCAGTAACTAAGCGCACTAAGCGTTTTCAAACGTCTTTTATAATGCGCGCAGCAAAGGAGTAAAACTCTCTGCCTGCGTCTGTGTTTCCGAACGCTTACAACCCTAATCTCTTCAAAGTTAGAGTGTACAGGCTTCTTCTGGTTAAGCTCGTACCATCGTCGACTTTTTCTCTGTCATCTCTGACCTAGACTAGAGTCAAGAGCAAAACCATCTCAAATAAAAAAAACTGATGAGAGGAAATCGATAAATTCCTTTGTGTTAACAATAAATAAAAGTAAGTTAAACGTTTAAGACATTACTCGTTACCAAAAACATTCAGAATTATCAACCTTTTTTTACTTGATAAATTGGGTGTCCTCTTAAGCTACCTTTCCTTTTAGTGAAGTACCCTATATAGGGGGACTGGTAATTAGTGACCGATACTTAAACACGTGATAATATTCATGATAACAAACAACTTTCCCAAAGAAACATTTTTATACTCATTCACTTTTATCACCATAATACAACAGCCGTATGAAATCGGACAGCGCGCGCCGGAGGCCTATCAGTTTGTGATAAAAGTGAATGAGTATAAAAAAAAATGTTTCTTTGGGAAAGTTGTATGGTATGATGAGTATAATCACGTGTTTAAGTATTGGTCACTAATTACCAGTTCCCCTATATAACACACAATTAAGAAAAGAGCAAGTGTGACCAGCTGCTAACAATAGACAAAAGACCAACAAAGAAAAGTCGTCACGACACATCGCGATCAGTACCAAGACCCCGCCTAGATTGCTCACGACCCCGTTTGCCCCTTGACCTTAAGAACCCAAAGATCCCGGCTGGATCGTAGTGATCTATTCTTAGTACCCCAGGAGGGTAGTCAATCTTAATAAAACAAAAGAAAAAGTAAAACAATCTGAGGATGTACGTGGAAAGTATGTATGTAGACGTTTCCAGATGGTATGCATAAAAAAAAAGTTATTTTTAGGGTTCCGTACCTCGAAAGGAAAAAACGGAACCCTTATAGGATCACTTTGTTGTCCGTCCGTCTGTCTGTCTGTCTAGACCCTTTTTTCAGTAACGCGTGGGGGTATCAAGCTGGAATTTATATCAGGATTTATATATTGGAGCTGTCAAAAAATCAAACTTCTAAGCCAACGCAATCAAAAGATACAGCCTTTTATGTCGCAAATTTTCAACACTCGCAAGGGAATCAAAACCTACATGGTACTTCCCGTGAGCTCAGAATCTTGAAATTTGTGAAGAAGCAACTTCTTATAGCACAGATAAAGAAAAAATTGCGAAAACCGTAAATTTTTAGTTACATCATAATATGATATAAATATTATTAATAATTTTTAACTTATTACACATATATTTTTAATAATTTTTAACAGAACCCTCGGTACGCGAGTCCGCGTCGCACTTGTTCGGTTTTTTCTGGGTTTCATCGCTGCGGTTTTCTCTATTATGTTATTTTATGGCAAACTAGCCTATGCCCGTCTTTGCCCGCGTTTTGTTCGGCAATTGTCCCACAGGACCATACTACCGGGATAAAAATTATCCTATGTGCTATTCCAGACTATTATCTATCCTTGAGAGCAGCGGTGCCCCAATGGTGGCAGCCGCGACTTACGAGCAGTAAGTCGTAGGTTCCAACCCAGGTAGGCGCATTACTTTGTGTAATTTATTTCATCACCGCTGCTCTCAAAACGGTGAAGAAAAACATCGGGAGGAAACCGGCATGTCCTAGAACTAAAAATCGAAGACATGTGACATCTACCAACCCGCACTGGGCCCGCGTGGTGAATTAAAGCCCACTGCCTCTCATTGAGAGGAGGCCTTTGTCCCAGCAGTGGAACATTATAGGTTGATGATGATGATCTATCCTTGCACCAAATTTCACCCAGAACCGTTCAGTAGTTTTTGCGTGAAAGAGTAACAAACATCCATACATATACATCCATGAATCCTTACAAACTTTCGCATCAATAATATTAGTAGGATCACCGCCCCCTTCTGTTAGGTTCTGCGTCACACTTGAGGCATTGCGGTAAAACTGCGTTAATGACTATGTCCTAGAACCGAAAATTCGAACACATGTGACATCTCCCAACCCGCACTGGGCCCGCGTTGTAGATTACTTCCCATTCCCAAGCCTGTGTACCAGTAGTGGGAACACACGCCAATTATTATTGCATGAAATTTCTCATGTTCCTGTAACTAAGCACATCGCGCGGGTATTACAATTCTTTCTCGTTACGTTATGACTGAGGGTCTTGACCACATGAGGTCGTTGCCTTCTCCACCAACGCTCTCCATGCTGGACGGTTTTCGACCACGCGGACAGATGCCTGGAAATTCCCTTTGCAGACTTCCTTCACAGCATCTGTCCATTGGGTTGGTGATCTTCCACGGGCCCCTTTTTCCTTCAACGTTACCAGCCATAATGAGTTTCTCCAAGCTATCAGGCTCCTTCCTTGCCACGTGTCCGAAGTACTGTAGGAGTCGTTTCATGCAGATGGTCGATAGGCGAGATTTAACTTTTAGTTTGTTCAGAATCGAGGCGTTTGTGCGGCGCGCCGTCCAGGGAATGCCTAACATCTTGCGTCAGCACCACATTTCGAACGCATCAATTCTGTTACGAATGCGTGATTTCAGTGTCCAGGCTTCAGAGGCATACAAGAAAAAAGAGAAGATTAGGGTCCGTTTTTGATTCGGTAAAAATACCACAAATAGTTTGGAAGAAAGTGGTTCGCTAAGTGAAACGTACGCTATCTTCCCAAGTAGGTACATTAAATTAGTGGCGAGGGCAATGCTCTTTACAGAGCCGAATTAAGCAACACTAATTAACTAATTCCGAGTTGTCGGTCTGAAAGCTAATTTAGATTAAGTATAAGGGACTGAATATCCTATAGAAAACAGTAACTTTTACCATTTCATGACTGAATAAAAGAAAAACTTTAATCATCGAATGTGTGTAGGTGTAGCGGTTTACCTTTAAAATCAAACCCTTTTTTTTAGGATGGGATATCTTCAAATGACTTCTCCCGCTCTGGGCGGAGCGGAAGGGAGTGTCAGACTTGACTGACTAAAACCCATCCATGTTCCTTCTTAGCCCTTTGTGTTCCAGGGCCACGGTATCTCTTTCGAACAACCCGCAGCCCTGACAGGCATCGACCCTCTCGGACCCCTTCCGATTTTCTGACATCTCCTTGAGGCGCGCGTGAGAGATACCGTTTCCCTGTAACACAAAGGGCTAAGACGGAACATGGATGGGTTTTAGTCAGTCAAGTCTGACACTGCCTTCCGCCTTCCTCCTGCTCCGCCCAGAGCAGGAGGCATCATTTGATGATTTGCCATCAGTAAAAAAAGGTGAGTAGAACAGTGGCTGTAGTTGTCTTGCAAAAGTAACAACCTGAGCTGATCCCAAGTAAATTGTCAGTCAGAAGAGTTCTCTGTGTTCCCTAAACATCATAATCTGAATAGAAATAATTTATTTTTCTACATTGCCCGTGCGGCTGTTATCATTTAGCCACGAGCTCCACTAAGGGCCGTATATCACTTCACTTCAGACGAGTTGCGTCAAACTGCAAACCTAATGGTGTAAAGTAGGTAAAAAAAAGCCCGGGCAAGTGCGAGTCGGACTCGCGCACGAAGGGTTCCGTACCATTATATAAAAAAAAACGAGCAAAAAAATTTTTTTTTTGTGGGAGCCCCCTTTAAATATTTATTTTATTCTATTTTTTGTATTTGATGTTATAGCATCAACAGAAATACATAATCTGTGAAAATTTGAACTAGCTAACTATAACGGTTCATGAGATACAGCCTGGTGACAGACGGACGGACGGACGGACAGCGAAGTCTCAGTAATAGGGTCCCGTTTGACCCTTTGGGTACGGAACCCTAAAAAAGGTATTTACTAATTTCTCAGCTATCAAGTTTTCTTGATGCATATACTTGCTAATAAACCCTCAGGGCTCCCATTAGCAACATAGAAAATGGCGATGACAATAAACAAACAGTTGAACCAGATTATAAGCAATCAATATGATTAAACTGCTGATTAATTAATTACCACAATGCAGTTCATAAATTATTACCAACAAGAATATGGAATAAATCAAAATGGTAGCATACAGTCAGAAATTGCAATGCGGAAATCTAAATTACATTGCGCAGAACAATGGCGTTTACTAATTTTCCAATTCCGCTTACTTTGTTTTTTATTCCATTTCATGAGGGCGTAATAAAATCTTTTTTACTATTGGCTGTGAACACAGCTGCCTGTGCCATCTTTTATAGCTAAATGTGATGTAACAGACGTTTTGTTGCCTCGGTTGAATAATACCAGCCGCACGGGTCAATCTTCAAGGTTGAACAACGCTTGCTGAAGTCGGTCTTTGGATGGGTGACCATCTATGTATTAAATACCGAGTTCCCTCCGTGCTTTGGAGAGCACGTTGGTTCCTGCTGTCATTTACAGATCTGTGAAAGTCGTTACGGGTACCAATCTGACAACCAGTCTTACCAAGGGGCATCGTACTACAAAGTAACTGGATTGTGGAGGGCAGATAAACAGTCGCTCCATGTAAATCAGCTGCATTTGGTTAGACTGGAAGCCAAATCCATCATAGTTGAGACAGATAGATAGACGGTTTAAACATTTGTCATTTTCTTCTATTTTTGTTTTTTTTTTCAAGTTTGTAGCATTGAAGGCTGCGGCTGAATGCGACACGTTTCACGTTTGTGACGGATGACGTAATGCGTTGGCGTTCTATTTTTGAATGTGCGAACTTTTTTTTTTTGTTTCGTGACAAAATCAGACAGCCTTGTTTTGTTGTGCATTGCTTTTTGTACCGGATTTTTTTGTGCTGAATGGTGGTTGTGTGTAATTTTTTGCTGTATTTTAAAAATGGCCAAAAATCTTTATACTGTGAATTTCTGATCAAATATTTCAGAATGCGTAATACACGAGTATCGATATTATATTGTGTTTTCTAGACTACCAATATTTTTACAATTTATCATGCCTTTGAGTTTCAAAATTGAAACTCAAAAATTGAAATGAATTGAATTGATTTGATTTGATTGAATTGAATTGATTGATTGTTTTTTCTTGAATTGAATTGAATTGTCTTATTGAAATAAATGCTTTGAGTTTGAGTTTTCGGTAAAGTAAAATGTGCTGAGTAGGCATTAAAATTATAACGTAACACTCACCACGCTTGTTATCCCTGGGTTAGGCAGAGTTGTACCTAATAGTACCAACAATCCACATTTCGCCAGTTATGTTTATGTCCCATTGTAATAGGGGTGAGCCTAGCCATCAACCGGGCACAACCGTGGCTGCTACTGAGCAATTCCCAAAAAAAAAACCAATAGCACTTTGCCCCACCCGGGAATCGAACCCAGGATCTCATGCTCAGCACTTGCGTCCAATAAACCAACGAGGAATTATAATAACATTGTATTCAGAGTAAATTACAGAAAGCTACTTTCAAGTTGATCAATGATCGCCGGGCGTCCCTGAGGAAACACAAGTTTTCTTTCGAACCCGTAGGAAAATCAATCAAGAAAGTAAAACAAAGGAATTTTCTGAATAACCCGAAAATGTGTAGGTAAACATGCCAAAAATCTAATTAGGTTAATGATGTTAGATAACTGGCTAATTTGATGAACCTCCTGTGGTTTATGATCAAGTGTGTCCATTATGGCCCATTACTGTCCAGTTTTAACGACCACTTCTATGTGTGTAGTTCACGTTAAGAAAGGAAGATGGCGTTAGTTACTTAGATACAATATTTCAAAAATATTAAAGTAAAGGAGACTTATTTCACACAAAAAGGATTTAAAAATTAACCAAGCAACAAATGCCCTTGAGTCCAGACCTTTCGCTTTACAAAAGAAGAAAAAAGATAAAACTTCAAGTGTCTCCATTACCCATAATCTTATTTTTTACAAAGAAAAACCTCCTTTCTGTTTGCTCAACGAAGCACTCATGTCAATGAGCCATCTTCATCAAAACAGGGCCTTGAAAAAAAAATTAATCAATCTAAAACCGACCTTTTGACACACAGTTCAAAGGTTCAAGGTGATAATTCGATGGCGAGGTCGTTACCCGCCGCAATCGACCAATAGCAACGCGGCGCCGCAAAGAATCGACCAATCACGAGCCACCGCGGCGCGCCTTTATTGGCCCACATTACAAAGGTAGGAGAGCGGGAAAATGGAAGAATTTTGAGGTTATATTGAAATGGGAAACGTTTTTGTGTGTTTTGTAATAGCTGGAATTTCTTTCTCGTTGAGTTTGAATTAGGATTGAGTGGAAAATAAATAGATGTAATGGTTTTAGGGATGACATTGAGAACTCTTAAATATTTTTTTTCCTACTGTAGGATTCGTATCGCGTTTTCTTTCGCAATGTAATGTTCTAGCTAGATGGTTGACACGGTTGCTGGCACAAACCACGTCTGCAGTAATGTATTAGATTTAAAGTTTGCCGTAGTGCATAAGAAATGCCAGGGCGTTCACCTTTTCTTTTCGGAATGTTAGATAATCGGATCGGGTCGGGTAGCTTTTGGAGAATGTAGCTAATTTACATAAGTGTTGTTTTGCTATCAGATATGCATTTTATAGGTAGGGTTTCAAATCAGTAAATAGAAATACTCGTACACAAGATTGTTTTGACGCTGTTGGTCAATTTGAAAAATTGTCTTTAACATGCATGTAGGTGTTATAGTTATTAACTGACAAAATATGGTCACTAACTCATTAATTAAAAATGATTAATTGGATGCCTTAGTTCTAAGTCACTAAATTCATTTTCTTTGTTTTGAGAGATCATTTAAAGTGAAAAATTGTTTTTTATTTTTTATAAATCGGTTTATTAAATAAATTTCGAACTAATAAATCTCACAGATCTCATCTCAAAACAAAGAAAATGGATTTAGCGACTTTTAGAAAACTAAGGCATCCAATTATTATTAATTTTATTGTTTCATGTAATTCATATTATGTATTGCTGTTGGTGCACCTAATAAATAAATAAATAAACTGTCATTAACACTGAAAGCGGTTCATTTTCCATGTTTACTATTTGTTTTCAGTTCCTGATATTTCGGCGCTGTTGTAAGCACCATGATGACGGATAAACCCAAAACAAATAGTAAAAATGGTAAATATCCCGTTTCTAATCCTAATGATACATCTATTCAAATGTTTCATCATCTTCTCCATCATCAAAAGATCATGTCTGTGCTTGTGTGAACAAAGCGATACCTATATTTATCTTTAAAAGAAAAATCCAAACATAATTTATTAGTTCATTGATCAGAACGAGGTCCCGTAGGGTTCCCATGTAAAACTTTTGAAATGGCGTCGGAGTTTTGCGTCGCTATCTTCACGCCCTACCTACTCAGCTTTCATGTTCTCATGCTTGCTAAAAACCCTCGTAGCTCACCTACTAATAGGATTGTGAAAATACTGGATGAAAGAACCGTACGTACTTATTAATTTGTTATTAAGCCAGTTAGACAACTGAAAACCCAAATGAAGATATTTAAAAAAAAAAAAACAAAATGTGCTTATAAAAGGCAGTCCTTACTTTGACCTTTGTAATGTTGAGGGCCAGTAATAGGCATTGTTTTACAAAATTTACGTTCTGCCTGTACATAATGGTCTTTTTGGGAAACATTCAACACAGGCTCTGACGTCATATACTCAGGACAAAGGTACTCAAAGTTTCGCTACCTACATGCCCCAAATGCGAAGTCATATAGAAGTCAACGCCCTCATTTTTCTAGAAACTTCTTCAGGCAGGTTTGGGTCCGACGTTTTGGGCTTTTATGAGGTAAAATTTAAGTAAGATGTAATAAGAAAAGTTAGCCATTTTCAAGTGTGGGCGTACGAAACGAAAGCATTAATGAGCATTTAATGCGTTCCTATTTTTAAGATACCTACCAAAAATGAAAATGGAGTTCTTTAGGTTCGAAAGCGTTCTTTTAAGGCTTTTATCTGTTTGTGTGTAATTATTTGAGTATAAAAATGGTCAGAAGGTCTTATCATTTTACGTGGGTTCCTGTTCCGCAAAAGCGACTGCTGTAGTCCTGAAAAAAGTGTTAAGATCTCCCTTTGGGAAATTTCAGTATCAGTCTTTTTGCTGGTTTGAATAACTTTGTGTTTGGTTAGTAGCAAAACCCTCCCTCTTTGTTAAGTAAAGAGCCAGATGTAAAGGAACACGGTCTGCAAGGAATTTGAAAAATAGGTATTTGAAGAAACTATTGTCGTCGCACTGCTATTGCCTGCATCTGTAGAGTGCGATAGGGACAGCTGCAGCTCAGACCGATTATATCACAAAAAAATTGAGGAAATCGACATTTCGTATTCCCTTTTTTCTTCTCGAAAACGAGTTGCTTCAATAATTTTTGACATTTAAATTTTACGAAAGGTTAGTCTAGGTTCCTATATATTTTTTTATATTGAAATATTTTCGAATTTGTGTAGTAGTTCTAAAATGGCGCATTTTATATGGTTGGTCGTATTTTCTTTGTTTATGAGTTGCTGAAAAAAAAAGAAAAAATTAAAGGGACGTGTCTCCAACAGACTTTGATTTTTTGAATAAAAACATATTGCTATGGAGGCATTATTCAGGAAAAAAAATGGTAATACTTTTGTTTGAAGAATAATTGATAAAAACGCAGCCCATGTTTCCTCTTAAGCTAATTTTAAATCTAGCGACGGAAAACCACCATTAAACTCCTAACCAATCCATAAAAGAAAAGATTCTTTGTTTCCTCTGAGGCTGAAATATTCCATTAGTGGAGACATTAGACGCAGCCCCTGAGACCATGACGTCAGCTATTGAGGCCAAAGGCTCTCAAACTTTTGTTATCCGACCCCGTTTTCAAGAGGACATTTTGCTGTGGAAAATAGAGGCGTTTTGTTCAGGCTTGTATTGGAGAATTTTAATACTATGGCGATCATTTTCAGGTTGTAGGCACTTTTTGTTTATGTTTTGGGCATTTTGTGTATATTTGTTTTGGAGTAGAAAAGAGTTTATGTCTTTTGATCCTGGGTCTTTAGTTACACAGTTTTTGTTTAGTGTATGATTGAGTGTATGACTCAAGCTAAAGTGTAGTGCGAATGCACCTGGAGAGGTTGACACGGATCGTCCCTCACTGGACACCTAATGAGGAAATCACCGCCGAGGTAAACTGTGGCGAAGGTTATGTGACGATCTGATCTTGTCTTGCGGGGTAAACATGGGCAGAGAATGCACAAAATAGACACGTTTGGAAGGAGAAAGTGGAGGTCTTTGACCAGCAGTGGGACAAATGAAAGGCTGATAAAAATAATACTCTTATGCCCGTTTAGAATAAAACGACGCAGTAACATAAATGTCAATAGCATGTCAAAAAGTACTTTAAAATAAAACTAACTTTAGTCATTTGAAAACAAGGTAAGTGTAAGCCTGGTATCTAAAGTTAAGTTAAAGTTATTACTTGTGCTTAAGTTATTACTTATGCAATTTTATTTATGCAATAAACAAGAATTTAAACGAAGTAAGAATCGACAAAGAAAGCAAAGCTAAGAATTGTAACTTTTACACAGCCAACTTTAAGAAATTACCCTTTGTTCCCGTTGAGTTACACAATTTTGTGTTAAACTGTTACCCATTGGGAAAATAATTACCGGTTAGTAACATTGTAACTCAATGCCACGTTTTTTTCCCGTTAAATAACCCACTGAGTACGTACAATAGGCAATGTTACTTTTGCTACCAGGAGAATTTGGATGATAACCTAACCTCAAAACATTTTATATTCGCCTAAAAAGCGTAGTCGACGTAGCCCCGCTACGCGGGGCTCCTATTTCTGTCTGCAGGGTTTACTACAGTAACCTAACACGAAGGGGACAGGTTAGATTCGAATCCCCTTCGAATCTAACCTGTCCGAGTCGGGATGCCCCGATTCGAGAGGTCGCTTCGCTCGCTCTTGCATCCAAATTCTCCTGGTAGCTAAAGTAACATTGCCTATTGTACACACATACAATCAGTTAGTTATGTAACGAAAAAAAAACGTGGCATTGAGTTACAGTGTGACTAATTGGTAGTTTTTTTCCCACTGGGTAACATTGTAACACAAAATGGTGTAACTCAACGGGAATAAACTGAAATTACTAATCTAAATAATAAAAATCGAATTTTAAATAATGAAATTTACTCAAGTAAACCCTTTGACTCATTTATAGATACGGGTGTAAGACTTGCCTGTCAGTAAATCCAAATGCAAGTTTTATTGTGAAAGTTAAAGTCCACAACCAACTTGCACTTTATAAAACTTAACAGCAATCCAACTCACTGTTAGTTTCAAAAACTAAAACTATCGAACGGTCGAATTTACAGCTTTACACACGACTTCCTTTTTAAACCATTTACTATAAATAAAAGCTTATTAACATTTAGCCCAGTACAGTACTATACTTTAGTATATTTCCTAGCTCATTACTGGCCTTTTGTACTATTCAGTCAGGAGACCCTTGATTCCTTTAATTCTCGATAAATCATTACCAAAATAGCCATTTCCCACTTCAATAACACTTCAAGACGGTCACGGAGACTATGAAATGCTGTTTATCGAATTTTTATGCGCCATTTATAATAAAGATATATATTGGGGTTGCCAATAAAAGGAATGACCGCTAAAGGTCAGTCTAAATTACGTAGCCGTCCACGAACGTGAAAATTAATGCCACGTGTCGGATTTATAGGTAATTCATTATTAAAATTGTAAGAAAAGAAAGTACTGTTCTTAAAAAAAATCATACAAAAAGGAAAGCTGAAAAAAATTACACTGCTTGGTTGAATAGCAAACAGAATGTATTTTTTTTAGCGCATTTGTTTTTTATATATGTTAATGTGATCTAATTGGAACTACAAACCTATCACATAAAGGGACATCTTTTTAATCTTTAGAAAACTGTTATTTATTTTAAAAAGCAAAGGCGGTTCTATATATTTGACTAGCTGTCCGGCGCAACTTCATTTGCGTCACATTTTCCCCGTTTTCGCAACATTTTTCATTGCTGCTCCACTCCTATTGGTCGTAGCGTAATGATATATAGCCTATAGCCTTCCTCGATAAATGGGCTATCTTACACTGAAAAAAATTTTCAAATCGGACCAGTAGTTTCGGAGCCTATTCAATGCAAACAAACAAATAAACAAACAATCAAATCTTTCCTCTTTAAAATATTAGTTTAGATAGATAGAAACACTCACCCACGCTGTATTTTTAAGCTATGTATAGATGTTAAATTGTAAATCCTTAATTGGCTGTAGGATAAGTTAAAATAGTTAAGGATAAAATTGTAAAGAGCTGTGGATTTTGTGATAAAATAAATAAATAAAAAAACCTCGGACTGTAATTAGTATATCTCATTGAAAAGAAACTAGACAGAAGGATTAGCCTTAACTCCATGATCCTTTGTTTATGATTCAGCTTAGATTAAAACCAAGAAACCTTTTTATTAACAGAATGTACCCCCACGTTCAATGCCCTTTAAGTAAGAAATGATAAATTGTTTTGTAATTAATTTAAATTCCATCGGACTTGTCGTTTACGGCACGCAGTGACGTAAGTCTTAGGACAGTGACTCTCAAAGTTTTATTGTATGACC
Organism: Cerastis rubricosa; assembly: GCA_949152445.1. Taxonomy (NCBI): domain Eukaryota; kingdom Metazoa; phylum Arthropoda; class Insecta; order Lepidoptera; family Noctuidae; genus Cerastis; species Cerastis rubricosa. The sequence continues at coordinate 13,274,810 of OX424549.1, forward strand.
CCAGTAAAGGGCTAAGTTTTAAAACCTTAATGATGAAGAAATTTGCATACTAAAGTATTATGGTAACAAATAGTAAGCAGAGAGAAGAAAATATCACAGTAGACTGAATAATAATAAAAACATAACATAACATCAAACCTGTAATCTTTGAAGGGTTACATAGAGGTATAACATAACATCATTTATTTCAGGCTACAATGGCCCATAGATATATACCTTATAAAGTAACATATATAAAGTAATTACAAAACTCATGTTAATAAATATGCCTTAAAAGTATGTTAGTAGCATTTCACTTGTTCACACTTCACCTGTGCTGACTAGTCGATAGAACTTGTCCGCGGAAGCGACGGAACACCACGTCCTGCGGCCAAAAGTCTTCCTGCATCACGATGGGCAGATAAAAACCCTACCTAGTACACCCATATTCCGCCAATTATATTTAAGTCTCATGCAAGGAGGTGAGCCTATTGCCATAAACGGGGCACAGATTAAGGATTCTGTGGCTGCTTCTGAGAAATTCCTAATGGAAAATTCCAATAACACTTTACCCTACCTGGGAATTAAAGAATGGGATGGGAATTTGCTAAGTCTTAAGTACCAACATAAAATAACACCAACATTGTTCACTTAGTTCGCAATAATTAATTTGACTTTGACTTTGAATTGAACCAGGACCACATGCTCAGAATTTGCGCTTACGACCAGTAGACAAAATGAGGCACTTCCACTTCTAGACTTGGATCAAGATGCAGGTCCTTTATCCTCCAACAGCTGTATCCTTGAACTATATACTAGTCCACCTACGAAATGTATTTAGGGGTATGAGGAACAGACACAGAGGGGGTAGTGGGGGGTTTCGGGGTAGTACTTTTTATTATAAGTTGTTTTTTATAGGTCGCTGCATGTAGTCAGGGCCTCTGCTATTTTCATAAAACATCGTCATTACAACACGATCCCATTGTCATTTTGCTAAAAGTTCGTAATCTGCTACATTCATAATAGTCTGTCAAATTCTATGCCATTACTTTCAATGGAGTGTCAGTGGTTGAACATTGGGAAGTCATAATGACGCCATTATATTTAAATTACCAAACTTGTCAAATCAACAATAATGAAATCAATGATAGGCCATTCTGACACTATTGTAATAGCAGACTTGAGGCCCAGGGTGACTGAGCAGCTAAAGGTTAATTAGCTAGAATTAATAAAATAGTTATGGAAAATTGGACCTGCTGTCCGAACATGACCTCTTAAAGCAGTATTCATCATTTCATCATTTCAGCCCAAAAGACGTCCACTGCTAGACACAGGCCTCCCCCAAGTCACATTGACATTTTGGGGGGTTTTGCCATAATCGCCACGCTTGGCAGGTGGGTTGGCGATCGCAGTACGGTTGTTACAAAAGCACAGAGAACGCTGCTGCCCATTCTCTGGCAAGTCCCTTAGTCGCCTCTTACGACACCCACGGGAAGATATGGGATGGCGCTATTCTTTACGTCCGACACCATACAGAGCAGTAGCAGTAAAGTAAAAATTAGCTTAAAGCAGTATTGTTTTACTCTTATTAAAGTGTGGGAAAGAGACGGAGCTATACAGGATTTCTAGCGCCATCTCTTTCCCACACTGGAAAAGGAGTAAAACAATAATGTTTTAAGACGTCATGGTATGCCACCTGTTCCTAGTTCGATTACAGAACTCAAAATATAGATATATTATGTAGAATGTATTGATACATTTTTCAGAAGGTACTCTCCTCAGGTAATTATTACAAAAGTAAAAATAAAACCTTGAAATAACAAAAACCTTTCTTTACATTTTGTATTCTCATTTAGAAAGTTCTGAAAAATCGTCTCTTAAAATTACTTTATTCTCAAGTTTACAAAGGCTGAAAAAGCGTCAAATTCTTAATTTTTCCTTTGAAAGTAAAGGAGGGTTTCTTCTAAAGTGACTTCAGCCTGAGGAGGTAATAAAAAATATCGCATACCTTTTGTAAATAGCTTTAAAATTCCTATTTATATCGCGAAGGCGAAAATTACTTTATAATAAAGACGGATAACGGGAAATTTACCATGTTTACTATTTGTTAATATCAGTAACTCAAAACAAATAGTAAACATGGTAAATTTACCGTTTTCAGTATTCATGGTTTTAGTGACCATGCCAGTTTATAAAGTAACTTTGTCTATCTGCCTGTTACCTGTTCACGCCTGAACGTATTAAGATGAAATTTTGCAACATGGATAATTATGACGACTTGCGTTAAGACATAGTGATATGATTTCCGTCCTCCACATGGGCGTAGCCGCAGGAAAAGCTAGTAAATCTTTCTCATCTTTTTCTTTTTGGTGTTATTTCTTATTCATTTGTGTATTTCTACATTTGTGTGTACCTCACATATGAGTTTTTAATTGCTCGAAATAAATGTATTTTTTTTTCTTCATGTTCGTGTGGTTATTGCCTAACATGGTGTCACAGTTTATATTGGCCCATTGGCCTCTGACTTGGCTTCACATGCCGTCGAGAAAGACCACTCACACATTTGATTGTTGATTTCGTTTCCTCAAGATGATTTTCTTCACCGAAGTTAATTGATTTTCTTCAATAAAAAAATTACGCAAAAGCATCCCAAAAATCAGAGGTGCGTGTCATGGACTCTTGTTTCGAGATCTATTACTTGGCAGTCGGACGGCCAGACCACGAGGATATCACTCATCATCATCATTTCAGCCGAAAGACGTCCACTGCTGGACATAGGCCTCCCCCAAGTGTCGCCACATTGATCGGTCCCGTGCGACTCGCATCCAGCGGATCCCCGAAACCTTCACCAGGTCATCGGTCCACCTAGTGGGAGGCCTTCCAACGCATCGTCTCCCGGTTCGCGGTCGCCATTCCAGAACTTTTCGGCCCCATCGGCCATCTGTTCTGCGAGCAATGTGCCCTGCCCACTGCCACTTAAGTCTGGCAATTCTTCGGGCTACGTCGGTAACCTTGGTTCTCTTGCGGATGTCCTCATTTCTGATTTGATCACGCAAGGAAACTCCGAGCATAGCTCTCTCCATTGCCCTCTGGGTGACTTTGAGCCTTCTGATGAGGCCCATTGTGAGCGGCCACGTTTCGGTCCCGTATGTAATCACTGGCAACACACACTGGTCATAAACCTTTGTCTTGAGACACTGCGGTAAGTTGGACGAGAAGATACCACGCAGCTTCCCGAACGCTGCCCAGCCGAGTCGGATTCGACGATTGACCTCTTTCTCGAAGTTAGACCTACCCAACTGGACCGTTTGTCCCAGGTAGACATAATCGTCTACAACTTCGATAGTAGAGTCTCCGATCTTGATAGGAGTGGGTGTTACATGGGCATTCAACATGACCTTGGTTTTGTCCATGTTCATTTTAAGACCCACTCTTTCGGAAGCTCTACTGAGGTCATCGAGCATTGTACTGAGGTCCTCCATGGTCTCAGCCATGACCACTATATCGTCGGCAAATCGAAGGTGAGAGATGTACTCGCCATTGATGTTGATGCCTAGCCCTCTCCAGTCCAGAACCTTGAAGATATCTTCCAGTGCAGCGGTGAACAGTTTCGGAGATATGACGTCTCCCTGTCTCACACCTCGCTGCAGAAGGATAGGTTCCGAGGTCTGGTCCTGAAGTCGGACTGACATGGTGGCGTTTTTGTACAAACAATTCAGCACCTCGATGTACCGATAATCAATTTGGCACCGTTGGAGAGACTGCAGTACAGCCCAAGTCTCGATCGAATCGAAGGCTTTCTCATAGTCCACAAACGCTAAACAGAGAGGCAGGTTGTACTCTTCGGTCTTCTGTATAACCTGTCGCAGCGTATGTATGTGGTCTATGGTGCTAAAGCCTTTACGGAATCCGGCTTGTTCGGGAGGCTGAAAATCGTCAAACCTGCGCGCGAGACGATTCGTGATGACTCTTGAAAACAACTTGTAGACATGGCTTAGAAGTGAGATGGGCCTATAGTTCTTCAACCGGGCATTGTCGCCCTTTTTGAAGAAGAGTACCACCACACCCCTGCACCATGCCTGAGGCGTTTTGCCCTCGAGTATGACTCGAGGATATCACTGATAGTTAATAATATGTTAACGCGATACGTTCGAACTTTAAATAATAATAAAAAATGAATGAAGGTAGAAGTTCTAAAACCAAGTAACAACACCATACATCACAATTAAAAAAAAAGCCCGACACCGCTGTAATTCGCTCCAGGCAAATTGCTTGTGCTCATGTTCCCCACAAGAGGTGTAAAAGTAATGACGCTTTCATAAAAAAACAAAAAAAAAACAAAAAAGAACCGGTCAAACACGAGTCGGACTCGCTTACGAAGGTTTCCGTACCATTATTTATAAAAAACGCTAAAAATGTTTCAAAATCACTTTTTTGTATGGGAGCCCCCTTATATATTTATTTTATTCTGTTTTCAGTATTTGTTGTTATAGCAGCAACAGAAATACATAATTTGTAGAAATTTCAACTGGCTAATTAACTATCACGGTTCATAAGATACAGCCTGGTGACAAACGGACAGCGATGTCTCAGTAATAGGGTCCCGTTTGACCCATTGGATACAGAACCCTAAAAATGAATAAAGGTTGAAGTACTGGAACCAAGTATTAAGAACAACACCATACATCACAATTAAAAAAAAGCCCGACACCGCTGTAATTGGCTCCAGGCTAATTGCTTGTGCTCATGTTCCCCACAGGAGGTGTAAAAGTAATGACGCTCTCATAAAAATAAACAAAAAATGAATGTCCACTATAGGACAACGGCCATTCCTTTTAAATTATTGTTATGGGTCGTTTGGATAGCTATTAGGATGCTTAGCTCAATGGTGTAATAATCTATACTAATATTATAAAGCTGAAGAGTTTGTTTGTTTGCTCGAACGTGGTAATCTCGAGAACCACTGATCCGATTTAAAAAAATATTTCAGTGTTAGATAGCCCATTTATGGAGGAAAGCTATAAGCTATATATTATTACGCTACGACAAATAGGAGCGGAGTAGCAATGAAAAATGTTGCAAAAACGGGGTAAATGTGACGCAGACGAAGTTGCGCGGGAGAGCCAGTAGTATTATACAATAATTGCCACGTAAGTATATATGTCTATTTGTAAATGTGTGGTGTGTTATGATGTTATTATAAAATGTTAAATCTGGGAAATTAACTGATGAGCAACTTCACTACCAGACTATCGGAATAGAGCAGTCGTATTTAAGGAGTGCAATACAGGCCATCAAACCGAAAAACTTTGTCCATGGAACCGCTATCGTAACTTAAAAAAAAAAACAGTTATCCCATTTTGAGTAGAGTTTTTTTGAAGATTTTAATTTTGCATAGAACAGCTGATTATTTTTTCACCATTACGATGTTGGTTTCACGACTTTCTGAAACACGCCATTCCTGTTTCCTGAACATTATAATCTAAACCTACTCCAAATTCGACTGAATCGGTTACTTCTAGGCAAGCGTGCTCCACCTTAGGTCGCAGTATCGCTTCACATCAGGTAGCCTACTATGACATCTTAAAACATTATTGTTTTACTCCTTTTCCAGTGTGGGAAAGAGATGGCGCTAGACATCCTATATAGCTTCGTCTCTTTCCCACACTGTAATAAGAGTAAAACAATACTGCTTTTAGACGTCATGGTAGACCACCAGGTGAGTTGCGGCCAAACAGAAGTCTATTTAGTGTAAGGAAAAATATGGTGCACACAAATTGTATGAAGTGGCTTTAATACGACTAGATGTATTTTGTCGATTTGTTTAACAGTTAATTTATTTTCTTCGACGTTTCAAATAAAACCACATTGTCTAAAGTAACTATCTTCTATCTCAAAAATCAAAATTAAAATATTTTTATTTCACATAGGCCTACATGGGCACTTAAAAAACGTCGAGAAAAAGGTGCACCGTTCGAGTTGGTCGTTTCTTAAGGAGAAGAACCAGCAAGAAACTCCATGGTTACTCTTTTAAAATCATTTGGTTTTACAATATTTGGATGTTACAGCGTTAGTACTTAAATATGGGAGGACAGCGTAGGCCCGACAATAAGTCGTTGCTTACTACAACACACAAAAAAACAACAAGAGGAGGCGGAAGAGGTAGAACAAGAAACCAAAAAAAAAAACGCAAATTTCTTTCAAATGTTCGTCTGTTACACTATACCCCCATGGGGACTCAGTTTAATTTTGAGAACCGCTGATAAGCAAGAGACGCCAGATCGTCGCCTGTCTGCAAACATACATGTTTATGGTGTCTCAACGAAAAGCAATAGTGATGGATATTGTGAATATACTGAATACTTTTAGGAATACGACTTTATCAAGTATGGCATTTTATGGACAAATTTGTTTTAAATGCGTAAGACGTGTTGTTATTTTTTGATTATTATAATGTTTTGACTATTTCGAAGCAAAATGTTCAAAGCATTATATTACTTTTGTTCATCCAACTAGGCAGAGGTTAGCTAGACACCCAAGTAATTGGGTCTAGAGGGGTAGGGGTAGAGGCTCCCCTAGCCTCTACCCCTACCCCTCTAGACCCTCACACACATCACAAGATCTGTGTAGCAGGTCCCAACTATGTTAGGTTCGGCTTCTAGTCTAAAGGACACAGCTAAAAATAAGTTTTTTTTTATAAATCGTCTTTTTGTCTGACCGTCACAACTCAGTTACTAGGTGAATCGCATTTTTCTATATTCCCGCTGTGTTTGTCGCTCTTGCAAATGATGGTTCTGAGTGACAGAAAAGGATAGGAGCATGGAAAAGTGATTCCGGAAGCGATTCAAGGACGACCGCCGTAGAAACGGGCTAAATATGTTGACGGAAGAATTGACAAAATGACACATTGTCATTGTCTAGCTGTCATTATGTTGATTCTCCCGTAGACAAACTCATTCCTACAGTGGTCATAGTCATACTACTCGTGCTGCTAGGTCAGCTGTAACTAAAAAAACTATTATTTATAATGAGAAACCCATCATTTAATATCTCAATACATTATATTTTGACGACGCAGTTCGAACGTAAGACACGCACTCGGATTGATGACATTTTTCGGATTCATGTGCGTATTGTATAATTATCACTTGCTTTGATGAAGGAAAACATTGTGAGGAAACCTGCATGCCTGAGAGATATTTCTCGACGGCAAACAAAGCCATGGGTGGCATAAAAACTCCGACACGAAGTTAAGCATTAACCATACGATAAAAAATAAAGAAGAAGACGACGCAGTTCTTTTAACTGTCATCAAAAACGAATACGTTAATTTTGCAGAATTCGCCTTTTACATGTAAACTCAATGGATAGGCTAGACGCGTTGGCTTCCTGCCAGGACGAAGGAGCACGATTTTTGATGTTAAATCATGTTGCATTACGGAGGGAGGGTCTCTGCTTATCATGTTACTTGAGTTTTCAAGAGGGATGAGGATGGGCGAGAGATGAGTTCGAAATTTGTGCCTTAATTCGAATTGCAAGGATTTGGATCAAAACATTTTGGATTATATTTAAATATATTTCAAGATACATCTATACCATAATAATATTATAAAGCTGAAGAGTTTGTTGGTTTGTTTGCTTGAACGCGCTAATCTCAGGAACTACTGGCCCGATTTGAAAAATTATTTCAGTGTTAGATAGCCCATTTATCGAGGAAGGCTATATATCATAACGCTACGACCAATAGGAGCGATGGAGCAGCAATTAAAGTGTTGAGAAAACGGGGAAAATGTGACGCAGACGAAGTTGGGCGGGACTGCTAGTAAATTCATAATACTCACGCTTTTCTCACACTTGGGTAGGCAGAAATGAATTTCAAATGATGTGGTATTTTTGACGTTACACAAAAAGGTTTTAGAGAGAAATCCTTCGATTATTAATATTTATTAATAATGGAAGGGGAGATTTCATTGAATAAATATTTACTGATGCATCACGTTCAATCGTTAATGCCAAAATCATCTCTGCGTTTTACTTTCCTAGTCATTAAATTTTAATGACAAGCATCTGAGAGCATCATCAAGCCAGTCATCTGAGAGTTCACGAAAGGACAATATTTGTCTGGATTGCTGTCAACGGATACGAACATAAATATGTCTTTATAAATCATGTATCTGTCTCTCGCTAGAAGTATATACTATAAAACCTGTCCGCCTTAAATACTGTACATGTCCTAAATACACCAAAAACCTAGACTAAACGCTTAGGCTATAATCCTTTACATAACCGTCGCCGGAAACCTTACGAGGTACATAAAAAATTTGCCGCTTTCGGCTGGATCGATTCAGCTTAATAAAATCGTACAGCGCTGCACAGCGCTTAGATCCCGCGAGGGATCATGGCGGTTTTTTATGTGAAGCCTTGGTGAGGTAAGTGAATAAGTTATTAAGATGTCTGATGAATGGTTTACATAGGGGAAAATGGGTTAGTTGCCATGGTACCTCGAAGTTTTTCGTGGTTAATTTAATATACAAGGTGTAAACGGATCACCAACCCGGACTGGGCCCGCGTGGTGGATTATCATACAGAGGAGGCCTGTGTCCCAGCAGTGGGAACATTATAGGCTGATGATGAAACGGAGCCTTCACGAAGCCGTCAATCAAGCATTCTGTGCCTCAAACTAAGTAACGCACGCAGTCTATGCAAAAAGTATTGTAGGGAAACGTCTTTTTTTTTGAGTTGCGCAAAGTAACGCTGGATTCTATAACGTATCCGATTAAAAAGGTTTTGTGTGGTGAATAGTGTTTCAGTATTGATTCTAACTTTTATTTGATAGAAAGTTTAGTTTTCTTCATAAATAATGGCAAACAAGTACAGCAAGTATGGCTATCCGCAATTTCTGCAAAGCCATTGTCGGTTCCTTGTCATCTTCACAAAGAGATCACGATCAGATTACTACTTTTAAATGAGCTGAAATACAATTTACGTTTCCTTCCGTTTGGTTCTACACCTAGCTTACCTTATCGACGGGCATGGAAGGGCACGCTCGGCAGAGGTTCCAGAATGAGCCGATCATCTGGGCACGCCACTAGGCCGGGGACTGCGGGGAGGGGGGCACTGGTTCACGCCCTGACAACGCTGGGCTGCTGGGGCATTCGCTGCTGAAATAGAAGGTTAAGGCTTAGATTGTGGAGAGAACTTGGTAAGGTCTGGTGGAGGTGGATGGAACATTTTTCGCAAAGAGCTGGTTTAGCTCCACTTTTAGGCAAACTCAAACTTAAAGCATTTACACACATCAAAAGTGTCTAGGGATCAACATATATTTTTGCAATAACTTTTCTCCTGATTGATATTAATTAAAATTTTCTTTAAGGATTCATCAAATAAAGTGTTTTCGTTTGTCACAGTAACGATAAACCAAGTCACCTAAATTGCATTAATAAAGAAATTTGCCATTTTCTAATAAAGGGATTTTTGACATTTGAACCACTAACATTAAAGTTCGAAAAAAAGACTGAAATAACAGTTTTCTTTAAAATTTTATTGGGTAACTTAAACAATTAATAATCCGTGTTTCTACCGCGAACACTAACAACACAAGAACATCGGTTTGGCATACTCAAAATGAGTTCATCCAAATCACGCTGTGGAATGGCCGCCCATGTTCGTTGCAACAACAAAAAAAGGTCTTCTTGCGACTGGATACCCTCCATATTCGGCAGAGCTCTTCTCTGTAGCATATCCCATGCATGCTCAATCGGGTTCAAGTCTGGCGACTGAGCAGGCTAGGGCAGGACATTGATGTTAGCTGCGGCGAGAGTCTGTCTTACAACTCTTGCGGTGTGCGGTCGTGCATTATCATGCATTAACTGAAATAAGGGACCGATTTGCACTTGTAGAGGAACGATGACGTCTGATACAATCGTCTCAGCATAAATTTGAGCGTTGAGGTTGCCTCTGATCCAAATCAACTCAGTTCTTCCGCCGATCCAAATACCCGCCCATACCATGATGGTTCCACCACTATAAGGATGGACTTCCTGGCAGGATTTTAATCGCTGTTGGCGTCCAGGGGTTCTCCAGTGTCGTATACGTCTTGTATCCGGTCTCATACCAAAACGAGACTCATCAGAAAAGCACACGAAACGCCATTGTTCTTCTGCCCAATTTCTGTGTTCAAGAGCCCATTGATATCGAATCCTACGATTGTGCATTGCTATAGGTGGTACCCGTAGCGGTCTTCGGGAATGAAGGTTCACTTCATGCAAGCGGTTTCTGACTGTTTGGTCGCTAATTAAGTTCCCTGAAGAGTGATGAAGCCTCACGGCTAACATCATGGCGGTTATTGTTGGAGCTCTTCGAGTTAAGATTTGAATGTATCGGTCTTGTCTCCGTGTGGTGCAGCGATACCGTCCTCCATGGCGCTCAGCCACGGTACCAGTGCTTCGGTAACGTGTCCAAAGTCGACTGATAACACTCTGACTTGTATTCAGAGCTAAAGCCACAGTACGTTGCCGGGAACCAGCTTCTATCATTCCCACGGCTCTGAGCATTTCTTCCCTGCTTAAATGACGTCGCCGCTCCATAATAACGTTGGTTTTAATCAGTAGTAGGGAAACAGTAGCACTAATAATGTCTTCAATGCGTTGTATGTTTTTATAGGGAAAATATTGACAGCTGATTTTCATCTTTTACTCGAATTTGATTCACAGTTCCTGATTCAAATTATGAAATGCACCAAAAAGGATCCATATAAATTTATAAAATCATAAATTTATTACAAAGCCACATCTCAATCTCAAGAAATCCGCATAAAAATGCTTGATCCCTAGACACTTTTGATGTGTGTATTTCAAAAAGACCATTACTGGCAGTTTTGAATGTCAAAAAAAAAACAAAAAAAAAAGCGAAGCTACAGTCCCAGTCACAAGGCTTTATCACTTGTGAAAGTATTTTAGTTGCCCATTCCAAAGCGTAGATATGCCGAATGTGTCGAATAACTGCAGGCCACTATTTTTGATATTAAAGTTTACTATCTACCTGGTTTATGTAACCGATGGTTAAATTAATTTTTTAGTTTACTAAAGGTAGGAAAGTAATTTTCCCTTTAAATGGTACTGTTTTTTCACTTAGAAAAGGTATCACGTCACAGTCTGTTTCTAGTAGATAACCAAAGTATTTTCCCACATAACACTTTACATACAAATATATGTCTAAACTTCCTCTTCATACAATGCGGTTAATGTCCCGAGAACAGATATGTAAAGCCATATTTTCTGCTACATTAGGCAAAACCTAGAAGCTTAATTTTGTGTAATGTAATCAACACCACCCCAGCCGGTTCCTAAGTGTTTTGGGGCTGAAATCTGGGCTAAATAAGGATGTGGCTTCATATTAATTACTAGATTTAACTCCGCGGGTAGCTTACGGGGAATGGTTTAGACTGGCGTGGAATTTCTGAAACTAGTACTTCATCATCATCATCATCAGCCCATAATATTCCCACTGCTGGGACACAAGCCTCCTCTCTATGAGAGGGAGTGGGCTGTAATCCAACACGCGGGCCTAGTGCGGGTTGGTAGATGTCACATGTCTTAGACTTTTTAGTTCTATGGACATGCCGGTTTCCTTGCGATGTTTTCCTTCACCGTTTTCGAGAGCAGCGGTGATGAAATAAATTACACAAAGTAATTCACCTGCCTGGGTTCGAACCCACGGCTTACTGCTCGTAAGTTGGGGCTACCACCACTGGGCCACCGCTGCTCTTACCAGTTTTAAATATATAATAATGGAATAAAGAAGGTGGATGGGATTTGAGCTGAAGCTAAAAAGAGAGTGAAATATTGTGATGATGACGTGATGAAATACCCACTGCTTGGACAGTTTCATCAGGCTGGACGGTATAGGAGTATATGCTGCTAAAACAGGTTATTTGAAACACCACGCTGCGTTCCAAAACGGGCATAGTGGACGTTAGCAAGATGGCTGCCAGGGTAAAATACCCTCATTAAATCAACGAGGGAGATGGATGAGAAATTTCTTTCAAAATTCTTGTGATATACAAATCGGATCGTGATAAAGAAAGTGTAACGCAATCAGCGTGCTGGCTTTCATCATTTCAGCCCAAAAGACGTCCACGGCTGGACATAGGCCTGCCACCAGTGTCGCCACATTGACATTTTGGGGGGGTTTTGCCATAATCGCCACGCTTGGCATGCGGGTTGGCGATCGCAGTACGGTTGTTACAAAAGCACAGAGAACGGTGCTGGCTTTATCTTAGACTTAATAGGAACCCCAAATTTGCCGGAAATGATAAACTGGAGCCACTCCTTTCCGTATCCTACCCAAGCAATCTCGTAGATGATTTAGTACCAAAATTCGGGAGCCTTCTTGATAAGTTGGCATCCTGCCAAAACGTCTAGCCGTAAGCAATCACGTAAGATCTTACAACTAAAAGTAGCGAAGTTGTCTAAACAGATGCGATAGTTATTAATATGCAGCTGGGGAATTAAATTGATTTGGGGCAGTAAAAGTTCAATTTGGGAACTTTATAAGACAGAATGAAAAGAATTGAAATGTTTTTGCTGATCAATAAATAAATCCATCGTCGCTTTCTGATTTTATTGAATGTGTAAGTGTTTTTTTTTAAATTTATTTACTCCTAATTGGCGCTTCCCGTGTTTCAAGGGCTGGCTTTTACCTTCAAAATCATCACGATACTCCACGCGGGCCCAGTGCGGGTTGGTAGATGTCACATGTCTTCGAATTTTTAGTTCTAGGATATGCCGGTTTCCTTACGATGTTTTCCTTCACCATTTTTGGGAGCAGCGGTGATGAAATAAATTACACAAAGTAATGCGCCTATCTGGGTTCGAACTCACGGCTTACTGCTCGTAATTCGGGGCTACCAACACTGGGCCACCGCTGCTCTCCAAAATCAAATCAATATATTTATTTGCTATTAAAGGACATGGTCAAAGGGCGTTACAGTAGTTTTGTTTCAGCATATCCTGCCAAAATATGGCGTGAAAATGTATTCACAATCAGCGATGTCAAATAATCTTGGCCAGAGGCGAAGCGTTGCCATACAACGTGGCAACGCAACCTGCCAATAGCGCACATTACCAGCGGACACCGCCGTTGAGGAGATGTCACACATTTTTTTCTGACCGCCTTTTCAAACCCTGACGAAGCCACTCAGCAAGGGAACCAACAAATGTATAGTCATCATCATCTGCCTAGCCTTTCCCCAAACTATCTTGGGGTCTTCGTCTTGGCTTACAGTCTAGCCGGATGCAGCTGAGTATCAGTATTTTACATGAAGCGATCTGACCTCCACAACCTAGTAACTGGGTAATACGATACCCCTTGGTAGGACTGGATGTGAGACTTTCGGCTTCTGACAACTCGTAACGACTGTCAAAGATCTACAAATGACAGCCGGGACCAACGGCTTATCGTGCTTTCCGAGGCACGGAGGAATATCGGTATGTAATTGTGGTCACCCACGGACCAACCTCGGCAAGCACGGCTTAACCTTAAAGATCGACCAGTGCGGCTGTAATTATTTACCACGAGCTCTCCTCTAAAAATGTATAATATGTCAATTTTATTGGTCGCCTTGCTGAATGGCTTCGTTATAACCATTACACAAAATAGTGCTCCACTTACTCTTGTAGTTTTAAGAAAGTTAGGCATGAGTGTGCAATTCCTGTATCGATACTAACTTGAGTATTTAACCACTCACGGTTTGCAACTAAACTCAAACTTTCCAGACTCAATTTAGTGTAGAGCTGGTTTTTTAGCTAGCTCTACACTTAACTTGTTAAGGTTAAGTGTAGAGCTAGTTTAATCAGTAATGTATCGAGGAATGACTGAATCGTTTACGTTAAAATATTAGTGGAGCTGGAGAGAGGAGCTGCCTAATTACAGTCGCCAGTTTGACTGACGATGGCAAAAGTATTTAGGTTTTCACCAAATCAAAAGGCAATAACAATCTAGTATAATAATGCCTTCAGGATGTTGTTGAGACTGCCTCGCTACTGTTGTGCGTCGGAGATGTTTGCGCAAGCTCGTACCGACGACGGTTTTCATACGGTTGTGCGAAAGAAAACTGCTTCGCTACTCAGGAGAGTGACAGACAGTCGCAACAGCATCTTGAGAACAGAACAGAGTCTTAGCTCTTTGATTGTTAAAAATTTTGTGCAGGTGGTAATTGGTACTAACATTAGATAATAAGTATTTTAATATAAAGTTACTAACACTCTATGGTCTATCTATGTTTTGTTTCTGAAAAAAAAACATTAAATCATTCGTTCAATAAGTCAGTTAACTGTCAGTCATGCAATGTTAAATACTGGTATTCAGCTGTGACCGGTTAGACTGGAAGCTGACCCCAATTTAGTTGGGAAAGACTAGGCAGATGATGATAAAGTCATTAATGTAGCCCATTGAAATAAAGCTCTTCTAACTAATAACGAGAACCGAGCCACAACTACGCCTGTTAACTTCGTTTTGGCGATAGATAACTATTGAGTATCCACACTGTTACAATTTTTTACAATGACATCAAAGAGGTTTTAACCTAACTAAACTTTTTTTTTTTCGGATAGGATATCATCAAATATCTTCTCCCGCTCTGGGCGGAGCGGAAGGGAGTGTCAGACTTGTACTGACTAAAACCCATCCATGTTCCTTCTTATCTCTTCGTGTTCCATGGGCATGGTATCTCTTTCGGACAGTCACGCAGCCCTGGCAGGCATCAGCCCTGTCGGACCCCTTCCGATTTGCTGACATCTCCTTGAGGCGCGCGTGGAACACGATCGCGCCGTCGGCACGGCCTGTCGTCATAAGACGGACGGACGGTGAGCTAGCCCATTACCCACCGTCCACAGGCCCGCGCCTACGGTGGCCGGGGGCTCATTCCCTCTCGCTCCAGACCATGGATTGAACCAGAGCCGGACGCGAGAGGTCGCCACCGCCAATCGCCAATCGCTTGCTCAGCCCAAGCGGGGCAGAGCTCTACGGTGTGCTTCACCTTGCAGTGGTAAGACCCGGGCGTTTCCTCCCGCCCGATTCGGTGCAGGAACCTCCCGAAACAACCGTGTCCGGTGAGGACCTGCGTCAGGCGGAAGGTGAGGGTGCCGTGGCGCCTCTCCAGCCACTCCTCAAAGAGGGGACTTATCGCCACTATTGCGGCGTGCCCTGCACGGGCTTGCGACAGTCGCTCTCACCATGTCGCCATGAGATTGCGCCGGAGGTCTGTACGCTGACGATTTGCCGCGGCAGCGGAGTTTCCCCCCGGTGTAGTGCGTCCGCGCGCTATTCGTGCAGACACGCGAGATCCCATGGCGGATTTTATCTCTTTCATAAGTCTCTGTCGTTAAGAAAATTATATACTTTTTTTTGGAACGAAGCCATATTGCCATCGATTGCTGACCGTACTGCCAGGGGACAATCAAAATGACGCATCGCGATACGATTTAAAGAAGCGTTGGCAAAAAAGTGAGCGGTTTTTTATTGTTCATGTCTGAGTTTTGTAGTGTCTGCTGTAGTAATTTGGTTTGTTTGATGGTTTGACACCTTGCAATAGCCAAACTAGATCTTAAAGCATTGTATTTTTTACCCCCGACCAAAAGGGAGGGGTGTTATAAGTTTGACGTGTGTATCTGTGCATCTGTCTGTCGAATCGTAACTCCTAAACGGATGAACCGATTTTGATGAAATTGGTTTCGTTTGAAAGGTGTTTTAATCGATAGTGTTCTTAGCTATGTTTCGAGAAAATCTGCTCAGCCGTTTGCAGATCATCACCTATTTTCTAGTTGATAAACTTACCTACTAACCTACTCTTTCACGCAAAAACTACAAAGCGGATTTGGATGATATTTGGCACACGGGTTGCTTATAACCTGGATGAAATGCTATTTGAATTTTCTTGGAACTAACTTTACATTCATTTGAAAGTACCAAATCGAGTAGGTAAATTCAAACGACGACGAGGCTAGTCTTTTTAATCCCCTTTCGTTATAAATAGCCGATTAACCTAATTAGGCTGGAAAGGTGGGTTACAGTAGCCACTTAAAACGATCGTCGTTTTCAAACATAATACGAAAACTTTGATCATTTCGAAGGCAGTTCCAATGGACCCAGTTTCCTAATCTTTAGTTAACTACTGGCGGTAAAACTTGGTAAAACAAAGCAGTGATAGCTAAGTGGTGTGAACGTCGGACTGCCAACACATAGGTCTCGAGTCAGAACCCTAGACACGCTCCTCTGATTTTTCTCTAAATTCTCTGTAATTACTGCTCTTCATGGGCAAAAGATAATGACAAAATAAAGAATCTCTGCCAACCTTACCAAGCAAAACAGTCGTGAAGCTACTTTCTTTTCAAAGATACAAAACATGATAACGTCGTGCTATTTAATAATTAATTGCTGCGTTCCGTGTTTTATTCAACAAACTAATTTCAGTTGTCAGCAAATTATAATTAATACAACTTTATTAATGAGTGTACAATTAAACTTGGCGAAGAAAGGTTTGTTTGTAAATGAGTCTTGGTTTGTAAGTAATTTACTTTTTGTAATTATTATCCCTCTGCAAGGCGAAGGGGTTTTCTGGTGAAGTTAAGAAACTGTGGTCATCATATTTGTTTGGAACATCACCATATTGCTGCCATTGTTCCATGTTAGTTTTTTCTTTCAAAATCAATAAAAAATCAAAATCTTTTTATTTCACATAGTCCTACATGGGTACATAGATACAACGTCGACAAAAAGGTGCACGGTTCGGGTTGGTCGTTTCTTAAGGAGTAGAACCGGCAAGAAACTCCATGGTTACTCTTTTAAAATCATTTGATTTCAATTTTCCCTGTCAATTTTCACGCAACCATTATTTCTTTTTTCTTTTATATCATTCCTCCTACAATCCTTGTAGCTTCTCTTTGGTCCTTCTTTCCCTTCCATCCATCATCATCATCATCATCTGCCTAGCCTTTTCCCAAACTATCTTGGGGTCGGCTTCCAGTCTAACCGGATGCAGCTGAGTACCAGTATTTTACATGAAGCGACTGCCTATCTGACCTCTACAACCCAGTAACTAGGTAATACGCTCCACTTGGTAAGACTGGATGTCAGACTTTTTGGCTTCTGACTACTCGTAACGACTGTCAAAGATCTACAATCTATATCTATATCTATCTTTCCCTTCCATCCGTGAACATTTATATTCATAACATATCTCCTTAGGGTTCCGTACCCAAAGGGTCAAACGGGACCCTATTACTGAAACTTCGCTGTCCGTCTGTCACCAGGCTGTATCTCATGAACCGTGATAGTGAGCAAGTTGAAATTTCTACAGATTATGTAATTCTGTTGCTGCTATAACAACTAATACTAAAAACAGAATAAAATAAATATTTAAGGGAAATAAAATAATTATTTAAATATTTAATAATAATTAAATAAATTTTAACGAGTAAAAAACAGTTTTTCGTATGGGAGCCCCCATCCAAAAAAGTGATTTTTTTGCTCGTTTTTATAAATAACGGTACGGAACCCTTCGTACGCGAGTCCGACTCGCACTTGGCCGGTTTTTTATAAGTTTTTAAACTGTCATAGTCACTACCCCTATCAATAACACTAGAAACGTTGTTGTCTTGTTGTTGTTGTTTTTGTTATATATTTTTTAGTCACATGCGTTTCGTACACATCTCAACGTAACATCACGCCCGTAATTTCAGAGGGGTTCAGTAGAAGTGTACACCCACATATCGCCACAAATGTTTAAGTCCAATGTAATAAGGGGCGATCAGCCTACTACCAACCTTTTTTTGCTTAATCTGGTTCTACCTTTTGTAGTTAGCAACGACTTATTGTCAGGCCTACGCTGTCGCTGTGTATCATCATCATCATCATCATTTCAGCCCAAAAGACATCCACAGATGGACAAAGGCTTCCCCCAAGTGTCGCCACATAGACATTTTGGGGGGTTTTGCCAAAATCGCCACGCTTGGCAGGCGGGTTGGCGATCGCAGTGCGGTTGTTACAAAAGCACAGAGAACGCTGCTGCCCATTCTCTGGAAAGTCCCTTAGTCGCCTCTTACGACACCCACGGGAAGAAATGGGATGGTGCTATTCTTTACGTCCGATACCATACAGAACACGTCGCTGTGTAAACTTAAGTACTAACGCTGTAACATACAAATATTGTAAAACCAAATGATTTTAAAAGAGTAACCATAGAATTTCTTGCCGGTTCTTCTCCATTGGAAACGACTAATCCGAACCGTGCACCTTTTGTCGACGTTTTATAAGTGCCCATGTAGTCCTATGTGAAATAAAATATTTTGAATTTGATTTTGATGAACCGGACATAAATCCAGACTCCGTGTCTGCTATTGAGAAAATTTCTGAAGGGAAAACCCAATTACACTTTGCCTAACCCGGGAATCGAAGCCAGGACCACAAGCTCAGTAGTCGCGCTTGCAACCACTCGACTAACGAAGTAGTCAAATATGTGAAACCACAGTCACATCAATACACGCGCGAAGCAGGGGCGGGTCTTATAGTTTAGTAGAGGCAGTAATTAATAATAAATAATAATATATATCGGCGCAACTACAACAATTCGTCTAGAAAAACCTAGAATAACTAAGTTTAATCATTTAATTGTCCTAAAAATTAGTTTAAAAACCATAAGTTGATTACTTTGAATTTATTACGATGTAAAATGAATGTCATCATTGTAATTTCAATACTTAACCTAAAATTAAACGTGCACGTACGTCGAGCCCTATAAATACGGCCGCGCTGTAGGCGATCGAGTCACTACTCTCCGCCTGACCACCGCCGCGTACGGACGTGCCGCTACCTGCTCGCATTCCCGCTCGCTATCAGTGTGTGTCATCGGTTCGTCGCTTCCCAGTGTCGTGACGTCATCAGTAGTCCCTTGACTACACCCCCGAACAATTGTTGTCTTTTTATTAAGACAGCACTTGCTCATTTTGCTTCGGATATTATTCCGATTTAACTTCCTTTGCCCCATCAGGGAAAAGTCCTCAGTTTCGAGGTTCTTGGTGGGAAACCTAACGGTGCCAACGAAACCAAGAGAGGGTGGTGACCCAATCTGCCCGCCTAACCCCTTCAGGGCCTAGGTGAAAAAAAATTGGGCTCCGTCGCGAACGTGTGCGCCGCCGATTTACTGTGCTAGTATTTCCCGTTTCAACAAGTTCCTGAAAGCAAAGTTCCCTGGACTGGAGTTGGAGTTGCTACCAAGCTCGGACCCTCGGACTGTGGCTGCGGAAAGGTTGAAGCGGGTGAGTCACTGGACCCAGTAAATTCCCTACATAATTGTGCAAGGAATTAGGTTGTTAGGCGCGCTGAGCTTCACTCAAATGTCTGCTAACTCTTAGCAGATAATATGGCCCTTGACGCGGATGAGGAACGCCTTTTTGCGTTTTTCAAAAGCGTTGTCCTGAAAGACCCAGATTTTATAAAGAAATATGGGTCCGATGTCGCTGCCTTGCGGCAACCCAGTATTGCCATCACTGACTTCAGTGACGCGCTCGAGAGCCCCTTGTCGCCGCCGCCTGCCGATAGAGGCTTACCGCCAGCCGTCGCCGCCGCGATTAAGGCTACCCCAAGACCCATTCTTGTGAAACCCCTTGTTTCGCAAACAAAGGTCCAGCCCGCACCTGCGTCCATTGTTCCCGTTTCCGAGAACATGGACAAAGGCTTACCATCAGCCGACGCCGCCGCGATTCCGGCTAAACCGAGACCCATTGTTTCAAAACCTTTTGTTTCGCAAACAAAGGATCAGTCCGAACCTGCGTCCATTGTTCCCGTTTCCGAGAACATGGACACAACTGAGCCAATCTCCGACTCAGAGTCAATTTTAGACGCGTGCTCTGCCTCCTCATCCTCTGAAGACGACTATCAAGTCGTCGGAAAGGGCAAGAGGAAGAAGGGCAAAAATTCCCAGGCCGCCATGACCAAAAAGATCGTCGCGCTCCCTTATGCCCCCTCTCACGCGGCCTCCCGTCCCACCTCCCCGGTCCCCTTACCTACGTCCGCCGCTGCTCATACCAGTAGGCCAGTCAGTCCTAAGGCTAAACCTTCAGCCGCTTCTTCAAAGAAGCTGAAGCCCCCTCCCCCGTTGTTCATTCAGGACAAAGGGAAATGGACAGACGTGTCCAAAATGTGTAATGAGCGCCGTATTCAATACACAAGCGCAAAAAGCACACAGCAGGGCATAAAAGTGGTGGTCCCTACGACAACCGACTTCAGGGAACTAACCCGCCAATTAATCGGAAGGCGCATAGCCTTCCACACCTACTCTCTCCCAGAGGAAAAGCCCACCCGCGTGGTGATCAGGCGGATCCCGAAGGAAATCCCCACGGAGGACATCCTCAATGACCTCCTAGGCCAGGACATCCCGGTCGCAGCCGTCCACCGCCTTCATAAGGCGAGAGGCGGAGACCATTACGATATGGTACTGGTCATCTGTGACCCAGTAGAAGGTCACCACCCGATCTTCAAAGTGAAGTCGGTTTGCTCCCTGACAGGCATCTCAATAGAGAAGCCCTACCGCTCAAGCGTAGTCGGACAGTGTCACCGCTGCCAGATGTACGGTCACAGCCAAGCCAACTGCCATGCACCGCACAGATGCGTAAAGTGTCTAGGCGACCATGGCACGGCAGACTGCCCCCGTCCCAAAGACAAGTCGCTTTGCACGGAGCCACCGAGCTGTGTGCTTTGCGGCCAGTCGGGCCACACGGCCAACTACCGCGGCTGCTCAAAAGCCCCCAAAGGCTCCTCCTCTAACCTGGTGAAGCGTGCAAGCGCCCGCCAACAAAGAGAAAGCCCATCGGTGAGGCTACCCTCTGCCCAGATGCCGGAGAGACTCAGCCCTCAGAGGCCCTCTCCCTGGACCACGCTGAACCACCAGAAAGCCTTCCCGGCTCTCAGTAAAGCAAAGTCCAACCCCATCCCCGGGCTATTAGATGCCCCTGTCCCCACTCCCGCGGCCCAAGCGAGCGCACCGGCGCCCGCTCGTCCCACGCCTCCCGGCCCCGCGGCCGTGGACCCCTCTCACAACGTAATTTTAGAGTCGCTAGCAGAGTTAGTCACCCCCGAAGCAGACCGCATGGCGGCTGATCTCAGGGCGGCTAACACTGGTGGTGATAAACTTAAAATTATCCTCAAGTCCCTACTCAAGTTAGGCGACCTCCTCCGCAACCTTAACCTCGACTAACTCCAATGGATAATACGAGATTAACGTGCACCAAACCCCGATCCCTAAAATTAGGGTACTTTAATGCCAATGGCATTAGAGGCCAGCGTGATGAGATCGCCACCTTCCTCCGCGACCATCAAATTGATATCCTCCTCGTACAGGAGACCTTCCTCAAGCCCAGTCACCGCGATCCGAGAATTGCCAACTATCGCATAGTTCGCAACGATCGGTCACGTTGCCACAAGGGCGGGACTCTAATCTATTATAGGAAAGAACTGCATTGCATCCCCTTAGATCCCCCTCCCATGGAGTCTCTACTCGAGACCTCAGTGTGTCGACTAGGCATGACCGGCCATCAACCGATCACTATCGCCTCTGCGTACATCCCTCCCGGCGGCACGTCCGAGGAGCACACTTTGTTCACCAAAGACCTTGCCGTCCTCTTCGGCTTGAGCGACTCCGTTATCATAGCGGGCGACCTCAACGCCAAACACCCCGCCTGGAACAGCACGACGACCTCTGCCAGAGGACGTCACTTGTATAACCTGGGCGAGTCCCTCAACTTCGATCCCATCGCTCCTATGGAGCACACCCACTATCCCCACGACCCCGACCAACGTCCGGACGTTCTCGACATAGCGCTACTCAAGAATGTCAACCTTAAGTTGCATTCCATCGAGACTTTACATGAGCTTAACTCAGATCATCGACCAGTGCTCATGCACTTAGTTCCTCGCTCGGGTCCTTCTGACCCCAGCCAGCCCCCGCCGACCCAAGTGATAACCGACTGGAGGAAAGTCAGCGAAAAGCTGAAATCCACCACGTCGCCTCACCTAGAGGCCATCCCCGACCACATAGTCTCAGTCGCAGACACGACGGCCGCCATCAACTCGTTTACAGAACACGTGCAATCCGTACTGAAGGACTGCTCACGGGAAGTCCCAGCAATGAGCGATCAACGCTGGATACTACCCGCTGACGTACGTGAACTGATAAACGAAAAGAACGCGGCCATCCGTGCCTACAGCAGCTTTCCCTGCGAGGCAAACAAAGCCCACATGCGTAATTTACAGCGTGCTGTAAAGAATCGCACCAGTGAGCTTCGTAATAATCAATGGGAAAAAACGCTAAGCGAACTCGAGCCTACCCACCTAGCCTTCTGGCAGCTGCAACGCAAGATGCGCTCCACCGAAGAGGCTTCGATGCCTCCCCTCACCCGACCCGATAAGAGCGTCGCATTCGACGACTCTGAGAAGGCCGAATGCCTAGCCGACAGCCTGGAGTCCCAGTGCTCCCCCAGCTCGCAACCAGTAGACAAGCGACATCTCGATGAGGTGAACGCATTCGTCGAACGTAGAGC
The DNA here is from genome assembly GCA_949152445.1 of Cerastis rubricosa. Classification (NCBI taxonomy): domain Eukaryota; kingdom Metazoa; phylum Arthropoda; class Insecta; order Lepidoptera; family Noctuidae; genus Cerastis; species Cerastis rubricosa. Next base: position 13,297,381 of record OX424549.1, read on the forward strand.
CGCCCTGCCCCCCGAAGAAGACCCTGATGATCCTCTGCCTCCGGTCACAGCTGACGAAGTGCAAGACATCATTAGCAAACTTCAACCGCGGAAAGCACCCGGCTCCGACGGAATCACCAATAGGGTGTTCAAACTCCTCCCCGCTCAGCTCGTCGTGTTAATGGCGGCCATCTTCAATGGCGCCCTGAGCAACAACGCGTTTCCCCAAATATGGAAAGAGGCCACTGTCATCGGTTTCGCCAAGCCAGGCAAACCCAAGTCTGAGCCTTCGAGCTACAGACCTATCAGTCTCCTGAATGCACTCGGTAAAATCTACGAGAGACTTATGTATAAGCGACTCAAAGACTTCGCCGAGGCTAAGAGTCTCATCCCCAACGAACAGTTCGGCTTCAGGACCGGACACTCTTGCATTCAACAGGCCCACCGCATCGTAGAACACTTGAGCGCTGGCTTCCAGCGTGGAGCGATGACGGGTGTGTTGTTTTTCGACATAGCAAAGGCATTCGACAAAGTCTGGCACAACGGCTTATTATATAAGCTGTACAAACTGGGAGTGCCAGACCGTCTCGTGCTCATCTTACGAGACTTTTTGTCGGATCGCACCTTCCGCTATCGCATCGGGAAGGCACTGTCTTCCCCCCACCCCATTAGAGCCGGAGTCCCTCAGGGCTCCCCGCTCTCTCCCCTTATCTTTACTCTGTTCACCAGTGACATCCCCAAGAGCAAGAAGGCACAGTTAGCCCTGTTCGCGGACGACACGGCCATCTATTACACTGGCCGTAGTCACGACGCTATTTACAGCACCCTCCAAACCTCAGCCAACGTCTTAGGCGCTTGGTTCCGGAAATGGAGAATCGAGGTGAACCCCGACAAGAGCCAGGCAGTTCTTTTCTCTAAACCGCGTAAAAATAAGCCACCCGCGCTCAGCCCGATCACTATGTACGGTAAGCCTATCCCTTGGGAGAAGCAAGCCAAGTACTTAGGAATCTTACTTGACAACCACCTGTCTTTCGCGGCGCACATCAAAGCAGCTCGCGACCGAGCTGCCTTTGCTATGGGTAGGCTTCATTTCATGATCTCGGCAAAAAGCAAATTGTCACTCAAGTGCAAGTTGCGCCTTTATACCGCGGTGATCCGCCCCATTATGACGTACGCTTGCGTCGTGTACGCTCACACCAAGCCTAAATACATCCATAGGATGCAAACCTTGCAGAACCGGTTCTTACGTAGAGTCACGGGAGCCCCTTTTTATGTCCGTAACGACCGTCTACACGTAGACCTTAGAATGCCCACCGTCCTTCAGTTTATGAAACGTCTTTCGAAGCGTTTCTTCGATAACGCCAGTAAACACCGTAATCCCCTGATCGCAGCGGCCGCCCGTTACGAACCCTCGCGAATTAGTACAGTACGCCGTCCTCGGCATACCCTCGTCACTCCCGATGATGCTATCACCCTCCTCCAGGAGAGTAGCAAAGAGACTAGCACTCTTAAAAAGTTCAGACACAAACCGCCGTCTTTCCGACCTCGCCGTCGAGGTCCGTCGCGACGTCCCGGTCCATGCCCTCCCCGACCCTCGCTCGAGCCAGCCCGCGATGCTGTGCCAGTAGTTCTAAATCAGCCCCTAAATAATGATATCATTCAGATCCAGCCTGTCCCCATGCAGTCCTCCCCAGCGACGCCCTGAGCCGAGGCTCGTACCCCACAGGGGGTGCCCTCAGCGTATAGTCGCTTAGTTTGTAAGTTTTTATGCCCTGGCTGGAGGCCTTACTCTTAAGGCACCCACAGGATAGTCCGGTTAAGCAGACGACAACCTCCTAGGTTGAACTGCGAGATGCCATTCATAAAAAAAAAAAAAAAAAGGCGATCGAGTCAGTCTTGCTTGAGCCGCCGAACTGTACGGATCTATGTAAATAAGTCGTTACGCTGTCGGTTGAATAAACGAGTCATACAGTGTACTTGTGGTGTTTTACTTGGAAGATCGAAGATGAGTGATCACCCTGAACATAGTCAGTGACGTCAGCTATGCTGACGTCACGCTTTTTAAAAACGGAACGGAAACATTTTCTCCGTCATATATATATTTATTCAAATATATAACCAATTGACGTATAACCTATCGATTTATACTTATTTGTTCATTGACCTATTCTGTGGCCTGTGAGCTTGCCCAATGTTTGTCATTGGTCTACTTATGTTGGCCCAATAATCATGTTTAATGTGGTTCTACAAAATCTTGACGCGTTGGTCAAGTATCGTATGCGATGGTTTTAAGAGCGTTTACACCTAACAGCATAACGATAGACCGCGTGGTCTGACTCCTTAATCGGTCCAAGAGGAAAAAAAAGTTCGCGTGGTCCGATTGATCGGACAAAGCAGTCGGACCAAGTGTTCACAGGGAGCATTTCAAGTCTTTATTTTCCGAAATGACTTAACCGATTTTAATGAAACTTAATACGCATAAGCAGGATACATAGGTCTAAAAAGTTACAAAAAAACATTATCGAAATGTCTTGAAATAAAATATTATATTTGGAAATTTTGTTTCTATAGATAATTTATAATTGGTCTAATTTAGCTGTAAGTGCTGTAACAGTATTATTCACGTTAGTAACTTTTTAGACCTATGTATCTTGCTTATACGTAAGAAGTTTAATTAAAATCGGTTTAGTCATTTCGGAAAATAAGGACTTGAAAGTTTTTTTATAAAATGTCGTAAGTGTGGCGTAAACGCTCTTAAGACTGAAATACAATGATTAAATCTGCTGTCTTGTATAGATCAGAATGTTGGGCAACAAAAGAGATGTTGAAAGGTATTTGCTTGTGACTGAGATGAGAATGCTATGGAGGATGTGTGAGTGTATAAAATAAGAAATAAGTGCTAAGGAGAAAGTCTAAAAGTGACCCACACCACGCGACCCCGCCCCACGTTGGTGAACGTAGCATGTCTTCGAATTTTTTCGTTCTAGGACATGCTAGTCTACCTGAACGTATGTATGTCTAAACTGAACATTTATAAACTTCGTAAGTGCAGTTAATTTTAGATATCACTCTCTTTTTTGAGAAGATAATCTAGAGTTTATTTTCTCCACAAACAGCAAATAAATGTACATTGTAAAACAGTGTTTTCCATGGCAGATACTACAGAACCCCACCTGGTAGAATAGGTATCGTATTACCCAGTAACTGGGTTATGAAACAGTCGCTCTTTGTAAAATACTGGCATTCAGCTGTATCCGATTAGCCTGGAAGCCAACTTCAACATTTTTGGGAATAAGCTAGGCAGATGAAGATAAACAGCATACATTACAGAAACGGAAGACAACCAAATCTGAAACCATCATCACGTAGCTAATGAGCTAGCTTGGTAATTAACATTCTTCCTGGGAAAGGCCTCCATTTTCTTGCGGCGGCAAAATACCAGGAATTTAATAAACCTTATCGCTCAATGAGGAATTAAATTTAAGTGGAAAAGATAAGCCTCGAAATGTTATGTTTTCGGGGTTTCTAATTATGAGAGAGAAAGCCATTAGTAAACAACATTAAAAACACAAAGCTTAGCTTTTGTATTTACAGCCGTCCATTTCCTTAAATTTCATGTCCTTGAGAGAGGTCAAGGTCACTCTCTTTCGATTAAAGTTCCGCTTTGACCTTGAGATGAGAGTTTAAGCTGTAAATCTCATTAGTTATTGAAAATATTTTGATTCACGGATGTCGTTGCAGAAGTGCTGAAATATTTTATTAACGCGCTTTTTCTCTCAAGGATAACCATCTGCCTAGCTTTTTCCCAACTATGTTGGGGTCAGTTCCCAGTCTAGCCGGATGCAGCTGAGTACCAGCATATTACAGACCTGCTTGAGAGAGGACTTTTAGCCGAAAGGTGTCGTATTTCGACAGTTCCGAGGACGGTTACGCGACACCACGCAGCGGAACACGACGCCGTCAACATTACGTGTTCAGTTATAGTTTAAGGTTTTTTTAATATGTATTAGTTTATTTTTATTGTATAAGATTATTTTGTGTATTTATGTATAGGCTTTAGTTGCCTGATAATAAAATGATTGATTGATTACAAGAAGCGACGCCCATATGAACTCCACAACCCAGTTACTGTGTAATACGATACCCTAGTATTAGGTGGCGTTCTATAATTTCTGTCATGGGAAGAAGGAGTGAGTGTGTGTAGTATGTATGTACATGGAGAAAATGCCTATCTGACCTCCATAACCCAGTTAGTACTGGGTAATACGATACCTCTTGATAAGACTGGTTGTCAGACTTTCGGGCCACTGACTACCTGTAACGACTGCCAAAGATCTACAAATGACAGCCGGGACCAACGGCTTAACGTGCTTTCCGAGGTACGGAGGGAACTGGGTATGTAATGGGCGGTCACCCATCCGCGGAACAACCTAGGCAAGCGCGGACCAACCTAGGCAAGCGCGGCTTAACCAGAAGATTGACCCCAGCGGCTGTTATTATTTATCTTCGAGCTATTTTTCTCTCAAGTAAAGCAAATAAAAAGCAAAATTGGAATATGCATGCAAGATATAAAATTCTCTTTGTGAAAGAGCTTTCTTGCTAGAGAATTGTTTTTGTGTTTTATTATTCATGATAAATATATTCTATTTTCTCTTTTGCGAAAACTGTGAAGCCTTTGTTAGCTGAAAAACTAATCATTCAACGGTTTTAGGTAGGTTACTAAAAACCATTTTTGCTCCAAAAGAACATGATCTTAATGCTGCATTGTTATTTGATAATGTATGTATTGGGTGATATTTCGATAAGCATATACATTTTTTTCACTTAAACTCTTAAGAGCGCACCGTGTAGGTATCTTGCGCTCCGTATATGTGTGCGTAAGACAGGCGCGCGCAACGCTCCGGGAAGAGTGGCGGCTCTAGTTATACTGGGCGGAACACGCGCTAATTTAGGTATTTCCTTCATATTATTAAAACCAATACACATTTTGAAAATCTAAAATGTATACGATAAAGAAAACAAGTAGTTTTGTTATTATTTAAAAGCTTCCGTGAAGGTTTTACGCCGTACTGAGGATTTATTTTCTTTTTTAGAGATTTCTTTGGCATTATTTTCTATCGAGAAAACTACAAGTAATCGTGTTTCTAAAGTGTATTATTTATAGAGTGAATCCTTGAATTTCTTACAATGTAACTTCATAACTAAAGGTTAAGTAATGACGATGCAGCAAGGGATCAAACGAACGGAATTATTTCGAAGTTTCCTCGGTGCGCCTTTAAGATGAATAGGATCGTCCCGTTGGTGTAGTTGTCGCAAGCGTCACTGCTGAGCATGAGGCCCGGGGTTCGATACCCGCGTCGTCGGGCAAAGTGTTATTGAGTTTTTCCATCAGAAATTTCTCAGTAACAGCCACGGAGTCTGGATTAGTACCCAGTAGATGGCAACAAGCTCGCCCCTATTACATGGGGCTTGAAGCCCCATCATCATCAATCTATAATGTTCCCACTGATGGGACACAGGCCTTCTCTCTATAAGAGAGAAGTGGAGGAGTGGGTTGTAATCCACTACGTGGGCCCAGTGCGGGTTGGTAGATGTCACATGTCTTGGAATTTTTTGTTCTAGGACATGCCGGTTCCCTCACGATGTTTTCCTTCACCGTTTTTGAGGGCAGCGGTGATGAAATAAATTACACAAAGTAATGCGCCTGCCTGGGTTCATACCCACGGCTCGTAACTCGGGGCTGCCACCACTGGGCCACCGCTGCTCTATAATTAGGTAATCTCTGCCTAGTCCTTCGAGGATTATAGGCATGATGTTATATTGTGAAAAGGATCAACAAAACCCTGGTTATGGCAGATGTTTATTATAAGACTTGGTTTACTTAAATAGCACTTAGCATTTGGACAACTGACACCGATACCGACGGCTTGTTTGCCTACCTGTCATATGAAGATGTAAAGAGGGTCACCTGTTTTCAGAACTAAGAAGAAGAAATTGAGAGCTCGTCAAACTTTACTTTTTATTATTTCTGAAGATTTTTTATTTCTGAAGATGATTCCTTCAATGTCAACCAACCGGGAAAAGTTTTTTAGCAAAGTCTGAGGAGATAACCCAGTTTGGCCTGTTTTTTTGCCACCCAGCAAAAATAAAACTTATCCGAAAGACCTTTCGAAAATAGCCCAAAAATAAACAAACAATATTAAATCGTTCAAGACTTAAACCTACTTTACATACACATTCACACAAAATGTATGAAGGCTGGGTGATCGCCTTTTACTTTTAAATTTATTTTTTATTTTTATGGTTCCATACCCAAAGGGTCAAACGGGGTATTACTGAGACTTGGCTGTCCCTCCGTCCGTCTATTACCAGGCTGTATCTCATGAACCATAATAGTTAGCCAGTTGAAATTTCTACAAACTATGTATTTCTGTTGCCGTTCTAACAACAAATACTAAAAACAGAATAAAATAAATATTGATTGATATAACTTTTTTTCTCGTTTTTATAAATAATGGTGCGGAACCCTTCGTGCGCGAGTCCGACTCGCACTTGGCCGGTTTTTTTTATATTTTAAGACTAGCTGTCCCGCGCAACTTCGTCTGCGTCACATTTTTCCCGATTTTGAAACATGATTCATTGCTGCTCCGCTCCTATTTGTCGTAGCGTAATGATATATAGCCTATAGCCTACCTCGATAAATGGGCTATCTAACACTGAAAGAATTTTCAAATCAGATCAGTAGTTCCTGAGATTAGCACGTTCAAGCAAACAAACTCTTCAAATTTTATAATATTAGTATAGATACTAAAGCGATTGACAAGTTCTCAACTTTGTCAATGCAGAAATCTGGTGCAGTGATAGTACTCGTGGGGCCTGAGGAAGTCAGAGCTATTCAACTCAACACAAAACCCAAAGACACCTAACCATAGTTTGTTCTATGATAAAACAACATCATCATCATCATCATCATCATCATCATCATCAGCCTATAATGTTCCCACTGCTGGGACACAGGCCTCCTCTCTATGAGAGGGAGTGGGCTGTAATCCACCACGCGGGCCCAGCGCGGGTTGGTAGATGTCACATGTCTTCGAATTTTTAGTTCTAGGACATGCCGGTTTCCTCACGATGTTTTCCTTCACCGTTTTGAGGGCAGCGGTGATGAAATAAATTACACAAAGTAATGCGCCTGCCTGGGTCTGAACCCACGGCTTACTGTTCGTAAGTCGGGGCTACCACAATCGGGCCAATGCTGCTCTCAAAAAAAAAAAAAAAGTATTTGTAAAAAGGCATCATTAATTGAAGTAATATGTATTGTAAAATGGCACATCAGACTGGCAGACTACAAAATGTGAAGTAAAAAGTAGGTTTCCCAAAAAATATACGGAATATTATTCAAATTGAGGCTAATTATCATACCTTCAAAATCGTGTTTCTTCGTGAGGCATTACTAATAATTCTAGCCCCTTCCAATTAAGGTGGTTTTTGTTAGAATATTTCCTAAACCTGAATTTTCGATCTAACGGTAAAAACACGCACGATACCTAATATAAATAAGTATTCCCTTTATTTTCTGTTTTTGCAATCAGTTCAAATTCTGTGGCGTCAATTTGCTTTAGTTAAAAAGTGTATAAAATAACTAGATATTTAAATCTGAGCCTCTTGGATCTATTTTGAAAATTAAGTTAATATATGTCCCTAAACAATAGCAAAGAATAATTTATTTTAATCAACAAAGGATCATACAATTCATCATTAGTAATAACACATTCTAAACTATAAGCACCTAACACTAAATATTTCGATTGCTCAGCAAATTAACCATGCAGCTGAAGGTATATGGCTGGATGGTGGATGAGAATGGTTGAGGTACTGGCAGTGAAACCTCTGCGCGAAGACCCTCAGAATGCCGCTGGAGCTGGCCCGAAAGCTGCGGACCTGGGATGTGCATAAACAGTGGTTGCAACTATGGCATTGAAGCTGCTTCCTGATCAAAGGTGAATTAGTCAATGACTTTGTTGCTATAAAAGGTCAACCATCAACAAATAAAGGATGATCAATGCGGCCAAGAATAGCAGCTAAAAACTTCAGAATTTGTCTATACTGGTACGTCCTATTACTGTAAGAGTAAGTTTAAAACGGAATTTATAACAGTTGTATATTCAAGGATTGGTAAACCAGAGGAAGATCAAAGAAACGATGGATGGACTGAGGAGGACCATATGGCAAGAAAAGAGGTGTCTGATGGGATGACGAGTTATAGAGAAATATGGAAGAAGAGGACAAGCTGTGCTGACCACAAATTAATTGAGATAAGGACAAAAGAATGATGTATATTCAAGGATGCTACAAACACTTATCACATCATTATGAGTGGAACCTGTATTGTGCATAGGAACATTCTTCTCAAATCCCTAAGAAAGAGATTATTCTTTTTTAGAGACTTTTCAATCTTTTAATTGGAAATCTGCTATAATACTGCAATATTCGCCACGGTAGACATTGATATTAGCTAGATCCTTGAAATTGTTCATATTGCAGTATTTTTAAACAAAGATAGTGCCTCAATCGTCAAAGCTTTCTATGGCATTTAAATAATAAACATAATATCCTACAAAGATCTAAGAGAGAAGAAACTAAACAAATGGGAAACATCACTCAAATACAAATCATTCACGGAAACCATAAAATAATCACGCCTGTAATCCCCGAAGGGTGAGTAAGAGGTGGTACCTATCAGTACATCCACATTTCACCAGTTATGTTTAAGTCCCATGTAATAGTGGACGAGCCAATTGCCATCTTCTTCTTCAATAGGTCCCTCATGACTGAGGATCGTGGTCACTGGACCCCTTTAAATGGACAATCTGCCTCCATCGACTACGGTTCAAAGTTACCATCACCACCTGCTGAAATTTGCTTGAGGACATAGCCTCTTTAACTTGGTCGGACCATCGTGTTGTCCGGCCTCGTGCTCTCTTGCCTTCGGTATTGCCAACAATAACCAGCTTTTCAAGGCTGCTATCTCCCCTTCGCATTATGTGGCCGAAATATGTTAAAATACGCTGTAAGCAATCGGGCTTTGATATCAAGTTTGTGTGGTGGCCATGGAATTCGGAGCATCCGCCTCTAGCACCACATTACGAATGCGTCTATACTCTGTCTTTCTCTTGCTCGGCAATCGGCTCGGAATTGCCATCTACTTATCACAAATCTCCGTGGCTGCTTGAACGTCCATACATATAAAAATAGTATGTGTGGACGTTCCAGCGTTTACGATCACTAAACCAAAAAGTCAAGAAATCTATCCATTAAAACACAATCAGACCAGCAAAAGGATAAATAGATTTCAGCACAAAAAGATTCCAAAGAGTAAAGAAGAAATTGACAATAAAGTAAGACTACAGAAAGAAAGGCCACAGAAAGAAAAAAGATTATTAAAGACCGCAAAAAAGATAAAAATCGAAGATCAAGGCTTTCATCCGGGCGAGTATTCCGGATAACCGCGCATGCCTTTTGCTGGTTCAGTGAATAATAGAGATCATGCTCAGTGGCGTTTCAAAAGGTCCAGCACTTATCTACAAACGATAAGTTGGGCTGATGATGATAAGGATGGCAGATTAGCTTAAGTAGATTGATTGATGGAAGCTTAAATGTGAAAAAGTTAAAAATATTTGTTAACCTAAGTTATATTGTAGATTCTGATAGTATAGTCAGTAAACATGGATTAAAGCTGAGTTCTGATTGGTTAGTTAACGAAACAAAAATAGTTGTGGTAATTGTTGTGATTAATAGGACAAAATAGCCAATCAAATCATGTCACTTGCAATCATCATTTTAATAAATCATAAATAAATAAAAAGATCCCATATCTTCCCGTGGGTGTCGTAAGAGGCGACAACGGGATTTGCCAGAGAATGGGCAGCAGCGTTCTCTGTACTTTTGTAACTGCGATCGCCAACCCGCCTGCCAAGCATGGCGATTATGGCTAAACCCCCTAAAATGTCAATATGGCGACACTTGGGGGAGGCCTATGTCCAGCAGTGGACGTCTTTTGTCTTGAAATAATGAATGATGATGATAGAATAAAAAGAATAAACGCAAAAGCGACTCTTTATAAAAAAGACGAAAGAATATAAATTAATTTTGTGGTCAAGTTGATTTGCCAAAACGATTTTGAACAAACAAGCCAATAGAACCAAAGTATTCACAACTACTGCATTGCTGATATTATTAAACTTCTTTTTTTATTTATAAGCTATTGTAAACCTTGAAGTTTTACTGCAGAGAACGTTGGCCATTTTGTTTTGATTGATTTATTATTATTGCAAAGAATGATATAACAGCTGGTGTAAGATGATATGGCTGGGAAACTGAGTGACATCATGTTTAAAAGTAAAGTTATGTAGACGTAAAGAGTAAGTATGGATGAAGAAGACATGCTGCGGCAACAGATTACATTAATTGGGATAAGAGCTGGAGAATGATGATGTTAATACTATTTAGCTCTTAATTAAAGCCCTTGTTCTGTATGGTGTCGGACGTAAAGAATAGCACCATCCCATATCTTCCCGTGGGTGTCGTAAGAGGCGACTAAGGGACTTGCCAGAGAATGGGCAGCAGCGTTCTCTGTGCTTTTGTGACAACGGTACTGCGATCGCCAACCCGCCTGCCAAGCGTGGTGATTATGGCAAAACCCCCCTTATGTCAATGTGGCGTTGGGGAGGCCTATGTCCAGCAGTGGACGTCTTTCAGCTGAAATGATGAAGGCCCTTTGCCTCTTCTACTTGGTTGTGCCCAAAAGGGTCCATACTTATTTTGTCTGTCTCGTTTTTGTAACATATGTATTAATATTTTAATTATTGGAAAGTGTAATTACAATTGGAAAAAAGGAAAAGAGTTACCTCACTCCAATTCAGCTCAAGTCAGTTCAATCAATTCACTAAACACTGTCTTCGATCACTATTCCGTTCGAGACGAAAAATTGATTTTATAAATCGCTGTCATTTGCCGGTAGGGAACCGGCATATAATTATGATACTTTCAGCCTAGGTGTGGTTTAAAGAACCAGCCTACCTTCTCCTCTAAGTTTAGATGAGGCAAGGCTTGAAGAACCAGTCTACTTTATCAATTGGATCTCCCCTAATCTAATAAGGGATGAGGCAGCACACATCTATGTAGATCACGGTCATTAATATTCCTATAGTGGACATTAATCCAGCCATATTAAAAACGAATGAGGTCTACACCCGAAGGCATCCCGAGGGACATGAACAAGGACATATGACGTCACCCATGGTGTCACTAACGACCAGTGACGTCATCAACATCTCCGCCTCACTAAGATCTGCCCTATCCTCACTATACATTACACTATTGATTCGAGAGAGAATATTGAGCTTCGTATACATCCGCCAGTGTATATGCATCATTGAGATTTAATCAGTGGAGGACTGACGTGCGAGTGATTTGAACGTGCCATTAGATTTAAAAAATAAAATAAAAACTATTAAAAAAAACAAAATGAATGTGCACCACGCTATGGTTAGGAGCCGGTTCCTGAAGCCCACTTTTGGGCTGGACAAATTGGTAAGTCAGATTTTTTGTATTTTTTTCTGTGTAGTGGAAAATTCATTGAATGCGATTATCGTTAATATTTTTTTACTTTCTGACGTCTAATTAGCTGCACGGCTGCGCCCAACAGCTGATGGCAATTAACATAACACAACAAGCGATACGCCTTAAAATCACATATGTAATCAGAAACACAGAAAAATACAACAAAAAGCCACCAACGACACATAAAACATAATTAAAATGGTGCCTTGGAATAAAAATGTGACAATTGAACCTTCAAACACTTACGAAATGAGTTTTCCAGCACAAAAATCTCCACACAAACAACTGATTATAGAACGAATTTAACAGAAATCGCAATATTTAACTGTAAAATTAGAATTTAGGATAAATAATAGTATTTTTTGTATAAACGCGAGCGCGATTCGGATGTGTTTTTCGCGCTGGCACCGGCGTGTTAGGCGACTGCCGCAAACTCCTTGAAAAATCAATAACTACCCCCGACACGGGCCGCATGCGGAACTCGCCACAAAACTTAACACTGCTCACCCATTTCCGTATTATGTAACTGAGCGCGACAGAGACAGGCATACGTCCGCCCGTTCGCCGCTCTAACAACCCTACCGAGCGCGCCAATAAGCTCGCGCAAGATGGCCGCTTGACGTTTGACGTTTACGCGCCAAATGTGACATTTCTGCGTGTTAATTCGATTCTAAATTGTCTTTTCATCGATTCTATTGCTTCATTTGAGTCGTAAAATTGCAAAATAATGATTGTTGATTGAGGGCGGACGTTAGATGTGTATATTTTTTGTTTGCACGCGTGAAATGGTGTTGTAAAAATTCTAATCAATTTTGGTAGAATATCAAAATCGTGTGGAGATGAAAATGGTGATTTTAATTTGACAGATAATAAACTTGTAGGTGAGCTGTGCTGTGAGGCGTATAGAATGCAGGGTGAATGACTTTTATAGTATTTTACCTTGTGGTTCTTGTGCTAGTTAGAATGTTGCGCATTGCAGCTGATTTTGAGACATAAGCTGCAATGCTGGAAATGTTTTAGGTCATACCAAGGGAAGTAGCGAAGGCAATCGTTCCTTCGTCATTATGAATTATTCCTTTTCATACCTTTTGTGTGTGGGGCCTCTTTTATATTTTCCGCGAAGAATTCCTTTTGTATTCCTTCCTAGTACGACCTTTTTTTAGGATTCTCCGAGCCTCAAGAGCAGCATGATTTTGGTCCCTCACATGTTCAATCAACTGAATTTTCATCAATTTTCTAAACTCGTAATTTTTGTAAATCCATCGAAATAACTATAGTCTTTTCACATTTATTTTACCATTGATTTTCAATAACTGTCGAATTCAAACTGATCTTTATTTTCATTGGTTTAGGATTGCTGTTGGGTTGCTTATGATATGTCTAACAAAGTTTTGGTTCTCGTGTGTCTGACACCAGTACACAACATCAACCAATATGAACTGTATACAAGGTGTAAGGGAAACTGACGCTAAGACGGCAACCACGTATTCCCTACAGCATTCTGAACGCCTACATAGTTATCATCCGTTATTTAAAAAAAACAAACATCTGTTCTGTAAATTTGACCGTGTAGGCTTCAGTATCCAAAGGGTCAAACGGGACCCTATTACTGAGACTTCGCTGTCCGTCCGTTTGTTACCAGGCTGAATCTCATGAACCGTGATAGTTAGCCAGTTGAAATTTTTACAAATTATGTATTTCTGTTGCCGTTATAACAACGAATACTAAAACCAGAATAAAATAAATATTTAAGGCTCGGTTTTATAAATAATGGTACGGAACCTTTCGTGCGCGAGTCCGACTCGCACTTGGCCGGTTTTATTTAATATTGTGTGTACTCGTGGTGATTGCGCCAGTAAATGTATTTTCTTTCTTTCTATCATGCTAAACACCTACATAGTTATCACCGGTAATTATAAAAAAAAAAACAAACAACTGTTCTGTACATTTCACCGTGTAGGCATTGCGCGGCGTGTAGTTTTGTAGGGAACAGCTTTTTTAGGGTTCCGTACCCAGAGGGTCAAACGGGACCCTATTACTGAGACTTCGCTGGGTTTTCGCTCCGTCCGTCCGTCCGTCCGTCCGTCCGTCCGTCCGTCCGTCTGTCACCAGGCTGTATCTCATGAACCGTAATAGCTAGCCAGTTGAAATTTCTACAGATTATGTATTACTGTTGGTGCTATAACAACAAATACTAAAAACAGAATAAAATAAATATTTAAGGGGGGCTCCCATACAACGAAGTGATTTTTTTTCTCGTTTTTATAAATAATGGTACGGAACCCTTCGTGCGCGAGTCCGACTCGCACTTGGCCGGTTTTTAAATTTACCGGCGACCAATTGCTTTCAGGAGGGTTCCAGAATGATGTCCGCAATACGTAGTAACATTTAAGTGGCGATGTCCTTTCCATCCTGTAATTTTTTTACTTGGAGACATATAGCCTCAAATTAAGTTACATAAACAACATCAGTATTGAACCAATGCCTGAAAATTTCAAATTAAATCAGTTTACTTGCAATAAGTGTTGGTACAATTTCGGTCATAACATAAATAAATCCAGAACACTTAGCCATATTTTTTATTTTGTTATAACTATTTATTTTATAATACTGTGACATGTAAACATGGTTTATATTTAGTCATACTATAATATTCATAGTTATAATTAAAATTAAAATTGAGTTACAACATTATTAGATGTTACATGAAAAAATACGATTGATGTCAGAGAGTAGATGATTATTTATTTTATTATGATATTTCATTGTTATTTATTTCAATCTCTTATTAAAAATGTCGCTTACTGAGTAGAAATTCTTTTCCCTTAACCATATCTTAAGACGCCTTGTAAATTTATTTGCCGGTAACGTTTTAATGCTGATTAGTGTCAAAAATCTATGCTATCAACGTTTGAATCAAAACAAAAATCAAAATATTTTAATTTCACATACAATATTTGGGAACTTATAAAACGTTGACAAAAAGGAACTCCATAGTTACTGTTTTAAAATCATTTGGTTTTACAATATTTCTATGTTACAACGTTAGTACTTAAGTATGGGAGGACATCGTAGGCTCGACAATAAGTCGTTGCTTACTACAAACATTTGGATTTGGCATTTAGTGCCCACATGTCAGGGTGCAACCTCGATAAAATCATGGTTTACAAGGATAGGTAGGCAGGCCTTTGCCCCACCTGTAATTATATTGACTGGTCCAATAGTAAGTCTTGCTTGTGATTGACTTTAACAATGTTACGAAGTGGTTAAGTTAACATTAGGGACAAAGTTAACAAAGGATTCAACCGGCTTTTTACACCTATTGCTCCTAAATTACTGGGCCGATTTACAAGATTATTTTTCGACTTGGTAGAGGAACTCTGAGGTTTATGAGTTAGCTCCTATATACAGGGTTATTGGTAAAACACCAACAATCTCTTAAGAGGTCGTTGTACTTATCATTATGAACAACATTTACTATGGGACCAAAACTGAAATCGCGAAAAAAAATCAGCTGATTGACCTCTTAAGAGGTTGTTGGTGTTTTATCAATAACCCTGTATAATACTTATTTTCTTCCTGGCCGATGCTGACATGATGGTTCCATAATAACTTCTAGTTACAATGTAAATGGTTTCATGACAAGAATTCATGTGGTGATACCACAACTAAAATGCTAAATAAACTCCTTTTTTTGCAGAAAAGTTTTTTTTAAATTTTACTTTAGGGTTGATTGTGCAATACTCAAGTAAAATAACACTATTATAGGCTTAAGTTTTTTGCTACAGAAAAATACTGTCCAAACGCTTTGTTTTTTTTTCTAAGATAAAAGTTGACTGAACATCGAAAAATTGGCTATTTATAAAATAGATTTATTATATAAAATAGACCTATCTAAGAGCCAATTTTTCACCTATGCTGAATGACCCTTTTTTACCTGTGGGTATCATTTAATGACCTCTCCTGCGCTGTGCGGAGCGGAAGGAAGTGTCAGACTTGACTGACTAAAACCCATCCATGTTCCTTCTTAGCCCTTTGTGTTCCAAGGCCGCGGTATCTCTTTCGAACAGTCCCACTGCCCTGGCGGGGTGCTGAATAACCCTTAGACTAGGTTTGGTAACCTCTGACTACTGCAACAACAAAACCTAATAGTTCACGTCCATTAGTTAAGTCATACTCGTACCTAGTATAAAATCTACGCTAGTGTCATTGTTTTGTGTCCATCACCTAGAAACAGTACCCTAACCTATGAACCACTTTACCTTTCAAACTGGACTCTAGTATTGTTACTTGATGGCTACTTACTTAGTATATTCTAGAACGCTTTATATCGCACAGCCCATATTGTGTGAGTATTTTGTACTAGGAAGCTACCATTTACGTGCGCGAACGTGCGCTGGTGGTTGAGAGGATTTTCATCATCATCATTCATCATTTCAGCCCAAAAGACGTCCACTGCTGGACATAGGCCTCCCCCAAGTCACATTGACATTTTGGGGGGTTTTACCATAATCGCCACGCTTGGCAGGCGGGTTGGCGATCGCAGTACGGTTTTTACAAAGGCACAGAGAACGCTGCTGCCTATTCTCTGGCAAGTACCTCAGTCGCCTCTTACGACACCCACGGGAAGATATGGGATGGTGCTATTCTTTACGTCTGACACCATACAGAGCACACTCACCATAGAGAGGATTTTCATGCTCATTCAAATATCTTACTGATGGTGGCGCGTGTGTCGGGTCATTTAGTTCCCTTCAAAATTGTTGAGGTGAATGGCTGATCCATGTTTCATGTTCATGAACGAGCGCTGTCAGTTGTGCCTGGTCATCTCTTAGCTGCCACGTGTTATTTCGAACTCATTATTTTAATTTTAAATTGACTTTTTTGTTTTACTGTGGACACTTTTAACGTGCACGTCTTGCTACATCGTTCTCACATAATGTACCATCTCAACATGAATGATGTAACCAAGGTTTTTGTTACAACACTCTGATTTAGGAGTGTCCATGGAGTTTCTTGCCCATTCTTTTTCATAGAGATCTACGCTTTGAAATGGGCAACTACAGTACTTTCACAGTTATTATGTCTTGTGACTGGGACTGTAGCTTCATTTTTATTGCCTACTTGAAATATAAATGATTTTGATTTGATTTGAAGGACCACACTTCATCATGATATCAGCAGAAAGATGATAGCAGTGATAGCCTAGTAGTGTGACTGTCGGACTGACAAAGTCATAGGTCACGAGTTCACACCCAAGACAGACACCTTTGATTTTTCGGATTCATGTGCGTATTTGGTGGCCCAGAGAGAGCAGCGGTGGCCCAGTTGAGAGCAGCGGTGGCCCAGTTGCGAGCAGCGGTGGCCTAGAGGGAGCAACGGTGGCCCAGTGGTGGCAGCTCCGACTTACGAGCAGTAAGCTGTGGGTTCGAACCGAGGCAGGCGCATTACTTTGTGTAATTTATTTCATCACCGCTGCTCTCAAAAGGTGAAGGAAAACATCGTGAGGAATGTCCTAGAACTAAAAATTCGAAGACATGTAACATTTAGGAAATCGAATTGACCCCGCGTGGTGGATTACATCCCACTCCCTCTCATAGAGAGGAGGCCTGTGTCCCAGCAGTGAGAACATTATAGGCTGATTATGATGATGATGTGCGAATTGTTCAATTATACCAGTACTAGCATACCTGAGAGCTATTTCTCGACGGCATGTAGAAAAACCAAAGGCCCATGGGTGGAACATAAAACCTCTGATTAGGCTGTAACCACACGATAAAGAAACAAAACATGTTATAGAACTATTATATAAAAACTTGACATTGAAGCGATCGATTATTTCACATGTCATTGACCTTTAGTTTTCAGTTAACTGAGCCGCTAATAGAGTGTTTTAGTTACGCAGCTTTACCTACAGAAAATAGTTTATACACTTGAAGGGATGCTTAAAGAAACGACTTTTTTTTGGGGTGAAAAATCTCGAGTTACGGCAGCAGGACTCCAAATAACACACTCAAAACACGCGCTACTAATAGATGCATTGAATACTAAGGGACTAGTGGAGACTATAATATAATAAATGTATTAAAAAATACTTGTACCCCAATATCTCCGTATCTCTGAGACATGCGTAATGTTGCTTTGTTACAGTATACGTACAATTGTCAATTTGTCATTATATTCACTGAAAGTATTTCACCTAAGTCTGTGGATCCAATGATCGAATGTGGATAGGTTTGAGAGTAGAGGTAAACCAAAGAAACGAAGGATGGACTGTGTGAAGGATGGTAAGGCAAGAAAAGAGGTGTCTGATGAGATGACAAGTAATAGAGAAGTATGGAAGAATAAGACATGCTGCGCCGACCACAAAAGAAATGGGATAATGGCCAGAGAATGATGAAGAATCTATGAAGCCAACGCCCCTGCGAAGCTTCTGGTATTGTTAGGGTTTAAAGACGGAGGTGACAGGGAAGCTAGCTTTTAGCACCTCAAAAGCATAAACAATCAAAGTACCTTTTAAATCAAAATATTTAAACCAAAATACTTTGGTTAAAAATTGTGAAGATAATAACTATTCTTTTTACTAAATAACTTAACTTAAGAAATAACATCATCATCATCATTCATCATTTCAGCCGAAAGACGTCCACTGCTGGACAAAGGCCTCCCCCAAGTGCCGCCCCATTGAGCGGTCCCGTGCGCCTTTCATCCAGCGAATCCCCGCAACCTTCACCAGGTCATCGGTCCACCTGGTGGGAGGCCTTCCAACGCATCGTCTTCCGGTTCGCGGTCGCCATTCCAGAACTTTTCGGCCCCATCGGCCATCCGTTCGTCGAGCAATGTGCCCTGCCCACTGCTACTTAAGAAATATAAATAATAACAACTAGTTAACTTTAAAAGATAAAAACTTCCGTATCTCAGTAGAAG
Source organism: Cerastis rubricosa (assembly GCA_949152445.1). Taxonomy (NCBI): domain Eukaryota; kingdom Metazoa; phylum Arthropoda; class Insecta; order Lepidoptera; family Noctuidae; genus Cerastis; species Cerastis rubricosa. Next base: position 13,315,909 of record OX424549.1, read on the forward strand.
AGGTTGCTTAACATATAAATTTTATCAAGAAAAGCCAACACTCTCGAAAGTACATCGTAAATTGTGAAGAGAGAAAGAGAAAATATTTTATACAAATTATGAGGGCTGCGATATTTGTGTCGCTTTCGCAAGTTATGTAGGAAATAAAGTTATTTGGGAATGTACTCTTTTTGAGATTGACTATGTATTTTATAGTTATTGCTGGAGTTATTGGTTAGATTGAAAATGTGTCCTCGTACCCGAGCCAGAAGTGACGATCCGAGTCCGACATCCAGTCTTACCAAGGGGTATCGTAGTAGTGTAGTAGTATCGTACCCAGTTACTAGGTTGTGGAGGTCAGATAGGCAGTCGCTTCATGTAAAATACTAGTACTCAGCTGCATCCGGTTAGACTGGAAGCCGACCCCAAGATAGTTTGGGAAAAGGCTAGGCAGATGATGAGGTACGACGATTTTTGGTTTTTACTTACTCCATATACAAAAGTCAAACAACGTAAAGTATACATTTACTCAAATTATCAAAAAGCTGTAATTTTTTCATGATTTCAGGCTTCATCCCAAACTAAAACTTGTTCATTATGACGTGTATTATGAAGTTTAGGGTAAACAATAACTCGCCTTTCGGGCTGCGACACAGTCGGGTACAAACTAAGCTTGTTCCTTATACTTAATAGGCCTTTTCTCTTTTGTCATGCTTCCATCGACTCATTAAACTTTATCTAGGTAGGATCGTCTTTTTATAACCAGTCACTAGAATCTGCATTGGTCTTGTTTTCTGTGTCATGGAAAAACTGAAGTTCTTTTTTTTTACAGTCTATTGCAGCATCTCTGTGGGGTAATAAAAAGTTTGATTACCATTGTACAATGTAAAATATTGACCTAAATGTAATGTAGGTTGACAATACGTGGTCCTAGATTAAAATAAGGGGTTAAAAGTCATTGATGTTATCAAGACTAAAATTAGCTAAAACATAGGAAAGTATGGGCCGGGTATTAGTTAACAATATTTAGTGCTCAGAAGCAATATTTCCATCATTAATCACCACGGTTTCCAGCGGGTTGAAAATGTAACTATCGTAGGTACAGAACCCATACCATAATTGCTCATTTGATTTGAGGCCAGTACTTCGGGATCATTGTTTTAGCAAAGCACACCACTAGCTCTGAGCGCCATCTCCTTATCCGAATACGTACTACATTCCTCAGAAAAAGGGTCGTCCGGCTGGCTTTACAGTTTCTATAACTTTAACTAGATGGCGCTTTATCAAACCTTGTGTTTAAATATTCTTTCCACGAACGTAAGCTCGCAACCTATTGTCGTAATGTTTACAACGAGTAATAGATGGCGCTTTATTCAATTTCAAGGATGTTTCTTTATCTAAAACTGCATAAGAATAACCTTTTTTTCTACTGAATAACTTTATGTACTCATTTCGTAATATCTATTGCCTAAACAGTTGACATAAATTACATTAATACCACAATCTTGACCAAACTCTTATCTTACGCGTCTTTACATATTATCTTGGATGGTATAGTTTTGCAATGAAAAACTGCAAATAATTAACGAATGGTGTTATCCTATTAATGCTATAGATGCGAAAGTTTGTGAGGATTTATGGATGTCTGGATGTAAAGATGTTCGGTTTTTTGTTTTTCTTTCAAGCAAAAATCACTGAACGGATCTAGATGAAATTTGGCACAAGGATAGATAATAGTCTGGAAAAGCACATAGGATACTTTTTATCCCAGTAGTACAATTCCGTGGGTCAATTACCGCACAAAACGCGGGTGAATCCAGTTCCTACTGTTTATTTTTAAAACATCTACTTATGTATCGCTCCGATATCTGCTTCGATCACCCTTCGATCTTAAAGCTTTTCATTAAAAATAAATCACGAATCGTTACGAAACGGGAACATTTATATTTACGACGTTAATTTTAATGGATCAGCAGTGACGTAATGCAGTAAACCTGACCGCAACATAAATTGTGTATTGTAAACATTGTTCGGTTAGTAAAGTTAGCTTGCAAACAAACCTGTTCTTTTTTTTTCTTTTTAGGGTTCCGTAGCCGAATGGCAAAAAACGGAACCCTTATAGATTCGTCATGTCTGTCTGTCTGTCTGTCTGTCTGTCTGTCTGTCCGTCCGTCCGTATGTCACAGCCACTTATTTCCGTAACTATAAGAACTATACTGTTGAAACTTAGTAAGTAGATGTATTTTGTGAACCGCATTAACACTTTCACACAAAAATAGAAAAAAAACACTAAATTTTGGGGTTCCCCATACATAGAACTAAAAACCAAAAATTTTTTTTTCATCAAACCCATACTTGTGGGGTATCTATGGATAGGTCTTCAAAAATGATATTGAGGTTACTAATATCATTTTTTTCTAAACTGTATAGTTTGCGCTAGAGCCACTTCCAAAGTGGTAAAATGTGTGTCCCCCCCCTCTAATTTCTAAAGTAAGAGGAGGAAAATTCTGAAAATATTTAGGATTGAAGAAGGTAAAAAAAAACTATCAACGAAAATTGGTTTCAATAAGATATGATTTTCAGTTTTTGAGATATGGGACTTTTTCATCAAACTGCAGCAGTAACTTTGTTTTTCATTAACACACTATGAAAAACCAATTTAGTTTTGCGGTTGAGTGGATGTTTACTAACTAATACTACTAAGTAATGAAAGTCAGTTCAAAATATTGTTTGGGGCTATGGAACCCTGTGTGCGAGTAAGACTCGCACTTGGCCGGTTTTTGTTACCTTGTGTCAATGCTTTAATGCAAAATATAGTTTTCTTGCTGTTGAGTTTGTTAGCCTCTCATTGCCTTTACCAGTTTATTTTCGTCAGGATATAATTTGCCTACTCATAAAAAAACTGTAGCGACCGACAAAAACCAACTAATAACAGAAGGAACTACAGCGCCATCTATGACAAAACTGAAAAAATAATATGGTCTGAATCTCGCAAGTAAAGTTTACATCGACCTAAGAATATTTAGAGAAACCCGACAACAACTGCCGGCAGTTGCCCATCAGACATAACACCTGTTTGGTCGGAGGATCTTCTCTTTTCTAAGGAGTATTGAGTAAATTTACACCCTGTTCCTCCTACTTGTTAATGAATCAATAACTTCATGTCTGATTTAGCCATGGTTTAACATAAGTTATTGGTTTTCTGCCCAGGATGGGATAAACGCCTTTTGGTATCATCACTCAAGGAGCTACCTACCACCACATGGTAATTGTAAATCGATGGACCTAGGTAAACCAACTCCTCCACTATTCTTTTCAGAATTTTCTCATATCCTGTCATTCCTATGTATGTTATGGGAAATGGCGTGTAACGTACATAGTTATATGATTCATACCGTCCCAGTAGCATATTGTGTACTTGGCTTTATATGTACGAACATAGACTTTCATATTCTTTATTAACGTAATATTTGGCAGCCTATAAAAGTTTATGTGTTGTTTATAATAGTGCTACAGATGATGCGCGGGCGTCTTTTGTTCGCAAAATATTTATAAACTCCACTATTAGTTTAAACAGATACAATACATCCGCCATATTAATGTACAGGATGTTTTTTTTGCCACCATAATTTTCTAGCCCTTCATCATCATCATCATCAGCCTATAATGTTCCCACTGCTGGGACACAGGCCTCCTCTCTATGAGAGTGAGTGGGCTGTAATCCACCACGCGGGCCCAGTGCGGGTTGTCACATGTCTTCGACTTTTAAGTTGTAGAACTTGCCGGTTTGCTCCCGATGTTTTCCTTCACCGTTTATGAGGGCAGCGGTGATGAAATCAATTACACAAAGTAATGCGTGGGTTCGTACCCACGGCTTACTGCTCGTAAGTCGGGGCCCCACTGGCCACCACTGGGCCATTGCTGGTCTCTGCCATTATCCCAAGTCATTTGGGGTCGATGCAGCATGTCTTCTTATTCCATACCTACTTCTCTATTACTCGTCATCTCATCAGACACCTCTTCCTTTCTTGCCATACCATCCTTCACACAGTCCATCCATCGTTTCTTTGGTCTTTCATCTACTTTTATACCATCCACATTCATACCTAAAACTTTCCTCACGAAGTTTCCTCATTCCCGCTGGCCTACCATGACGTCTTAAAGCAGTGTTGTTTTATTCTTATTTCAGTGTGGGACAGAGACGGAGCTATATGGGATGTCTAGCGCCATCTCTTTCCCACACTGGAACAGGAGTAAAACAATAATGTTTTAAACCATCATGGTAGGCCACCTGATTGTTTTCTTGCCAGTTTGGGGTATCATTATCATTCTCTTGCCCTTATCCCAATTCATTTGGGGTCGGCGCAGTACGTCTTCTTCTTCCATACCTCTCTATTACTTGTCATCTTGTAGTTCTTGTTCTAGTTTGGAGTAATTCTATACATTATGCTAAATGCACACTGCAGAAAAAAGTATTGTTTTTTAAACGACTTTTTCTTTGGTGTGAAAAATCACAACCGTTTACAGTAGCGCTCAATCTTACGCACTCAAAACAATGTGCTGATGGTAGCGTAGATTAGTCCAGTTGGCCTACCATGACGTCTTACAACATTATTGTTTTACTGCTTCTCCAGTTTGGGAAAGAGATGAAGGCTGGACATCCTGTTTAGCTCCGTCTCTTTCTTACACTGGAATAAGAGTAAAACAATTCTGCTTTAAGAGGTGCAGGGGCCCATTGAACGTTTAAAACTGGTTTTTTCTTTTTAAAACACGTGGAAAAGTTGGAACTTATCTCCGTAACTATAAGGTTCCAAGGTATTGTTTATGGCAAAAAACAAAACGAATAAAAAATATCGCAATTATGTGCAGAACCAGTGTCTCTCGGATTCATTAAGGGTGTTTATCATTAAGAAATATGCCAATAGAAACTATAGGAAACTATAGGGATCTACCACCAATGCTTGGTTTTGTTTAGTTTTGTTCTTTTTATTTTATTGAAAACTAGCTGATGCCCGCGACTTCGTTCGCGTGGAAATTTTGATGTGTTTTCAGGGATAATTATACATATAACCTTCCTCTTGAACCATTCCGTCTATTGATGAAAACCGCATCACAATCCGTTGCGTTGTTTAAAAGATCTATATTCAGATACGGAGGGATGCGACTTTGTTTTATGCTATATAGAGAAGCTAAGGATTCTTTAAGATTTCTTTTACTTGAATGTGTGATTTCAAAATCTGATAACACTCAAAACTTCTATCTTTTTAAAAAAATACCCGTATTGTCCCACTCCTGCGGGCAATGCCTCCCTCATTTTCCTTCCACTTCTCACGATGGATCTCGGATTTCGTGCTTCTTCTAGCCAATTCGCGAGGAAGCGTCCCACTGTCTTCTTTTTGGTCTACCGTGACTCCGTCTATATGTCCCAGGGCAATTTATGCGTGATTGAGTTACAAACATAATCTATTTAGCTTAGCTCTTATTGCAAGGGACCCATACCAATAAACATACAAACATGACTAGGTAAATGTAGAGAGCTTTAGGGTTCACCTCTGCTTCACCCTTGCTTGGGGGTCACAGCCGTTTGTTTGTTTATCTGATTAGCTTGTCTACATACATTCGGATCCATGCCTTACATTCGACCAATCATTACACACGAAAACGTGTAGCTTGGCACAAGCAAAGATAGGCCTGATAGACATCCAGCAGTGGCTGAAGTCGAGCTAGATCATGATTATGTTTGTTATAGATACATAATGTTCGTGTTTATATTTCAAGTTATATCAGTTATGCCAGTATGGGTAGGTTCTTGCAAGGATCGTTAAGGTTCCCCTAATCATAAAAAAGAACATAAAGCTCTCCTTATGTTGATAGCACTCTCTTGATTTGAATTTTCTGGATGCTTGTGACGGTTTTACGATTATAGCAATTTTAATTTCAAATAGCATAATTTTCTTTGTATCTGATTCTTTAGTTAGTTCCGAAGCTCAATTTCAGTTAACTATAGTGGTTGCAAGTGGCATAAATATATTTTTGTAAGAGTTGGCAATCGTCGTTCATTCTTATTTGAGCGACCAGTTTTAGGTCATCTGTGTATAGCAGGCATTTGGCAAACTTAATCCTTCTTATCAAATCATTGATCATGATCAGAAACAGAGGCGGCCTCAACATGGATCCCTGGCTTACGCCCGAGCGAGTGTTGTACGGTTTGGAGTCAAAGCTGCCATGTCTGACAAACTGCTCGCGATTCCTCAGGTAGTCAGAAAATAAGCTGAGAAATTCGGAGAAGCTTATGGTTCCCAGCTTTGTCAAAAGCACATCCTTGTCAACAATCATGATGATGATGACACGATGACCTCCATACTGTCTTTTTAGTCGCCAATTCAACTGAAAGTCACATAAATTTAGTAGCGTCGTCCCTTAGTAATGCAAGCCGTACGTCAGTGGTAGCTTCTGACCTCTAGTTCTAATAAAAAAATCTATATTTTATACACTGAATACCTACCTTATTTGAATACCTTGGATTAAGACATAAGAATAGAAAACATAATATGTCCCATGCAGCTTTGATTTTCCTATCGTTGTTATCGCTCGTAAAATAATAATTAATTAATTAATTTGTTTTTGGTCCTGAGCCTGATCTCTCTCCCGTCGTGTGGCCAACAGTCTCGGAGTAAAATGGCCGAGACATGACAGACAGACAGACGGACAGGACGAATCTATAAAGGTTCCGTTTTGGTAATCTATATATTTTTTTATATGAAACAATACGTTTAGCAGTTACAATCGCATTGGATCGCAGATCTGTAATGATAGTTTTAGGTAAGATTTGTATAAATAAATAAATAAAATCCTGCTAACTACACTATCATTACAAGCGTGATGTATGCGAGCGCTATGATCCTGTCAGTCTTCGTCACGTGTGCACTGAATCACTGCGTCATACGTCACGGTGCAGGGGTACTACTGGTAGTCGAGAGTTTCTCGCTCCTGTAGGATGTGAGCGAGGAGTGATATTGGCATAAACAAGATTTGTCATTTTTACTTATCTGAGGGGTAATTCCCGTATTTTAATCTCTGGCATCATCGTCATCATCTTCCTGCCCTTGTCCCATTGTGGTTTGAGTCGTCGCAAAACGTTTTCCTTTCCCATTCTCCCCTGTCAGTCGCACAGCATCATTCACATCGCATCTCAGTCATAATTTGTCAAAAAATTTATGGCGTTTACTAATTGTTTTGACATAAGTATATTTGGGTTTTTAATCACAAGGTGGACACCTTGTGTTAAGAGATGCCATTGGCATTTTTTTAGGAGTCGAATATTTTAAAACCCTTGACGTTTTAAGTTCGTAGTTTAAGTGAATTATTTTACATTTCCTAAAGACTTTAGCCGCAACACGTATTTTTCCTCCATTCTCCTGTCATTCGTTATGCTATTATTTACTACTTTTTCCTTTATATAATTTTTAACACAATCCATCACATTTATATTCATCGCTCCTTAAGTCACATGTTTTCCATCCCTCCTCATCACATGTCCATACCAAGACAGACGTCTCCCTTTCATCTTTTCTGTAACAGGCGCCACTTTCAAACTTCCTCTTATATGCTCATTTCTAACTTTATCCATTTTAGTCACTCCACTCATCCATCTCTACATTCTCATCTCTCATGCATGCAATCTTTTTACATCCGTCTTGTTCACTGCCCAGCATTTCGATCCATACAGCACGACAGGTCGAATCACGGACTTGTATATTTTCCCCTTTAACTTGAGGGGTGTCCGTGGGTCGCAAGTTGTTTCAGTGACCTATCGCCGTATCATGACTAAAATGACGAGTAGTTCTCACAGAATCCTCACTTCCCACTCTAGTATCAGTGAGTTCCCATAGTATTCTCTCGTCTACAGTGTGTCCGAGTGACTACGAGTATTTTCAGTAATAGCAGAGTGTTGCGATCTACGTAAACGCCGCTGAGTCTGCCAGAAGATGCGTGCGTGTGTGCGTTAAGACGCATAGATTTGTGGTTTTTTGTAGATGGATAGGTAGGTATTATAGACGACAAAAATACTTTCATGAGAGCACGTTGCATAACACGACAAGACATTTTTTTTGTATTTTGCATTCTGAATTATTGTGGTTATATTAAGATTTGACATTATTATTGATAGCATTTAAGCGTTTTCATTAAAAACTGTAACCTTAGAATGTATTTATTTCTGAATAAATAAATAGTGATAATGATTTGTAATAAAAAACTTGTATCTTTAATATAGTGATGCTTTTCGTGCTTTTTAATACCAAATAATAAAGTTAAAAACACCATTCATCCATCACTTTTTGAATCACAAAGAATGACTGAAGAATAAGAATTGAAATAAATGCTCTGTTCTTACACTCTGTAAGGTTACATCCAACAAACTAAAAGCTGCTTTAAACATACTAGGGAAAAGGTTACTTGGGCAGATTATGGTAATTTATTTACAAAGAACTTTCTTCGCCAGCATCGATATGGTGAACTACACAAAATCAATTTTACCATAAGACATAATGTGCCAGGATTTTGTAAAAATATTTTGATTAAAAAGAGTGTTCATGGAGTTTCTAGTCCAGTCTCCCAAATAGAGATCTACACTTTTTGGAATGGTTTCAAAAGTTATTATGCCTTGTGTCTGGGATTGCAGCTTTGCGTTTTGTTCTATTTTTTTTACTTACAAAAGTGCCTGTGATGCTCTAATTGAAATAAATGCTTTGAATTTGAGTTTGTCAATTAAGACTAAATAAAACGATCATTAAAAAGTTTTGCTAAAAAACAGTACACTTAGAATGTATTTCTGCATATAAATAAAAATCTAAAAAAATACGTACGAATAACGAAAAATAAATAAAAATCTAAAAAAATACGTACACAAAACAACAGCTCACAAAAGTTCTACCCCACCACTTAAGCTTACACACAAAACCACTCTACAACATTTTATCTCATCTGAAGCTTTCATAATCTTTGCCCCTATCCGTACACGACTGCGCATGTGTGGATGGCGCCATAACCCGCCGTTTCTAACCTAAATCCGAATTCCGAGGTACGCGGCAGCTCAGAGCACCCGGCCGTCCGCTAAAACATTTATAAATACATTTCCCCCAATTTTTACACGCGAAAAACCGAAAAAATACCGAAATTATTCGTTAAAACCGTTTTTTTTTAGTCATTTTGAGGATAATGGAGGAAAATTGTGGAGTGTCAAGTGCTAGTGCTGTATTTAGGTGACAAAAAGTATATTTTTGGTAGATACTAATGGCTAGTGATATGGTGATTGTGATGAAGGGCAGATAGTGATGTGAAACATTACTGGATTTGTTCAGCGGATTCCGTATATAATTAGGTAAAGTACCGATTTTGTTTATTTCAAGCTTCAGTTTCTCGTAAGATGAATCTTTACAGTTTTTTAGCAAATTGACTGAATCAATTGAGTTGAGCTTTTCGTTTTGGTGCCAAAAACATTGGATTCTGCTAGAGTTTTCTCTGCTGTGTTGAATTTTAGACATTACTTTTCGCTTTGTAGTGATTTTGAGTATATACAGGAGTACTAACAATATGAAAAGCTCAATTGTATTGAGAGCTGCGGTTATCAATTCATTGGGAAGATTCAGTGATTTTATCAGCTATTTCGATTCAATGATAATGATTTATTTGCAATTTGTCTTGTGTGATGTGCATGAGAACAAATAAATACATACTTTATTATTGTACTGTAGTAATTGACGAAAACATTTTCTGGTGAGAGGGGTTATTTAATAAAGGATTGAAAAGGAGGGTTTTAATCTTGACAACATTTTGATCTTACTTTAAGTCTTAGTGGGCGAGAATTAGTATAGTGGCTCTAAACATTTAATTGTTATGATTTTCCCTGAAATATCTGTGAAATTTATAAGAAAAGTTATTGAAGGAATGGGGGAGTACTTTGTCCAGCAGTGGGACGGACAAGGAAAAATAAATAATAAAATAAAAATGAATCGATGATTGATTGTAACTTTTAACTGTATTTGTTAAAAGTTGCTTAATTCAATAAAATTAAAATGAATTTAAATGCTGGAACAATTGGAATGGATTTTAGAGTGATTGGTGAGTGAGTAAGTACTAAGATCAGATATAATATAACTTAGATAACATCACGACTATAATCCCCGAAGGGTTAGGCAGAGGTGTATATAACTCGTACATAAGATCTATAAGGCTACGAAATAAAAAAGGGCTCATATTAATACTTACTCTATGAAAATTCCAAGTGCCTACTTACTATGGTTTAAAAGAAACAACCCTGTGACAGACGACAGACAGAGGACACCTTGACAGAGGGCCTGGAGTGGGCCTTAGTAATAGGATCCCCCTTATTTTGGAAACGGAACCCTAACAGCCATTTATATTGTCTTATTTTGTCTTATCATCTTATTTAATACATTTTAACATATTTCTTAAAAATAAAAAAATAAAACATTTGAAAATATAAAAAAAACAGGTTTCTGCCGGTGTCGGGAGCAGGGTCCAAGCTACCGGTGGTTAGGGCTGCAGAGACAGGAACCTCTTCACAATGCGGGCCGTATCAAGGAGTACTGCCTTCTGAATCTGGCTCTTGATCTAACTGCCAAATGAGAGCTTCGACAGATGTTCGTCGAGGCCATAAAGCCATTGGCCTTATTCTTATTCTATATTGCACACAAAATTAAAAAAATATATGTACTTCATCATCATCATCATTTCAACCCAAAAGACGTCCACTGCTGGACATAGGCCTATTATATTACATAGGACATTGACATTTTGGGGGGTTTTGCCATAATCGCCACGCTTGGCAGGCGGGTTGGCGATCGCAGTACGGTTGTTGCAAAAGCACAGAGAACACTGCTGCCCATTTTCTGGCAAGTCCCTTAGTCGCCTCTTACGACACCCACGGGAAGATATGGGATGGTGCTATTCTTTACGTCCGACACCATACAGAGCTATTACTTACAACATGCAATATAAAAACTTAAGTACAACGGCGAGCGGCTTCTTCTTCTTCTTTGCGTGTCGACGGACTCAAATTATACCCGACCAGCCACTGGTACAGTTCTTTCATTGGCGTCGCTTAAATCCTGGAATGTGCAGGTGGCTTTGCAGGATAAGCAAGAAAGGAGGTGGGGCATTACTATTCCTGCAAAAGGGGTTTCATACTTGCAATGTATTAGAGACGCGTTTATGATAGCCTATTTGGCCAGATTATTTCTACAGCGGCCAACCTGAGCCCACAAACGGTTAAGAGATTTCCAGATTGACCACTGCAGTTCCTGTCTAGATGGAAGATGTTCTGCTGAACGATGAGGAGGAGTGGGATGTCTGTTCTGCCACATTTCACAACTTTTGTCTGACGCACTATCTTCTAAACTGTTTTCTAAGAAATCGTGTCTCATGAAGCTTTGACGGCTTTTTAAGGGTGAAGATGGTGCGTGTTCGTGTTCCACGTGCGCCTCAAGGAGATGCCAGCAAATCGGAAGGGGTCCGAGAGGGCCGATGCCTGCCGGGGCTGCGGGACTGTTCGAAAGAGATACCGTGGTCCTGGAACACAAAGGGCTAAGAAGGAACATGGATGGGTTTTAGTTAGTACAAGTCTGACCCTTCCGCTCCGCCTAGAGCAGGACGGGTCATTCGATGATTTCCCATCCCAACAAAAAAAGGGGGAAGGTGGTAGTTGAAAATCGGTGGTAGTTGCCCGTACAAGGGTGGCAGCTATCTCGTTCCGGTTTTCTTATATCGAAGGAAAGCAAAGAAAAGAGTACAGGTACATATTAGTGGAATTCGGACAGTGACTGAGCAGTTGTATGAAAATCGGCTGTCATAATATGGCCAAGTGATGCGGAGTATTAAGGAAAATGTCGTGAGGAAAGTTTTAATTATGAATTCGGATGTCAATAAGAGAGATATAGAGTTGAGAGAGAAGGACTGTGTAGGCGAATATCTGGCTAGAAAGAGGCTACTAAAACGAATAGAGAAGTATGGAAGAAGAAGATATGCTACGAAGACCCCGACCGTTATTAAAAAAACCTGGCCAAGTGTGAGTCGGACTCGCGCACGAAGGCTTCCGTGCCATTATTTATAAAAACGAGCAAAAATATCACATTTTTGTATGGGAGCCCCTTTAATTAAAAAAAACCGTGGCAAGGGTGCAGATGCTGGAGTCGCGTCGTTTTCAAACGTCTTTCATAATGCGCACGGCAAGGGAGTGGGACTCTCTGCCTGCGTCTGTGTTTCCGAATGATAACAACCCTAATCTCTTGACTACCCCCTGTTTTATTTTAATTCCATAATGTCTATGCAAAGGTTATCTGGAAGATATCGCTATCAGCGATAAGACGGCCGTTGTAACCATAAAATTATCAGTTTTGTAAACCCGTTATGTTTCATTTTTAGTGTACAGTAAAGTTTTATTATATTCTATTCTTCTCTTCAAAGTTAGAGTGAACCGGCTTCTTCTGGGTAAGCTCGTACTATCGTCGACTTTATCTCAGTCATCTCTGACCTAGACTAGAGTCAAGAGCAAACCCATCGCAAATTAAAAAGAAATTGGTATCACCTGTAATTTAAATTGTTGCCATTATTTAAAGGATTTCTTCTGATACTGGTACTCAGCTGCATCCGGTTAGACTGGAAGCCGACCCCAAGATAGTTTGGGAAAAGGCTAGACAGATGATGATGATGATATAAAGAATTTCTGCTTTTCCAACATCTTCTCTTCTCTCTGTTTTAATTACCAACTAGCTCCAAAGCAAATTGTTTTTAAACCGTTGCCTTCACTTATGACTCACAGCCACACTCCGCGAATATTTAAAATCTTTTATTGCTAAACTGACCTTACAAACATCATCAGCTGAATGACTTTTAAACAAACAGCTCATCGAAGACAGACGAGCTGTTTCAGAGTTATAACTAAATCATGAGCGAACTATTTTTATTTGGATTGTCATGAACAAATATTCGGAAATATATAAAAATAGTTTTATATGGTGGGTTGTTTTGTTTGTTGTCTGGGATTTGCTCGAAATAACTATTCCTATAAAATTTTGGCTAAGCACTAAGGCCAAGCACTCTTTATAATAGATTCATGACCATTGCTTAAATTAAAATACTAGTCATCATCTGCCTAGCCTTTTTTCTTAAACTATCTTGGGATCGGCTTCCAGGCTAACCGGATGCAGCTGAGTACCAGTAGTTTACATGAAGCGACTGCCTATCTGACCTCCACAACCACAACCGAGTAACTTCGTAATACGATACCCATTGGTAAGACAGAATGTCAGACTTTTGGCATCTGACTACTCGTAACGACTGTCAAAGATCTACAAATGACAGCCGGGACCAATGGCTTAACGTGCTTTCCGAGGCACGGAGGAAACTCGGTATGTAATTACCCAGCCATCCACGGACCAACCTCGGCAAGCACCGCTTAACCTTAAAGATCGATCCGTGCAGCTTTTATTATTTAGCCATTTTTATTTAAATTAAAATACTGGTATACCTAAGTAACTGAAGACTACCTCGTTGGTAACACAAATTCTGATGCATGATTTAATTATTAGGTATAACAATAACATTACGACTATAATCCCCGAAGGGATATGCAGAAGTGTACCCATTAGTACACCCAGTCTCGCTAGTTAGTTTTACTCCCATGTTATAGAAGGCGAGCCTATTGCCATCAACTGGGCACAAATCCAGTTTCCATCGCTGCTGCTGAGACATTCTTGATGGGAAAACCCAATAACACTTTGACCGACCTAGGAATCGAACCCAACATTCTATTCTAACTCCGTCTGTCTGTTATCATTTCACATCTTATTAGATTCTAATGATATTTGACAAATAGATAGATAGTCTATCTACCTAGGTTAGAAAATAGGACTATTTTTCTTGCATCCTCATGAAATCATTTCTGACCACTACACAAGCTAGCAATATACAACGAAGACTTTCTTTCAAAAGTACATACCTATGTACTTGATTGCCGTTTGCCCTCCAAAACCCCACATAATATAATGTTATTCATAAATCATCTGAATCTCCTCGTCCTTGACTCAGATTAAGTTACGTGGTATTTATATTTATTTTTAGGGTTCCCCTTATTAATATTATTTCTGGAAAACATTCCAAGGTCTCGCTTGTTTACACAAGTTAACGCAAAAGGTTATTTTTTCTCTACTCTGTAGCGACCTACAACAAGCAACTTACAACAAAAAGTACTACAGCGATGCACGACGGAAAACCAAACATTAATTTCCTACAAGTCGCAAGCAAAGTTATCCTCGACTTAAGACTATATTGTATAGGAAAACCCGACAACAACTGTAGGGCAGTTGCCTACCAGAGATAACACCTGTGCTAGTCGGAGGATCCTCTCTTTTCTATGAAAAACTAAGAGTTTTAGATTTATCATTAAGATGGTCCCGATACTGGTGGGCTACTATTTTTATATTGTTTTTAAAAGGATTACTTAGAAATGTATTAAACGTGTATCGAAATATCGGACGAGCAGAAATACGGTGAACTGTCACCTTATATGGTTGAAGTTGCACAATACCCGAACAAAACGCTTTGTTTCCACATTTATAGTGCGAACCGCTAGTCTGTGGAATTCATTGCCGGCTTCTCTGTTCCCTGATCATTATAATCCAGCCAGCGCCCCACTCTAGGCCACATCAGGCGAGTTGCCAAACGCCATCCTATTTAGTCATCACTTCAGCCCAAAAGACGTCCACTGCTGGACATAGGCCTCTCCCAAGTGTCGTTACATTGACATTTTTGAGGGTTTTGCCATAATCGTCACGCTTGGCAGGCGGGTTGGCGATCGCAGTACGGTTGTTACAAAAGCACAGAGATCGCTGCTGCCCTTGCTCTGGCAAATCCCTTAGTCGCCTCTTACAACACCCACGGGAAGATATGGGATGGTGCTATTATTTACGTCCGACACCATACAGAGCGATCCTATATAGGATATAATCCTATATACCTAGTATATAAAAAAAAAATAACTTGCCTATTTTATAATCGTGTTGATGAGATTAGCCAGCCAGCAAAGTTTATAGCAAAGCCTGACGTGCGTTGCGGCGTGGTTTAATATCGTCACTTGGAGTGCTTCTTTTGGTACACCTGTGAAAAAATTAATGTGGATTTTGTAGGATTTCTTCTGCTTTTAGTATTAATATTCAATTTCTATCATGCAACCTGTCAAAAGAATGAAATGGTTACTGGATTATGGAGATTATTCGAAGTAAAATACTTGTTTTCAGCTTCATCTGTAAATAATGATCTCAAAATCATTAATTAAAATAAAAAAGAGACAGGTGATAAATAGTCATAGTCATTTATTCATAAACAAGTAATTTGTATCTGAATTTAAACACAAATATTACACAATTAAAGTACATACACTAAAATAAATTAATTGAATTTCATAAATTACTTACCTTTGATACTTAAAAAATATAATCCAATTTCTAAATCTAAATTAATTACTAACCATAACGGAGAACTTTATTAAAATACTAATTTCTAAATCTAAATTAATTACTAAACATAAAACTAGATAATTAAAACTAAAATAACAACAAATTATAAAAGGGCGTCAAAAAACTCCTCCTCAACGCTGTCAGCTGGTAACGTGCCCAAGAGACTGGCGGCGTTGCCACGTTGAATGGCAACACTTAGCCTCTGGCCAAAGTAAAAGCCAGCCCTTGGGTCACGTGAAGCGTCAACTAAGCGTTTGGAGATTTCCTTAAAAAGGCTGTGAGCACTCGGACCCCACGGCCCCAGAGTTTCAACCCCAAACGGCTCGAAAATATAGTTACCACAAAGGTTACTATATTTACGCCGCTTGAGGTTCTCCGCAGCCGCAGCGGCAGCGCCAGCACAGCACGATGAGCTTGGAAGATGTGATGGCGCAAGAGTATCGACGCATGTTGCGTCCCACACTAAAGGCCTACCCATCTTCCAAGGAAACAACGACATGCCGTCCGGTCTTTTGCCATCGTCACGTGCCAAGCCATTGGGCTCTAAGATAGCTGGAACGCCGACGGTAACAAGAGCTCGACGGATGATGTCATTTATGTTCGCGTGCCGCGCAAAACGGCCCGCACTTCGGCTGCGGCAGGCCGTGGTGTCCGAGGCTGTTGACAGCTTCACCACAGTGACAGCGATGAGGAGTGCAGCAGGCGGCACCAAGACGTAAGGAAGCAGCGAGGCGGAAGGTCGTGTCGTCGAACAAAGTGCCTATGCTCGACGACGGGAGTGCGTGAAGCCAAAGACCCGACTCCCATTCACCCACAGCAAGCAGTCGTGCACGCTCAGCAGTAGTAGCAGCTGTGTGAAGTAAATTGTCCTGAACTACTCTGCAGAGCGGCTCGTCCCACCGTCTCTGGGAAAATGGATTGTCGGGTTCTTCAGTATTCGGGCAAGCGAGTTTCCAAGCATCGATGGCCTCGGAGAGGCACGGCACATCAAAATCAATCAGTGTGGAAGCCAGGATATTCCTGATTAATTTCTCAGTGCCGTGGACCGAGGATATGAAAGCCGGTAAACTAATACTAGAAATTTTGCGGAAACCATAACTAGATAATTTAAACTAAAATTTCATAAATTACATCAACAATTTAAAAAATAATAAATTCACAATAATACAGACACGAACACCTCTAAAGTTCTTTGTCAAATCTTCTTCAGTCTTCTTGTAACGTTCTTAGCGTTGACACAAAACTCAAGCCCGTTTAAAAAAGACATCGCTGTATTTCCATTCACCCAAAAGACAAAAATAAACCGTACCACGCATCCCTGTTTAATATTAGCTATACGTATCATCGTGATACGTGACACACTTAACATAATGCAGCGTATTTGTCGCCCTTTCGATGACATAATTATGTCAATGACGTTTTAGAAATAGCCCGAGAACTGTGAAATCTGCACAGACGTGTTTTATGTGAAAACATGTGTGCTGTAGATGTTTTGGGAATGTTTCGCATTGAACTGTAATATATTTCAGGCACATTAATGACTCGTGTATGTCTGGTGGTCACTCGGAAGTTTAAAGACCCATCATCATCATCATCAGCCTATAATGTTCCCACTGCTGGGACACAGGCCTCCTCTCTATGAGAGGGAGTGGGCTGTAATCCACCACGGGGGGCCAGTGCGGGTTGGTAGATGTCACATGGCTTCGAATTTTTAGTTCTAGGACATGCCGGTTTCCTCTGTTTTTCTTTAAAGACCCACCACCACCACACCACCACCACCACTACCACCACTTCTGATGAATTAGGTGGTGTATACCAATGTTTCACTACATAAACACACTTTTTTTGCTGTAATGTGTGCAAATCAAAAACAACAGTGCTTTTCATGAATATATTATGAAGTCTAAAACCACTAACATGTCCGAGGTGCTCGTCGGTCGAGTGGTCGCAACCACGACTGCTGAGCATGAGGTGCTGGGTTCAATTCCAGGGATGGGCAAAGTGCTATAGAGTTTTTCCATCAGGAATTTCTCAGTAGCAGCTTGTTACCCGGTTGATGGCAATATGCTCTCTCTCCATTACATGGGACTAAACATAGCTGGTGAAATGTGGGTGTACTACAAGGTACACTCTGCTCTGCCTACTATTCATTGGTTTTATTTGGGACAGCATACATAGGGATTTGAAGCTTATTCAGAAACAATAAACATGCAGTGATCTGTTTCTTTAACCGACTTTCAAAAGTAGTAGGTTAATACGAAACTACTTACAACTAGCTTCTTGGTGTTCCATTGTTCTTTATGTCACCTAAGTTTGATTAATGACAAACGTTTCAAAATTTCAAAACTACGGAACCTTACCATTAACAACCCACTCGTCCTTGACAGATTTTAGCAGAGCTTCGGGTTGAAAGCCCATCTTGGCACCTTGTCTCAGTCCTATTCTGAATTCTGCTGAATATTTATGTGAAAAAGGGGAGCCACACAGTTTTATCAGTTTTCGATAAGAAACGCTACTTCTAGTTTCGTCGAGACGCATCGATTAAGATTTTATCATAGTGATTGGATTAAAAAACTGGACTGGCTCGTGGTTGGACGGTTAGATTTTCAAGGTCAAACAACGATCAACTTGGTAATTGGTCCTAGCTGTCATTTGTAGATCTCTGATGGTATTTTCTCATCATCATCAGCCTATAATGTCCCTACTGCTGGGACACAGGCCTCCTCTCAATGAGAGGGAGTGGGCTGTAATCCACCACGCGGGCCCAGTGCGGGTTGGTAGATGTCACATGTCTTCGAATTTTTAGTTCTAGAACATGCCGGTTTCCTCACGATGTTTTCTTTCACCGTTGTTAAGGGGAGCGCTGATGAAATAAATGATACAAAGTAATGCGACTGGCTGGGTTCGAACCCACGGCTTACTGCTCGTAAGTCGGGGCTGCCATCACTAGGCCACCGCTGCTCTCTTATGCTCTCAGATGGTAGTTACGACTAGGTAATTAAATGCCAGAAAGTATAACAACCATCTTGCTAGGGGACATCCTGTTACCCAGTAACTTCAGATTGTGGTGGTCAGATTATTTTTAGTTATTTATTTATATACACGTAGGAGCTCGTTGCCAAATAAAAACAGCCACTCTGGTCGATCTTCACGTTAAGTCGTGCTT
Source organism: Cerastis rubricosa (assembly GCA_949152445.1). Lineage (NCBI taxonomy): Eukaryota > Metazoa > Arthropoda > Insecta > Lepidoptera > Noctuidae > Cerastis > Cerastis rubricosa. The sequence goes on from OX424549.1 coordinate 13,334,590, forward strand.
GCCTAGGTTGGTCCGTGGATGGGTAACCACTCATTACATACCGAGTTCCTTCCTTGCCTCGGCAAGCACGTTAAGCCGTTCATTGCCGTCATTTGTAGATCTTTGACAGTCGTTACAAGACGTGGCCAGTATCCAGAAAGTCTGACAACCAGTCTTACCAAGGGGTATAGTTTCCAGTACTAACTCGGTTGTGGCGCAAAATACTGGTATTCAGCTACATCCGGTTAGACTGGAAGCCGACCCCAATATAGGTGGTGAAAAGGCTAGGCAGATGATGATGATAGTTTCATTGGAAAGTATGAGGAAGGTAAGCAGGCAGTGCCTACCAGCAATGCACGAACCTGATCATCATTCACCGCTCCATTTTATCAACTGCTAGGTATATCATTTATATACACGTGCCCATCTCCACGCTCGTGTGCTAATTGTTTATCTGCCATTACATAACTCATACAGTTATCTCAATGTTTAGTCTATGCCATGTCTGTGGTCTACTGATTTAGGGAAGCTCCCTAAAACTGGTGGGCAGACTAAAACAAGACGTCAATTGTCTTTTTAGCATAACAAGAAGACACGGTGTTGTTTTGAAACTTGTTTGGACTATTCTGGAAAATAGTTCTAAAATGTGCCTTTGTCGTAGTATATTATGTCACTTCATTTTGGGCAACATTGGTTTCTAAGACCGGCTTCTTACTTAGGGATTACCACACCAATGGCTCGATCGTCAATCGATGCTAGAATGGATGAGTCGACAATCGATCGATAGGTTTGCCTAGTAGAAACAATCGATTGTCCTTAGTTTACGCCAAACGTTCGTCTTTAAACTGTCTCTGTTGTACAAGTCAATCTTGAGACACTACATTGTAAATTTTTGTGCTGTATCTGTAGCTGTGCTCTTCCACTTTTTTATTTTTTTACTGGCTTTGACCGTAAAGATGAAAAGTGAAGGATTTTTTGGTAAAGACTGAAGGATTTTGGTAATATCAGCAGTGAGTCAGCTCTTATTAATCACAATTATATCGTCAAAAAAATTTTGTATCCTATCTTAATAAGGACCTAAGTACGTATCACGCATTTTGCTAATATTTGTCATTATGACACATCTGCTTAACCTTTCCCTAATACAAGCGTGAAATTATGCTATAATAGTTTTAGGAACCAGTGGTCTCATGAGCGTACGTCTAGTCCTTTTAATCAAGATCCTGGCACCATGCCAAGTACCCAAGAATATAATGGAGCAGAGACATTCTCCTATACTCTGGCATACAATGAAGTATTTGAATAATGCTAAAATACTGATAAAACAGAGACAATATACACTCGGCCAAATTAAAAACCTTGAAGACTGATGTAAAAAGATATTTTTATCTTTTTATTCGACTCGATCTACTCAAAGGGTTTTATTGATTTTATAGACTCGACTTCTAAGATTGCCAAAGGATATACAAATCTGTGGTTGCCAACTGGGTTGATAGCAGATACGTGGATTACTTAGGAGCGTAGACGGTCATCATCTGTCTAGCCTTTTCCCAAATACGTTATATTGGTATTGGTATTTGTGCAAAAAAATAAAACCGGCCATGTGCTAGTCGGACTCGCTCACGAAGGGTACCGTACCATTATTTGAAAAAACGAGCAAAAAAAACACTTTTTTTGTATGGGTACGTTTTTAAGATATTTATTTTATTCTGTTTTTAGTATTTATTGTTATAGCGGCAACAGAAATACATAATCTGTAGAAATTTCAACTGGCTAACTATCACGGTTCATGAGATACAGCCTGGTGACGACGTACAGCTAAGTCTCACTCTCAGTAATACGGTCCCGTTTGACCCTTTGGGTACGAAACCTTAAAAATGACTTTAAATATGTGTTTTTTTTATGTTTTGAGCGTATAGCACTCGTGGGGTGCAGCTGAAAATCAGCGTCAGGTGGTACATCTTGTGTTGCCATCTGGCATTATGCTGAGCTGAGGCCCTTTTGGCATTATTACTCTTGTTGTTATCATTATTGTCTTGTTTGTTTGTGTTTATATTTTTAACATGAATGATGTAACCAAGATTTTGTAACATATTTTGATTTAAAAGAGTGTCCATGGAGTTTCTTGCCCATTCTTCTCCATAGAGATCTACGCTTTGGAATGGGCAACTACAGTACTTTCACAAGTTATTATGCCTTGTGACTGGGACTGTAGCTTTAGCTTAGCATTTTTTATTGTTTTTGACTTTCAAAAGTGCCTGTAATGGTCTAATTGAAATAAACGCTTTGAGTTTGAGTTTTTATTTATTTTGTATAATTTTTAAGGTGTTATTAATGCCAAATAAAAACAATTTGCCACAGAATGGGCAGCAGCGTTCAAATCAAATCAAATCAAATCATTTATTTCTTTGCAAACATAGGTAATAGGTACATAGATGTTCGATTACAATAAGCTCCTCCATATTTTACCGTCACATGGGCATGCAAATATTAGGTTTGTAATTTAAAATAAGTGGCATGTCAATGAATTACAAAAAAGCTAATAAAATAAAAATGTCATTTGAATTAGACTAAAAAAATAAAAATGTCATTGGAATTACAATAAAAAAGAAAATGTCATTAGAATTACAATAAAATAAAAAATGTCATTGGAATTACAATAAAAAATGACAACCTGGACAAAGTTACAAAAAAACAAACTGCTATGAATAATGTCAGACGGAATAAAATTATGCCAACTAGAATAACGGTATGTCAATTTGAGTAACAGTAGGTATATTATAATTCAGCCAATAACAGAAGGTTTATAGCGTAACAGTAAGTATATCAATCAGTCAGTGAATCATCATTAAGAAAGTCGTCAATTAAGTAATAGCTTTTCATAATTAAAATGTCAGTTAGCGCCCTTTTAAATTTAAATAATGTAAGTTTTTTTAAAACATTAGGTACTCTATTATATATGCGTGGGGCAATACCAAAAAAACTTTTTTGCATTAGTGCGGTTTTACACTTCACTTGACATAATTTATTGACGTACTGTGTCCGTATTGGATTTTTTCTGACCTCTGATAGTTTTTGAAATAAATGTGGATTACATTTCACAAACAAAGCCGTTTCTAATATAAATAAAGAGGGTAAAGTTAAAATTTTCAATGATTTAAAATATGGAACACAGCTATCAGTTGTCTTAAGACCGCACATTGACCTGATGCATCGCTTCTGCAACCTAAATACCAGTTCCCTATCAGTAGACTGCCCCCAGAAAATAATGCCATACCGCAATACAGAGGCAACCAGTCCATGGTACGCTGTTAAAAGAGCCTGACTGTTAACTTTCTTCGAAAGTTGAAATAGAGCATATGCGGATTTGCTCAGTTTTTTACATAATTCTTCAACATGAGGCTTCCATGTAAGTTGGTTGTCAATTATTATGCCTAAAAACTTAGCTTTATTAGCTTCTTCAATGTCACAGCCATTGTAGGAAATGTTAATGTTTGGATTTTTGCATCGTTGATAAAAATGCAAGATTTTTGTTTTAGTCAGGTTTATAATCAAATTATTATTATTTAACCAATTTATTATATCGTTTAAGCACTTATTTATGTCATTCTTATAATTATTTGGATCATTACATTTAATTACAGCTGTACTATCATCTGCAAAAAGAACCATTTGGTTGGTTGTTGCTTTCGGGAGATCATTTATGTAAATCAAAAAAAGTGGCGGACCCAGTATACTACCTTGCGGGACGCCATATTTTACGTGTCTTGGTTTTGATACATATATGGTTTCTAATTTGCTCTTTGGACATATCCTAGAAATTTCTGTGCATTGAACCCTATCACTTAGGTATGATTCAATCAATTTTAAGACATTCCCTCTTATACCATAGTTATGTAATTTGTGCAACAGAATCTTATGGTCCACACAGTCGAAAGCCTTGGTCATGTCAGTGTAGACTGCACAGACTGGATTTCTCCCATCGACAGATGACATGACATTAGCTAACAAGTCAAACAGTGCCATATTAATCGTAGTGTTCTTACGGAAACCCTTTTGTTCTCTGCAAAATAGTTTGTACTTTTCGAAATAGGCATATATAGAGTTAAAGATAACTTTCTCAATAATTTTTGAAATAGTTGGTATTTTTGCAATAGGTCTGTAATTTTTTAAATCAGTTTTGTCATCTTTTTTATAGAGAGGTTTTATTATAATTTTTTTGAGCTTGTCTGGAAATATGCCATCAGCTATGCACAAGTTAATTATATGAGTTAATGGAGGTGCTATCTGCTCTTTAGTGAATTTCAAAACTTTCGTGGAAACTCCATCGTACCCAACAGTATTTGTATTTTTTAGGTTGGAAATTATTTTTATTATGTCGTCAACTGTAACGGGTTGCATAAATAATGAATGTAATGTGTTATTAATTAAATGTGTATTATTCGATGTGATGTCAGCTTTAATATTATTCTCAATTGTATTAATAAAATAATCGTTAAACTCATTTGCAATGTCCATGGGGTCTGTAAATGTCAAATTGTCTCTATTCACGCACGCTATAGGCTCCAGCGGCAAACTAAATTTGGATTTATTTATTATTTGCCAGGTAGCTTTCGATTTATTTTGGGCGGTGTTTATGAAATGATTATTTTGTGCCTTTTGTGTTAAGTTTATAATTTTTCTATAAAGTTTGGTGTAGTTTTTAAGGACTAATTTATTTTTTGAGTCTGGCTTTAATCGATACGCCCAAAGTAACTGTCTTTGCTTGTTACTGCATATTTTTATTCCGTGAGAAATCCATTTCGATTTTTTACACGTTGGAATGGTTACAATTTTCTCGGGAAAACATAATCTGTACATAAGGGAGAAATCATCCATGAAAATGTCAAAAGCTTCGTTCGCATCCTTAGCTTTATATACTAGCGTAAATGATAGAGAGCTGAGATGTCTTTTGAAGGTAATTAAATTTTCCATGCAAATATCCCGTTTTTTTGTCTTCCAATATTTTAGTTTGCAAGTTTGTTTATTGGTACTTTGAGTATTTGAGATGTATGGTCAGAAAGGACCAAATCTACAACCTCAGCTTTACATTCTTTTCGAAAATTTTGTGCAAAGTTGTCTATGCAGGTTTGACTTTTTAACCTAGTGGGAGTATAAAGCGCTAGTTTTAAATTGTACTTCATAAGAAAATATTCCAGTTCTAATGTTGTGTTGTTTCTTTTCAAAACATTGATATTAAAATCTCCACACAAAACGACTTTCTTATTTGAAGACAGACAAACTTTATTTAAAATATAATCCAATTTATCATAAAATATTTCATAATTATTTTTTGGGATTCTATAAATACAAATAATAATAATTTTATAAGCTATTATTTCTACAGCGCAACATTCAAAGATGCCTGAAACTGATTGCTTTGCTATATCCGATATTTCTCTAAACTGCAATCCTACTCTTACGAAAATACCTGTTCCTCCTCTCTTTGTATTTCTAGAGAAGAAAGCAGCTGGACAAAAATGTGGAATATGCAATAGATCCTCATAACCTGTCTGTATGAAATGTTCTGTAACACAGAGGACATCTATACTTGTCCCCTTGTTGAATAATTCTACTAATTTTACAGTCAGAGTATCGGATTTATTAATCAAACCAGCTATGTTCTGGTGTAAGATGTTCAGGTAATTAACGAAAAAACTGAGAATTTGGTTGTTGTGAACTACTAGAGGATTCGTCTTGACTATGATTTTGGCGGTGGCAGTTCACTTCCGAGTGCGTAGCATTCAGGTTGCTTAAGCCAAGAATCAGGTCTTGTAGATCTGATATAACTATATTTAAACCCCTGTTATTTAAGGTTCCATAGCGTTTGCTGTAAGTATCATAGTCATAAGATAGATGAAGATTCGAGTCAAGTAAATACGCATAGTTACATGTGTTTATATCCAAGTAAATGAGGTTATTAAATGTTTCTACTCGGCTATTATACATTATGTTAGAATCTATCATATACTTAAACGTTGGTAAACAAATTATAAAATTAGTATGACTCAATCCTATTAACTTTTCTCGTACAAACATGACTAATTCTAAATAGTTATGTGTTTTCCGAAAGTCTTCCTCGCCAATGTAAATGACACAAAAGTCTGAGTGCGTAAAGTCTTGTACTTTCCCTTCAATTTTGTGAAGAAGTTGCCGCAATCCGCACGTGGGTTTCCGATAATGACAGATTTCGTAGTTAAGTAAATTCGTTCTTTCGGCAATTGAATATAATCTGTTAGACGTTTCGCTGCTTATCAGGCATATTTTGTGTTTTGTGGAAGGTTGTTCCACAGTTGTTGTGGTTGGAGTTGGGTTCGGTGAGCTTACGTTGCTGTTGATGCTTTTAGTAATATTTGTTTTCGTAGGTAATGACGAGTGGTCTTTCTCAATAGTCAGTGTCTGTATAGTCTGTGTTTGTTTCGTCTTCGTATTTTTTTTAGGCGTCATTAATATTGTCTTCGCTTTAATATTCCCTGGACTGTTTACAATTTTTTTATACATGTCGTTTCTTTTATAATATTCTTCATTTAATTTCTTTAAGTTACTGTTTTCTAGTGATAATAATTCAATTTCTTTATGTGCACTAGTCAGCTGAGATGTTAGTTTGGCGATTTCATCTTTTAACATGTTGATCTGTGGAACGTCTTCGTCTTCGGACATGTCAGGTAAGCTATTTGTCGTACAGTTTAGTGTTTGTGATATAATGTCGCTTTCATCGTCATTTGGTTCAGATCGAGTGCGGGTTCGCCGGAACGTAATATTTTCTAGAAAATTCATTTTTATTTGCAAATACAAACAACGTAGACTCCCAAAAAGTCGCGCAGATGGCTGGACTCGAACTTGCGACTTTTAGATTCCACCAAATTTCGACTGGCGGCTTGGGCCGCTTAGCCCCACCTTCGTTAGACGTATGGTTGAAATAACTTATCTGTTGGTATTTCAACTGATTCCGGTCAACGACGGTTGGTGACACTTTAGTTTTTTATTTTGCACACACCCGCGTTTCCAAAAACTGATTCTAATGTTATGCAAAATTATCACTATAAATTGTAGTTTTAACTGGCCTATTTTGATTGTTCTAGTGTGATTAGATGCACTACACTATTGTTCGCACTTTAGTAACCAAATGTGGTGAAATTTGACTTGTTTTGTGGCTTTTTTTATATTTTTAAACTATTTTTTTAACTTAGCGATAGCGGTACACGTCTATATCGCGGCGCTGTCACCGGACTACTTTCGTTCTCTTCAGCGTTCTCTGTGCTTTTGCAACAACCGTACTGCGATCGCCAACCCGCCTCTCAAGCGTGGCGATTATGGCAACCCCTTTTGGGGGAGGCCTATATCCAGCAGTGGGCGTCTTTCGGCTGAAATAATGAAAAACAATTTTCCAGTCTAACCGGATGCAGGTTTTCACAAAGGGTTTTTTTACTATTTTGTTGGTCTAGTGGTCGCAAGTGCGATTGTTGAACACATGATTGTTGTTGAGGCCCTGGGTTCAATTCCCGGGTCGGGCAAAGTGTTATTGGGTTTTTCCATCAGGAATTCTCAGTAGCAGTCACGGAGTCTGGATTTGCGTCAGGTTGATGGCAATAGGCTCGCTCCTTATTACATGGGACTCAAATATAACAGGCGAAATGTGGGTGTACTATTAGGTACAGCTCTGCCAAAACCTTTGGAAATTACAGGCGTGATGTTATTTGATGTGGTTAAAGTTTTCTCGGACAATTTTAATCAGATTGTTTGTTCAACCTTGAACACAAACTAAACGAACTGAAAGACTTGCATTTTAAAATATTTATGTGAACGTGGAGTTGTCAACAATAGGACTTTATGAACCAGTGGTTTTATCTCGAACTTTTCAGCAAGAACAAAATTGTGAAAGTTTTGCAATTTTCTTTGTAGAACTTGTTCACGAATTCAGATTAACTTTTTCAGAAGTTTTCATCTTAACTGACATAACCTTACTTGACATTTTTCAACTTCGTGTTTTATTTTTCGTTTTCAAATTTTTCTTCAGGATTTTATGTTCACATTTATTTATTTGCAATCTACACTGTAGTGGTTGGGGGTCCTGAGGGTTTTTCAGCAAGCATGAAAACATGATAGCTGAATAGGTAGGGGCTTGCAACGCAAAAATTACACTACGAAATGTTTTGGTTTCCGAGTCCCTTCGGGCACTTTCAGTTTTCAAAAAGCGCCAAAAACCAACAATGGACTATTCAGCAACGTTGATTTTCATCTCAGCGTACGGGTTCTGAACCAAAAAGACTTAAATACGCAAAGAAACAAAAGGTTTTGTCTCATATAATAACCCGAACTTAGGATTTTTTTGAATGAATGTCTATTCTTCCCCTTCGTGGGATTAGAACAAAACCAGCGTTTATGTACCCTACAGCCCTGCTTATCCCTTTAGAGAATACAAGCACAATGCACTTAGTTTCATCTTATCAGTTTAAACGATTTTCCTGAAGACTGGAGACTGATGTAAACACATAAAAAATCATTGTTTACTTGTTCGAGAGAGGATTTGTGTAAAAACGATTCTATTCAAGGTTTTTTTTTTCTAAAAAAGTCTAATATAACTTTACTCGGAAGACGGTGTCTTTGTTCCTTTCATTAACCATTTTGTCACCGACTTCCAAAAGAAAAGTTATTTTAGACTTTAGTTTTGGAAGTCGGTTATTTTTTTTGGGACATTTTTATGCCTTTCCTTCCCTTTTTTATCCCTTTTTAGTTGTACCTCATACAAATTCTTGTGATGAATTAATTTTACATTGTAACTTGGAATTATTACAGGACCATCATGAGATGATCATAAGCTACTCAGCCAAAGTAATTCAAAAATATACGGGACCGCCGTGCAGGCTTCCTCTACCCTTTTCTTACAATCGGCCTATTATTTACGGAGTAAATACATGAAAAAAATGAAAAGTTTTGAGTATGAATGTGGATGGGTATAAGGGTAGAGGAAGACCAAAGAAACGATGGATGGACTGCGTGAAGGATGATATGGCAAGAAAGGAGGTATCTCATGAGATGACAAGTAATAGAGAGGTTTGAAACCAATTTTCGTTGATAGTTTTTTTACGTCCTACAATCCCAAATATTTTCAGAATTTTCCTCCCCTTACTTTAGAAATTAGAGGGACACACATTTTACCACTTTTGAAGTGGCTCTAGCGCAAACTATTCAGTTTAGAAAAAAATGATACTAGAAACCTCAATATCATTTTTGAAGACCTATCCAAAGATACCCAACAAGTAAGGGTTTGATGAAAAAAAAATTTGGTTTTCAGTTCTATGTATGGGGAACCCCAAAATTTATTGTTTTTTTTTCTATTTTTGTGTGAAAATCTTAATGCGGTTCACAGAATACATCTACTTACCAAGTTTCAACAGTATAGTTCTTATAGTTTCGGAAAAAAGTGGCTGTGACATACGGACGGACAGACAGACCGACAGACATGACGAATCTATAAGGGTTCCTTTTTTGCCATTCGGCTACGGAACCCTAAAAATGATGCTGGTGAAATGCACAACCTCCTTAATTTAGAATTCGGTTAAAAAGTGGCATGTGCTTGCACCAGACACGTTGCGTTAAACAAGTAACAGCTGATTATTTATATTTTGACTTTCAATCAGCTGTAAGACCGTATTGTTTGACTTTTTCTATCTTTACATTCTTGTTAAATAAATACAAGAAACATTCTGACTGTTTTCATAGCATATTGTTATTGCACTAACATTGGTTCTTGGATTGAGAAGTGTATAAATAATGAAATGCAAAAGAAAAGTTTGTTACTAAGCTATTTTTAGATGGGGAGGTGCGTTATTGGAAATGCGTTGAAATTGGTTTTAAATTCTGAAGACAAAAAGTTGTCGCTGTCAGATAAGCAGTCGCTTCATGCATAATAAGCATGCAAGCGCGACTACTGAGCATGGGGTTCTCGGTTTGATTCCAAGGTCGGGCAAAGTGTAATTGGGTTTTCCATCAGGAATTTCTCAGTAACAGCCACGGAGTCTGGATTTTTGCCCGGTTGATGGCATTAGGCTCGCCCCCTACTGAAAGTGACTTAAACATAACTAGCGAAGTACGGGTGGTTTTTAAATTTTTCTTCCTTTTGTAGTAAGCAACGACTTATTGGCGGGCCAACGCTGTCCTCCGATACTTAAGTACTAACGCTGTAACATTCAAGTATTGTAAAACCAAATGATATTGAAAAAGTAACCATGGAGTTTCTTGACGATTCCTCTCCATAGGAAACGACATACCCGAACCGTGCACCGCTTTGGCGACGTTTTATAAGTGCCCGTGTAGGTCTATGTAAAATAAAAAACTTTAATTTTATAATTTTTGGTACACCTCTGCCACCTCTGCTCTTCGATTATTACACGTGTGGTGATATTAGGTGTTCTTTTGTTATTTTATCTAACCGTGCACTGTATTTTTAACCGGCTTCATTATCTCTCCGTTTTGAGCGACGTAAACACATTTTTTTTTTCTTCTGAATCTAAACTTGATGACGTAGTGCTGATTTAACACAATAGTTCATCAGCAAGGTTCGACGCACTGCAAAGTCACCTAGACCTGCTACTACGACTGCAAATGCAGAGAATCTCGTAGGTGTTAGTAATTTGAATGTCGAGCCATAAAGAATCAGTGTGAGTAGAGAGTGTGAGCAATCGATTTTCATGGAAAAATTGTAAACAAAAACAAAATCGTTGACGAGTTTACAGGTTCACAACCTTGTTTCGTCTATGACTAACTATTTCAAAGTACAATTATCATCATCATAATCATCAGCCCAGAATGTTCCTACTGCTATGCCTTCTCTCTATGAGTGGGAGTGGGCTGTAATCCACCACGCGGGCCCAATGCGGGTTGGTAGATGTCACATTATTTAGTTCTAGGACATGCCGGTTTCCTCACGATGTTTCCTTCACCGTTTTTGAGGGCTGCGGTGATGAAATAATTTACACAAAGTAATGCGTAAGTCGGGGCTGCCACCAGTGGGCCACCGCTGTTCTCAATGTACAATTAGTACTTTTCTAAACTTCAATCAATTATAAAGAGGAAAGATTTGATTGTTAGTTTGTTTGCATTGAATAGGCTCCGAAACTACTGGTCCGATTTGAAAAATTCTTTCAGTGTTAGATAGCCCATTTATCGAGAAAGGCTATAGGCTATATATCATCACGCTACGACTAATAGGAGTGGAGCAGCAATGAAAAATGTTGCGAAAACGGGGAAAATGTGACGCAAACGAAGTTGCGCCGGACAGCTAGTTATTAATAAAAAGTCTTTATAAAAAACCTTGCCCCACAATAGGAATTTCTGCTGTACCTTGTGTGCGTTTACAAACATTTATACTCACATATACAACCAGCCAGACCCGTGCTGAAATCGAACCTTTGACGCAAACCACATTATAGCACGACACTGAATACGCAATTTCGGCGACTGATTTTGAAATGCATAAATTACGCAATAAAACGTTTTACTCACTGTAAACTCTAAAAACTGTGGTATGCGTTGATTTTTACCAATCGTACGTTTATTTGTACACTGAGTTCTGCAGTTGAACTATTTGGAGCTCTGTATCTCGTCATGAGGTCGATGATCTTGAGGCCACTTGACTCCGAGTGTTCAGAATGAGGATTTATCGATATGGATAAGATTTCTGTGAGGATTCTTGGTCATTGACGAGGTGGCTTGGAATACAGATTTAATTAAGGAACACTAACAGACTCGTTTGTTTGTCTGTCTGTCTCTCCATTTTCACAGAATTTTGGTTTCAAACCTTATAAAAATTTAACCTTATAAAAAAGTAAGAAGAGAAAAATTCTAAAAAAATTTTAGGATGTAGAACGTAAAAAAAACTTTCAATGAAAATTGGTTTGAATAAGATTTGATATTTTGTTTTATGATATGGCTTTTTCATTAAACTGTAGCAGTAACTTTGTTTTCCATTAACATACTATGAAAAACAAATTTAGGTTCTCTGTTGAGTGTCATCATCATCATCATCATCATTTCAGCCGTAAGACGTCCACTGCTGGACATTGGCCAAGTGTCGCCGCATTGACCGGTCCCGTGCGACTCGCATCCAGCGGATCCCTTCAACCTTCACCAGGTCATCGGTCCAGAACTTTTCGGCCCCATTGGCCATCCGTTCTGCGAGCAATGTGCCCTGCCCACTGCCACTTAAGTTTGCCAATTCTTCGGGCTACGTTGGTAACCTTGGTTCTCTTGCGGATGTCCTCATTTCATATTTGACCACGCAAGGAAACTCCGAGCATAGGCCTCTCCATTGCCCTTTTGGTGACTTTAGGCCTCCTGATGAGGCCTATTGTGAGTGTAAATTAACATATTGATTGAGCAATAAAAATATTATTTTTAAATTGTTTGGTGCTGCGGAACCCTGTGTGGCCGGTTTTTTTCCCCAGCGAGGTAGCCGGAATCTACCGAACGCCATTTTCTGATCCTTACCCACCTACTTAGAGTCCCGAAAAAACATGTTATAGAGGACAAAAGAAGTCTCATACAATAAAATCTAGGAGCAAAAACCCTGTCATATGACGAACCCACAAATATAATACAGACGTAATATAAATCGCGTGTCCATCAAAAAATATCTTCAAAGCAGCCATTTTTATTTTAGGCAAGCCATGACTCACGGTATCTTCTTGTTTGTCGGTTTAGCAAGTTCATTTTCATATACAACAGGCGTTTGAGAAGATCAGAAAGGTCAATGACTGGATACGTAGATAAAATTATGTTCATAAAAATGTTGTAGAGTTAATCTTTTGGTGTTAGGATCAAAACAGGCCATCAGATGTTTTCAAGTGACCATTGATGAGATATTTATATTAAGACAGAATGTTCATAAATATAATCCTCCAATGAAATTGGTAATTGCCTCGTTTGGCTGGTGGTTGCAGAGCGACTTCTGAGCGTAAGGTCCTCGATTCTATTCTCGGGTTGGTAATTTGTTATTGGATTTTTCCATGACAAACTTCTCAGTAGCGGCCACGGAGTCTAAACTTGTGCCCATCATCATCATCAGCCTATAATGTTCCCACAGCTGGGACACAGGCCTCCTCTCGAAGAGAGGGAGTGGGCTGTAATCCACCACGCGGGCCCAGTGCGGATTGGTAGATGTCACATGTATTTAAATTTTTTATTGCCGCATGCCGGTTTCCTAACGATGTTTTCCTTCACCATTTTTGAGGGCAGCGGAAATTACACAAGGTAATGCGCCTGCCTGGGTTCGAACTTACGGCTTGCTGCTCGTAAGTCGCGGCTGCCACCACTGGGCCACCACTGCTCCCGCTATTCCCGGATTAGCAAATTGTTATTGGATTTTTCCATGAGGAACTTCTTAGTAGCAGCTACGGAGTCTACACTTGTGCCCGATTGATGGCAATAAGCTCGCCCCCTATTACCTGGGACTTAAAAACATAACTGGCGAAATGTAAGTGCACCTCTGCCTACTGTACTTCTCGGGGATTATGGGCGTGATAAAAAAATGTATAAAGAAGGCGGAAAACAGAATTTCGGGGTGTGTCTTGCGAAAGGCAGAGGCAAACGGTTTATTTATAGTATTTTAATATATATTTATAGTATTTAATATATCCTTTGTAGTTTGTTTTAGTATTAAACTAGCTGTCCCGCGCAACTTCGTCTGCGTCACATTTTCCCCGTTTTCGCAATATTTTTCATAGCTGCTCCGCTCCTATACAACGCCATCTATTGAATACTTACTCAATCCAGTCAACAGATACCGCCATCTGTAAGAATCGTTTGGAGCTAACAGATAATTGTGACTTAATTTGCAATAAAATAATATTGCGACTATAAATTGAGATGTAAGCTATCCTATCTTTCAAGTTGGATCAAACTGCACACGGTGTGCAAATTTGATTAAAATCGGTTTAGGAGTCCATCACGGACAAACAACGTGACGCGTCACGTTGTTTTTTCCACTTTTGTTCTACGAGTTCTTGAAATTCACAAAAAAATAATTGGACTTTCCATACAAACTGACGCGATCAGCTGATCAACATGTATGGTAAAACTAAAAAGAAAGGTATGCATTTCCAAAAGTCATAGAACAAAAGTTGTTCAGTTTCATGGTCCGAGAGACCACACGGGAGGTCTTGCGTTTATTATGTTACACCTTGTATATAGACGATTAATAATACATTTTTTTAATATACACCTACCATTGTTTGTCTCTGCATGACACAAAGGTTGACTGGTAGAAAATGCCTACGGCATTAAGTCCGCCTCTGTACTATGTGCTTGAAGTGTTAATTATATAAATAAAGGCGATGTCCAGTTACGATCTGAGGACACTAGTACAATAGCTAAGGTCAGAGCTCACGGCCCTGTCTTGCCATTTGGGCTATTGTCACTTCAGCAGCTATATCTAAAAACATGTAGGTATGTGGGTGTACGATACACGTTTATATTATATAATCCAAGGCATTACGGCATAGTGGCGTTTGAGCTCATTTGTTTTCGACAGCGATCCCTTTAATTAATTTAGCATTAGGATTTAATGCTCTGTTTAATAATGGAAGCCTTGATAGGCTTTTTGGATTATCTTCATAAATGAAAACGCTGTTCGTGCTACTCGAGGGAAACACGTGTGTGGGGCTTCATGAAAACGTATCATCATCATCTGCTTAGCCTTTTACCAATTTTGGGCTTGGCTTCCAGTCTAACCGGATTAAACTGGATACCACTATTTTATATGGTGCGACTGCCTATCTGTTCTGTACTGGGTAATACGATACCTTTTACTAAGATTAGTTGATAGACTTTCGGGCCATTGACTACCCTGAAACGATTGTCACAGATCTACAATTTGTTATGTATAGACGCCTTTATATGTGATTGTGTATCTGTGGCCGGCGGCGCGCCACCGTCGGGCACGCCGTGCGGCTTCAGTGAACAAAAAATGTTTGAGCAGGTTACACGCTTGTTTCCTTCGTCGCCCCTCCTCAATACTCATCACAATTGACAGCAGGGACCAACGGTCTAACATGCTTTCCGAGGCAACTAGGAGAAACCTCGGTATGTAATGGGTGATCACCCATCTACGGACCAACCTAGGGAAGTGCGGATTAATCTGAGGATCGAACAGAGCGGCTGTTATTATTTAAATCAAAATATTCTTATTTTACATAGGCCTACACGGGCACTTATAAAACGTTGACAAAAAGGTGCTCGGTTCGGGTTGGTCGTTTCCTAAGGAGAATAACCGGCCAGAAACTCCATGATTTAGCCACGAGCGGTACTATTTATGAAAGCCTATCAGTTGTTAAAATACTATAATAATGTCTAGTTCTATGTTTGCTAGGTTAACGTTATTGTAGTTAATTTTATTTGTTAATTATGAGATTTGACAGTATAAATAATAATCAGAGAATTTATCAACTATCGTGAACCAAGTTCTACTATTTAATTATGTATTTAAAAAATAAATAAATCATTTATTCGGGAGCAAACATTCATAAACCCACCAAACTGCGTGACAGTTTGTCGGTGGAATTTGAACCGTTTGGGGTTGAAACACTAGGGCCATGGAGCCCGAGTGCCCACCTTATGTTTCGAGATATCGCCAAGCGGTTAGTTGACTCGACCAACCGCTTGTTCTTGTTGACAGCGATGTCGATGAATTTTTTGGCGCTGTAATTTTGATACTTGTACATATATTTTTTTTTATTTTCTATTTGTAGTTTGTAAATAATGTACATATTATGTAATATAATATAAATAAAAAAGAAGATTAATATGTTTTTGAAATTGTTTAGAAGTAACTAAACTTATTACCGAACCTGTCACTTTTGATAATACATTGATAGACTAGCTTGGCTAATTTGTTTTTGCAGTTGACTGATTCGATCGCTACGTCGACCAACGACACAGCATTACTTCGGATTTTATTCTGTTTTCTTCTGACTAGACATCTCTTGGATCGATACTAATAGAGTTTCAGATATTGTTATCTTATCTTGATTTGCCGCGAACTAAATAAGAATTGCTGAAAGCAAACAATGTTGAAACAATGTTGTTAGTACATTTGAAATATTGTCACTTCTCATCCTATCCTAGGATATATATATATATATCCTTTTCCCAAACTATCTTGGGGTCGGCTTCCAGTCTAAACGGATGCAGCTGAGTACCAGTATTTTACAAGAAGTAACTGCCTATCTGACCTCCACAACCCTGGGTTATACGATACCCCTTAGTAAGACTGGGTGTCAGACTTTTGGCTTCTGACTACGCGTAACGACTCTTAAAGATCTACAAATAACAGCCGGGACCAACGGCTTCCGAAGCAAGGAGGAAACTCGGTATGTAATTATGGTCACCCATCCACGGACCAACCTCAGCAAGCACGGCTTAACCTTAAAGATCGACCCGTGTGGCTGTTATTATTTAGCCACGAGCTCCTCGAAATATTGTCACTTACGGAGATAATTTTAATTAAAATATCACGATGAGGAGACACTATTACATCCATCACGCTTGTTATTCTCGAAGGATTGGGGCACCTAATAGTATACTTACATCTCACCGATTATTTTTAATCCCATCCCCATATCCTCCATGTCCCATCCCCAGCGGGCCTGTTGACATCAACTGGGTACAAATCTTCACTCCGTGTGTCATCATCATCATCAGCCTATAATGTTCTCACTGCTGGGACACAGGTCTCCTCTCTATGAGAGAGAGTGGGCTGTAATCCCCCACGCGGGCCCAGTGCGGGTTGGTAGATGTCACATATCTTCGATTTTTTAGTTCTAGGACATGCCGGTTTCCTCACGATGTTTCTTTTACCGTTTTTAAGAGCAAAAAAAACGGTGAACGGGACTCCGTGTGTGCCACTAAGAAATTCCTGAAAGAAAACGCCAATAGCACTTTCCCCGACCCGGGAATTGGAACCAGGACCTAATTCTTAGCAGTTACACTAACAACCACTAAACCAACGACTCAGTACTCTAAGTTCTACGCTATAACTAAAATTAATAAAAAAAAAACGGCCAACTGCGAGTCGGACTCGCGCACGAAGGGTTCTGTACCATTATTTTACAAAAACCCGGGCCAAGTGCGAGTCTCACTCGCACACAGGGTTCCATAGCCCCAAACAATATAATAACAATATTTTGAACTCTCATTCATTAGTTAGTAGTATTAATTAGTAAACTTCCACTCAACCGCAAAATTAAATTTGTTTTTCATAGTATGTTAATAAAAAACAAAGTTACTGCTGCAGTTTGATGAAAAAGTCCTATATCTCAAAAACTAAACATCATATATTATTGAAACCAATTTTCGTTGATAGTTTTTTTTACGTTCTACAATCCTAAATATTTTCAGAATTTTCCTCCTCTTACTTATAAATTAGAAGGGGGGGGGGGGACACACATTTTACCACTTTTGAAGTGGCTCTAGCGCAAACTATTCAGTTTAGAAAAAAAATGATACTAGAAACCTCTATATCATTTTTGAAGACCTATCCATAGATACCCCACATGTATGGGTATGATGAAAAAAAAAAAATGGATTTCCGTTCTAAGTATGGGGAACCCCCAAAAAGTATTGTTTTTTTTCTATTTTTATTTAAAATCGTAATGCGGTTCACAGAATACATCTACTTACCAAGTTTCAACAGTATAGTTCTTATAGTTTCGGAAAAAAGGGGCTGTGACATACGGACGGACGGACAGACAGACAGACAGACAGATGGACAGACAGACAGACAGACAGACATGACTAATCTATAAGGGTTCCGTTTTTTGCCATTCGGCTACGGAACCCTAAAAACGAGCAAAAAAATCACAGTTTTCTATGGGAAAAATATTATTTTAAATAAAAAAAAAAAGTTAGTATTTGTTGTTATAGCGGCAACAGAAATACATAATCTGTAGAAATTTCAACTGGATAAATATCACGGTTCATGAGATACAGCCTGGTGACAGACGGACAGACGGGCACCGAAGTCTCAGTAATAGGGTCCCGTTTGACCCTTTTGATACGGAACCCTAATTACCTAAATCCCAGATTGGTCAGTCACGTCTGGCGTTTGCTAAATGAATCTTGCGCTAAAATTACTTCTATTTATGCTGTGGCAGACGGCTCTGACTCAAATAGTCTTTGTATCTGAAATACGAGAGATCTTGGCCCAGAATTGAGATAATTATATGGCTAGCTGCATATATATACAGGTTAATGATAATGAGTTCGTAATGGGTTACTGTCGAGCTGTAAGCCGTGGGTTCGAACCCAGGCAGGCGCATTACTTTATGTAATTTATTTCAACATGTAATTTATTGCTCTCAAAAATGGTGAAGGAAAACATGGTGAGGAAATATTCATGTCCTAGAACTAAAAAGTCGAAGACATGTGACATCTACCAAACCGCTCTGGGCCCGCGTAGTGGAACAGCCCACTCCTTCTCATAGAGAGGAGTCCCAGCAGGGAACATTATAGGCTGATGATAATGAGTTCACAATAGGTTACTGTTTGGGCTTGAACTTTGCCCAAAATGATTTGTTTACTTCTGAAGGATTATCTTGAAACGATATGGTTGAAGAATCAGCTGCAAATTCTAGTTAAAAAAATGTTGGTTCTATGAATGTAACTTGGAATAATGTTACAGATTTCATGGAAATGTAGTTTTTGGTTAAATTATGGACTCGCAACTTTTTCGTTTAGTTTCCTTTTTACATCGTACCTATGTATTTTTAATACCTTTATAATTCAAATGATTAATAGACCAAATTTTAGTACCCGCTAGCTGGGTTGTGGAGGTCAGACAGGTACCATGTAATATACTATTTAGCAACATCTGGTAACAATAGAGATCGACTCTATACATTAGAAGTACTGCACCAACAACTTTATGAAAACCGGTTATGAAGTCCATAGATTCTACAACTTTCTTCTGCACCATGTATTATTTTAATTCTGTATGTATACCCATGATGGAGCAAATAAAATTTCTTATTCTTACCATCTTCCAAAATATTTCCGTTTTCTTCAAAACATTCATCACTTCTTCTCTCAATATTGTCACCGCTTCCTCGTACTTTTTTTTCAATGCCCGGATCAGCAGGCAAATGTATTTTTAGTGAGTTATTTGTATATAGAGGCCAGGTTCCGATAACGAGTTCATTTTGATCGTTTGGTTCACAAAATGTGGATGTTCTGTGCCAAATATCCACTCGATTACCAGTTTCCGTGTAAAATAATTGTCTTATAATCATCTGTCGTTTCTTTTATTTCGTGTGAATGTTTTGTCGTCTCTAATAGGTTGAGGATTGTTGATGCTCTTTCTTTGTAGTGATGTCATGTTGCAAATAGATTTGACGTTTTTGTTTGTAGTGATGTCATATTTTTTAGTTGCTTAATTTCTTTCAACTTGGATTGCGATTCAATTCAACTCATATATAGAAAATTAAATAGTATTTCAGATTTTTAATGAATTTTACAGGGCTCGAAACCTTGATAAAGACAGCGATCACTTTACAACCAAATTCAGTGGATTTTTTGGACTGCAGGTGTCAGATAAAAATAAGTAATTTATTAGTATTCTTATACCTTTTCTGGTCATTCAGAAAAGATCATTACCGCTGGTGCGGGTGGTGGGGGGAGTAAACTGACTTCAAAATGTTCAAGTGGGAATCATCTTGAAGCCTGCAATGACGCGATAGCGCTGTACTGATTCCGAATCAACTTACACTAGGTCAGTACCGGGTCAGCACTGACCTGCCTCGAATTTAAAGTCAGTTACTTACCCTTAGCCTTACCCCGGTTTCCGTCGAGCCTCGGAAAGTACGTAAGCCCAACGGCTTGACAGCCGGGACCAACGTCCCGGCTGTCATTTGTAAATCTTTGACAGTCGTTACGAGTAGTCAGAAGCCAAAGGTCTGACATCCAGTCTAACCAAGGGGTATCGTATTACCCAGGTACTGGGTTGTGAAGGTCATAGGCTATCGCTTCATGTAAAATACTGGTACTCAGCTGCATCCGTTTAGACTGGAAGCTGACCCCAAGATAGTTTGAGAAAAAGCTAGGCAGATGATGATGACTAACCCTGTGTAAATCTGGCTTGAAGCATCAACGGATTTCATACAAGCCTATCCGTCGCGAGATCCGCTTCACCGAGCGATTGCACGGACATACGGGGACACATCTAGCAATGCATTTCCAATATAACATGGCCGCGGTTTGTACAGATTTCCATTACAATGCAGGTTTGGTGGTTTGGTATAGCCGAATTGGTCGCCATACGAACGTGTGGTGTCGTGTGAAAGCCGCCTGTACAGACAGCGTCAGTATATGCTAACCCCTCTACAGTTTTGCCGACTACGCTAGGGGGGTAAACTACTTAATGACGCTGTCTGTACCTACCTACCGTAACGCAGCCTTATCATGGCACCCAGCAGCTAATCGATAACTCGTTGAACTTATCTCGCTGATAACATTTGCGTACAAGTGCTTTGTTGTCATGGCTTTGTTGTCATGGCTTTGTCTTTTCGAGAACTTTTCCAGGGACTTTGAAAAACACCGATGAGATGATAAAATTCTTGAAAACGTACACCCAGTCTTTAATTTGAGTATTTGATTAGAGAAATATGGCCAAACTCTAAGTAAGGTGGTTCCTTCAATGTTATGCAGCACTCAATTTTTTTTATAACTTTGTCCGTACCAGGGTATTCTCCTGTATCCTGGGTGTAGAGTATGAATGTATAATGTGTATGTATCTTACACCAGAATAATTATAAAAGTTTGAGTTAAATGTTGTGTGTGATTTCAACTCATGATGATTCTTTCTTGTTGGTAGATAGGTAGGTGGGTCCTACCTATCTACCAACAAGAAAGAATTATGTTGCACGGTTAAACACTAGACACAATCATCATCTGCCTAGCCTTTTCCCAAACTAACTTGGGGTCGGCTTCCAGTCTAACTGGATGCAGCTGAGTACCAGTATTTTACATGAAGCGACTGCCTATCTGACCTCCACAACCCAGTAACTGGGTAATACGATACCCCTTGGTAAGACTGGATGTCAGACTTTTAGCTTCTGACTACTCGTAACGACTGTCAAAGATCTACAAATAACAGCCGGGACCAACGGCTTAACGTGCTTTCCGAGGCACGGAGGAAACTCGAAATGTAATTATGGTCACGCATCCACAGATCAACCTTGGCAAGCACGGCTTAACCTTAAAGATCGACCTGGGCGGCTGTTATTATTTAGCCACGAGCTCCTCTAAACACTAGACACACTATGGCGTCGATATTTGGTGATAGTCCTCTTGGTTTTCCTGCCGTTTTATCAAAGCAAAAACTAATTTAAAAGCCCGATGTCGCGATGGTTTAATAATATAGTAATATATTTATTCAAAACTTAAAATTGCCACAGTAGATACAATATAAATCTTAGACATAATGAAGGTATATCAAAGTTCGATGCCTGTACTAGGTTTAACCTGTATCACAGGCGGCATGAAGGTTGATTGTTAAAGAAGCAAAAAATTGAGTAAAATTAAGTTTTGAAGACCACTTTTCCGGAATATGTCTGTATTGACTGTGCCAATTCCATCTTGATCTTATCACGATTGTTTATAGTTTTCCATGAAGTGATCTGATCTGCTCTGTATAGTGTCGGACGTAAAGAATAGCACCATCCCATATCTTCCCGTGGGTGTCGTAAGAGGCGACTAAGAGATTTGCCAGAGAATGGACAACAGCGTTCCCTGAGCTTTTGTAACAACCGTACTGCGAACAATGTTTTAAATTAGATATTTTTGAGTTGTACCTGAAGCTCTTTAGAAGAGCTCGTGGCTAAATAATAACAGTCGCTTGGATAAATTTTCAGGTTAAGCCGCGTTTGCCTAGGTCGGTCTGTGGGTGGGTGACCACCCATTACATACCGAGTTTTCTACGTGCCTCGGAAAGCATGTTAACCTGCACGCGTAGCATGACCACTGTAAAACGAGTTTTGTCTACGGAAGAATCCACATAATGACAGATAGACAATGACAATGTGTCAGTTTGTCGATTCTTCCGTCGACATAGCCCGTTTCTACGGCGTTCATGCTACGCGTGCTGTAGGTTCTGGCTTGCATTTGTAGATTTTTACTAACTGGGTTGTGAAGATCAGATAAGCAGTCGCTTCAAGTAAAATACTGGTATTCAGCTGCATCCGGTTAGACTGGAAGCCGACCCCAATATAGTTGGGTCATACTGGGCAGAGGATGACTCATGAAGTCATTACCTTGCAGCTCTTAGTGAGAAAGGTCATCCTGGGTAGGAGCTACCACAAAATCTATTTCTGCTGATATGCAGCGTTGTCCTGTTTCGCCAATTTTAATGGCATGGACCCTTTGTGTTGCTCTTGTGTATAATTAATCTTTGTCCTTCGATATTGGGAAACTTTCCTACCATGTTTAGTATTGATCAAAGAGGAGGACTTGCTTATTTACCACCACAGGGTGGTACTTATCGAATATGTTTTTAGTAACTTTTTAGACCTATGTAACCTACTTATGCGTATTAAGTTTCATTAAAATCAGTCATTTCGGAAAATAAGGACTTCAAAGTTTGTATGAAATGCCGTAAGGTGTAAACGCTCTTAATCCTGGATACAACTTTCACCGAAAAAAAGTGAAAAAACACTTGAATAACTGGACAAAAAGCACTTGACAGGTAGCCACCACAGTTTACGATCAAATGTTTACGCCACAACCACCGCGGCACCGCTTCTATCTACAATCAGTCCACAAACGGGGTCGACAGCACCGTTGAAACGGACATTTTCACCATAAATAGTAGAGCAGAACCGGGTCACCGGCTAGTATTTATAGCTTGACTTATAGAACACGTGTTCACTTGGGAAATAGTCTGAATTTTAGCTCGTATTTGTACTAAATATAGATGTCTGTATGTTTTCGAGTAGGAGTGTTTGTGCTAGCGGTTACTGTTTGACTGTTCCTTCCAGTAGTAGGCATAAGTATAAGCATATTTAGCCTGTAATGTTCGCACTGCTGGGACACAGACCTCCTCTCTATGAGGGGGAGTAGGCTGTGATCCACCTCGCGTGCCCATTGCGGGTTGTTAGATGACATATGTCTTCGATTTTTTGCAGCTAGGTTATGGGATATGCCGTTTCGGCATTGCACAATACGATGTTTTCCTTCACCGTTTTGAGAGCAGTGGTGATGAAATATTTCACATAATATTATTTATTTGACTGTACACAAAATACTTAATAGGACAATACAGTAAGATAGAAGAGCACAAAGGTACTTCTTATTTCACAAGAAATTTCTTCCAGCAAACCTGCGAGAGGAAAGTTGGATTAGAAATGAAATTAGCACATACCTACATAGAGAAAAAGGTTCGTTTTCTTATAATTGCTACTTGCCCCTCCATAATGCGTTTATAGTAAGGTATTGTGAGTAATTGGTATCCGCTTTATAACCTTACCTTACTTATCTTAATAGGTTTTAACCTTCATTCAGTTAACCGAATTACGGTAACACCCTAAAGTGGTTTAGGGAAGCACTTGACCTGACAAAAGATTATTACATTAAATTAGGCTTATGTAATATATTCTTTGTTATTATTAAGTTAGCGTCCCTAAAGATACATAAAAAAACCGGCCAAGTGCGAGTCGGACTCGCGCACGAAGGGTTCTTTACCATTATTTACAAAAACGAGCAAAAATAGTATATTTCATTGCGAGTGCGGAATGCCTGTCATTGCAAAGAGTTCCGACAAATGTCTACCCGAGCCGAGGCGCAGCCGAAGGTGAGGGTTGACAGTCGGAACAAGTTGCAATGACGGTTCCGCACGTGTACTGAACAACTATTTTTAATACAGTTGCGAAAAAATGAAGCAATTTAATAAAGAACATTTTTGGAAAATGGCGCCAACCGTAAAAGAATAGAAGCAGAGATTTTTTTTGTTTTCTTCATCCCTTCTGGGTAGGCAAAGGGAACTATACCCATACAGCCAAGTCTTCAGTAGATTTTTTTTTATTGATATGAAATGAAAATGAAATGAAACCGAACCTAACTCATTGAATCAAATCATTAAATCTGATATTGAAACAAATTAGTAGCTTCTTTTTAGAAATATTTGCATGAATCATAAAAACTTCTATGATTTTTTTTTTTGTAAAAACTCCGTGGTTGGTTTTTTTTCTTTTTAATAGACATTATTTTGACAGTTGGGAAAGAGAACGCACGAGTTCGGGAAAGGTAAAGTAAAAGCTCGAGTGTGTAATAGCCCACATCCCGAACGCTATAAGTCCCTGCAATACGCCACTTTTTGAGCAACTGTATTAAAAAAACACTTTTTTGTATTATAGCCCAATATTTCATTTATTCTGTTTTTAGCATTTACTGTTATATCGGCAACAGAAATACATCCGTCGTTACCCATCCACGGACCAACCTCGGCAAACACGGCTTAACCTTAAAGATCGACCCGTGCGGCTGCTATTATTTAGCCACCAGCTCCTCAGTAATAGAAAAACATGTTCATGAGAAATCATTGACGAAATCATGTTTGTAAGTGTGTCGCTAAAAACTTTATTTTATTGGTTTTCTGGAAATGTGTTTTCTTGCCAAAATATACTGGCCTAGTTTTTGACAACCGAAAAATAATCACTTTACACTTCTTAAATTGTTTCTCGAACATGTTGCGTATTTACAAAACATGTTTTCTACCGAGCATACACAAAAATACATCTGTCTATACTTGCATACATTCTCATTAGGAACGAACATCTGTGCTAGAATGTGCCACGCCACATGCATTCCATTGAGTAATTAAACAATTATAGATGAGCCACGTGCGCTGAGGTTGAGAAATGGATGGGTATCCGCTTTTGATTAGAGTATTGGTTATGGTTTAATATTATTAGAGAGAAAATAAAAAATGCATTGAGATTCGAAGTTGTTGACTCGCGGGGTGTAAGGGCATGGGAACTTTGAATAAAGTTTGATATCAGTGGGCTACATTTTACAGATGAGGATAGTTTTATTTATTTATTTAAACTTTATATACAGTAGTGGTACATGGGCGGACGTAATGCCACAAGGCATTCTCTATCAGTCAACCATTGGGTTAAAAAAGACAACTTTGTGATAGGGGTACAAAAACAATATCTAAAAATATGTAATTAATTTCGAAATTTTCTATCAATTACATAGATACTAATACACAAATACACATAAAATAGACTAATAAATATATAAACAAATACCAAAATAAAAAACGAGAAAACTAATAATAATTACTGTGACTAGACTTCTTTCTAACTGCGACCTACTTCGTCTGATCTACATAGTGGTTACGAACTTTTCTTTTAAAAATGAATTTGCTTTCAACTTTTTTAATACCGAGGGGTAGCGCGTTCCACAGCTTTATTGATGAGACAGCATATTATGAGTATCAATGTGAAAAGTGAAAAGAAATGATGAATGGACTGTGTGAAGAGTGTTAAGGCAAGAAAGGACGTTTCTGATGAGATGCCGAGTAACAGAAAAGTTTGGAAGAAGACGACGCAGAGTGCTGGGCTGACCCCAAAAGAAAGGGCAAAAGAAAGATAATGATGATCAGTGGGATACATTTCTTTTGTCAATTTGTGCCTAGTGTCTCTCTGTAGGATAAAGGTCGCCCCCATAACCGAGCACCTTTTTGTCGACGTTTTATAAGTGCCCGAGTAGGCATATCATCATCATCTGCTTAGCCTTTTCCCAAACTATCTTGGGGTCGGCTTCCAGTCTAACCAGATGCAGCTGAGTACCAGTATTTTACATGAAGCGACTGCCTATCTGACCTCCACAACCCAGTAACTGGGTAATACGATACCCCGTTGGTAAGAGTAGGTATGAAAAATAAAAATATTTTGATTTGATTTGATAACGATCCCTATACGTTGCCTACTCGTACTCTGGCCTAGATCATCACGTCAATTGATAAGAATGATAAGAATGCCTTATCGTAAATCATCAGCTAGCCTTTTTCCAACTATGTTGGGGTCGGCTTCCAGTCTAACCCGATGCAGCTGAGTACCAGTATTTTACATGGAGCGACTGCCTATCTGATCTCCACAACCCTGTTAGTACTAGGTAATACGATAGCCCTTGGTAAGACTGGTTATCAGACTTTCGGGCCTCTGACTATTATCTAAGTAAAACGACTGGAAAAGATCTACTAATGTCAGCAAGGATCACCGGCTTAACGAGGTTTTTGAGGCACAGAGGAAACTTGGTATATGTTATTGGTGGAAATGGGTTAGCAATAAATTAATACGTAATAAAGAGTAGTCTATGGACATAAGTACTGCTGGTTCGGTTCCCAGTTCCGGCATAATGTGGTAGTAATTTCAGTCTAGAAATTGCAGGATAATGCCAATAAATCGCCAAACGAGGGTTTAATCAACCTGTCAAAACCCTTTGAGGAAATTCCGTAACAAATCAGAGTACTGCTAATTAACTAAGTCAAAAAGAAACTGCAGAAACTCTGTAATAACGTGTTTTACACATTATATGAGTTTTTGACTTATAAACCCATTTGTAATGGATAAGTAGCATAAGTTCCCATTTTTGAAAACAATTGCTCCTATTTTCACATTCCTATATCATAATCATCATCATCATCATTTCAACCCAAAAGACGTCCACTGCTGGACATAGGCCTCCCCCAAGTGTCGCCACATTGACATTTTGGGGGGTTTTGCCATAATCGCCACGCTTGACAGGCGGGTTGGCGATTATTTTTAACATTAACTTAACATTCCTATATATTTAAAAAAAAAATATTGATGATATAATCTGTTCCTTGATATATTTTTTTTTCTAATTTTATTGCTATAACCTGTATCCTACACACAAGTTTTTTAAATACAAAAAATATAATCATTAAGGATAAAAATCAATTTATCATCAATTTGTTTTGTAAAATTTGTAAAAGGTAGAGTTTGATACCTAAATTACGACTACATTTCTTTAGATATTTTAATTTAATTTTATGTTTCCATGCTGAAATAAGTCAGTGAAGTATGTGAAACCTTTTCATTATTTATAAGACCACTAGCTGACCGGCGCAACTTTGTTTGCGTCACATTTTCCCCGTTATCGCAACATTTTTCATTACTGTTCCACTCCCATTGGTCGTAGCGTGATGATATATAGCTTATAGCCTTCCTCGATAAATGGGTTATCTAACACTGAAAGAATTTTTCAAATCAGACCAGTAGTTTCGGAGCCTATCCAATGCAAACAAACAAACAAACAATCAAATCTTTCCTCTTTATAATATTAGTTTAGATTTAGATAATGCGCCATATTTCATGTAAATAAAGAATCTTGAAAAGGCGTGACATCATCATCATCATCATTATTTCAGCCGAAAGACGTCCACTGCTGGACATAAGCCTCCCCCAAGTGTTGCCACATTGACATAAGGGGGGTTTTGCAATAATCGCTACGCTTGGCAGGCGTGATGCCGCCGCCGATCGCCGAGCACATTTGAAAAAGACGAAAAGCGCAAGCGAAAGCTTTGCAAAAGGCGTGTGGTTTTCTCATATATTATTTAGGTCTGTTGGAAATACCAAATCCCTAAAGCATTGGCGTCACCAAGAGTTGTGTTTACCCCGCATCGATGATTCACGCAGCGATACAGTTCATAAATATATATTCGAATGTACGCAAGCAGAATCGCGAGAAAACATTAGCATCGTTATAATATATATACCGATATAAAATTCTGTAATAGTGAATTGGTTTAACCAATGTTAGCTGATGTAGTGATCAGTTTTAGTTTTAACAAGGAATAACAGCTGGTCTGCTGGCCTACAATGACGTCTTAAAGCAGTATTGTTTTAATCCTTTTCCAGTGTGGGAAAGAGACGGAGCTATACAGAATGTCTAGCGCTATTTCTTTCCCACACTAGAAAAGGAGTAAAACAATAATGTTTTAAGATGTCATGGTAGGGCCAGTAGGTCACTTATAATTGTAACTTCTGAAATTCATTCATGTATTTATGACCATAGAACCTCTTTAAATTACCACCAGCTCTGGCATAAACTATCAGAATCGCATTCCAACTATGTTAGTGTTCCCTTCCAGACTAACAGGAGGCAACTGTATGCTATTAATCAATCTACATGAAACGGCTGCCTGAATTTTGGCTACACTCATCTTCCTGACCTATTCCAATGTTACTTGGGGTGTAACACGTCTCTACACTTCTTCTTTTTTCCACACTCTGCTGTCAACCGTCACGCAATCTCTTTCCCTCACTGGAAAAGGAGTAACATAATCATGGTAGGCCACCAGGTCAGGTCAAGTGATGACTTTAGTGTAAATGAGATGCAGCAATAAAGGTTGGAAGGATCACCGACGCCTAACCAGTTACCACGTATTCAGTTCATCATTGTGAACATATAAATTTTACGTCAGTTTATCATCTGCCTAGCCTTTTCCCAAACTATCTTGGGGTCGGCTTCCAGTATAACCGGATGCAGCTGAGTACCAATATTTTACATGAAGCGACTGCCTATCTGACCTCCACAACCCAGTAACTGGGTAATACGATACCCCTTGGTAAGACTGGATGTCAGACTTTTGGCTACTGACTACTCGTAACGACTGTCAAAGATCTACAAATTACAGCCAGGAACAACGGCTTAACGTGCTTTCTGAGGCACGGAGGAAACTCGGTATGTAATTACGGTCACCCATCCACGGACCAATTTCGGCAAGCACGGCTCAACCTTAAAGATCGACCCGTGCGGCTGTAGCCACGAACTCCTCACATAAGTTTTAGTTTTATTTTCTCCGTCACATCAAATAAACTAAAACTGATCAGTTTGTACGGCCAAATGCTCAAATCGATAAGTTTTGTTACGCTTTAGTCCGGGTTATAAACACAGAGACTTTACACGATCTGACTCGGGAAAAATTTATCCACCTTAACGTTGCTAGAATGAATTGGAGGAACTCGTGGCCAAATTGTAACACCTGCTCGGTTCGATATCTCGCCCCTTATTCATCATCATTTCAGCCGAAAGACGTGCACTGCTGGACATAGGCCTCCCCCAAGTCTCACCACATTGACCAGTCCCGTGCGACTCGCATCCAGCGGATCCCCGCAACCTTCACCAGGTCATCGGTCCATCTAGTGGGAGGCCTTCCAACGGATCGTCTTCTGGTTCGGGGTCGCCATTCCAGAACTTTTCGAGCCCATCGGCCATCCGTTCTGCGAGCAATGTGCCCTGCCCACTGCCACTTAAGTTTGGCAATTCTTCAGCCACGTCGGTAACCTTGGTTCTCCTACGGATGTCCTCATTTCTGATTTGATTACGCAAGGAAACTAAGAGCCCTCTCCATTGCCCTTTGGGTGACTTTAAGCCTTCTGATGAGGCCCATTGTGAGCGACCACGTTTCGGTCCGTATGTAATGGGCCCCTATTACATGAGACTTGAACTTAACTGGCAAAATGTGGGTGTACTATTAGGTACACTTCTGCCTAACCCTTCGAAGATTACAGGCGTTATGGTATGATATGTATTTTTTTTATTATTAGAAAACCTGCTCATTTTGAGATTCATTAATGACTCTGCCCTGGAGTGTAAATGTGGTGCGGTTCAAACGATGCGGCACTTAATATCGTGTCCTGCGTGTCCTGCTGTTTGATCAATGCAGCAGTGTGATTCTGTAAGAACTCATTATGAATTTCGAATCCGAATCCGCTGTGATTTTCTTGATTGGCATTCTAAAAACTCGGTTGAAAATTCGAATTAGCGCAACCCTTGCGAGCGTGTCAGCGAGTTGAACTAAATTAACAGGGAGATTTTGACAGATAAAGTATGAGATGACGTGAGAAGAGGCTAGAGACTAGGTGATGTTTACAGATAGCAAAATCAAGGTCATTTTGAACCTTATGCGAAATGAGAGTGAATAGCGATGTGAAATGCGAGTTGTTGTATGAATTTTACAGAATCGACGTACAGGAACTGATGGACGCTACAGAGGGCGCCAAACTGGGTTCCCTACTTGAAATCGATTGACGTGAGATCGAATAACACTTGCTCGAAAACGGATTATGAGCGCGATAGTTCACTACCTCGATGCATCAAAATCTCGAATAACTATTAGCTCGAATCATCGGCAGCGCGAAGGCATATTGTCTTGAAACATCATTCCTCGACTGACCATCTAATCATGGCTCAGTTCTGGTCCGACACAATTTAGATTGCCATCGACACGCTAAGAAAAAGATTGAGAGATCTTTGATGCAATTCACGTTTCAACGACCATGCCCCTTCTATTTGAACCCATCCTAAACCCGCTTAGAAATAGCCAAATCATTCCAAAAGTTAATATAAAAATTCCTAAAAATACCAGTATATTTTCTATGAAAAGCACGGGTTCCATATAAATGAGGGTGACGGGGTTAAATTTTATGGGAAACCCATATTATTATGATATCCATCTTATTATGGGGGGGGGGTGCTTTTGTAGTTCATTTACATCGAGATTAGGTTTTCTGAAAGTTTTTGGGTGACCTAGGCATTATTCATCGGTGACCTACAAGTTGATTTTATTATCAGACTTTTGGAATGGATTATGACATAATATCACGCTTCTGCTCTGTATGGTGTCGGACGTAAAGAATAGTACCATCCCATATCTTCCCGTGGGTGTCGTAAGAGGCGACTAAGGGATTTGCCAGAGAATGGGCAGCAGCGTTCTCTGTGCTTTTGTAACAACCGTACTGCGATCGCCAACCCGCCTGCCAAGCGTGGCGATTATGGCAAAACCCCCCAAAATGACAATTTGGCGACACTTGGGGGAGGCCTATGTCCAGCAGTGGACGTCTTTTGGGCTGAAATGATGATGATCACGCTTCTAGTCCCCGAAGGGTTAGGCAGAGGTTTACCCATTAGTGCGCCCACATTTCGCTAGTTATGTTTAAGTCCCATGTAATACGGCAACCCTATTGCCGTCAACCGGGCACAAATTTAAACTCCGTGGCTGCTACTATGAAATTCCTTTTGAAAAACTCAATAACACTTTGGCCGAGTTGGGAATCGAACCCTGGCCCTCATACTGCAGTCGCGGCTTGCCACCACTGGGCCAACGAGGCAGTAAAACTTGAACTGTTTGACTAACAAATAGTCTATGCTTATCCTATATTATGTGCGTGTACTACTAAAGAAAATACTGTACTGTTTCTCATAATATATGTAAGTAAACTATTTATGTATGCCCCCTACCAAAAAAGAGGGGTGTTATATGTTTGACGTGTGTATCTGTGGATCTGTGTATATGAGTGACTGTCTGTGGCATCGTAGCTCCTAAACGGATAAACCAATTTTGACAAAAAATTATTTCGTTTGCAAGGTGTTTTAATCTAGAGTATTCTTAGCTATGTTACGAGTAAATCACCTCTTTTCTTGTTGATGAAGGGAAACAAACAACTTCCACAAGTATGCTCGATTCGAAATTTGAAATGTTGTCACTTGTCACTATGGGCATCGCCAAGGGGGCGGCCGCACCTCCCCTCCCCCCCCAAAAGCTCGGGTTCTTTTAAAATTTATAACTTTCCTTGTTGTCGTTAATTAGTGACAAGAGGCGCAACACCGAGAAAAGTGGAAAGAATGGGGGATGGCGTATGTCCAGGAGTGGCTGTCCCTCTCTGGGGCACAAGCTTCCCCCCATTTCTTTAGCAAGACTAAGAAAAAGTGGAAAAAGCATGGAGTATTTTTTTTAAGTTTTTGGTGTCGGACATTTTTTTATTACATCTTAGAAATAATGTTCTTTAAACCAATGCTTCATAGAAAAACCCTACCTAAGGGTTTTCATTATGACTGTACAAAATTTGCTTGAAAAAAAGTTTAATCCTTTCCGACTATACTTTTTTTCGAGCACTCAAAAAACGGACCAAATGAAATTCCTGTTTCGACCGGAACGAACGAAACACAGCAGCCGAAACACCTAATAAGCCGAACTTGAACTTTCTATGTGAGCGTCCGTGTAGAGTGAGGTACCTTCTTACGCACACTCGTTCCATCACAGACCTCAATAGCTTTCCAGGAACCAAAACCAGATTAAAAGCAACTCTATCCAGGCCATAAAAATCAGACAAAATTATACAGAGGATCATGATGAATTTCGGACGATTCTGATCTCCATTTCCAAGATTTAATACCTTCAAGTACATAATGCATCGAGATGAAGTGCATATTATTTATAGGAACATTAATAATAATGTATTTCTGCAATTGAACTCCGTGGAATACTTTAGAACCTTGTTATTAAAAAGATAAATGTGTTTGTAGTTTGTATTCGTTTTGTCTTCTTATTACCAGAATAATTATTTAATGATATATATATATATATAATTTATATTACATAATTTATTAGCTAATAGCGACCCGCCCAGTTTCGCACGGGTGCAATATACTATACATATGTTTTCAGAGTTTTCTTTCACACAAACCTTGTCCCGGCTATAATGTTCCTACTGCTGAGACACAGGCCTCCTCTCTATGAGATGGAGTGGGCTGTAATCAACCACGCGGGCCCTGTGCGGGTTGGCAGATGTCACATGTCTTCGAATTTTTAGTTCTAGGACATACCGGTTTCCTCACGATGTTTGTCCTTTTTTGAGGGCTGCGGTTATTAAATAAATTACACAAAGTAATGCGCCTGCCTGGGTTCGAACCCACGGCTTACTGCTCGTAAGTCGGGGCTGCTCTCTTAGCCCAGTTAGTACAGTGGCATCCGGGACCAACGGTTTTCCGAGGCACGGAGGAGTCTCAATATGTAACGAATGATCACCCATCCACGGATCAACCTTGACAAGTTATATTTAACCTTGAAGAACGACTCGTGCGGCTGTTATTACTTAACCACGAGATCCTCATACAGCCAACCATATTTTATGAATATAGGTTTGAAAAATACTCACGACATTTTCCTCTGTTTGCCGACATAAACGTATAATGTTAAATACCGTAAAACATTTCTCAGCGCTACCCCATGCTAGAGTAATCCACTCTGTGCAAAAGCTTTTACCTTAATCGATACTTTTATTATATTATGTAGGTACTTATCGAAAGTTCATCGGACGAGAATCGATTTGGATAATAATCTAATTCCTAAGTTCTACGTTAATTTTTAGGGTTCCGTACCCAAAGGGTCAAACGGGACCCTATTACTGAGACTTCGCTGTCCGTCCGTCCGTCCGTCTGTCACCAGGCTGTATCTCATGAACCGTGATAGTTAGCCAGTTGAAATTTCTACAGATTATGTATTTCTGTTGACGCTATAACAACAAATAATAAAAACAGAAAAAAAAAATGTTTATGGGAGGCTCCCATACAAAAAAGTTATTTTTTTTCGTTTTTATAAATAATGGTACGGAACCCTTCGTGCGCGAGTCCGACTCGCACTTGGCCGGTTTTTATCTGCTTGTTAGCCACTGCTGAACAGTTCAGTAAGAAATAATAATGGAAACTTAACTTTATTATTTTTTATGCCCAAAGCATGGCTCCTGAACTGCTCTTCCTGCAACTCCAGCTGTACTTTAAACCTGTTAAAAGCCAGACAAAAAGAACGCTAACGACATCGATGACTGCTATGACGTTTATGAAGAACTTATGTCAAAATGAAGTTATCCGCGAATTTATAAGAAGAAAATTTGGAAAATTCTGACTATATCATTCGCCAGACATAATACTTGGCTGGTAGCACGACGGCACGGTTGGCGCACTGGTTGAGCGATCGACTGCTGCGCTGCGTGCCGCGGGTTCGATCCCCGCACGGAACAAATATTTGTATGGCCTACAGATAGTTGTTCCCGGTGTGGCTGTTTGTGTATGTTAGTTTAAATGTTTGTAAACGCACCCACGATACAGGAGAAATGATATCCATAATATATAAATGAATCCTAGTGTGGGGCAACGTGTTTTTTAAAAAAACAATAAAACAAAAACAAAACAGTAAAAACAGCAGCGAAATCTAATGAAAAATATCCACTATTTTTCACGTGACCTATCTCTTGTTCCTTCATTCATGTTCAATTCTATATGTAAGCTTTTACAAGCCTTTTAAAAGGCCATATATTCGAGATTGATCCATCTTAGAGCCCCGCAGCGTCTTACACTGCCCCCCGTAGCGAACAAGCCATGTGAAGTACCAATGCATATATGTATAATGAGAAAAACGTAACTTTATGTCTAGACTACGAGTATATAAATAAAGTGACATAACAGTGCCCTCTACCAAATTGTTTAAAGACAATCAGTGTGTACTTAACTCTGTTGTAGGGTTTTTTTGTTATAGTTATAGGTAGTAATTTTGAAGAGGAGCTCGTGGCTAAATAATAACAGCCGCACGGGTCGATCTTTAAGGTTAAGCCATGCTTTCCGAGGTTGGTCCGTAGATGGGTGACCATAATTACATACAGAGTTTCCTCCGTGCCTTGGAAAGCACGCTAAGCTGTTGGTTTCGGCTATCATTTTTAGATCTTTGACAGTCATTACGAGTAGTCAGAAGTCAAAAGTCTGACATCCAGTCTTACGAAAGGGTATCGTATTACCCAGTTACTGGGTTGTGGAGGTCAGATAGGTAAAATACTGGTACTCAGCTGCATCCGGCTAGACTGGAAGCCGACCCCAAGATATTTTGGGAAAAGGCTATAAGCAGATGATGAGTTAGTTCTGAAGATGTGGCGTGTCAGTTCAAAATACAGCCAGTGCTGTCTGATAACTTTCAAACATTTTGATTGTTCGATCTCAATACAAACAGCACGTAAATTGAACGTCTAAATATGAGTACTCTGTTCTATTCTTAAGGTTTATTAACCCCGGACCAAAAAGAGGGGTCTTATAAGTTTGAGGTGTGTATCTGTGTGTCTGTCTGTGGCATCGTAGCATCTAAAGGGATGAACCGATTTTGATAAAATTGGTTTCGTTTGAAAGATGTTTAATCGAGAGTGATAAAGGCTTATGTTCGAGAAAATCTGCTCAGCCGTTTGAAGATCCTCTTTTCTAGTTGATGAAGGGATATAAACAACTTTTACGGGTCTGGTCGATTCGAAATTTGAAATCTTGTAGCTCGGGTTTTTTTAGGAGGAGACCTATGCCCAGGAGTGGAACAGTCAAGGCTAAGAAAAAACAATATAAGTTTAAAAAGCATGAAATTAAAACCCCCGTCACAAAAAACAACGCTACGTACCTAAGTAGACCGCTTACCGCAAGCACAAATCAAAACCAACACACGACGCTACGACGCTTGGATTAATTTATTTTTAAGTTTTAGAGGTTTTTTTCTGTCGGGTTTTTTTACAGTTTTTTTTTTCTAGGCTTTGTTCAAAGCTAAGCGCTGAAATTTCAATAGTGCAATCATTCAAGTTTTAAGTACCTTACCTAAAGGTTCTCAAAAATCCCATGTACTGGTAAGTCGGATTTAAGTTTTAGGCCGCCTCGTGGCGCCCCCGTATGGCTTACATGAAAAGCTGAAAACTACATGACCGTATCAAGGGCAAATTCGTCTAGACGCGAATATTACAGTGTAGTGTTCCAAACTAGCTAATTAGTACTAATTGGTGATAGATTCTCAATTAATATTGGTAATTAGAAACAGGATTGCATGGTTCTGGTCACGTTTTATCATAATTAAAAAATAGACTGTAGCCCTGTATTATTAATGGCTTTTGGCTGAATAATATCTGTCGGGTCGATCGAAGGTTATTATAGAAGTTACTGGGGTCAGTCTATAGAACAAATCAAATAAAAAAATATTTTTATTTCACACAGGCCTCCACGGACAATTGTAAAACGTCGACAAAAGGCGCAAGGTTCGGGTTGGTCGTTTCCTATGGAGAAGAACCGGCAAGAAACTTCATGGTTATTTTTTTAAATCACTTGGTTTTACAATATTTTTAAGTTACAGCGTTAGTACTAAACTATGGGAGGGCATCGTAGCCTGACTAAAAACAATAAGTCGTTGCTTACAACAAAACGTAGAACAAGATAAAAAGTTACCAAAGATCTAGGAATCTTTAAGGCCTACAATGTCCACACATTTACACACAATCGGTAAATAGAAAAAAAGTCTACATAACAACCGTTGGTCGTTAAGCCGTTGGTTCCGGCTGTCATTTGTAGATCTTTGACAGTCGTTACAGACGAGCCAGTGGCCTTAGTCTGACAAAAAGTCTTACCAAGTCGTATCTTATTACCCAGTACTAACTGGTTGTGGAGGTCAGATAGGCAGTCCCTCCATGTCAAGTACTGGTATTCAGCTGCATACAGTTAAACTAGAAGCCGACCCCAACATAGTTGGGAAAAGGCTAGGCAGATGATAGATAGAGGTAGATGATGATATCAAATATACAGTAACTGATTTGATTTTGACCTTCCAAAATCGAGGGTTAACCTCATAAATCATTACATGCTTCGCGGATATTACGAGTATCTCTAGCTTACTTTAGATCTTCAAAACTTTTGCTGAACTTCCGAGATCGCTTGCGTATTATCTAAATAAACTTCCACACTATGATTCTGGATGATCGCGAATAAAAATGAATTTTTTGTGGCATCGAGCCAAAAATGTTGAGATTAAAATGAGTGGAACTTAAGAGTATGATTTAATTCATTTCTTTTTTAAATGATCAATGCTTTGATTTAGTAACGGAATGTGATTGGGAAATAGTTTATAGTCATTTTAGTGTTTAATTTATGTTTATTGGTTCGATGTATGAGAGGAACTCGTAACTTACTAATAACAGCCGCGTGGGTCGGTCTTTGGGTTAAAACACGCTTCCCAAGGTTGGTCTGTGGATGGGTGACCTGACCACCCATTGCTGGTATGTAAACGGATGGAGTTTCCTCCGTGCCGTGCAGGCTAGGTAGATGATCATAATGGGTACACGTATAAGTGTTACGGCGAAAAGTTTTTGGGCTCATACTTTTATACTACTGTTATACTTTTAGCCACAGACAGCGGCAATATA
Source organism: Cerastis rubricosa (assembly GCA_949152445.1). Classification (NCBI taxonomy): domain Eukaryota; kingdom Metazoa; phylum Arthropoda; class Insecta; order Lepidoptera; family Noctuidae; genus Cerastis; species Cerastis rubricosa. The sequence goes on from OX424549.1 coordinate 13,371,675, forward strand.
CAGAAGCTACTCTATTTCAGGGAGAATAAAGATCACTGTCATTTTGGTGTACGTTTGGTTCATGAGGTCTGCGATACGATTCCCGGGTTGGTGTTGCTGAGGAGGTTCCTTAGTGGTTCTTCTTTCGAAGGAAGCAAATTTTTGTTCGCTTCTATCGAGAATACGGTGTTTTTAGGGTTCTGTAGCCGAATGGCAAAAAACGGAACCCTTATAGATTCGTCATGTCAGTCTGTCTGTCTGTCCGTTCGTATGTCACAGCCACTTTTTTCCGAAACTATAAGAACTATAATGTTGAAACTTGGTAAGTAGATGTATTCTGTGAACCGCATTGAGATTTTCACACAAAAAAATAGAAAAAAAAAACAATAAATTTTGGGGTTCCCCAAACATAGATCTGAAAACCAAAAATTATTTTTTCATTTAACCCATACGTGTAGGGTATCTTAGATAGGTCTTCAAAAATGATATTGAGGTTTCTAATATATTTTTTTTCTAAACTAAATAGTTTACGCTAGAGCCACTTCAATAGTGGTCAAATTAGAGGGAAGGGCCTCTAATTTCTAAAGTAAGAGGAAGAAAATTCTGAAAATATTTCGGATTGTAGAATGTAAAAAAAACTATCAACAAAAATTGGTTTCAATAAGATATGATGTTTATTTTTTGAAATATGGTACTTTTTCATCAAACTGCAGCAGTAACTTTTTTCATTAACATACTATGAAAAACAAATTTAGTTTTGCGGTTGAGTGGAAGTTTACTAACTAATGAATGACAGTTCAAAATATTTTTTAATATTTGTTTGGGGCTATGGAACCCTGTGTGCAAGTAAGACTCGCACTTGGCCGGTTTTTAAATATTCAGATAAGTAGTGTAAGATGGTGAAAAAATGTCAAATAAATAAATCCTATCTAACCCTAACTTTCCGGATGACAGCGATCTGGAGGAGTATTCTGTCGCCTAAGCGTCCTGTTGTATTTAAGTTAGTTTATATTTAGTTTAAGAACATAATTAATGTATGTAAATATGTCATCTTAAAATATCAACATATTTGCTTAAGTTCCTACTTATTATAATATACCACGAACCCAAAGTTATTTCAACGGGATACAACATTAATAAAAAAGGGAAATATGACATTGGACATGGCAAACGTTTTAGCCTTATGAAGACCAAACGTTTATCAAAGTAATTAGTGTAATAGGTCGACACGCGAGCATCTACGAACAGACAGAAAGACCATATTTTTAATTATTCTTGTAGTTAGCTAAGTTACTTCACAGAGGAAATAGACTGGGACAAACGATGTAGCACAGAAGGAGCTTTCTTATGCACTGAGACCGACATTAGTATCCTTGTCGTTATTAACTAGACATGCTATATTATTAATATTTTATCTAATTTATGTTTCGTATTAAAATTCACGTATAACGTGTTCAAATATTTATATGCCATTCTATGGCAGAACATGTAAGTTCACAACCCTATTTATTAGGCCTAAATATACCATGTTTTCAAACAAATAAAAATAACTCTATTCTAGTTTTTGGTTCGGTTTCCATTTTATCACTATTCAAAAAGACATTTTATTAAAAAGCAAAGCCTTTCTGTGACCGATTCAGGAACACAAAAAACTGCCTAACCCTTCGGAAATTACAGACGTGATATAATGTTATGTCAAATAACATATAAAGAACGAAGCAAACTGTGGCAAGAAAGATGTCCACCACCTCACAACTTCGTGAAGCCCCAAGAACACCTGGCTCCCAGTAGTGATCTGCAGTGGCCTATCTGGAAAGCTTTAAATCGATTGCGTACCCAAGTAGGTCGCTGCAAACATAATCTGACAAAATGGGGTATTATTAATTCCTCCAACACCGAGTGCGAGTGCGGCACTCCGGATCAAACTATGCCCCACCTGCTGGAGTGTCCCAGGTGTCCGTTTACCTGCACTCTCGACGACCTAAATAACGCCTCTGACGCTGCAATAAATGTGGCTATCTACTGAGCCCAAACCATATAACAAAGAAGTATCATCGATACGACAAGAAGACGAAGATGACAATTATAAGCTTGTAGAAAAGAATCTAAACCTAGGCATTAACTGATCTCCCAAAGCTAGGTTATCACGTTCAGAAAGTAAGTGCGTCCAATATTTATCTAGCCTATATTTTATACCATTTTGGGATCCTTTTTACTACCAATAAAACGGTTATTTCGGTACGTTTTTATGTGCTTACTATGTATTTCATTGTCAGGGATTGATTCGTCGTTTTGAGATGAACGTAAAATATGAGTTGTTATGACTTTATGCTTGTTAAGCGCTTGAGAGCCTGGCAGAGCGATGGTTTTTGTGTACAGCAATCTTTTCACTTTTATGTCTTTTGTGAAGTCTTTATTTTACAGGGACTATTAATATAAATGTGGTGAAGAGCTCGTTGCTAAATTATAACAGCCGCTAAGATCAATCTTCAGTTTAAGCCGAGTTTGCCTAGGTTTGTCCATGGATAGCTGTCACGGCTCATTTCGCACTAATTATTTTATCTTTCATATATTGTTCTTTTTGTTTTTACTATGGATACTTTTAACGTGCACGTCTTGCTGCATCGTTCTCACGTACCATCTCAACATGAAAGATGTAACCAAGGTTTTTGTAACAAGATTCTGATTTGAAAGAATATCCGTGGAGTTACTTGTCCATTCTTCTCCATAGAGATCTACGCATTGGAATGGGCAACTACAGTACTTTCACAGTTGTTATGTCTTGTGACTGGGATTGTAGCTTCATTTTTATTGTTGTTCGACCATTCAAAAGTGCCTGTTACTGGGCTACTTGAAATAAATGATTTGGATTTTAATTTGATTTCGATGGGTGAGCACCCATCACCTAACAAGTTTCCTCCGTAGATCGGAAAGCACTAACCAGTCCACCATAAAGAATGCCCCAGCTCTGCAGTACTCGTAAAAGGTGGAAATTCCAATCCCAGAAATTTTATATCAACTCACACGACACTGTAAATTCGATGCGTGCGTCTGGCAAGCGTTAGACGAAATATGACTGCTATCTGACGTCATAGTGGGCGTGTCTTCGAGATTATTTCAGTCTATAGATTTTCTAACACACCCCTTTGCCAAATAATTTGACTTTACTGTGCTTATGCCCTCGACTTTGCTCGCTTTATGGTCGTTGATTAATAGCCCATAACACTCGTGTTTAAAAAATCTTCCCATCATTAGAAGAATTTTCGGACATCATCTACCTAGTCTTTTCCCAAACTATGTTGGGGTCGGCTTGCAGTCTAACCGGATGCAGCTGAGTACCAGTATATTACATGAAGCGACTGCCTGCCACTTATATCAGACTTTTGGCTTCTGACTATTTGTAACGACTGTCAAAGATCTACAAATCACAGCCGGGACCAACGACTTAACGTGCTTTCCGAGGCACGGAGGAAACTCGGTATGTAATTATGGTCACCCATCCACGGGCTAACCTCGGCAAGCACGACTTAACGTTAAAGATCGACCCGTGTGGCTGTTATTATTTACGAGCCACGAGCCACGAGCTCCTCCACTTTTGTAGGATTCAGCAGATTTATGAAGCTAAGTACCTAAAAGTGCGTCACATAACCGTGGGCTATTATTGTGAAGCAACAGTTAATGAATTTAATTGGATGTATGGATGGTAGTAAACCTACCTAAATGTATGGATGAAAGCCAAGAATTGATAATTGGATGCGATGATTGATGTTTTGACGGATTCAGGTAAATGTTGTACGCATTCCCTAGATGTTACAATATCTGATAGATGATCAAAGATGTTTGGAACAGCAATCCAGACTCATATTTTGTGCCCAGTTGTTACTTAGACCAGTGTTTCCCAAATATTATTCCGCCATGGCCCGGTAAATGTCACACTGGGCCTTAGTAAACCACTCAATACTTTAAAACCTCTTCCTCCGCTGATTACATTAAGTAAAATAGATTGGTATCGCCAATTTTGTGCGAATGGAGCCATTTTTTGGCTGGTAGAAAATGCCCTAGACATTAAGTCCCCATTTATACAGTTTTTTACTTGTGCATTACGTATAAAATATCCATTTTTTTTAAACAAGGCAGAAATGCTGCGACATGGTATTGTATTTTGATGGCCCGGTACCGGGTCGCAACCCACCATTTGGGAAACGCTGACTTAGACCTATGTATTTTGCTTATGCGTATGAAGTTTCATTATAATTCAGTCATTTCGGAAAATAAGGACTTGAAAGTTTGTTTGAAATGTCGTAAGGCGTAAACACCCTTAACTTAAACTACTTCCTTCATTTGTTTTCTCAGTCCCTCGCAGTCGTTGCTGCACGATGCGTGTATGCTACAACCAAATGGTAATTCGTTCATCGGAAGGATATCCAACCTCCATCCATCTGGCATGCCAATAATATTGTTGAAAGCGTCTCATTTTTACGAACCAACGTACATCGAGTTTACGACGATAAATGTCGTAAACGGCGCATTAAGAATCCGAGGGCGTGAAAGCGGAGTTTGATAACATTTTCTGTTTTCAGATATTGTGAATTCTTGTGTGGAATTTACGTCTGGTTTTTCAACGATAAAGATGGTGGTTTTGCAAGAGACCTCGAGAATGTTCTTTTTTGAAAATGGTCTTCTTCTTTTCTTGTGGATAGTGCCTAATCTTGTGTTGGGTTCTTATTCTGCCCATGGACCTCTGACTCTTGTCTTAACATGCCGTCGAGAAATATCTCTTAGGCATGCAGGTTTCCTCTCAATGTTTTAAGGTCTATTGCCTAATTTTTTCAAACTCAAACTCAAAGCATTTATTTCAATTAAACCATTACAGACACATACGAAAGTAAAAAAAAAAACAAAAAGAAAACGCGAAGCTACAGTCCCAGTCACAAGGCATCATAACTTGTGAAAGTACCGTAGTTGCCCATTCCAAAGCGTAGATCTCTATGGAGAAGAATGGGCAGAAACTCCATGGACTCTCTTTTAAATCAAAATAATATGTTACAAAATCTTGGTTATATCATTTAATTATTCATGTTAAGAATACTTACACATAATATAACAAAACAAAGTAATAAAATATAATAATTAATACAAATTAATAAAACATAAATATAATAGAACATATAAATTAATAAAACATAAATGTAATAAAGAATATAAATTTTTAAAATAAGTAAAATAAGTATTCATAAGTACAAATTAATGAAATTATAAAAACTGATGCAAGTAAATGCAAGCAAATAATAATTAATATACGTAATAAAAAAAATGTATAACGTCATGATATTTATTACAATAACTGTATAAACCTGGATACTAACTTGCAATCCAGTATACATACTAACTGGATGCTTGTTTTGTCCAATCTATTATGTTGCCGTGCCCTAACCGGGTTTCATGTTGGAACTTTGCTATATATGTAACAACAAATTGTAAACACATGAATGCAATAAAGAATTTGAGTTTGAGTTTGAATTACAAATATGTGAGAACGATGTACAAATACGGGCAAGCGAGCGTCCAGAATAAAATATTGAATCACTAATAGTTTTAAGTGTTAAGGCATTGTAGGTTTGTTCTCGGACAGTAGAGCACATGTCAGTGGTAACTAGTACTTTGAGCTTGTTGAGCTGGTCTAGAGTAGTCATCATGATCATCATCCACAGCATTACTTTACTCACTGCTGGCTATATGCCTCTGTTTGTTCTAATATCCACGCTCCTGTGCCCGCCTCATCCATATTCAGTAAATTGTTTATCATTTCTTCTGTACATTATGTTGGAGTGAATCGGTTTCTTCTAGGCAAGCTTGCTCCACCTTAGGCTGCATCATCGCTTCACATCAGGCGAGTTGCAGCCAATCGCAAGCCTGCTAGCCAAACGTTAGCTATTTAGTATTAAGAAATAAAAAAAATGATTGTTTGTAAAGTGCGTTTCACTCGCTCGTGCCTCGACCACTGGGGGCTTAAGCCACGGACCCGCGCTCTCGCTCCGATCGTAACGTTACAATGAGTCATCCTTTTTCGTGCGTTCATTGATTTACTAGACGTTATCACGTCAAAAATAACAACCGGTTAATAATAATTGGTGTAACCAATAAGCCTGACATAGTGGTGGTAGACCGATCAGCGCGTTTCGTAATGATAATCGATGTTTCCATCCCGCATGACGAAAACCTCGGAAAAGCTGAGAAAGAGAAACAAATAAAATATCTTGACTTGGGTCAAGCTTGAGTCAAGCCGAGCCAATCGGCACAACGGTGCCGATTGTTGTAACGGCCAATGGCCTTATGGCCAAGAGCCTCGACGCAAATCTCGACAAGCTCTCACTTGGCGGTTGGATCAAGGGCCTGATTCAGAAGGCAGTACTCCTCGATACGACCCGGCTTGGACCCTGCTCCCTATTTTTATATGTTTTTTTCTACGTTTTTTGTTTAAAAAAAAATGTTTAAAAATGGATGAAATGAGATATTTAAATGAATAAAACAGATAATTGGCGTAACATTTACAATTGCAATGGCGTCAATTTAAGAACATTCCGTGCGCTATTCACGTTATCGAATTTCACAAACATTTGAAGTTAGTGATGCCACGTGTCCACTGTCAGTTGCCTGTCCATACTCATCCGTTTAGATTAATTCAAAAGTTTCACCATCTTTTTCTCTTCTTTCCAGGTCAAAATGTCATCAGACCAGCCCCAACCGACGGGTGCCACCACTCCTGGGGCGGACAGCGTGGTAGACCCCACAGCAGCCGCCACCCCAGCCCCACGCAAACAAGCCAGGCCGCGGGGCAAGCCACAGCCAGAGAAGCCTAAGAGAAGCTTGTTCTGTCTAGGACTTAAGAATCCGTTGAGGAAAGTGTGCTATGATATTGTGGAGTGGAAGTATCCTTTTTAATATTATCATCATGTTATTATTTTCTGTAAGAGCTCTTGTCTTAATAATATCAGGTGCTCGGATCAATCAGGTTAAGCCGTGGTTGCCTAGGTAGGTCCGTGGGTGAACACCCATTACATACCGAGTTTCCTCCGTGCCTCGGAAAGCACGTTAAGCCGTTGGTCGAGGCTGTCAATTATAGATCTTTGACAGTCTTTACAGGAAGTCAGTGGCCCATGAAAGTCTGACAACCAGTCTTACAAGGGGATATCGTATTGCCCAATGACTGGGTTGTGAAGATCAGTTGTAAAATACTCGTATTCAGCAGCATTCAGTTCATTGCTGATCATGCGTTCCTGGCTTCGATTCCCAGTTCGTGCAAAGTGATTACTGGGTTAATCCATCAGGAATTCTGTAGTAGCAACCATGGAGTCGATGGGGCCGAAAAGTTCTGGAATGGCGACCGCGAACCGGAAGACGATGCGTTGAAAGGCCTCCCACTAGGTGGACCGATGACCTGGTGAAGGTTGCGGGGATCCGCTGGATGCGAGGCGCACGGCGACCGGTCAATGTGGCGTCACTTGGGGGAGGCCCATGTCCAGCAGTGGTCGTCTTTCAGCAGAAGTGTGCCTAATGTCACACCTCTGCTTATCATATCAAACAATATTTTATTTTACATAGGCTATATAGGCACTTATAAAACGTCGACAAAAGGTGCTGGTCGTTTCCTTTGGAGAAGAACCGGCAAGAAACTACGCGGTTACTCTTTTAAAATCATTTGGTAGTACAATATTTGAATGTCACAGCGTTAGTACTTAAGCATGGGAGGACAGCGTAGGCTCGACAATAAGTCGTTGCTTACTACAAAAGGTAAAACAAGACAATAAAAAAAAAAACGAATTTACAAAGCCTACAATGTCCACACATTCACAAAAAATAGATAAACAAAAAAAGAATCTATACAAAAGTAAAAATAAAACATTATAAGAAGACTATTCTGTATGGTGCCGGACGTAAAGAATAGCACCATCCCATGTCTTCCCGTGGGTGTCGTAAGAGGCGACTAAGGGACTTAGCAGAGAATGGGCAGCAGCGTTCTCTGTGCTTTTGCAACAACCATACTGCGATCGCCAACCCGCCTGCCAGGCGTGGCGATTATGGCAAAACCCCCCTTCTTGGGAGAGGCCTATGTCCAGCAGTGGACGTCTTTCGGCTGAAATGATGATGATGATGATAAGAAGACTAAATTAAACAATTGACACAAACGTTGTCATCAGTGATGTTGTTTTATATACATATACTAGATCATTGATTATTTCCTTCACTAAACTATTTCAGGCCTTTTGAATACATGATATTGACGACAATTTTTGCAAATTGTATAGCTTTAGCTGTTTTCACACCATATCCGTCCAGTGATACGAACAATACTAACCAAGTGTTGGTAAGTAATGTTGAAATTATTACACTTATATCTAGCTGTCCCGTGCAAACTCATCTGCGTCACTTTTTCCCCGTTTTCGCAACATTTTTTATTGCTGCTCCGCTCTTATTGGTCGTAGCGTATTGATATATAGCCTATAATCTTCCTTGATAAATGGGCTAACTAACACTGAAAAATTTTTTAAATCGGACCAGTAGTTCCCGAGATTAGCGCGTTCAAGCAAACGAACCCTTCAGCTTTTATTCGTGATTCCTGAATAAGAATTTTAGTTCTGTGGCGGAACAATAACCTACTGGACTATCACCTTACATTTTAAGCCGACCAATCATGTCCCAAATATGCAGATGCAATGACTTCAAGAAAAGCTAAAGATTGTGAAAGAAAACCATAATGAAGGATGAAAGTCGTATGCTGTGTAAATAGACAGCACAATAAAATAAATAGGCAGAGATCCAGGCGCTTTCATAAAGGATATGTTAAAGACCTTGTATGAAATGGATGACGGTTGATGGTAAAGCAGAAGGCTAGAACCCATCTGTCCCAGTATTACTAGCCCCTCTTCCCCTTTTATTGTTTTGTACTTCGACGACATTTTTTTTTTAAATTTCTTTATGACATCTCGCAGTTCAACCTAAGAGGTTGTCGTCTGCTTAGCCGGAATATCCTGTAAATGCCTTAAGTGGTCGACATTCTGAAAATCTTGTTTAATTTATAGCCTTGCGGATAACTTTGGTTGCGTTCGTATCTTGCGTCATAGATGTCGCTACAAGTCTTTTTAAATCTTAACATCGTAGACTAGACTAAAATCCTCATTGGTCTAGCTGTCACAAGCGCGACTGCTGAGCATGAGGTCGTGGGTTCGATTCCCGGGTCAGGCAAAGTATTATTGTGTTTTTCTAGCAGAAAATTCTCAGTAGCAGCCACGGACTCTGGATTTGTGCCCGATAGATGGCAGTAGGCTCGCCCCCTAATACAAGGGACTTAAAAATGACTGGTGAAATGTGGGTGTGCTATTACGTACACCTCTGCCTAACCCTTCAGGGATTAGGTCACAAAGCGTGATGTTATATTGTGTAATATCATAAAGAACTGATATGATAATATCAATTGTTTTCAGGAAAAAGTGGAATGGATATTCATGGTGATATTCACGGGAGAGTGCATAATGAAGATCATTGCGTACGGATTCCTGTTCCACCCGGGGGCGTATCTGAGGAACACCTGGAACAGTCTTGACTTTACCATAGTCACTATAGGGTGAGTTTTACTGTGGCATATAAAGATCAAAGCGCGAAAGTTTGGCAAGGAACCTTGCATCACCAAAATATTAAAGGCAGACCGTATGTATTACTACTTATCGGCTTATCGTTTGAGGCCCCGTTCCCATCATGTCCTAATGACAGATTATCTTGTCGTTTATGAGCGTTTACGCCTTACGATAACCTCATACAAACTTTCAAATCCTTATTTTCCAAAATACCTTAACCGATTTTAATGAAACTCCATACGCATAAGCAGGATACATAGGTCTTAAATGTTACTAAAAACATGTTCGAAAAATAGTGTAACAGCTAAATACCCGTTAGACCGATTATAAATTATTTATACTTTAGAAACACAAATTTCCCCTTATCTTTTTATTTTTAAGACATTTATACAATCTTTTTAGTACGTTTTTAGACCTATGTAGCTTGCTTGTGTGTATTTATTCATTAAAATCGGTTCAGTCATTTCGGAAAATAAGGACTTGAAAGTTTGTATGAAATATCGTAAGGTGTACACGCTCATAAAGATTCGTGGCTTGTGTAATTAAATGGAAGTATTCACATTTAAATATAAAACGTCACGTTTAACTGTGATTGATGATATGATAATCGCATAATAACTTCTAGTTACAATGTAAAATTATTTATACAGGGGAAGTATTTGTGTGGAATATCACCACTAAAAAGAGCAAACTAAAAACGTTTAAATAAAAAAATAATAACCGACTTAATAATGACGAAAAAATAATAACTGCTTTTGGAAGTCATTGGCAAAAAAGTCAAAGCAACAAAGAAATTCACCGCCTTCCAATTTTGTTATAACTTAAAAACCCTTTTAACATAAAACAAAATCATCACAGCCTTTTTAAGGAAATTTCCAAACGCCTAGTTGACGCTTCCCGTGACCCAAGGGCTGGCTTTTACTTTGGCCAGAGGCTAAGTATTGCCATACAACGTAGCAATGCTGCCAGTCTCTTGAGCACATTACCAGCTGACAGCATTGAGGAGGAGTTTTTTTACGCCCTTTAGTTTATTGTTGTTTAATTTATTAAACAAAATCAGAAATCAAGTTTGTCAAGCCAAGTCAAGACCAATTTTTGTAATTGTAGTGAAACAGTTTAAAATACTCAAGTCAAAATTGATTCTCTATTTCAGTATAGCGAGTATGATTCTACAATACATTTCAAAAGATACGTTCGACGTGAAAGCTTTGAGGGCTTTCCGAGTGCTGAGACCTCTCCGGTTGGTTTCTGGAGTGCCAAGTAAGTATGAATACCTGCAATTTAAATAGTAGCTGTACAGTCCAATATGTAAACCATAAGCAACTTTTAAAAAGGTTATCTCCTTTAGCGACCTAAAAAAAACAACTTATAACGAAAAGTACTACAGCGCCATCTATGAACAAACTGAAGAATTAATATGGTCTAAATCTCGCAAGCAAAGTTTACATTGACTTAAGAGTATATATGGAAAAACCAGTTGCCCACCAGACCTAACACCTGTCTGGTCAGAGGATCCTCCCTTTTCTACAGGGGATGAAGAACTTTACACCCTGATGCTCATACCTCTAACTGTTCTGTGTAACTATTGTACTGTTCTGATTAAAAGTTCATGTTGTTGGGAACATATAATGTTGTAATTCATATATTGTGAAACAGATCCTCTCTTAAAGTTACAATCGCTATTTCTCGCGAAAAATGCTTTCAAATAAAAAAAAAAAGTTTCCCCTAACTATGAATTCGTTCAGAATAGATTCCACGCACCCAGCGTTTAAAAAACATTTAAACTCATATACACATTATGTGTATACTTTTGTATGGCTACAAATATTTATACCGTGCGGGAATGGAACCCGCGATATAAAGCGCAGCAGTCAGTCGTTCAGCAAATGCGCCAACCGTGCCGTCAACCCCCCTCGTCAGTTCTTCCGATGAACTAAAATTGAAAGAAACTTGTACATTTTCATTAAAAATATCTCGATAGCGAATACGTACCGGCAATTAATCCTTTATTTTTGTATTTTCCAGGTCTACAAATAGTGTTAAATTCCATATTGAAAGCGATGGTACCGCTATTCCACATAGCCTTCCTGGTGCTATTCGTGATTATTATCTACGCCATCATCGGCTTGGAGCTGTTTTCTGGAATTTTACACGAGACCTGCTTCCGAAATGATTCTAAACAAGGTAAGTTACGCTATAACATCATTACCTTCTGAGGAGCTCGTGGCTTTATAACTGCAGCTGCTCGGGTGGATCTTCGTGGCCAGAAAGTCTAAAAACCAGTACTCCTAAGGGGTATCGTATTACCCAGTCCCAACTGGGTTGTGGAGGTCATATAGGAAGTCACTCTATGTAAAATACTGGTATTTAGCTGACTCCGGTTAGACTGGAAGCCGGCTCAAACACAGCTGGGAAAAGGCTATGCAGATGATGATATTTGGTTAATGTTATACCAAGCCAATTTTAATTAGCGAGCGGAGAGTGCCTGTTAACCAGCTAAAAAAGGAGGAATCTGCTGAGCAGTGGAACAGTAATAGTCTGGTATTATTATTTTTCATTAATAATCTCTGCTGAAATTACAATTATTGCTGGATACATAACACTTTATGACTCACATTTAACTTGGTTCTTTGGTGTAGTGGTCGCAAGCATTTCGGGGGTGCATGTAGTCCCAGGTTAGGCAAAGTGCCATTGGGTTTTTCAATGAGAGATTTCTCAGTAGCAGCTGAAATCTGGATTCACGTCCGGTTTATGCCAATAATGTTATGTTATATTAATTTCAGATGAAATGATAGAAGATCCCATGCCCTGCAACAGTGAGCCAGGAGACGTAGGGTACCATTGTCCCCCTGAGTATGTCTGCAGAGGCGAATGGACTGGCATCAACTATGGCATCACAAACTTCGACAATATCGGTTACGCCATGCTGACTGTCTTCCAGTGCATCACCCTGGAAGGATGGACTGATATTATGTATGCTGTAAGTATTGAAACTACTGGATGTATTTTTTTAAAAAGCATACTGCTCTTCAATACACAAATTACTGAAGTCCCACTTTAGGTTAGTGGCTTTTTGAGCCACAGGGCTCAAAAAGCCACTAACCTAAAGTGGGACTGGGCTGACTATGTCGGCCGTATGCCCGACGAACTATGGGTCAAAATAACTACAATGTGGAGCTCTGATACAGCCAGAAGGCGAAGCGGTAGACCTCGCAGGAGATGGCGGGACGAGCTGGACAGAACCAACTACCAGTGGTACACATTGGCCTGGATCGATTGATTTGGAAGCCATGGGGAAAGGCCTTTGCCCAGCAGTAGGATGACACAGGCTAACATTAACTTTAACAGCATAACTTTGTCAGAGGCTCATGGCAATAATACATACTGGTAGTTATTCAAGACTTTGCACGCTTCTCAAAGTCCGTGGATCAAAATTCAGGTGGACATCCAAAACTCAGTCACTCTGACAACCAGTCTTTACAAGGTTATCGTGTTATTTCGTATTAAATACTGGTATTCAACTGTATCCGGTTAAACTGGGAGCCAACCTCAACATAGTTGGGAAAAGGCTAGGCTTAAGATGATAAGGTACTCAAAAGATATGCCAAAAGATCCGTTAGACATCTTACGGAGGATTACGGACCTGTCGATGTTCTCCTATGAACCTCATAAGGGTTAACGTTCTTCTGAAGACTTCGTATCGTACGATATCTATATTTTTCCGATATAATTAAGGATATTAACAAATTTACTGCGACAGTATCAATGTTTAAATGATCTTTGTATTTCAGATTGCCAACGTCAAAGGCAACTCATGGCCATGGATATATTTTGTGACGCTGGTCATCTTTGGTAACTTTTTCGTCATGAACCTGATTCTTGGTGTGTTGTCTGGGTAAGTGATCAAAGAGTCTCACAATATTGTGAGAAAATTACGTGACCTCTGTAGAAAATCGTTTCATCTTGATGCAAATTGTTTTTGAAAATGATGAGTACCTAATGGTTGGATTTGGATATCTAATTTTACCTTGTTATAATAGAAGGTAAAATCGTAGAGGTATCGTATTACCCAGTACTTACTGGGTCGCGGAGGTCAGGTAGACTGTCATTCCATGTAAAATACTGATACTCAGCTGCATCCGATTAGACTGAAAGTCGACCCCAAATTAGTTGGGAAATGGCTAGGCAGATCATGATAATAGAAAGTAAAATAAGATTTAATATGTAAAAATTTAGGTCCACAGATTTTTATTAATGGAGAATCCAGGCCAACCACGGTGATCAGAGTTAGGACATAGAATATCTTTAAACCCTGGAGTATTTACTTTTTCAGAGAGTTCTCCAAGGAAAGAGAAAAAGCGAAGAATCGCGGTGACTTTCAGAAATCCCGTGAAAGACAGCAGTTTGAAGAAGATATGAAAGGATATTTAAATTGGATAACAGTGGCAGAAGAGTTGGATCTTGAAAACGATCAGGGTCAGAAGGAAGACGACCAAGATTCCCAAGGTACACACGTTGCTGCTAAGAAGTATAATTGAAATACTCGGTTATTAAAGAATTTTGAATGTTATCTTGTAGTTTTGCAAGATTTAATTGCTTATGAAAAAAGAGTGCTCTTTTATCATCATTCTCCTGCCCTTAATTCAATTTATTTGAGGATGCTGTGCCTGCATTACTCCATATTCTTCTTCTTCCATAATTCTCTATTACTTGAATTTTAAAAATAAAACTTCTTGTGTTACTATATGATATCATGACTCATTTGATCGTAAACTTTGAACATGCCGAACATAATAAAAGAAGCTCCGTTTTGGGAGTTTTCACCTGAATTGTAACAGTTCAGACTTGAGCATTACATCAGTGTGTAAAGTGAACCGAGTATTACAGTCATACAGTGTGCAACATGTAACGATACAATTTTTGTAACAATCATTTGTATCGTACAAAATTGACTCTTGGATTGTTACATTACATGCGAATGCTCCAGTGAGGGAGTGCCTAAATGCGACGGTTATGTTTTTTCAGGGCGCTTAATTATAATTCTAAACGTCGTCATATAAATTTAAAACAATAACTATATGTTTTATAATATTGAGAAGCATTTGATACGGTTTCTGACATTCGAGTAGTCAAGAATTCATAAATATATTTATATTACAGGCAAAAAAGACAGAAAAAGTAACGAAGGATCTCAAAGCAATGTAAATGCGAGCACAGACCAAGGACATGGATCAACATGCAAAGTTTATTGCAGGAGATTCGACAAGGTACTATCTTAGCACCAATATTGTTTTGGGCATGTTTTTTTTTAAATTACTTGGATGCTAAATAATATCAGCCACAGAGGTCAACTGAAGGAATGCTTGCCGAAATTGTGACCATTCACTGATTGTCTTTATTTCCAAACCACGGTATTTTCTGGAAACTAAAACTTAGTTTCAATGCAGCCAACTGTACATCAGTGGTAATACTTTGACATTGAGCTGTTTTAGCTTAGCACGAAGTAGAGTATTGAAACTAAAGGCCAGATAAGCTTAGCCAGGTTTAGTTACCACTGAGCACGGCGAACTGTACTCTGTCTTGGACATAACTTCAGTAACTTAAATATAATTGTTGGTTTCAGGTTAATCGACGATTACGAAGATCATGTAGGAAAGCGGTGAAATCGCAAACGTTTTACTGGGCCATTATTGTACTTGTGTTTCTAAATACGTTGGTGTTAGCTACAGAGCATCACGGGTAAGTTATTTTATTCCGTCTAATTTACAAAACGAGTATAAGCCATTCCCGTGGAGCCATTTTTTGTATTTTGAGCTTTATTTTCACACTTATAAAGTTCGTAATTTGTATTACGTTATTACATTGAGAAATCTTTTTCTAAAGTGAAACGTGATTATTGCCCGTTTTCATTAACACCTAAAGAAATGTCTTAATAAAAGTGGGCTATTAAATTTTCAACGTTAAAAGTCTAACCGCACGCTTTTATTTCGTTTACGCTTTGTACTACTGAACATGGGTGATAATTATTTCATTTTTGTAACAACTTGATTTGTTTTGTTTTCAGTCAGCCGCATTGGTTAGACCACTTCCAGAACTATGCGAACTATTTGTTTGTGGTGCTATTTACAATGGAGATGTTAGTCAAAATGTACGCACTCGGTGTACAAGTAAGTAATAATTAGTCTTACTACTGTTATAAATCTGAACTTTTGTTACTTGACAGGGTAACAAAAATAACAAACATGGATGGATGTTTGTTATTTTTGCTACCCAAGTTATGGGACAAACAACATTTTTTCAGCTCCGTTCACGTCCGCTGATTGCTTTTGGTCACATTTATACAGTTTTGCTTCACATTTTTGACTTTTCAATCATCGTTTTTACTGTTGGCAGTTATTTATCGGCAGGGCTGGTTTTGTGACTTTGTTCTATATTTCATTAATTACTGACTCCTCATTTCTTCCAGGGCTACTTTGTCTCCTTATTCAACCGTTTCGACTGTTTCGTCATGATCTGTTCCATCGTGGAGCTGGCACTTACCAGCAGCACCACTATGCCACAACTTGGTATATCTGTGTTGAGATGTGTTCGGCTGCTTCGAGTCTTCAAAGTTACCAAGTAAGTATTACAAGAATTACAGTATATAGACTATTATGCCATGTGTTAATTTGAACTTAATGCTAGATAAGACTTTTTCAACGCAAATTTTGGGCTGACTCAATTTAAATGGTCATCGACACGCTAAGAAGAAGAATGCTATTTAAAATAAAATAGCTAACATTAACAGCATCAATGCGTACAATCGTAAAACGTAAAACTTAGTCAAAGATGATATTTTTTGGCATTGAATTCCATGTTGCGTTGTGCTTTTGCAGATCTAAAAGGCACAAATTTTGGTGAAAAAGAAGAGATCTTAGATATAAAACCAACATTGGTATCTGCTGTAAACCCCTTAAGTTTCAGTCAAACGGGTACAAAAATATTTACCACCGTCTGCCGTCACTGGAGCTGATAGATGCTTCAGTCGTATTTGTACGGAGATGTCCGGTGAAGGCGGGTCTCCAATTTGTACGTACCAGATTAATGGAACGTTTATCAGCTTCAAAAGGTTAAAAATCCTTAGTAATGTCTTGATTTTCTAACCATATCTCATTGTTTTACTTTACTTTGCAGGTACTGGCGTTCTCTCTCCAACTTAGTAGCATCTCTTCTCAACTCCATCCAGTCAATCTTCTCTCTACTTCTGCTTCTCTTCTTGTTCATCATGATCTTCGCCTTACTCGGCATGCAAGTCTTCGGAGGGAGATTTGACTACCACCCTGAAGATGAGAAAGAGAGACATAACTTTGACTCTTTCTGGCAAGCAGTGCTGACTATGTTTCAGGTAAGCTTTTATTTTTACTGTGTGTTTGATTGTGAGATAATGACTTTATAACTGGACGGAAAAACTAAAATCAGACTAGTAACCTAGTAGTTTAAGTATTTTTTTAAAAAAATGGCTGTCTGTAAAGTCGGTTTACGGACGATAGTTTAACGTGACAACGTCACAACAAAACATTGATGAAATAATTGTATACTTTTATGAATAGCAAGCTGAACGCTCAAGCCGATCGTGCTTTTCGCTCGCTCGTGCTGCGCTATCGCTCCGATCGTAACGTTATAATGAGTCATCCTTTTTCGTGCGTACAGCCGGCGTTCATCGATTTATTAGACGTTATCACGTCAATATCATTTGGTGTTTTCATCCAAATTTTAATTAGCATGGCAACTAGTGCTAGTATAAGTTTCTAGTTAGTGCTATTCGAAGCATGGTCAGGGGTTAAAATTTTGTTAATGTCATTTAATGTTCTTAGATAGCTTGACCTCATTGATCAGATTGAATTTAATTACGGCAGACTTCCCTCAATCTTTTGAAACAATAATTATATTATTTTACGAAAACCATCATTCCCGAATACTAAATATGCGTTTTCTCTCGCTTTTAGATCTTGACTGGTGAAGACTGGAACGTCGTCATGTACCACGGTATCAATGCTTACGGTGGTGTCGGCTCACCCGGCGTGTTGGCCTCCATCTATTTCATTGTCATCTTCGTCTGTGGTAACTGTATCCTTTTCCAAACAAAACTTGTCTTGTCTTGTCTTATCTTGTCTTAGTAGTCAGACTGGTACATCATCGTTGTTAAATAATAAGAGCCGCTCGGATCAATCTTCCGGTCAAGCCGCGCTTGCCTATGTTGGTCATTGGATGGGTCTCACCCATTACATACCGAGTCTTCCGTGGCTCGGAAAACACTTTAAGCCGTTGGTACTGGCTATCAATTGTAGATCTTTGATAGTCATTCCACGTAGTCAGTGAAAGTAACAACCAGTCTTCCCAAGGGGAATTGTATTAGCTAGTACTAGTTGGGTTGTGGAAGTTAGATAGGCAGTCGCTCCTTTTAAAACACTGGTATTCATTTGCATCAGTTTAGAATGGAAAACGACCCCAACATAGTTGGGAAAACGCAAGAAGATAATGACACAAAATATTGTCTGATGGAGGTACGGATATCCACTAATAGAAGAGGCAGAAAAAAAGATTTCGACATGCTTGTACCAGGCCCCTCAGAAAGTATTGCGAAAAAAAGTTTTTATATATGGGAGACTGGCCAGTTATTATGTTTTTCGAAAATATGATTATTTATAAGTAAAAATAAGTAAGTTCCAATTTCAAAATTTCCCTCCACATTTTTTGCGAGTTAATTCAAAGTATTGTGTCTCACTGAAATATGGATCTGCGCCGGGAACATTTTAGAGCTATGATTTTATACGATTTCAAGTGTCGCCTGAAACCGGATGAATCGTACGATAGACTTCAAATGGCATTCATGGATGAAGGCCCTTCCAAGGCAACCGTGTATCGTTGGTATAACGAATTCAAGCGCGGTCGACCAACTTTGGGGGATGACGAAAGAAGCGGTCGCCCTTTGACGGCTGTTACCGAAGAAAACGTGCTAGCAGTGAAAAATTTAATCCAAGACAATAGGCGAATTACATATCAGGAGATTCAACACATATTGAAGATTGGATCGGGAAGCGTTCACGAGATTCTACACAGCCATCTTCGCGTGAGGAGGATAGTATCACGCTGGGTGCCGCACAACCTCACCGATGCTCAGAAGCAGGCCCGGGTGGAATGGTGCCGTGATATGCTTAACAAATTTGAAGCAGGCTCGTCTCGGCGTGTTTACGACATCGTTACAGGTGATGAGTCCTGGATTTATCAATACGACCCAGAAACCAAGCGCCAGTCGACTGTTTGGGTGTTTCAAAATGAGCCAACGCCTACCAAAGTGAAGCGATCTAGAAGCGGGGGTAAGATTTTGATCGCTAGCTTTTTTAATTTGACTGGCCACTTGGTATCAATTCCCTTACGGGATCAAAGAAGCATTAATGCCGAATGGTATACTTCCAAATGTTTGCCAGAAGTTTTCTCTGTTATAAGCAACAAGCGACCAAACACAGGGCTCCGCGGGCTACTGCTCCACCACGACAATGCACCTGCGCACACCGCACTCAAAACGAGGGACTTCCTGGACAGCACGCCAGTCAAACTCCTGGGTCACCCTCCTTACAGCCCTGATCTAGCACCGTGTGACTTCTTTTTATTCCCAAAAATAAAAAATCAGCTCAAAGGGATACAATTTTCGTCGCCGGAAGATGCGCTGGCTGGGTTCGAGCAGGCTGTAAACGAGGTGTCTGCGGCGGACTGGAAAAAGTGTTTTGAAAACTGGTTTAGGCGCATGAATCTTTGTATAGAGGCTGGTGGAAAGTACTTTGAAAAGATTTAATAAAAATATATGTACGTATAGAACAATTTTTTTTAGTTTCGCAAAACTTTCTGAGTGTCCCACGTATGTGAATGTTTTAACTGGCCTCTTATTCTATTGAATTTTTCTAGTATGCTAGCCGGCCAGCTCAAGGTAGAGTATTGCCACCGATGTGCGGTCAACTTGAAGTTTCAAAACGTAAATTTTCTTAACTTAAGTGTGATTCAGATATCTTGCTAAACGTGTTCTTGGCTATCGCTGTGGACAATTTAGGAGACGCTGAAGAGATGGATGAAATACAAAAAGAGAAAGATGTAAGTTTGACTTAGTTATTTTGTTTACCATTACAACACTTTTAATATTTAAAGTGCAAAATGTAAGTCTATTGGTAGCGAAGTATTGCTGTCAATAAGAAATGTGCCCAAAAGGCTCTCAGCATGTGACACGCTGAATAGCAATACTGACTGTTTGGCCAAAAATACCGTCACGTGACAAGTCGACGACCCGTGTAATTTAGTTGTTATAAAATGATGATTTAAAATATTTTGTAAGAAAAGATAAAACACTTTAGTAAATTATTTTAAAATAGAACAGTATATTGAATCATCATGGAAAATGAGTAATGGCAACTTGTATCTCACATCAAACGTATTTCAGGCTGAAGCAGCAGAAAATTTAGAGGCTGGTAACCCACAACTGGATGAGGAGAGAGGCGAGACTGATGACGAATATGTTAACGAAGAGGAAGGGTATTCCAGTGAAGGGTGAGTTCTAATCCCCAAGGAAGATATTCTTAGAAAATAAATCGGCAGTATTACAGCCACTGGTGTGTATTCTTTCATTAGAATGCCCCCGCTTTTTGGCTGAGCGATATGCGTTCAAACTTCATGCGTATTGGAATACTGACTGTGCTGCCGTCCTTTAGCTAGAAAGCCGTTTACTTTTGATACAAATTGATGTAGTTCAAAATTTTCTATGTTTCTGACACATATCGCCGTGAATGGGGCTTTGGAGATCGTACTCTACTAACCATCAAAGTCAATAACTATGCCACTTTCTAAAACTACCCAAATATCATTATAATTTGTTTAAACCTGTATTTTAAAGCAATCTAATGACGCTTTGATTAACTGTTTTCTAACAGCCGGCCTTACAAGAAATATAAGAGGGTACCCAGGTATGGCACCAATATTGTATTATTATTTAACCAAATATTTTTTACTATATCATCTCAATTCTTCAAGGTTGCAAGTCCCCAAGGTTTGTGGAGGGACCTGTAAGATCAGAGTTATAATGTTGCTGATAATGTTTTCAGATCTGACCACGAGTACGAGGAGACTGGTTCTGAAGAAGACGTTGAAGAACAGGAACAGGAGCAAGGAGTAAGAGATGAAGCCAACGACAATTTAGTAGCAAACGAGAAGAAACAAAATGGTGAGTATTTACATAATATTCTAAAGTACTGAAGGACTTGCCGATTTATCTACATGCGTATTGGAAACAAAGAAAAGAAATTGCTTAGAACATACTATGTATCACCGTGACGCGATTCACGACGCGATAGTACTCTCGCAAAGAAAACAAGTAAAACACGAGCGTGTCGCTTTGTCTGTGGTCGTGGACGGACAGTTAGGTATCAGAAGAGTTATTGTAAAAGATTTAGGACCATTCACAACTTCCGTAAACATAAGTTTATGTAGATGTTAAAAGTAGAGTACCGAGATCAATCTACTTCTCTTGCGAAAGAATCCGTTTTGCAAGAACCAGCGTTTTCACACGTGGTATGAAAAGATTAAAGTTTCGAAAAATGTTATAGAACATCGAAGTAATCGTAGTTCAAATTTTTCGTTTAGGAGACATAAAGAAAGAAGACTCGCCAAAGCGCCAGATGGCTTCGATGTCGGCAAGACCTCGACGCTTGTCTGATGTCGAAATGAAGAATGAGGACAAACCCATTCCTGAAGGAACCAGTTTCTTCATCTTCTCTAAAACGAACTGGTAAGCACAAGATTAATTTATGGTTTGCCACTAAAATGTGATATTTCAAGTGAAATTGAAAATCCAAAAATGTATTTGACTAACCTTTAACCGCGTGTTCGCTCGCGTTATGTTCTTAAATGATCACACGGGAACATTCTGATTTTATAATTGTAGCCTGTGATACTCGGGGATAACGTAGTTTCCCATTACTGAAAGACTTTTCAGAATCGGACCAGTAGTTCCAAAGATTACTCTACACATCTAACCTTACAACGTCTACCTTTTTATAAAATTGTGTAGATTGAATACGACTATTGATAAACTGATGTTAAGCTTGCATATTTATCCTTTTTCAGGTTCCGAGTAACTTGTTACAAAATTCAAAAGAATTCATGGTTCAAGAATTTGATCTTGCTGTGTATTCTGGCGTCCTCACTCATGTTGGCCATGGAAGATCCTGTGGGCACCAAAGACAGTGAATATCAGACTGAGGTACATGATAGGATTCCAGTTGATGATCTTCATTAAACTGTTCATCATAATCTGTCCAGCGTTTCTCCAAATCCATTTATGCTGTAATCGGTTTCCATTGTAACCGGATGCAGCTGTATACGAGAATTTTGTGCCAAGTGACTGCTATATCAAAATCTTGAAATGTCATTTAGTCAGAACCTTACTTCGTTTTCACCTCTGAAGTATGCATTAAAGGTTAAGATTTTAATCTTTGTTAATTTAAAGAGTAATGAATAAAAAAAGAAATAGATAGCCAGGGAGAGGAAGTAACATGAAAAGAAAGAAAAGTATTTAGTCTCTCTATAGTCTTAAATTAAACAGAGAAAAAAAAATGGACCAGTCACCATGATTATTGTGTGTTCACCGTTTCTAAGCTCATGATTTTTCTAATGTCTTCCAGATTTTGCGTAAAATAGATTACTTCTTCACCACCGTGTTCACCTTGGAGCTTCTTCTGAAGGTCATCACATACGGCTTCATCTTACACAAGGATGCGTTCTGTAGATCTGCCTTCAATCTCCTGGATTTACTAGTCGTTATAGTGTCTTTGATATCTTTGGATGGGTGAGTGGCATTCTTTGATTTTTATTTACAGAGCCTAAAGGTACAATTCCGAAGGACACGACTAGTATCTGAATGACTCTATGAAAAAATGAATTGTTTTTTTTTTTAATCTTCACCTGTTACCATTTTTAAAGAGTGACGTGGAAATCCACGCGACGAAGGTTCTTGTTGGCAACCGAGTTGCACCTTAATGGCTGCTCTTTTTTATATTCGCATGGAGTAATATTGATGTTCGAAATTTAAATGAATAAGTTCCAATTGTTTATTTCCCAAATATTTTTGTCGTTACATGGTGTTTTTTTTCTTTTGCTGCCAGGTCAAAGAATACAGTATCTTTTATAAAGATTTTGAGAGTTTTTCGAGTACTGAGACCCTTGAGGGCAATCAACAGAGCAAAAGGATTGAAGGTTAGTTTCAAAACTCTTAATTTTACTCCGAAAAATCTTTTACCCATTTATGCAGTTATGAGAAAGATGTAAAAATATTTTTTATCAATTTTTAGCACGTAGTTCAATGTGTGATCGTCGCTATAAAGACGATTGGCAACATTTTGTTGGTGACAAATCTTCTTCAGTTCATGTTTGCAGTCATGGGAGTGCAAATGTTCAAGGTAGGGAGGAAGAAAAAATTGAAAATCATAATTACAATTTTTTTTACTCACTGAGCGACACCTTTGGGTCAATTTATTTACAATTTACATAAGTTTATGGAAGTAAGTATTTTATGCACTCGGAAAATATTCTTGCACTAGTTATTTTTTCTAAAAAAAAATATACAAAATCATCTGATTTCGTTTCTTTAATATGTGTGAGGCTTATTTACGTGCAAAACAAAAAATTAGTTTACTAACAATTTTTTTTTTCGCTTCTGCCCGTGGGTCCAAAAAATTCTCTTTTGTTTTTTTCTATAATTTAGGAGCTTGCATGCTTCATATTTTTATTTTTTTTTTATTTTCAAGTTAATTAAATTAGCCCAAAGGTGTTGTGTGTTGTTTTTTTCATCAAGTTTTTTTTTTTCGTATTTTGTGATTTTTTTGGACTCAAAATTAAGTGCTTCGGTGTGGTTCTGTTGCACAATGCCCTACCTTGACATTTCACTCGAAAACTAGGAGTGAGGTACTTGGTTTATTACTGTGTTTACGTTTTTTACTGTTCAAAATGTCACTGTCAGAACGGGACACTGACGTGTCTGTACAAAAGCAATTGAAAGTTTTTTTTTCTTTCCGTAAAACCAAGGACTAACGTGATGTAAGTAGGCAACCTTTTCCCCCAGTTTTTTTGTGGTATTTTTCCTAACATTTATTTATTTTTGCATTCTGTTTTTTTTTTCACAACTTTATACAACGTGGTTTGCATACACCTACACAAACGCACATTGGGACAAATGGGCGCCAAATATAAATACAAAAAAATATAAAATACACTGCAATTGGGTAACGTTACTGTTTTGCCCGCTTTAACATTTTTTGCATTATTTGTGCTTTAGTATGTGGTCAAGTGTGTGTTTGCTTCGATAAAGTCTATTGGGAATATATTTATTATAAATCATATGTTGCAATTTATGTTCGCTGTTGTCGGTATACAGTTGTTTAAGGTAATTTTCTGTATGTATTTTTACTTTTATTGCTCTCTCTTTTGCTTTCCAAAAGTGGGAGTGAGATGGAAGTCTATCTCATTTTTTGCACTTTAGAAATCAGACGCCTCTGGTATGTATATTCATCCTTCTACTTTTAGTTTCTGCTAAAAAAATATGTAACGTATAGGCTATTTATGTTAATACTCAACTATTTGTAGAACTGTCAACCATACTGTCAGAGTGTATCAAGGATTTTTTTTTTCACCAGAACGTGCACTTTTGCATTGTGCCTATTCAAAGACATTATTCTCCATCTCCGAGACAGTCGGTTAAAGATATGGTTGCCAGTATTAAGCATTCGTTTTGTTGAAAAATAATATAGTGCCAGCTACGTCATAACGTGAAATGTACTAATTGTATATGTTTTATGTGCTTAGCTAAGCGTTTTGTAGAAAGCGAGGTCAGGTGATTCAATAGGTATATAAAATGAACAATTTCTCTGATACTAGTTATAAAACAATCAAGACAAAGTTAAAAACTTTAAGTAATTTGGTAAAATAATAGAATAATATATTTGGTCTAGCTCCTGAACTAAGAAAAACCTTCGTAGTTCAGGAGCAGTCTTAATTATTATGTGCACGACTTTGCTTTAATATTATTATGATTTCAGGGTAAATTCTATAGATGTACAGATATCACTAAAGTGACTGAAGATGAATGCGCGTAAGTATTATAAAAACCGTAGTAGTTTTTAAAACATCAATCAGTTTATACAGGGTGTAACGGAAAGGGTATATAGATACTTAAGGGTGTGCTACAGACGATCAAACTGAACATGTTCCTCCATCGGACAAAAATCGTAATAGCGAAAAAATTATCTGCTCCCCATACAAAATTTCAATATCTATTTGACCCAAATGTATGGTGCAGCTGATATATTTTTCGCTATTACGATGTTTGTCCGATGGAGAAACATGTTCAGTTTGATGGTGTGTAGCACACCCTTAATGTATATACCCTAACCGTTACACCCAGTATAGAACCACTTTAGCATTCGATTCCGAAGACAGAGGCAACCGCCTACCGCAGCGGCAAAACTACCAAATGGCAATACAGTATCGGTTTTTAGGGTTCCGTTCCCAAAGGGTCAAACGGGACCCTATCACTGAGACTTCGCTGGCCGTCCGTCCGTCTGTCACGAGGCTGTATCTCATGAACCGTCATAGTTAGCCAATTGAAATTTCTACAGATTATGTATTTCTGTTGATGCTTTAACAACAAATAATAAAAACAGTGTTTTTTTTTTCAATTTTTAATAATGGTACGGAACCCTTCATTCGCGAGTCCGACTCGCACTTGGCCGGTTTTCATTAAACAACAGGGTGTAAAAGCATCTATTACAAAGGCGTCAAGTAATCATTACATCAAACTATATAGCATTGCGCAAAAGTTAATGCTCGGAAATGACTGATGTAAAAAAACCGGCCAAGTGCGAGTCAGACTCGCGCATGATGGGATCCGTACCATTATTTATTAAAACATTTTTTTTATGGGAGCCCCTTTAAATATGTATTTTATTCTGTTTTTAGTATTTGTTGTTATAGCGACAACAGAAACGCATAATCTGTAGACATTTCCAATAGTTAACTATAACGGTTCATGAGACACAGCCTGGTGACAGAAGGACGGAGAGCGAAGTCTCTGTAATAGAGTCCCGTTTGACCCTTTGGGCACGGAACCCTAAAAATCAAGGTTTCACATAGCGCTCAATGTAACGTATTCAAAACATAGTGGTGATGGATGTATTAAATATAATAGTAGAGGGGTTGTGGAGCTATTTGCAGTAATGCTAGAACAATCAAAACTTGTATTTTTTCTTTAAATTTCTACGTAACCTAGATGGTTCCCAGGTATAATATTCGCAATGAAAAGAAGAACACGTCTTTGGCAAGGGTTATTGCATTCATTACATAATAACAAAAAATTACATTCATTACATAATAACAAAAAATTAGGTACGAACTTGGCCATCCATGGAAGCGTTTTCATAGTTACGGGTGGTTGCGGTGGTTTCGGAGACTCTCCGGGCGACAGGGGCCAATGCCTGCCAGGGCTGCGAGACTATTCGAAAGAGATACCGTGGCCCTGAAAAACAAAGGGCTAAGACATCCGCTTCCGCTCCGCCGACTCATTTGATGATTTCCCATCCGTAAAAAAAAAGGTGGTTGCGGCTTGGCGGTTGTTGTATTAGGCATTTTATTTCTTTCTTATGAACAGCCTGGTAGAAATTATCTGTATATAAAAAATCTTTCTTCCAGTGGAACGTACTTAATACATAAGAACGGGAAGCTCACAATAGAAGATCGGTTATGGCAAAGAAACAAGTTTAACTTTGATGATGTGCTCAATGGTATGCTGACACTCTTCACTGTTTCCACGTTCGAAGGTTGGCCAGGGTAAGTCGTAAGATGAAAGAAGCAAAAAGAATATTTGGCAAAGACTAAGATATATAAGATAGGCAAAGATTAAAAATTAAGGCTGACACCTATTAAGAGGGTTCACGTTTATCATGACTTATCCCATTTAAGAACGATTACTCCTTACGACATTTCATACAAACTTTCAAGTCCTTATTTTCCGAAATGAGTGAACCGATTTTAATGAAACTTCATACGCATAAGCAAGATACATAGGTCTAAAATGTTTCTAAAAAACGTTTAAGAAAAATAGTGCTACAGCTAAATTAGACCAATTATAAATTATCTATAGAAATTTTCAAATTACTTTTTTTTTAAATGACATTTCCATTTTTTTTTGTGATTTTTTAGACCTATGTATCCTGCTTATGCGTATTAAGTTTCATGAAAATCGGTTCCGTCTTTTCGGAAAATAAGGACTTGCAAGTTTGTATGAAATGACGTAAGGTGTGAACGCTCTTTGACTTAACTTAAGACTACTTACTAACTTAACTTGCAGTGTGACCGTAAAACACCGCAAGTAAAGTGAGAATCCGAAATTGTTGAGAAAATCCAACAGCAACGTGTTGTTGAATTTCCAACTTTGTTCACTGAACAGAACGTTAAAAATCGAAAGCTCATTCAATGCGGGGCATTTTTCTAGATCATTCATGTAGACACAAGAGAAGTGGCTCTCATAATAACTATGCCACAAAATACAATAATTGTTTTTTGTACAGATTGCTATCAACTTCAATGGATTCTAACGAGGAACGCCATGGACCAATTGAGAACTCTAGACCACTTGTCGCGTTCTTCTACATCAGCTACATTATTGTGATAGCGTTCTTTATGGTAAGTACAAAGTCCAAGTGAATTGCTTTCTTTTAGGCAAGCGTGCTCCACCCTAGGCTTCTCCATCGCTTCACACCAGTCGAGTTGCAGCCAAACGCAAGACCATTAGTATTAAAATCTTTGTTTGAGTCCAATTGCACCACTAATTTAATTAGTATATGTATTTTGGGTTAACCGCATTTAAACATCATCCTCTTTCTGTCTTCTTCAAACTTTTCTTCATTCTTCTTCTTTCTATTACTCGTCATTTTATCAGACACCTCATGAAAAAAAAAAATGAAAAAATGATTTATTGTTTTTGCCAAGTTTTTTCTTACCAACTAGTGATTGGAGCTTCCTTTTAGGCGTCTAAAGCCTGTGTTAGGAAACTCCACTCTTCCATAACTTATTAACAATAACAAACTTGTTTTTTTTTTTAAATACTTATCACCGAAAAATAAATTAGAAAAAGAAAAATACAAAATTAAGACATAAAAAAATAAAAGTGTGAAAGTGAATGTGCTTGTCAAACGGTGTGTGGGGAATGATTAAGTGTGAGTGAGTGTATGGGGGTTAGGGTGAGTGGATGAGTGAGTGAGTGTTGAGAATAAAAGCGTGGGTGTGTAAAAGGGTGTGTACTGTGTATGGTGTGCTTTTGGTTGCGTGAGTGGAATAGAAAATGATCTCGGTTTGTGTTTTATTTTAGCAGCGCCTCCGTGTCCTCGTAGGTAAGTGGTTTAATCCAATTAGCCATTAACCTCATAACCTCATTTCTTGCCATATCATCCTTCACACAGTCCATCCATCGTTTCTTTGGTGTTCCTCTACTCTTATACCCATCCACATTCATGCTCAAAACATTTGCCTCATTCCTTCGCATTACATACCCATGCCACGACAACCGTTTACCACACAATTTTTCTTTATTGACAGAAATAGAACGATGTTTCAAATTCGTTTAGTGCTAAACACATTCAATAATTATGGTGCAGGCGGGCCTACTGTGGTTTTCTGTAAACAATAAGGTCAAGTGACTCCCCTCTTGGCTATCAAAAGTAACCTTAATAGAGATGGCCATGAGGATTATAAATCATCATAAAAATAAAAACAAAAAATTTGAGAAAATTACAGAATTGTCTTACCCACAATTTTTATAATAAGACAGATTTGTAAACTTAACTTAATATAGCAAACAAAAGGTCTTAAACGGTTTCTGCCTTCGTATTTGAAACAAGTTTTAGTTGCCTGTTACCTGTGAACGACATTCAGGTATAAAATTATTGAACAATAAATATTTCTATCAACAACACTTGTAACGGGATATTTACCATGTTTATTATTAATTATGAGTTCCCGATATTTCGGCGCTGTTGCAAACGCCATGATCACGGATAAACTGAAGTTATTGCGGGTGGATGTTTATGAGCAGACAAAACGGTCTACCCTCTTTCTTGTTCGTTTTTTTATGTAACTCAATCCAGTGGTTCGATCCTGATTCAAGCAGATGTTGAGCTATGGCCGATTTTTGAGTGTCGTTATTTTTCACCGCCCTGATGTGTTCCGCTATTCGACAAGCTACCGTACGTTTCGTCTGACCGATATACGACTTACCGCAACTGCAATCTACTTTATAAACACCGGGCTTTTCTAACGGAAAGTTGTCCTTCGGCGAACGCAGCATCTGAGACACTTTCTTGAAAGGAGTGATGACAGTCTTTATGGCGTATTTCCGAAGAATGTTGGCAACCTTATCTGTCACTCCCCTCACGTACGGCAAAAATGCTGGCTGCCTCTCAACCTCGCACTTCCGGTGCTTACGAATAGTATTTCGTTGGAGTTGTGTGGTCTTCCCAGTATATCCGTTTCTCTGTAGGACCTCCTGTACATGTGTCAGTTCAGCACGTAAATGTTCCTCGTCGCATAAATCATATGCACGGTTGGTGAGTGAAGTCACTACAGAGTTCAGCTGTCTGGGATGGTGGTGAGAATCAGCGTGTAGATAGCGATCCGTGTGAGTCAATTCCGTCAGTTGAAATAAATATTTCATTTTCCAGGTGAACATCTTCGTAGGTTTCGTCATAGTAACATTCCAGAAGGAGGGAGAACAGGAATTCAAGGATTGTGAACTGGATAAGAATCAGAGGAACTGCATAGAGTTTGCACTAAAAGCTAAACCTGTTAGAAGGTAAGAACTTTCATCTGATAGATTTACTTGATGGATAGGTAAAGAAAGCAGGTAAAATTGTGATTACCATTACCTATACCTTGGCACAAAGAGTTTTGATGATGTCTTGCCAGCTGAAACAATTTGATTGAAATATCATATTTCCCTGATAGTATCTTGGCCAACTTTATCTGCTTATCAAGTACCAAAGGAAAGGTATTTGGTCGTAGTATCCTGTGCTGAGAGCAGCGGTAGACCAGTGGTGGCAGCCCCGACTTACGAGCGGTAAGCCTTGGGTTCGAACCCACGGAGGCGCATTTCACTGTATAATTTATTTCATGACCGCTGCTCTCAAAAACCGTAAAGGAAAACACTGTGAGGAAACCGCAAAAAATCGAAGACATGTAACATCTACCAACCCGCACTGGGTCCGCGTGGTGGATTATAGCCCAATCCCTCTCATAGAGAGGAGGCCTGTGTCCCAGCAGTGGGAACATTACAGGCTGATGATGATGATCCCATGCTAGCTGCATTTCTGTAACATCATCAATTAAATATTAAACCGAAAACAACAGGAGACCATGTCTCGTATTCTTCATTACTGAAGGTTGTGATTTCGTCGACACAATGCCATCCTTGGCATTGTGAAGTTCATCTTGGAGTTTTGTGTCCAGCGATGAGTGAATTTGGTCCGTCCATCCATGTGGATTACGAACTACGCCATGCCATTGACGTTTCCAGTTAACATCAGTTGGTCTGTGTTATGTCGATCTGTCAGAAAATGGACTTACATAAATTGTGTAATATGGTGTTTTCCAGATACATCCCAAAGCACAGGATACAATACAAGACGTGGTGGTTCGTGACGTCGCAACGCTTCGAGTACTTCATCTTCTTCTTCATTGTCCTCAACACTGTGGCGCTCATGATGAAGTTCCATGGCTCCTCACCAGAGTATAAAAAAGTTCGTTTGTATTCTTGTACCATCAGCCTGGTTTTATTCTTACTTATTTGTTTTTATTTTCTCCTTTTTCAAAATATCAAAAATAAAAGTCATTTATTCATGTAAGGCCGAGAATAAGCATTTTTTGAACGTTAAAATTACATACGATAGTTCTCCAAATAACCTTTACCTCGTTCGTTGCCTCTTTCTTTACAGAAACTCAATCAATCAATCTGTGTAGATGAAGTGACAGAGCAAAACCCTTCACTTCCCTATTTGACATTTGACTATTTATTTAAAAGATGAATCATTATCTGCCTCCAACTAAGTCACACAATGAATTCACCATTTCTTTGATCATGCTCTGCTCTTTTCCACAAACATTCATTCTTTCCTCGTCAAAGGTTCTCGCAATAATATAAATTTTAGAAATTGTTATCATTATATACATTGTTTTATTCTTTCAGGTCCTTGATTACATCAATATGGTGTTGACGACGGTTTTCATGTTAGAGTTTGTGTTCAAGCTTGCTGCATTTAGATTTAAGGTATTTTTTTGTGTAGTACACTACTGACTACCCCCTTTTTTATTTTAATTATATAATGTCCATCCAAAGGTTGTCTGGAAGATATCGCTATCAGCGATAAGACCGCCGTTGTAACCATAAAATTAGCAATTTTGTAAGCCCGTTATGTTTTTGTATTTTTGGTGTACAATAAAGTTTTATTCCATTCTATTCTAAAAGTAATTTTTGACAGCAGTAACTTTACCTAACCGAATTTGACTTGCAAGTCTTGATCAGTGTTTAATTATTAACCTTTTCATCATTTTTGGCAAGATTGGAAGAGTAATGTAATATTATTATTTTTCAGAACTACTTCGGAGACGCATGGAACACAACTGATTTCATTCTAGTAGTCGGCAGTATTATAGACATTGTGGTAACCCAGGTCAACGAGAACAAACCAGTGATACCAGACGTAAGCAAACAATGAAGAAAATCTTTTATTAAGTTAATATATTTCAATGATTGTTAATGAGTGTATTTTTTCTGTTACAGTATGGAATACCGGTGCCGAATCTCAGTAAATCTGATAATAGAGGGGTAAGAGACTACCAAAAGTACTTGAAAATTTGCTTGATAAGTAATGGGTCACGATATACAGTCATACAATATTCAGTGGAAGTATGCCAAAGATAGAAATGGCTAACTTTTTAGTGTTGGTACTTTTGTTATTCGAAAGTTCATCTTATTGTAAGGCATTTAAGTCGAAGTACTAGCGCTTTATAAATTTATAACAGGGATTTTTTTTTACAAAAATACGGAACGAAAGTCAGGTCACTCAGTGACCTATGGAAAAGGTTTCAGATCTTGTCCGTAAAGGAAAGAATCCAGAACAGAATAATTCAACAGACGACCAAAGCCGAATGGGCCGGCCATATTCGGCTAAGGCTTCATTAGTGCGTTGCGTCGTCGACGTTTCAACGGATCTACGGACGACAGACCAAGTGGGGGGAGGGTAACTGTCGAACTGTCTAGTGTCCCACTGCTAGAGGGGCAAACTAGAATAGAATAGAATAGAATAGAATAAAACTTTATTGTACACCAAAAATTAAACATAACGGGCTTACAAAACTAATAATTTTATGGTTACAAAGGCGGTCTTATCGCTGATAGCGATATCTTCCAGACAACCTTCGGATGGACATTATGGAATTAAAATTAAAAAGGGGGGTAGTCAGTGGTGTACCTACTACACAAAAATTTTAAATAACAAAAGTAAAGTTATCTACTTATGTATAAGATACATATTAAAAAAAAAAAGTAAATAAATATATATGTAGATATTTGTGTCTTTAACATTAAATCGCAAAAATAAAACTAGAATGGTTACAAATTTAACTGAGACTGCATGAAATTACTGAGACTGAAAATGATTTGTAACTAGGCTTTTAAAAGCAACGAGTGACTGTGCTTGTCTTACCGACACCGGCAATTCGTTCCATAAACGGACAGCCTGGACCGTGAAGGACTGGTCATAAAATTTGGTGGAATGAGCAGGCATCAAAAGTCTCAAATTCTCCGATGATCTCAAGTGTCTACTGTGAGTATCATGTAGGAACTTGAAACGTTCTTTGAGATAGGACGGCGTTGTGGGATTAAACAGAATACTGTAGAGAAGGGATAAAATATGGGCATTCCGGCGAAGACGGATAGGCAACCACTTGAGTTTAAGGCGAAACTCTGAGACATGATCATATTTGCGCAAACCAAATATGAATCTGATACAAAAATTTTGGAGTCGCTCAAGCTTATCTAGCTGCACCACATTGAGATCTGGATAACAAGCATCAGCATAGTCGAGGATTGGGAGAAGAAGGGATTGAGCAAGCGCAGTTTTAGTGGCCGTTAGGAGGAAATTTCGCAATCTGCGTAAAGACCCCGCAGACGCAAACAGTTTGCGGCTGACTTCTTGCAACTGGGGAACCCAGGACAAGTCTTTATCAATGTAAATTCCCAGGTCTTTTACTGAATCGCTATATGGAATTATGGCACCATCAAAAACAATGTGGGGAAGCTTCGTCCAGTCAATTCTTGAACGCAGCCTAGGGCTGCCGACAACAATGACTTGAGTCTTCGCAGGGTTAACCTTCAAACCATGAGCCAAACTCCATTCAGAAATACGTGCCAAATCTTTATTCACCAAATTCACTGCCTCAGACAATTCGTCAACGGGGGCCTGTGAATAAATTTGCAGGTCGTCAGCATATAGGTGGTAGGATGAGAGAAGTTCGTTGGAAATAGAATTTATAAATATGGCGAAAAGAAGAGGAGAAAGAACGCCCCCCTGTGGTACGCCGGCAGAGGTATTGCACCAGGAAGACGATGAACCTTCAATGCAAATACGTTGTCGGCGGCCACACAGGTAACTACGAAACCAATCAATTGCCGTTGGAGATATGTTAAGAGAGCTGAGTATACCGAGTAAGATATCGAAATCGACGGTGTTAAACGCATTACTGAAGTCTAATAAGGAAAGTACCGTCAGATTCCCATTCTCCATACCTAATCTTATATCGTCCGTAATGTTAACAAGAGCTGTGGTAGTGCTATGACCTGGACGAAACCCGGATTGGTAAAAATTAAGGAGACTGTTTTTACAAAGGAAAGCACTAAGCTGATTATGGATAAGGCGTTCTAGGACTTTGGATAGGAACGGTAATATGGAGATCGGGCGAAATTCAGAAAAAGAAACAGGATTACTCTTTTTTGGGAGAGGGGTAATTTGGGCTTCTTTCCAAGAAGAAGGAAAAGCACCACTGGATACGGAATAATTAAGGATATGGCAAATGACAGGAAGGACTTCGTCCAGGATAGGAAGTATCATCTTGCGACTGACACAGTCACTACCAACAGCATTAGACGTAATGGATAGTATACTCTTCTTAACATCACAATCAGCAAATTGATTAAAGACGAAAGGAGAATAATCGGGAGTGGGAAGAGATGAAAGATTATTGAGAGTTTTGGCTTTAATAGCACCATTGAAATTACAAGAGGTGGAAAAATGTTTATTAAGTAATTCAAGGTCTATATCTTTAGGAATAGACTCTTGACGTGACTTAGCGTTCTAGTGTGCTGCAATGCGGCGTGCGTCGCCCTCTTGCGCTACGACGTCGCAACGCAGGTGTGGCATACAATGCGTTGATCCGTTGCGATGACGCAACGTTACGCATTAATGAGGCCTCAGCCTTAGTTGTAATACTGATCCAGCGGAGTAAACGTGTTCTTGGATTACGACTGCGAATTAGCAAACGTAAGGTAGTACGTGTTCAGACTGGAGCAACGAATTTCACAGGATAGCTGATAGTAGGTAGATGAGAGTTGCCGGTAATCAAGCTAATTGGAGACGCCTGTGACCAGTAGTGGACCACTATATGCTGATGATCATGATGTTTTGTTAAAACAAGAGTTCTAAAACAAACTTATCTTCTTTTTCCAGGGTTCCAACCTCTTGAAGTACATTACATTCTTCCGTCTCTTCCGAGCCATGCGTTTAATAAAGCTGCTGTCCAGAGGAGAGAGAATCAGGACCCTTCTGTGGACTTTCATTAAGTCTTTCCAAGCGCTGCCATATGTCGCACTGTTGATTGTACTACTGTTCTTCATCTATGCTGTGGTTGGGATGCAGGTAACGTACCGTTTCTGAAGTTCCCTCTGCCCTTTCACACACTCACGATGCCATAGAAGGGGCTAGGTTTTGGGCTACTGAAATACAAAGAAGGACTTAAAATTTAAAATTTGTTTAAAATTTAAAACGTGTTAATGTTTTGGCTCGTTGGTCTGCCAGTCGCATATGCTATTGCTAAGTATGAGGTCTAGACATTGATTCCCAGACTACGCAAAGTCATAGTTACACCTTTGCCGAACACTTCGGCCCTTTGCTTCTATTAATGACGTTTGATTCAGATTTTTGATGTTCACAGCTCTTCGGTAAAGTGTTTCTGGATGACGACGTAATCAGTAGCAACAATAACTTCAAGACGTTTGGAGGAGCCCTCATGGTGCTGTTCAGATCTGCTACAGGTACGTTTCAAATAGTGTAAAATAACGGTCTCTTCAATTTTATTACTAACTTGAAGACAATGATCTCCTCAGTGACCGTCAATATGGCTTCCGCGGGGGACGGTCAACTGGCCATCTTCTTGTGTATGTCACACACTACTGGGGTGAAGCCATCGAGAAACATGGCGAAGCACTTGATGTATCGCTTGATATCTAAAAGGCCTTTGACAGGGTCTGGCACGCAGGTCTACTCAGCAAGCTTCCTGCTTCTGGCATCCCAGCTAATTTGTGTTGTGGATATGACACTTCCTAAGTGAACGGTCGATCCGAGTAATCGTTGACGACTGCTCCTCTGACCTCATTGCTATTGACCTCAGGAGTTCCTGAGGGGTCTGTTTTCTCTGCAACTCTTTTCCTGCGGCAGATCAATGACTTACTTCAGCCAGGTCTTGTTGGGTACGCAGATGACAGCACGGTTCCAGAGAGATACTTGTCCAGCGTAACAACCAGCGGGGATGAAGTTCGTTCCTTGAGAGAGGTTATAGTAGAGTGGACAAATTTTACCTTAAGCCTTGTCTCCGGGTGGGCTGATGACAATCTGGTCTCTTAACGCCACCAAAACACAAGCCTGTCTTTTCAAGCAAACCGCAAAAAGGAGTCGTTTCAACCAGACCCCTACTTTGCGGGGTACGTCTGTTCCTGTGAGCATGGAGTTGACTTTCACTCTCAATTTCTGCCCCACCATTGAGTACAAAGCCCAAGCTGCGGGGTTTTTAAACAACTTTCATAACAGCAAAGGAGTGGAACTCTCTGACTGCGTCCGTGTTTCCGAACGCTTACAACCCTTATCTCTTTAAAATAAGAGTGAACAGGCTTCTTCTGGGTAAGCTCATACCATTGTCGACTTTGTCTCTGTCATCTCCGACTTAGACTAGAGTCAAGAGAAAACTCACCTCAAATACAAAAAAAGAACTCGATGGTCATTTGTGGCTCGGACTCCACCTGGAGCGTACAGCGGTTATTTGCGAAGGGGAGGACATGCTTAGGAGCTAGGGTGTGTCGACCGAAACTGTGTGGCCACTTAAGGTGGAAGCTTAATCGCACTTTCCCATACATTGTTGTTTGTTCAAAATCTCGATACTTATATGCTTTTTGTAGAAGTAATGAAATAATATGATGTTATTACGAATTTGTGTTGTCGCAAAACTCTTCAAACATAAAGAAATAACAAGGTTTATAGGATTTCCAGGGCCGAAAAAAAACGAAAAATCTTTGCTAGTGTGCGTGCTTGGAGTCACACCATCTACCGGATATCTAAAGAACTTCTAAAGAACAATCGAGCCCCTTGCATAACAAAACTCGAAATAATTATCTGTTGATACTAGATGGCGTGGCGTTGACATTTCATTCGTCAAACAAGTAGGTAGGTAGGTACTGGTTGCGCCGTTTTTGTTTGGGTGAATTAGATTTATCATTTTTTAAGAATGAAGTTAAACATTCTTAAATTATGTCATGATGTTCATTCAAACCAAAGTTTGAAAGTACCTATTAGGGATGAAATGTGTAATTCGGAGTTGGTAGAACCTTACTGTGTGATAATTAAAACTTATTAGTTATTAACAAGTAGATATTCAGACAATTCGTTATGAAGCCACAGCCTGCAGCACAAAGCTTATATCTTACTAAACTTTAATTTTGTACGTGGACTTTTCGTGGTTTATGTAATAAACTATTAACTAACTGTACTTACATTATATAACATTACATTCATTCATCACACTATACATTCATGAATGTAGGTACTACCTACTAAAACATACGCGAGGTCAAGGTCATGTTGAAAAGCCGTAGTTCTATCTATATATCTATATCCATACTAAAAAATTATAAATGCTATATGCAGTATAAATGCTATATGCAAGGCTATATTTTATCACGATACAACCAATAGGAGCGGAGCAGCAATGAAAAATGTTGCGAAAACGGGGAAAATGTGACGCAGACGAAGTTGCGTGGGACAGCTAGTATATATATATATATATAAATGAATCTCTATTTCCCTTGGTCATGGCATCACGCGTGAACGGCTGGACCGATTTCGATAATTCCTTACTTTATTTTGTTTGTTATTGACAGGAGTAGGTAGTGGGTAGGAACAAGTGCATTGCAACGCATACCGGGATCAGCTAGTACCTAATAATAATGATCACAATGAAAAACACAAACCTTACATTCCAGTCAACCGACTTTGACTTCTATTCCGTAGGCATAAGAATGGAACTAAAAGCAAAAACGTGGTGACAATACCGACTGTGGTATTGTAAACCACGTTTTTGCTTTTAATTCCATTCTTATGCCTACGGAATACAAGTCAAAGTCGGTTGACCGGACTGTAAAAAAGGCTAAGTGGTAACTGTACTAGAGCTATTCGTGTTATTGTATGTGTTCCCACGTTAGGGTAATTATTTTGGTAAAAATCTAGAATTCTTTGGCAGGTGGAGGGGGCACCACTCCCAATGCACTGTTCTTGAGAAAAACTAAATATTGTAACCTAACCTCAAAACATTTTATATTCGCTTATAATACATTATTTCTAGTCCCAAGACACATTGAAGCATAAACCAAAATATATCAACGTATAATCTCGAAAATGTAGTCTTTAAAGACTTGGCAGTAAAGATTATATTGATCGCATTACAATGTCTGTTAGATTTCCGCGAACCGAAATCTAAATCACAAAATTCGCGCTATCCTTTTTACTCCGCTATGTTACGCTAAGTTAGAAAGAGAGAAAGCGAATTTCTAACGAAATCCAACCAACCAAATGCAAACTGGCGACTTCGCGTCGTAACTACTTGTTATAACATTTAGTGTAATAGCTTATTTGAATGGTTATATTCAAGTAAATAATATTGGTCTCGTGGTCTGTGTATAAAACTGAGAATAACATGTTGCGAGAACAAATCCTGCGATGAAGATATTGTTTTGCTTTCAATTTAGAATTTATTCCAAAACTATTTCTTGTATTATTGTAAAGAACTATAGATGGATAATCTTCAACAACTTTCTAAAGTGGTAAGAATACCAGTTTTAAGGAAAAAGGTTTAAAAAAAAGAAAGAAAAGAAGGAAAAGAAAGAAAGGTTTTAAGGTTTTTAAGGGAATGCAGTGTCTACGCGCAAACATTTTACAAAAACAACGTCTCTTTACGAGAAACACGAAAAGGTTGGCTGCTTGTGCTGTGCAAGAATAAACTCTATGATGGAATGCTATATGGTTAACATTCTTTAGAATATTGCGTCTAACATTACAAGTAACATCAAATATCAATGCGGCTTATAAGAGTCGAGTTGGTCTCGTGGTCACTAAGGTAGCGTGGTGTTCATCGTGTGTGCGTTACCCAGGCCAGATGTTGTCGAAAATAGTCATTTGAATCTTAAAGATAATTAGTTTTGCGGCTTCTGTAATTGTTGCGCACATTTTTAAATTTGTTGCGCTTATAGTTTTTTAATTATTTCACAAAAACATTTCCTGCTGGGGTAACGTTACCCCAGCCAGACCTTTTTCTTTCTAATGGGAATATTTAAATAATTACTAGCTATAAAATTAGTTGTCTAGATGAAGTAAATGTTGTGCCTTATTGGCACAACATTTACTTCATCTAAACAACTAATTTGTATTTGTTCTTTCATCGGTTGCGAAGTTATTCGAGATTTTGCTGGGGTAATGTTTTTGGTTTTGCTAGATCCTTGAATTGGTTAAGCGGATTCTTATCATATTTTGTACATGGCTTCTTAGGAATTAGTTTAAATTTGTTCTGCAATAAAATAAAATAAAAACAAAATAATACATAGCTTAAAGGTTATTTCATTAAATAGAAAAACTCTTCAATTGGTCCCAGCACTCTCAATAAGAGCTCTAAAGACTTACTTTAAACGTTATTTTAAAGCTTGTAACTGCCTTCAAATGTATGTGAAGTTTCATTAGTATCCTGTAAGGATTTAACAAGTTATGATGATATTGAGTTCTTCACGAGCACGGTCTTGATGCGCGCAGTGTTGTTTGGCCACTGGATTGGATATATGAACTGAATGTTATGTCAATTATTAGTTTTTTAGTTCAGTTGTATATCAGTAAAATTTCAGCTCAGTACATTGGATAATTAATGAGATAATACGATTAAAGTCATTAGGAAGTGAATGACCGTGGTAACCCGACCAAGTTTAGGTGGTTACGAAAAAGCGAAAACGCAAAACATTATGGTACCTTCTAAAATATGTACCTAGGATAGTGTTACAAATTTAGTACAGACATGTACACAAGTTTTAAAAAAACTACGTGATTATTAAATAATTTTTATTGACAGGTAATATAATCATTTCAATTGAACTTTTAAAGTATTATTAAACTTATACTTAAAAACAATCACAGATTAAAATTACAGATAGTAATTTTGCTTTTTCGAAATTTTCTATTATTTTTTAATTAAATTATAGATTTCTGTATACACAGTACACAGTTACAGTTTTTATTTAAATATACACATATTGGACTGTGTAATGATCACAGACACAGATAATATACAATGGTTTTTTTCAGTTAACACTAAACTAAACATTAAACTAAGTTTTAAAGATCTAAGCAAACAGGGACAGACAAACGGAAAGCGACTATGTTTTATAGGTACTATGTAGCGAAGGATAAATATGTCGTTATCATTGTTGAGAATTCCAGTCTAGGTAATAATTAAGTACGAAAGAAAAGAAAATAATAAGTTCCTAAATTTAAATATTTAAGCCTTAAAAAAATACAGTTTTAGATAAGTACCTAACAACATGTACATATTAATAATAATTTTGCTACTATTTCTGTAGTTACATTATACAAGCTTACCTTGTTCGTGAATTCATCAAGCAGCCTGCACCATAACTATGATCATCAATAGAAGCACTCCACATTAGCAGTAATTCGCCACACTTCTTATTTTACATTTTAGCTCTCACGCACTCTATAAATATTTGCAAAAACAGGAAACGGAACTGCCGAAACGCATGCGCACTCTACAAGATGAATTATGTGATTACGGAGCATGTTTAGTGCGATATGCAAACAATGCGCCCCTCCACCACACCCCTTCCGCGTCCCACCGAACGACATGTTATATCAGTGATTTTTGATAAGTTTGTGCAACTGGAAGATAATAATATATAAAATATGTTTTCATAGTACAGATATTATTATATTATTAATGTATTTAACAGTGTACGCGTCTGTACCGAAATTGTAAGGTGTATTATACTAAACATTTCAAAAGATAGTATAATGTTCTGCGTTTTCGCTTTTTCGTAACCACCTAAACTTGGTCGGGTTACCACGGTCATTCACTTCCTGATGACTTTAATCGTATTATCTCATTAATTATCCAATGTACTGAGCTGAAATTTTACTGATATACAACTGAACTAAAAAACTAATAATTGACATAACATTCAGTTCATATATCCAATCCAGTGGCCAAATAACACCGCGCGCATCAAGACCGTGCTCGTGAAGAACTCAATATCAACATAACTTGTTAAATACTTACAGGATACTAATGAAACTTCACATAAATTTGTAGGCAGTTACAAGCTTTAAAATAACGTTTAAAGTAAGTCTTTAGAGCTCTTATTGAGAGTGCTGGGACCAATTGAAGTGTTTTCTATTTAATGAATTAACCTTTAAGCTATGTATTATTTTGGTTTTTTTATTGCAGAACAAATTTAAACTAATTCCTAAGAAGCCATGTACAAAATATGATAAGAATCCGCTTAACCATTTCAAAGATCTAGCAAAACCAAAAACGTTACCCCAGCAAAATCTCGAATAACTTCGCAACCGATGAAAGAACAAATACAAAATAAGGCACAACATATACTTCATCTAGACAACTAATTTTATAGCTAGTAATTATTTAAATATTCCCATTAGAAAGAAAAAGGTCTGGCTGGGGTAACGTTACCCCAGCAGGAAATGTTTTTGTGAAATAATTAAAAAACTATAAGCGCAACAAATTTAAAAATGTGCGCAACAATTACAGAAGCCGCAAAACTAATTATCTATAAGATTCAAATGACCATTTTCGACAACATCTGGCCTGGGTAACGGACACGTTCATCGTTGTCTACGTTTGAAACAAAGTCTAACTAATTATAGCTTTTTGCTCAGCAGTTTTTTTTTACACTTTTTTACATTTCTTTAATGGACGACGCAGGGTTTTGTCTTTGTAAACGGGCAATTTGTTTAGAAATAAAACTAAATAATTGGAAGTTTAAAATGTTTATTATTGAAAAAGTAAATGCTCAAATATTTCCAAATTAACTTTTGATTGGTAATGAAAGAATATTAACTAAAATAAAAACGTTGCAGTGGCCCTTCTTGTATGTTTTTTTAAAACATTTTAGTCACAAAATATTGATAAATTTATCTGCATCTATCCTAATTAAATGTTTTTGATGAGGACGCCATCAAGCGGTTCAGAAAGTAAACTAATTACGTGTGCATGTGTATGTGTGCATGGTGTGTACAGATTTGAAGTAGAGACGGCAGGTGGAATTTTCCGGAAAACTCCGTTTGAGAAGAGTTAACAAGTAAACTATATATGTAGAAAAATCAAGACAAAAGGCTAGTTTACGCAAATAGAATATTGTCCATCAAAGATATTTAAGTTAGGCGTAAACATAAATAAAACCAAATGCGAGACTACAACGCCATCTATTGAAAAAACGGCGGCGGGATGATCAACGGTATCACCTTAACTAGCTAGACTGGAGTAGAGATGTGTGAACAGGCTACGGCCGGCATTGATGACGGCAACCGGTGCAGCCAAGACAAAACTGACTACTTAATAATCACCTACCCTTTCCAGGAGAAGCGTGGCAGGACATAATGATGGCGCTCTCCCCGAACACGGACGAGAGGCCGGGTGAACCCCTGCACTGCATGAGGGCGGACCGACCTGACAATGCTCCTGAAGAGGACCCTGATGTCGCGAACTGCGGGACCTGGATGGCCTTCCCTTACTTCATCTCCTTCTCGCTGCTTTGTACTTTCTTGGTAAAATTTCTGAATGTTTAACTTATACTTCATCACCGTCTGCCTTTGTATGAGTTCATTTGGGGTGATGCAAGTTGTCGACGGAGGTTCATGGTTAAAATGAGCTTAACCCAAGAGAATTGAGATATGTATTTCAAAGCGTAGTTCTTAATCCTAATAATTGTAACGCAAGTCGCGTGGATCCCTCCATGGCATTTTTTTTTCTAGCCTGCTTTCTCCTACTCCTGGGCAGAGGCCTCCCTCCACTTACATATTTTTAGGGTTCCGTACCCAAAGGGTCAAACGGGACCCTATTACTGAGACTTCGCTGTCCGTCCGTCCGTCCGTCCGTCTGTCACCAGGCTGTATCTCATGAACCGTGATAGTTAGCCAGTTGAAATTTCTACAGATTATGTATTTCTGTTGACGCTATAACAACAAATAATAATAAAAAAAAAAATATTTAAGGGGGGCTCCTATACAAAAAAGTTTTTTTTTTTTCGTTTTTGTAAATAATGGTACGGAACCCTACGTGCGCGAGTCCGACTCGCACTTGGCCGCTTTTTTTAATTCGCGTATTGCTTATTTTTTCGTGACCAGGAAGTAATAAATTCTGGAGCACTAAGGTCAGAGATCATGAAACGCGGCACTCAATAGGAAAATATTCATAATTAAGCTCTGTTATGATTCCAGATCATCAACTTGTTCGTGGCTGTCATCATGGATAATTTCGATTACCTGACCAGAGATTGGTCTATTTTGGGACCTCATCATCTTGACGAATTCGTTAGGTAAGAACGTACAATAATTAATAATTACTTTGATAGCAGCATTGTTTGTTTGAAGAACGCGAATCGGTAAGCATAAG
This sequence comes from Cerastis rubricosa, assembly GCA_949152445.1. NCBI lineage: Eukaryota > Metazoa > Arthropoda > Insecta > Lepidoptera > Noctuidae > Cerastis > Cerastis rubricosa. Next base: position 13,414,634 of record OX424549.1, read on the forward strand.
ATGGGGCGCCTTCGATGGACCGTCAATCTCCGTCCGGGTGGATGTTATAAGCTGGATCCTAGTTGCCAAAAGCGAGCTGAATGACGTGCAATTGGAGAGGCCTATGTATGATGATAATCATCATCTGCCTAGCTCTATACCAGCGCTATTCTCCCAACTATGTTGGGGTCGGTTTCCAGTCTAACCAGTATTTTACATAGAGCGTCTGCCTATCTGATCTCGACAACCTAGTTAGTACTGGGTAATACGATACCCCTTGGTGAGACTGGATGCCAGACTTTTGGGCCACTGACTACTTTTAACGACTGTCAAAGATCTACATGAATGACAGCCGGGACCAACGGCTTAACGTGCTTTCCGAGGCATTGAGGTAACTCGGTGTGTAATAGCTCCTCACCCACGGCCTCCTCTAGATGATGTTGATGAAAGTTGTCTGTTGGTTATCATCTATATATATAAAAATCAATGCAACTTTTCGTTGTAATTTTATAACTCAAGAACGGCTGGGCCGATTTGGCTAATTTTGGTTTTGAAATGTTTGTCGTAGTCCAGGGAAGGTTTAAAAGGTGAGAAAGGTAAGGTAAGGTAGGGTAGGGTAGGGTAGGTAGGTAGGTAGGTAGGGTAGATGTAGGTAGTAGGTAGGTAGGGTAGGGTTGGGTAGGCTAGGTAGGGTAGGGTATGGTAACTAGGTAGGTAGAGTAGGGTAGGTAGGAAAAGTGCATTGCATTAACTTTTGACAGAGCGAAGTCTGTCCGGGCAGCTAGTGGTTTTATAAGATCCTTAACATTGCTTCACAATATTTCACAGATTATGGAGTGAATATGATCCAGACGCAAAGGGAAGGATCAAGCATTTGGACGTTGTGACACTACTGAGGAAAATCAGTCCACCGCTTGGTAAGCTGTTATTTTATAGCATGATTTTGGTCTTGCATCATTAAATGGCCGTTTACATGAACACTAGGCGCCACCTAAACGAATACTTTTAAGATTCATTTAGGTGTCATTTAAAGGCGTACTATTTCTTGAGAATTAAATAATGCGAATTCATTTAGTGTTGTTTTACTAAAGCGGGCATCAGTCGGTTCACCTATTCACTGTTTCACGATAAGTTTTAGTAGCGATGCATATTAATGATGTCTAATGAACCGGAGTTCGGATATATCTTTATTCCTAATTTCTATTCATCGACTTTTCAATGTTTTAATATGAATTTGTCTCTTCTAGGTTTCGGTAAGCTCTGCCCCCATCGAACGGCTTGCAAACGTCTAGTATCTATGAATATGCCCTTGAATTCAGATGGTACTGTTAACTTCAATGCGACATTATTTGCCGTGGTTAGAACGCAGTTGCAAATCAAAACTACAGGTTTGTAAACCAACATAATTATTAAGCGTTTTAAAAGTGTCACTTCTTATTAAAATGAGCTTATAATAATCAGCCAATAATGTTTTCAATGCTGGAAAACAGGCCTGGTCCCCATGAGAGAGAAAATAGTTTGGCTTCAGAAAAAATGTAATAAGATGCCAAATAAAAATAGAACAAACAGAAAGTTGCAAATTTAATAAAGACAGCTAATTTATGACATAGCAAAAACGCGTCCTACTTACAGAGAGGACACAGACCTCCATGTGAAAGGGAGTGGTCTAATAATTAATCTCGCAGTTATTATGCGGGTTGCTATTATTCAGAGCTGTAATTTGAAGTTTTAAACCTACGCCTTGCTTGATGAATCGTTACTTGCTAAAACTAAAAAAACTATTCTCCAACCTAGGTGTAATTGACGAATGTAACACGGAGCTACGAGCTATCATCAAGAAAGTATGGAAACGGACATCTCCAAAACTCCTGGACCAAGTAGTGCCCCCACCAGGTGACCCGAACGAGATCACCGTAGGAAAATTCTATGCCACATTCCTAATACAGGACTATTTCAGAAGGTCAGTGCGTGTGTGTTAAACGTTAAGACTAGATTGATATTTAAATGTGTAGTAGTTTATCATCTCTAGATTTAAGTTAAAATGTTGATTCAACTTCTATTCTCGAAATAACTTCGATAAATAAGATTAGACTGAGTGTTATTCGTTTTTGGAGTTGATAAAAAAGGATATTTTTTAAAAGACTCCTGCCGTTTCCGAATTATTTTGGTGCCATCAAATTATTTAAGAAAATCATTATCAAAATAGGTGCTCGGTTCGGCAAATTGAGAGTTTAATATGCCGAGGCAATTTTGAATCACAATACTTAGATTCCTTATCAAAACTTGAGTAGATAAATGATATTGTCGTTTTCGTAAACAGTAACCTGATGATAGACCATAAAATCTGGACATGTTTGTATAATTAGGTACTGTAGGGAATTGTCAAATTAATGACGTATTTTTTTCTATTTTGTCGTCAAAATTCTTTACTAATTACAGGGATCACCTCATTTCTCTTTCACTATCTTGATTTAATTTATTTTCTTTGTAAGCACTCATTAACATCAACATTTCTATTTTTATAGGAACCATGCGTAAGTCGATTCACGAGTACTAAGCAACATTCGAAGATTTTTTTTATACAAATGCTGTATTTATGCTTGCTTTCTTGGCAGAATTTCATTACTTGTTTTAATGCCAAGGAGGCCGCTTGAGAGATTTTTTTCTGAATTTTTGTTCATGACGTACTTCTGTTTTAATTTGGGATTTTAGACTCATACGATCACGTGCAACTAAAACTTAATATTAGTAAGGTCTGATTAAATACCATTAGATTTTACATAACACATGATTAGATTGTTTGGTTCTAGAGTGTCTTTCGATGATTGTATGATTCTCAAGAAATTGTTATTGATTTCAGCTTCATCGCCTTTTTTATGGTGTTCTTTATCGCCGAGTCCAATGCATTTTCCAAATATATTTTTTGACAGCATGACAATTTTTGAGACAACATTTTTCGAGTTCTCCGAAGCATGTTTCCTCCGTGTAATAACTTGTGTATTTACAATCACTTGCTTAAAACGCACAGTCTTCATTTATACCTTTTTTCTGACCTTTTTTTTTGAGTGGAGTTGGTTTAATTTCTGTGTTTTTGTCAAATGTTTGTTTATACGCATGGAAAAGGTGAGGGCTAAATAAATTGGCTTTTTAACATAAGTTCAAATAATTTTAGGCAAATGGTTGTAAGTTCGTGGCACAGAGAAGACATGTTTAGACAAGTTTGGAATTTTAACCACAAATCACCATTTTTGTGTTTGATTCCTTCACACTTACAAACAAAAGTTTAATTAGCGTTTGCTCGATTATAGATTCCATTTTATCGTCCTTTGAGATAGATGAGTGACTTAGTTGTAAATAAAAATTTGAGATGCTGTGTTGTGTGTGTATAGACGTGTTTAGTTTTAGACAAAGATACCAAACATGTCAAGATATAACTGCAGAAAATTCAAGTAACAATAGTTCTCACACACAACGAAATAAAGACTACTAACATAGATCCCACTGCAAAAGATTTCAATGCTTCCCCGTCGACAAACGAACAGATTCAGGAAGCGCAAGGAGCAAGCTGCCGCAGCATCCCTGCAGAACAACCAGATGACGTTACAAGCTGGCTTGAGGACGCTGCATGAAGCTGGACCCGAGCTCAAGAGAGCAATCTCTGGGAACCTGGACGAGTGTGTTGGAGAGGTCGTGGAGCCTATGCATAGGGTGAGTTAACTGATTCCTATATTATATAAGAGTAAAACTTTTAATGAGCACATTGTAATTCGAATAGAGATGTCACATTTATTAGAAACAAAAGTAGATGAACAAAAATCTTTAGTTCTACAACGTTTCATTAGTAACTGATTAAGCAACATAATTTTGTGATTGACTGTATACTTATAGCAACATTACATATTGTAGTTGGACTTCTGTCATAGCTTTAATATAATAGTTCAGGTAGGTACAGTCGTTTTTATAAATCGGTTAAAAATATTACACCAAGTTTTGTGCTGATCAGACGTGTGATATGATGTAATTTTGTTTCACGAATTTGTGTAACCATTCATGAAAATATTGTTATGTCTTTTACTTTAGTCTCTCAATATGAATCGTTCTAAGACTAAGACGTCTTATAATTTTGCATATGTATAGCGACTTTCGTTGCTGGCCGAACTTTAGCTATAACTGTACTTTGAGAAAATATTTTTGTTCAAATGGTGAACAATCGAAGATTTAGCGTTAAGAGAGGTATACAACAAAAATGTTGCATATAAAATATTTCGGAGAAAATTAACGTTCACGTTTGTTATATTTCACTAATATTCGCTTTATTACTATTTTTCAGCGTAACCACACTTTATTCGGCGCAGTATGGACCAGTATAAAGAAGCATGGACGCGAGAGTTTCTATGGGAGAGACAGACGAACTGCCATGCAGAGTTTGCCGTCACCTACAAGCAATGTCAATGGTGGTATGTTTTTATTTTATGTAATTTTATATTTTGTTTGGCGGTTGAAAAGGGTGCGAGGTTATTTATAAGAGGTACCTACTACAGCAATGTGCCTGACATAAATCTCGATTTTAATGGAAACTTCTAATAGAACAATGGTTGCAGATGAAGAGACCTAACTTCAGTTTTTTATTTTCTCTGTGAAAAAGTATTTTAATAACAGTATAATAAAGTATAACTAACTTCGCATAACATATGCATGCAAAATTATTTCTAGAACTAAAGCAATCTCAACCTATTGTCTACAGAGTCCGTGTGATCAAGTTTTTTATTTATTTTACTATTTTTATGTTTATTGTTTTTATTTTAGTTGACAAAGATGGTCAATCGCTAAGCACAATGATGAGGAGGGAACTTGGCATGGATGGCCAGATACCAGAAGAGGAATTGTAAGTATCCTACACTTATTAAAATAAAAAAAAATCGGGCCTATGATGTCCTCCCTTACTTAAGTACTAACGCTGTAACATAGAAATATTGTAAAAACCAAATGATTAAGGAGTTTCTTGCTGGTTCTTCTCCATAGAAAACGACCAACCCGAACCGATCACCTTTTTGTCGACGTTTTAAAAGTGCCCATGTAGGCTAGGCCTATGTCAAATCAAAATATTTTGATTTTGAAATGAAAAAAAAACAAACATGCTTATAATTCTTCAACGTTTCCTCATGTTTTCAGAAAACATGAGGATGGCAACCAAAGCGATGAAGAAATCGCAATGCAGCCTCTTCTTCACGGCAAGGACTCTGAAAAGATATTCAAAGCTATCGAGTAAGTTTTATTTTAATTCTTGTAATTAATTCTAGTAACTGTCGTACCAAAACGCAATAGCTTTTTATAGAATTACGTTTATTTGTGTCGTAATCAATGTTTTAATTTTGTCTTAAATCATGGCACATTAAAATAATATCCAAAAATGTTATACAGAACAGAACACTATTTAATCTATAATAAGTAGTGACTTTAAATAAGCGCCATCTGTTATTGAAGCTAAGAATATTTCAACGCCATCTGTCTTCAATATATGTGACTACACTTCTGTTATTAAAAGTTTCAAAAATGTCAAGACAGATGGCGATAGCGTACTAATAATTGGATTTTGTGTTAAAAAGGCATCTGTATAATATTTTATCGAAAAAGAATAACTAAAAAAAATATATTCGCAGAAAAACGTCCAACGATTTAATGCAGACTATGAGAAAGAACTGTAAGTCCGTTTTAGTGTGTTGAGATTGTGTAGTTCTTTATATAGTTAAATCTGCTGCATGTTATTTTTGTTTAAAAACAAATATTTTGTCTTAATAGTGTTCTTTGTGCGCTTCTCTTTTTCAACAGGATATATGTTTGTACCTATGTACGCACAATGAACAAACAAGCTATTACAAACCAGTTTAAGTGGATCTCTCATTGTACGCGAAATCTATACAAAGCGAGACCATGTTATACTGGGAATGTATGGCTTGATGTTGTTAAGCAGGCTAAAATACTTGGATGATTTATTGATGATTAGAAACACTTTTCATGCTATGGTGCACTGAGAATGATGATTAGAACTTTGTGACGTGAATGCCTGTTTGTGCATGAAACTTTTTACCTGCCGGTACTATTGATATTGTTTACGTACCTGTCATGAATATGATTATTGATGCTTGCCTTTACCTAATGCACTGGGTTGAAGTGGGGAGTTCGTTTGATTATGAATATAAGAAGAAGAAATCTACACATTTGTTAAAAATGGCGAGACGTGTTTTCGCTAATCTCGCTACTACTTACAGAGTCCAGAATTTGCAAGGGCTTCGCGAGGCATTCAACAAAAAAAACTTGTATTACATTTTTTTTCAGATCGTGACAAAAGGACGAGACCTCTCCACAACGTGCCTTACTGCATAGAGAATCCAGCGGAGAATCTTATTACTCGAGTGAGTTTTACTTTAGTTTTTCCATTAATTATTTTTTTAACAGTTCCCATCAGGTGGCACATTACGGCATGGCAAAGCAGACAGAGAGAATTGACGTAAGCGGAATTGATTTTGAACCTTATTTTCATGCATTTAGCACTTACATTTTGTCATAAAGGGACTTGGGTATTATGTGGGAAACTCTGAAAGACTTTAGCATGCAATGAGAGGTACGAAAGGTATGAAAGGTACGTACCTAGTACCTTTCGGTATGTGTCGGCACGTCAGAGGAGGTTGAGGAGAGCAGTAGAGGTTCCTATAATAGTTTTTTTTTAAACAGTGGCTTGAAGAGATATTTGCTTTCCAAGAAGTAAAAATTGTATCCAGTGCCCTATAATTTTTAAATTATTATATTCTTAAAACAAGAAGAGGAAAGTTATCAAGGTATCTTACGCAAAGTCGTTTCCCAGCAATATTTTTTGTGTAGGGTTACTTTGTTTGATTTGATGCTTTGTTGCCAGCTTCGTGAAAGGTTTTTACACCTTTCATTTAAGCTGCACCCTGAAAATTATACTGGTAAAATACGGAATCTGTACTATATTTATTGAAAAAGAACGGTTCATTTAATTTTACCCGCACTATCCTACAGCGAAAGGACTATAGACATCATCCATTCCAAAGAATACTTTGCGATGCCATGCAGCACAGCCAGATGAACGTTTTATTTTGTGAAACGTTCAGTACAGCATATTTTTCTTCTTAATAAACTTTTGTGGATGTTAACTCTGTGTTGTCTTTTCTAGCTACCTCATGGGGCATTACCTAGGTATTTACTTAGGTAAAAATGTAGTTAGACGTAATTGTGTAATGTTTCATTTCTTGGTTATACTCGTAGATTAGATAGAGCATCTTGTTCAAATTGATTTTGTCGATAGTATTTATTTGTAATTTGTTTTTATTTTATCTCTTCTCTTAGAACTTGTCCAACTATTAATACCATTATTAAGTTCAGACCAATGACCAATATTCAGAGGTTTATTTATAAATGGCTTATCAACATATACAAATTGCACTGTTCGGGTATATCATCATCAACATTTTCCTACCCTTGTCTCTTGTCATTTGTAGTCAGCGCACAACAACCCTTCTCCCCTTCAACAGCTACGCTATCATTTACTCCTTTTCTTTTCATATTGTTCCTCATACAATCCATCTAGTTTCCTAAGTCTTCCTCTCTCTCTTAAGTAGTTATAATATCATTGGGCTATATCCTCATCATCATCTTCCTGCCACTGTCCCATTCTACCCTAGGGTCGGCACAACACGTTTTCTTCGTCCATTTTCCGCTGTCAGACGTCACGTCAACATTTACTCCTGTCTCTTTCATATCATTCCTCGAACCTTCCATAAATCTTTTCTTTGGTCTATTTCTTCATATTCATCTAAAATTCAGAGTCTAGTTAGTTGCGTGGCTCATATCAACCCCTAGTAAAACAAAATGCTGGTATTTCTCAGGTACTGACGGAACAGGGGCTCGGCAAGTACTGTGACAAGGACTTCATCCAGAGCACCTCGCGCGAGATGCAAGAGGCGCTCGACCTCACTCAGGAGGAGATGGATACGTGAGATATATACTTTTATACTTTGGTACACAGTTTCCAGCACAACATGACCTCACTTTACATAGATTTCTCGCATAATGAGAGATTCGCATAAACTGTACTGTTTATATAGCTTGATTGGTCGCTGTGCGTACCTCGTTCTGGGCCCAGAAATAGGCCCCACCAAGACCTAGGGCCCCACTTGCTTTTATCCATTTCGTAATTTATAATTAGCAGCCAGCCATTTGAAAGTTAGCGGTATGATGCTCTCGAATCCCGGAAAGCACGGTAAACAGTCAGTCCTGGGGTTAATATCTCTCTGGTGGTCTCAGATTGCAGACTCATCGGACTATAAGAGAAGAGGTGGGTGGGTGTGCTCGCAAAATACACGTGCACTCAGCACGTCTATTTTGCGAGCAAATCCATTGGATTATTCGTTGGGGTTAATCTTAGGAAGGCGTATGTCCAGCAGTCGATGGCTTTCGTCTGACAATTGGACACTGACGACATGCACGACCTCTTAAAGACATCACGTGTTCTTTCACTATAAAAGTGCTCCCTCGCCTGTAATGTAACATGTGGTTTGGGCGAAGAACGTCAGAAACGCAAAATGTCAGATTAGCAAATTGTCAGGTGTTGGTATTTTGACACAAATGGCTAAAATCTTAAAAAGACAGAATAGTAAAATGACAGGTTTGCAAAAAGACAGATTAGCAAAATGACAGGTTCGCAATATGACAGTTGCGAAAAACGTCAGAAACGTTTGTTTGTTGACTCGTTGGTAATATGAGTGACTTCAGGTAATGTTTTTGTTCAAGCTTATGAACGACTGTTTCAAGTCGTGTCAAGTGTTTGTTAACATTTCGTTTGTAGTTTGTTATATTTAGCGGTAAACATTGACTATAGTTGAAAAAGATAATTACGCGAACTTTTAAAAGGATTATTTTTAAAAGTAAATCGGTAACATATATATATTTTATTTCAGATTCAATTTTGAGCATTATATTAAAATACTGCCTCCTTGATTTGACGAGCTTTCGACTGTAGTGTCCAAGATACTATTCTGTATAGAAACAAGTGATTGCTATAGATTTTATCGTTAGATGCTTCGCATTGTAATTCTCTGTTCTCCTCCTTCAATGATGTAAAGCTCTATAACGTCATCTTACAGACGAATACTCCAAGTGAGGGAGCACCTTTAGAATGTTCGAGGTCAAACAGAATCTGTAGATAAGACTTTTACAGTGGAAGTCAAAATTTGAAACGTGGGTATCAAATATTGACTTCCATTTTGAGTAACCTGACGGAGCAATACAAAAAAAATATGAACTAATATATAACGATGTTTACAGCGCTGCCAATCAAATAATATTACAAGAAAGAAGTATGGGAGCTGCTGAGACCAGGCCCAACGATGTGGTAAGTCATTTGATAAAAATTCAAGTTATAGTGATATACTCGTAGCAGCCGCTTTTTCGTGTTGATCATCCCAGCCAAATGTTGTTTTGTCAGACAACATTTTGTTGTCTCCAATCGAAATTCTGTTTTTACGGGTTTGTTTCGTTTATTTGAGCAATATTTTTTCAAATCTGCGCCCCCCAGTAGTTCCTAATATATCTTTAGACATGAAAAACAGATTTTGCCGGGGTGACGACAGCATTTACTCTAAGCATTAACAGTATATACTTAAGACAAGGGGTTCAGACAGGGGGGTTTGACTGGTATTTAGTGACCGATACTTAAACACGTGACACGTTGAGGAGCTCGTGGCTAAATAATAACAGCCACACGGTCACACGGGTCGATCTTTAAGGTTAAGCCGTGCTTGCCGAGATTGGTCCGTGGATGGATGACCATAATTACATACCGAGTTTCTTCCGTGCCTCGGAAAGCACGTTACGCCATTGGTCCCGGCTCTCATTAGTAGATCTTTGACAGTCGTTACGAGTATTCAGAAACCAAAAAGTCTGACATCCAGTCTTACCAAGGGGTATCGTATCACCCATTTACTGGGTTGTGGAGGTCAGATAGGCAGTCGCATCATGTAAAATAGTGGTACTCAGCTGCATCCGGTTAGACTGGAAGCCGACCCCAAGATAGTTTGGGAAAAGGCTAGGCAGATGATGATGATGATGACTTAAACAAGTGATTATACTCACGATAACAAACAACTTTCCCAAAGAATTTTTTTTTTACTCCTTCACTTTTATCACAATCAACAACCAACAGCCATATGATATGTTTTTTCAACAGCCGTATGAAATTAGCGCGCGCGCGCCTGTGGCCTATCAGCATCATAAAAGTGAATGAGTATTAACAAAATGTTTCTTTGGAAAAGTTGTTTGTTATCATGAGTATAATCACGAGTTAATGTATCGGTCACTAATTACCAGTTTTACCATATATAGGTAATTTGTGTGTATGGGAATATTAATAAGCATTTGCCTCGTTGGTCAAGTGGTCGCTAGCAAGACTGCTGAGCATGGGGTCCTGGGTTAAATTCCCGGTCGGGGAAACTGTTATTGGGTATATCAATCCGGAAATTCACAGTACCAGCCACGGAGTCTGGATTTGTGCCCGGTAAGGCTGTCTTTCTATCAAATGGGACCTAAACATAACTGGCGAAATGCTGGTGTAGTATTAAGTACATCTTTGTTTTACACTTCGAGGATAACAGCCGTGATGTTATGAATATTTAGCATTAAATGTACTATTTTATTTTCCAGGAAAGCATATTGTCTCGGCAATACCACCCCTTCCACCAGCCACCGATGCAGCCCCCGCCAAGAAAAAAATAGACTCCACGACAAGTATAGTTGGATTAGTTGTTACCCCAGCGGTTGACTACCCCTGGGGTTTGTTGCCCACGCCTGGGCTTGCAGGTCCACAGCACCTCGGGCTACAGGAGGACAAAAAACTGATTTTTTCGAAGAATATATTGTAAATAATAATTAGCTTTTGGCTTATGGTACCGTGTTTTTTCTAGAAATTCCCCCAATGGGGTTCAAATATTTTGAGGTGAGGAGTGAATTTTTAAATGGAAATTTTTAATATATTATTATGTATAGTATACAGATATTGTAATCGTGTGGCTATGTGCCTTATTTATATTGTATGGATAGAAGAGAAAATTGTGCCAAAACATTTTTAATCGCCTTGAAAAAATGCTATTTTTTCTGCTATAATTTGTTGAAAACTATATAGACGTTTTAAAAGAAACTTATGGGTGTAAAAGACCTCTCAACGAAACCGAAAGACACGTTTTGTTCTCGCCGTCATTTCGATATTTTTTTGTTCTGGACCACAGCTGGAAACCTTCTAGTTACGGAGATATTGGAGGTCAAAGTTCCAACTTTTTTACAAGCTTATAAAAAAAGTACAAGTCTTTATTGTTTACATTAAAGTAAAATTATATATTAAACCTCCATGACTCCGGTACTATTCAATGTATTAATCAGCACAATGATTTGAGTGCGCTATATTGAGTTCTACCGTAAACCGTGATTTTTCACTCAAAAGAAGTCATTTCCCAGGAATCATTAAAATTTTCTGCGTAGTTACTTAGTTTGTTCTACAAAATCCGTGGTTGATGTCTTTGTGACGGGTAAGTTTACACCTCGTATATTGTATATAATTATGTAAAGAAGTAAGGGTATTATTTTGAGTAAATTCTAGTCATAAATGCTTGCTTAAGTTTTAACGTGAATGTTTATTTAGTATGGAAAAAAAATATTTTAAATGATGTATTTTGTATGGAATTATACTTGTTATTATGAATAAATTGTTGGAATGGATTTGAACCACTCGTTCTGTTTTGTTTTATTCAACGTTGAGACACTTTTTAAACGGAAATACCTTTGCGTGAAAAGTCATTTCATCTCATGGGTGTCGATGTCGTGGTTTTCGAAGTAACGAAAATAAGGTCAAAATCAATTTTAAGATGGTACCGAAGAAAATTTTTGGCTATTCCTACATGGGTGTCGTAAAAAAGTCCATTAACGCAAAAGTCCATGCGCGCAAATGGGTTTGCGCAAGTGTTTTTTGCGTAAGTGTCCTACCTTCGATTTAGCATAACGTTACAAACAGACACTCCCTGTGAGGGAGCATTCGTCTGTAATGTAACAATCAAGATTCGATTTTGTATCGCAACAAGTCTTGAATATAAATTGTATAATTACAGGTTGCGCACTGTAATTCTTGGATCTCCTCGTTCACTAACTTATGTTGGAATCTGAACTGTTACATTACACGCAAATGATCCCGTTATGGGAAATGGGAAGCTTTCAATATTTTCTGCCAATCTCCATGGGAAGAGGGCATGAGTTTTGTGTATGTTGGTATGTTTGTAAAAGAAAAATCATTCCAATAATCAGACGGTGACTTCAGTTTATTTAGTCTACATCATAGGTATCATCATAGTCACCATCTTCATCATCACCACCTTCATCATCACCACCTTCCTCTTCATTACCATCACCATCCTCATCGTCATTTTTCTTGGCTTCCACATCATCTTCCTTCTTTTCTTCCTTTTCCTCTATTTTTGCCTCTAGTTTTTCCTCTATTTTTTGCTCTACTTTTTCTTCTTTTTTGTCCTCAATTTGAACTTTCATAACCTCCTCAGTTTGAAAATCAGATCCAAATAACTTTGGTAACGTGCTACCAAAAGCACTGCTTGTGGCTCCCTGAATACCCGTATCTGGGTCAGGGTTCTTAATAGATACATCAGGTTTATCATCGAGTAAGTTTTCAGGCTTTATAGTTTGGGGGTCATTATCAGTATTGATTGGATTTAGTATATTGTCTGTGGTTTGAATAGTTGCTTTCACGAAATTTTCGGTTTGTTGACTATTGTCCCAGGGATCGACTTCATTGTCAGGTAGTAGATCGTTGCTTACTAATGAAGGAATTATTTTCTTCACAATGTTAATAAAACCCGCAGAGTTTTCTTGTTCTGCTGGCACGATATCGCTGTATACGGTATCTGATCTTTTAAATTTGTCTAGAGTTAAAGGCATAACTGTATTTTTTGTGCCAATTTTTGAGTTATCTTCATCTGATGTGAAAAAGTCTTTTCGTGGCTCACTCTTACTTTTTGGCAAAATTTTCCTAAATTCATTTGAAAGATCTTTGTCTGATGTGAAATTTTCTTCACCATTATTTTTGTCCTGAGAAATAGACTTTTCACTGGTTATACCAACAATTTGACGAAGTTTTCTATTGAAAGTTTTTAATAAACTGTCTGTTTTTCGAATAGACGTTAGTGTTTTTTCACTGACGACACTCTGCGTTTCCACCAGTTCGGGAGTAACAGGTGTATGAATTACAAGATTAGGTACAGTAGTGCTTATTTTGTGAGAAGAACCCAGGTTTTCTATTTTTGTTTTGATAGCTGCCACAGTTCCAGGTCTTGGTAAATCCGTGCTACTATATTCATGACCAGTTTTATTAACTACATTACTAGGGTGTTCTTCAATATTATTTTGTTTAATTTCCAAAGACAAATTTTTAACAGATAAATTACTAGGAGTCTCGTCATTCAAAAGTAAAGGAACATTATCCATAATATTTTCAGCGACGGTTTTATAGACGATTTCATTATTAGAACTTATTTTCTTGTCGTCATCACAGGTATTGTTTGAGGAAACTTCATCATTGGGACATATGCTTTCAAAAAACTTAGATACGTTAGAATGCTCTATTTGAGCGTCATTATTTGTAGATTCAACTGAGTGCACCGAAACATCGTTTTCGACCATTGATTTATTGATTTCAAATGATGATGGCTCCAAGACATAATATCTGCATTCATTCAATATGTTATAACTCCCAGTTTCTATAGGTTTTTTGGTGAGTTCTAAATTACTCGATTTTGTTTTATCAGCCCACAGTACTGAGAAATTTCGCCTGATGTCATCGAAACCATCTTTCTTATCGTCATCACATATATTTGAATTATTTTCATAATGCATTTCTACCAGACCTTTCAACATGCTGACATCATTTTGTCTTTCTGGCTCTTCTGCCTTAATTGACATTTCAGGTGATTCGTAGCTTGATTCTTGCTTCTTGCTTCCAACATTTCTTCTGCTGTTTTCGTCTTTTTGAGCAATGAAAGAACCATGTATTGATATGGGTTTGCTGGCTGTTGCGCTCATCTCAACTATTTCAGCTTGTAACTTTTTTATAATGTTTTCTAGTTCAGTTATGTTTTGATCTATGTCAGATTCACCCTCTTCGGCGATTTCATGTCTGTGATCTATGTGTTCTGGATGAATTGTAAGCTTTCTGTTATTTAATATATCTTGTTTCAACTCCCTCTCAAACTTTAACTGCTCTATGAGGGAATCCGCACTAGAGCTTTGACCATTGTTATCCGCCATTATTCCAAGTATCTTTGCATTCTCCTCTTGCATTCGGCAATTTTCTCTCTCCGTTCTTGTTGTTCACAAGGATCTAGTTTTGGAGGATCAGGTGGTGGTGGGGGCGGCTCGCAACTAGGCCACGGCGCGTCAGCTTTTAGTGATTTCAATTTTAATATATCCTCACACCGCTTAAGGCCAGGCAGTTTAGGTTTAATCTCGCAGATAAACCGTGGATCGTCTTTATAAGTTCTAGGGCCCGGAGGTGGATTTTTAACTCTTTCTATACAAAGACAAGGAAACACACCACAAACTATTTTCTCTTTCACGGGTGGCGGCGGCGGTGGTTTAACTGGTTTCAGGCATTTTTTTGAGACTTTATTTTTTTTTTTAGGGCAAGGCGTAGGCTCTGTGAAAATAGAAAGAAAGTTAGATAGCGATTAGTGTTGGTTATTACAACATGTTTGGTTGCCAAAAATCATCAAGGTGAAGTCTGGTATAATAATAGAGCTAAAAACTCTAACTTCGTAACATTTACCCTGTTTTCGCAACATTTTTTTCATACTCCGCTCCTATTGGTCGTAGCGTTATGTTATATCTAAAAATGGAGAAAATAAAGAAACTTTTTGCAAAAAAATAAAACCGACTTCAAAAACATAAATGTGAAAAATAATTTTAGCTTCTGAATTCGGTGGCAATGAGGCCAAAATTAAACTAAAGAGTTGGTTGCCCGGACAGACGTACGAGGAAACAAAGTTTACTTTGTTGTTCAATTTAATACCCACACATACTAACAGGCAATACCTACATACCCCCACAAACACTCACCTGTTCTTTATATTTACCTATTTTTATTAATTTTCTTTTTTCTGTAATCAGTTAATCACTAATGTGATAAGTTTTTTTTAAGTGATAACTTCTTATGCGAGGGTGAACCGCTTCGTAACGTAACGCATTACGGCACGGCTCTGTCTGGCTTCCCTTTCTCTCACGCATACGGCAGCAGAAGGCAGGCTCTTTCAATATTAAATAGTTCAACTTAGATTAGTTTAAGTTATCACTTCTGTCGAGCGTCCCGAGACGCACACGTTTTTTTTTTTTATATTATTCATTATTCGTTTTTTCTTTCTTGATGTAATAACATTTTGGTTATTTATTGAAGTAATTTTTCTTACGCTAGCTGAACATGGTGATTTATTTTTTTAACTTTGTGTAGTGTCTAGGTCAGCAAGCTGCCACAATCTGCTGTCTAATTTGGGACCCGTTGCTAATCCTGTCTGTACTTTGTTGTTTTAGCCAATGAATGAATTTGAATTTAAGTTTTTAAACTGACATTGTCACTAACAATATGTTTAGCACATAATATAGGGTGTCTCAGTAAGAGTGCACTTTTTAAAATTGGAATTGGATTTTTTTCTTTGGGATTTTGTGAAATCTCGGGTTCATGCGAATAAACCCAAAACAATTCCTGATCTCAAATCGGAAATCCAACGCGTCATCGGTGAGATACAGCCACATCTATGTGCAAAAGTCATGGAAAATTTCATGAAAAGAGTAATGGCCTGTCATCGGAGCCGTGGGAGTAATTTCCCGGATATTTTATTCCATACTTAATCGGAACATGTCTTCTTTACAATACAATAAAAATATCCCAACTCTGTCATAAAATACTTGTTTTTATTTTAAAATTAAAAAGTGCACTCTTACTGAGACACCCTTTACAATGAACATAGCAGGTATCCCGTTTTTCGAACCCAAGATACCCACCTCAGATTTTTAGGATTCATGTGCGTATTGTATAATTATCAATTGCTTCGGTAAAGAAAAACACCGTGAGGAAACCAAACCAGCATGCCTGAGAGACATTTCTCCACAGCATGTGAAATCAAGTCAGAGGTTTATGAGCATTTCCATCAGAAACATAATAGCCTAAATGAAATCTGGATTTGGTCCGGTTGATGGCAATAGGCTAGCCGCCTATAACATGGAACGTAAACATAAGCGAAATGTGGGTATACTTTTAAATTCAGCTCTGCCTATCTTTTTGGACATAACAGCCGGTATGTGATGTTATTTCTTTTTCCCAAATAAAATTGGGAAAGTACTGCCAAACAAACTACACTGTCGCTTTCTACATCGCGATTTCTGATTCAGAAACTCGACAACTACAGTTGAAATCTGTCAGGGCGGAGGATCCTTCTTTCTGTACGGAGGATGAGGAATTTTGCGACCAGTTCCTCAAACCCCTAGATATCCCACGTCCCCTAGTAAGTAAAGATTTACCTGGCTCTGTTATTGGAATTGGATCCGGGAAGCATTTCTTCATGAACATTATATTAAAACACTGTAATTTTTTTATTGGTTTCCATTTGTTTTTAAAAGGTTGAAAGCTGTGGTCACTGCGTGACACAGTCAGTCAATGTGCCAAACACAGTTGCCAAAAAGCCATTAGAATGATAATGATAGAAGTGTGCCTGCCAGATTTAAGAAAGAGGTTTTCATGTAACAGCCGCTTTTGGCCGTAGGGCAATGTATAAACCCAGAGCCACCAAATAAAAATAACAATAGTGATGAAGGAGAACTTTAGGAATGCCTCGAGGCCTACTTAAATGCTTTTTGCTCCGATGCAAGCGCATTACAGCTGTGACAAAGTCACAATTATGTAGCTGGCTGTGTACCTTCGCACACAAAATCTTCTGTATCGCTATAATTACGAAACTGTCGCGCTTCTCCGCTCTTCGTTCCCCATCATCATCATCTGCCTAGCCTTTTCCCAAACTATCTTGGGGTCAGCTTCCAGTCTAACCGGATGCAGCTGACTACTGATACAGGAAGCGACTGCCTATCTGACCTCCACAACCCAGTAACTGAGTAGTACGTGGCCCTTGGTAAGACTGGATGTCAGACTTTTGGCTTCTGACTACTCGTAACGACTGTCAACGATCTACAAATGACAGCCGGGTCCAACGGCTTAAAGTGCTTTCCGAGGCACCGAGGAAGGAAACTCGGGATGATGTGGTCACCCATCCACGGACCAATTTTGTTATAAGTATTCTACTCTTTGGGACCAACCTAGGCAAGCACGGCTTTACCTAAAGATCGACTCGAGCTGCTCTTATTATTTAGCTTTAGGAACTCGTGGCTAGGAGTACAATATAATTATACAAATTGCCCCTATTCCTGGACTTTAGACATGGAAAACGGTTCTAATGCCAAATGAACAGCTATCTTCTGGACCCAAGTTTTTAGACAAGAATACCATTGATACGAGAAGGAGCTGGTCTTTGTTTCTGAACGATGCAGATGGTTAGGTTAGCGGTAAGCGCGCTGTGGCTAGTACCTTCACAGTTTATTATATATCCTCCGATTTTGTATCACTGTGTTAATATTTACCTATATTAGTTTTGCATTACTTAAAGACAGAATGTACAAGGATTCTATAAGCATTTTGATACCTGATTTGTTATTCCTACATTATTTGCAGATAAAGCATTCTATTCTATTCAAGAAAAAACAAAATTGCAAATTGATGAAAAATTTATTTAGTCAGAGTGCAATCAAAATGTATCTGTTCCTTTGGTACAAGTGTGTTGATTCTGCGTTTCCAGAAATTATTTTAGGTCTTCGAACATACGTTTCACAATTTATATCTACTTTTAGTAGGTATTCTACTACTTAACGCTTTCTGAAAAAATATTTTAGACGCAATATGACCTTGTTGGTGACTTCATATGTCTTGTTGGGTTTGCGCCTCCGGCTTTTTAAAATAAATCAGCAATTTATAAATAAACGGGAACTTTAACGTGGACTTTTTATTGATAAACGAAAATGTTTGCACCACATCATTCCTTAAAATATCTTTTCAACTTTTGTCTGTATTCGGTCGGTCCTGCACGTCTCTGCTGCTCTTCTAAAGGATCTCGCTTAGGTGGAAACATGGGTGCTGGAGACCTTGGGAACATCTTCTCAGATTTGGGTGATTTGTCATACATCATGTCAGAACGAGACCGTCCTGGTAGCTCCGTGGTAACCTCGGGCGCTTTCTTTGGGTTACTAATAAGATAGTAAGGATGTTTTACTTTTTCTCTGCACAAACACACCATATGTTTGCACGCTTTAATCGAGTCTCCACTCACTGGGCAAATTGGTATACCTTCAGTTGCGTTTTCTTCTTCAGTCAGCTCTGCTTCATCTATTTCAGCATTACCTGACGGTGATGATTGCTGCCTTGAAGGGTTAGACTTGGCTTTCACGTTGGGTTTCTTTATAATATTGTACATATTAATTGTTTTGATATATCTACTTTTAAATAAGTTTTCTGAAAGAAAAAATGAATGTTTAGTTTTCTTAAAAGAAATTTCCGACAGGTTTCGATACCATGGCTTGTTCCCACCAGAATTTATGACATCACCGGTAGGGCTCTGGTCACCAGTCGGGCTCTGGTCACCAGTATACCAGGGGAATAAGAACACACGCGGCAGTGGGATGAGTCCAGCACACCAATTGCGTTACACATTTACTATCACAATCCGAAAGGATTATTATTTATTTATTTATTTATTTATTAAAGGGTCTACCAACAATTGTTTACACTGGATACAGCGACATAATACATTCTAAAATTAAATTACAGTGCAACAATTACTTATAGGTAAACACCACATGCACAAAAACAGTAAATTCGGAAGATAAGCTAACTTAGTAAGTAATAAGCGCTAATATTCAATAAAATTAAATTAAACTTGAAATAGTAAAAAAATACAGAATGATGACAAAATTGATTGATAATTATGAAGGTAATAAATAATCTTTTGTTTCAATGTTTGAAAAAATGATTTTCTGTATTAACACATTGGGATAAGACTGTTACCAAAATACCCAGCGTATGTAACCTAATTAATTGGCATGGAAGTTGGGTGACCCTGGTATAGAACGTAACCGATATACTTGCTACTTTAAACTAAACATCTTTAATTTGCAGCTACTTCATGTGCAAATAAAGAACTATTCTATTCTATTAATAGCAAAGCGGGTTATGCTGAAGTGATTGCTGCAGTGGTAGAAAATCTCAAACACAAAACATGCTTTGTTAGTCGATATTTCAGTAATCAACCGCTTTCTAGCTACACCATCTTTCATACACATGGCGACACATAAAGCTATACATTTCCAGAATAACTTGGCCTCGTTTTGTATAGACTTCGCATAAACTGGTTTTGTATAGTCTCATTGGTCGTCGGTGGTACATTCATTCTCACAACACTATCCTCATAAAATTTTCCTATTTTTTTTAATAATCTAACAACGTTCTAATTTTTATTCCTTTGAGCTGATCAAACTAGAGCCATAGGTTTGAGTGTTCGTCAAATGTTTTGAAATATCACTCAGGCGCCACCTCGACGAGCGAGTGTCATTATCATCATCTTTAGATGGGATCGCAGCAAGTCTTGTTCTTCCATACTTCTCTATTACGCGTCCTCTCATCAGACACGTCCTTTCTTGCCAGATTATCCTTCACACAGTCCATCCATCGGTTTTTGGGCCTTCCTCTACTCGTATACCTATCAAACTCAAAATGACCGAGCCTATCGCAGCGATATTATCGTCGTGCCATTCTATGACAACATAATGGACTTGTATCCACACAACGATGCTACAACGGTGATAATTTTGTTCAGGTGGTGTGACTATTGCTGCGTTAATCTCGCGTGGAGGGTGGCGCCCTGATAATAATCGGTAAATGTTTTAAAACTGACATTGTCACTAACAGTATCATTAACACTAAACACGGGATATTTACTATGTTTACCATTTGTTTGGAGTTCTCGATAGTTCGGATCTGTTGCAAGCACCATGATCACGGATAAACTGATAAACTGAATTTTTTGCGGGTGGCTGCTTTTGAGCAGACAAATCGTTAACATGTTAAATATCCCGTTCTGAGTGTTAATGATAATAATCGGTAGACTTAGAACATGACCAGAAGGACGGCTTATTTAACATTGGAATCTCGTAATTTAACGTGACATTGCTAAAAACTTTTTTGGCACTATTCCTGTTCACTATGTTGTGGAGGATATTTTGTTTGTATTTTACCTGTCGCATATTACATAATTTTTAAAATTTTACACTAAAAAACTTTGTTTTTCTAGAAAATTATTGCATATGATAATTTGGCGTGATAAAGAAAGACATTGACATAAAACGAGAAAAATAATGTTTGCCAGATTTGACTTGGTTATCAAAAAGTTTTGATGATTAAATAGTACTGCATGAGTCTGTTGGCGCCACTGACTTAAAAGCTTATCGACTGGGCTTATCTTCAAAATCAGCTTGACTATCTGCAAAAGTCTGGCACACAAAATGGCTGCCATTTTCATTCTAAGTTCATCAACATTCAAGAAAAAACAAAATCACTTTTAATGCGCAACCGTTTGACAACAGATCTACCACAAAACTCGGCGCTAAACATGGCGACGCGGTCAGGCATAGACGAGTTTAAATTAAAAATTAAAAAAAAACCGCCGACTGAATAACCTCGCGGCGGGGGACCACTAAGTAGACTACTTAGCACAAGCACAAAACAAAGCGGATCTCCGACTTTACGACACTTGGTTTTTAGAGGTTTTTTCTATCGGGGGTTTTTTATTTTTTTTATGTAGAATTTGTCGTATCCCTCTCCTTAGGTATTATATATCTATTGCTGGCGCGCGGCCGTAGTTAGAAATATCTCCGCTATCTTGACTTTTCAACACAATTTCCGCAGACAGACAAATATTTATCACCAGCAGCTTACTGTTAATGCTACTGAAGCACCAAAATAAACCATTATGCATTATGATCTGTTTTATTTGTGGACGATATCATTGCGGGAAGCATCTCGGTGAGACACACTGGTGTGTATGGGTTTGGCAAAAAGAAGGTCAATGCTGCGGTCGGACTGTGATGGTGGACGAGATGATGAAAGGACCTTTTTTACCCAGAGCGGCCCAAACCAAAGAGTACTGCCGAGTTGATTTGATTGCTAAAATTGAATGGTAGCGACATCTATTATTCTGTACCAATAACATAACGTTCTACATAAGGTCCCTTTACGTATAAACCTTTCTAAATTAGCAGCACATACCATATAGCAGCAACGTATATGTAGGAATGTAGCTATATGATTTCGACAAGGCGCTGCGCAAACGTGTGTCTGGTGTTGGATATTAGCTACCAATAAATATTTGATTTCTAACCAGTTTGAAATCGCCACTGCCTGTGCAGACGTAAACTGTGTCGATCCCCGTTATAGGACACTACGGTTTCTCGTGTCAGTAACAAAAGTCTACGTTTGTGCAGCCCCTTAGTTTCGGGTACTTGATACAAAATAAATCATTTTTTTTATAAGTACACTGTCATATATATTTTAAGCCCAAACTACGAGTATAATGAGTGTAAGGATTTAACGAAGCTGAAAGGCACTTGTCCTCCCTGTTATTCTGGTACTTGCTTTTGTTCTAGACAATATCTCGGAACCTTCTATTTACGTAGACTCGAGATCTAACGTAAATAAAGTGGAAGTGGGCGGGCCATATATAGACTGGATGGAAGACGGGGATGAAAATGCTGGAGTGGAGACCACGGACGGAACGGAGGAATGTGGGAAGACAACCAACTAGGTGGACAGACGATCTCGTTAAAGTGGCCGGAAGTAACTGGATAGCCATGACACTTAACCGCCAAAAGTGGAGAGATTTGGAAGAGACCTACATAAATCAGTGTTGTTTTATTCTTATTCCAGAGTGGGAAAGGGACGAAGCTATAGTTTTGTACTAGACTGTACAATGTTTACAAGATGCTTAATCGGAGGCATGGGAAAAAATATTCCCGCTCCTCCTACCAATCTAAGTTCCGATCAGAGGACAGAGAAAGACCCCACTCAGTATTGGGTGGCCAAAGGTTGAAGAAGAGAGAACAGGGAGGTCTAACTAACAAAAAAAAGTAATTTGTATCAACCATACAAATTACTTTTTTTTGGGGGGAAATAATCACGTTTTACGTTAGACCTCCCTGTTGTTGTTGTTTACTTTCGTGAAGGATCCGTTTACAACTTTAGTATGTAGCGTAGTGCTTAGTGATATAAGCGTCTCGAGACCTCAATCATTTGTTCACTGACGGACGTTAGCACCACTCCCACACCGGGCTGCTCAGGCACTATCTCAGTTAAGCGATTAAATTGCCGCAATAATGAAACAAAATTTTTCAGCAAAATATTTATATTGCAAGGTACATAACTCTGGATGGAAAGTGTGAACAATAATATGGTAAGAAAGTGTCTGATAACATGACAATAATAGAGAAGTATGGACGAATAAAACATGTAATATCATAATTTTCCTAATATATTTGTACACCTCGCATGGTTATAACACAGTGTACCTTACGAACTTTTTGTAACAGCCTCTTAACATGTGTAATGCAAATAAATGATTTGTATTTATATGCTGCGCCGACCCTAAATAAATTGGAGTAAAAGCAAGAGAATGTGGGCTTATTCCAATTTAGGCAAGAAAATGATGATGCTATGGCGAGGTACATGGGAACGCAAGTCAGGCACTTCGTATTTATGTGGAGAGATCCCCGTGTGATAACACGAGCGTTCCAGTGTGTCTTGGATAGTCAGCCAAATTGTACCAAATCAGGAGGAAACTGGCAGGCCCTTTAGCCCAAGTATTGCGAGCCATGTTTTGACTGCCGTGTGGCAGAGCCCGCGCCTGGGAATACGCACGGCAGCTTGTTTAGTTCGCAACCGTCGCAGGTCCCGAGTCTGACACAGAACTGTTCGTCTTTTTACGCAGAGATCGGCAACGGCGTTATTGCCCGCAGACCGAGTACGTCGCGTCTCTAACTACTACCAGGTTTTGAAACGACAGCTACTCACAATGCCTACGTTTGCTGCAAATGTGATTTGGACGGATGACTCCACGTTTACTAGAAACGGAATGAAGAATAGGTGCAATTACCATAATATCTGTGTGTGTCTTAACCAGTGGCTTAGAAGATTTGACCCACAACCATGGCCAACTCGACTTGACCCAATTCGATTTTTTTTGGGGTTATCTCAAAGATAAAATGTTTGTGAGCAAATGCGATGCCGTAGCAAAAATCGCGCTAGGCAGAGATCGCATTGTGAACGTATTTACGACGTTGCGCGAGGTCGAATGTGTCCAGGACCCCACCTTTGTGCCCGATATTCACGCTGAAACTCTGCGCTGCGCTCAGATCTGCGAGCGAGTTGGTGGCGACCATTTTGAACCTTATCTTCGAGCTTAAGGTAAGTTCATTGACTTATCTACATTACTGGATAGATATTTACTGTCCTTAGGAGCCACCCGACAAAGTTGACCAGATTTAGTGGAGATTTCGTCGTTTTGAAGCCGGAGATTCTTTCGGAAGTCGAAAACTTCTTCCAAAAGAAAAGGTCTTTCATCAGTGCACCTTGCCTGTTATGACTTTAGGGACCGAAAAGTGGTGTCCACTTTTCGGTTTCACAGCGACCCTGAATTTATGAACCAACCGTGGTTCATAAATTCAGGGTCGCTCAGCGAACTATGGAGCAGGCTATGCTTAGAGTCTCCCTGGGGGATCGCATCCGCAACAAGGTGATCAGACAGAGAACCTGAGTTATCGACATAGCTTTCAGAATAAGTAAGCTGAAGTGCAATGGGCTGGCTATTTTAGCCGTAGAACCGATGAGCATTGGGGTAGACGTGTTCTTGAGTGGAGACCGTGCGATTGGAGAGGCCTATATTCAGCAGTGGACGTTGTAGGCTGATGATGACGTTCCCGAACGTCCAGCGGAGGGCGTGGCACAGTTTTGGGTGCGCGTGCATGTGTTTAGTTAGTGGCAACATTTACCGCGGAGCGTTGTGATCGTATTGTTTGCAAACCATTGCGTTCTCAAAAATTACAATTTTAAAACTGATTATTAACAAGATTAATGACTTTAATAATTTAATAATCTACTCTTAGTTTGCAGTCAGGAGTTATTTGCTTTACTTCGAATTTTTAATTCTGCAGAACCAGATGTAGAAATTTGATCGTTTTTCTCCTTCACACCTTTTGAGGGGTTCCTTTGTTTTAGAACCGTTTCGGCATCGCCCCACCATGTCACTTTCTGCAACAAATTTTATCATCTTGTTAGTTGAATATCTGACACTTCACTTAACATAACCTAACGTTCGCATGGATCCCTTATTACCCAACAATTTGTCGATTATCGATTGTGGGGCGTCCGTGTGTTACTTCTCTTAACCCAATACACTATGATGATATTGAAGGACTGAGAAAATAAGGTATTCGTCGTCCTTCCATCTCATGACGACATTGTTGTTATTGGGTGGAAAATTTGGATTAGGCCAGTCTCATGCTCCAGCCTGAGCCAGCTCAGGAACGTGAACAAAGAGTGTGCAGTGAGCGAAGTTGGGCTGTGGATTAATAATGTAAATAACTGTCTGGGTTTAGGTTACGAATTGATCATTGTTACCAGGAAAAAGACCAAACCCCGTAAATGTATGATGACTTTGCAGTTAACTTTAGATTTTGCCAAATGCCTAATTACTAGCAGAATCTTAATTACTTTAAGATTTCACGTGACTAAATGACACTGCATCCATACCTAACTACCTCGGTGGGTGGGATGGTTATAGAATATTCTTTGATGAACTTTTTCCCGAGGATTTCAACTACTACTAACTTTTTTTTTTTCAAATGCTGGCCTCAGTATTGGTGGTTGGTCTTCCTCATATTCGTCCAGTCCTTTCTGTGTTTCAAATTATCCGGCCAATCCGATAAAAACAAGCCAAATCTTCATGCCAGCGTTTCTTAGGCTTCCAATAAGTGTCCCCCTCCAAGACTAATTTGCCATTCACACGATAAATACACGAAGAAAAACAAATCTTGAACTGAAAAAAAAGAACGCTGTTCAGTTACGAAACGTTTTGTAATACAGGTATGTATTACAAAATGTTTCGTAACTGAACAGCTTAAGGTTTATTTAAACTGTGATCAAAAAAATCTTCCGTTCTGTTATACTAGTGTTTATTGTGTAGTCTGGGGAGAATAATTACAAAAGTGAGAATTTCTGGATGCGCGCTTGGGCATTGCCCCGGAACAGGCGTTTTCTGCGGTACATTGGGCATTCTGGACCGGCCGACCCTTAGTTTTGGACCTCAAGAACTTGTAATTGAAGGACCTGGTGGAAATAAAAGAATACTATTGTTTGATTTTTACAAGTTGAGGAGCTCGTAGCTAGTTAAAAACAGCCACTGTGGTTAATCTTTAGGTTAAGTCGACGTTTGCCTATGTTGGTCCGTGGATTGGTGAAAGCCCAATTGTAGATCTTTGACTGTCGTAACAGGTAGTGGCCCAAAAGTCTGACAACCAGTCTTACCAAGAGGTTTCGGCCACGAGATTCGCGCCCAAGCGGTCGTCGAGTCAACATCTCTTGAAGATGCCCCGCGAAGGAACGAAACACGTGTCGAGTCTATGCTTGGGTGCGCCTCAGGCAAATTCTTATGTGCATATTTTTACGGGCGTGATGGCGGTGCTGCATTCTGCATCCGAGCCAGGGGATCTTTTTCGCGGAAGTAAAATTATATATTTAAGCAAATCAAAGTAAAATTCACAGACCTGGTGCTTTCCCTCGCTCAGTATTCCCGGGGTTAAGGGTTCAATCAAGGCATTTGTTTTTCCTGTTCTTACAGTTCTTCAGGCAAGGCTCTTCCTCAAACATAAAGGATGGTTTCTTAATTTTTATTAATATTGATAAAATATTTTTCTGTTTTGGTGGATTTAGGTGGTGAGGAGCTGAAGTGCGGTTCTTTTCATTTTACGACATAAGATGTCACGGATGTTAAGATTATTGAGACCAGTGTTCCTATTTTGGTTTCTCCACAAAAAAAAATTATCCCTCTAAATATTTCCTAAGGAGATATTTGCTTTTACTTCGGCGATTCGGGATTTTTGGTTCTGGTGAACTAGAGCTCATCTGATCTTTTTTATTCTTCACGCGTTTAGGGTGGTTCTTGTGTTTTAGAACAGTTTCTGCATCGTCCCACCATGTCACTTGCTGCAACAAATTGTTTCATCTTGTTAGTTCAATATTTATTACTTCTGTCAACTTAATTCCCCATGATGATACTGAAGGACTTAGAATATAAATTTTTGGTCATCCGGTGGTCAGATGGCTGGACGATATTGTCGCTATCGGGGGAAAAACCTGATTGGAGCCAGCCTCATGCTCCAGCCTGAGCCAGCTCTGGAACGTGGATATAAGCACAAACAAAGAGAGACTTAAACCCAGCAGTGGGTAAAGTAAGGCTGTGGATGTTGGTGATTTCTAATGTCTAGGTTTAGGTTATGTGATGATGATTGTTACCAGGAAAAGGACAAAATAACGTATATGTATGATGACTTTGCAGTTAACATAGATTATGTCAGAGACCTAACTTCTAGCCAAATAGGTGAATAGTCTCATGTGCCTGAATGACTCTGGATGCATACCCAACAACCCGGCTGTACGGCTTCCTTGCCGACCAACTGGAACGCTCCACAAGCTGTGCAATCCGGAACGTTATTGCAAGATTCTTCCCCACTGCACAGGTAGTTGTGCGTTGGTCGGCGGGGAAGCTGTGCCTAACTGGGCGGATGGTTGTAGTATTTTCTCTGATGAACTTCTTCACAAGGATTTTTACTACAACTAACTTTTTTCTTCAAATGCTGGCAGTATTGTTGGTGGTGGTGCTGGTGTTTGTTCCTCCTCATATTAGTCCAGTTCTCTCTGGGTTTCCCCTTCTCCGACAAATCCAATGAGAATGAGGCTGGATCTTCACGCCAACGTTTCTTAGGCTTCCAACAAGTGTCTCCCTCCAAGACTTAAATGAAACAAAAGACAAAGCAGGTCGAACGGATTTGAGAGAATTTATGTCACCGACTTTAGAAGAAGAAGTTCGTGACTGAAGACTACTAATCTAAGCAACTAACAAATCTTGACTACCTTACCGAATTCTGGGTGCTGTAATCTCTCGAAACCGGCACAGCAACAGGTACAGTAAGGGTGTATGTCCTTACTTTCACCGCCTTGATAGTACCAATGGTTTGGCATCTTATTTAATTGATTGCTGGAATATTGAAACTTATTATCAGGTATAGTGTTAAAAGACTGCCCGGCCAAAGAAGGTTGATTCCAAATGTAGGTCCTAGGTTGGTCGCAGCCAAGAAAACCTGTTTTGGTGAACATTCATATAAGAAGAATTCTACTATCTTTTGTCAGCAATTTCTTAACCCATGCTCCCCTCTATGTGTCCTAGGTATGCTCTCTGGTATACTCGTATGT
Organism: Cerastis rubricosa; assembly: GCA_949152445.1. Classification (NCBI taxonomy): domain Eukaryota; kingdom Metazoa; phylum Arthropoda; class Insecta; order Lepidoptera; family Noctuidae; genus Cerastis; species Cerastis rubricosa. Next base: position 13,442,346 of record OX424549.1, read on the forward strand.
AACGAGTATGTACATATCAAATTTCGTACCGATCGATTTTATGATCCTATATATGTTTATATATATGTCCTGGCGTTAATTAGCCATTGACTCGAAAAAACTAAAAAAAAAAACATTGAACTTGCCTGTAAAAACGTTCCGTAACTGAACCACTTCAGGATTATAAACTGTGATCAAAAAAAATTCTTAATAGTTAAAGCTATTTATAAGTAATACGGTTTGTATTTAATTTTGAATTTATTGTGTAGTTTGAGGTGAGTGTTTACAAAAGTGAGATTTTCTAGGTGTGTGCTTAGGCATTGCCCCGCAACAGGGGTTTTCTGCGGTACATTGGCATTCTGGATTAGCTGACCCTTGCTTTTGGACCTCAAGCACTTGGAACTGATGAACCTGGCGGAAAAACAAAAAAAACTAAAAATTTTTGTTTTTACAAGTGGAGGAGCTCATGACTAATTAAAAACAGCCGCTTGGGATGATCTTTAGGTCTCCGTTGGTCTCGGCTGTCAATTGTAGATCTTTGACAGTCGTTACAGCTCAGTGGCCCAAAAGTCTGACTTACCAAGGGGTATTGGCCACTTCATTCGCGCCCAAGGGGTCACCGAGTCAACATCTGAAGTTGCCCCGCGGAGGGGCGAAACACGTGTGGAGTATAGGCTACATTGCATTAAATTTTTTATTGCTGTTCCTACATGTGCATATATTTGCAGGTGGCAGCGGCGGCTGCATCCAAGCCAGGATCTTTTACGCGGAATTTTAACAAAATATTCAAGTAAAAATCACAGACCTGGTGCTTTTCCTCACTCAGTAACTCCTGGGGCTCCAGTAACTGGGGGTAAGTGTTCATGCAACCCAGACATTTGTTCTTCCTGTTCTTGCAGTTCTTCGTGCAAGGCTCCTCCGCAGACATAAGGAATGGTTACTTAATTTTTATTAATATTGAGAAAACATTTTTCTGTTGAATTATGGTTTGAAGGATTTTGGTGGTGTAGAGCTGAAGTGACAGTTCTTTTGATTTTACGACTTATGTCACTATTGATGATGTTTTGATTATTTTGACCAGTGTTTCTGCTTTGGTTCATTCGAAAAAGGTTTATCCCACTAAGTATTTGCTAAACAAGGACCAACTTACGTAAAATAAGCTCACTAACTTAATAAACAATAGGACTATTATCCTACTTAATTTAAAAATATAGGAAGCTTGTGCGCCAAGTGAAGCTCCTAGCTTGGTGGTTTCGGTTTTCTTTATAGGATGACAGGGTACCTCGGCCTCATCATCTTCCTGCACTTGTCCCATTTGTTAGAGGTTGATTACTCTCTATGGTTTTTGTATTGTCAAAATATAAGAAAAAGAAGCACTTAAAATAATAGAATTATATTAGCTGTCAAAAGGAGAAATATATGGTTTTAATTTCACGGATTTAAATTCCTCACAACATGGTAGCAGAGCGTGGTTCTTTTTAAAATCGATATTACAAAATACGATAACAGTGTTTATTAGTGAATATGGCAACCAAACCAGATATCACGAGATTTAACATTGGGAACCTAGATGGCACCAACTGGTTGATATGGAAGTATAAAATATCTATGTTACTGAAGGGAATCCCAAAAGCCCTAGATCTATTAGAAGGTAGATATGAAAAAGCTTTATGTACAGATGACAAAACTGCTTCAGAAAAGTTTCAAGAACTAGATAGCACGGTTCTTATAATTCTTACGAGCAATATGAAAGATGAAATTGTTCAAAGAATAATGCGTTTCGAGTCTTCTAAAGAAGTATGGGATGAACTAAAAAGGTTGTTTGATGGAGATGGTGACGATTTAGTATATGACAATTGCCTAAAGTTCTTTGAGTACAAGAAGCAACTGGATGACAATATGGCTATACATCTTTCAAAGCTGAAGAATATTTGGTTCAAACTAAACAAAGAAATTACGAAGCTTGAAGGAAACAATGAGTTACCAGAGGTACTATTGATATGTAAGATTTTAGATACTTTACCAGAGGAATACCTTACTTTCAATAGTACCTCTGGTAACTCATTGTTTCCTTCAAGCTTCGTAATTTCTTTGTTTAGTTTGAACCAAATATTCTTCAGCTTTGAAAGATGTATAGCCATATTGTCATGTTAGAGGTTGATTATTCTCTATGGTTTTTGTATTGTCAAAATATAAGAAAAAGAAGCACTTAAAATAATAGAATTATATTAGCTGTCAAAAGGAGAAATATATGGTTTTAATTTTCACGGATTTAAATTCCTCACAACATGGTAGCAGAGCGTGGTTCTTTTTAAAATCGATATTACAAAATACGATAACAGTGTTTATTAGTGAATATGGCAACCAAACCAGATATCACGAGATTTAACATTGGGAACCTAGATGGCACCAACTGGTTGATATGGAAGTATAAAATATCTATGTTACTGAAGGGAATCCCAAAAGCCCTAGATCTATTAGAAGGTAGATATGAAAAAGCTTTATGTACAGATGACAAAACTGCTTCAGAAAAGTTTCAAGAACTAGATAGCACGGTTCTTATAATTCTTACGAGCAATATGATAGATGAAATTGTTCAAAGAATAATGCGTTTCGAGTCTTCTAAAGAAGTATGGGATGAACTAAAAAGGTTGTTTGATGGAGATGGTGACGATTTAGTATATGACAATTGCCTAAAGTTCTTTGAGTACAAGAAGCAACTGGATGACAATATGGCTATACATCTTTCAAAGCTGAAGAATATTTGGTTCAAACTAAACAAAGAAATTACGAAGCTTGAAGGAAACAATGAGTTACCAGAGGTACTATTGATATGTAAGATTTTAGATACTTTACCAGAGGAATACCTTACTTTCAAATCTAGTTGGCTACTTATGAGTAAAAAGGAGAGGACTATAGAGAGACTAACCTCACAACTCTGTGCCTTTGAAAGAAACATAGATACACAGGCTTCTATGTCTACAAGTGTGAGTAACCAAGCTCTTACAGTTAAAGCTTTTCAGAAGAAAGTAAACAAGGCTTACAATAAAAAGATAAAGTGCAATTACTGTGGTCAAGATGGACACAAGGTAAGAAAATGCTCTAAGTGGTTGAGTGATGGTCGACCTCCCAAGCCAAACACAAATACAAATAATGTGAATAGTACAGTCCTAATGAACGTTGACAGATGCTTATACCCTGACAAAGATAATTGGTATCTGGACAGTGGAGCTACAAGCCACGTCACATTCAGGAGAGATTTATTCCATACGTTTGAAGTTTTTGGTTCACAGCATACGGTAATGACAGCGAATGGCGAGAAAGTAGATGCCACTGGTAAAGGTGACATAAAACTTGAAGCTACGGTTGGCGATCATAAAGAAATGATAACCTTATGCGATGTGTGGTGTGTGCCAACACTGCAGAAAAATTTATTCTCATTATTAGCAGCGCAAGATAGATTACCGCAAAGTTTATTTGAATCTGACCCCGAGTTCTGTAGATTGAAATCTAAAGGTCAAGTCAAAGTTACAGGCATTCGAAAGAAAAGAGGAGGGCTGTTTAAACTTAATGTGAAGAATGTAATGCCACCAATTCTAGTCGAAATTAATGCACTGATACGCCAAGATGTATTACAGATTTATCATGAAAGACTTGTACATCAAAGCAAAACGCATGTGAAGAAGTTAATTGAAAGGGAACTGAAGATTAAGGTACCGAATAATACACATGAATGTTGCGAAGGTTGTAGCTTTGGAAAAATGAAAAGGCGACCTTTTGGAACCAGAGACAGAGCAAAGATACCTGGCGAGATGATACATTCAGACGTGTGTGGACCTTTTCCATTTTCATACAAAAGATATCAATATTTCGTTCTATTTAAAGACGATTTCAGCAAATACCGTTATGTATACTTCATGAAACAGAAGTCTGAAGTCCATTTAAAGCTTCAACTGATGCTAGAAGAAAGCAAAGTAGCTGGTCATGTAGTAAAAGAACTATTAAGCGACAATGGTGGAGAGTTTGACAACGAGAAAACTCGAACAATACTACAAAGATATGGCATCAAGCATAGATTGGTTATGCCATATACGCCACAGCAAAATGGTTGTAGTGAAAGGGAGAATAGAACGCTTGTCGAAGCCGCTCGTGCCATGATGTACGCGCACGAAGAGTTGCCTATTGCCTGTTGGGCAGAACTTATAAATACCGCAGCGTATGTGCTAAATCGTACAGGACACACTCCTATTGATGGTAAATCACCATACGAATTATGGTTTAACAAGAAACCAAAGATAAGTCATTTAAGAATCATTGGAAGTCCTTGTTATGCCCATGTACCCAAGCAAAAGCGTACGAAATTGGACAAGAAAGCAAAAAAATGTTTATTGATCGGTTATGATAATGATGACGGGTATCGTCTTCTGGATGGAAATTCACTGGTACGATCAAGAGACGTAGTATTTCAAGAGTCAGCAGTCTGCAGATCTGACATGAAATTGAATTTTGGATCTAAATCTGCTGAGGAAAACTCTGAGATGGAAATAAGTCTACGATTACCAACGAATCTTTCTGCAAGGGAGGAGAATAATAGAACGATTCATGATGTAAGGGAGGAAGCAAATGAAAGTACAGATACATTTCAAGAGTGTATACCTCCTGAATCGTTTGAAGATACACCTAACACAGAGATAAATAACGGAATCCCAGAATTATCTTCGGAAACTCAAGATGAGCATGATGAAACTGATGATGTGGACAACGATTTATCAGAGCAAACATTACCAGAACGCTTGGAAGCGATAAACGATGAGATTTTGCCAGATAGAGAAATAGAGAATGAAGGACGAATAACTCTTCGAGACAGATCAAAGCTAAGACCTCCTGCAAGACTTGGTGACTACGTAATGATATCAGTAGATGATAAGACTGAAAATGATGAACCTACAACATATACTGACGTACTACAGAGTCAAGACAAGGAGCATTGGTTTAAAGCAATGAAAAGTGAAATTAAGTCCTTAGAAGAAAATAAAACCTGGTCTCTAGTTGATCTACCCAAGGATCGCAAAGCTATCTCGTGCAAATGGATCTATAAAATCAAAACGAACGCTGATGGTACAATCGACAAATACAAAGCAAGGCTTGTTGCTCGAGGTTTTTCCCAACAACCCGGAGTTGACTTTGACGAAACGTTTAGTCCTGTTGCAAAAATGACGACAATCAGATCGATCATAAGTGTTGCTGCAAACGAAGGTTTATCTCTTACTCAATTTGATGTCACAACTGCTTTTCTAAATGGGTCTATCGATGAAGAGATATACATGAAACAGCCAGAAGGTATCAATGACGGAACTAAACGAGTTTGCAAGTTAAAGAGAAGTCTATACGGACTTAAGCAAGCACCAAGATGTTGGAATAAGTGCATCGTGGATTACTTGAAGACCATAGGCTTTCAACAAAGTCAAAGTGATCCTTGCTTATTTATTCGAAAGCGATTGCAAAATAAAATCATTTTGGCATTATATGTCGATGACGGACTCGTAGCTGCAACAAAGCAGAAGGATGCAGATAAGTTTATGGCAGAACTTAAACGAAGGTTTAAGATAACCGTAAAGCCTGCAGACTACTATCTAGGTTTGCAACTACTATACAAAGATGATGGCTCCATAAGTATAACGCAGAAACATTACACTGAAAAGGTTTTAGCTAGGTTTGGGATGAACAGCTGTAAATCAGTAACTACACCTATTATCAGAGATTCGGAACTACGACAGTCTGAAAGAGAGGGCATAGACGAGAAGTCATACCCTTATAGGCAAGCTGTTGGTGCCTTAGCGTACCTCATGGTAGGAACACGACCTGATATTGCCTACGCTGTTGGTGTCGTTTCCAGAAGCCTAGAAAATCCTTCAAAAGAAGATGTATTAAAGGTAAAGCGAATAATGCGCTATCTACAAGGGACATCAAGCTATGGAATAACGTACAAAAAGGATTGCAAGTCCGGAATATTAGAAAGTTTTAGTGACTCCGATCATGCAGGAGACGTCAAGGACGGTCGCTCGACTAGTGGCATCCTTTGTTTATACGCTGGCGGACCTATCTCCTGGGCAAGTCGTAAACAGTCATCGGTTGCTATTTCCTCGACTGAAGCTGAAATAGTTGCAGCCAGCGAAACAGCACGAGAAATAGTATGGCTGCAAAGATTATTTGATGAAATTTCTGCTCTGAAGGATGTTCCCATACTGCAAATTGACAATGACGCCGCTGTGAAGTTGGCTCAAAATCCTGAACTGCATAGAAGAACAAAGCACATTGCAATCAGACACTTCTATGTGAGAGAACTAGTTGCAGATGGAAGACTTAAGGTTCAGCACGTTGGTACACAACTTCAAAGTGCTGATTTCTTAACAAAGGCTCTTAGCAGGCCATCTATGATAACAATATTGAACCGAATTGGTTTACATTGTTTGTTAAATTAGTTTTTTTTTATAATAGACTGTACAAAAGGGAGGATGTTAGAGGTTGATTATTCTCTATGGTTTTTGTATTGTCAAAATATAAGAAAAAGAAGCACTTAAAATAATAGAATTATATTAGCTGTCAAAAGGAGAAATATATGGTTTTAATTTTCACGGATTTAAATTCCTCACAACATGGACTTCAGACTTCTGTTTCATGAAGTATACATAACGGTATTTGCTGAAATCGTCTTTAAATAGAACGAAATATTGATATCTTTTGTATGAAAATGTAAGAGATAAACCTTCGTTTGCAGCAACACTTATGATCGATCTGATTGTCGTCATTTTTGCAACAGGACTAAACGTTTCGTCAAAGTCAACTCCGGGTTGTTGGGAAAAACCTCGAGCAACAAGCCTTGCTTTGTATTTGTCGATTGTACCATCAGCGTTCGTTTTGATTTTATAGATCCATTTGCACGAGATAGCTTTGCGATCCTTGGGTAGATCAACTAGAGACCAGGTTTTATTTTCTTCTAAGGACTTAATTTCACTTTTCATTGCTTTAAACCAATGCTCCTTGTCTTGACTCTGTAGTACGTCAGTATATGTTGTAGGTTCATCATTTTCAGTCTTATCATCTACTGATATCATTACGTAGTCACCAAGTCTTGCAGGAGGTCTTAGCTTTGATCTGTCTCGAAGAGTTATTCGTCCTTCATTCTCTATTTCTCTATCTGGCAAAATCTCATCGTTTATCGCTTCCAAGCGTTCTGGTAATGTTTGCTCTGATAAATCGTTGTCCACATCATCAGTTTCATCATGCTCATCTTGAGTTTCCGAAGATAATTCTGGGATTCCGTTATTTATCTCTGTGTTAGGTGTATCTTCAAACGATTCAGGAGGTATACACTCTTGAAATGTATCTGTACTTTCATTTGCTTCCTCCCTTACATCATGAATCGTTCTATTATTCTCCTCCCTTGCAGAAAGATTCGTTGGTAATCGTAGACTTATTTCCATCTCAGAGTTTTCCTCAGCAGATTTAGATCCAATATTCAATTTCATGTCAGATCTGCAGACTGCTGACTCTTGAAATACTACGTCTCTTGATCGTACCAGTGAATTTCCATCCAGAAGACGATACCCGTCATCATTATCATAACCGATCAATAAACATTTTTTTGCTTTCTTGTCCAATTTCGTACGCTTTTGCTTGGGTACATGGGCATAACAAGGACTTCCAATGATTCTTAAATGACTTATCTTTGGTTTCTTGTTAAACCATAATTCGTATGGTGATTTACCATCAATAGGAGTGTGTCCTGTACGATTTAGCACATACGCTGCGGTATTTATAAGTTCTGCCCAACAGGCAATAGGCAACTCTTCGTGCGCGTACATCATGGCACGAGCGGCTTCGACAAGCGTTCTATTCTCCCTTTCACTACAACCATTTTGCTGTGGCGTATATGGCATAACCAATCTATGCTTGATGCCATATCTTTGTAGTATTGTTCGAGTTTTCTCGTTGTCAAACTCTCCACCATTGTCGCTTAATAGTTCTTTTACTACATGACCAGCTACTTTGCTTTCTTCTAGCATCAGTTGAAGCTTTAAATGGACTTCAGACTTCTGTTTCATGAAGTATACATAACGGTATTTGCTGAAATCGTCTTTAAATAGAACGAAATATTGATATCTTTTGTATGAAAATGGAAAAGGTCCACACACGTCTGAATGTATCATCTCGCCAGGTATCTTTGCTCTGTCTCTGGTTCCAAAAGGTCGCCTTTTCATTTTTCCAAAGCTACAACCTTCGCAACATTCATGTGTATTATTCGGTACCTTAATCTTCAGTTCCCTTTCAATTAACTTCTTCACATGCGTTTTGCTTTGATGTACAAGTCTTTCATGATAAATCTGTAATACATCTTGGCGTATCAGTGCATTAATTTCGACTAGAATTGGTGGCATTACATTCTTCACATTAAGTTTAAACAGCCCTCCTCTTTTCTTTCGAATGCCTGTAACTTTGACTTGACCTTTAGATTTCAATCTACAGAACTCGGGGTCAGATTCAAATAAACTTTGCGGTAATCTATCTTGCGCTGCTAATAATGAGAATAAATTTTTCTGCAGTGTTGGCACACACCACACATCGCATAAGGTTATCATTTCTTTATGATCGCCAACCGTAGCTTCAAGTTTTATGTCACCTTTACCAGTGGCATCTACTTTCTCGCCATTCGCTGTCATTACCGTATGCTGTGAACCAAAAACTTCAAACGTATGGAATAAATCTCTCCTGAATGTGACGTGGCTTGTAGCTCCACTGTCCAGATACCAATTATCTTTGTCAGGGTATAAGCATCTGTCAACGTTCATTAGGACTGTACTATTCACATTATTTGTATTTGTGTTTGGCTTGGGAGGTCGACCATCACTCAACCACTTAGAGCATTTTCTTACCTTGTGTCCATCTTGACCACAGTAATTGCACTTTATCTTTTTATTGTAAGCCTTGTTTACTTTCTTCTGAAAAGCTTTAACTGTAAGAGCTTGGTTACTCACACTTGTAGACATAGAAGCCGAACCACGGACCTCTGCTACCAACTGGTTGATATGGAAGTATAAAATATCTATGTTACTGAAGGGAATCCCAAAAGCCCTAGATCTATTAGAAGGTAGATATGAAAAAGCTTTATGTACAGATGACAAAACTGCTTCAGAAAAGTTTCAAGAACTAGATAGCACGGTTCTTATAATTCTTACGAGCAATATGAAAGATGAAATTGTTCAAAGAATAATGCGTTTCGAGTCTTCTAAAGAAGTATGGGATGAACTAAAAAGGTTGTTTGATGGAGATGGTGACGATTTAGTATATGACAATTGCCTAAAGTTCTTTGAGTACAAGAAGCAACTGGATGACAATATGGCTATACATCTTTCAAAGCTGAAGAATATTTGGTTCAAACTAAACAAAGAAATTACGAAGCTTGAAGGAAACAATGAGTTACCAGAGGTACTATTGATATGTAAGATTTTAGATACTTTACCAGAGGAATACCTTACTTTCAAATCTAGTTGGCTACTTATGAGTAAAAAGGAGAGGACTATAGAGAGACTAACCTCACAACTCTGTGCCTTTGAAAGAAACATAGATACACAGGCTTCTATGTCTACAAGTGTGAGTAACCAAGCTCTTACAGTTAAAGCTTTTCAGAAGAAAGTAAACAAGGCTTACAATAAAAAGATAAAGTGCAATTACTGTGGTCAAGATGGACACAAGGTAAGAAAATGCTCTAAGTGGTTGAGTGATGGTCGACCTCCCAAGCCAAACACAAATACAAATAATGTGAATAGTACAGTCCTAATGAACGTTGACAGATGCTTATACCCTGACAAAGATAATTGGTATCTGGACAGTGGAGCTACAAGCCACGTCACATTCAGGAGAGATTTATTCCATACGTTTGAAGTTTTTGGTTCACAGCATACGGTAATGACAGCGAATGGCGAGAAAGTAGATGCCACTGGTAAAGGTGACATAAAACTTGAAGCTACGGTTGGCGATCATAAAGAAATGATAACCTTATGCGATGTGTGGTGTGTGCCAACACTGCAGAAAAATTTATTCTCATTATTAGCAGCGCAAGATAGATTACCGCAAAGTTTATTTGAATCTGACCCCGAGTTCTGTAGATTGAAATCTAAAGGTCAAGTCAAAGTTACAGGCATTCGAAAGAAAAGAGGAGGGCTGTTTAAACTTAATGTGAAGAATGTAATGCCACCAATTCTAGTCGAAATTAATGCACTGATACGCCAAGATGTATTACAGATTTATCATGAAAGACTTGTACATCAAAGCAAAACGCATGTGAAGAAGTTAATTGAAAGGGAACTGAAGATTAAGGTACCGAATAATACACATGAATGTTGCGAAGGTTGTAGCTTTGGAAAAATGAAAAGGCGACCTTTTGGAACCAGAGACAGAGCAAAGATACCTGGCGAGATGATACATTCAGACGTGTGTGGACCTTTTCCATTTTTATACAAAAGATATCAATATTTCGTTCTATTTAAAGACGATTTCAGCAAATACCGTTATGTATACTTCATGAAACAGAAGTCTGAAGTCCATTTAAAGCTTCAACTGATGCTAGAAGAAAGCAAAGTAGCTGGTCATGTAGTAAAAGAACTATTAAGCGACAATGGTGGAGAGTTTGACAACGAGAAAACTCGAACAATACTACAAAGATATGGCATCAAGCATAGATTGGTTATGCCATATACGCCACAGCAAAATGGTTGTAGTGAAAGGGAGAATAGAACGCTTGTCGAAGCCGCTCGTGCCATGATGTACGCGCACGAAGAGTTGCCTATTGCCTGTTGGGCAGAACTTATAAATACCGCAGCGTATGTGCTAAATCGTACAGGACACACTCCTATTGATGGTAAATCACCATACGAATTATGGTTTAACAAGAAACCAAAGATAAGTCATTGACATGTTAGAGGTTGATTATTCTCTATGGTTTTTGTATTGTCAAAATATAAGAAAAAGAAGCACTTAAAAATAATAGAATTATATTAGCTGTCAAAAGGAGAAATATATGGTTTTAATTTCACGGATTTAAATTCCTCACAACATGGTAGCAGAGCGTGGTTCTTTTTAAAATCGATATTACAAAATACGATAACAGTGTTTATTAGTGAATATGGCAACCAAACCAGATATCACGAGATTTAACATTGGGAACCTAGATGGCACCAACTGGTTGATATGGAAGTATAAAATATCTATGTTACTGAAGGGAATCCCAAAAGCCCTAGATCTATTAGAAGGTAGATATGAAAAAGCTTTATGTACAGATGACAAAACTGCTTCAGAAAAGTTTCAAGAACTAGATAGCACGGTTCTTATAATTCTTACGAGCAATATGAAAGATGAAATTGTTCAAAGAATAATGCGTTTCGAGTCTTCTAAAGAAGTATGGGATGAACTAAAAAGGTTGTTTGATGGAGATGGTGACGATTTAGTATATGACAATTGCCTAAAGTTCTTTGAGTACAAGAAGCAACTGGATGACAATATGGCTATACATCTTTCAAAGCTGAAGAATATTTGGTTCAAACTAAACAAAGAAATTACGAAGCTTGAAGGAAACAATGAGTTACCAGAGGTACTATTGATATGTAAGATTTTAGATACTTTACCAGAGGAATACCTTACTTTCAAATCTAGTTGGCTACTTATGAGTAAAAAGGAGAGGACTATAGAGAGACTAACCTCACAACTCTGTGCCTTTGAAAGAAACATAGATACACAGGCTTCTATGTCTACAAGTGTGAGTAACCAAGCTCTTACAGTTAAAGCTTTTCAGAAGAAAGTAAACAAGGCTTACAATAAAAAGATAAAGTGCAATTACTGTGGTCAAGATGGACACAAGGTAAGAAAATGCTCTAAGTGGTTGAGTGATGGTCGACCTCCCAAGCCAAACACAAATACAAATAATGTGAATAGTACAGTCCTAATGAACGTTGACAGATGCTTATACCCTGACAAAGATAATTGGTATCTGGACAGTGGAGCTACAAGCCACGTCACATTCAGGAGAGATTTATTCCATACGTTTGAAGTTTTTGGTTCACAGCATACGGTAATGACAGCGAATGGCGAGAAAGTAGATGCCACTGGTAAAGGTGACATAAAACTTGAAGCTACGGTTGGCGATCATAAAGAAATGATAACCTTATGCGATGTGTGGTGTGTGCCAACACTGCAGAAAAATTTATTCTCATTATTAGCAGCGCAAGATAGATTACCGCAAAGTTTATTTGAATCTGACCCCGAGTTCTGTAGATTGAAATCTAAAGGTCAAGTCAAAGTTACAGGCATTCGAAAGAAAAGAGGAGGGCTGTTTAAACTTAATGTGAAGAATGTAATGCCACCAATTCTAGTCGAAATTAATGCACTGATACGCCAAGATGTATTACAGATTTATCATGAAAGACTTGTACATCAAAGCAAAACGCATGTGAAGAAGTTAATTGAAAGGGAACTGAAGATTAAGGTACCGAATAATACACATGAATGTTGCGAAGGTTGTAGCTTTGGAAAAATGAAAAGGCGACCTTTTGGAACCAGAGACAGAGCAAAGATACCTGGCGAGATGATACATTCAGACGTGTGTGGACCTTTTCCATTTTCATACAAAAGATATCAATATTTCGTTCTATTTAAAGACGATTTCAGCAAATACCGTTATGTATACTTCATGAAACAGAAGTCTGAAGTCCATTTAAAGCTTCAACTGATGCTAGAAGAAAGCAAAGTAGCTGGTCATGTAGTAAAAGAACTATTAAGCGACAATGGTGGAGAGTTTGACAACGAGAAAACTCGAACAATACTACAAAGATATGGCATCAAGCATAGATTGGTTATGCCATATACGCCACAGCAAAATGGTTGTAGTGAAAGGGAGAATAGAACGCTTGTCGAAGCCGCTCGTGCCATGATGTACGCGCACGAAGAGTTGCCTATTGCCTGTTGGGCAGAACTTATAAATACCGCAGCGTATGTGCTAAATCGTACAGGACACACTCCTATTGATGGTAAATCACCATACGAATTATGGTTTAACAAGAAACCAAAGATAAGTCATTTAAGAATCATTGGAAGTCCTTGTTATGCCCATGTACCCAAGCAAAAGCGTACGAAATTGGACAAGAAAGCAAAAAAATGTTTATTGATCGGTTATGATAATGATGACGGGTATCGTCTTCTGGATGGAAATTCACTGGTACGATCAAGAGACGTAGTATTTCAAGAGTCAGCAGTCTGCAGATCTGACATGAAATTGAATTTTGGATCTAAATCTGCTGAGGAAAACTCTGAGATGGAAATAAGTCTACGATTACCAACGAATCTTTCTGCAAGGGAGGAGAATAATAGAACGATTCATGATGTAAGGGAGGAAGCAAATGAAAGTACAGATACATTTCAAGAGTGTATACCTCCTGAATCGTTTGAAGATACACCTAACACAGAGATAAATAACGGAATCCCAGAATTATCTTCGGAAACTCAAGATGAGCATGATGAAACTGATGATGTGGACAACGATTTATCAGAGCAAACATTACCAGAACGCTTGGAAGCGATAAACGATGAGATTTTGCCAGATAGAGAAATAGAGAATGAAGGACGAATAACTCTTCGAGACAGATCAAAGCTAAGACCTCCTGCAAGACTTGGTGACTACGTAATGATATCAGTAGATGATAAGACTGAAAATGATGAACCTACAACATATACTGACGTACTACAGAGTCAAGACAAGGAGCATTGGTTTAAAGCAATGAAAAGTGAAATTAAGTCCTTAGAAGAAAATAAAACCTGGTCTCTAGTTGATCTACCCAAGGATCGCAAAGCTATCTCGTGCAAATGGATCTATAAAATCAAAACGAACGCTGATGGTACAATCGACAAATACAAAGCAAGGCTTGTTGCTCGAGGTTTTTCCCAACAACCCGGAGTTGACTTTGACGAAACGTTTAGTCCTGTTGCAAAAATGACGACAATCAGATCGATCATAAGTGTTGCTGCAAACGAAGGTTTATCTCTTACTCAATTTGATGTCACAACTGCTTTTCTAAATGGGTCTATCGATGAAGAGATATACATGAAACAGCCAGAAGGTATCAATGACGGAACTAAACGAGTTTGCAAGTTAAAGAGAAGTCTATACGGACTTAAGCAAGCACCAAGATGTTGGAATAAGTGCATCGTGGATTACTTGAAGACCATAGGCTTTCAACAAAGTCAAAGTGATCCTTGCTTATTTATTCGAAAGCGATTGCAAAATAAAATCATTTTGGCATTATATGTCGATGACGGACTCGTAGCTGCAACAAAGCAGAAGGATGCAGATAAGTTTATGGCAGAACTTAAACGAAGGTTTAAGATAACCGTAAAGCCTGCAGACTACTATCTAGGTTTGCAACTACTATACAAAGATGATGGCTCCATAAGTATAACGCAGAAACATTACACTGAAAAGGTTTTAGCTAGGTTTGGGATGAACAGCTGTAAATCAGTAACTACACCTATTATCAGAGATTCGGAACTACGACAGTCTGAAAGAGAGGGCATAGACGAGAAGTCATACCCTTATAGGCAAGCTGTTGGTGCCTTAGCGTACCTCATGGTAGGAACACGACCTGATATTGCCTACGCTGTTGGTGTCGTTTCCAGAAGCCTAGAAAATCCTTCAAAAGAAGATGTATTAAAGGTAAAGCGAATAATGCGCTATCTACAAGGGACATCAAGCTATGGAATAACGTACAAAAAGGATTGCAAGTCCGGAATATTAGAAAGTTTTAGTGACTCCGATCATGCAGGAGACGTCAAGGACGGTCGCTCGACTAGTGGCATCCTTTGTTTATACGCTGGCGGACCTATCTCCTGGGCAAGTCGTAAACAGTCATCGGTTGCTATTTCCTCGACTGAAGCTGAAATAGTTGCAGCCAGCGAAACAGCACGAGAAATAGTATGGCTGCAAAGATTATTTGATGAAATTTCTGCTCTGAAGGATGTTCCCATACTGCAAATTGACAATGACGCCGCTGTGAAGTTGGCTCAAAATCCTGAACTGCATAGAAGAACAAAGCACATTGCAATCAGACACTTCTATGTGAGAGAACTAGTTGCAGATGGAAGACTTAAGGTTCAGCACGTTGGTACACAACTTCAAAGTGCTGATTTCTTAACAAAGGCTCTTAGCAGGCCATCTATGATAACAATATTGAACCGAATTGGTTTACATTGTTTGTTAAATTAGTTTTTTTTTATAATAGACTGTACAAAAGGGAGGATGTTAGAGGTTGATTATTCTCTATGGTTTTTGTATTGTCAAAATATAAGAAAAAGAAGCACTTAAAATAATAGAATTATATTAGCTGTCAAAAGGAGAAATATATGGTTTTAATTTTCACGGATTTAAATTCCTCACAACATGGACTTCAGACTTCTGTTTCATGAAGTATACATAACGGTATTTGCTGAAATCGTCTTTAAATAGAACGAAATATTGATATCTTTTGTATGAAAATGTAAGAGATAAACCTTCGTTTGCAGCAACACTTATGATCGATCTGATTGTCGTCATTTTTGCAACAGGACTAAACGTTTCGTCAAAGTCAACTCCGGGTTGTTGGGAAAAACCTCGAGCAACAAGCCTTGCTTTGTATTTGTCGATTGTACCATCAGCGTTCGTTTTGATTTTATAGATCCATTTGCACGAGATAGCTTTGCGATCCTTGGGTAGATCAACTAGAGACCAGGTTTTATTTTCTTCTAAGGACTTAATTTCACTTTTCATTGCTTTAAACCAATGCTCCTTGTCTTGACTCTGTAGTACGTCAGTATATGTTGTAGGTTCATCATTTTCAGTCTTATCATCTACTGATATCATTACGTAGTCACCAAGTCTTGCAGGAGGTCTTAGCTTTGATCTGTCTCGAAGAGTTATTCGTCCTTCATTCTCTATTTCTCTATCTGGCAAAATCTCATCGTTTATCGCTTCCAAGCGTTCTGGTAATGTTTGCTCTGATAAATCGTTGTCCACATCATCAGTTTCATCATGCTCATCTTGAGTTTCCGAAGATAATTCTGGGATTCCGTTATTTATCTCTGTGTTAGGTGTATCTTCAAACGATTCAGGAGGTATACACTCTTGAAATGTATCTGTACTTTCATTTGCTTCCTCCCTTACATCATGAATCGTTCTATTATTCTCCTCCCTTGCAGAAAGATTCGTTGGTAATCGTAGACTTATTTCCATCTCAGAGTTTTCCTCAGCAGATTTAGATCCAATATTCAATTTCATGTCAGATCTGCAGACTGCTGACTCTTGAAATACTACGTCTCTTGATCGTACCAGTGAATTTCCATCCAGAAGACGATACCCGTCATCATTATCATAACCGATCAATAAACATTTTTTTGCTTTCTTGTCCAATTTCGTACGCTTTTGCTTGGGTACATGGGCATAACAAGGACTTCCAATGATTCTTAAATGACTTATCTTTGGTTTCTTGTTAAACCATAATTCGTATGGTGATTTACCATCAATAGGAGTGTGTCCTGTACGATTTAGCACATACGCTGCGGTATTTATAAGTTCTGCCCAACAGGCAATAGGCAACTCTTCGTGCGCGTACATCATGGCACGAGCGGCTTCGACAAGCGTTCTATTCTCCCTTTCACTACAACCATTTTGCTGTGGCGTATATGGCATAACCAATCTATGCTTGATGCCATATCTTTGTAGTATTGTTCGAGTTTTCTCGTTGTCAAACTCTCCACCATTGTCGCTTAATAGTTCTTTTACTACATGACCAGCTACTTTGCTTTCTTCTAGCATCAGTTGAAGCTTTAAATGGACTTCAGACTTCTGTTTCATGAAGTATACATAACGGTATTTGCTGAAATCGTCTTTAAATAGAACGAAATATTGATATCTTTTGTATGAAAATGGAAAAGGTCCACACACGTCTGAATGTATCATCTCGCCAGGTATCTTTGCTCTGTCTCTGGTTCCAAAAGGTCGCCTTTTCATTTTTCCAAAGCTACAACCTTCGCAACATTCATGTGTATTATTCGGTACCTTAATCTTCAGTTCCCTTTCAATTAACTTCTTCACATGCGTTTTGCTTTGATGTACAAGTCTTTCATGATAAATCTGTAATACATCTTGGCGTATCAGTGCATTAATTTCGACTAGAATTGGTGGCATTACATTCTTCACATTAAGTTTAAACAGCCCTCCTC
Source organism: Cerastis rubricosa (assembly GCA_949152445.1). Taxonomy (NCBI): domain Eukaryota; kingdom Metazoa; phylum Arthropoda; class Insecta; order Lepidoptera; family Noctuidae; genus Cerastis; species Cerastis rubricosa. The sequence continues at coordinate 13,459,623 of OX424549.1, forward strand.
TTTTCTTTCGAATGCCTGTAACTTTGACTTGACCTTTAGATTTCAATCTACAGAACTCGGGGTCAGATTCAAATAAACTTTGCGGTAATCTATCTTGCGCTGCTAATAATGAGAATAAATTTTTCTGCAGTGTTGGCACACACCACACATCGCATAAGGTTATCATTTCTTTATGATCGCCAACCGTAGCTTCAAGTTTTATGTCACCTTTACCAGTGGCATCTACTTTCTCGCCATTCGCTGTCATTACCGTATGCTGTGAACCAAAAACTTCAAACGTATGGAATAAATCTCTCCTGAATGTGACGTGGCTTGTAGCTCCACTGTCCAGATACCAATTATCTTTGTCAGGGTATAAGCATCTGTCAACGTTCATTAGGACTGTACTATTCACATTATTTGTATTTGTGTTTGGCTTGGGAGGTCGACCATCACTCAACCACTTAGAGCATTTTCTTACCTTGTGTCCATCTTGACCACAGTAATTGCACTTTATCTTTTTATTGTAAGCCTTGTTTACTTTCTTCTGAAAAGCTTTAACTGTAAGAGCTTGGTTACTCACACTTGTAGACATAGAAGCCGAACCACGGACCTCTGCTACCAACTGGTTGATATGGAAGTATAAAATATCTATGTTACTGAAGGGAATCCCAAAAGCCCTAGATCTATTAGAAGGTAGATATGAAAAAGCTTTATGTACAGATGACAAAACTGCTTCAGAAAAGTTTCAAGAACTAGATAGCACGGTTCTTATAATTCTTACGAGCAATATGAAAGATGAAATTGTTCAAAGAATAATGCGTTTCGAGTCTTCTAAAGAAGTATGGGATGAACTAAAAAGGTTGTTTGATGGAGATGGTGACGATTTAGTATATGACAATTGCCTAAAGTTCTTTGAGTACAAGAAGCAACTGGATGACAATATGGCTATACATCTTTCAAAGCTGAAGAATATTTGGTTCAAACTAAACAAAGAAATTACGAAGCTTGAAGGAAACAATGAGTTACCAGAGGTACTATTGATATGTAAGATTTTAGATACTTTACCAGAGGAATACCTTACTTTCAAATCTAGTTGGCTACTTATGAGTAAAAAGGAGAGGACTATAGAGAGACTAACCTCACAACTCTGTGCCTTTGAAAGAAACATAGATACACAGGCTTCTATGTCTACAAGTGTGAGTAACCAAGCTCTTACAGTTAAAGCTTTTCAGAAGAAAGTAAACAAGGCTTACAATAAAAAGATAAAGTGCAATTACTGTGGTCAAGATGGACACAAGGTAAGAAAATGCTCTAAGTGGTTGAGTGATGGTCGACCTCCCAAGCCAAACACAAATACAAATAATGTGAATAGTACAGTCCTAATGAACGTTGACAGATGCTTATACCCTGACAAAGATAATTGGTATCTGGACAGTGGAGCTACAAGCCACGTCACATTCAGGAGAGATTTATTCCATACGTTTGAAGTTTTTGGTTCACAGCATACGGTAATGACAGCGAATGGCGAGAAAGTAGATGCCACTGGTAAAGGTGACATAAAACTTGAAGCTACGGTTGGCGATCATAAAGAAATGATAACCTTATGCGATGTGTGGTGTGTGCCAACACTGCAGAAAAATTTATTCTCATTATTAGCAGCGCAAGATAGATTACCGCAAAGTTTATTTGAATCTGACCCCGAGTTCTGTAGATTGAAATCTAAAGGTCAAGTCAAAGTTACAGGCATTCGAAAGAAAAGAGGAGGGCTGTTTAAACTTAATGTGAAGAATGTAATGCCACCAATTCTAGTCGAAATTAATGCACTGATACGCCAAGATGTATTACAGATTTATCATGAAAGACTTGTACATCAAAGCAAAACGCATGTGAAGAAGTTAATTGAAAGGGAACTGAAGATTAAGGTACCGAATAATACACATGAATGTTGCGAAGGTTGTAGCTTTGGAAAAATGAAAAGGCGACCTTTTGGAACCAGAGACAGAGCAAAGATACCTGGCGAGATGATACATTCAGACGTGTGTGGACCTTTTCCATTTTCATACAAAAGATATCAATATTTCGTTCTATTTAAAGACGATTTCAGCAAATACCGTTATGTATACTTCATGAAACAGAAGTCTGAAGTCCATTTAAAGCTTCAACTGATGCTAGAAGAAAGCAAAGTAGCTGGTCATGTAGTAAAAGAACTATTAAGCGACAATGGTGGAGAGTTTGACAACGAGAAAACTCGAACAATACTACAAAGATATGGCATCAAGCATAGATTGGTTATGCCATATACGCCACAGCAAAATGGTTGTAGTGAAAGGGAGAATAGAACGCTTGTCGAAGCCGCTCGTGCCATGATGTACGCGCACGAAGAGTTGCCTATTGCCTGTTGGGCAGAACTTATAAATACCGCAGCGTATGTGCTAAATCGTACAGGACACACTCCTATTGATGGTAAATCACCATACGAATTATGGTTTAACAAGAAACCAAAGATAAGTCATTTAAGAATCATTGGAAGTCCTTGTTATGCCCATGTACCCAAGCAAAAGCGTACGAAATTGGACAAGAAAGCAAAAAAATGTTTATTGATCGGTTATGATAATGATGACGGGTATCGTCTTCTGGATGGAAATTCACTGGTACGATCAAGAGACGTAGTATTTCAAGAGTCAGCAGTCTGCAGATCTGACATGAAATTGAATTTTGGATCTAAATCTGCTGAGGAAAACTCTGAGATGGAAATAAGTCTACGATTACCAACGAATCTTTCTGCAAGGGAGGAGAATAATAGAACGATTCATGATGTAAGGGAGGAAGCAAATGAAAGTACAGATACATTTCAAGAGTGTATACCTCCTGAATCGTTTGAAGATACACCTAACACAGAGATAAATAACGGAATCCCAGAATTATCTTCGGAAACTCAAGATGAGCATGATGAAACTGATGATGTGGACAACGATTTATCAGAGCAAACATTACCAGAACGCTTGGAAGCGATAAACGATGAGATTTTGCCAGATAGAGAAATAGAGAATGAAGGACGAATAACTCTTCGAGACAGATCAAAGCTAAGACCTCCTGCAAGACTTGGTGACTACGTAATGATATCAGTAGATGATAAGACTGAAAATGATGAACCTACAACATATACTGACGTACTACAGAGTCAAGACAAGGAGCATTGGTTTAAAGCAATGAAAAGTGAAATTAAGTCCTTAGAAGAAAATAAAACCTGGTCTCTAGTTGATCTACCCAAGGATCGCAAAGCTATCTCGTGCAAATGGATCTATAAAATCAAAACGAACGCTGATGGTACAATCGACAAATACAAAGCAAGGCTTGTTGCTCGAGGTTTTTCCCAACAACCCGGAGTTGACTTTGACGAAACGTTTAGTCCTGTTGCAAAAATGACGACAATCAGATCGATCATAAGTGTTGCTGCAAACGAAGGTTTATCTCTTACTCAATTTGATGTCACAACTGCTTTTCTAAATGGGTCTATCGATGAAGAGATATACATGAAACAGCCAGAAGGTATCAATGACGGAACTAAACGAGTTTGCAAGTTAAAGAGAAGTCTATACGGACTTAAGCAAGCACCAAGATGTTGGAATAAGTGCATCGTGGATTACTTGAAGACCATAGGCTTTCAACAAAGTCAAAGTGATCCTTGCTTATTTATTCGAAAGCGATTGCAAAATAAAATCATTTTGGCATTATATGTCGATGACGGACTCGTAGCTGCAACAAAGCAGAAGGATGCAGATAAGTTTATGGCAGAACTTAAACGAAGGTTTAAGATAACCGTAAAGCCTGCAGACTACTATCTAGGTTTGCAACTACTATACAAAGATGATGGCTCCATAAGTATAACGCAGAAACATTACACTGAAAAGGTTTTAGCTAGGTTTGGGATGAACAGCTGTAAATCAGTAACTACACCTATTATCAGAGATTCGGAACTACGACAGTCTGAAAGAGAGGGCATAGACGAGAAGTCATACCCTTATAGGCAAGCTGTTGGTGCCTTAGCGTACCTCATGGTAGGAACACGACCTGATATTGCCTACGCTGTTGGTGTCGTTTCCAGAAGCCTAGAAAATCCTTCAAAAGAAGATGTATTAAAGGTAAAGCGAATAATGCGCTATCTACAAGGGACATCAAGCTATGGAATAACGTACAAAAAGGATTGCAAGTCCGGAATATTAGAAAGTTTTAGTGACTCCGATCATGCAGGAGACGTCAAGGACGGTCGCTCGACTAGTGGCATCCTTTGTTTATACGCTGGCGGACCTATCTCCTGGGCAAGTCGTAAACAGTCATCGGTTGCTATTTCCTCGACTGAAGCTGAAATAGTTGCAGCCAGCGAAACAGCACGAGAAATAGTATGGCTGCAAAGACTATTTGATGAAATTTCTGCTCTGAAGGATGTTCCCATACTGCAAATTGACAATGACGCCGCTGTGAAGTTGGCTCAAAATCCTGAACTGCATAGAAGAACAAAGCACATTGCAATCAGACACTTCTATGTGAGAGAACTAGTTGCAGATGGAAGACTTAAGGTTCAGCACGTTGGTACACAACTTCAAAGTGCTGATTTCTTAACAAAGGCTCTTAGCAGGCCATCTATGATAACAATATTGAACCGAATTGGTTTACATTGTTTGTTAAATTAGTATTTTTTTTATAATAGACTGTACAAAAGGGAGGATGTTAGAGGTTGATTATTCTCTATGGTTTTTGTATTGTCAAAATATAAGAAAAAGAAGCACTTAAAAATAATAGAATTATATTAGCTGTCAAAAGGAGAAATATATGGTTTTAATTTCACGGATTTAAATTCCTCACAACATGGAAGCGTGCTGGGCCCATAACCTTTTGCGGGTGTTCCTTCAGATTAAATAACAACTTCCAAAATGATTTCACTTCAATATAATTACTCAGAGCATTTCCAACAAATATACATTCTATAAAAATCAACACGACATGTTATCTCAAAAACTGCTTAAACTCAAGTGTCATCTATCATTCTTTTGGATAGAACGTTCAAGAATACAAACCAAACTTCTTAAGATCCCATAAACAATTTAGCCTGCCAGTAATCTACAACATTAAATTACTATTTCCATAACATCCCCTCTTAATTTTATGTCTATTATAATATAAACAACATCCTCTATAAAACCTTCATTAATCTCATTTATAACCCAACTTAATTAACCCACCCAACTTAACTAACTATTACAAACAAACTTTAGAATTAATTAATCTAAACACCTTACTTAACTATCATAAACATTACAATTTCAAATTAATTCTCAAACAACCTTATAACTACTTAACTTACTTAACACATCACATTGCACAATGTTCTTTAAGTGTCACTCACTATACACTGTCTCAATCTCAAAAACTTTGTTCTATCAAGAGGTTTGGTCAATATATCTGCCAAATTATTTTTCGTCGGACAATAGTGAATCTCCAACAAATTTTTATCTATTTTCTCCTTAATGAAATGATATTTAACATCAATATGTTTGCTCCTTCTATTTAGAATTCCATTCTTAATCAAAACTATAGCAGATTGATTATCAACAAACAATTCAGTTTTGGGCAGTTTACCTGTCAACTCAAAGATCAGACTCTGAATGTATAATAGGTCTTTTATACATTCGGCTGCAGAAATATATTCAGCCTCAGTACTTGAAAGAGCAGTGACTGACTGTTTACGTGAACACCAATGAATTGGACCACCACCATAAAATATGACAAAGCCAGTCGTACTTTTCCTAGTATCAGGATCACCTGCAAAGTCTGCATCACAATAAGCTTTTAAAGACAAATCTTTACCACGAACAAACTGTATCCCACTGCTAACTGTGTTTTTTATATACCTAAAGAGATTCCTGACATTCTTAAAATCATTTAAACCAGGATGTTCCTGGTGCCTACTGCAATATCCAACATGAAAAGATAAATCCAATCTTGTCTTATTAACCAAATATAACAATGAACCAATCAATTGTCTATATATATGCACATCATCAACTCCCACTTTCCCCTCTTGATGTGTATCTACCAAAATATCTGGATGACTACTATCTTTTAAGTTTTCATACTTAAACTTTTCCAAAATTTGATTGATATAACTTTCTTGATGAATCTTAATAAAATTCTGTTCTACTTTAATATCAAATCCTATAAATTTTTCTGTTTTATCAAATTTCCTCATTTCAAATTCTTTTTCCAATTTATATAGAATTTTATTCAATTCAATCTCGCTTTCACCAATTAAAATACCATCATCTACATAAATAGCCAAATATATTTCTTTTTCTTTATTAACAAACACACATGGATCTGATTTTAATTGTATCAATCCTAATTTCTTCAAAACCTCAGTTAATTTCTTGTTCCACATAAGTGGTGCTTGTTTTAATCCATATAAACTTTTCTTTAGTTTACAAATCTTATTTTCTTTATTTTCCACCTCATATCCCAATGGTATTTCCATATAAACTTCCTCATCTAACTCCCCATATAAAAAAGCCGTTTTGACATCAAATTGTTTAATTTTTAAACCTTTTTGTGCTGCAATCGCCAACAACAATCTCACACTACTTGCATTAACAACGGGACTATATGTCTCTTTATAGTCAATATTATATTTTTGTAGAAAACCTCTTGCTACTAATCTCGCCTTATATCTTCCACCAGGCTTTATTGTAAATATCCATTTACTTGTTATAATCTTTCTATTTTTCCCTTGACTTTTATTTACAATTTCCCAAGTTTTATTTTTCTCTAGCGAGTCTTTTTCCTCTTTCATTGCTTTTTCCCATAAATCCTTATCAAAACTATTAAAAACATCTGTATATGTTAAAAATGAAGTATCCAAATCATAATCTTTTAAATATGCTGGCATTCTCCTTTCTCTTCTCGGTCTTTCTCTCAAACCATCACCAACTACTGGTTCAATTGCATCTTCAAACTCAACTTCCCCTCTCAAAGTATTATCCTCTTCAACACAAACTCTCATCTCCTCAACGCTGTCCTCAAAAACATCATTATCTTCCTCAATTCCTCCTTCAACTCTAACTTCATCATTACAAACTCCTTCGTCAATAACTTCATCATTAAAAACTCCTTCGTCAATAACTTCATCACCACTTACATCCGCATCACCAATTTCTGCATCACCATCACTACAAAACCCATCATTACTTTCACCACTAAAAACATCACTAACCAACTCCTTAAATAAACTCTCCAAATCACTCTGTTTCACTCTACACTTACTCATTTTTAAAAATTCTGCAACATCACTCTTATTATTATTAAACACCACATCTCTCGAGTAAATAATTCTAAAATCTGAAGGATCCCATATCTTATAACCATTATTTGTAAACCCTACTAATAGCCCTTTACTGCTTCTGGAGTCAAGTTTATTCAAATTGTAATTATTTTTATAATAAGCCAACGAACCAAAAATATTTAAATGTTTTAAATTCGGTATTCTATTAAACCACATTTCAGCTGGTGTTTTAATATTAATTGTATTTGCAGTTCTGTTTAATAAATATGCTGATGTTAATACCGCTTCTCCCCATAAATTAAGTGGTAAGAGCATATCAAAAAGTAATGCTCTTGTTCTTTCCATTAAAGATCTATTTAATCTTTCTGCTTTTCCATTTAATTGTGGAGAATATGGAATTGTGTAATCAATATTTATACCTTTGAGTTTCCGAAGATAATTCTGGGATTCCGTTATTTATCTCTGTGTTAGGTGTATCTTCAAACGATTCAGGAGGTATACACTCTTGAAATGTATCTGTACTTTCATTTGCTTCCTCCCTTACATCATGAATCGTTCTATTATTCTCCTCCCTTGCAGAAAGATTCATGTTGTGAGGAATTTAAATCCGTGAAATTAAAACCATATATTTCTCCTTTTGACAGCTAATATAATTCTATTATTTTTAAGTGCTTCTTTTTCTTATATTTTGACAATACAAAAACCATAGAGAATAATCAACCTCTAACATCCTCCCTTTTGTACAGTCTATTATAAAAAAAATACTAATTTAACAAACAATGTAAACCAATTCGGTTCAATATTGTTATCATAGATGGCCTGCTAAGAGCCTTTGTTAAGAAATCAGCACTTTGAAGTTGTGTACCAACGTGCTGAACCTTAAGTCTTCCATCTGCAACTAGTTCTCTCACATAGAAGTGTCTGATTGCAATGTGCTTTGTTCTTCTATGCAGTTCAGGATTTTGAGCCAACTTCACAGCGGCGTCATTGTCAATTTGCAGTATGGGAACATCCTTCAGAGCAGAAATTTCATCAAATAGTCTTTGCAGCCATACTATTTCTCGTGCTGTTTCGCTGGCTGCAACTATTTCAGCTTCAGTCGAGGAAATAGCAACCGATGACTGTTTACGACTTGCCCAGGAGATAGGTCCGCCAGCGTATAAACAAAGGATGCCACTAGTCGAGCGACCGTCCTTGACGTCTCCTGCATGATCGGAGTCACTAAAACTTTCTAATATTCCGGACTTGCAATCCTTTTTGTACGTTATTCCATAGCTTGATGTCCCTTGTAGATAGCGCATTATTCGCTTTACCTTTAATACATCTTCTTTTGAAGGATTTTCTAGGCTTCTGGAAACGACACCAACAGCGTAGGCAATATCAGGTCGTGTTCCTACCATGAGGTACGCTAAGGCACCAACAGCTTGCCTATAAGGGTATGACTTCTCGTCTATGCCCTCTCTTTCAGACTGTCGTAGTTCCGAATCTCTGATAATAGGTGTAGTTACTGATTTACAGCTGTTCATCCCAAACCTAGCTAAAACCTTTTCAGTGTAATGTTTCTGCGTTATACTTATGGAGCCATCATCTTTGTATAGTAGTTGCAAACCTAGATAGTAGTCTGCAGGCTTTACGGTTATCTTAAACCTTCGTTTAAGTTCTGCCATAAACTTATCTGCATCCTTCTGCTTTGTTGCAGCTACGAGTCCGTCATCGACATATAATGCCAAAATGATTTTATTTTGCAATCGCTTTCGAATAAATAAGCAAGGATCACTTTGACTTTGTTGAAAGCCTATGGTCTTCAAGTAATCCACGATGCACTTATTCCAACATCTTGGTGCTTGCTTAAGTCCGTATAGACTTCTCTTTAACTTGCAAACTCGTTTAGTTCCGTCATTGATACCTTCTGGCTGTTTCATGTATATCTCTTCATCGATAGACCCATTTAGAAAAGCAGTTGTGACATCAAATTGAGTAAGAGATAAACCTTCGTTTGCAGCAACACTTATGATCGATCTGATTGTCGTCATTTTTGCAACAGGACTAAACGTTTCGTCAAAGTCAACTCCGGGTTGTTGGGAAAAACCTCGAGCAACAAGCCTTGCTTTGTATTTGTCGATTGTACCATCAGCGTTCGTTTTGATTTTATAGATCCATTTGCACGAGATAGCTTTGCGATCCTTGGGTAGATCAACTAGAGACCAGGTTTTATTTTCTTCTAAGGACTTAATTTCACTTTTCATTGCTTTAAACCAATGCTCCTTGTCTTGACTCTGTAGTACGTCAGTATATGTTGTAGGTTCATCATTTTCAGTCTTATCATCTACTGATATCATTACGTAGTCACCAAGTCTTGCAGGAGGTCTTAGCTTTGATCTGTCTCGAAGAGTTATTCGTCCTTCATTCTCTATTTCTCTATCTGGCAAAATCTCATCGTTTATCGCTTCCAAGCGTTCTGGTAATGTTTGCTCTGATAAATCGTTGTCCACATCATCAGTTTCATCATGCTCATCTTGAGTTTCCGAAGATAATTCTGGGATTCCGTTATTTATCTCTGTGTTAGGTGTATCTTCAAACGATTCAGGAGGTATACACTCTTGAAATGTATCTGTACTTTCATTTGCTTCCTCCCTTACATCATGAATCGTTCTATTATTCTCCTCCCTTGCAGAAAGATTCGTTGGTAATCGTAGACTTATTTCCATCTCAGAGTTTTCCTCAGCAGATTTAGATCCAATATTCAATTTCATGTCAGATCTGCAGACTGCTGACTCTTGAAATACTACGTCTCTTGATCGTACCAGTGAATTTCCATCCAGAAGACGATACCCGTCATCATTATCATAACCGATCAATAAACATTTTTTTGCTTTCTTGTCCAATTTCGTACGCTTTTGCTTGGGTACATGGGCATAACAAGGACTTCCAATGATTCTTAAATGACTTATCTTTGGTTTCTTGTTAAACCATAATTCGTATGGTGATTTACCATCAATAGGAGTGTGTCCTGTACGATTTAGCACATACGCTGCGGTATTTATAAGTTCTGCCCAACAGGCAATAGGCAACTCTTCGTGCGCGTACATCATGGCACGAGCGGCTTCGACAAGCGTTCTATTCTCCCTTTCACTACAACCATTTTGCTGTGGCGTATATGGCATAACCAATCTATGCTTGATGCCATATCTTTGTAGTATTGTTCGAGTTTTCTCGTTGTCAAACTCTCCACCATTGTCGCTTAATAGTTCTTTTACTACATGACCAGCTACTTTGCTTTCTTCTAGCATCAGTTGAAGCTTTAAATGGACTTCAGACTTCTGTTTCATGAAGTATACATAACGGTATTTGCTGAAATCGTCTTTAAATAGAACGAAATATTGATATCTTTTGTATGAAAATGGAAAAGGTCCACACACGTCTGAATGTATCATCTCGCCAGGTATCTTTGCTCTGTCTCTGGTTCCAAAAGGTCGCCTTTTCATTTTTCCAAAGCTACAACCTTCGCAACATTCATGTGTATTATTCGGTACCTTAATCTTCAGTTCCCTTTCAATTAACTTCTTCACATGCGTTTTGCTTTGATGTACAAGTCTTTCATGATAAATCTGTAATACATCTTGGCGTATCAGTGCATTAATTTCGACTAGAATTGGTGGCATTACATTCTTCACATTAAGTTTAAACAGCCCTCCTCTTTTCTTTCGAATGCCTGTAACTTTGACTTGACCTTTAGATTTCAATCTACAGAACTCGGGGTCAGATTCAAATAAACTTTGCGGTAATCTATCTTGCGCTGCTAATAATGAGAATAAATTTTTCTGCAGTGTTGGCACACACCACACATCGCATAAGGTTATCATTTCTTTATGATCGCCAACCGTAGCTTCAAGTTTTATGTCACCTTTACCAGTGGCATCTACTTTCTCGCCATTCGCTGTCATTACCGTATGCTGTGAACCAAAAACTTCAAACGTATGGAATAAATCTCTCCTGAATGTGACGTGGCTTGTAGCTCCACTGTCCAGATACCAATTATCTTTGTCAGGGTATAAGCATCTGTCAACGTTCATTAGGACTGTACTATTCACATTATTTGTATTTGTGTTTGGCTTGGGAGGTCGACCATCACTCAACCACTTAGAGCATTTTCTTACCTTGTGTCCATCTTGACCACAGTAATTGCACTTTATCTTTTTATTGTAAGCCTTGTTTACTTTCTTCTGAAAAGCTTTAACTGTAAGAGCTTGGTTACTCACACTTGTAGACATAGAAGCCTGTGTATCTATGTTTCTTTCAAAGGCACAGAGTTGTGAGGTTAGTCTCTCTATAGTCCTCTCCTTTTTACTCATAAGTAGCCAACTAGATTTGAAAGTAAGGTATTCCTCTGGTAAAGTATCTAAAATCTTACATATCAATAGTACCTCTGGTAACTCATTGTTTCCTTCAAGCTTCGTAATTTCTTTGTTTAGTTTGAACCAAATATTCTTCAGCTTTGAAAGATGTATAGCCATATTGTCATCCAGTTGCTTCTTGTACTCAAAGAACTTTAGGCAATTGTCATATACTAAATCGTCACCATCTCCATCAAACAACCTTTTTAGTTCATCCCATACTTCTTTAGAAGACTCGAAACGCATTATTCTTTGAACAATTTCATCTTTCATATTGCTCGTAAGAATTATAAGAACCGTGCTATCTAGTTCTTGAAACTTTTCTGAAGCAGTTTTGTCATCTGTACATAAAGCTTTTTCATATCTACCTTCTAATAGATCTAGGGCTTTTGGGATTCCCTTCAGTAACATAGATATTTTATACTTCCATATCAACCAGTTGGTGCCATCTAGGTTCCCAATGTTAAATCTCGTGATATCTGGTTTGGTTGCCATATTCACTAATAAACACTGTTATCGTATTTTGTAATATCGATTTTAAAAAGAACCACGGACCTCTGCTACCATGTTGTGAGGAATTTAAATCCGTGAAATTAAAACCATATATTTCTCCTTTTGACAGCTAATATAATTCTATTATTTTAAGTGCTTCTTTTTCTTATATTTTGACAATACAAAAACCATAGAGAATAATCAACCTCTAACATCCTCCCTTTTGTACAGTCTATTATAACTGCTACCAAGAAAAAGAAGCACCTAATATAATTCTATTATTTTAAGTGCTTCTTTTTCTTATATTTTGACAATACAAAAACCATAGAGAATAATCAACCTCTAACATCCTCCCTTTTGTACAGTCTATTATAAAAAAAAACTAATTTAACAAACAATGTAAACCAATTCGGTTCAATATTGTTATCATAGATGGCCTGCTAAGAGCCTTTGTTAAGAAATCAGCACTTTGAAGTTGTGTACCAACGTGCTGAACCTTAAGTCTTCCATCTGCAACTAGTTCTCTCACATAGAAGTGTCTGATTGCAATGTGCTTTGTTCTTCTATGCAGTTCAGGATTTTGAGCCAACTTCACAGCGGCGTCATTGTCAATTTGCAGTATGGGAACATCCTTCAGAGCAGAAATTTCATCAAATAATCTTTGCAGCCATACTATTTCTCGTGCTGTTTCGCTGGCTGCAACTATTTCAGCTTCAGTCGAGGAAATAGCAACCGATGACTGTTTACGACTTGCCCAGGAGATAGGTCCGCCAGCGTATAAACAAAGGATGCCACTAGTCGAGCGACCGTCCTTGACGTCTCCTGCATGATCGGAGTCACTAAAACTTTCTAATATTCCGGACTTGCAATCCTTTTTGTACGTTATTCCATAGCTTGATGTCCCTTGTAGATAGCGCATTATTCGCTTTACCTTTAATACATCTTCTTTTGAAGGATTTTCTAGGCTTCTGGAAACGACACCAACAGCGTAGGCAATATCAGGTCGTGTTCCTACCATGAGGTACGCTAAGGCACCAACAGCTTGCCTATAAGGGTATGACTTCTCGTCTATGCCCTCTCTTTCAGACTGTCGTAGTTCCGAATCTCTGATAATAGGTGTAGTTACTGATTTACAGCTGTTCATCCCAAACCTAGCTAAAACCTTTTCAGTGTAATGTTTCTGCGTTATACTTATGGAGCCATCATCTTTGTATAGTAGTTGCAAACCTAGATAGTAGTCTGCAGGCTTTACGGTTATCTTAAACCTTCGTTTAAGTTCTGCCATAAACTTATCTGCATCCTTCTGCTTTGTTGCAGCTACGAGTCCGTCATCGACATATAATGCCAAAATGATTTTATTTTGCAATCGCTTTCGAATAAATAAGCAAGGATCACTTTGACTTTGTTGAAAGCCTATGGTCTTCAAGTAATCCACGATGCACTTATTCCAACATCTTGGTGCTTGCTTAAGTCCGTATAGACTTCTCTTTAACTTGCAAACTCGTTTAGTTCCGTCATTGATACCTTCTGGCTGTTTCATGTATATCTCTTCATCGATAGACCCATTTAGAAAAGCAGTTGTGACATCAAATTGAGTAAGAGATAAACCTTCGTTTGCAGCAACACTTATGATCGATCTGATTGTCGTCATTTTTGCAACAGGACTAAACGTTTCGTCAAAGTCAACTCCGGGTTGTTGGGAAAAACCTCGAGCAACAAGCCTTGCTTTGTATTTGTCGATTGTACCATCAGCGTTCGTTTTGATTTTATAGATCCATTTGCACGAGATAGCTTTGCGATCCTTGGGTAGATCAACTAGAGACCAGGTTTTATTTTCTTCTAAGGACTTAATTTCACTTTTCATTGCTTTAAACCAATGCTCCTTGTCTTGACTCTGTAGTACGTCAGTATATGTTGTAGGTTCATCATTTTCAGTCTTATCATCTACTGATATCATTACGTAGTCACCAAGTCTTGCAGGAGGTCTTAGCTTTGATCTGTCTCGAAGAGTTATTCGTCCTTCATTCTCTATTTCTCTATCTGGCAAAATCTCATCGTTTATCGCTTCCAAGCGTTCTGGTAATGTTTGCTCTGATAAATCGTTGTCCACATCATCAGTTTCATCATGCTCATCTTGAGTTTCCGAAGATAATTCTGGGATTCCGTTATTTATCTCTGTGTTAGGTGTATCTTCAAACGATTCAGGAGGTATACACTCTTGAAATGTATCTGTACTTTCATTTGCTTGTTAGAGGTTGATTATTCTCTATGGTTTTTGTATTGTCAAAATATAAGAAAAAGAAGCACTTAAAATAATAGAATTATATTAGCTGTCAAAAGGAGAAATATATGGTTTTAATTTTCACGGATTTAAATTCCTCACAACATGGTAGCAGAGCGTGGTTCTTTTTAAAATCGATATTACAAAATACGATAACAGTGTTTATTAGTGAATATGGCAACCAAACCAGATATCACGAGATTTAACATTGGGAACCTAGATGGCACCAACTGGTTGATATGGAAGTATAAAATATCTATGTTACTGAAGGGAATCCCAAAGCCCTAGATCTATTAGAAGGTAGATATGAAAAAGCTTTATGTACAGATGACAAAACTGCTTCAGAAAAGTTTCAAGAACTAGATAGCACGGTTCTTATAATTCTTACGAGCAATATGAAAGATGAAATTGTTCAAAGAATAATGCGTTTCGAGTCTTCTAAAGAAGTATGGGATGAACTAAAAAGGTTGTTTGATGGAGATGGTGACGATTTAGTATATGACAATTGCCTAAAGTTCTTTGAGTACAAGAAGCAACTGGATGACAATATGGCTATACATCTTTCAAAGCTGAAGAATATTTGGTTCAAACTAAACAAAGAAATTACGAAGCTTGAAGGAAACAATGAGTTACCAGAGGTACTATTGATATGTAAGATTTTAGATACTTTACCAGAGGAATACCTTACTTTCAAATCTAGTTGGCTACTTATGAGTAAAAAGGAGAGGACTATAGAGAGACTAACCTCACAACTCTGTGCCTTTGAAAGAAACATAGATACACAGGCTTCTATGTCTACAAGTGTGAGTAACCAAGCTCTTACAGTTAAAGCTTTTCAGAAGAAAGTAAACAAGGCTTACAATAAAAAAGATAAAGTGCAATTACTGTGGTCAAGATGGACACAAGGTAAGAAAATGCTCTAAGTGGTTGAGTGATGGTCGACCTCCCAAGCCAACACAAATACAAATAATGTGAATAGTACAGTCCTAATGAACGTTGACAGATGCTTATACCCTGACAAAGATAATTGGTATCTGGACAGTGGAGCTACAAGCCACGTCACATTCAGGAGAGATTTATTCCATACGTTTGAAGTTTTTGGTTCACAGCATACGGTAATGACAGCGAATGGCGAGAAAGTAGATGCCACTGGTAAAGGTGACATAAAACTTGAAGCTACGGTTGGCGATCATAAAGAAATGATAACCTTATGCGATGTGTGGTGTGTGCCAACACTGCAGAAAAATTATTCTCATTATTAGCAGCGCAAGATATAGATTACCGCAAAGTTTATTTGAATCTGACCCCGAGTTCTGTAGATTGAAATCTAAAGGTCAAGTCAAAGTTACAGGCATTCGAAAGAAAAGAGGAGGGCTGTTTAAACTTAATGTGAAGAATGTAATGCCACCAATTCTAGTCGAAATTAATGCACTGATACGCCAAGATGTATTACAGATTTATCATGAAAGACTTGTACATCAAAGCAAAACGCATGTGAAGAAGTTAATTGAAAGGGAACTGAAGATTAAGGTACCGAATAATACACATGAATGTTGCGAAGGTTGTAGCTTTGGAAAAATGAAAAGGCGACCTTTTGGAACCAGAGACAGAGCAAAGATACCTGGCGAGATGATACATTCAGACGTGTGTGGACCTTTTCCATTTTCATACAAAAGATATCAATATTTCGTTCTATTTAAAGACGATTTCAGCAAATACCGTTATGTATACTTCATGAAACAGAAGTCTGAAGTCCATTTAAAGCTTCAACTGATGCTAGAAGAAAGCAAAGTAGCTGGTCATGTAGTAAAAGAACTATTAAGCGACAATGGTGGAGAGTTTGACAACGAGAAAACTCGAACAATACTACAAAGATATGGCATCAAGCATAGATTGGTTATGCCATATACGCCACAGCAAAATGGTTGTAGTGAAAGGGAGAATAGAACGCTTGTCGAAGCCGCTCGTGCCATGATGTACGCGCACGAAGAGTTGCCTATTGCCTGTTGGGCAGAACTTATAAATACCGCAGCGTATGTGCTAAATCGTACAGGACACACTCCTATTGATGGTAAATCACCATACGAATTATGGTTTAACAAGAAACCAAAGATAAGTCATTTAAGAATCATTGGAAGTCCTTGTTATGCCCATGTACCCAAGCAAAAGCGTACGAAATTGGACAAGAAAGCAAAAAAATGTTTATTGATCGGTTATGATAATGATGACGGGTATCGTCTTCTGGATGGAAATTCACTGGTACGATCAAGAGACGTAGTATTTCAAGAGTCAGCAGTCTGCAGATCTGACATGAAATTGAATTTTGGATCTAAATCTGCTGAGGAAAACTCTGAGATGGAAATAAGTCTACGATTACCAACGAATCTTTCTGCAAGGGAGGAGAATAATAGAACGATTCATGATGTAAGGGAGGAAGCAAATGAAAGTACAGATACATTTCAAGAGTGTATACCTCCTGAATCGTTTGAAGATACACCTAACACAGAGATAAATAACGGAATCCCAGAATTATCTTCGGAAACTCAAGATGAGCATGATGAAACTGATGATGTGGACAACGATTTATCAGAGCAAACATTACCAGAACGCTTGGAAGCGATAAACGATGAGATTTTGCCAGATAGAGAAATAGAGAATGAAGGACGAATAACTCTTCGAGACAGATCAAAGCTAAGACCTCCTGCAAGACTTGGTGACTACGTAATGATATCAGTAGATGATAAGACTGAAAATGATGAACCTACAACATATACTGACGTACTACAGAGTCAAGACAAGGAGCATTGGTTTAAAGCAATGAAAAGTGAAATTAAGTCCTTAGAAGAAAATAAAACCTGGTCTCTAGTTGATCTACCCAAGGATCGCAAAGCTATCTCGTGCAAATGGATCTATAAAATCAAAACGAACGCTGATGGTACAATCGACAAATACAAAGCAAGGCTTGTTGCTCGAGGTTTTTCCCAACAACCCGGAGTTGACTTTGACGAAACGTTTAGTCCTGTTGCAAAAATGACGACAATCAGATCGATCATAAGTGTTGCTGCAAACGAAGGTTTATCTCTTACTCAATTTGATGTCACAACTGCTTTTCTAAATGGGTCTATCGATGAAGAGATATACATGAAACAGCCAGAAGGTATCAATGACGGAACTAAACGAGTTTGCAAGTTAAAGAGAAGTCTATACGGACTTAAGCAAGCACCAAGATGTTGGAATAAGTGCATCGTGGATTACTTGAAGACCATAGGCTTTCAACAAAGTCAAAGTGATCCTTGCTTATTTATTCGAAAGCGATTGCAAAATAAAATCATTTTGGCATTATATGTCGATGACGGACTCGTAGCTGCAACAAAGCAGAAGGATGCAGATAAGTTTATGGCAGAACTTAAACGAAGGTTTAAGATAACCGTAAAGCCTGCAGACTACTATCTAGGTTTGCAACTACTATACAAAGATGATGGCTCCATAAGTATAACGCAGAAACATTACACTGAAAAGGTTTTAGCTAGGTTTGGGATGAACAGCTGTAAATCAGTAACTACACCTATTATCAGAGATTCGGAACTACGACAGTCTGAAAGAGAGGGCATAGACGAGAAGTCATACCCTTATAGGCAAGCTGTTGGTGCCTTAGCGTACCTCATGGTAGGAACACGACCTGATATTGCCTACGCTGTTGGTGTCGTTTCCAGAAGCCTAGAAAATCCTTCAAAAGAAGATGTATTAAAGGTAAAGCGAATAATGCGCTATCTACAAGGGACATCAAGCTATGGAATAACGTACAAAAAGGATTGCAAGTCCGGAATATTAGAAAGTTTTAGTGACTCCGATCATGCAGGAGACGTCAAGGACGGTCGCTCGACTAGTGGCATCCTTTGTTTATACGCTGGCGGACCTATCTCCTGGGCAAGTCGTAAACAGTCATCGGTTGCTATTTCCTCGACTGAAGCTGAAATAGTTGCAGCCAGCGAAACAGCACGAGAAATAGTATGGCTGCAAAGACTATTTGATGAAATTTCTGCTCTGAAGGATGTTCCCATACTGCAAATTGACAATGACGCCGCTGTGAAGTTGGCTCAAAATCCTGAACTGCATAGAAGAACAAAGCACATTGCAATCAGACACTTCTATGTGAGAGAACTAGTTGCAGATGGAAGACTTAAGGTTCAGCACGTTGGTACACAACTTCAAAGTGCTGATTTCTTAACAAAGGCTCTTAGCAGGCCATCTATGATAACAATATTGAACCGAATTGGTTTACATTGTTTGTTAAATTAGTATTTTTTTTTATAATAGACTGTACAAAAGGGAGGATGTTAGAGGTTGATTATTCTCTATGGTTTTTGTATTGTCAAAATATAAGAAAAAGAAGCACTTAAAATAATAGAATTATATTAGCTGTCAAAAGGAGAAATATATGGTTTTAATTTTCACGGATTTAAATTCCTCACAACATGGTAGTGTTGTGAGGAATTTAAATCCGTGCGAATTTTAATCCGCTTCAGTCGAGGAAATAGCAACCGATGACTGTTTACGACTTGCCCAGGAGATAGGTCCGCCAGCGTATAAACAAAGGATGCCACTAGTCGAGCGACCGTCCTTGACGTCTCCTGCATGATCGGAGTCACTAAAACTTTCTAATATTCCGGACTTGCAATCCTTTTTGTACGTTATTCCATAGCTTGATGTCCCTTGTAGATAGCGCATTATTCGCTTTACCTTTAATACATCTTCTTTTGAAGGATTTTCTAGGCTTCTGGAAACGACACCAACAGCGTAGGCAATATCAGGTCGTGTTCCTACCATGAGGTACGCTAAGGCACCAACAGCTTGCCTATAAGGGTATGACTTCTCGTCTATGCCCTCTCTTTCAGACTGTCGTAGTTCCGAATCTCTGATAATAGGTGTAGTTACTGATTTACAGCTGTTCATCCCAAACCTAGCTAAAACCTTTTCAGTGTAATGTTTCTGCGTTATACTTATGGAGCCATCATCTTTGTATAGTAGTTGCAAACCTAGATAGTAGTCTGCAGGCTTTACGGTTATCTTAAACCTTCGTTTAAGTTCTGCCATAAACTTATCTGCATCCTTCTGCTTTGTTGCAGCTACGAGTCCGTCATCGACATATAATGCCAAAATGATTTTATTTTGCAATCGCTTTCGAATAAATAAGCAAGGATCACTTTGACTTTGTTGAAAGCCTATGGTCTTCAAGTAATCCACGATGCACTTATTCCAACATCTTGGTGCTTGCTTAAGTCCGTATAGACTTCTCTTTAACTTGCAAACTCGTTTAGTTCCGTCATTGATACCTTCTGGCTGTTTCATGTATATCTCTTCATCGATAGACCCATTTAGAAAAGCAGTTGTGACATCAAATTGAGTAAGAGATAAACCTTCGTTTGCAGCAACACTTATGATCGATCTGATTGTCGTCATTTTTGCAACAGGACTAAACGTTTCGTCAAAGTCAACTCCGGGTTGTTGGGAAAAACCTCGAGCAACAAGCCTTGCTTTGTATTTGTCGATTGTACCATCAGCGTTCGTTTTGATTTTATAGATCCATTTGCACGAGATAGCTTTGCGATCCTTGGGTAGATCAACTAGAGACCAGGTTTTATTTCTAAGGACTTAATTTCACTTTTCATTGCTTTAAACCAATGCTCCTTGTCTTGACTCTGTAGTACGTCAGTATATGTTGTAGGTTCATCATTTTCAGTCTTATCATCTACTGATATCATTACGTAGTCACCAAGTCTTGCAGGAGGTCTTAGCTTTGATTTCTTGTTAAACCATAATTCGTATGGTGATTTACCATCAATAGGAGTGTGTCCTGTACGATTTAGCACATACGCTGCGGTATTTATAAGTTCTGCCCAACAGGCAATAGGCAACTCTTCGTGCGCGTACATCATGGCACGAGCGGCTTCGACAAGCGTTCTATTCTCCCTTTCACTACAACCATTTTGCTGTGGCGTATATGGCATAACCAATCTATGCTTGATGCCATATCTTTGTAGTATTGTTCGAGTTTTCTCGTTGTCAAACTCTCCACCATTGTCGCTTAATAGTTCTTTTACTACATGACCAGCTACTTTGCTTTCTTCTAGCATCAGTTGAAGCTTTAAATGGACTTCAGACTTCTGTTTCATGAAGTATACATAACGGTATTTGCTGAAATCGTCTTTAAATAGAACGAAATATTGATATCTTTTGTATGAAAATGGAAAAGGTCCACACACGTCTGAATGTATCATCTCGCCAGGTATCTTTGCTCTGTCTCTGGTTCCAAAAGGTCGCCTTTTCATTTTTCCAAAGCTACAACCTTCGCAACATTCATGTGTATTATTCGGTACCTTAATCTTCAGTTCCCTTTCAATTAACTTCTTCACATGCGTTTTGCTTTGATGTACAAGTCTTTCATGATAAATCTGTAATACATCTTGGCGTATCAGTGCATTAATTTCGACTAGAATTGGTGGCATTACATTCTTCACATTAAGTTTAAACAGCCCTCCTCTTTTCTTTCGAATGCCTGTAACTTTGACTTGACCTTTAGATTTCAATCTACAGAACTCGGGGTCAGATTCAAATAAACTTTGCGGTAATCTATCTTGCGCTGCTAATAATGAGAATAAATTTTTCTGCAGTGTTGGCACACACCACACATCGCATAAGGTTATCATTTCTTTATGATCGCCAACCGTAGCTTCAAGTTTTATGTCACCTTTACCAGTGGCATCTACTTTCTCGCCATTCGCTGTCATTACCGTATGCTGTGAACCAAAAACTTCAAACGTATGGAATAAATCTCTCCTGAATGTGACGTGGCTTGTAGCTCCACTGTCCAGATACCAATTATCTTTGTCAGGGTATAAGCATCTGTCAACGTTCATTAGGACTGTACTATTCACATTATTTGTATTTGTGTTTGGCTTGGGAGGTCGACCATCACTCAACCACTTAGAGCATTTTCTTACCTTGTGTCC
This sequence comes from Cerastis rubricosa, assembly GCA_949152445.1. Classification (NCBI taxonomy): domain Eukaryota; kingdom Metazoa; phylum Arthropoda; class Insecta; order Lepidoptera; family Noctuidae; genus Cerastis; species Cerastis rubricosa. Next base: position 13,481,115 of record OX424549.1, read on the forward strand.
ATCTTGACCACAGTAATTGCACTTTATCTTTTTATTGTAAGCCTTGTTTACTTTCTTCTGAAAAGCTTTAACTGTAAGAGCTTGGTTACTCACACTTGTAGACATAGAAGCCTGTGTATCTATGTTTCTTTCAAAGGCACAGAGTTGTGAGGTTAGTCTCTCTATAGTCCTCTCCTTTTTACTCATAAGTAGCCAACTAGATTTGAAAGTAAGGTATTCCTCTGGTAAAGTATCTAAAATCTTACATATCAATAGTACCTCTGGTAACTCATTGTTTCCTTCAAGCTTCGTAATTTCTTTGTTTAGTTTGAACCAAATATTCTTCAGCTTTGAAAGATGTATAGCCATATTGTCATCCAGTTGCTTCTTGTACTCAAAGAACTTTAGGCAATTGTCATATACTAAATCGTCACCATCTCCATCAAACAACCTTTTTAGTTCATCCCATACTTCTTTAGAAGACTCGAAACGCATTATTCTTTGAACAATTTCATCTTTCATATTGCTCGTAAGAATTATAAGAACCGTGCTATCTAGTTCTTGAAACTTTTCTGAAGCAGTTTTGTCATCTGTACATAAAGCTTTTTCATATCTACCTTCTAATAGATCTAGGGCTTTTGGGATTCCCTTCAGTAACATAGATATTTTATACTTCCATATCAACCAGTTGGTGCCATCTAGGTTCCCAATGTTAAATCTCGTGATATCTGGTTTGGTTGCCATATTCACTAATAAACACTGTTATCGTATTTTGTAATATCGATTTTAAAAAGAACCACGGACCTCTGCTACCATGTTGTGAGGAATTTAAATCCGTGAAATTAAAACCATATATTTCACGGATTTAAATTCCTCACAACATGGTAGCAGAGCGTGGTTCCGATCCACGCTCTGCTACCATGTTGTGAGGAATTTAAATTCCTCACAACATGGTAGCAGAGCGTGGTTCTTTTTAAAAAATAAGTCTACGATTACCAACGAATCTTTCTGCAAGGGAGGAGAATAATAGAACGATTCATGATGTAAGGGAGGAAGCAAATGAAATGTATCTATGAAAGTACAGATACATTTCAAGAGTGTATACCTCCTGAATCGTTTGAAGATACACCTAACACAAAGATAATTCTGGGATTCCGTTATTTATCTCTGTGTTAGGTGTATCTTCAAACGATTCAGGAGGTATACACTCTTGAAATGTATCTGTACTTTCATTTGCTTCCTCCCTTACATCATGAATCGTTCTATTATTCTCCTCCCTTGCAGAAAGATTCGTTGGTAATCGTAGACTTATTTCCATCTCAGAGTTTTCCTCAGCAGATTTAGATCCAAAATTCAATTTCATGTCAGATCTGCAGACTGCTGACTCTTGAAATACTACGTCTCTTGATCGTACCAGTGAATTTCCATCCAGAAGACGATACCCGTCATCATTATCATAACCGATCAATAAACATTTTTTTGCTTTCTTGTCCAATTTCGTACGCTTTTGCTTGGGTACATGGGCATAACAAGGACTTCCAATGATTCTTAAATGACTTATCTTTGGTTTCTTGTTAAACCATAATTCGTATGGTGATTTACCATCAATAGGAGTGTGTCCTGTACGATTTAGCACATACGCTGCGGTATTTATAAGTTCTGCCCAACAGGCAATAGGCAACTCTTCGTGCGCGTACATCATGGCACGAGCGGCTTCGACAAGCGTTCTATTCTCCCTTTCACTACAACCATTTTGCTGTGGCGTATATGGCATAACCAATCTATGCTTGATGCCATATCTTTGTAGTATTGTTCGAGTTTTCTCGTTGTCAAACTCTCCACCATTGTCGCTTAATAGTTCTTTTACTACATGACCAGCTACTTTGCTTTCTTCTAGCATCAGTTGAAGCTTTAAATGGACTTCAGACTTCTGTTTCATGAAGTATACATAACGGTATTTGCTGAAATCGTCTTTAAATAGAACGAAATATTGATATCTTTTGTATGAAAATGGAAAAGGTCCACACACGTCTGAATGTATCATCTCGCCAGGTATCTTTGCTCTGTCTCTGGTTCCAAAAGGTCGCCTTTTCATTTTTCCAAAGCTACAACCTTCGCAACATTCATGTGTATTATTCGGTACCTTAATCTTCAGTTCCCTTTCAATTAACTTCTTCACATGCGTTTTGCTTTGATGTACAAGTCTTTCATGATAAATCTGTAATACATCTTGGCGTATCAGTGCATTAATTTCGACTAGAATTGGTGGCATTACATTCTTCACATTAAGTTTAAACAGCCCTCCTCTTTTCTTTCGAATGCCTGTAACTTTGACTTGACCTTTAGATTTCAATCTACAGAACTCGGGGTCAGATTCAAATAAACTTTGCGGTAATCTATCTTGCGCTGCTAATAATGAGAATAAATTTTTCTGCAGTGTTGGCACACACCACACATCGCATAAGGTTATCATTTCTTTATGATCGCCAACCGTAGCTTCAAGTTTTATGTCACCTTTACCAGTGGCATCTACTTTCTCGCCATTCGCTGTCATTACCGTATGCTGTGAACCAAAAACTTCAAACGTATGGAATAAATCTCTCCTGAATGTGACGTGGCTTGTAGCTCCACTGTCCAGATACCAATTATCTTTGTCAGGGTATAAGCATCTGTCAACGTTCATTAGGACTGTACTATTCACATTATTTGTATTTGTGTTTGGCTTGGGAGGTCGACCATCACTCAACCACTTAGAGCATTTTCTTACCTTGTGTCCATCTTGACCACAGTAATTGCACTTTATCTTTTTATTGTAAGCCTTGTTTACTTTCTTCTGAAAAGCTTTAACTGTAAGAGCTTGGTTACTCACACTTGTAGACATAGAAGCCTGTGTATCTATGTTTCTTTCAAAGGCACAGAGTTGTGAGGTTAGTCTCTCTATAGTCCTCTCCTTTTTACTCATAAGTAGCCAACTAGATTTGAAAGTAAGGTATTCCTCTGGTAAAGTATCTAAAATCTTACATATCAATAGTACCTCTGGTAACTCATTGTTTCCTTCAAGCTTCGTAATTTCTTTGTTTAGTTTTTACTTTCAAATCTAGTTGGCTACTTATGAGTAAAAAGGAGAGGACTATAGAGAGACTAACCTCACAACTCTGTGCCTTTGAAAGAAACATAGATACACAGGCTTCTATGTCTACAAGTGTGAGTAACCAAGCTCTTACAGTTAAAGCTTTTCAGAAGAAAGTAAACAAGGCTTACAATAAAAAGATAAAGTGCAATTACTGTGGTCAAGATGGACACAAGGTAAGAAAATGCTCTAAGTGGTTGAGTGATGGTCGACCTCCCAAGCCAAACACAAATACAAATAATGTGAATAGTACAGTCCTAATGAACGTTGACAGATGCTTATACCCTGACAAAGATAATTGGTATCTGGACAGTGGAGCTACAAGCCACGTCACATTCAGGAGAGATTTATTCCATACGTTTGAAGTTTTTGGTTCACAGCATACGGTAATGACAGCGAATGGCGAGAAAGTAGATGCCACTGGTAAAGGTGACATAAAACTTGAAGCTACGGTTGGCGATCATAAAGAAATGATAACCTTATGCGATGTGTGGTGTGTGCCAACACTGCAGAAAAATTTATTCTCATTATTAGCAGCGCAAGATAGATTACCGCAAAGTTTATTTGAATCTGACCCCGAGTTCTGTAGATTGAAATCTAAAGGTCAAGTCAAAGTTACAGGCATTCGAAAGAAAAGAGGAGGGCTGTTTAAACTTAATGTGAAGAATGTAATGCCACCAATTCTAGTCGAAATTAATGCACTGATACGCCAAGATGTATTACAGATTTATCATGAAAGACTTGTACATCAAAGCAAAACGCATGTGAAGAAGTTAATTGAAAGGGAACTGAAGATTAAGGTACCGAATAATACACATGAATGTTGCGAAGGTTGTAGCTTTGGAAAAATGAAAAGGCGACCTTTTGGAACCAGAGACAGAGCAAAGATACCTGGCGAGATGATACATTCAGACGTGTGTGGACCTTTTCCATTTTCATACAAAAGATATCAATATTTCGTTCTATTTAAAGACGATTTCAGCAAATACCGTTATGTATACTTCATGAAACAGAAGTCTGAAGTCCATTTAAAGCTTCAACTGATGCTAGAAGAAAGCAAAGTAGCTGGTCATGTAGTAAAAGAACTATTAAGCGACAATGGTGGAGAGTTTGACAACGAGAAAACTCGAACAATACTACAAAGATATGGCATCAAGCATAGATTGGTTATGCCATATACGCCACAGCAAAATGGTTGTAGTGAAAGGGAGAATAGAACGCTTGTCGAAGCCGCTCGTGCCATGATGTACGCGCACGAAGAGTTGCCTATTGCCTGTTGGGCAGAACTTATAAATACCGCAGCGTATGTGCTAAATCGTACAGGACACACTCCTATTGATGGTAAATCACCATACGAATTATGGTTTAACAAGAAACCAAAGATAAGTCATTTAAGAATCATTGGAAGTCCTTGTTATGCCCATGTACCCAAGCAAAAGCGTACGAAATTGGACAAGAAAGCAAAAAAATGTTTATTGATCGGTTATGATAATGATGACGGGTATCGTCTTCTGGATGGAAATTCACTGGTACGATCAAGAGACGTAGTATTTCAAGAGTCAGCAGTCTGCAGATCTGACATGAAATTGAATTTTGGATCTAAATCTGCTGAGGAAAACTCTGAGATGGAAATAAGTCTACGATTACCAACGAATCTTTCTGCAAGGGAGGAGAATAATAGAACGATTCATGATGTAAGGGAGGAAGCAAATGAAAGTACAGATACATTTCAAGAGTGTATACCTCCTGAATCGTTTGAAGATACACCTAACACAGAGATAAATAACGGAATCCCAGAATTATCTTCGGAAACTCAAGATGAGCATGATGAAACTGATGATGTGGACAACGATTTATCAGAGCAAACATTACCAGAACGCTTGGAAGCGATAAACGATGAGATTTTGCCAGATAGAGAAATAGAGAATGAAGGACGAATAACTCTTCGAGACAGATCAAAGCTAAGACCTCCTGCAAGACTTGGTGACTACGTAATGATATCAGTAGATGATAAGACTGAAAATGATGAACCTACAACATATACTGACGTACTACAGAGTCAAGACAAGGAGCATTGGTTTAAAGCAATGAAAAGTGAAATTAAGTCCTTAGAAGAAAATAAAACCTGGTCTCTAGTTGATCTACCCAAGGATCGCAAAGCTATCTCGTGCAAATGGATCTATAAAATCAAAACGAACGCTGATGGTACAATCGACAAATACAAAGCAAGGCTTGTTGCTCGAGGTTTTTCCCAACAACCCGGAGTTGACTTTGACGAAACGTTTAGTCCTGTTGCAAAAATGACGACAATCAGATCGATCATAAGTGTTGCTGCAAACGAAGGTTTATCTCTTACTCAATTTGATGTCACAACTGCTTTTCTAAATGGGTCTATCGATGAAGAGATATACATGAAACAGCCAGAAGGTATCAATGACGGAACTAAACGAGTTTGCAAGTTAAAGAGAAGTCTATACGGACTTAAGCAAGCACCAAGATGTTGGAATAAGTGCATCGTGGATTACTTGAAGACCATAGGCTTTCAACAAAGTCAAAGTGATCCTTGCTTATTTATTCGAAAGCGATTGCAAAATAAAATCATTTTGGCATTATATGTCGATGACGGACTCGTAGCTGCAACAAAGCAGAAGGATGCAGATAAGTTTATGGCAGAACTTAAACGAAGGTTTAAGATAACCGTAAAGCCTGCAGACTACTATCTAGGTTTGCAACTACTATACAAAGATGATGGCTCCATAAGTATAACGCAGAAACATTACACTGAAAAGGTTTTAGCTAGGTTTGGGATGAACAGCTGTAAATCAGTAACTACACCTATTATCAGAGATTCGGAACTACGACAGTCTGAAAGAGAGGGCATAGACGAGAAGTCATACCCTTATAGGCAAGCTGTTGGTGCCTTAGCGTACCTCATGGTAGGAACACGACCTGATATTGCCTACGCTGTTGGTGTCGTTTCCAGAAGCCTAGAAAATCCTTCAAAAGAAGATGTATTAAAGGTAAAGCGAATAATGCGCTATCTACAAGGGACATCAAGCTATGGAATAACGTACAAAAAGGATTGCAAGTCCGGAATATTAGAAAGTTTTAGTGACTCCGATCATGCAGGAGACGTCAAGGACGGTCGCTCGACTAGTGGCATCCTTTGTTTATACGCTGGCGGACCTATCTCCTGGGCAAGTCGTAAACAGTCATCGGTTGCTATTTCCTCGACTGAAGCTGAAATAGTTGCAGCCAGCGAAACAGCACGAGAAATAGTATGGCTGCAAAGACTATTTGATGAAATTTCTGCTCTGAAGGATGTTCCCATACTGCAAATTGACAATGACGCCGCTGTGAAGTTGGCTCAAAATCCTGAACTGCATAGAAGAACAAAGCACATTGCAATCAGACACTTCTATGTGAGAGAACTAGTTGCAGATGGAAGACTTAAGGTTCAGCACGTTGGTACACAACTTCAAAGTGCTGATTTCTTAACAAAGGCTCTTAGCAGGCCATCTATGATAACAATATTGAACCGAATTGGTTTACATTGTTTGTTAAATTAGTATTTTTTTTATAATAGACTGTACAAAAGGGAGGATGTTAGAGGTTGATTACTCTCTATGGTTTTTGTATTGTCAAAATATAAGAAAAAGAAGCACTTAAAATAATAGAATTATATTAGCTGTCAAAAGGAGAAATATATGGTTTTAATTTCACGGATTTAAATTCCTCACAACACCATTTTATTCGGGGTCGGCGCAACACGTGTTTTTCCCCCATTCTCTACTGTCATTCGGAATGCTATCATTTACTCCTTTTCCCTTCATATAATTTTTCATACAATCCATACCTCGACCTATTTCTTGAAAAAGGGGTTATCCTCGAGGTCATTATCAAAAAAATGAAATCCAGGTAATACAGGTTACTGAGCTGTTCTTAGATTTTTTTTTCTGACTTGTTACCAAAAACATGAAAAAACGACGAATTTTGACAGTGAAACAAAGACACGGGTAAATTAACTGTGGAAGATCTATTTTGTACGTTCCTGTCCCATGTGTCTCGCCGGCACGCCGCTTTGCCGACAAGCCCATACCGATCTGCACCGATTTTCGGTACGTCGGGTCGCTTGTCCAAGGGGATAGCGAGCTAGACCGGGACGTAATGCGCTGGATCAACTCAAGATGAATGAAATGGCGACAGGTCATTGGAACACCTTGCGACCCACGGATACCCCTCAAGTTGAAGGGGAAAATATACAAGTCCGTGATTCGACCTGTCGTACTGTGAGGATCGGAATGCTGGGTGGTTAAGAAGACGGATGAAAAAAGATTGCATAAATCAGAGATTAATGTGTAGAATGAATAAAATAGATAAAGGTAGAAATGAGCAAATAAGAGGAAGTTTGTAAGTGACGCTTGTTACGGAAAAGATGAAAGGAAGTCGTCTGTATGGATATGGTGATGAGGAGGGATGGAACACATGTGACTAAAATAATTGTGAATATAAATGTCAATAGAGAGGGAGAGGGAGACCAAAGAAAGATAGATGGACAGTGTGAGAAATGATATTATGAAGGAAAAGGGAGTAAATAATAGCGTGGCGAATAACAGATGAGAATGGAAGAAAAAAGCGTGTTGCGCCGACTCCAAATAACATGGGACATCGGCAAGAATGTGATGCGCACTACTCGGCCACAACCACGACTTGTCGCATGACTGGCCGCTATCTTGAACAAAATTACTGGTCGGACGCAAGGTCGTGCGACCAAACTTTCTTCCTGGTCGAGGTTTCTCGAGCCAAAAGTCATGGATGTGGCCGCGTAGTGCGCAAAGTGCCTTCTTCTTCTTTCTCCTTTATCGTGTGGTCAGTGCTTAACCTGTTGTCAGAATTTTTATGCCACCCAAGGGCCTCAAACTTGGCTTTACATGGCGACGAGAAATATCTCGCGATATGCCTTCATTTTTGACCGTGAAATTTTTCAGTTACTGTTGTAATCTGGACTCTGGAAGTTGATGGTGTGACACTACTTCTCGGAAAGCCATTGGTCCTTACTCTAACCGGTCATGTTGGATTGCCGTGCCATATTTGACTATGAGAGTGAGGGAACAGAGATTACACACAAATTTGTTCTCTGTAATACATATCTCCTGCATAATTTGCTAATTTGCGTTGAGGTTGCCACCGAGATTCGTTCAGGTATCTTATCACCTAGTATGAACTGGGTAGTAGTAGTATACTGGTATTCATCTGCATTCGATTAGAAGCCGACCCCAACATAGTTGAGAAAAGGCTAGGTAGGTGATGATAGTGATGGTCAAGGTCGTTTATATAAATCTAACATCTAAATTTTACATGACCACACAGTTGTCTAGTTAACCGACTTCCAAAAGGAGGAGGTGAAAAATCACGGTTTACGTCAGTGCTGGTGTATAAAAGAGAGATAATTAAAGTAAAACTTGAACATTAAAAAACTTGTTTTTTTTTTTTTATTTTAAAATGAAAGTGAAAATGTGGAACTTCAACTTCCAATATCTCCGTAAATACTCGCTCGAACAAAGCTACGATTAGATTAGCTAGATTTACACAAATTCTTCGTTACGCATCTAGGCCCACCTATGGCGGAAACGCAGCTTTAATCAGGGTATAATAGAAAACCGTTATCCAATTTATTCAATTAAATACTATTCTGATCTGTTGTCTTTGTCACTTTCGCAGGACAAACTAGTAACGGATGACCTTTTAGATGATACACTTGGGTTATCATCATCAGTAAACATAGACCAAAACTTGTCCTTTAACGATGAAAACAAATTTAAATTGCTTGTTGGAACCATTATGTTTTCTACCTTCTTAGGTGGCGAAGGTTTTGGGGAAACGGGATCAGATTTTGGGGGAGAGGGCGAAGATTTCTGTGGTCGCGGCTGAGGAACATCATATTTAGAACTATCATCATTAAAATTGCTTGGTTTGATTTTCAAAGGATTTGGTACTTCGACACCTAGTTTTTCGCTCAGCATGGATACTGCAGAATCTACTTTGTCAACAATAGATTGAAAAGTGGCGTTAGATTGTGATCCGCTTCGACTTTGAGTAGAAGCAGATTTTTGCGATCGGCAAGGATCTGATGACGTGTCCACGTTCATAACACTGAATCTTCTTAAATCCGTCTCACTATGAGTATTGCTTACCTTCTTCGGAGAATCACTTTCAGAGTCATCTTTACTTTCACAAAAAGAGTCAGATGCAGATTTTTTTAGCTTTTGCATTTTCTTAAAACTTTCGTCACTGATTTTTGAAACAGCATTTTGCGTTGCCTCAATTGTATTGCAAAGAAGGACTCTCATCGCACACTTGAGAGTTGCCATTGTTTCTTGGTGAGCAATTATGGCATCGGATGATATACTTGATCTGTCACATGGGCACACCGATGGGGTCGGTTGATTCGAGGGTGGTGTTACTGCTCCAGGTGGTAGAACTATTATTTCGGGTGGTGGTGAGTAAGTGGAATCTCGCTGGCTAACCTCGGACCTCCTACTACGACAGTGAATTTTTTTTGGTTGTGGGCCTTGTGATGCTGGACACTGTGGTGATGGCAATTGTTGGTGAGGGCATGGTGATGATGGGTTCTGTTGTGGTGGTAACGGTGGGTGAGGGTACTGCGGTTGTGGGCCCTGTTTTGTTGGACCCTGTTTTTCTGGGCTTTGTTTTATAGGGCACTCTGCTTGTGAGCATGGCGGCCATTGTTGTGGTGGGCACTCTTGGAGCAAGTACTGTTCTGGTGGTGGTGGGTTTCGTGGCGATGAGCTCTGTGGTGGCGGTTTCTTTGGTGGTGGGTTTTGTGGCGATGGGCTCAGTGGTGGTGGCCGCTGCTCTGGCGGAAAGTGCTTTGGTCGACACGGCAGTTTTCTTCCTGGACACTGTGGTATCGAGCACGGTTGTGGTAGATACTTCTGTTGCGATTTCTGTTCTGGTGGGCTCTGTGGTGGTGGGATTAGCGGTGATGAGTTCTGTGGCGGCGGGTTCTGTGGTCGACACCGCAGTTGCTTTGCCGGGCAATGTGGTAGCGAGCACGGTTGTGGTAGATACTTCTGTTGCGATTTCAGTTCTGGTGGGCTCTGTGGTGGTGGGATTTGTGGTGTTGAGTTCTGTGGCGGCGGGTTCTGTGGTCGACACGGCAGTTGCTTTGCTGGGCACTGTGGTAGCGAGCACGGTTGTGGTAGGTACTTCTGTTGCGATTTCTGTTCTGGTGGGCTCTGTGGTGGTGGGATTTGTGGTGATGAGTTCTGTGGCGGCGGGTTCTGTGGTCGACACGGCAGTTGCTTTGCTGGGCACTGTGGTAGCGAGCACGGTTGTGGTAGGTACTCTTGTTTCGAGTACTGTTCTGGTGGGCTCTGTGGTGGTGAGTTTTGTGGCGATGAGCTCTGTGGTGGCGGGTTTTGTGGCGATGAGTTCTTCTGTGGCGAAGAACTCAGTGGTGGTGACCACTTTTGCGGCGGAAACTGCTGTGGCAGACACTGCTGTTGTACTGCTGGGCACTGTTCTAGCGAGCATGGTTGTGGTGGACACCCTTGCAGCGAGTACTGTTTTCGTGGCCTCTGTTTTGGTTGATTATTTAGCGATGAGTTCTGTGGTGGCGGGTTCTGTGGCGATGAGCTCAGTGGTGGTGGCTGTTGCTGTGGCGGAACCTTCTGTGGTCGACACGGCAGTTGTTTTGCTGAGCACTGTGGGTGCGAGCACGGTTGTGGTAGATACTCTTGTTCCGAGTACTGTTCTGGCAGGCTCTGTTGTGGCGAGCTTTGTGGTGGCGAGCTTTGTGGTGGCGAGCTTTGTGGTGGCGGGTTTTGTGCTGGCCACTGCTGTGGCGGAAACTGCTGAGGTCGACATGGCAATTTTTTTGCTTTGCACTGTGGGTGCGAGCACGGTTGTGATAGATACTCTTGTTCCGAGTACTGTTCTGGTGGGTTCAATGGCCATGAGTTCTGCGGTGGTGGGTACTGCGATTGTTGGCTCTGTGCAGGTGGGGTCTGTGAGTACGAGCACGGAGATGGCGGGCAACATGTTTGTGGACATTGATGTCGCGGGCAACGCGTTTGTTGTGATTGCTGGGATGGATTCTCTAAAGGACCATTCATTTTGTCACCCATTTTCTCATTCTTACTTAACTTAATTTAAAAATTTTTGAGCACGTGCGAGCGTTTTTCTTATAGCTCGGTATTGGGGTCTGTGCCGGACATGGTTTTGACTGGTGTGGTGGCGGGCATTGTGATGACGGTGGAAAAGTCAGATAATTGGTGCTTTTTCTCGCTTACTTTCTTCTGGGGTTTAACCACAGAAGACCTTTGTTCTTGCAGTCCATTGTGCCTGTCCCTGCCGTCGGACACACGGGTAAGATGGATTATTTATTTACATGAAACATTTTTAATTTGATATGTACTGATTTGATTTTGTTAGTGTTGGTGACGAGGTAACCATATTGGCGACTGACAGTTTTCTTGATTCGATGTTATGGTGTTATTAAAGTACTTTTGGGCAGAATAAAGAGATTGTCCGGAGGGCGCTGTTGGTAAACATTTTGTGAAATTGTCTATGGAAGTTGTATTGGAAAACATCATGGTAGCGTTAGTTCCGATTAATGCCACACGCCAAAAGAAGTACTGCAGCAATATAGGCATCTGACATTATTTAAATTATTTTGGCCAGTATTACTTTGGTTTTGCATAGTGGAAAAAAGGATTTAATCGTAATCATAATTAGCCTATAATGCAGTGGGAGCTGCTGGGACACAGGCCTCCTCTCAATGAGAGGGAGTGGGCTTTAATCTAATGTGTCTGCCTGGATTCGAACTTACGACTTACTGCTCGTAAGTCGGCACTGCCTCCACTGGGCCCCCACTGCTGTACCATTTTTTTTTCTAACCCTTGCCTAGTCGCGGTATAATAGATTGGCCTCGGCTTTGGAGGAATCCGGACTTTGAAAATCGGCGATTTGATAAATCTCCGTCTTAGGAAAGCTTATTAAGCCGCTGGTCCTGCACTTGCGCCCGATATCTCTCCGGTCGTGTCGGATTGCCATCTAATCAGACTAGGAAAGTGAGAAATTGTACCTGTGTCTATGTTCAAACCCTCAAGAATTTTCGTTTTTGCTAGGATTGCAATTGTTTTTGGATTTGCTATGTCTGAAATTCAATCTGGAGGATTTTCTTTTGTAGTTTAGGCAGGTTTTCCTCTCACAGCGACCCCTTAACGCGTAGTTTATCAGTACCGACCGGTTAGATCAGATTGTTTTAGGGACCACGCACACTTTTCGGCTACAACCACGACGTTTTTTGAACCCAGTAAGAAAGTGACACAGACGTACCAACTTTTTTAGTACATAATTGCTCAACAACCCTACCATGTACGGCAGATACATGGTGAGAATTTAATTAACACAGGTTTAGTTTTAAATAAAAGGAATTTAAGTAGTTACCCACATATTTATTTAATAATCGTATTCATAAGATCATCGTCACTTTCTGAGGTTACAGTCGTAGTGGATGACTTTCTAGATGATATTGTAGTTGCCTTATCATCTTCGTTAAACAAACCCCACACCCTGTCCTTCATAGATGAAAACAAATGAAAGTTGCCTGGGTGCCTCAGGTTGTCTTCAACATCGTCAGGACCGGACGAACATTGTTTCGGTTTCGGCGTAGGAACATCGTATTTGGAACTTTGGTCATTAAAATTTTTCGGTTGCATTGAATAGCACACTGTATCACTCAACACTGTCACCGCAGAATCTACTTTTTGAAGTATTAAATTCCAGGTTTGGCGAACTTGTTCATTGGTGTTCGGCTGCGATTTGCTGGTGTTTGATTTAGATGCAGTAGTGTTTACCTTTGATGTGTCCATGTTCACGATATCGAATGATCTTAAATGCGTGTCATAAGGGTTATCACTTACTTTCTTCGGCACCGGCGCCGGGCAGTCAGATTTGTCTCTTTCCTTTCTTTCTGGAATCATTCCAGATGCAGTTTTTTTGAGATTTTCCAAATGCTTGTTACTTTCGTTAGTTATTTTTGTGATAGCTTCTTGCGTTGACGTCATTGCTTTGCAGACGAGATCTTTCACCGCAGATTTGAGTGTTGCCACTGTTTCTTGATGAGCAGCTACGGCAGTTAGAACTATGTCATTAGTACTGGAGGGGCATGAGCACCTCTGTGTGTTTGTTGGTGGTGGTTCTGGTATTGGCTTCACCGCTGGTGGTGCTGTTGGCTTCGGCGGCGATGGTGGTGGCGGTGGTTTGATTTTTGCTGGCTGTTCTAGCTTAGCGTTTGAAGTTTCTGAACTCGGACATTCATTGGAAGATAAAGAAGGCGCATCCATCTTCTGAGCTCTTGATTTTGTAGAGCAACCGTCTGGTTGTGTTCTATGTGTTCTTTCGATAGTTATTCCGCGGCAATTAGGAGCAGGTTTTGGTGGCGCGCACGGAGGTAGTGGCCGCGGTTGTGAGGGGTGGTGCGGGTTCTCTGAAGGGCAGTCGTCCATTTTCATACACCTATAAACGCCGTCTCACCTGATCTTTTTAGTAATTGTAGGTAATAGTTTTACTAAATCGTTTTTTTGAGGGCACAATTCCGAGCACGGTTGAGGACCTAGAGGTGGGTCCTCTGTCGGGCATGATAGTGGTGGGTACGGTAGCAGAAAGCACATAAATTTAGTATAAAAGTAAAGTTCGAGGTCTGGTGCTTTTAGTAGCGAAGTACGTGAAGGTTCAAGCACGGCAGACATTTGTTCTCCCTATCGTTGCATAAAAACTAGATGGATTTTACATTTTTTAAGACTTTTTTATTTATTATTTGAATTGTTTTAGTTGTGTTTGGTGATGACGTCTGTCAATCTTTCCTTTTGGTTTTACTTACTCTTTGGTCAGCCTATTATTTTTGTGTCATATTTGTCAAATGCTTAAGCCTTGAACGTAATAAACAAACTGGAGTGGCACTCACACCAGAAAAAATGTGCCGAGAGGAATACTTTTAACACAGACTGTTTTTCTCTTTCTAATAGGGTGACCAAACAAATGTTTGGTCTCTTTCGACTACGACAAACATTTCAAAACCAAAATCAGCTTAATCGGCCCAGCCGTTCTCGAGTTTTAGCGAGACAAACGAACAGCAATTGATTTTTATATATTTAAATAAATTTAAATTAATTAAAAGTTTTGTGCTTGTGTTAAGCGGCCTACTTAGCGGTCCCCCGACGCTACGACGTCTGTCGGGTTCCTAAAGTTCCGTAGCCGAATGGCAAAAAACGGAACCCTTATAGAATCGTCATGTCTGTCTGTCTGTCTGTCTGTCCGTCCGTATGTCACAGCCATTTTTTTCCTAAACTATAAGAACTATACTGTTAAAACTTGGTAAGTAGATGTATTCTGTGAACCGCATTAAAAATCTTTTTTTTTAAATAAAACTAAAAATGTGTATGACAAACATTCTAAATTAAAAAATCCGCTAGCTTGAAATGAAGCCTGCACACAACAGAACTAACAATCAAACGTAAGGATATTTGAATACTGCGATAGACAGGTATATCCCATATCTTCCCGTGGGTGTCGTAAGAGGCGACTAAAGGACTTGCCAGAGAATAGGCAGCAGCGTTCTCTGTGCTTTTGTAACAACCGTACTGCGATCGCCAACCCGCCTGCCAAGCGTGGCGATTATGGCAAAGCCCCCCAAAATGTCAATTTGGCGACACTTGGGGGAGGCCTGTGTCCAGCAGTGGACGTCTTTTGGGCTGAAATGATGATGATGATGATGATAGACAGGTACAAATTATATTTCTCATACGCATAACATTAATGGTTTTAATGAAAAACGCTCCGTACTGGCTATCTCTCTCGCCACGTTTTGCTTCAGTTATATAGCTTAGCAAAAGTAAACCTATGGCGTGACTTTTTAAGGTTCCCTTTTGTGTGTTCTGAATTTTGGAGTACTCAGTCCTGTTTGTATATTAAATCCATGCACAAGGAGCGCTTACCGAGGCATAGACTATATTGGCCAGTGTTACTATTTTTAATCATCTAGGCAAGAGTTTTGACGAGATGACTTGAAAGGTCTGTTTGAGGCCAAGTCTATAAAGTTTATTAATCACGATGCCTTGGCATGCTTAAACGATTGAAGAAGTGGTTGATAGTTGGGGTTTGTCAGTAATTTGTACCTTGTTAATAAAAAATCTAATTCTTTATTAGAATAAAGATTCTCAATCACATAACAGGAAATCTCTAAATAGCGCCCGCGCCGGTTACCAAAATAAGTAATCGATTGTTATGATACGGGCATGTGTGAGGAACGTATCATGTATGAATGTGGATGAAAGTGCAGGAAACCAAAGAAACGGTGCATGGAGTGTGTGAAGGATCCTAGCGTACAAGTTTTTTTTTTAATTGTTTTATCCTGTACTTTCCCACAGCTGGGCAAAGACTTCCCCCAACGACTAACTGTGTGAAGGATGATATGGCAAGAAAAGCTGATACGGCAAGAAAGGATGAGATGACAAGTAATAGAGAAGTATGGAAGAAAAAGACATGCTTCGTCGACCCAAAATAAATTGGGATAAGGAAACGAGATGATTGATGATAAGAATAAGAATAAATTTATTAAACCATGATAACGGTCATTTTTTAAGTCTAACATCGTTAAGGATATCAGTAACAAGTTTTATTTTGACAAAATTAGATTACAGTGGTCCCCAAACTAGGCTGCGCCTGTATCTTGGGGGCCAGATGATTATGATGATATTCACCAAAGTCTATTATGGCACCCTCACATTTAGATCATCATGAAAAGGATTAGGAAGAGCATTTCTTCTTCGGTCTTCTCTTTCTTTCTTTCTTTTTAGCATTTTAATGTTTGTTTTGAGTTTCTGACATTTCGGCTTTGTTTTTAATGATAGTGTATCTAGTGACCACGGCAATTTAAGAACTATATAGCTCTAGCGCAATCCGTAATAACGTACTGTATTCCGTTATGGGGTGGAGCTTCCAAAACGAAATTAATCGATCTAGAAAGAGCGTAGTGATCACTTATCAAGGTTGAACTGATGGACGCTACAGAGGGCGCCAAACTAGTGGCTCAGTTCTGGGCCGACACAGTTTAGATTGCCATCGACACCCTAAGAAGCAGACTTATCAGGTTGATGTTTTTTAAACCATTTTAGTTCCTAATGTATTTAAAACCATTTAGGTTCCCTAGAACAGACCTCTATAAAGTCAGCAACTTGATTTCAACAAGAAAACTTTGTTCTGAATGCAAAATTTTTGTTTTACGGGTGGGTAATCATCAAATGAGCCCCTCTCCCGCTCTGGGTGGAGCAAAAGGGAGTGTCAGACTTGTACTGACTAAAACCCATCCATGTTCCTTCTTAGCCCTTTGTGTTCCAGGGCCACGGTATCTCTTTCGAACAGTCCCGCAGCATCTCCTTATCCTGCATTAATGGCTTCTTTTTGACCCCGTTACTCAGAGCAGAAGGCGCAGAGACATTGTGGCCTACTCTCCAGGCGTTCGATCAGCATTTTCAAGACGTAATGTGTGTTACACATCATCATCATCATTTCAGCCGAAAGACGTCCACTGCTGGACATAGGCCTCCCCCAAGTGTCGCCACATTGACCGGTCCCGTGCGACTCGCATCCAGCGGATCCCCGAAACCTTCACCAGGTCATCGGTCCACCTAGTGGGAGGCCTTCCAACGCATCGTCTTCCGGTTCGCGGTCGACAGTAGTAGATGGCGCTGTTTCGCTTGACACATCGATAAATAAGCTCCGTGTTTACATTTCTTTCCAAAATATTTAAAATCGTTCTTTTATGTTAAAAATCAGTAAAATATATGTATAAGTGTCTAATTAACCAGTGTAATCGTTATCAAAGTGACTCATTCAGCAGTGACTGAAATAATTAGTGTTAAAATAGCAACCAACACTATTCGTAATAAACCACAAAAGTGACAGTTAAAATTAACAATAAAAGTGATAATAACGGAATAAATACAATCAATCGACCAAACTGTATTCAAAGTGAACATATTCAACATAAAAAGTGTTCATAATTGTGTCTCAAACAAAGGTGTACCTACGTCGGTGGAAAAAAAAATCCTGACACATAACCGCTTTGCAAAATTCAAATTTTATTTAACATATACTACTTAATTTCAACACATTACGTTAACTACCTCGTGGCTCAGATGGTTAATCACCTACATGTGGCAGTAACTAGCATCAACAGATCAAGTTCGAACCCGGGTCACGCAGTCGATGACTTTTTGCGAGATTTAAATTCTTCACAATAACTTTGTATACCAAGAACGTTCTTAACAGAGGGCGGGGCGCCTCAGTACATAAACAACGTCATATAACCACTGATAAACATGGATACAGATAACATCACACTACGTAGGCAGAACACTGGTTCTTTGACCAACTTATCTGTCCTAACATATGACGATGAAAAAACAATATTCGACACGACAATGATGAGCATACCGGACAGCCTGCACGACTATAATGACGACGACATTGTTAAAGACTTGAACGAACAATTAAATACAATTAAGATGCAACTTATGAGTGCTCATCAGGAAATAGACGACCTCAACAGCGAAAACTTCCGTTTAAAATCCGATTTACAAAAAGCCCTAAAGACTGTCGAGACATGCAAAAAGATCTGCTTAACGCCTGGCAGAAAAAATTGTTCACCATCTTCATCCAGCAAACAAAAATCCAAGCATTACAAGATAAGACCAACTGCTTCAAATTACGACTCCAACACTTCGATCAATAATGGCAAGGAAATAAAACTGGATACTCTTAGCAAAGAAACTCAAACTTCTGAGATGACATATGACACATTGACGCAAAACCAAAATCAGACACAAATTTCACACCTGGGTAATGATGCTCCAAAAAAAGCAGTAGGCGTTTGTCGACCAAAACATAAAAATAAACTCGCTATAGTGAGTAGTAGGTGTACTAAAGGAACACTACCGGTAATCGAAGAGATCTTTTATAATGAATTTGATTACTGTCATTACCTGATACAAAATGCCACCACAGAAGAGTTGTTACGTACCGTCGAAGACAACTTAAAAGGCTTCACAATGCAAGATTATTGCCTGATCTTCATTGGAGAAAATGATCTTAGAAATAACGAGTGTCTAGATATCCTCGAAAACTTGAAGAACTCGCTGAAAAACATTAAACACACAAATATTGTTATATGCACTCCGACTTATATAAGAGGTGCACTAATTCATAATTATAAAGTTGAGTTATTCAACAACCTCCTCAGTTTGGACATAAAAAACAACGACCATGCATACTTTTTTGACAGTAATCGCACCCTGACTCCTGACATGTTTTCCTACAATACGGGAAAAATTAACAAATACGGTTGGAGAAACATCTTTGACCATATCAGATCCAACATATTTATTGACTACGATCAAGACTATAATGAAGTTATTGACGACGGCCACCTCCTTAAAGAAGACCATAGTGGAACATCTAAACTCCCACGTAAATGCAATAGTGATCAAGTTAGTGAACTGTTTTTTCTCGAATAAATATCTCAAAATCCTGCATCAAAACATTGCAGGCTTAATAACAAAATCTAACTTTCTCACTGTATGTTTAGATGAACTTACGGAAAAAAACATAAATGTGGATGTCCTGAGCATTACAGAGCACTTTATTATGGAAGGATATCAAAATCAGTTATATGTTCCAAATTATTGTTTAGCTGCCTCTTTCTGTAGAGAGGGGAGAAAAAGAGGAGGAGCTTGCATCCTAGCTAGAAATGACATACAATGGAAGGAGTTACCTAAAATTTCGAATTTATCTTGTTCAGGCATATTTGAATGCTGTGCCATTGAGCTTACGCATTATAGGATAATTGTAGTATGTATCTATAGAGTGCCAAATGCCAATAATCTTAACTACTGTTTAGACAGACTTGAAATTTTATTGCGAGAAATATCACGAGCACGTTATAAAAACATTGTTATTGCTGGAGATTTTAACATAGATATGCTTAAACAAAATAATCACACAAATGCATTTGTATATTTGTTAGCGAGGTATAATTTGAAATTGGCATTAAGACAGCCTACACGAATGGCAAGCATGACATGTATAGATAATTTTGCGCATAATTTTAGTAAGTCTTGCAAAACTGATGTGCTAGAATTTGCGTTGTCCGATCATACAGCACAGCTCCTTCACTGTCCTGTTCAAACAAAATGTGTCGTAAACTGTTGGTACGCAACTAAAAGGGATTATAGTGTGGAAAACATAGCGAAGTTCAAAGGCTACATTAAAAATATTTCCTTTTCTGAGGTCTACGACACGGATGACCCAAATGTAGCTTATAATAATTTTATCGACACTTTCAAGCTTTTGTACGATTTATGCTTTCCAATTAAATTAATCAAAATTGATGTTATTAAAAAACCTAAGTGGCTGTCAAAAGGGATTAAATTATGTAGCCAAAGGAAAAGAAAGCTTCTTTGGCAGATGAGATTAAACCTAGATAGAGATAGTAAAACTAAATTCTCTAAATATTCGAAATTGCACAAAAAAATTATACACTTGACGCAAAAGGCTCAAAACAATCAAAAACTAAAATTATCTAAAAATAAATCTAAAACTACGTGGCAAATTATTAATCGCGCAAAGCATAATCTACCCAAAAAAAACATTTCTAAAATTAAGGTTAAAGACTGTATTCTATCAAATCCCAAGAACATTGCTGAAGCTTTCAATAATTACTTCGTCGATAAAATACAGCCGAAACACAATGACACTGAGAAACCCAAACCCTGTAAAATAAACACGAACACTAAATCAATATTCATGTCGCCTAGTGTACCTTTGGACATACATAAAATAATAATGAAATTGAATAATACAAGTAGCGTAGGATATGATGGTATTAGTACAAAAATATTAAAGCACGTATCAATGGAAATATGTGGTCACCTAAGTCATATAATTAACCTTAGCATCAGCGCAGGCATTTTCCCAGATGCTTTAAAAACTTCAATAATAAAGCCAATTTTTAAGAAAGAGAATAGAGAATTAATG
The DNA here is from genome assembly GCA_949152445.1 of Cerastis rubricosa. NCBI lineage: Eukaryota > Metazoa > Arthropoda > Insecta > Lepidoptera > Noctuidae > Cerastis > Cerastis rubricosa. The sequence continues at coordinate 13,501,345 of OX424549.1, forward strand.
GAATATTACCGCCCAATCGCACTAATACCTGTGATATCCAAAATATTTGAGAAATTTATTTATAACGAACTGTACAAATTCATTGAAAAAAATAACGTTCTATGTGACGAGCAGAAAGGGTTTAGACAACATAGGACTATTAATATGGCTATATTTGACTTTATATATAATGTAATGAGTAATGTTGACAAACGAAACCCTGTATGTGCTATATTTTGTGACATGACCCAGGCCTTTGACTACGTAGATTATGCAATTCTCTTAAGAAAACTTGAAGCTTATGGTATTAGAGGAAATTTACTTAGTCTTCTTGAGTCCTACTTGAAAGACCGAAAACAAATAACTGAAATTTCGCAAATTAATCCAGTTAGCAAACGTGAAGAGATATATCGATCCTCAGAGCGTAATGTTATGTTCGGGGTACCGCAGGGGAGCGTATTGGGTCCTTTTATATTCATACTATACATTAACGATCTACCTGAATGCATTGAACAACCAATAACACTCTTTGCGGACGATAGTACTTTGACAATACCATGTAGAAATGTGGAGACATATGAAACGGACATTAATAATTGTTTGAAAAATGTTGTTAATTGGTTAGAATCAAATAATTTAAAAATAAATTTGAATAAAACAAAAGTTGTCCATTTTAGTCAGCGGATTCCCCGCCTTAGCCCTAATATACACTACAACAATGATGTTGTAGAAGAAGTAGAAAATACAAAATTTTTGGGTCTCGTAATCGATAAAAACCTAAATTGGAAAGCACATACTGATATTTTATGTAAGAGAATTAGTCAGTCCGCGTACGCTCTGCATTCACTATCTCCATTCATATATATGGATGCACTTCTTACTGCCTATTATGGCATAGTAGAATCCCACCTACGTTACGGTATAATATTCTGGGGAAATTCAACCGAAAGAGAAACAGTTTTTAAAGCCCAGAAAAGATGTTTACGGGCGATGTTTAAGCTTAAATCCACCGATAGTTGCATGCCTTACTTTAAACAGCACAAAATACTAACACTAGCTTGTCTGTACATAATGGAAGTAGCTGTGTTTGTAAAGTCGAACCCAAGTCGTTTTAAACGCCTCGCTGACGTAATTCCACGTAATAGACGCGACAATAATCAAGTATGTTCCCATCCTGCCAAAACAGCTTTGATGCGCAAGAGTGTCTACTGCATGGCTCCGGTCATTTATAATAAGTTACCTAAGCAATGGAAAGAATTGCCGCTGTCGTTGTTCAAAAATAGGCTCCGAAGTTTTTTAACGCATAAAGCATATTATACTGTGAACGAATTTCTTACTGAGAAAGAATTTACACAGACATATACTGACACTTTCCAGCTTTTATAAATTATTGACATTTCTGTAAATGACGCACGCTTAGTTTAATGAATTTTAATATTTAACTTTAAGGATTTTATTATTTTGTCTGACCTATTTTATTGACTTGGTTTATTGTAGTTTATTGTAGTTATTTTATATAAATGGATTGACTGTAGTGATTTTATTAATTTATATTAATGTGATTTAATTTAAATTATTTATCTGTAATCGTAATGATCTTATTATTTAATTTTATTATTTTTAGTAGCTATACTTTAATGATTTTATATTTAGAATCTGTATCCTAATTTTGATGATGATAATTAATCAAAAAAAAAAAATGTTGTATAATCCACCAAGTAGTGATTTAAAACTTGATGTGTTTTTCTAGTGCATTTATTGTTTTAGCTTCAAACTATAACTTTTGCATGCCTGTTGGTAAAATATGGCTGAACCTACCTGTTTTATAATTATCACCATGTACTGTACCCATATTTGCGAAATAAAATACTTACTTACTTACTTACCATTCCTGAACTTTTCGGCCCCATCGGCCATCTGTTCTGCGAGCAATGTGCCCTGCCTGTGTGTTACACAATCCACCTAAATCTGTTATAAACTAAACCTTAGGTACGAATTAATATATCCTTTGCTGTTCATCATCTACCTAGCCTTTTCCCAACTATGTTGGGGTCAGCTTCCAGTCTAACCGGATGCAGCTGAATTCCTGTATTTTACAAGGAGCGTCTGCCATTCTGACGTCCACCCACAACCATGTTTTAGTACTGGGTAATACGATATCTCTTGGAAAGACTGGTTGTCAGCAAAATGTATGTAGATTTGGTTGATTGAGATTTCTATTTTAGTGGACCCACTGGTGGGGACAGCGAGAACAATATTTAATTATTTTATTCGATTCCCGTTGTGTTACAGACAGTGTGTGTGAACTATCACTAGTCAGTGGCCCAAAATTCTGGTGTATTTAATATATATGGTCCCCACCACACACTGACTATAACGACTGTCCAAGATCTACAAATAACAGCCGGAACCAATAGCTTAGGCGCCGCGCATACGTGGACACTCTTGTGTCTTCCGTCAGATACAAGCTACCAATGAATATTTGATTTATATTCAACCAGTATGAAATCAGAGGACCTCGTGGCTAAATAATAACAGCCGCCCAGATCGATCTTTAAGGTTAAGCCGTGCTTGCCGAGGTTGGTCTATGGATGGGTGACCATAATTACATATCGAGTTTCCTCCGTGCCTCGGAAAGCACGTTAAGCCGTTGGTCCAGGCTGTCATTTGTAGATCTTTCACAGTCGTTACGAGTAGTCAGAAGCTAAAGTCTGACATCCAGTCTTACCAAGGGGTATCGTATTACACCGTTACTGGGTTGTGGAGGTCAGATAGGCAGTCACTTCATGTAAAATACTGGTACTCAGCTGCATCTGGTTAGACTGGAAGCCGACCCCAAGACCCCGATAGTTTGGGAAAAGGCTAGGCAGATGAGTATGAAATCAGCCAGTCCCTGCGCAGACGTAAACATTTTTTTGTCCAGTGGCTTCCACTTGACTTGAAACATATACTCGTTGTCGATCTAAAAGTTCAGTGTCGATAACTGGAAACAAGAAATCGTCAGTTAAAGACTCAAGCAAAATTAAGACATTTCCTTACAATTGTACTGAGCTGCGCAAACGGTCGATTTGCAATCGATGTCCGTATCCTGTGTGCGACACAAGCCACGCAGACGTACATTGTGAAACGGACGGAAAACAAACGAAAATTGTAGCTACCAGACCAGAAGTAGCGACCGGCGACTGTGACCGATGGTGGCCCCCGGACGCAGCAACTACGGTTACCAGTGACCAGGAGTAGCAACCGGCGACTGTCCGATCGCTCCTACAGGACACAACAACTACCGAACCAACCTAAACAAGCGCGGCATAACCTAGAGATCGACCCGAGCGGCGGTTATCATTTAGCCACGAGCTCCTGAACCTTAGGTATGCATGTAAGTATGTATGGTATAGTTTGCTGTTATAAGATTGTAAAAAAAACAAAAGCCAACGCACATACGGTGGCACGCACATGGTCACTCCTCGCCGAGCTGCTTAATTATTTCAGTTCATTAGCTTCATAATTTTCATTGTTAAGATACCAATTAAGGGAAGGTCCGACACAACGCCGTCCCCGGACAATAAAATGATTACTGCAAAACGCAACTTTTGGAAAAATATAAATGTTTTCGTCGATTGTTCCTTAAATACATTTATCATTAGCTAGTCAAACATCTTACACGAGAACATAATTTTATGACTGTTAGTCATACTGACAAGTAGGAATACATTTCGATAACATTTTATTAACACTTTATTCTTGTAATTTAAGGCCTGTGTTAAATCTTTTTATAATTATTAATTACCAAAAAAAAAATTGGGCAGGTGTACCCACGGATCCCAAAAATTACATAACAATAAAACTAAGATAATGGCGGTGTTCTAAAACTAAGATAATGGTGTTATATTTTTGTGATTGTGATGTCTGTATATTTAAAATATTTATTATTATGTTAACTATTTCTTTGTTTGAAAGTTTCTGTTTAGTCTATTAAACATATAACATACATTACTTGATTACCAAATTTAATGTTTGTGTACACTTAAATGTAGTCATGTGTTAAAATTAGCATCCAATTTATTAAATGTTTGCATGCCATCTTTAAGGCGAAATGTGTCATTGCCCTACTATTATTTTTTCCATCTTTTGTACCACATTTACTGCAAATAAATAATTTTGACTTTGACTATCATTTTATTCCCCGGGGACGGCGACAAGTACTATATATACCGGGCTCCGTTTATGTAGGAATGACACAACGTTTCAGATGAAATAAATATTTTTGTATTAATTTATACTTTGTCAAGTTTAATCTCAAGGGGCTGCTAGATAGTGCATCCAAGTTTACATCATTAAATCTCCTCAAGCTCTTACAGAAAAGTGGTTCTCGCTGCGAGTATTGCTGACTATCTTCGCCACCGCTGCAGATCATTATATTTGCCAATGAGATCTGTAATCCAAGTCACTCCATTCTTCTATTAAATTATTTAAACAATGGCCCACCTTCCACCTTGCACCGCATGCCCAAACACCTGCGCATTTTATGGTCTATTGACTACAACAGTGAGCGGAGTTCGCGTGGTTGAGTTTTGGGCTAATCATATTTGGGCTAATCATATTTGAAGTTTATTCCATCGATAAACATAAGAACATAAGAAGATTCATTTATTTTCCGCCACTGCATATTTTCTTGTCTTTCTCTGGTTGATACCACGATGGTGGGCAACGAGGAGTATAGTTTGTACGGTATTAGTCGCGGCGGTGATGGGCACGGCAGAAGTTGAGCTCGGTGGTGGCGGGTAGCATGGTGAAGACGGGCATTACGGTTTTGGCGGGCAAGGTGGTAGAGGGCATTTTCGTTGTGGGCAGCACGGTGGTGGAGGGCAGCGCGGCGGTGTAGGGCAAGGTGGTGGTGGTGGGCAAGGTGGTGGTGGCGGGCACGGTGGGTGTGGAGGGCAGCGCGACGGTGTAGGGCAAGGTGGTGGTGGTGGGCACGGTGGGTGTGGTGGGCAGCACGGATATGGTGGGCAGCACGGTTCTAGTGGGCACGGTGGTGGTTCCCGGCTCTTTGGGGTGTCCGGGCCCGGTGGCGGTTGTACCAACGGGTCTGACTGGCCCGATGGTGATGAGCTTGGTGGAGCCGAGGAACGGCCGAAAAAATTACCCATTTCCTTAATTTTGCTAAATCTTATTATAGAGAGCACGAAGGTTGTGTGTTTGGATTTTATACCAAAATATGGGTCTCGGCGGTAGGCAAAGCAGTGAGCACTTAAGAGGCCACGGAATCCACTATTTTAAAAAAAGTTACGGTTACGGAAGCGGCCACTTTCGGGGGCATGTTGTTGATGGGCACAAACGTTAAAGTTCGAGATCTTATTTTTACTTCGCCTAGTTACTCCCGGGTGAGTTCAAGGGCTCTTTCTGTTCTTGCAGTTCTTCGTGCATGGTTTTACGTCAAACAAAAGGATTGGATAGATTTACAAATCAGAAAAAGAAATATGAAATCAAAATCTTTTGAATTGCTTTGGTTGGATTTGGTGACTACAAGTGACGTTTCATATTTTCTTTAGACGAACCAAAGAGTAGACTTTATTATCTATAGATTACTTATACCAAAAAGAAATGAGGATGGAACTGTTGCACGGAACCAATAGGTGCTGAGTATTGTGCTATAGCCGGGTATTTTTAAAAAGTGGTTTTAACTAGTGATACAACACCATTTAAAACCACCGGTGGTAGATTTAACTTCAAAATACCCACCGTACCACTATAGGTATGTTAGGAATAGATACTCCTTTATCATCTATCACCAGCTGTTACCATAGCATCATAAAGGTGTTGACTGTCAGTTATGTCACTATCTATCTTGAAAATATATTTTACAGTTTAAGTCAATTATATTCGTTTAATTATTTTAACTGGTTTATCTCGATCCCACAATACTTATAACTACTTTAACATGGTAGCAGAGCGTGGTTGAATGATGGTTCATTTGATTGAATAAGAAAATAGTAGTGGATGCGTAAAAGTTTACCTCTTGGAAAGAATTCTGAAAAATTCTTGCAAGAATCTGTACTAGGTCTGACATCACCATGGATAAGGCGATTGCAGAGGCCTCAAAGGTACAAATAATGCACCTTGATGGAAAAAACTTTAAGCATTGGAAGTATAGGATCGAAACAGTGTGCAGGGCAATTCCCGGTGCTGAAGATATTTTGGAAGGGAAGATATGTAGACCTGTTGAACCTGTAGATGTTAAAAATGAATCTACAAAAATAAAATACGAATCGGATTTAAAAGAATTCCGGAAGATTGACTCTATTGTTTTGACTCTGATGACGTCAAACATGACGGATGAAATACTCGAACAAGTCATGCGGTACAAAAGCGCTAAAGAAGTATGGGACGAGCTAGAACGCCTCTACAATGCAAGTAGCGAAGACAAAAGCTATGATCTCTGTCTAAAATTCTTTGATTATAAAAAGGATCCTGAACATGACATAAGAAAGCATATATCTGCGTTAAAAAACATTTGGCACGAATTGAACAGCCAAATTGATGCGAGTTTGCCGGAGATATTATTAATCTGTAAAATACTTGGAACTTTACCGAAAGATTATTTCGCTTTTAAGTCAAGTTGGCTCCTTATAACAAAAAAGGATCGGACAGTAGAGAACTTAACTTCGCAGCTAAGTGCATATGAAAAAGCGTTAAGTACTAAAGATGAGACAGAGAAAACTGAAGAAGTATTAATCGTGAAGACACAGAAGAAGAAAAAAGTTTTTAAATGTAATTATTGTGGAGAATTTGGACACTTTGTACGAAAATGCCAAAAATGGATAAATGATGGACGTCCACGAAAGCCGTCGAATGACAGTAAAACCTCAAATGTAAACCTGACAGTGTTAGCTTGTGATGATGGAATGCCAATAGATAAAAATAACTGGTACGTTGACAACGGAGCGACAAGCCATGTTACGAATTCAGGCGACTTCTTCGAAAGCTTCGAACACTTCAAGAGTTCACATACAGTTACTGCAGCGAATGGGCAAACCATTGAAGCCATTGGAATGGGCAACATTCGAGCTGAAGCCAAGGTCAATGGAAACGTGGAACACATATTATTGAAAGATGTCTGGTATGTTCCAAAAATTAAAAGAAACTTATTCTCAGTTCTTTCTGTGCACGATAACTCATCCACGAGTACGTTTGAGTCTACGCCTAAACAATGTATGGTGAAAGTAAATGGAGACATTAAAGTAATTGGGACTAGAGTGATTAAAGGTGGATTATTTAAGCTAGAGCTTACCTGTGTTGCGCCCAAAAATCGAGAAGTCAATCAACTACTGTCAAATCCATTACAAGTCTATCATGAAAGGCTAGCACATCAAAACAAAAGACACGTTAGTCAAGTCATCGAAAACGAGCTCGGGTTTAAAGTAGAGGATAAGCAATCGGAAATTTGCGAAGGATGCGTTTATGGAAAGGCTCACAGGCAATCTTTTGGTACAAGGGTTAGAGCCACTAAAGCTGGAGAACTAATCCATACTGATATTTGCGGACCGTTTCCATACTCAATTTCGAAGTTACGATATTATGTCCTGTTTAAGGACGACTTTACACGCCATCGTCACATCTATTTTCTTCGAGAAAAGTCTGAAGCAGCTTCAAAGCTTGATATTTTCTTAAAAGAAGCTAAAGTTGCGGGACACGTCATCAAAGAAATATTAAGCGATAATGGTGGAGAATTTACCAGCGAAAAATTCAAAAATATCTTAACTGAAAACGGCATCAAGCAAAGGTTCACGATGCCTCACACCCCGGAGCAAGCAGGTTGCGTAGAAAGAGAAAATAGGACGGTGGTAGAAGCCGCGCGAGCCATCATGCATGCACATGAGAAGATTCCTGATGGCTTATGGGCAGAGATAGTAAACGCAACAGTCTACGTGTTGAATCGCACAGGGCCATCTAGCGTGCCATGCAAGTCACCTCACGAACTGTGGTACGGAAAGAAGCCAGCGATCAAACATCTAAGAATTCTAGGTTGCACGTGCTATGCCCATATTCCTAAAGCTAACCGCAAGAAGCTGCAAGGGAAAGCTATAAAAGGGATTCTTATTGGTTATGAAGGAGACGAAGGCTATAGAATCTGGAATAAGGAATCACTCAAATTGATTAGATCCAGAGACGTGATATTTGAAGAGGTACCGTTACTCGGAAAAACTAAAGAATTTGAGAAATCAGAAGAGCCGAAAATACTCCAGAGAGACTTATTCCATAACTTTCCAAGTCCATATAATGAATTCGAAACCAGCGATATTAGAGAGATTGGAGAGCGGAATATTCCTGAGTACGGAGCTGAAGTTATTGTAGAACCTACTTCATCAAGGGCACGTCACGAAGCCGATGAAGAGATAGGTGATGATCTAGATGAATCAATGTTTGAATCCGTTCACTCTGAAGAAGAAAATGAGGAACTCGCTGAAGGTAACGAAGCCGATGATCCTGATCTATCCGATCACGACCATGAAAGAGAAGGAAGTCGGATGATCCTCAGAGATAGAGCAAATCTAAGACCTCATGTACGGTTCAATGACTATATTATGGCATTAGAAGCTGAAAGTTTATTCGAACCGAAAACCTTCAAACAGGCAATGTCATGTAAGGCTAAAGAGGAATGGAAAAAGGCTATCGAAAGCGAAATGAACTCGCTGAAAGAAAACCAAACGTGGGAGCTAGTCGAACTACCAAAAGGTCGGAAAGCCATTCCATGTAAATGGATATTCAAAATAAAGACTAATCCTGATGGCTCTGTTAACAAATATAAGGCTCGACTGGTTATAAAAGGATATTCTCAGAAGAAAGGACTAGATTTTCATGAAACTTTTAGTCCTGTTGCTAGGAGTAGCACAATAAGAGCTATTTTGAGTGTTGCTGCTAAAGAAAAGCTGAGATTAGCACAGTTTGACGTGTCCACAGCCTTCCTTTATGGCACTTTAGATGAAGAAATTTACATGAAACCGCCTGAAGGTTATACTGAAGAGAAGTATGTGTTTAAATTAAAGAAAAGCTTGTATGGCTTGAAGCAAGCCCCACTCTGTTGGAACAGATGTATCACAGACTTTATTGTGAAGACAGGTTTCAAGCAAAGCCAGTCCGATCCTTGTTTGTTTGTGAGAAAAAATGGGAAGGAGAAAATTGTTCTGGCCTTGTACGTTGATGATGGTCTCATTGCTTACTCAAGCGAGAAACTAGCTAACTGCTTCCTAGAAGAAATGAGGGCACATTTCAAAATAACAGTGAAACCAGCAAGTTATTTTCTTGGAATGGAGATAGAAAGATACGCTGATGGTTCCATTTTATTGCATCAGAAATCGTACATTACTCGCATATTGGAAAGGTTTGGCATGGAGAAATGTAAGCCAGTGCCCACACCAATTTTAAAAGCAAATAATGCTGAAAATGTTAACGAAGTTTCAATGAGTTTTCCGTACCGTGAAGCTATTGGATCACTAGCTTATTTGATGACGAGCACGAGGCCTGACATAGCCTTTGCTGTCAGTGTTATATCTCGAAATTTAGATAAACCTTCAAAGGAGAACATCATCAATATCAAGAGGATAATGCGTTACTTGAAAGGGACTATAGATGAAGGTATCGTTTACAAGCCAGGAAATAGTCATAACTTAGAATGTTATAGTGACGCTGACCACGGAGGTGACCTTGAAACTGGAAGGTCGACCTCAGGCATTCTTTGCATGTATGCTGGAGGTCCAATATCCTGGAATAGTAAACGCCAGAGCACAGTAGCGATTTCTTCCACCGAGGCAGAAATAGTGGCAGCAAGCGAAACTGCCAGAGAAATTATTTGGCTTCGAAAGATTATGAAAGAAATTATTGGTGAATGTCCAGCATCCCTATGTGTTGATAACGAATCAGCAATCAAGATGGCTAAGAATCCACCAGAATTCCACCAGAAGACTAAACACATAAGGATACGATCATTCTTTATACGAGAATGTGTTCAAGATGGAAGCATTACCATCTGCCATGTGCCAGCAACCAGGCAGATTGCTGATATGCTCACTAAACCACTTTATGGGCCTAGAATTGAAAGTCTCAAGAAGATGGCTGGCATTATAAAGAGAGGTGGATGTTAGGAATAGATACTCCTTTATCATCTATCACCAGCTGTTACCATAGCATCATAAAGGTGTTGACTGTCAGTTATGTCACTATCTATCTTGAAAATATATTTTACAGTTTAAGTCAATTATATTCGTTTAATTATTTTAACTGGTTTATCTCGATCCCACAATACTTATAACTACTTTAACAAGGTAATGGCAACGGTTACGGTGGGTCTGCAGTGTTTTTCCTTTTCAATCAAATTTGAACAAACAATTTTGCAAATTGAAACTCAAACCCTATAATTATATGGACCGGTAACAATAACTTCTTTATTGTAATAATAAACAAAAAGATGGAGTTACTTTCCAGTGACAAGGCATAATAACTGTGAAAGAACTTAAGTTGTCCATTCGAAAGCGTAGATTTCAAGACACTCTTTCTCGTAAACTACAAATCATCATCTGTCTCATCATCATTCATAATCATTTCAGCCCAAAAGACGTCCACTGCTGGACTGCCATAATCGCTACGCTTGGCAGGCGGGTTGGCGATCGCAGTACGGTTGTTACAAAAGGGCAGAGAACGCTGCTGCCCATTCTCTGGAAAGTCCCTTAATCGCCTCTTACGACATCCACGGGAAGATATGGGATGGTGCTATTCTTCACGTCCGACACCATACAGAACATCTGCCTGCCTTTTTGTAATTATGTTGGGTCGGCTTCCAGTCTAACCGGATTCAGTTGAATACCAGTATGTTAAATGGAGTGACTGCCTATCTGACCTCCACAACCCAGTAAGTGCTGGATAATACGATACCCTATGGTAAGACTGGTTGTCACACTTTCTGGCCACTGACTACTACTGTTATGACTGCCAAAGACAAAAATCTCAAAATTGGTACAAAACTTTGGTTATCTAAGTGAGAATGATGTACGAACGACACTGCATCAGTGGCGCGGGGAGGCCAAGGATCGGGCCGAGGGGCTGGTGCAGCGTCATATAGAGTTGCGCTGGTCTCAGCTCCGACAGGTTATTGTAGCGGAATGGCGGAGGAGGCTTGAGCTCCCTAAGCTACCTTGACACAGTCGAGGCGATCCCGCCAGTACTCGACGACTGGCTCGGGAAGAATCACGGCTCCGGTTTCGGGCAAGTGATCTCGGGGCAGGGCTGTTTCGGGAAGTACCTGTGTCACATAAACAGGTAGCCGGACGCCCGGTGCCATCACTGCGTCCAATGTCTGGAGGATACGGCGCGCCATACGCTGGCCGAGTGTACCGTGAGGGATGAGCCGCGCCGTGCCCTCGTTACAGAAGTAGGTGTAGACCTGTCACTGCCGACCTTTGTTCGCTCGATAGCCGGCAGCGCAGAGTCCTGGAATGCAGTGATGTTCTTCTGCCAAACTGTCGTGTCGGAGAAGAAAGTTGCGAAAAGAGAGAGAGATAACGAGCTCCCGCCCATCTTGCAGCAGACGCACCGGGCTTCGGCAGGGGGCAGACAATGCCCTTTTCTAGGCCCCCTAAACATATTGATGGATACGGGGGCATTCGTCGCCCCAATCACACTGGACCCGAGACAACCCGACGAGTTGTGTTCCACGCGCGCCTCTCTTAGACGTAACGGGGGAGTTTTAAACCTCACTCTCCTCCGGGACGTGGACCGCAGGTTAAGTGGACCGGCACTACTCCGGGGCAGCGACAACCTCATTAGATCCCGCAGCCCCCCGATGCGAATGTGCGACGGAATACCAATGTGGTTTTAGTCAGTACGAGTCAGACAGACCCGGAGAACATCCATCGAGGATTTCCACATGGTAAAAAAAAAGTTATACTCACAACGCGCAAGCGTGGCTAAATGTATGACATTAGACGCGGTAAAAAGGAGCATAAAAAGAACGTAGTAGGTGCCGTCCAGTGGAGAACATACTTTATGCATTTATGTATGCTTATCAATAACACATCTATGTATGCCAAACAAAAATTGAAACACGATGGGTAAATGAATATTAATTTAGGTATTTTATTTGTTATAATAATATGGTGGTGGCCGGCAGCACTTTATAAAGATGAAGGTAGTGGTGGAGGCTTTGAACAGCACGGAGATCACGGTAACGATGGCCAAGATGATAAACAGCCCACTTGATTACGCTTACAATCAATAAGTCTCACCTATCAGGTGAGAACTTTTGAAAACTTTCTAAAAATTAAAAAAATAGTTTTGTTTATCTTGATTCGGCTCGGTTTCGGGTGCCTAGGTCTGGTGCACGGTGGCATCAGGGGCGGTGCAGGGCACGGTGGTGATGGGAACGAGGGATGTGGGCAGCACGGCTTTTTTGGTGGTGGTGCTGTTTGTGGGCACAATTGTGGTTTTGTTGGGTACCATATTGGATGTGGGCAGTAATCTGGTACCTTTCGTTTACAGTCGTATTTGCTTGACATTTCCTTCGATTTGCTTAACCTTATTTTGGAGGAAACTATTGAAGGTTACGATTTTGTTAGTTTGTTTTGTTTTGAGTACTTCGGTGGGCACGGTGTTCCTGGACACTAATTTTAAACACGGTGACGGGAGGTTTAGCTGGCATCAAAGACATTAAATAGGTTGGCTAGCATGGTGGTGATGGACAAGAGCTATACTCTTCGAGATCTGTTACTTTTCCTCATCTAGCAACTCCCGAAATGGGTACAAGGGGTCTTTCTGTTCTTGCCGTTTTTCGTACATGGCTTTTCGTCTAACAGAAGGATTGGATATATTATCACACAAATCTATTGAATAGTTTGAAAATTTGATTGTATTTGGTGACTACGAGTGACAGTAGTGACACTTTTAAAGATTTAGTTTATAGGGTTCTTGCATGGAACTAATAAGTGCTAAATATAGTGTTGTATGGTTCTTTCGGCGGCAACCAACAAACAAAAAAAAACCTTATTTAAAGTGTGAATGTGATGGCTTGATTAATCTTCGCTCATTGTTAGTTAACGACGTTCAAAATGAATTAGTTTCTTTAACTTTGGAGCATATCAGGCTACAGAAAAAAAAATTCCATCACAGTGCAGTACGCAGGGTACCGCTAGAAAAAAGAAAATTACCGGATTCCATTTTAGTGAAATTTGACGATGAAAGTACAGGAAGCAAGCTGAAAGATAGCAATGGTTGAGTTGGTATTACTCCAGTGGGCAAACCAAAGAGCATAATAATTATACCGGTTTTTTTTAGTTAGCCTGATCTTGCCCACTCCTGGGCAAAGGCCTCCCCCCATTCCATCCACTTTTCTCTGTTTTTTGCCTCTTTTCGCCAATTAACGAGAAAGCCATCCAAGCCGTCCCGTCATTTTCTTCTCGGTCTGTCGCGACCCCGTCTAGCTGTCTCGGGGTCCCAGTTTTGTGAAATGTGGGCCCACAGCTTTGCCGGCAGACATCAGGCAGACATGGCCTGCCCAGTCTCATTTCAGTTTGGTAGCTTTATGAACAACGTCAGCAATTTGAGTTCTGGAGCACAGTGTGGTTTTCCTTATATGATAGGTAAGTTTAACGCTAAGTATGCTGCGCTCATGTCTTCCCGTGGGTGTCGTAAGAGGTGACTAAGGGACTTAGCAGAGAATGGGCAGCAGCGTTCTCTGTGCTTTTGTAACAATCAATTAAGACCTCTTTCTAAAAATAAATTAAATTCTTTTAATAATAATGTTCTTAGCAACCTTAATAACGCGAATTTTGATTCAACAGACCCCAATATAAACTACGGTACATTATTTTCCACAGTTTGCCATGAATTCAATAAAACGTGTCCTGTTAAACAAGTTAAACTCAATTCAAAATCTAAATTTAGCGAATGGGCCACTACGGGAATAAGAAAAAGCAGAGATATTTTATATAATTTATATCATGAAAAATCTCTGACTTCAGATCAAGTCTTTCACACTTATGTCAGAAACTATTCGAAAATATTTAAAAGTGTCTGCGCTCAAGCAAAATCTCAAATAATAAGTAATAAAATTGGTAATTCTAATAATAAAATAAAAACAGTGTGGCAGGTAATTAACAGAGAGACCGGAAAGACTCAACAACAAGATAAGAGTGAATTGTCTTTAAAAATAGATAACAAAACAATTTCTGATAAGTTAGAAGTCGCTGAGACACTAGACAATTTCTTTACTAACATTCCGTTAGAGGTTACGAAATCTCTCTCCTCTTCAGTTGAATTAGCTGAGGGCCTTCTTAAAGAGAACTTTGCAAAAGACATACCAAACTTTAAATTTAAACCAGTATGTATTGCCACAATCAAAAACGCATTCAATAGTCTCAATATAAAAAATACTGAAGACTTATGGGGGATTTCCGTCAAGGTTCTTGGAAACATTATTGACTCGATTGCTCCTGTCCTAACAGGCATATTCAATCAATGTTTGGACAGCGGCAAGTTCCCTGATTTGATGAAACATAGTAAAGTGGTACCAATTTTCAAATCGGGTTCTAAGAGTGATCCCTCTAATTATAGACCGATATCTGTGCTTCCAGCATTGAGTAAAATCTATGAAAAAATCATGCTGGACCAGATGTTGTCTCACTTCAATTCTAATAGGATACTGCATAGTCAGCAGTTTGGTTTCACGAAGGGTAGGTCAACAACAGACGCGGGAGTAAAACTCATCAGTCACATTCTGGAATCCTGGGAGAACTCCCAGGACGCAATTGGCATTTTTTGTGATCTCTCAAAAGCGTTTGACTGCGTCGACCACAACACACTGATCTGTAAATTACATCACTACGGAATTCGTGGACGAGCTGCTGAACTTGTTCTTTCCTATTTATCTAACAGGCAGCAAAAAGTAAATGTAAATGGGGCGACATCCTCCGGGTCTTTAGTCAAGATGGGCGTGCCCCAAGGTTCAATTCTTGGCCCTTTCCTATTTCTTGTTTATATTAATGATCTCCCTTATATGATGGCCAAATTATCGGATATAATTCTATTTGCTGATGACACTTCGCTAATTTTTAAAATTCATAGAAAAGATACAGAAGTCATACATGTCAACGAAAGTCTAACTGTTCTCTCGAAATGGTTCGCAGCTAATAATCTTTTACTGAATACGAACAAAACTAAATGTCTAAAGTTCTCTTTACCAAATGTAACACAACGTGACCTTCATCTAAATCTTGACGGCAAAAAACTCGATGTTATCGCGGAAACTGTATTCTTAGGGATTACTATCGATTCTAAACTGCAGTGGGGCGCACACATTAGAACTCTTTCGGGGAGGTTAAGCTCAGCTGCCTATGCAGTTAGGAAAATAAGGCAGTTAACTGATGTAGACACAGCTAGGTTAGTATACTACGCTTATTTCCACAGTATTATGTCTTATGGCATTCTGCTGTGGGGATCGGCAGCAGACGTTGATTCAATTTTTATATTGCAAAAGAGGGCAGTCCGCGCGATCTATAAGATGGGTCCTCGCGAGTCCCTCAGAGAAAAATTTAAAGAGATCGATATATTGACTCTGCCTTCACTTTATATCTTAGAATGTATTTTATATGTCCGCAAAAACCGAGGGCTTTTCAAAATTAGAAGCGACTTCCATAATATAAACACACGCAGTAAACACGAAATTGTAATACCCAAATTTAGATTAACAAAAACTAGCAAGTCTTTTCTTATAAACAGTATACGCTTTTATAATAAGTTGCCAAAGTCAGTTACGGAACTGACTGATGGAAAGTTTAAAAATTGCATCAAACGTGTCCTAATTAAAAAAGCATATTACAAAATTAAGGACTACGTTGAAGATAAAGAAGTTTGGCTCTAGTTCCTTCTGCTCATGCGGCTTCCCTGGTAGCTCATAAACGACACAAATGTGTGGTCGTCTCTAACTATTCCCAATTTTATCTTTTCCATTCTTTTTATTATTCAGATTTTTTACAATAATTATTATTTAGTTTTCAAATAATTGCATCGTTCATTAATTGTTCAGAATAGTTACAGCACTGATGATAACATCTGTGTCAATTGTTTAATTTAGTGTTCTTTTAATGTTTTATTTTTACTTTTGTATAGATTCTTTTTCATTTACCTATTTTTTGTGAATGTGTGGACATTGTAGGCCTTGTAATATTTTTTTTTTATTTTTTTTTATTGTCTTGTTCTACCTTTTGTAGTAAGCAACGACTTATTGTCGGGCCTACGCTGTCCTCCCACAGTTATGTACTAACGCTGTAACACTCAAATATTGTAAAACCAAATGATTTTAAAAGAGTAACCATGG
The DNA here is from genome assembly GCA_949152445.1 of Cerastis rubricosa. Taxonomy (NCBI): domain Eukaryota; kingdom Metazoa; phylum Arthropoda; class Insecta; order Lepidoptera; family Noctuidae; genus Cerastis; species Cerastis rubricosa. The sequence goes on from OX424549.1 coordinate 13,517,687, forward strand.
AGTTTCTTGCCGGTTCTTCTCCATAGGAAACGACCAACCCGAACCGTGCATCCCTTGTCGACGTTTTATAAGTGCCCATATAGGCCTATGTAAAATAAAATATTTTGATTTTGATTTTTTGATTTTTAACAACCGTACTGCGATCGCCAACCCGCCTGCCAAGCGTGGCGGTTATGGCAAAACCCCCCCTTCTTGGGGGAGAATGCCCAGCAGTGGACGTCTTTCGGCTGAAATTATGATGATGATAATGATGCTGCGCTCCATTGCCAGTTGGCAAACCTTGAGTTTGGACTTCTGGATGTTAGTCAAAGACCAAGTCTGTGCACCATATATTAATATGGGGATAATACACATGTCCAATAGCTTATACTTTATTATTATATACCAATCGGGCGAATTTTCCAAGGTATGGTGACATTGAACGCAGGATTTTAGATAAGCCGAAACACGATGTAGATACTGTTGTTGTTGAGGACCGCTTGCAACTGCCTTCCGTCTCCATCATCAGATAAAATGCAGATTTCTTTAATGTTGTATTGTCATCAGAACCACAGATGTGTGCCAAACATAAACCGAATGGGTTCACGATTGAAAATTCAGTAGGAAAAATACAATCAATCCCTGTTTTGCTAACCTTAGGGGTGGATTTTATATGGGACCAATTTTGAGGTATACACTTTTCAATAAAAAAGAATCATTAAAATCGGCCTTGAAAGCTATGTGGTCATAAACAAAAAATACGCGTCGAATTGAGAGCCTTCTGTTTTGTTGCGAGAAATTGTGCCTTTCGGCGTCGCTTAAACTATTTTTACACCCTTCATATTTATCTGTATTTATGTTAGTGACCACAAGTCTCCACAATTTATTCAGGGTTTGAAAAAATCCGTACTTAAGACGACCCACTGACCAAATTTTTTATTTCCATCTATGATATCAAACACAACGTAAAACAACGAGAAATACATATAATTTTTAAGGTTTTTTAATTGGAAAAAAAGAAAAAGGATTATTAAAGCCAAATAAAAAAAAAACGTTCTTTCTTTTTTACAGTTTTTTATCTACACTAATATTATAAAGAGGAAGGATTTATATTTTTGTATGTATGAAATAAACTTAAGAGCGTTTATACCCTACGGCATTTCATACAAACTTTCAAGTCGTTATTTTCCGAAATGACTAAACAGATTTTAATGAAACTTAAATCGCATAAGCAGTATACATAGGTCTAAAAAGTAATAATAAAAACATTTTCGAAAAATAATGTTACAGCTAAATTAAACCGATTTTTAATTATCTATAAAACAGAAATTTCCATTATCTTCATTTTTAAAAGACATTTCGAAAATGATTTTTAGTATTTTTTTAGACCTATGTATACTGCTTGCGTAGGAAGTTTCATTAAAATCTGTTCAGTCATTTCGGAAAATAACGACTAGAAAGTTTGTACGAAATGCCGTAGGGTATAAACGCTCTTAAAAACTACAGAACCGATTTCAAAAATTCTTTTGCCGTTAGAAAGCTACATTATCACTGAGTAACATAGGCTATATTATATTTTCAAAAAAAATAGATATCCTTACTAAAACTCCACCCAAGGTGTAAAAAAATTACCTAAAATATTCTTTACATCGCATGCGCTGCCAAACCTATTGATGATAGAATAAAATAATGTACTACGTCTTTGCAGAACACATCATTATTTACAAAAAGTATCGCAACAGCATATGTCTAGCTATTATAGTTATGCTACAATAACTGTTCTTTTATTTTAAAATTTTAATTGAATTGCCGCCGCTAGAAAAGACTCTTAATTTGTATCTTGGTATTAATCCTTATCAAAAAAAATTACTTTATATTCAAGACTGCTTCAATACCTTTATATAACATTTTGAATTATTCAATTCGGACATTCCATTCGAAAGATATCAAGAGTTAAAAAAACTGGTCAAGTGCGAGTCGGACTCGCGCACGAAGGGTTCCGTAACATTATTAAATTTTATAAAAACGAGAAAAAAAAAAATTTTTGTATGGGAGCCCCCCTTATATATTTTTTTTTTATGTTTTTAGTATTTGTTGTTATAGCGTCAACAGAAATACATAATCTGTAGAAATTTTAACTGGCTAACTATCACGGTTCATGAGATACAGCCTGGTGACAGACGGACGGACGGACGGACGGACAGCGAAGTCTCAGTAATAGGGTCCCGTTTGACCCTTTGGGTACGGAACCCTAAAAATGTAAGTATTAGAAAAACGTTGCGTGGTCGCCACTCACCCTGCTCAGCTAGCTAGCTATGGGAGCACCTTATGCGATGTAGGCGTCACTGGGGTACGGGCCGTACGGGAGGAGAATCAATGTCAAAAAATGATTGTGTATTTGTGTGAATTATAATTTTTATTTTTTTGTTTAAATACCTGTGAGAAGCTGGGGCGGGCTGCTAGTAAACGATATAAACTGATCATTTCGGTCGAAAACACTGGTAGAGCGGGCAAGGCAATTATATGTATCACGGCTTATAGAATAAATACCGTGAAATGACGATTTGCACGTGAGTATTAGTACTTATGCCTGTGTGAGTGAATTTTCATAATTATAGCCTTAGCAGAGCTATCACCAAACATAATTATTTTATTATTAAATGTTCTCACGGTATTATGCAGTTTCATGGATTTTGTTCGTATACCTAACGTTCATGTACGGTATTTGCAAGAGTAAAAATTTCGTTTCGACGTGATATCTTGCTAATTTGACCTGTAAGGACTTTTTTTGCTTATAAGCGCTACATTAGTAGAGGTGAACCAATTATGGACGTCCAGTAGAACTTTTTATACTTAGTTCAAGTTCACCAAGTCCATAATGCACAAGTTCCATGAGCAGGGTTTAGTGATTCATGCAATTGAATGACTTTGAAAGGACATATGGTCAGGTTCTGTATGGTGTCGGACGTAAAGAATAGCATCACCCCATATCTTCCCGTGGGTGTCGTAAGAGGCGACTAAGGGACTTGCCAGAGAATGGGCAGCAGCGTTCTCTGTGCTTTTGTAACAACCGTATCGCCAACCCGTCTGCCAAGCGTGGCGATTATGGCAAAACCCCCCTTATGTCAATGTGGCGTTGCGGGAGGCCTATGTCCAGCAGTGGACGTCTTTCGGCTAAAATGATGATGATGTAAGGTCAAGATGCACCAAGAAACTAAATGGTTCATCTTGTGCCTCTTTCCACGCAGTAGTATGTGTTTTAAATAGTTATAGCGTGGTCAGTACAACGTCTTTTAGTGAAGCCATGATGTAACTCGTCCCAGATTTTATATCTGAATCCGTAAACGGATGCGGTTCTACAGTTGTTCGTATGTCTCTCCCCGGATTAAAAAAGTGGCGTTATCTTACTGTATTTCATTTGATCCGGAAAGAGTCCTTGATTTACACACAAAATAAATATTAAGGATAAATACGATGCTATAGTCTTAACAACGGGGGTACAAACTGTGATAGACACTCTCCATAGATGTTCGGTTTATATCACCTTGATTAGATTCCTTTGCTTAATTATAAAACTGCCATGGGGTGTTATATTCTATATAATGTCGGGTCATTTAGTTCCCTTCAAAATGGTTGAGTTGAATGATGGCTGATCCATGCGTGATGTTCGTGAACGGGCGCTGTCAGTTGTGCCTGGTCGTCTCTTAGCTGCCACGGCTTATTTCGAACTAATTATTTTATCTTTTAATTGTTATTTTTGTTTTTACTATGGACACTTTTAACGTGAAGTCTTGCTACATCGTTCTCACATAATGTACCATCTCAACATGAATGATGTAACCAAGGTTTTTGTAACAATATTCTGATTTAAAAGGGTGTCCCTGGAGTTTCTTGCCCATTCTTCTCCATATAGATCTACGCCTTGGAATGGGCAACTACAGTACTTTCACAGTTATTATGTTTTGTGACTGGGACTGTAGCTTCATTTTATTGTTGTTCGACCATTCAAAAGTGCCTGTAACTGGCTTATTTGAAATAAATGATTTGATTAGATTTGATTTGAATGCAACATGCAGGCTATCAACAAGGCACCAAAACCTATTATCTAAATCCAAATACGGTACCAGTAGCCGAGGAGTTGTTTAGCCTGTAGGCTTTCCTGGATGTAGCAGTTAGTCAAGGCTAATGTCTACCAATCACTTATCTAAACGAAACCAAGAGTTAAAACACGGCAGGTGAATAAATATTTACTTTATTATTTTATAAATTGTGGTTGTCAGCATGGTATTGGTGAACTATGGATGTGGTAGACGCTTTGGTGCAAACGATGGTGGTGGGCACTTTAATGGGCCAAGCTGGACAACCTATTTTATATGCACTTTCTATCATAATAATCTGTCTCATCTCATGATCTTCTTCATAGTTGCAACAGTTTTGTAAAACTTAATTGAGCACGGTGGTAGTGTGTACGATGGTGGCCGGCATTTTGACGTGCACGGCGGCTGGATCGGCGGCTGGATCGGCGGTGGGCACAGTGGTGGGCACGGCGGTGGGCAAAGCGATGGGCAAGGCGGTTGGCATTTAGGTGGTGGGGGCGGTCGGCACGGTGGTGGGCACGGCCGTGGGTTAGGTGGTGGAAAAGGCGGTGGGCAGTCAGGTTGTGGGGGCGCTGGGCTCGGTGGTGGGCTCGGTGGTGGGCACGGCGGCGGGCACGGTGGCGGGGACTCAGGTGTTGGGGGCGGTAGGCACGGTGGTGGGCACGGTGGTGGGCACGGCGGCGGGCACGGTGGCGGGCACGGTGGCGGGCACGGTGGCGGGCACGGTGGCGGGCACTCAGGTGTTGGGGGTGTTGGGGGCGGTTGGCACGGCGGAGGGCACGGTGGCGGACACGGCGAAAAGCACGGTGGCGGACACGGCGACGGGCACTCAGGTGGTGGAGGTGCTGGGCGCTTAGGAGGTGGGGGCGGTGGGCACTCAGGTGGTGGACACCGTGGAAATGCCAGTGGGCACTTAGGTGGACACGGCGGTGGGCACTTAGGTGGTGGACACGGCGGTTCACACCGTGGTAACGGCGGCGGGCACTTAGGTGCTGGACACGGCGGTGGGCACGGTGATGCGCACTTACGTGAGCAATTAGGTGGTGGGCTGAAGTCTATTTTTTCTGCTGAGTAACCGGACGTATTAACCATTTTCTTAGTTTTGTTGAACCGTATTTTGGAGGAAGCGATTGAAGTATGGGTGTGGGATTGGAATTCGAAGCACGTTATCGGTCACGGTGAGGAGCACTTTGGTGGACACGGTATTCGTCTTGATGTTGCACTCCAGCTGGCATAGTGGTGGTGTGTATTGTAGTTGTGGGCATTACTTCAAAAGTTCGAGATCGTTACTTTGCGTTCGTTACTTTTCCTCGCCTAGTAACTCTTCAAGGGCTCTGTCTGTTCTTGCAGTTCATTGTGTATAGCTTTTCGCTAGACTAGATTGAAACTGGTTTGATTAGGTTTGTTGACTATGACTGACAGTTTTAAAGTTTTTTTTTTTAAGGTTTTTGCATGGAACTAATAAGTGCTGCATGTATTTTTATAAGCATGGGCATAGCTATTGGAACTCTGTTGGACAGTGGTCTTTTTAACTGACATCAAAAAAAAGGAGGCGTGGTATGTGGCATGTGGTAGGCGCTTTAGTGCAAACGATGGCAGTCGGCGCTTTAATGGGTCAAAATGGTGGACAGCCCATTTTATATGCGCTTTCTATCATAATTATATGTCTCATTTCATAATCCTCTTCATAATTGTCACAGTTTTGAATAACCTAGTGAAGCGCGGTGGTAGTGTGTCCGTTGGTGGCCGGCACATTGACATGCACGGTTGTAGACAAGGCGGTGGGCACGGCGGTGGGCACGGCAGCGGGCACGGCGGTGGGCACTTAGGTGGTGGGGGTGGTGGGCACTTCGGTGGTGGGGGTGGTGGGCATTTAGGTGGTGGGGGTGGTGGGCATTTAGGTGGTGGGGGTGGTTGGCACGGCCGAGGGCACGGAGGTGGGCTTTTAGGTGGCGGAGGCGGTGGGCACGGTGGTGGGCACGGTGGTGGGCTCTCAGGTGGCGGAGGCGGTGGACACGGTGGTGGGCACGGCGGAGGGCACTTACTTGAGCAATTAGGTGGTGGGCAGAAGTTTGTTTTTTCTGCTGAATAGCCGGACATATTAACCACTTTCTTAGTTTTGCTGAACCGTATTTTGGAGGAAGCGATTTGAGTAACGGAGTGGGCACGAAATTCGAGTTTATGGTGTACTCCAGCTGGCACGGTGGTGATGGACACTAATTCAAAAGTTCGAGATCTGTTACTTTTCCTCGCTTTAACTCTTCAAGGGCTCTTTTTGTTCTTAAAGTTCTTTGTGCACAGCTTTTCGCTAGACAGAAATGTTTGGATTCTAAAACATTATAAAATTAAAATTGATTGAAACTGATTTGATTGGGTTTGTTGATTATGACTGACAGTTTTAAATATTTTTTTTCATTAGGCTATTGCATGGAACTAATAAGTGCTGAATGGGCACAGTTGGAACTCTGACGGACGGCGATGGTACAAAGGCACTCTTAAAAAATAACTTGAAAGAAAATAAAGGGAAGTCAGTGCAGCAGCAATGTCTTACCGTCTATTTTGTGTACTTACAAATCGTGGGTTCGAGGTCAGGCAGGCACTTGATTATATGTCAATTATTTATTCACCACTACTCTAAACAATGTGAAGGAAAACAATGGGAGGGAACCGGGGCGTTGTGTCCACAGTGGCAGATAACGGACCATATCAAAGGGACCATTAAAGGCTAATTTTATTTAATACTAGCTGTCCCGCGCAACTTCGTCTGCGTCACATTTTCCCCGTTTTGGCAATATTTTTCATTGCTGCTCCGGTCCTATACAGCGCCATCTATTGAATACTTACTCAATCCAGTCAACAGATACCGCCTGTTAGAATCGTTTGGAGGTAACAGATAATTGTCACTTAATTTGCAATAAAATAATATAGAAGGGCGGGCGTTTTGGGGGATTGTCTCTTGTAATTTTGACGTTCAAAAAGTGCTGCCAGCCTAATTTGAATAAATGACTTTTGATTTTGATTTTGATTGCGACTATAAATTGAGATGTAAGCTATCCCATCTTTCAAGTTGGATCAAACTGCACACTGTGTGCAAATTTGATTAAAATCGGTTAAGTAGTTTAGGAGTCCATCCCCGACAAACAACGTGACACGTAATTTATTATTATTACCATTAAGGCGTCTAAGTGTGTCGATGTGCAATCTAAATTGTGTCGGCCTAGAGATGAGCCAATAGTTTGGCGCCCTCTGTATCTGCCATTACTTCCTGTAATGAACAAACACCAGGATAAGTAGGACACGATATTAAAGGGTTAATAGATTCATTCATATCAAGATGAAACTTGGCTGTAGAAAGTAAACTTGCTTTAACATTTTCCGGCCGCCATAGGAAGTGACCTGTGGGTGATTAGGGGAGTCTGTCACCAGAACAGACACCTCGGACCATGTTCTGCGCGTACCTCGCTAGAGGAACTACGGCCGTAGAGGGTGACGGGGCGGTGACGACCTGTGTAAATACTCCAGCACCCAGGCCAAAAAGTTGAAAAACACCGTGTGGTTTACATCAGTAAGAGTCTGTCTCTGCCCATAAAAATGTTTCGTTACCGAATCTGTGGGTGTAAAGAACGACCACTCAGTACTATTAATCGTTCGGGTGTTCCCTGCTTCCCTCGTAAGGAGACGATCATGGTTGCAGCGCCAAATCTCTCTTTTATAAGCTCTGAACGTGTATACCAACTGGCAAGTCATTCAGGAGTGCTTCATGTAGAGGTGATCTTGGATGTTTTGTTTTCTCAGTTCCTTTAGTGGTAGTGGTCACAATTATTACGTAGGAATGTCCATAAATAAAACAAAATATTTGATGACCTAATTGCGAAAGTTGGACACAATTAAATTAACGCATTACATGCAGTGGGGATAGCGGGAATACACCAAATAATAATTTGAATGTTTGAACAGCTGTAATTTTTATTTGATTACTTAGCGATATACTGTCATAATAAAATGATAGGATTGATCAGATCTTCGTCTTGGATGCAAGTTAGAAAGTGCTACATGGCTGGGCCCATTCTGCCTATCTTCTCTACAATTCTTGAGCAATTTCTTTGTTAGAGCTTGTGAGACCACTTGAGGTCGCTAATGTGAAATCATTACTGAGATACATAGAAAGTCATCATTTTCTTGCCCTTGTCCCAATTCATTTGGGGTCGGCGCAGTACGTCTTCTTCTTGCATACTTCTCTATTACTTGTCAGGAGGTATCTCTTGGGATACCTCCTTTCTTGCCATATCATTCTTCACACAGTCCATCCATCGTTTCTTGGGTCTTCCTCTACCCTCGTACCCATCCACATTTATACTCAAAACTTTCCTCACGACATTTTCCTCATTCCTCCGCATCACATGCCCATACCACGACAACCGATTTCCACACATCTTTTCAGTTACCGGCGGCACTTTCAGACTTCCTCTAATGTACTCATTCCTTATTCTATCCATTCGCGTAATCCACACATCCCCCTTAGCATTCTCATCTCAGCCACATGCAAATGCCTTTCATTCATCCCTTTTGTGGCCCAACATCCTGATCCATACAAGACAGCAGGTCTAACCATTATTTTATAAATCTTCCCCTTAAGTTTAAGGGGAATGCGGGAGTCGCAGATAGTTCCCGTGACCTGTCGCCATTTCATCCATTCAATGTTTATTCTGTGCTTAACACTACGATCTATTTCGCCATCGCTTTGCACGAGTGAACCGAGATACCGAAAGTCGGAGCAGACAGGAAGAAACGCGCCATCTAGCGCTACGACTCCAGGACTGGAGATACCGCCGAAATCGCAGAACATGTACACGGTTTTAGCTCTGCTGATTTTCAGGCCAACATTCTCCAGCTTCTGTTGCCATTTCTCCAATCTGCTCTGGATTTCAGGTTCTGGGTTACATAGAAAGTGTTAAAAAAAAAACAAATAAGTTCCAACATAATATTTGTTTATTAAAAGTTTTGTGATGATTTGATGCTTAAAGCCGTACAGTTGGAATAATCGTCGACCAATTACTTTATAGACCCAAAACAAAGACTTCAAACTCGATTGGTAAATAAATATTTATTTTACTTATTGTGGTGGTAGGCTCAATGCTGGTGGGCATTTTGGTATTGGAGATTATTGAGACGGAGTGGTGGGCTTGGTGGTGAAAAGCCCATTTTAATATGCACAAACAAATAAGTTTGACTACGGTTAACACAAAAAACGGGAAATTTACCATGTTTTTATTTATTTTAAGTTCCCGGTATCTGCATGTTTATCCTTGATCATGATGCTTGCAACAGCGCCGAATTATCGTGATTTCAAAATAATTAGCAAACATGGTGACATTGACTATGGCAGTTTTAAAACTAAGCTTTGTCTCATCTGATAATCTCTTTCATTATTTTAACAGTTTTGTTTAACAAGATTGGGTTCGGTGCTACAGAGTACACTATCGGGCACTTTGGCGGGCACTTAGGTATGGCGGGCTTTGGCGGGCATGGTTCTGGGTCGGGCGGAGGTGGTGGGCGAAGTGGGCGTGGGCATTTAGATGGTGGGCACGTCTGTTTGCGAGGGCGAGGTGGGCAGCACGGTGGGCACCAGGATGGGCAGCAAGGCGGGCTCGGTGGGCACCAAGGTGGAGGGGGGCATGAAGGTGGGCATGAAGGTGGGCAAGGAGGTTGGCAACACGATGATGGTACGCCGGCTCGTTTCTTTGTAGGATGGCCGAACATATTATCAATTTTGTGGTGAAAGGATATAATGCTCTTGTTCAAGATCTGGTGCTTTTCTGCTCCTAGTAACTCCCAAAACTATTCAAGAGGCTTTTTTTGTTCTTGCAGTTCTTCGTGCATGATTTTTCGCTAGACAGAAGGATTGGATAGATTACTTAAACATTATTAATTTAAAAATCTTTTGAATTGATTTGGTGATAACGCGTGACAGTTTTAAAGATTGTGTTTACATTGCATGGAACTTATAAGTGCTAAGTATGGTACTGCATGGTTCTTTTATCACGTGGCCATTTTCAGAACTGACGCCGACATCTTATTTTTTACACTCCAGCACGCTGTTTGGACTCTGTGCTGATTTAACACCTCCATTCTTTGTTTTGCGGACACCTCGGGTTGGTATCAGAATGATATGATATATATTTTTTTTATTCAAACATTTCTGAAATTAGAACACAAACTTAAATGTTCATAAAAGTTAATATTTATTTTTGATTTTTTAATATTAGGCTGTTCAGCGGCTTCATTATTTTTTTATGAGATGCACGCCGTCCTGTACTAAATCAAAAATGATTTTCATAATGTAGTTCATGACTTAGGATTTAGTTTCATACCTGTTTAAGTAGCTGATAAGACAAGGATATTTTCAATGAATAAAAGGAATAATAATCATTCTTTATTTGTATAGAATGCAGGTGTTACAATAATGGTGTTAGGTTCAGATATATTCCCAGTACATTCTGCCTTTTGGCTTATAAAAATACAGTGGTTAACTTACAGATAATGTAGAAACTGCGTACCTAAATTCAAAATGAGATCATGGATCAGCTAAATATAAAATTATTTACATAATAAATGAGATAAAGTGAAGCAAATATTACAGTTCATCATTTTTAATCGGTAACAGAGTAATAACATTTCTCTGCCAGCAACGACGACATGAGCTTTTTTAATGTTATTAAGGGCTGATCCGTAATACAATTTGGTAGTTTGTTAAAAATAAGAGGTGCCAAACCATTTTTTTTAAGCTAACCTTTGCTATATCGACCAGTACACAATAGACTCTGATATTTTGATTTCTTGGCAGTAGTTCGCGTCCTCGTATCATTTAATGCCGGAAATAGTTGCTTGTTGTTGTTTTTGTTTTAACGAATATATCTTCTTCGAGAATGTATATACTAGGAAAAGTTAGTATTTTGTGTTTCTTGAAAAAAGGAATGTAACTATCTGTAACCTTGAGATTAAAAATGGATCGTATGCACCGGTTTTGGGCTTTAAATATAGACTCTCTTTCGGAACAATGGGGAAGCCCGTTAAAAGCTAATTGTACATGGCACGACTATATCTGGTTCTCAATCTGACCAATGAGTTCGAGCTATTATGAAATATAAAATTACATTACCAGATTTTCAACGAATGACGATGCTTGGAACCAGCTATGGTAGCGCCATTAGTTCCACAGTTTCCATCCCCATTACCCCAGAATACTACACCAAACTTGAGAACAGAGACCGCCAAACCATGATATGCATTAATGTAACAACGTTAACTTTCTTGGACAGATTGTAGAGAGCATACGCAAACGTGCTTAATCTTTTGCAAACTTCTTCAGCCTATGGTTTCCAAGTCAATTGACTGTCAATCAATATAACCAAAAATTTAGCCACGTTAACGCTATCAATTGTTTGTCCCTTATAGAAGAATTTTTTGATAGAAATGCATAATATTTGTTTTAATGAGATTTATGATAAGATTATTATCGTTGAGCCACTTTATTATTAATTTTAGAGATTTATTTATTTCATCTTCATAAAGCTCTTTGTTTAGGAGCTCGTGGCTATATAACAGCCGCCCAGGTCGATCTTTCAATCCGCGAGTGTGCTTAAAGAACACTCATTATTGCAATACAACCCGAATCTTCAAAAGAATAAGCGCCGAAAGGGCAGGGTATGCCAGACTAAAGGTTTCACCTGTGCGCACTCCCATAATTTCTTCATGTTTCTCGAACAAAATACTTAATATTTATCCGGTAGCAAAATACAAATGCAAAGTCTCAGTTACTACCTACTTGAAAACACTAGATTATAAGGAAAAAGAAAAACTCTTGATCCCACTCAGATAGACAATCTCTGTAACTAATCGTCTTGTCTGCTCCTACTGCTTTTACAAACAATTTTACTGGAACTGCAATTTTCCATGAATCATGCTCACACCACAGTTACTCACACCACAGTCACTCTCACACACTCTTCAGCTACTTACACGCGTTCTTAAACTACCTTAAACATTGTGTATTTTAATTTTTGTTTTTATTTTATTTTTATCTCTAATTTTTTTTCTGTGTCTTTTAAATTATAATGCAACCTGTCTTAGTGTCCTGCACTCTTATTAATATCCAAAATTTTTTACTTTGTTAAGTAGTACATAGCAAGCATATAGCTATATAGCTGCGGGAGGGCCCTGGTGAATTGTAATACAGGTTCTTTTAGACACCTAACTCAAGCACCAGTCTCTCACTAAGTTAATTCTATGTTCGTGCTCCACTGTAACCCTAGCAATAAGTAACTTGTGCAGAGAAAATAAATGATTTATTATTATTATTCTCTTTATTAATTTTCTTTACATATTGCTTACATTTTTAAATATTTTTACAAAATTATATTTTAAAAAAACTTTTAAAAATATAAAAATTAGTAACCCACCAGCATCGGGAACAGGGTTCGGGCTACCGGTGGTCAGGGCTCTTGAGAGAGGAACCTCCTGGCAATACGTGCCGTGTCCAGAAGTACTGCTTTTTGAATCAAGCCCTTGATCCAGCTGTCAAGCGAAAGACTCCGCAGATGTTGGTCGAAGCTTTTGGCTATTAAGCCATTGGCCGACACGAATATCGACACAATGACTGCTGTTGTCACGTCCCACATGTCGACAATCTCGCGAGCCAGATCTAGATACTTGAATTGCTTATCTTTCTCTGCTTTCACGAGGTTCTCGTCATGTGGGACCGTTATATCAACAATAATTGCGCGACGCTCCAATCAATCTATCAACATAATGTCAGGCTTATTGGCAACAATAGTCCTGTCAGTGTCGATAACTACTACTTGATTGTGCACACAATTGTGTTAACACAAGTCTAAATTAGAGTAAAACGCCGTTGCATAGTTGTACGTCTGCAAGTCTAAATGAAGAAGATTATTAAAGGTCTCTATGCGCCAGTTAAACAATGTTAAATGATCACTTAATTCGAAATTATCACTTAATTGAGATATAGACATTTTGTGATTTGGACTATGAGCGACGTGGTCAATTTGCGATCAAGTTATTCTGATACCAACCCGTCTTGTGAGACTAAAAGAAAATGGTTTGCAACACAAATCTCTCATCACGTCTAGGCGTCTGCTCTCCGCTTTTTGTAGAGTTCGGGTCTTGAAGCCTAAAACACTCGTCTACCAACTTCTCTCTAGATAAAACCAAAGACAGAAAATTGGGGAGTAAAATATATTTATTTCATAATTTTATCTATTGTCTTGGGGGGCGCAGTGGTGGGTAGTTAGGTGGTGCTGGGCAAAGTGGTAGACAACCTATTTGATTACGATTATAAACAAGTGTCATCTGACAACCCTTTTCATCAATATCATAGATTTATACCAGTTTTGGCTCTGTGTTGTTTGGCACTTCGGGCAGTTAGTTGGTGGTGGGCACGGTGGTGGGCCCGGCGGTGGGCACGGCGTTGGGCACGACGGCGGGCAGGGTGGGTAGCACGGGTTCTGGCAGCAAGGTGGTGAGCAATACGGTGGGCAGCCAGCTGGTGGGTAGCCACAAGGTGGGTAGGCACATGGAGGTTGGCAGCACGGTGGTTGATCTTCTTTCTTTTGACCGCCGCATTTATTACCCATTTTCTTAGTTTTGGTGGGACCTGATTTTGTAGGACACGATTAGAGCAATGGTTTAGCTTTGGATTTTCTATTATAGCAAGCTGTCGGTCTTGGTAGTGAGAACGTTGGTGAGCATGGTTTTGGACATCAGCACGACATCAAACATGATGACAGGCACTTCAGCGGGCACGTGGTGATCGTCACTGAAGCTAAAATAAATTTCGTGCCCCAGTGCTCTTCCTCGATTAGTAATTACCAGGAAACTTCAAGGGCTCTCTCTCTGCGTGCATGAATTTTCTTCAGACAAGATTTTTTTTATATTACTCGAAACATTGTAAGTTCAAATCTATCGAATTGGATAAGAAGTGACAGTTTTAAAGATTGTCAAAGAGTAGAAACACTTGAACCAAATGGTTTTTGTTTGTATCTGGCTGTTATAGTTTGTATGGAACTAATTAGTTCTAAGTATAGTGCTACATACTTCTTTTAGCGCGTGGCTTTAGTTCGAGTTCCAACTTATGACGTAATCTTATTTTTTTAATGCAATTTGGAGAGTTTTTGCAAATTGTTTTTTTGTTTATGATATGTTTGTAAAAGGCTGCTCAATGTACCAACATAAAATAACACCAACATTGTACACTTAGTTCGCAATAAACATTTTGACTTCGACGTTGAAATGTTTGAACCATAACATACCGAGTTTCCTCCAAGCCTCGAAAGCACGTTACAGTACGATTACTCTAAGAGCGTTTACACCTTACGACATTTCATACAAACTTTCAAGTCCTTATTTTCTGAAATGACTGAACCGATTTTAATGAAACTTCATACGCATAAGCCGTATATACATAGGTCTAAATAGTTACTAAAAACATTTTCGGAAAATAGATTTATAGCTAAATTAGACCGATTATAAATTATCTATAGAAACAGAAACTCCCAATTATATATTTTTTTAAAGGCTTTTCGAAAATGTTTTTAGTAACCATTTAGACCTATGTATACTGCTTATGCGTATGAAGTTTCACTAAAATCAGTTCAGTCATTTCAGAAATTAAGGACTTGAAAGTTTGTATGAAATGCCGTAAGGTGTAAACGCTCTTAAGTGGAGGTCAGATAGGCAGTCGCTCCATGTAAATGCATAAGGTTAGACTGGAAGCCGACCCCAACATAGTTTGGAAAAGGCTAGCCAGATTAGTGTTTACCAAATAGCGGTCCCTTGTACTACATCTCAGCTCTATTTCATCGTTAGCCAAACAATTACTCATTTACACTGACTATTTAAAGGGTCAAAACTCGGTAGCCTACGAGAATCCTAGTCTTGGGTTCGATAATTGTTCCGTTTTATCATCAGAAAATGGTTAATTTAGCATTTAACATTTTCTAAGACAACTACACAACTTTTGGATAATCCCAAACAAGATTCTTGTAGGAGTGGAGTGGAGTTAGTGGGACAGCTGACTTGCCGGGGTTGAAGAATTAGCTGCAGTTCCAAGCTATTCATCTAGACCAAATCAAGGAGTCCATGGTTAATGAGGACGAGTTGCTGTGACCAGCTTCCGGTTACAACATCAGAATATTATTCTGTGTGCACCATCTGTGAATTAATTCCTTACTACTAATTGATAGAGCCCTAACTTGTTTTTCTGCTAGGGTTTATTGATGGCAAACGATGAAACGAAATAGTATGAGTAGCGCAACTGATGGGGGCGCGTGCGACGGGTCCTCATCATCATCATCATCAGCCTATAATGTTCCCACTGTTGGGACGATACGGGACGACGTTACGGACGCGTAATCATGAAATGCCCCCCCCCCCCCCCCCCCGCTCTGGACGGAGTGGAAGGGAGTGTCAGATTTATACTGACTAAAACCCATCCATGTTCCTTCTTATCCCTTTGTGTTCCAGGGCCACGGTATCTCTTTCGAACAGGGTATGTTCTAGGACATGCCGGTTTCCTCACGATGTGTTCTAAGGATTTAAAGGGGTATAAATAACAGGGTATAAAGTTTTTGAATACTCCATAGAATAGGGAACATCCTCCGACTAGACCGAGGTTATGTCTAGTGGGGTACTGTCCGACAGTTATTGTCGGGTTTTTCTAAGTCTTAATTCGCAGATAACTTTGCTTGCGCGATGTAGGAAATTCATGTTAGTTCTAAGTAATGTCATAGATGGCGCTGTAGTACATTTGTTAAATGTTCCTGTAGTACTTTTTGTAGTGCCGCTACAGATTAATTAAACAGGACGTCCGGACCCTAAACCCACTCCGGACACCCGCACTGGTTGTAGACCTCGTCCAGCAGGGCCGAATTCACCAGGAATCATTTCGCACGAACTAATACGCAGGTTGGCGAGGAACTGGTTGCCAATGCATCGCATCCAAAAATATCACGCGACAGTTGAAAATTCGCGCGTGCATCGCGTACACTTCGCTAGATTCAGAGATATATTTTGAGACTCTTATGTTGCGTCTTACGCGTTAACTTCAGTACGAGTGCACACGCGTTATCAATGACTGAATCCGTTCCCAAATGCTTGTACTTTGTAGGTTCCTTTTGGTCACAACGAAACTGCTTAATTAAACGTAAAATTTAGCGGTGAATCCGCCCTTTCTGTACAAGTCCTACACTTGGACGGCCCCGTATTTTTGTTGACGGTCTGCAGAGACTCCTTGCTCCGGACAAAGTTCAAGTTTCAGCGTATGCTCTGAGAAATGGAACATGCATTCAACATTACAACAATGTATTCAGCTAGATCGGGTTGGACTGAAAGCCGACTCAAACAAAGTCGGGAAAAACGCAGATGATGAGTAAGAAATATACAAAACGGCATCGGGCGTTACATAACGAGACGTTCAAACCGAATAAAGGAGTAAAGAAAAGAAAATTAAGCAGTTTCTCAAAGATTTAATTATCGAAACCTGGTATTGGAAAGTCCTCGTAACTTTTAGAGACCAAAGTCGTAGTGGATGACTTTCTAGATGATACATTTGTATCATCATCCTCGTTGAAAAAGGACAAAATTTTGTTTTTGATCGATGAAAATATATGAGAAGTGGTTGAAGGAAAAATTATCTCTTCTACATCCGTAGGGTCCGGAGAATGCGAGGGTGGCGTCGTAGGAACATCGTCTACAGAACTTTGATCATTAATAGTTTTTGTCTTGATTTTCAAAGGATTCGTTAATTCGAAACCCAAAGAATCGTTCATCATTGAAACAGCGGAATCAACTTTATCAAATAAATATCTCAAGCGGCTGTTAGATTTTGCGTTGGTATCTGATTGTTGTGGATTGTTAAGTAGAACATTTTCCTCTTCACTTGCTGTTTCCAAGTTTATCACACTGAATCTACCTGAACTTGTGCCACCATGACTATCGCTTACTTCCCTTGGCTCTGAACAAGGATCGTCAGATTTTTTTCCAGAAAGACAAGATTCATGTTTTTGAAACGTCTTGGCACCTGCGGCGCAGACTTTTCCAACAGTGTCTTGTGTTGAGTCCATCATTTTGTCTGCCATGTCATTCACGGCACATTTGATGGTGTCCAATGACTTTTTGGCAGGGCTGTGATTGACGTCGTGGCATGTGCACGATGGTACTGGCACATTCGGTTTTGCTGGCACCATAATCATCTTGCATGCTTTGGGATCAGGACATTCACTGGGGCATTGATATTTTTGGGAAACAGTTAGTGAGGGGCAATGCCCACGCTCACATTTGCACTGTGGTGGCGGGCACGGTGGTGGTGGTGGGCAGTATGGAGGTGGTTGGCAGCACGGTTTTTTTGGCCTTGGTTTTGGTGGGCTAGGTGGAGGTGGGCATGGTGGTGGTGGTGGGCATTTTGGTGGGCATGGTGGTGGTGGGCATGGTGGTGGTGGGCATGGTGGTGGCGGGCATCTTAGTGGGCATGGTGGTGGTGGGCATTTTGGTGGGCATGGTGGTGGTGGGCATGATGGTGGTGGGCATCTTGGTGGGCATGGTGGTGGTGGGCATCTTGGTGGGCATGGTGGTGGTGGGTAGCATGGTGGTGGTGGTGGGCAGGATGGTGGGCAGCATGGTGGTGGGCAACTTGATGGCTGCGGTGGAGGTGGCCACGGTGGTTGGGAGCCCATTTTCTTACGCTTACAGACAACTAACTAAAAGTTCTATTAACTCCAATTTGCAGGGCACAGGTGTGAGTTCGGGTGTTTTTTATAACAAAGTATCTGGTTCGGTTTTGGCCCAGTAGTGGCCACAGTGACGGGAGCTGCGCGGACACTTATGCGGGTGCGGTTTTGAACATAGTGACGGTTACGGCTTCGTCCAATATTCCACGCTTATTAACTTCTGAGAGTACGGGTGGAAGCCCAGAAGACATATTTATTCTTTCTGTTCTTGCAGTTCTTCGTGTAAGGTTCTTTATCAGACACAAGGTTTGTGTAGGTTGTTGTTTAGGAGACTACATCTTTATGTTGTAAATCTATTTTATTATTGTTTAGGTAAATGATTGATAGTGCCGAGTGACAGCTTCATGTTGATGACAGCTATGAAAAAACTTTAGGGCATAGATTATTTTGGCCAGTGTCACTGTTTTGTTTAGTTTAGGTATATTCGAAAAAAAGAGAAGTACGGAAGAAGAAGGCATGCTGTGCCGACCCCAAATAAATTAGAATAAGGGCAAGAGAATGATGATATTTGAAAAAAGGATTCGGGTTCAATGAAGACATGTTGACCAGTTAAGTGGTACGTCAGAGAACGGAATCACTCCACTGGCAACGTCTTAATACGGTTTTCATTATAAAATACGTGAAACCGACAGTTTTTCATCGCAAAATTTCTGTCAAAGCCTTTCATTTCCTTATCAAATACCTTACCATTACAGTGGTATTTTTTTTTCCCAGCCTATATTGTCCCACTGCTGGCCAAAGGCCACCCCCATAGCCTTCCACCATTCTCTCCGTGCGGTTTTCTCCGGCCAATCTCTTACGAACGCCTCTAACTCGTCACGCCAGGTTTTGCTAGGTGTCCCTCGGCTACAACGCCCGTATTCCGGAACTCATTGCGGGACGACTCTCTAGCCAATCGGTCCAGAAGCATTCTATTGACATGGCCCGCCCAATCCCACACCAACCCAGCAGTTTTTTTGAACCCCTCAGCGATTCCAGTATTTGAGCGTATTGTGGTGTTGCGAATTCTGTGACTGAGATTTATCCCAACACGCTACGCTCCATCGCCATTTAGCAAACCTTGAGTTTGAACTTTTCGATTCGATCGGGGACCAAGTTTGAGCACTGTAGGTCTTAACCTATAGGCTTATCTTATTGGGCAGAATGCAGACATCGATGAGTTTGCGCTTCAGGGATAAAGATAGGTCACCCTTCATCAGCGACTTCATGGACCAGCAGCTCTTGAAGGCGTTCTCGACTCGGCGGGCGATTTGTCTATTTTACCTGTTTTCGTAGGAAACTAGCTGGCCCAAATAAATGCACTCATCGACGTAGTGAATTTTTTGCCTATCTATTACCGCAACCCTACATTTTGTGCTATTGATCATGACTTTAGTCTTTGTCTTATTCATCAATAGTCCCACCTCAAGGTTTGCTGTGTTCAGATCTTGGAGCATCTGTTGTAACTTGGCAGCAGTCGATGTAAATAGGACGATATCGTCAGCGAAAGGAAGGTTTTATGAGTTTCTTGCAACCGACTGTTATACCTTTACAGGACCATAAGTCTGCTAGGTTCAAGGGTGCTAGTAAATAACTATTGTAACAACAGTACTGCGATCGCCAACCCGCCTGCCAAGCGTGGCGATTGTGGCAAAACCCCCCCTTCTTGGGGGAGGCCTATGTCCAGCAGTGGACGTCTTTCGGGCTGAAATGATGATGATGATGATGATTATGTACATGAACCCTGTCAGGGTACTGCAAAGCACCTCTAGTCTCTGCTGAACCGTTTCCACTAAAGCTAAGTGGAGACGAGAAGTGTAAGTACCGAAATCCTGCTGTCTCGCTTTCCGGGCCTAAATCACGATCTCTATTGCGTCATTCTTTTTTGGTTTGCTTCTACCCACTGATGTACGAGGCATATCGATAAATGAATGATTCAGGTGGTGAGCATTATCAGCGCACTATCTTTCTGAGTACGAGGATGTAAAGGTGCCTTTACATCCTCGTAACTGTACCTGTCTGGAATACAAACCATTAAGTTGCCATTAAGTACCTTGAGACCAGTAAGTTGTAGGTTCGAATCCAGGCAGGCGCATTACTTTGTGTAATATATTTCATCACCGTTGCTCTCAAAACGGTGACGGGATCGTGAGGGAACCGGAACTAAAAAAATTGAAGAAATGTGACATCTACCAACCCGCACTGGGCCCCGTGGTGGATTAAAGCCCACTCCCTCTCATTGAGAAGAGGCCTGTGTCTCAGCAGTGGGAACATTATAGGCTGATGATAATGATGACGATGATGATGAAGTTGCATAAAGAATACGGTTGCACATGAGGTTAACTAGACTGCGGGCAGTCTTTGCAGTACTTGCACATCATCTGCCTCGCTTTTTCCTTTATTATTTTGGAGTCGGCTTCCAGTCTAAGCGCATGCAACTGAATACAAGAATTTTACATGGAGTGAATATCTAACCTCCACAACCAAGATAGTACTGGCTAATACGATACCACACAGTCACACAAACAAAGCCACCTCTAAATGTTGTTGAGAAACCATTGCGATTTGCTGCATCATCGCTGGATTCTTCCAGTGCACTTCGTTCTAAGTTTTGCAGAACAGAAGACAATTTTAATTTTTCAAAAATATGTCTATGGCGGATAGCTAAGTTGCGGTTAAGGAAAAAAACATCTTGATTCGCAACTGGTTGCGAACAAGGAATAAAAATTGTTTACTCGCAACTGGTTGCGAATCCCAGTTGCGAAAACGGCCGGAGTGTAAAAATTTACAGGGCGAATAGCAACAGTGTGGCTGACCGGTATTAGACCGGAGACGCCCAAATAATTGGTTTGCGGGCAGCCGCATGGTACATAAGTACTGTGGCATGAGTTGGACATTAATACAGGCTTAGTTGTATAAAATTAAAATGCTAATCGAAGATTTAATCAATTATTCAAGCTAAAATACCTATTTGTCATATCATCACCGATTAACACTAACCATTTTGTCCATTATTGATGAAAACAAAATAAGCATTATCCGCGTTTCAGAGAAATGCTAGATTGTGCGTTACTTGAATTGTTGCGATTGCTAGGTGGACCCATTTTCTCTGCATCCGGGGGTCTAAGTTTGACAACATTCAATATCTTCAAACTCTTGTCACAACGATATTATCGATTACTTTCTTTATCACCGCTGGACAGCCAAATGTAGATCTTCCTGTCTGTTCAAAAACACAGTCCGATGCAGTGATTTTGTTGCTGTAGTAGCCTCTTCCATCGACTTCTTCAGTGAGGTATGTATCATGACACATTTGATGGTTTTCAACGTTTCTTGGTGAGCAACCTTGGCTAAATAATTGCATGTTTAGTTATAAATATCAGAAATCCTGTTTTGTCAGTATCGTCTTTGAGGATTCTTTGGTATCACGTCATTTACTGTTACATAGATACTTTAGATGCTTTGTTTAAGGCTAGGAGAAGAGAGAGGAGATGTGCTCATGGGCATTTTGGTGGTGGTGGTGGTGGTGGCGGTGGGCACCTAGGTGGTGGTGGGCATGTTGATGGGCACGGTGGTGGGCACGGTGGTGGGCACGGTGGTGGGCACGGTGGTGGGCACGGTGGTAAGCACTTTGGGGGTGGTGGGCACGGTGGTAAGCACTTTGGGGGTGGTGGGCACGGAGGCGGTGGGCAGGGTGGCGCTGGGCATGGTGGCGGTGTGCACGGCGGCGGTGAGCATGGTTTCTTTGGAGGGCAATCCTTTTTCTTATCGGGCATGATGGTCTAAGTAAAAATAGATTTGGTTACATTGAAAAGTCTGACACTTGGTGCTTTTTCTCGCTTATTATCTTCTGGTAAGGTTCTAACATTTGTTCTTCACGCAAAGTCTTTAATTTATTTTTGAATTGAAATATCTAATGATTTGGCTTTGTCATTCAGCTTTGATGGTGTACTGACAAGTGACAGTTTTATTGATTTCGTGTGGCATAATTATCAATGTCATTAACTTTCGCCTTTATTCGCATTGCTACAAGGTTTATGTCAGCGGCGGAATATTTTTGTGAAGAACATCCGCATTTGTTATTAAAAAAATATTGTCACGTAAAGGATGGATAAGTTTGAACGAAAGTATCAACGAAGAAAGAATTGGCCATGGCTCTTAAACTTTCTCGCCTTTTCTTCTTATTTGTTTTCTTACTGTTGAGGATCGTGGCTCTATGTCAATTTGTTAACAGTTTTTTCTCCATCTGTTAAGATCAAAAGCCTGTGATCAAATTATAATTTAGTAAGGCATTATTGCAGCATATTTGTGCTCACTCTTATAAATATCGTAAAGGGCAAAGGCAGACATTAAAACACCATAAGAGCGATTTCAGGCTAGTGTAATTTTCTGCAGGTATAATACTCCTCCTGACCATTGTTTTCGGTCACGACGGCTAATTTTAGCAGTGATTTGCCATCGGCGCGGGAGATATTATAGTGCAGAAGTGTGTGCACAGGCACAAGTGCACACTCTCTTTCTTTGCTCTCTTATTCCGATGGGACGGCAATTCGACACGATCAGAGGGAGATCAGGAGCAGAACCAACGGCTTAACCTGCTGCGCGTATGAGCTCGTATCGTCTTACACACACGCCACATTCTGCGCTTTAAATAACCGAACCAGCCTATTTAACCAGCTTATTTAACCGTGTTTACCTGGATCGGTGGGTTCAGTCAGTAGCAATAGGTCAGTTTAACTCTCGGCTCGTGCTCTTTCTTCTTTTGGTGTGGTTAATAGCCAACCGGGTGTTAGAGGTTTTATGCCGCCCATGGGCATCTGACTTACATGCAGTCGAGAAATATCTCTCAGGCATGTTTAGTTTCTTCGCGATATTTTCCTTCACCGAACCTAGTGATAACTATACAATAAAAATCGTACATGGCTTCGAATTTGTGACCTTTGACTTTAGAAATCCGACGGTCATACCACTAGGTTATCACGGCTCGCGCTAATACGAGCTATTAAGCCCCTTGACGCTAGTACGAGCTGAGCGCGTGGTAAAAAGCGCTGCACGCGATTCCATAAACGACCTCATTATCACCATCTGCCTTGCCTTTTCCCAACTATGTTGGAGTCCACCAGTCTAACCGGATGCAGCCGAATACCAGTATTTTAGATGGAGCGACTGCCTATCTCACCTCCACAATCCAGTTAGTTCTGGGTAATACGATACCCTTTGGTAAGACTGGTTGACAGACTTTCGAGCTACTGACTATAACGACTGTCAAAGATCAGTAAATGACAGCCGGAACCAAAAGCTTAACGTGCTTTCGGAGGCACAGAGGAAACTTGATATGTAATGGGTGATCACTCATCCATGTAAACGAGGCACGCGCAACTTAACCTAAAGATTGACCCGAGTGGATGATTATATTTACCCACAAGCTCCTCGATTCCAAAAAAGGCCTTATACGCGCCGAAACGCTAATCTTAACCATCCTAACCCCTCGTTTTCACCAAGGTATAATACATGTATTTTACTAATTTTATGCAATGTTTTCGTTTCTCATATACATGTATAAAACATGTTGTATACTAAACTTGTTGAAACTATATATACATGTCCAAAACTTGTTGTAGGTATACAAAACTTGTTTGAAACTTGTTGGTTGAAAACTTCTAGTTGCCTACATGTTTATGAGTTCATGTTTTTGTGTAGCTAAACTTGTAGAATTCAAGACAAATTCAGTCCGCAGTTTTATGTTATCTACTAATATCAAAAACTGTTGTGACAATGGAAAGAGAAGATGCTGAAGAACTTTACTTCATGTGTGCAGTAAATTTGTACATGCAAACTGAAGCAAATTCTTCGATGAATTCGTTTAACTTAATAAAAATATGGTTTCTTTTACAATTAGTACATTTTTTTGTGACATAACTAGTAGATCTATGAAATTAGAAGCAGATTAAATAAGCAACGAATATATATATCGGCGCAACTACAACAATTCGTCTAGAAAAACCTAGAATAACTAAGTTTAATCATTAAATTGTCCTAAAAATTAGTTTAAAAAAAAACCATAAGTTGATTACTTTGAATTTATTACGATGTAAAATGAATGTCATCATTGTAATTTCAATACTTAACCTAAAATTAAACGTGCACGTACGTCGAGCCCTATAAATACGGCCGCACTGTAGGCGATCGAAGCAGTCTTGCTTGAGCCGCCGAACTGTACGGATCTATGTAAATAAGTCGTTACGCTGTCGGTTGAATAAACGAGTCATAGTGTACTTGTGGTGTTTTACTTGGAAGATCGAAGATGAGTGATCACCCTGAACATAGTCAGTGACGTCAGCTATGCTGACGTCACGCTTTTTAAAAACTGAACGGAGACATTTTCTCCGTCATCAGAAGTGGGATCGCAAGAGATTTCTACTCAAGCCACTTCCTCATCAGCTCGTTTACCACCTGAGCAACTGGAACCAGCCAACATTCGGCGTCAGGAGCCTGGACTGGTCTCCAATAAATCAATGGAAGCCATGAATCAATCAAGACCGCATACATACCCTGATCAAGGAATGCGGATGGACGGAATACCACCACAATTCCTTATGCAGATGATGGAAATGATGCAGAGAATGTCAGAGCGTTTGTGTGCTCCGCCTACCGAATCAATAATAAGGATCAAAGGCATTTACCTGCCATCTTTCGACCCGGATACCCATGTCGGAGTACGTGAGTGGTGTCAACATATTGATAGTGGCCATTGAGGCATATAAGTTGAGTGATTTCGACGTTCGTATGAAAGTTGCAGTCTGCTGAAGGGACGTGCGAAAGTGTGGATCGATGATTGGATGGTGACCAGTAGTACCTAGGAAGAGTTACGAAAGAACATCATCACCACATTTGAACCTGAGAACAGATACTCCCGAGACATTGTTACGTACAGGGTGAAAATAATTCATCAGAATAAAACCGTAAGTAACTTAATTCAAATATTCTAAATATCCCTCCGAGAACTCTACGAGAACCTCCGAGAACCCTTTAATAAAATCTCCGAGAACCTACTAACCTTATCAGAATCGATATTCTCAAAAGACAAAACAACGCAAGTTGTTTACAGATGTACTACTCAGAGGAAGTTTTGTTTCTATTCTTTTAGGTCTACGAGAATCCACAAAAATCGACGAGAACCAACGAGGCTGGTGCAGAGCGCGCACCGCCTGTCAGTGTGACCGTATCGGAATCGGAAAACCGTAATTCATCAGAATAAAACCGTAAGTAACTTAATTCAAATATTCTAAATATCCCTCCGAGAACTCTACGAGAACCTCCGAGAACTCTACGAGAACCTCCGAGAACTCTACGAGAACCTCCGAGAACTCTACGAGAACCTCCGAGAACTCTACGAGAACCTCCGAGAACCCTTTAATAAAATCTCCGAGAACCTACTAACCTTATCAGAATCGATATTCTCAAAAGACAAAACAACGCAAGTTGTTTACAGATGTACTACTCAGAGGAAGTTTTGTTTCTATTCTTTCAGGTCTACGAGAATCCACAAAAATCGACGAGAACCAACGAGGCTGGTGCAGAGCGCGCACCGCCTGTCAGTATGGCCGTATCGGCGCAACTACAACAATTCGTCTAGAAAAACCTAGAATAACTAAGTTTAATCATTAAATTGTCCTAAAAATTAGTTTTAAAAAAAACCATAAGTTGATTACTTTGAATTTATTACGATGTAAAATGAATGTCATCATTGTAATTTCAATACTTAACCTAAAATTAAACGTGCACGTACGTCGAGCCCTATAAATACGGCCGCACTGTAGGCGATCGAAGCAGTCTTGCTTGAGCCGCCGAACTGTACGGATCTATGTAAATAAGTCGTTACGCTGTCGGTTGAATAAACGAGTCATAGTGTACTTGTGGTGTTTTACTTGGAAGATCGAAGATGAGTGATCACCCTGAACATAGTCAGTGACGTCAGCTATGCTGACGTCACGCTTTTTAAAAACTGAACGGAGACATTTTCTCCGTCATATATAATATTTTTTAAATCCGTTGCTTATTTAATCTGCTTCTGTCATTTTTCACATTCCACAGGCATTTTTGTACATGCAAAAGCTCAATGAGTTCTAAAGTTTGTTTCTTTGACCACTCTATTCTTCATCCTCGTTCGTTTTCATTAACGAAAAAAACGCGGTTCGTCCGGTATGTTGAAAACTTTATCCAATAAGCATGGATAAAGTTTAAAACTTGTTTGTAATAAGTATTATACAGAAATTGCATTAAAATAAACAATACTTGTCTAAAACCAAACAACAAACAACAACCGACAGTTAATTATTGTAAAATGTGTGATGTGCATGAGAGCAAATAAATAAATAAATAAATAAATAAAACACGACTGTATTTTGTAGGTGAGAACGCTGGCAATGTAGCTGACAAGTTTTAACATGTCGCAGACTTCAGTGTAAACGCAAATGTGTTTAATACTTGTGTACAAACTCGTTGGCTACACAGTGCGAACGAAAGAATGTTTGAGACAGTCTCAATACATGTATAAAACAAATACTTATGTTTTGTCAAGTATTCTACAAGTTTTGTATCAAACTAGTATTTAACTTGTTTCTTGGTGAAAACGAGGGATAATGAGTCTACAAGGTGTAAGGATCACCGACGCTAAAAGGTAACATTTGAAATTTTTCTGGGGATTTAGAATCAGTTAATCCATACATTTTGACCGTGTAGATATTGCAGTTTTGAAGGAAACGGCTACTGCACGGCAACAGCAACAGCTTTTGTGGATGCACCTGCAATCCAAAATGCAGGTGCATTTTTTGCATAAATTTTCCCAAAAAGCGCCTGTTTGTCGACTTCGACTGACGACCTGCAAACAACTTCTAAGTCTGCTGTTAACAATGAGCCGCTGCTGTTGTCTTAAACACGCTTAAATAATTGTGAATAAAAGAAAATTTAATTGTTAGCCGAAGATTTAATCAATCATCCTATTTAAAAGGTCTGCGTCGCTTTCAGAAGCAAAAGATGTAGAAGATGACCTGACAGATGGTAGATTCGCCATATCTTCGGTAAACAAAGACATAATCTTGTCTTGCATCGAAGAAAACAGGTTAGGAGTGCTTGAAGGTAACTTTGTGTTTTCTACATCCGCGGGGACCGGGGGTTGCGAGGGCGGTGTAAGGAGATTGAGTTTAGAACTAAATTCATGAACAGAATTTGGTAAGCTGAATTGCGGAGTAGGGACATTGAGTTTAGAACTAAAATCATGAAAAGAATTTGGTAAGCCGAATTTGCGGTCTTGTGTAGCCTTTGGTACTACCAAATCTTGGGATTTGTTAATCATTGCTACTGCAGAATCCACTTTGTCAAATAAAAAACCCAAGGTGCTGTCAGAATGTGTGTTAGCATCTGATTCTTGCGGATTGTAAGTGTCCAAGTTAACAGCACTGAATCTCCTCGAACTCGAGTCACTATGTGTGTTGCTTACTTCTTTTCCTTTCTCTCTCGCTGTTGGACAACCACATTTAGGTCTTTCTTTTTTATCAGGAACATACACATATAAATTTCTTTTTAATTCTTCGCCAACCTCTTTTGATGTCTGACATAGTTTGCAGAGGATATCTTTCACTGCACATTTGATGGTTTCCGCTGATTCTTTGTGAGTTTCTGGGTTTAATATACCGCTGCCAGTAGCGCATATGCATTGTGAATCTGATACAATTGGTACTTTGCTTAGAGTCCTTGTGCCTTTCCTGGCATTTGGACAGTCATTAGGGCAATCAAATTTCTTTTGAGCTCTTGTTATAGCATAGCATTTTTGCTTTGGTTTTATTATAGCTTGTCTTTCGCAAGGTGACGGCGTAGGAGGACAAACGCACTTTATTGGTGAATCCTTTGGTGGGCTTACAACCTCTGGAGCTTGGTCCGATTTCTTGCACGTGCAGACAACCGTCTCACCAGACAATCTTTTTAATGTTTGCATGACTTTTGATACACCTGATATTGGAGGGCAAGTTTCTGAACAAGGGTGTTGGTAGGGATCCTTTTTATAGCATGGTATCGCACCAGGTGCTGGGCAACGAGATGGGCAAGTTGGTGGAGGACAATTTGGCGGGCAAGGTGGTGGCGGGCACTTTGGCGGGCAAGGTGGTGGTGGGCACTTTGGCGGGCACGGTGGTGGCGGGCACTTTGGTGGACAAGGTGGTGGTGGGCACTTTGGTGGACAAGGTGGTGGTGGGCACTTTGGTGGGCAAGGTGGAGGTGGACACTTTGGCGGGCAAGGTGGTGGTGGGCACTTTGGCGGGCACGGTGGTGGCGGGCACTTTGGTGGACAAGGTGGTGGTGGGCACTTTGGTAGGCAAGCTGGTGGTGGGCACTTTGGCGGGCATGGTGGTGGTGGGCATTTTGGGGGGCACGGAGGTGGGCATTTTGGTGGGCACGATGGTGCTGGGCAGGGTGATGGTTGGCAGCACTTCGGCAGTGGACAAGGTGGTAATGGGCATGGGGGTGGTGGGCACGGTGGTGGTGGGCACGCAGGTGGGCACCTTGGTGGGCACGGCGGTGGTGGGCAGGGTGATGGTTGGCAGCACTTCGGCGGTGGACAAGGTGGTGGTTGGCATGGGGGTGGTGGACACGGTGGTGGCGGGCACGGAGGTGGGCATTTTGGTGGGCACGGCGGTGGTGGGCAGGGTGATGGTTGGCAGCACTTCGGCGGTGGACAAGGTGGTGGTTGGCATGGGGGTGGTGGACACGGTGGTGGCGGGTAGGGTGATGGTTGACAGCACTTTGGTAGTGGGCAAGGTAGTGGGCACTTTGGCGGGCACGGAGGTGGCGGGCATGGAGACTGGCACGGCTGTGGTGGGCATTGTGGTGGTGTTGGGCAACAAGGTGGTGGCGGGCTTGGTGGTGGTTGGCACGATTGTGGTGGGCACGGTGGTGGTGGGCAGCTCATTTTCTCTAAGGGCAGCTGATTATCTTTTCAATGATTGTAATAATCTTGCTGTACTTGATTTTGGCACGATTCCAAGTACACTGTGAGTTAGAATATCCTTTTACAGCACAGAATTGTTATAAGGTAAGTAGCTGGTATTGTTTCGGGTATGATTGTGGGCACTTTGGCGAGCTGCGTGATGGGCACTTATGTGGGCACGGTTTTGGACACGGCAGTGGGCACGGTTATTTCGGGCATGATGGTTGAAGGCACGAAGGTGGAAATGCATTTATTGTAATACATACTTTTAATAAAAAACTAAAAGTTGATGACGTCTTCCTATTCCTCGCAGTAATTAAAGTTCAAGCACGGAAAACATTAGCTATTTCTATTCTTGCAGTTTTACTCGGAAAGCCCTTCGTCCGACACGGGGTTTGGATATTTGGATTACTTATTTAAAGGAAACATTTTGCCGTTGAATTTGTTTGGTTGGGTTTGGTGGCGACGAGTGACAGTTTTACTATATTACAGACTGGCAGGTGAATATGCTCGACATCATAGAATATTTCTAACTTGAACAAGAGTCTTTTTGCGTATGGCGTCATTCTGAACTAACGCCGACTTTTTTTTATCCAAATCATTTGGCCGCATCTCGCCTACTTTGAAGCGAAGATGCGGCCTAGGCTGGAGCACGCTTGCCTAGAAGAAACCGATTCACTTGAACTTTGAGGAGATCCAGATATATAATGATCAGGGTACAGAGAAGCCGGCAGTAAATTCCACAGGCTCGACAGCCTGCCAGCGCTTTACATCCACTTTAATTGTGCGAGCCGACCTCCGCACAATAAATGTGGATGTAACGCGCTTTATTTAAGGTCTGTGGAACTTCAACCATTTAATGACCTTGTTTATCAATACAATTTTCACAGATAATTTCAGAAAGGTTTTATAAAGTTTGAAAGAAGTCTTGTAGACGCGGCACTACTGTCTTACAACGTTCCTCATAATCGTATGTATACTTTAACTAACTTATCTGTGCAGGCGGGGAAAAATAGAACTGTAAAATTTATCAAGTTTGACGTAACGATGCATTTTTTATCTGCAAACTTAAAATGGTCATACTGTGCGTAGCTTAAGGTAGTTCCAGTTATTGCCGTGGGACTTCGCTCGTGAGACGGACTCTATAAAAGCCAACGCCACGTAAACGTCTACTGGCACTCCCTAACCGGGAAGATTCGCCCGTAATATAACAGTTCAGATACACTTATTTCTTTAAAAAATCTAATCTTGGACAATTACATCACGTGAATACTCTCGACGAGCGAGCACCGCAAAGAACCATGCAGATGTGTATCACTTCTTGGTATATACATATTTGTCTTAAATATACTCAGTACACATTATGAACGCTACTTGGAAGTGCCAAACTTATCACTGCGCAATTAATTGTGAAACTAAGAAGAAGAAATACACATTAGATTCCCGTAATCGTCACTGAAGCATCTTAGACTATTTATCATCTGAAACTGACTTTTCTATGAGAAAAAGCCTTTTTTGGCCCACCGCACGAGACATGTTCGCACTTGCAGTCTTAACTTGCCACGTTCAAGTGGTAGCATTTATAATCTTTGGCGTGTCACCAATCTACGCATTTGTTCTCCCGCGCGCCCGGTTCGATCCAAGAACGACGTTAACACAGGTTTTTGTACGAGTGGCCACAAGTGGTACAAGTGATGGGTAGCTGAGTCACAATTTACGAGTGGTTAAAATCTATGACAATGGATTTTTCCATTAGGAATTTCTCTGTAGCAACTGGATTTGTGCCCGGTTGATGCCAATAGGCTCGACCCCTAATACATGGGACTTCAAACATAAATCGCATAATCAGGGTATACCCTTCCAAAACCAGTCACATCAAGTAGTATCGGATTACCCAGTACTAACTGGATTGTAGAAGTCAGATAGGCCGTCACTCCATGTATTTAGCTGCGTCCGGTTAGACTGGAAACTGACTGAAAAGGCTAGGCAGATAAGTAGTAAATAAAAGAAAATAAAACAGTCACCCGAATATTTAATGAATCATCCTAGTTAAAAGGTCTTCGTCACTTTCAGGATCTAAAGTTTCGTCAGATAACTTTCCAGGTGATATAGTTGTCTGATCATCGCTGGTAAACACAGACATTATCATCTCCTGCATCGGTGACAAAAAATTAGAAGAACCCGAAGGAACCATCATGTTTTCTACATCTTTGAAGTTTGGAGGCTGTGGGGCCGTAGCAGCATCGAATTTAGGATTTTGATCATTAAAAGAATTTGATTTTGTAGGCCTTGGTAGTTCATAAACGAATGAACTACTTATCATTGATTTTGCAGAGTCTACTTTGTCAAGTATAAATCTGAAAGGGCTGCTAGCTCGGGCCCTGATTTCTGATTCGTGCGGTTTCAAAAGTGTCAACTTTTCCTCTATATCCAATGTGTCCAAGTTAACATCATTGTATGCGCTGGTGTCATTACGAGTATTGTTTACTTTCTTGGGGTTCATCTTACTGTCAGGTTTTTTAGAGTCGGAAAAACAGCTAGAATTTTTTAGACTAGCCAATTGCTTGGCACTTTCACTTTTAATAGCTGTTGCAGCTTCTTGCGATGATTTGAACACTGTGCACATTAGCTCTGTCACAGCACATTTAAGGGTTTGCATAGCATGGTGGTGTGCAATTACGATTTTTGGCATATGGTCGCTGCAACATGTATCGGGCATGTTTTCTACCGTGTGCAGTCCGATTTTGAGATGCTTTTGGAATTGGGGGATTCATTTGGACATAGAAATTTTTTTTAGCTTGAAAGATCTTAAAGATATGTCATACTTTAAGATCGTAATTCGTAGTTGACATAATTAAAGTTCAAGCACGGAAAACATTAGTTCTTTCTATTGTAGTTTTACTCACAAAGTCCTTCGTCAGACATGAGGTTTGGACACTTGAATTACTTATTTATAGGAAACATTTTGCTATTGAATTTGGTTGGGTTAGGTGGCGACGAGTGACAGTTTTACTATATTACAGACTGGCAGGTGAATATGCTCGGCATCATAGAATATTTCAACTTGAACAAGAGTCTTTTTGCGTATGGCCTCATTCTGATACTAGCGTCGACTTTTTTTTTATACAAAGCATTTGGCCGCATCTCGCCTACTTTGAAGCGTTGCTGCGGCCTTGGCTGGAGCACGCTTGCCTAGAAGAAACCGATTCATTGAACTTTGAGGAGATCCAGATTATAATGATCAGGGTACAGAGAATCCGGCAGTAAATTCCACAGGCTCGACAGCCTGCTAGCGCTTTACATCTACTTTTATTGTGCGAGCCGACCTCCGCACAATAAATGTGGATGTAACGCGCTTTATTTAAGGTCTGTGGAACTTCAACCATTTAATGACCTTTTTTATCAATACAATTTTCACAGATAATTTCAGAAAGGTTTTATAAAGTTATGAAAGAAGTGTTGTAGACGCGGTACTACTATCTTACAACGTTCCTCATAATCGTATGTATACTTTAACTAACTTATCTGTGCAGGCGGGGAAAAACAGAACTGTAATAAATTTATCAAGTTTGACATAACGATGCATTTTTTATCTGTAAACTTAAAGTAGTCATAATGTGCGTAGTTAAAGGTAGTTCCAGTTATTGCCGTGGGACTTTGCTCGTTAGACGGACTCTATAAAAGCCAACGCCACGTAAACGCCTACTGGCACTCCCTAACCGGGAAGATTCGCCTGTAATATAACAGTTCAGATTCACTTATTTCTTTAAAAAATCGAATCTTGGACTATTACATCACGTGAATACTCTCGACGAGCGAGCACCGCAAAGAACCATGCAGATGTGTATCACTTCTTGGTATATACTTACATATTTGTCTTAAATATACTCAGTACACATTATGAACGCTACTTGGAAGTGCCATACTTATCACTGCGCAATTAATTGTGAAACTAAGAAGAAGAAATACACATTAGATTCCCATAATCGCCACTGAAGCATCTTAGACTATTTATCATCTGAAACTGACTTTTATAAGAGAAAAAGCCTTTTCTGGTCCACCGCACGAGACATGTTCGCACTTGCAGTCTTAACTTGCCACGTTCAAGTGGTAGCATTTATAATCTTTGGCGTGTCACCAATCTACGCATTTGTTCTCCCGGTTTGATCCAAGAACGACGTTAACACAGGTTTTTGTACGAGTGGCCACAAGTGGTACAAGTGATAGGTAGCTGAGTCACAATTTACGAGTGGTTAAAAGCTATGACAATGGATTTTTCCATTAGGAATTTCTCTGTAGCAACTGGATTTGTGCCCGGTTGATGCCAATAGGCTCGACCCCTAATACATGGGACTTCAAACATAAATCGCATAATCAGGGTATACCCTTCCAAAACCAGTCATATAGAAGTAGTAACGGATTACCCAGTACTAACTGGATTGTAGAAGTCAGATAGGCCGTCACTCCATGTATTTAGCTGCGTCCGGTTAGACTGGAAACTGACTGAAAAAGGCTAGGCAGATGAGTAGTAAATAAAAGAAAATAAAACAGTCACCCGAATATTTAATGTATCATCCTAGTTAAAAGGTCTTCGTCACTTTCAGGATCTAAAGTTTCGTCAGATGACTTTCCAGGTGATATAGTTGTCTGATCATCGCTGGTAAACACAGACATTATCATCTCCTGCATCGATGACAAAAAATTAGAAGAACCCGAAGGAACCATCATGTTTTCTACATCTTTGGAGTTTGGAGGCTGTGGGACCGTAGCAGCATCGAATTTAGGATTTTGATCATTAAAAGAATTTGATTTTGTAGGCCTTGGTAGTTCATAAACGAATGAACTACTTATCATTGATTTTGCAGAGTCTACTTTGTCAAGTATAAATCTGAAAGGGCTGCTAGCTCGGGCCCTGATTTCTAATTCGTGCGGTTTCAAAAGTGTCAACTTTTCCTCTATATCCAATGTGTCCAAGTTAACATCATTGTATGCGCTGGTGTCATTACGAGTATTGTTTACTTTCTTGGGGTTCATCTTACTGTCAGGTTTTTTAGAGTCGGAAAAACAGCTAGAATTTTTTAGACTAGCCAATTGCTTGGCACTATCACTTTTAATAGCTGTTGCAGCTTCTTGCGATGATTTGAACACTGTGCACATTAGCTCTGTCACAGCACATTTAAGGGTTTGCATAGCATGGTGGTGTGCAATTACGATTTTTGGCATATGGTCGCTGCAACATGTATCGGGCATGTTTTCTACTGTGTGCAGTCCGATTTTGAGATGCTTTTGGAATTGGGGGATTCATTTGGACATAGAAATTTTTTTCAGCTTGAAAGATCTTATAGATATGTCATACTTTAAGATCATAGTTCGTAGTTGACATAATTAAAGTTCAAGCACGGAAAACATTAGTTCTTTCTATTGTAGTTTTACTCACAAAGACCTTCGTCAGACATGAGGTTTGGATACTTGGATTACTTATTTATAGGAAACATTTTGCTATTGAATTTGGTTGGGTTTGGTGGCGACGAGTGACAGTTTTACTATATTACAGACTGGCAGGTGAATATGCTCGGCATCATAGAATATTTCTAACTTGAACAAGAGTCTTTTTGCGTATGGCCTCATTCTGACACTAGCGTCGACTTTTTTTTATACAAAGCATTTGGCCGCATCTCGCCTACTTTGAAGCAATGCTGCGGTCTAGGCTGGAGCACGCTTGCCTAGAAGAAACCGATTCAATTGGACTTTGAGGAGATCCAGATTATAATCCTCAGGGTATAGAGAAGCCGGCAGTAAATTCCACAGGCTGACGGTTCGCACTAGAAATGTGTAAGTAAAGTGCTTTATTTGGGTCTGTGGAACTTCAACCATATGATGAATCTTGTTTTTCAATATAATTTTCACAGATAATTTCAGATAGGTTTTATAAATGTCGTTAGGAGCAAACTCTCTTATTGGTGGTGTCTCTTGACATCGACAACGCCTTCAACACCATGCCCTGAAACTGCTTCAGGGAGGCACTCCGGTATCACCGGGTGACCTACCTTCGTCGTGTAGTCGGGGACTACCTGACGGATAGGGCCGTCATCCACCCCGGTTGCAACGGAGAGTGAAACCGGCGAGTGGAACCAGCGAGAGATGTTGTGCGGTGTTCCACAAGGATCGGTTCTGGGGCCGCCCTTGTGGAACGTCGGTTACGACTGGGTGCTGCGCGCCGACCTCCCTAGCGGTGTCAGCGTAGTTTGCTACACTGACAACACGCTGGTGCTGGCACAAGGGAGAGTTCACACCAGGTGGCGGCCGAATTTATGACACGCGGGGTTGCGATAGTCGTGGAGAAAATCCGGCAACTAGGTCTCAAGGTGGCATTGCACAAGTCCGAGGCCATGTGCTTCATGGGCCTCGGAATGCGCCACCGTCGGGATCCATACTTACGGTAGGCATTTCTCTTACGGTAGGCATTTCTCATCGGCGTCGAGTCGACGCTGAAGTATTTAGGGTTTGTTTTCGACAGCCGGTGGAACTTCGTGGAACATTTCCGACGTTTGGCCCCCAAACTGGACCGGGCAGGGGCTGCGTTCAAGTGGCTCTTGCCCAACCTGGGGGTTCCAAACACCTCCTGCCGGAGGATCTACGCGGGGGTCGTGCGATTCATGGCCCTTTACGGTTCCCTGGTGTGGGCGCGTTCTCTGAGGTGGCGAGCCACCCACTACCTGAACGCGCCCCATAAAATGGTAGCCGTAAGGCTAGTACCGTACGATCTCGGGCGAGGCAGCGAGCCTCTTGGCCCGATGGCCACCATGGGATCTGGAGGCGATAGTCCTCGCATGCCTGCACGAATGGCGCGCGGAGGCACTACGCCGGGGGGAAACTCCGCTGCCGCGGAAAATCGTCGCTCAGTGGAGAGACTTCCGGCGCGATCTCATGGCGACATGGAGAGAGCGACTGTCGCAACCCCGTGCAGAGCACGCCACAATAGTGGCGATAAGTCCCCTCTTTGAGGAGTGGCTGGAGAGGCGCCACGGCGCCCTCACCTTCCGCTTGACGCAGGTCCTCACCGGACACGGTTGATTCGGTAGGTTCCTGCACCTAATCGGGCGGGAAGAAACGCCTGGGTGTTACCACTGCGAAGATTGGCCGGAGGACACGGTGGAGCACACCGGTGAGCTCTGCCCCGGTTGGGCTGAGCACCGCCGTGTCTTCGTAGCGGCGGTAGGTAGGTGGCGGTGAGAAGTCGCCGCCTCCAATCGCCGCTACGGCGTCGGGGGCAACCAGTGGCCTCCGGCCACCGTAGGCGCGGGCCTGTGGACGGTGAGTAATGGGCCAGCTCACCATCCGTCTTATGACGACAGGCTGTGCCGACGGCGCGTTCGTGTTCCACGCGCGCCTCAAGGAGATGTCAGCAAATTGGAAGGGGTCCGAAAGGGCCGATGCCTGCCAGGGCTGCGGGACTGTTCGAAAGAGATACCGTGGCCCTGGAACACAAAGGGCTAAGAAGGAACATCCACAACACTCCCTTCCGCTCCGCCTAGAGCGGGAGGGGTTATTTGATGAATTCTCATCCGAAAAAAAAAGGTAGTTCCAGTTATTGCAGTGGGAATTCGCTCGTGAGACGGACTCTATAAAAGCCAACGCCGCGTAAACGCCTACTGGCACTCCCTAGACGGGAAGATTCATCTGTAAAATAACAGTTTAGATTCACTTATTTCTTAAAAAAATCGAATCTTGGACTAATAAATGACGTGAATACTCTCGACGAGCGAGCACCGCAAAAAACCACGCAGATGTGTATCACTTCTTGGTATACGGGGTGTAAATCACCTCATCACGAAAGCCGACAACCAAGCATTCTGTACATGAAACTAAGTAACTTTACGCAAAAATTATTGCTGGTAAACGACTTTTTTTCGGGGGGTGTAAAATCATGTTTTGTGGTAGAACTCAATGTAACGCACTCAAAACATTGTGCTGATGGACGGATTGAATAGTACGGGGGTCGTGGACTTGTATTTAAAAAAATACTTGTTAAAAAGTTGGAACTTTGACCCCTAATATCTCCGTAACTAGAAGTTTCCCAGGTATGGTGTAGAACAAAAAAATTATCGCAATGACAGGGAGAACCAGTGCCTTTCGGCTTCGTTAAGAGGTGTTTTACACCCTTTATACTTAATTGTCTAAAATATACTACGAACACATTATAAACGCTACTTGGAAGTGCCAAACTTATCGCTAGATGGGCGCAATCAATTGTAAAACTAAGAAGAATAAATACACATTAGCGTCCCGCAATCGTCACTGAAGCATCTTAGACTATTTATCATCTGAAACTGACTTTTATAAGAGAAAAAGCCTCAATTAAGCCCAACGCACAAGACATATTCTCACTTGCAGTCTTAACTTGCCACGTTCAAGAGGCAGCATTTATGATCTTTGGTGTGGCACCAATCTACGCATTTGTTTTCCCGCTTCGATCCAGGAACGACGACGTTAAAACAGGTTTTTGTACAAGTGGTACAAGTGATAGGTAGCAGAGTCTAAATTTACGAGTGGTTAAAATCTATGACAATGGGTTTTTCCATTAGGAATTTCTCTGTAGCAGCTGGATTTGTGCCCATCATCATCATCATCATCAGCCTAGAATGTTCCCATTGCTGAAACACAAGCCTCCTCTCTATGAGAGGGCGTGGGCTGTAATCCACCACGCGGGCCCAGTGCGGGTCGGTAGATGCCACATGTCTTCGATTTTTTAGTTCTTGGACATGCCGGTTTCCTCACGATGTTTTCCTTCACCGTTTTGAGAGCAGCGGTGATGAAATAAATAACACAAAGTAATGCGCCTGCCTGGGTTCGAATCCACGGCATACTGCTCGTAAGTCGGGGCTTTGTGCCCGGTTGATGCCAATAGGCTTGACCCCTAATACATGGGACTTCAAATACAACTCGCGAAATGAGGGTATATCCTTCAGGGATTTTAGGCGTGATGTTATGTTATTTAAAATCTATGATGTCTATATTGTTAGCATCGCCGAATGCGAACAATATAGACACCATAAGAAAGAAAGGAAAGAAGCCTCCGAGCGACGTTAACAATCGAAACCCTACAAGAGCCTTTGCAGACGGTGCGTTGCAGCGGCGGCGGCGTGGCAAGATTTCACCACGTTGATGGGCGGACAAACGGATGGGTAAGTTTTTTTGAATTTATATCTAAGGCGCTTTCCTAGGTTGTACTGTGGACAGGTGACCAACCATTACATACCAACTTACATCTATGCCTCAGAAAGTACGTTAACCCGTTGGTGCCGGCTGTCATTTTCAGATCTTTGACAGTCGTTACAGATAGTCCGTGACCCGAAAATCAGAAAACCAGTCACACCAAGTAGTTTCGTATTACCCAGTACTAACTGGGTTGTTGAAGTCAGATAAGCCATCACTCCATGTATTCATCTGCGTCCGGTTAGACTGGAAACCGACCGAGAAGGCTAGGCAGATGAGTAGTAAATAAAACAAAATAAATCAGTTACCCGAAGATTTAATGAATCATCCTAGTTAAAAGGTCTTCGTCACTTTCAGGAGCTAAAGTTGCAGCAGATGACTTTCCCGATGATATACTTGTCTGATCATCGCTGGTAAACATAGACATTATCATCTCCTGCATCGATGACAAAAAATTAGAAGAGCCCGAAGGAACCATCATGTTTTCTACATCTTCGGGGCTCGGAGGCTGTGGGGCCGTAACAGCTTCGAGTTTAGGATTTTGATCATTAAAAGAATTTGATTTTGTAGGCCTTGGTAGTTCATAAACGAATGAACTACTTATCATTGATTTTGCAGAGTCTACTTTGTCAAGTATAAATCTGAAAGGGCTGCTAGCTCGGGCCCTGATTTCTGATTCGTGCGGTTTTATAAGTGTTACCTTTTCCTCTATATCCAATGTGTCCAAATTTACAGTATTGTATGCGCTGGTGTCATTACGAGTATTGCTTACTTTTTTGGGGTTCGTCTTACTGTCAGATTTTTTCGGGTCAGAAAAAAAGCTAGAATTTTTTAGACTAGCCAATTGCCTGGCACTTTCACTTTTAATTGCTGTTGCAGCTTCTTGCGATGATTTGAACACTTTGCACATTAGCTCTGTCACGGCACATTTAAGGGTTTGCATAGTATGGTGGTGTGCAATATTTGGATTATCATCGCAGGCACATGTATCGGTCTCGTTTCCTGCCGTGTGCAGTTTAGATTTTGAGATGCTGGATTTGGGGGATTCATTTGGACATAGAAACTTTCTTTCAGCTCTAGACTCAGGACACAGTGGTGGTGGGTCCTTAGGTGGTTGGTAGGGTGCGCGGGGTGGTGGCGAGGATGGTTTCACCACAAGACAGTCTTTTGCCTGACATTTACATTTATTATCTTTTCCTGCCAAGCCTGTCATACTTTTTACTGATGAAATTAGTTTACTAAAACTTGACTTAGGAGGTTCTGAGCACGGGCATGGTGGTGACGAGCACTTTGGTGGACTTGGTGGTGGTGGTGGGCTTTTGGGCGGGCACGGTGGCGGTGAGCAGTAATTTGGTGGAGGGCACGGTGCAGGGCACGGTGGTGGACACGGTGGTGGACACGGTGGTGGCGAGCACGGTGCCGGTGGGCATCGTGGCGGTGAACACGGTGGTCGGCACACAGGTGGGCACGGCAGCGGTGGGCTGCATTGCGGGACGTACGGTTTGGGGCACTTGAAAGTGGGACAAGTTTGTTTAGTACATTCCTTACAAATTGTGAGTTCTCCGTCTTCATCGCAACAAATTTTCAGATTATTTTTGTTGCTGCATGGTTTTGGAGGGCATTTTGGTGGGCATCGAGGTGGCGGGCACTTTGGTGGGCACGGAGGTGGCGGGCATGGTGGCGGGCACATTGGTGGGCACGGTGGCGGTGGGCAGGGTGATGGTTGGCAGCACTTTGGTGGAGGGCACGGTGGCGGGCACTTTGGTGGGCACGGAGGTGGCGGGCATAGTGGCGGGCACTTTGGTGGGCACGGAGGTGGCGGGCACTTTGGTGGGCACGGAGGTGGCGGGCATGGTGGCGGGCATGGTGGCGGGCATGGTGGCGGGCATTTTGGTGGGCACAGTGGCGGTGGGCAGGGTGATGGTTGGCAGCACTTTGGTGGAGGGCACGGTGGCGGGCACTTTGGTGGGCACGGAGGTGGCGAGCATGGTGACGGGCATGGTGGCGGGCACTTTGGTGGGCATGGTGGCGGTGGGCAGGGTGATGGTTGGCAGCACTTTGGTAGAGGGCACGGTGGAGTGCACTTTGGTGGGCACGGAGGTGGCGGGCACGGGGGTGCCGAGCATTGGTGGCAAACGTTAGAGGGCTGGTTTTCAGGGAACTCTGCGCTAACTTTTAGAACAGCATTCTTGAGCAGTAGCTCTTTAGAATTGAGATAATCCGGAGGGTTATCTTTTAAGTACGGTTTTATAACTTCTTTGCAATATCTGTACCTGTTTGAGAAGTCGCACAGTGCGTTGCTATCCGGGCGAACTTCTTCAGTGATAATTCCACTGCTGATGGTAATTGAATTTGGACAATCCGGATCTTGCAACTCTTGAGGTAATGTAAATGCTATTATTTCACCTCCGTTAGTCCGGTCTAGTTCTCTTGGTAATGGTAATTTATACGACATTGATGAACATCCTGCATTCTTTACTGTGTTTTGTTTAGTTTGGGTATCTTGGTCCAGAATTTTAAAGGTACCATGAACCTTGTCTTTCAACACGGCGTTTGCAGGATGCATTAATACGTAGGTACTTTCAAGTTTGTCCAAATGTTGAGGTCTTCGGGCGTTACTGAATTACATTTTGATGGAATTTTGTGGGTTACTTTATTATATATATTAACGTCATTTTGTAGTTTCAGGGGTTTTTATGTATATCAATTTAAGGGGTGTTGATGGCTATTCATAACTTCTTGATTAAATGAATTTTTGGTATAAGTTTTCTTTTGCTCTTTGTACATGACACAAGGAAAAAATGTCTATTGTTCTTAAAAAAATACTTTGGTACCAAAAAGTATTTTTTTGTTTTTATACTAAATAGGCTAGCGTTTAGCTGCAGCTCGCCTGATGTGAAGCGACCATGCAACCTAGGGTGGAGCACGCTTGAGAAGAAACCGATTCTCTCGAAGTGTAAAGCGATCCAGATTATAATGATAAGGAAAAAGAGAAGCCTGCAATGAATTCCACAAACAGGCGGTTCGCACAGTCAATATGGCACATCGCTTTGTAAGTATATTTGCATAATTTTATTCACCACACTGCGCTCCCAAAAACAGATTGCTGACCTAGCTCATGAAGCCGTTAAGCTGAAATACTAAGCTGGCCTCCTCTGAGGTTTGCCTAATGAGCTGTTGGCCAAAATAGCTACTAGCCCTGACACATCTAGAAGGCGACGGCAGACCGCTAAAAGATGCGGGACGTACTAGACAAAACCAACTACCCGAGGTCCACATTAGAAAGTAATCAAATGAACTGTAGATTAAAGCCCAGCTTAAAGACCAAAGCTCCTTGCCCACATGAGTCGGCGATATGATATCAACAGGCTAGGTTTTTGGTAAAAGTATTCCACTCTTTGACTAGGTTCAAGGTTGGTGGCTGCAAAATCTAAAGTTCGTTTCCAAGAAGTACGCCATCATAGTTATCCCACCTGGACATGAGTTGCCATGGCTGACCAGGAAGTCTTTACATAGACTTCGGACCCAGGTTGGTTGCAGCAAGGAAAACCTGCTCAGGTGGAGATTCATTAATGACTCTGCCCTGGAGTGTCAATGTGATGCTGTTCTACAAACGATGCAGCACTTAATATCGTGTCCTGCTGTTTGTTCATTACATGAACTGATGGACGCTACAGAGGGCGCCAAACTAGTGGCTCAGTTCTGGGCCGACACAACTCTATACTCCATAGAAAAGGGAGGATCCTCCGCCAGACGAGTGTAATATCTGGGGGGTTACTGCTCTACGCTTGCCTGGGTTGTTGTCGGGTTTTCCAATAAGTGGAGGATAAATTTGCTTGCGCGTTGTAGAAATTTGATGTTCTGTAAGTGTGTCATAGGCGCTGTAGGATTTTTTGTTCCATGTTGCTGTAGTACTTTTTGTAGTTCCGCTACACACAAATAAATATAACATACTTTTAGATCGTTTTTTTTTTTAACCGTTTATTTCTTCATGAATGTCAATAAATATTTTGTAAATATAAAATTTGTATCTGCATCTTTTCTATTCAATTTCCTATTTTTTTCTTATTTGCGATTTAGGATGGTAATAACGGGCATTGCCCTTTCCATAATATCTCTTCATAATATTGTTCATATGTACTGGTTAATAATGAGTATAGTCAATAATGAAGTATTTGTCGAACCGAACAAAGCCGACCCTTGGGAATCGAACAAAGCCGACCCTTGGGAAACACTAAAGATTTCGGCAAACTCTATTCCGTATATACCATTGCTGAACTATTTTTGGGTTGGCTCGGTTCAAATGACAACACTTTTGGAAAAAGCTGTTCGGCCTAGCGAACAGCTTTTTCAGAAAGTGTATCTTTTTTAAATTTTAAATGACCTTGGGTTTGCCTGCAACTCGTCTGATGTGAAGCGATGATGATGTCTA
The DNA here is from genome assembly GCA_949152445.1 of Cerastis rubricosa. Classification (NCBI taxonomy): domain Eukaryota; kingdom Metazoa; phylum Arthropoda; class Insecta; order Lepidoptera; family Noctuidae; genus Cerastis; species Cerastis rubricosa. The sequence goes on from OX424549.1 coordinate 13,560,173, forward strand.
GGGTGGAGCACGCTTGCTTAGAAAGACCAGCTTCACTAATAGATCTAGATTTTAATGATTAGGGAACAGAGAAGCTGGCATTGAATTTCACACATATATATTCGATTTTGTCGCCAGCTTGTGACCAATCATGCCGACCGAACATAAGCCCTAATAATAGAATGTTGAGGTACGACTGATCTGTCTATGTAAGACAAACGACCTTTTGAAACGAAGAAAAAGAGTTCATTGATTCATTATTGAGAAGCGTCAATGCCCTCTATTGCCACGCTATAACGCAAACGTGTGCCGTTTTCTCACATTAAAATTGTTCATATAAATAGTTTGTTGAGGATTCCAAAAACAGTCAATTATTTCTTCTTTGCTGGTTTCTTTGTGGTTTCAGGTAAGCCAGCAGCACGATTCTTTTGATCTTGACAAAATTGATCTGATTCCATCTTCAGCCTTTCTCTTATTTTTATTTCCCCTGAATTATCGGAACATGGCAGCTCCACTTCCTTTTTAGGTTCATCTGGACTGACAACTCCAGGACGCGATTTCGGTATACAGGGTTCGGGGGAAGGGCAGGGTTTCGGAATACAGGGGTCGTGGGAAGGGCAGGGGGAACTCTCCATAATCTTCTTCTCTGCTTCTTTCTCCTTTTCTTTTTTGCTTCTACACGGACTTACGTATTTTTTTTCAGCCATATTGTATGTACCGTCAAGTTCTTCTATGAGAATGTTTGTAGATAGTTACCGGTTTTTTCTTTTCTAATATTCTTTACATTTTTTGGATGACTGTGGTGAATTATTGCGGATGAGAATTTTCTGTTTGATTGATGGACGATCCTTGATGATAAAGTCATCAGTTTGTCACATATTTTGTGACAGCTACTACTTTCGTTCGTTGCAGTAAAGAGTTTTGTTAGCTGATTTCACTATAGATGATACACACCTATTTTGGCGCGCGCTCGGCATTGGAACTAACACTTGTGTTCGCTTTGTTGTTTCAATTGAAATTCTTAAACTGCATTGCCTATTTGGAAAGCACTGGATCGATTGCGTAATAGAGTATTATTGTTTCCTCTAACTCCAACTGCGATCAGACTATGTTCCACTGCTGGAATGCTTAAAGTATCCGTTTACCTGCATTTTTGACGATCTGAATACAATCTCTGATACTGCAATAACCTCGGCTACTTTATTAGACCCAAACAGTATAAAATCAATGTAACGTCGATACGAAAAGAAAAAAAAAACAAATTCTAAAGACATTTTCACAAATGTTTAAATACAGCACCCTTCTGAGGCTCCTGACAATCGCAATGGCTAGCAGATCGACAGACGATGCCGATTCCATGATGTTCACTAGTAAACAATTCATGGAGCACTGTGTCTCACAATATAACATAGGTAAGGAAGTAATACTGATATTGTTAGGTTGTATGAGGAAATAAAGACGATTTAAAGTTAACGTTTTATTATAATTAACCCACGCTCAACGCCATTTTGCAACTATAAAGAATACAATCCTCATATATAAATACACCATAGAGTAACTAGCGTTACCATATTCTTCTATTGCAGTTCACACCTCCCCTCAATAAAAGATTATACAAATTAATATTTTTCAAACCTCTTAATACACTACTTTAGCCAAATAAAGATTAATTAAACAATTTTCCCCTCAAATATTTAAATGAAACCCCGCCTAGAGCCTTAGTTAAGATATCCGCTACTTGTTTATGAGAACTTACATACTCAACTACTATTATTTTCTTATCTATCTTTTCTTTTACAAATCTCAACTTAATATCTAAGTGTTTGACCCTAGTAATACCTGTAGCCATATTAGCCAATTTAATTGTTGACTGATTGTCTTCATATAAGACAATTGTCCCCACACTAATACCAAAATCACATAGCATAGATCTAAGCCAGCAAGCTTCACTAGTAGCATGACTGAGAGCTACATATTCGGCCTCGAAAAAATAAGTGACTACAAATAAAATATAATAAATTCAGATAATCAAGCCTTTATTAATTTAAAGAACCACCAAACCACTTTCAACGTATAATTTATTTTTAAGAAAGAGTCCCATTTTAAAGAATGATAGCGTTATTTGTATGACTAGCTGATAGAAAATCCTAGATTTTTGGCTAGCTTGCTCTTCATCAATTTCATCCTGATTTAGCCTTCTGGCCCACATGGCTTCCAAAATAGAAAGAGTGACGTATAAGATCAAATGCCTTGCAAAAGACGAAATAAGAAAAGACATTTTGGTATTTTTCAAGTTCTTGTTCTGCGTCTAACTATAATTATTTAATTCTTATTAAGTTCTTGTTGAAAAGCTTTTCGTTTAGGATAGTTTTTAATTTGACTGCTTTGTCAAATATCTGTTTGGAAAATTTCATTAATAATTCCACGCAAACTTTTGTCAGCTCTTTGACTTTGTAGATCATAGTAAACTCTCAGATATTTTCTAGATATTGTTTTAAAGTTTTATGTTTTTGTTTCTTTAAATGAATTGTATTTGTTGCTTTGCCATCGTTGTCACGTTCTACTTTCTTATAGTTCCGTAGTTTTATTCTCACAACTCGATTATATTAAATCTTCTTTATTTTTCTTGCCTTTTGTTTTGCCGTACTTCTTGAATGTTTCAGGTTTGCCGCCTGCTCGCTTCTTGTCAGGACACATGGCATTGTCGACGGCAGTATGACCGATTTCGTTACGTTTATCCGTTGGCGATGAACCTGCAGGAAGAACTGGTTTACGTTCTATTACCTTCTTCTTCTTCTTAGCAGGCATTATAACATCTTCTGCTTACGTTCTCCACAAAATAACGACTAGGATTTTCGAAGTAAAAAAACAATATGCCTAAACGTTGAATTATTTCATTATATTGATTGCACTGTGATCAGATGATTTTAATAATTTTGTATCAATAAATTCACCGTTCGAATTTTCGTTTTGCCAAAATTCTTTTCTGTATGACGTTTTGACCAAAAAGTGCGGAACGTCAGAATTAATGTTTTTTTTTTCTTTTTGATAAAGAAGGTTCGTGGTGTTATTGACTGCCAACTTATTTACTAAACAACGAAGTCCAAATAATGAAGTCATAAAGTAGAGCGGTGGACTTTAGTTGTAAAGTCCACCGCGTCAAAGGCGTCGCTGTCCGTCTCTCCGTCCATCTATCACAGGGTTGTATCTTTTAAAACGTAATAAGTAAATAATTGAAATTTTCATGGAGTGTGTTATTATAGACAATAATTAAAACGATTATTTAATATTGTTTAATTACTTTTGCATTTGTTCCTGGAATCGTTGGCAGAATTATTTGATTGAAACTTGAATTTGAATCCACTTGCCATTTATTAAGGGCGCCTGCTAAAACTCGCCCGGTTCACGCTCGCCTGTCTGTATTGAAAAAAGAATGAAATTAGTATGTTCTGCCGGTTTTGGGATCTTGTTCTATACAAGATCCCTAAACCGCCAGACCTTACTTATATTCTGAATAATAAAATGAGTGGGATTGAGTGGGATTTAGTAGTAGCATGTACTGTGAACATAATGCACATCTGCTAACTTGGACTGTGGGCTAATTTTCAGGTATCAATCAGGTGCTAAAGTTTTTGTACGTATTTTCGTCGAACCAAGATTTTAATAAGTAAACAAAAAAATAATATTCAAATAAGTTGCGAGTGGTGATACTTTATTTAACGTTCTCCACACTCTACTCGATAAAAAGTCCCATTAAAGTCCGACCACTATTCGTTTCACCTCTTTATTTAATGCTCTCGACTTATTAAAAAAATGTCGCTGTATGAGCACATTGGTTTTATGAACCCTTATCAAATTATTAATTGCAACCTAAAGATTGATCTGCTTACAATAAACGGATGCCTACCCGGGGTTTTGCAAATTGTAGCAGTATGGTATTATTGTGTTATTACTTTAACATATATATTTACGTTTTCAAGTTAATTGGACAGATAAAAAATAACTACAAGAAATAAAATAAAAGTAATACATTTTTATAAACTCATATGCTTTATTTCGTACTGGTGCGTTTGCCTTACAAATATATTTATTAAAAAATTAAACAGAAAATTCCATGTTTTTTATTCATTTATCTATTATTATGACGATCACTTAACGATATGCTTCCAGAAATGAAAAGCAACACCAAATTATTCAATAAATAGGAAGGAATTATAATGCAAAATATAATAATTATACAAAAATGAGTAGAATACTTTTTACAGCTCAGACCTTTATCCAATAAATACAAGAATTACATATTCAATAACCAAACAAAAAAAAAATTTATAAAGATGGTACTAAAAAAACTGAAGTTTTATAAAATCGTTTAAATTTAAATGGAATATGACAATAAAAAAAACATTATTTAATTTTTTCGGATTTTAGAAAAAGGCCCGCTATTTGTATCTTTGGTGACACGTTATTGCTTTCTTCATATAAAATATAAACTATTATTTATTACACTGCGCTGTATACTAAAGACGTTACAATATTTTATTAAGTCTTTGGCGTTTCTCTAAACTGTATGACGTATGTTTTAAAACAAATTAAAAGCATGCTCATCGGATTTGAGAAAATATTTACATTTAAAAAATCTCAATAATAACTTTGAGAAAATAATTATCAATAATAATAATAAATGGACGGAAACGATAAGATTTCGTAACTTATATTTTTCACAATAAAACAATTATTTGAACTTATTATTTTTATATAATTATGGCATACAGCGTGCTAATTTGAACATGCTATACACGTATAATTAGAAACTAACCATTTTTATATAAAAAGTACAAAAAAAAACACGAATAATCTCATAGTAATTTCAAAAAATAATCTAAATAATATACTAAGCAGTTGACTTGCAAAGTTTGTTAAATAGCTTCATTAGAAGCATTACATTTAATAACAATACAAAAGAAATAAATTAGATAACTTATATAAATGATAACGATTTTAAATGTATAATAAATGTAAAATCTTCATTTCATTGTGCACACAGGACAGCTTAAATAGAAATAAATGGAAGTTTAAAAATTAAATGTTACACAAAATTACTCTCTACTTTGTAACTATGCTGAGGTAAAAAAAGAGAATAAACCTTAATCCTAATAATGACATTAAATGAATTACATTTAGTTTTCATTAAAATACATTATTTACATCTTAATGTAGTGAAGTAACTTTGGCTTTCTGAACGTTCATTTAATTAAAGATAATGAGTATAAATGAAATATAATTTGTTTAAATGTTCGAGAAAGCAAAAGTCAAAGCGGTACTGACCTGGTTAAAAATTAAGGAAATAATAATAGAATATTATAAAGGATTGTACAAATATATTAATTTATCTACAAAAGGAGATTGCCTAATGAAATAAAACTAAGTTCTCACATGATCGATCGATATACATTTATGTTTAGTGTCCGTTTTATCACTTATGTTTGTTCGTTGTTATCCGCCGACTACTACTCGCACGGCGTACGTTGATATCTGGAATAAAGAAAAATACCATAAATATAGTTATTAACTAAGGGAGAACTTACACTATCCTCCGTGATTATTGTTTGAGAGCTCACTTTAAACAATAATCACGGAAGATATCAAGTAAGTTATAGTGTAAGTTTAGTTATAATAATAATAATCATTTATTAACAGATCATACAATCCGTAAATTTTAATCAGTGTCTTATTTAGGTATTTGAAATACCAATTAATTATTTATTTACGACATTCGTCATATATCGCGAGTAAGATCTGGACGAGGCTGGCACAGGAGCGGGGATAACGGTCCAGAAAGAAAGTGGCTTATAGGTATTCAGAAGTTGCTGCGGGTTGTTCGAAAGAGATACCGTGGCCCTGGAACACAAAGGGCTAAGAAGGAACATGGATGGGTTTTAGTCAGTCAAGTCTGACACTCCCTTCCGCTCCGCCCAGAGCGGGAGAAGTCATTGGATGATTTCCAATCCTAAAAAAAAAAAGGTATTCAGAAGTTGGTGAATGGTGTAGATGAAAGACCAAATTGTTCAAATGAATAATAATGTCTAGTTTACGTAGAGGCTTTAACAGCCTGTTAATACACTATTGGTGCTTTCAAAATCTAACTTTCGCGTTTAGGTGAGTTCAGCTGGAAAAAACATATTAGGTTCAGCATGGGAAGGACATAACGAACATAATAGAAAAGGTAATCTTACTTATTCCAAAAAGGGTTCCTGAAATCTACAACGTGATCAATCGTGTATACAACATTATCCAGATACTTTTTCTTTTATTAAAATCCTACAAAAACTAGTTTCAGTCCTCCAAAATCACAAGAACCCAAGAACCTCAATCAAGCTACAACTCTTTCGTCCGAACACTGGAATGCAAGCAATTAATTCGTTCCATACATTCGCCATATTGAAAGCATTTCCCCCCGAAACTTTAAAAGTGTTCGTACTAGAATCACTTAAACATAATACGCTGTAAGTTATCCAAGCCCTGAGGGACTCCTGTGCCCTTTGTCGAAGTCCGTTGGGACAAATATAGGGACAGGACAACAAATGTGCGAGTGTGGCCCTATTGTATCCCTGATTTATTTTTTGACGATTAATTTTGTTGTAATGATGTTTTTTCTTTATGTTAAAGTGATGACAGGGTTGCTTTTTTGTTGTTGATTTCAAATGCTACAGCTGTTGTGACTAATAGTGATATTTTACTTTAATTTGGGCGTGATTTACCGGTTGTTACACAAACCGTGTTGTAATTTTTATAAAATTGTATTTGGTTTCGGTTTAATGAAGTTTAATCCCATTAAGACAATCGTCACTTGGATTTACGAGGTGTATTTCAACAAAACAACACAAAGTTACAATATTCACATTCAAATTGACAAGTTTACAGATAAGCTTTCCAATGAAAAAAATGATGCCTATTTAAGATAGGCGAAACTTGTCAACAATATAAAATTAAATAACCGAGAAATCAATGAACCGACTATGATCGTTCTGTATGATACATAACTTCTTAATAATATTCTTGTAAATTCTATTCAAATCCCTTTTCGTATTATAAGCACCACAAACAAAGACGTCCTTCTACTCGACAACACTGTGAATCCTCGCAGACAAAACACAACAACATTGCTGCAAAACTAATGAAGAGCTTTACGATCTAGGATTGAAAGATCATTTTGGTATGATATTTCGGTTTATTGATGCAGAAATAAGTTTGTATAGTACAGTAGCTTTGATGTAGCACCTATGGGATTGGGAATTTGTATGTAATTTGATGGTAGAATCAAAACAGTATATTGAACGAGTGATTCTTTATATTCCAATTGTCAGTGAATTTTCCAAGGGATTTGAGGGGCAATGGCTTTTTATTTGTATTGAGTATTGGTGGATTTTAGTATTGAGAGAAAGCTAGGATATTTCTTGCGATTGTTAGATTATAGGGTTGTAAAATGGGGGAATATTTACGACGAAATATAATTTCGAACTCTACAAATTCTATGAAAAACGGTTCTTGCTGTTCTATAACACAATTTTATCATCAATCAGGAAAATATTAGCAATATACCAAAGAAGTTAATGGTTGCTACTAATGGAAAATCCAATCATGGATCAATTGTTTTTGTACCTAAACAACTTAATATTTGTAAAAAAAGATAGCCTGGTTAAAGAATTATTCTGACATTATTCGCATTCGGTATTCGTACGCAGTTTAGATAATTCAATAGTTCGAAATAGATAATTTAAACGTACACGAGATTTTTATCTCACCATAAAATAAAAACAACCTTCAATCAATCCACATGGGATTACCAAAAGCCTTCGACATCACCACGCACATTAAGCGTTCACCGAAATTTAAAGCCTTTAAACCGTTGGTCATTTAGCAAGCTCCGAATAACAAATGGCGATGTGTTGGGAATAAATCTCACTCGTTTATCACTTAAACAGGATGAAACGGTCAGTTTTTAGAGGGTTTACCTCAGGGAAGTGTTTTAGCACCTGTGCTGTTTAATTAATTGGGATTTTTATGTTGGTTTGCTTTTTAGGATTCAAATATAAAAAATACTAATAAATCGGTAAAAAAAGTTGCAATTTAGGTTTTGGATGCGTTATAAATTGGATATTTCTTTAAGAGTTACAAACATCTATCAATTCTCACAAACTTTCCCATTTATATTAACAAACATCACGCCTGTAATACCTGAAGAGTTAAGCAGAAGCGTTATGTTATGTTTTGTCCCATGTGGTAGGAGCGAGCCTATCGCCATTAACCGGGTCAAATTCACACTCCGTAGCTGCTACTCAGAAATTCCTTATATAACACTTTGTCTGAGCTGGGAATCGAACCCAGGGCCTCATGATCAGCAGTTGCGCTTACAACCACTAGACTAAAGAAGCAGTCTAGGTAGGCATTTATAATAGTATCATAAGATAAGATACATACCACTTGGACAGTAGGCCGGTGGCGGCAGAATGCGAGTAGGGTCCTCCATACGGCGAGTATTGTGAGTAGGGCGCCGCGTACGCGTATTCACTGGCCAACGTTGTCGTACCTGTAATGTTAGAAATAAACACTTAAGAGTAAAAAACCGGTCAAGTGCGAGTCGGACTCGCGCACGAAGGTTTCCGTACCATTATTTATAAAAACGAGCAAGAATAACACTTTTTTATATGCGAGCGGCCTTAAATATTTGTTTTATTCTGTTTTTAGTGTTTGTTGTTATAGCGGCAACAGAAATACATAATCTGTAAAAATTTCAACTGGCTAACTATCACGGTTCATGAGATACAGCCTGGTGACAGACGGACGGAAGGACGGACCGCGAAATCTCAGTAATAGGGTCCAGTTTGACCCTTTGGGTACGGAAACCTAAAAATTAATCTAGATAAACTCCTCCTTTTTCCATGGGGTAGGCAGAGTTATAGAACGCCACCTGCTTCATCCACCTTCACACTAAGTAAGTAAAATAGAAACAGACCCTTATGTCCCAGACCCATTCTATGTGCATCGAAAACTTTTAAATTCGGTATTTCATCATCATCATCATTCATCATCAGCCTATAATTTTCCCACTGCTGGGACAGACCTCCTCTCTGTGAGAGGGAGAAGACTGTAATCCACCACGCGGGCCCAGTGCGGGTTGGCAGATGTCACATGTCTTCGAAGTTTTAGTTCTAGGACATGCCGGTTTTTCTCACGATGTTTTCCTTCACCGTTTTTGAGGGCAGCGGTGATGAAATAAATTACACAAAGTAATGCGCCTGACCCCACGAACCCACGGCTTACTGCTCGTAAGCCAGTAAGTAAGTCGGGGCTGCCACCACTGGGCCACCACCTGCTCTCATTCGGTAATTACATATCCAAATTTCTTAACGAAGTAGTAGCTACTAAAAGTTAGTAACTATGAAACACAGAAGGCTTTTCTATGACTTGAAATAGTTTTAATGCGAAGGTACGACAGTAATAAATTCTGATAATCCTCCTGCCATATTTTCCAGTAAAAAGAAATAAAGTCCATCAAAGATGTAACATTAAACGTTTAAAAACTACCTAAAAGTTATAATTAGTACTACGTAATTTCCATTCCAAATAAATATACGTCCTGCCTATTAGACAAACAGAAAGAAAAAAGCATTCTAAAAAGATTAATGTTTTTTTTTCAGCCTGTCCTTCGAGTACTCACTTCCTCCTTCCTTCTTGGTTTCAAGGAGGTACGTCATCTAATGATTTATTGTCTGTCTCTATTGTTCTCTCAAATTCGTTTAGTGAGATAATCGTTTTTGAAGGGGGAGTCTTAAAAGTTTCTGGTAGTAGTTATAGTTTCCCAAATTATAGTAAGCGTAGTTATTCTAACAGACCAATCATAAACTATGAGTCATTTTGATCTAACAAATCTAAAATTTTGTACGACGCGGGCATCGAACTTGACCCAAGGGCAGGGCAACAGTGCTAGCTCACAACATTCACTTCAGAGACTAGTATATACAGTGTGTTACATTTCGTATTATTTATTCACAAAATCAGCGATCTCGTTATACGCAACCGCTACGTTATTTATTAACATCATCCAATTTGATCACTCAGAATCACCACTCAACATTAATAGGCTGTGCCCAAAGCGGCACGCCTCAAACAAATTTAACACTAACACGCCCCCTGAACACTTACGCGTAACCACTTGCAACCTCCTCCCACCCTCGGTTTAATATTTATAAACGTGAGCCTAAACCCGTTTGAGCAAGCAGCACTTCTGTTCCGCAGACTCTTGTGCCGGTTCGTTAGCCCAGACAAAGCCCGTATGATCCCCCACCATTCCCCCCTCTAAAATTATTTGCATAGATCCCCGAATGAGCTATTAAAGATGTCTGCGTGCCCCCCTTGCCACCCTCTACCAAGATAAGCAGATTGCGGCAGATTAAAGACCAGAAGCGTAAAGAGCGGCCCCCACACCACTCCCTGTGGCACTCCATTTTAGATTCTCTCTTTAATATGCATAAGTGCTAAAACTGTGGGCGCTGTATGAAATTTTATGATGTTATAACACAGAGAGCATTGCGGGGTCCAAGGAGAAAATTAGATTTTCGACGGAGTGGCTCGGAGTGGCTCACTCGACTTTGTCGAAAGCTTTCCTGACTTTTTTTACGCTTTTGTTTTCTCAACAGTGATTCTTGCTGTTTATCTGTTCGGCCACTTTTGTTTCGGCTTTCATTGTTTTATTTCTGTGCGTGGATCTTTATTGAGGGGGAGACGCAATTTTATTTGTCCCTTTTTATGCTTTTGTCTAAACGGTAAGAGGATACTAACATATTTTTGTCATTGTCGTTTTTATCCTACAGGTCCATTCATTAATACTCGCAATAAGGACTGTTTTTGGTCTTTTAAATATTACGACCGTTCTAATTCTGATTCGTAGATCTGTATTCTATGTAGTACCTTCTAATTTATACACTTTATTGTCAACTAAAGTTATACGGCCCTTACATTCTAGATCTATGTTTTATAGATCCCTTTACTTGATAAGGAGAATGTTTTATGTACGAGTTTTATGAATATAGCTTCTATTAAAGTAAGTACCTAATTTAGTCTTTGTGCTCATTTTATGTTTTAAACATGAAATGGTGTAATCTAGATTTATATACATATGTTTATATCTTAACTTAAGCATTTCTAAGAGATTCATAAAATTGTAGTGCAAAAATTCATAGGAAGTATCCTTAATTGCTCGATCGATGCCGATCTTATGCAGTAAGTTAAGTTAATAATACCAGCCTGTTACTACTGCGCTGTTAGTGGGGCAAAGACCATTAGATATATTATAGAGAGAAGGAACAATTAACACGCCTGCTCAAAGCGATTTGGAGATTTCCGCCTTAATAAACTCTGACTTACCATCATAATGCGCATATGGAGGGTACGGTGGTGCCGGTGGCTGTAACACCACCAACGCTGCTGCATCAGGACTCGCAGCTGCCGACGGAGGCTCCCCGCCCGCTCCACCGTTTGAACCCGTGGAGTCGTTCGTTGCTGCAACAAGATTAACTGCTTAGGATATTGCTCCATCTTCTTCTATTGCAATAAGGTATAGTGTATGCTTTTTTACTTGTCCGATTTGGTAAACAAAAATGGCGTGCTGATTTTGTGACGTTATTTAATACAGTATGTATGTTTCCTGCGATGTTCATACGTAAGGGAATGACCACACTAATCGAAGATGAATCGTCATGGGAGGGTTATAACGAACTCTATTTCGCTATTTGCTTCATTCGGGATAAGGGGACTCGAAACCATCATCATCCTCTGTGAAGCCTTGTACCAACTATGTTGGCGTCGGTTTCCAGTCTAACTGGATGCAGCTGAATACCAGAACTTTACATGGAGCGACTGTCTATCTGACCTGTACAACCCAGTTAGGACTGGGTAACACGGGACACGAGACCATATCGAACAAAATGCAACAAATGTGATGATACGAAATCGGCTCCCATTCCGTAAGGGTGGTGCTTGTACACCACGCGGGTAACATACTACAAGCGGAGTAGAGTGCTCATGATTTTCATGGCGAGTTTGTATACCAAATTGGACAAGTAAAAATTGATACACCGTATAATAAAGTAGCTTACAGAGCGGTTGAAGAGATGTTTGCCCTAACGTAGGCAGACGATTGTGGGCTGCCAAAGAGGAAACTACATATTATTAATTTATAAACACGTCCTATAGTGGAAAAAGTCACTCAGACACTGAGTTTCATGATATAGTTATAGAATTATGCACAGCGGACTTCAAAATAACACATCAAAATAAATACCATTTTATTTTCATGAGATAAGTTTAATTTTCTTTTTCCAATGAGATGAAAGCAAAGATGGCGGGGTTTGACTAATTCTAAAATAATAAAACTTAGACAATAAAACATAAAGTAACTACGGGCCCGTATTTTCTCAAAGGTAGGCAAGCCTATTGCCATAGCTGAGCATAAATGACGTCCCTTAACTTAAGGAAGCCTATGAACAATACATCTTAAAACTAAATTAAGAATCAGGCACCCTGACCCTCATCATCATCATCATCATCATCATTTCAGCCGAAAGACGTCCACTGCTGGACATAGGCCTCCCCCGAGAAGGGGGGTGTTGCTATAATCGCCACACTTGGCAGGCGGGTTGGCGATCGCAGTAAGGTTGTTACAAAAGCACAGAGAACGCTGCTGCCCATTCTCTGCTAAGTCCCTTAGTCGCCTCTTACGACACCCACGGGAAGACATGGGATGATGCTATTCTTTACGTCCGACACCATACAGAACACTGACCCTCGCTTTGTATGAATATTGGGCCATGGACAAAATAAATAAACTGCAAAATTGTTCTCATTTCCATCAGACTTAACAGCTTTATCAATGAAATGCAAATCAGTTACAAGACCGCACTTTATGAGTGAGTAATAATTTAATCATAGTAACAAGTAACGCATATTAATTAGTTAAGTAGAGCTTGACAGTAATCAAAAATAATTATATAAACAACGCTAGACACCGCAATTTATTGTTATTGGTTAAGATTAAGGTTGAAAGATAATTTTGTGACATAAATAACTACGTTAATTTTTTCATAACCATATACCACTGTCAGTTTTCGGTCTAACTGGATGCACCAATATTTAAGATGTGGTTTTTAATAATTGCTTCTGACCTCCACAGCCAAAGCGAAAACGAAACTCTATTTAAGAACCTTCCAGTTAAGGATATATTGGTAGTCAAAGCGCCAACTTCTTCACAAGTTTTTTTTTAAATGCAAGTTTTGAATGTATAACTTTACTTTAAATACTCCTACGAGCCCCTTACTATCCAATCCACCTATCAGCACAATTATTGGAGTGCGTTACATAGGAGTTCTACCGCAAACGTGACTTTTCACTAAAAAAAAAGTGGTTCCCAGTAATATTTTTTGTGTGTGTACTTAATTTAGTGTACAAAATGCTTGGCTTTGTGAAGTGTTTGTTTACACCTTGCATTTCCGGGACGAAAAAGTCAAAGATTGCCATTATCTTACAAAGTATCTTCTATTTCATTCATGCTTTCAGGATTTATAAAAGACGAAACAAATCTGCTTCACAAAAGAGCAACCTTGGGACGAAACGACCCGTATTTTAAATCAAGCTTGAAATACTGTTTGGGTCGAAAACGAATAGTTTTGAACTGAATCCTGAAAAAAGGTTGACTGTCTGTGATTTACGGTGGCGTCGAAGCGTTTTGTGAGCGGGTACAATTTATGTGTGGTCAAATTTATTAAGGTTTTAAAAGATTTTTGAGAGATTTATGTTCATTGATGGTTTTTGCTGCATCGATGATGTTTTTGTTGCGTGTGTTTGGCTCTTTTATTTTGCTCTGTCATCTATTACTGTGAAAGTAACATTATTTTACAGAATATGATGTTGTCGTTTAGTTGATGGAGAGGTATTCTACAACCTCATAATTTTTCACAATTTTTTCCATCTGTGTCGAGGTCAATTAGGCTCCAAGCCTAAGCAGATGCAGCTAAATACAGTATTTCATCATCATCATCATTTCAGCCGAAAGACGTCCACTGCTGGACATAGGCCTCCCCCAAGTGTCGCCATATAGACATAAGGGGGGTTTGCCATAATCGCCACGCTTGGCAGGCGGGTTAGCGATTGCAGTGCGGTTGTTATAAAATCACAGAGAACGCTGCTGCCCATCCTCTGGCAAGTCCCTTAGTCGCCTCTTACGACACCCACGGGAAGATATGGAATGGTGCTATTCTTTACGTCCTACACCATACAGAGCTGTCCTGCTTTACTCGACTATTTTTAAACTACTAAGATTTAATTATTACAACAGATAGTTTATCCAAACTTTCACACAGGACTTCAAAGGAATTTGTCACCATAGCCCAAATTCCCATTAACCTAGACATTACCCACAAAAATCCATGTCAAGCCAACAGTTACGACGGCATAGGGATTGCCACCGCAGCTGGCAATTTTCAGGGCGTGACAATGGGTAATGATGGCTCTTCTATAGAAGATTACAGAGTTGAACGAAATGGCAAGTTTGCCTCCGTTACTTTTGTCAACTTGATTGTTTGTAACTGTTACTGATTGAATGGTTTGAGTGTTAACTTCGTACTTGACGTTTTTGTTTATTTGTGTTTTACTGTTATTGAGACTTAGTTTGGCACTCGAAGGAGCCTTATGATTTAGATTCCTGGAATTCAAGTATCGACTTTTCTTTTGGATTAATTTCACGTGGTTTGGTTATGTCCTGATAATTACAAGTTTTGTCTTATAAAGTGTGCTCTTGTTAAGATATTTAATATATTTTTCAGGTGTGGTAATTTCATAAAGAACATTCCATAATTTATTTATTTAACTGTAGGATCGAAAGGCTATTATGAGATCTAAAATCAGCTGTTACATACAATTTACCCGAATAGGCATTATCCTTTTGTGTCTTCAGAATCATGAACTAAATCACGATGACAAGTTGCGCGTTAATGTCCCTTAGGTACACTATGTATGTTGCAAAGTTATACTCATTTATGTTTAATCATCAGCCACTGCTGGGATACAGGCCTCCTCTCCATGAGAGGGAGTGGGCTGTAATCTAACACGCAGGCCCGGTGCGGGTTGGTAGATGTCATATGCCTTCGATTTTTTTAGTTCTAGGATATGCCGGTTTCTTCACGATGTTTTCCTTCACCGTTTTTGAGGGCAGCGGTGATGAAATAAATTACACAAAGTAATGCGCCCGCCTGGGTTCAAACCCACACCTTACTGTTCGTAAGTCGGGGCTGCCACCACTGGGCCACCGCTGCTCTCCATACTCATAATTATGTATACATTATGCTTATTGTTGGGACTTACAAAATTGAAATCAAGTAAACAACACGAAACCATCCTTAATCCAACCAAAACATCATCTAGACCTAAGTAAAGTAACAATGTAAACCACAGACCTTTTAACCAAGGAAATCGGCCGCGAGTCTACAATAGAACTCGTGCGCATCGTATTACACACGCCATGATATGCGCCAGCGCAGCTAATGTTACTGAGAGGGATCTACGCGATGCATTCACACATGAGGATGTGGTTGCGACTATTTTGTGGGAGAAAGAAAGTATTTCTCTGAAGATTTATTTTTAGAGAGGTCAATGGAAGTTAGCGGTGACGTGACTAGTTTAAGTCCCAAGTAATAGGAGGCGAGAGCAGCTCTTTCAGAGGTCGTGGGCTGTGATCCACCACGCGGGCCCAGTAGTTGATGTCACATATCTTCGAATTTTTAGTTCTAGAACATCATCTTCACGATGTTTTCCTTCTCCGTTTTTGAGGGCAGCGGTGATGAAATAAATTACACAAAGTAATGCACCGGCCTGGGTTTGAACCCACAGCTTACTGTTCGTAAGTCGGGGCTGCCACCACTGGGCCACCGCTGCTATCCACGAGAGGAATGACTTACTGCAACTAATAATGATCACAAAGTAGGGGAAAATGCGTTGTTGAACGAACAAAAAATTATTAGTTGAGGAACATTTGCGAATGGACAGGAGACATGGGTGTTGCTAAGCTGTTCTTTCTCGCAATGGACAGGAGTTGATATTCGCCGTTGATGGCCAGTCTTCAGTAATTGAAGAGGCCCCGAAAAAAGAAGATTGAACTTCTTGGTTTATTAACCTCAGATTACCAATTCTTTTTAACGTTGCCCCACTCTAGAAATTTCTCATGTATCGTGGGTGCGTTTACAAACATTTAAACTCACATACACAAACAGACCCGAAACAACTATCAGTAGGCCTAACAAATATTTGTTCCGTGCGGGGATCGAAGCCGCGACACACAGCGCAGCAGTCGATAGCTCAACCACTGCGCCAACCGTGTCGTCAAAGTTTTTTACGAAGTATGTTGGAATAACGCGGTTACTAACTGATTGAGATTAGCCAGGCACGCATGAGATGCCAGCTGTTACAATCTTATACTTTTATTGGTTCATCCCTATATGTATACATCTAAACATACAAGCAAGTCACTACGTATCTAACTTTTCGTTTATATTCACTGATCAAGATATCAATTTCATTAACAACAATCGCACAACAGACTAGAAACAATCTAAACAAAAGCAACAAGACACAAAATCTTCATGAATGAACTGAACGAACGGATGAATGAATGGAACCGACCGGTTCCCATCGCCTCCGTGTAACCGCAGGCCATTACGCGGTAACCCATCTCAACAATCATCGTGTTATTGATGATTTTATACCTTCATTATCACATGGGAATATTTTGTATGACGATATGATGTATGTTTGTGATGTCTTTGGTTAGAAGATCATCATTTCAGGCGAAAGACGTCCACTGCTGGACATAGGCCTCCCCCAAGAGACGCCACATTGCCATAAGGGGGGGTTTTGCCGTAATCGCCACGCTTGGCAGGCGGGTTGGCGATTGCAGTACGGTTGTTGCAAAAGCACAGAGAACGCTGCTGCCCATTTTCTGGCACGTCCCTTAGTCGCTTCTTACGACACCCATGGGAAGATATGGGATGGTGCTATTCGTTGGTTTGTAATACGAGTTATCTTCTAGATTTACTGACGTTGATGTTTTTATTAATATCGAATTTCTTTCATGACGTCAGACTTATATTTTCTTAAGTTAGACTGGTAAATATTTTATTGACTTCTTTGACATAGACTTCCGAAAGTTATTTAAGTATTATTTTTTTGCCAGAATTTTTTAGTGGCCATTTTTTTGCTATTGTATCCCACACAAGTTCTTGTCATGAATTATTTTACATTGTAACTAGAAGTTAATTTATTAAGGGAACATCGTGTTATCAACATAAGCCCTCATAAAATACTAAAACAAAGTTAATAAAATTTATATGTGACGACCGAGCGGGATTCCTCTACCAAAATTTTAAAAAATTCACCTAAATCGTCCCAGTAATCACAGAGTATTCAAGTAAGCAAGTAAATAAAAAAAAAGATGCTGGTGGAATACAAAACCTCCTCCTTTTACGGAACGGTTAAAAATTAATACCTACTGAAGTATGTGTAAGTGTCCATGTTTAGAAATTGTTTTAAACTGGTTCTAAAATCCTCTAGACAGTTTTTTATATGTTTTTATATAATTTCAACTCTGAACACAGTACCTTTTATATACACATACACATACGCTTGAACGTCCATACATACTATATTTGTATGAGTGGACGTTCAACTGACAGTTGAAGTTTTTAGAGTCATTTCATAAGGACCTTCACAAAGACCAAATCCTCAGCCCCCATCACCACAAAACAGTACCACTTACCTGAATGTGGTGTGTAATGTGGATGGGCCGCATGCTCATAAGGCGTGTCGAACAGCTCTCCGTAGTAGCCCGTAGCCCCTCCTGCAGCCCCACCAAGCTCTGATAGTAGCTTGTATTCGTCTTTTAGACTCCATTTTGAGGATGACCAGAGCTAGAAAGAAAAAAATTGGTGATTTTTAAGTAAGTAAAAAAATAACCGACATCCAAAAAGCACTAAAACTTTTTTGTTTCAGTTACTTTTTTGCCACCGACTTTGAGAAGTAATAGCTATCTTTTTAGTTGTGGTATCTCACATAAATCCTAGTCAAATATCATTTTTACATTGTAACTAGACACCAGATCATCGACCATACATATGACAAAGAATAAAATGCTTAATAAAGAGGATAACTTAAAAAGCACACAAGCAAAGATAATAAAATTCGTAGGGCACCACCGCGCAAGCTTTCTCTACCAAATGAAAAAATTAATCATTTAAATCGGTTCAGTAAACACGGAGAAATATGTGCACACACACGAAAAAAATAAGGTGCTGGTCGGATACATAACCACCTTTTTAAGAAGTCGGTTAAAAATACTTTTACTGGTACCTCTTCTAACTGGAACAAAAACACGTCGAATCACGTTTTGCTTCGCCCTCAAACGTTGCAGTAGGGAGTTTCATACAAAGAATACTGAATAACTCAAGTTGATACGGTGACGATCTCCTTCCGAGTTTATATGTGTGCTATGTCCTTAAACCATTTGGATATAATTTGTATATCTTTGACAGTCATTACGGGTAGTAAAATTGGATTACGAAGGTCAGATAAACGTAAATTAAATTTACGTAAAATGACTCATTTTACGTAAATTGCTGGTATTCAGCTGCATCTCGTTAGACTGGAAGACGAAGCGTCTTCTTTTTTGCCTACCCATGCCCTATGACTGTGTTTTGAAGTAAGACCAACAGCCCCGCTGTTGGTCTTCAAAATGTTTGTTAGCTCACGATTGTCTGCAGAGACTTTTATTTCATTTAGAGTAAAATTATGTCTAAAGATTTTTTTTTTAGTAAGACAAACATGTAGACAAAGATATGTGGTAATCGAGTGTCGTAGTATGGGCATGTGATGCGGAGGATATAAGAGTAGAGGAAGGCCAAAGAAACGTTGGATGGACTGTGTGAAGGATGATATGGCAAGCAAGTAGGTGTCCCATGAGATGACAAGTAATAGGGAAGTATGAAGGAAGAGGACATGCTGCGCCGAGCCCAAATAAATTGGGATAAGGGCAAGAGAATGATGATGATAAAGATGTAGACACAATGTGGTAGAGGTATGTCCATGAGACAGATCTTGTCATGTATTGTCATGTCTTTCTACCCATCTCTGATAGGTACTCATTCCCATTATCTTTTCTACCAACTCTGCCCACCATTTAAAACAGCAAAACCCATAAAGATAATCACAAAGACAGCCATAGATTTACACAAATTAACAATCCGACTAACATCACATTAAGCGCGCCACGAACGTACGTCGTCGGCGCGAATTGGCGCGTAAATTCAGCGGCCATCTTGTTCACTGACGAATGGCGGCGGTCTAGCGTTAATGACGTCACTTCCGACCGCCATTACGTGCGTATAAAAGTACAATTAAATCGAGCGTGATTTTTGGATGGTGTATCGGAATTTAGTGGGTTGCTGGGGAATCTAATTTGGCTTTTTGTTGTAAAATAGCGAGAGTAAATTTGGTATTTTTGTGTATTGTAACTACAGCAGCATCCTCCTTTTCCTACCTACGTTAAAGTTGCCTTCCAGTCTAACTTTACATGGAGCGACTGCCTATCTGACCTCCACAAACTAGTTACTATTGAGTAATACGATACCCTTGGAAAGACTGATTGTAAGACTTTTGGGCCACTCCTTCTCCCAGCTGTCATTTCGTTAGTCAAACTTACGACTTAGCGTACTTTCCGAGGCTCGGAAAAAACTTGGTGTGCACCTAATGGGTGTTCACCCATCCACGAATTAACCTAGGCAAGTGCGGCTTAACCGAAAGATCGACCCGAGCAGCTGTTATTAACTAGCCACTAACCTCTTCTGGCTGCATGATGATGATGCTAGTTGAAAATTACTGAAAAGTGCTGACAGCTAAGTATTTCAGTACATTATCTGCGAGAGTACGGTATTCGGGGTCACGTGTGCCTTTTGTCCATACCGGTTTTACCATTATGTTAATTTAGTACAATATTTCGTTCACATTTCAATTTTTTTTATCACGTATTTGTAAATCTGTTACTTGTTTTGATTATCATGACTATTTTAAACCGGCACACCATTATGGTTGGATAGTAATTAGACATATTACTTAACTGTGGACATAATTTAGTTAAAACAAGTAATATCGAATCGTCACAAATAACGACTAAAAGAGTGATGAATGTAAATGTGGATGGACCAAAGAAAAGATGGATGGATTGTGTGAAAAATGATATGAAGGAAAAAGGAGTAAATGATAACATGACGAATGACAGAGGAGAATAGAGGAAAGAGACGTGTTGCGCCGACCCCGAATAAAATGGGACAAGGGCTGGAAGATGATGACAAATACAATGCCAGTGTGGTGTTCCTCTGCAGGATATACCCGCACCTTCCAGAATTTAAACGAAGCCATCAAAAGAGCTGTACAGGTGGCTATGTAAGGTCGGGTATTATTTGACTCCATCGACAAGCAAAGAAGAAGTTTTAGTACTTACGTTAGAGTATATTTGGTCGCCATTATAATGACTTCTTTGTCTCTTGACGTCGTCTTCCGAATGGCTGTTGAAGTCCCGGTTTTCATCTGAAACAATGGATTTATTTTCAAACATTTTTCTTTCCATATTCCCTGAAAGTGATTACATAAACTGGTTTCTTCAATAAGAATGTTATGAGTATGTAAATGTTTGACCAGGAACTACCCTAAAGGTTAACACCCAGAACCAGTAGCTACAATATAACGCCTAATCTCCAAAGAGTTAGATAGAGGTGTACCTAATGGTACATCACCATTTCGCCAGTTATGTTTATGTCCCATGTAACAAAGGGCCAGCCTATTGCTATCAACCGGGCACAAATCCAGACTCCGTGGCTGCTACTGGGAAATTCCTGATGGAAAAACCAAATAGCACTTTGCACTACCTGGGAATCGACCCCAGGACCTCGTGATAAATGATAAATGATGTTTATTTTGCAAGTAGGTTTTTACAAACACTTTTACACGTCATTTTTTTTAAACTAGATGGGGCCGGTGTTTCGTACCTGACTACTCTGAGAAGAAACAGCCGAAACAAACTCAGAGGTCACAGTCTCTTTAATTAAGGTCCAGACAAAATCTTGGCAAACTCACATGAGGACTATGCAGATACGTGTCTGAAATGGTCTTTTGAAGAAAGAACCACGTGCTCAGCAGTTGCGCTTGCGATCACTGAACCAATGAAGCAGTTGCATAGACCTATAATCAGTTATCCTCTAACGTCCAACGTGTTTTCCAACATTTATTGATATTATTTATTTATTTATTTAAAATGATATTACACCAATT
This sequence comes from Cerastis rubricosa, assembly GCA_949152445.1. NCBI lineage: Eukaryota > Metazoa > Arthropoda > Insecta > Lepidoptera > Noctuidae > Cerastis > Cerastis rubricosa. The sequence continues at coordinate 13,581,575 of OX424549.1, forward strand.
ACAATAATTAACATAGAAACAGAAAACAAAATTAAAACATCCAGTTGACATTAAATGGAATGGTTTAAATTAAGTTAAATTAAAATTAAAACTAACACGGAACATTGGATACTCTTGCATACTTTCTCTTACAAAACGCCAGACATATATGCGTTAATTTACTCCATTTATCCGCAAACACTCAGGGTTACCAGTCAGAAGGGCGTTGAGCGTCATAAGAGTAGAAGACACAGCTCTGGTGACAATTTTGGACGGCGATGGGGCAAACAAGTGGTGCCGGCGGCTCTGACGGTGTGTCCAATGTATTTCTCGGGCACAAATAGCCCGCAAAAAAAGCTATGGAGTTCTGGGCAGTCGAATAGTCCCCATAGGATTTTACATGCTACCGTGAGCTGATCGGAGCCTCTTGTCCTTTATGTGTTGGCCAGTAAATAGTTATGTAGCAAATTATCATTGTTGTAACTGTGTTTCCTTGCGTCATCAAATAAGAAATGAGGACATCCGCAAGAGAACCAAGGTTACCGACGGAGCCCGAAGAATTGCCAAACTTAAGTGGCAGTGGGCAGGGCACATTGCTCGCAGAACGGATGGTCGATAGGGCTGAAAAGTTCTGGAATGGCGGCCGCGAACCGGAAGACGATGCACCGGAAGGCCTCCCACTAGGTGGACCGAAGACCTGGATGCGAGTCGCACGGAACCGGTCAATTTGGTGATACTTGGGGGAGGCCTATGTCCAGCAGTGGACGTCTTTCGGCTGAAATGATGATGAATGATAATGGGTGTTTTAGCTTTCCACTAAAGTTAAGTTCAAATCAGCAAAAATAATCTCACAAAAAGGTTCAGGAAATATAGCCAATTGAAATCTTAAATCCGAAGTAAACTCAGAGCCAAACTAAGACAGTCTTTAAAATTAATCTCTACTTGAACCCCTTTATCAAAACTGCTGCTTTACCAGACTCTATGTAGAGGATAAGAGTACATAGGGAAAAGTTGTAAGTGATGTTAGTAGAGTATAGGCAGTGAAATACTCGCGGACTCCCCCGGCGAGGCCCGTTTTATGCCCCCTAAAGTTTGTAGGGAGGTAGAGTTATCGATATTTTTTGGTGGAAAGGTATTGTTTTTATTTATTGTGCAAGACTAAAAGTACTTTTTACGTTCATATGTTTGGATTCAAAACATCGTTTTTATGTTGAAACAAATACAGCGGTAAAAATGAACAAGAATGGGAAACACGAAATTAATTAGATTCGCGAGGCTAATCAATGAAACTCGTGATTTTATCAAATTATAATACGAAAATTAATATTTTAACAAGTAATAATTCATTTTTGATTAGAATTTATAAATTATAATAATTATAAATAGTTAATTTAACGGTTTGTCAGTCTTCCGTATAAAACGAATAACGACCAAATCTTATCAAATAATTAACAATTTGCTAATAAAACGTAACAAATGGCATTGAATTATATCTAGTGTAACAGTTCATAAACAAAATGCACAAGAATTAAAATACAAAATTTTGTAAACCTAAATAATTTCACAGCGCCATCTGACAAGTCTTAGTTTAGTTTGTTGACTCAAATTATCGATAAGGAGAAAGTATCGATATGTTCTTTTTTCAATTCAGTGCATCACTAACAGCCTTTCAGCCGTAGTGGCGGGCATGAACCGCGACTGCTAAGATTTACTGAGCTATTAAGTTTGCTGCACAAATTGTGACCTTATTATTATAACTTCTATTAAATTCTACTCGACGAAATAGTTTAGAAGACGTAACTTATGGGGAGTTTCAGTTTTATGGTGTAAGAAGGATTAAAATCGTCCGCAGAGACTTGTCTTGTAATTTTATGACATTGTTACTAATTTATAAAAACCGGCCAAGTGTGAGTAGGACTCGCGCACGAAAGGTTCCGTACCATTCTTTATAATCAATATGGTTGAGTTGAATGATGGCTGATACATGCGTCATGTTCGTGAACGGGCGCTGTCAGTTGTGTTGGTCATCTCTTAGCTGCCACGGTTTATTTTAATTATTTTATTTTTAACTTTATTTTCGAAGTATTGATTTCGTCTTTTACTCTGGACGCTCTTAACTTGCTCGTATTTCTACATCGTTCTCACATACTAGTAATTCTCAACACGAATGATGTAACCAAGATTTTGTAACATATTTTGATTTAAAAGAGTGTCCATGGAGTTTCTTGCCGATTCTTCTCCATAGAGATCTACGCTTTGGAATGGGCAACTACAGTACTTTCACAAGTTATTATGTCTTCTGACTGGGACTGTAGCTTCGCGTTCTTTTTTTTGTGCTTTGACTTTTAAAAGTGCCTGTAATGGTCTAATTGAAATAAATGCTTTGAGTTTGAGTTTAATAAATTACTTTTTTGTATGCGATGCCCCTTAAATATTTATTTTATTCTGTTTTTAGTATTTGTTGTTGTAGCGCAACAGAAATATATAATCTGTAGACATTTCAACTAGCTAACTATCACGGTTCATGAGATACAGCCTGGTGACAGACGGACGGACAGCGAAGTCTCAGTAATAGGGTCCCGTATTACCCTTTGGGTACGGAACCCTAAAAAGTACAAAATGTTTGTTGGTCTAGTGGTCGATACCGCGTCTGCTGAGCATGAGGTTCTGGGTTCGATTCCCGGATATAGCAAAGTCCTACTGTATTTTTACATCAAGGTTTTTTCACCAGCAGCCACGGAGTCTCGATCCGAGCCCGGTTGATAGCAATAGACTCGCTCCTTTTACATGGAACTTAAAAATAACTGGCGAAATGTGGGTGTAGGTACTATTAGGTACACTTCTGCCTTACTCTACGTGGATTACAGGGAAGATGTTATGCAACTGTCACGCCAGTGACACGAAGTAAGAGTTGTTAGTCGTTATTTTCTGAAATGACTGAACAGATTTTAATGAAACTTCCTACGCATAAGCAGTATACATAGGTCTAAAAATTTACTAAAAACATTTTCGAAAAATAGTGTTACAGCTAAATTCGACCAATTTTTAATTATCTATAGGAACAGAAATTTCCAATTATCTTCATTTTTAAAAGACATTTCGAAAATGTTTTTAGTTACTATTTAGACCTATGTATACTGCTTATGCGTAGGAAGGTAATTTCGGAAAGTAACGACTTGAAAGTTTGTATAAAATGCCGTAAGGTATACACGCTCTTAAAGTCTAGGTACCAAAATGAAGAAGAAACATCTATCAACTCACCCTGGTCTTCATGCCTCTTCCTCTTCAGCCCTGTCGCGTTCCCGTTATGCAGGCCTTCCACCTGCTCTATCCCGAGGATACCGTTGATGCTGTAGCTCCCTGTGTTCGTTACGTGCTGGTCTGTTGTGGGGGAAAGAACTGCTGTCGTACCTGGCGCGTTGCCTGCGTGGGTTATCACCTGGGGCAAAAAGATATAGATTGTAGAAAACATTCATGGAAAAGCTAAAGTGTTTTCTTTTAAAAAAAAAACCTAAGTGTTTTCCTCGTGTCTTAATAATAACAGCCGACGTGACGATCTTTAAGGTTAAGCCGTGCTTGCCGAGGTCCGTCCGTTGATGGCCGATCATAATTGCATACCGAGTTTCTTCTGTGTCTTGGAAAGCACGTTAAGCGTGATAGTCTATCAGAATATGCCCAAAGCATAAGAATTTAATGAATAACAGTATACTTACAGATACAACGCTTCCCTGCGCTGAGCTGATCTCCTGTTCTTGTTGCTGTTGTTGCTGATTGTGAGCCTGTTTCGCTTTCTCTGCTGCTTTGTTGCGAACGATCCTATGGACAAACAGACAAACAAATTTTAGCAGTGTAAACACCAGAAAAATAACATATGAACCTAAAATGAAGACGACGTAACGCTATAATGTCGACTAGGTAAATTAAATGGGTTAGTATTGTACTGCTAGGCCCTGCTGTGAGCAAAGCATCCTACAAGCATCCAGGCTTTTCATTTCTATTTTTTTTTAGGAATAGAACTACTGAGTTTTGGTGAGGGATATCATCGACACGATTAACTGGTTTTTTTCTCATTGGTCCCTTACTATAATCCCTATTAAAAACTTTCTATGCATGATGCACAATAACAATTTCTATCTAACAATTTGCCAACGATCGCTTTTTTGCGACAATGCGCATCGGAAGCGCGACAAATCGCGGCGACTGCTCTCTATATTGCAAAAGGATGTCGAGTCGCGTGGCGCATAATTCATTGCGGCTTGTGGCATGCCGCGGGAAAATGTCGTAGCGACTTTTTAGTCTTACCAAGTATTTTTTGAAGGGGACTTGTAATGGATTATTCATGTCATTTGCTCTAATTATGGAAGATGATCTCATAAGTTTTAGATAGGGAGTAGCTTGGCTATGAATATTGTTATGAAAATTAGAGTTAGGTAGAAAAAATGGGATCATTGGAATATCGAGTCTTCTTTCTTTATCGTTTCGTTAGCGCCTAGATGCCAGAGCTTGTATGCTGCCCATGTGCCTCTGACATAGATTAAGGTGCCGAGAAATAGCGAGTTTTAGGGTTTGTCGACTTTATATTGAGAAAGCTTTGCTGTCTAATTAGGTACCGAGGTTATGGAAAGTTATCTACACCTTGGTTGTGTTTATAAAATCAGGTAAGCAGAGTAAAAGGAAGTTACTTTGAATACATTGCTGAATTAGAATGAAGGCAAGTGTTCAAAGAAGAGATTAACATTCTGGCAAAAGATTAATCATGAGTTTTACGAGAATTTGATAATCATAGTTAAACAACAACAACAAACACAACACACCTCTTGGTTACAACACAATTGGTTATACCCAAGTTCGTCTAAAGGCTAAAATTGATAAGGATGTACATCCGTACATCCTCCTGGTGCATCCGCACCAGACGTTTCTTCTAGTAGAAACTAAAAACAGGCATCGTATCTTTCCACTTCTTAAAGTAATGAGATAACTTAATGTCTGTCGCAACGCATCGTGTTTAGTTACTATCTATTTACATTTCCTCAGCGAAAACCCGCTAAAATTAACCTACAAGAATGACTTCCATTTTATCTAGCCGCCATTTTGCCGCGCCTGACAGTTCATTCCGCCATGATGGATGGCGCGCTCCTGTGAATTATTGCCAGCCTCTTCGGGGTTGACATATGCAAAAATTGTTTAGTAAAAGTTATCAAAAAGGTGTTATTAGCTTCTTGTAATAGAGTCATCAGTTTTGAAGGGGATTTTGGTGATTGATGCTGTGTTTGTAGTGTTTTGGCGTTTCAGGAAGGTGATTTGTTTTGCTATTAAAAGAGTAGTGTAATAGTGCAGATGTGTGATTCTTTTCAATGTTTTGGTAGCTGTCTTTCTTTTTTTTTGTGTATGTTTTGACCGTGGCCAAACCCATGGCGAAAAGCAACATTATTAAAGAAGCATTGTGTTTTTAATAAAACATTTGTAAGACTGGCTTTTCTGTCATTAATTTACACAAATATAAAAAGTTTTTTTTTTACAAATTGTCTTTCCGGTCATCATGTTTATTTATTGCAGACCCCATTCCCGGAAGGTCGCAGACATTAATCCACAGGATAGCCATCAGGACCTTTTTACAGCCACGTAACATACACTTAAGTTAAAATAATAATTTTCTAAAACCCACATAAACCACTAAACCAGGAAGGAACAAAGTAGCTATAACCAATTTTTTTTTGCAAAAACCAACGTATAAATTCGCGGAAAAATGCAAAATGCCAACAATTGTGACCGCAAAAAGCAAGGCTATGATATCCGTTTCCGTTAGGAAGGGTTACCAGTACCGGCCATGTTTTACCCTTTAATATTTTATTACCCCTCTTTTCATACGAGTGAGTCGTTGGCAAATATTTTTGATTTATTTTTCCGCTTTCCCGTAATTTGCTTTACATAATGTTGATTTAGAGAATTAAGTGGATGGGTTTCCGTTTTTTAAGGTTTTTGTGTGGTAACATAGCTGATTCGAAATGGCATGGAGACCGCAACACCCTTCCCACTGGTGGGTTTTATACATTAAGCTGCAAAGTCGTAATATTGTTAAAACCCTCGTGTTGCTTAGAGTAACTTTTAGTTTTAACTTTTAAAAAATAAAAAATAAATAAAAAAAGTATTTATTTGACTCGCACAGGACAAAAAATTAAATAATAAAAAGAGACCAAACAAAAAAAAAACATTATAAACAATTTCTTATTTGCTTCAACAATACTACACAAATACGTGTAATAGTACGCTATTAGCTTAACGTACTATAACACGTACTTGTGTGTGGATGGTGGAAAACAAAAGTATATTTTTTCATATTCCGAAGTAAATTGCCTAAATAAAGATCTGGCCAACCATTATAAATACATCAATTCAGTTATTATTCAAAAACAAGTCTTATCTAATTTCACACGTATAATAATCCAAAGTGAACAAGCTTTAATTCACGCGTTGACACCCTCTCAAATTATTTCCAACGTACTCTGTTGGCGCGGCAAAAAAATCTAAATGTCAATGTGGGGTTGCCAGAGTTATGGCTTCAATTACCCGCCCGTCCCTCGATTAAAATGTCTTAGTGTTGCCTAGTAAGCTTTTTTGTGTTTTTTATTTTATTTTATGTTTTTATTTTAAAGGGCGGGGTTCATGGTTTTTCGCTGAGTTTTAAAACTTGGTGGTTGTAAGGGTTTTATTTATTGTTTTTTTTTGTCATTGATTGAACGTATTTTATTTGCGTGGGTGGTATATTAAAATGTATTTAGAGGGAAGAATAATTCGTATCATTTGTAATAATAATATCATGTTAGAGACCTACTGTTGTCAATATTAAATGAATGCTCGTAAATGCATGACAAGACGAGCCTCCATTGACCTTTATTTAAACAATCAATACAATCTGTGAATGACGGGGCAGTGACCTTTGAATGTATTAGCAAAACGTACTGAAACTGCAAGCCCTTTGTATGGTTATTGTAAAATACCGTTATTTTTGTTGTTAATGCCTTTGGAAGTACCTTTCTAGAATCTCCTAAGCTAAGTTAATCTCTCACAGATCTACCAATCTTTAACGGGTTTGACAGTATTAATTTCCTACATAAAATAGTAATTTTCTAACAATTCAAACGATTTGGCAAGAAAGGAAGTGTCAGTGTGAGATGACGAGTAATAGAGAAGTTTGGAAGAAGAAAACATGCTGCGCCGACCCCAAATGAATTGGGATAAGGGCCAGAGAGTGATGATGTGTCATTAAAACTTAGCAAAATTATCACTGACCTTCTAAAATCATCAACCCATCACCCTAAATTACACCATAAACACTTTTCCCAAAACTTCTCACTTCTAGTCAAATGGTCACCATTGACTCGCATGCGGTCTATTCCGAGTTCCGTCACTGCTACATTACGATCCACGTGCCGTATCCGTGTCGTCACCGTGCCGGCCTCGTGCCAGCCGCGTGCCGGAGCGTGCCGGGGTGGGAATCACCCTCGTATTGCACAGGGATGGCTTTAAAATTGACTCTTGTGTTTTGGTATTTTTCACTTTTGATTACATCTGATGTGTTATGAATGTTGTTATTATAAAATTCTGAGTTTTTAATTTGATTGGTGCGTTTGTTTAGTACTAATAAAGGAAACAGGTTACTAGTTGAAAAAATATTGCAAAGTTATTTTTTTTTATTCAAATATTAATGCTGAAGCTACAATACCTTACAGTACAGGTATGCAGTTAATTTTATTGGTGTTTACAGCAAAATTACCAGATTCTTTTTTACCTGTCAAGAGCCTGGAATTCAGTGGTTCAACTGTATCAAAATTCTCAAAACCGAAAAAGTTCACGAGTGGACTCAGCGAATTTCGTGTGTCAGGAACAGAATCGACTTGTAAACAATAGTGTTGGTGGTATGGAACGCAAAAAACGAATAAGAAAGAGGGTAGACCGTTTTGTCTGCTCATAAACACCCACTCGCAATAACTTCAGTTTATCCATGATCATAGCGTTTGCAAGAGCACCGAAATATCGGAAACTAAAAACAAAAAATAAACATGGTAAATATCCCGTTACAAGTTTTATTGATAGAATCTATTTATTCCTCAATCTTTAAACTCTATGACAGAAATATATAAGATGACTTTTACATACATTTCATTCAGATCTGAAAATATATTTAATATGTTCGTTTAAAAAACACGATACCCCAATAAATTCTTCAACTACTAAAATTTCTATACAAATTCAAAGTAATACGATTTGATTCACCCCTCCTCAGTATATTGATACCAATAACCGTGGCTTATTGTTCAATAATGGACCCTTGCACCCCACTGGGTCCTGCACTTAAAGTACATTTTGATAGACATTCGAGTAAGGGGTTATTATTGAGATTACAGACAAACGAGGCTGGAATATTTGGGCATAATTTTCAGAATAATTGTATTAAATTTATAGTTGAAATACATGGCTATTAGAGTGTGGTGACAGGTCTGGTCATCTATAATACCAACAACAATATGGGTTACGAACTCCGTATAACAAAGTTACTATAACAGCGAAAGCAAGCTAGCGTAGCAAGAATGAAGACAGAATCAGAACGAAAGAAGAATAAAGAATATTATTAAGCAGCTTTAATAATGTAAATTAAAAGACAATAAATTAAATATGAAAAAAATACAATCGTAAGTGAAGAAAATTAACCTGAAACATGGTGTGTTCTTGCATGGTAAACAAAAAGAGAATATTTTTAATTTCTGGTTATTCTTGTTTTATTTTGCTCAACAAAGCAGTACAGCTACTGATGAAAAAGACTTCCCACTGACTAGTTCTTTCTGTAAAGTTTTTTTATATAAAATAAAGCCATGCGATTTTAAAATGGCTACTTAGACTGACTGATATCCAGCTCTTTCTGATGAGAATCTGACTTAAATAATTTTGGGAAAAACTTATCAGAGTAGACAAGCTGGCGAAGGCTACTTGGATTGTACAAAAATGGTACCGTTTTCTAATGATTCCTGTACGATACCAGCTTACCAGCCCCATTTCAATTCACTCAGTAGCAAAAACTGGAGCCATATAACAAACTAGGTTCTATAACAAATCAATATTGATAATTGTAAGTTGTGTGTTGCTGTGTATCTGCATAATATAATCATTTCATAAAACATGTCCCTTATTTTTCTTGCCATTCTAATTTTATCATAGAAATGAATATTAAAAGATATATCCGGAAAGCACTCAACCTCAAGTGCTGCCAGCTTAAATCCGCGGCTAATTGCGTGTTGCCAGATAAGATAATTCTCCCTAGATTATGGGTAGTTTTATCAATTCCCGGTTATTAGCTTGTCAACGTGTTTAATCTTTTTATTTGATCCGTAATGCTACCGTTTATTAATTTAGGGTGTGTTATCTTTATTTGTTTATCTGTTGACTGGGGAAATTGTTGGTTATGTGTGGCAATTTTCTGGTTAGTTAAATGGATGGAGTTTCGATGTTAATTTCGGTACGTGTGATGAGTAATAGATGTTTTAATGTTAAGATTTATCAATTATGGAGATAAAAAATGAGTTAGTCAACGAGCTACAAGCCACATTTATAGAAGGGTTAGGCAGAGGTGTACCTAATAGTACGTCCACATTTCGCTAGCTATGTTTAAGTCCCACGTAATAAGGGGCGAGCCTTTTGCCATCAACTGGGCACAAATCCAGCCTCCGTGGCTGCTACTGAGAAATTTTGTAAATTAGCTTTACAAGAATAGGTGCCATAAGAAGGCCGATGAGCTGTGTGAAATGTTGGTTTGAGGACTTGAAACTCTAGGAATTAAACTGATTACTCGTAAAGAAGGCAATAAAAATGTTGAAATCTACAAAGGAGACCATGTATCAGGGGTGCAGTAGTACCTACTACACGTATAAGAAAATGTATTGCAAAAACTCTCACCACACAAACCAAATGACATTCTATAAGTAATTTATTTATACTTATTGAATGATAACCATTAATATTTTAACATCCCACCAACGTTACTAATCGAAAACTCTTGTACCGGATACAGCATCCATAACCAATCAAAACCAAGAAAACTCTATACCAAAAATACTACGCATAGAGCAGACTCTGCCCATAGAGCATCTCTACATTTTAGGTGAATAATAATTCAATGGCAGCAAGGACGTCCGGAGCGCGAGAGCACGTGTCTCTACTTCCGGTACGCCATCTTTGCGCCCCCATCCGAGCCGTTTCCGGTTCTGATCACGCAACCCCTTGATGGGCCATGAAAAGTGCGAGAAAGTTGTTGTTCAAGATTTTCTTTGATGGTACTTTTATTTTATTTTTGTCATGTCTGTGCCAAAGCAGTCATTTTTAGGGTTCCGTACACGAAGGGTTAAACGAGACCTTATTACTGCGACTCCGCTGTCTGTCCGTCCGTCCGTCTGTCCATCCGTCTGTCACCAGGCTGTATCTCACGAATCGTAATAGTTAGCCAGTTTAAATTTCTACAGATCATGTATTTCTGTTGCCGCTATAACAACAAATACTAAAAACAGAATAAAATAAATATTTAAGGGGGCTCCCATAAAAAAAGTGATTTTATAAATAATGGTACGGAACCCTTCGTGCGCGAGTCCGACTCGCACTTGGCGGGTTTTTTACTTTCACGTGGAAGCTATAAGTATACCATGGTAAAAAGGCGTATGGGCTTAGAATAGCGGTTACAAGCGACAGATCGAGAATCGGACACACAAACACTTACAAGCAAAAAATCTATTTTACATAACAATGTTACGCCTGTAATCTCTGAAAGGATAAGCAGAGATGTACCAAATAGTACACCCACATTCGCCAGTCATGTTTAAGTCCCATGTAATATGGGGCAAGCCTATTGCCATCAATCTGGCACCAATCCAGACTTCGTGATTGCTACTGAGAAAGACCAGATGGAAAAACTAAATAATACTTTGCACGACCTGGCAATCAACATGCTCGCGCTTGTGACCTCTAGAACCACGTAGTCACATTCATAACAATTTTACCTCAATAAAATATTATAAGTTTAAGTAATGTGATCATACTTATTTACTTAGTTATCCTTTAGAATTCTGTCCACATCTGTAGATGGAATGCCATTTTAAATATCATTTGGTTAAAAAAATAAATTTCATTTATTTTAGTCGCGCATACATTATCTATTATCTGATGCTGCGACCTTGAAATAATCCAGAAAAAACTTTTATCTTGTTTAAACATTTATTTTGTCATCATTGGATAGTTTTATTTTAGAATTGTCAATAGATTGTCGAAATCATTTTGAAGAAGTTGGTTATAGCCCGGCTAGCTCAGTCGGTAGAGCATGAGACTCTTAATCTCAGGGTCGTGGGTTCGAGCCCCACGTTGGGCGTAACTTTTTGATCCACATTTTAGTGCATCCTGCATTTTTACGATACAAATAAATAATATTTTGATTAAAGTTGAAAAAAAAGACTTAATTGTTTTCAATAACCACAAATTTTTGGAACACACAATTTCATTGTAATCGATTTTTTAGAACATTCATCATGACAAATAAAAATCAGTACAAGATTTTCATGGCCACACAAACTCTTTTTCTCCATCACTTCACCTTACAAACCAAACTCCACCTTAACTCTCACTCATAAAGTTCAAACTACAATCAAATGCAAGCGGGAAGTTTTTCCGAAAACTTTCGCAAAGGGGATCTTTTCTTAGTGGTAACATTTTAACATCATTGTTATTCTTACTATGTTCTGAGTAAGTAGAATCTATAAAAACTATTGTTTTGTAGTTAAGAGTTGGATCAGTATGTTTGTGTATGGGTTTGTAACTTTCTCTCGATACTACGTATTATTTGCTTTATTCTGTTCTTCGCCGGGAAGGAACGATCTAGAAGGACATCATCATCATTATCATTTCAATCCAAAAGACGTCCACTGCTGGACATAGGCCTCTCCCAAGTGTCGCCACATTGACATTTTGGATGGTTTTGCCATAATCGCCACGCTTGGCAGGTGGGTTGGCGATCGCAGTACGGTTGTTATAAAAGCACAGAGAACGCTGCTGCCCATTCTCTGGCAAATCCCTTAGTCGCCTCTTACGACACCCACGGGAAGATATGGGATGGTGCTATTCGTTACGTCCGACACCATACAAACCATATAGAAGGACATACACTGAACTTATTGGTGTTGTTCTTCAGAAAGGTCTAATCACAATGCATCAAAATCAATTAAAATCAAAGCATTTATTTCAAGTAGGCCAGATGCAGGTACTTTTGAATTGTCGACACAAAGACAACAATAAAATGAAGCTACAGTCCTAGTTGTGAGGTTACTGGGTTATTAAAAGCATAATGCTTGCCGCAGACATGGCCAGACCAATCACACAGAACAATGTCAGTCATTTGTGTTTTGAAGTCAGTGTGGTGTTGCGCACTACTACTAGAAGAACTATATGCGAATATACAAGGTGTTGTTTTGCAACCTCGTCAAATTCTAGGAGGTAACTATGCTAATGATTCTTGACCCGAATCAATAATAAAATGAGTAGGTAATTTTCTTTTTTTTTTTTATTTACTGAAATCGGTAACTGTGAACCACCTGTGTTTTGAACACGGGCCGTCTGATTCCCGCCTTATAACGTCGCTTACACACAAACAAAAAACCTCAAACGTTTTTTCGATAATTTTATAATCCCTAAACCACGTTAAGGGGGTTATTCTGAAATATTGACAAACTTAAACAACAAAAAAACGCAGTGTTTTTTAATAATTTACTAGGTACCGTAATTTATATTGATTATTTATGTCTTTTGTGACAACATCTTGAATTTTGACGAGGATGCAAAACAACACCTTGTATACAAAAACTCAAACTAAAACAACAAATCCCCTTACCTATTAATACTGGACACGGAAGGCACGTTATCCTGGCTGCAAATCCCCTCGCTCAGCAGTCTGTCCCGGATCTCCCACGCGAACATGGTCGGGTTCTCCCTCTTGTATGCCGCGATGGCGTCGACAACTGGAGGAGTGGCTACCTTGGGCTTGGAGCCACCGATCACGCCGGCCTTGAAGCTGCCGGTCTCGTAGTACCTGAGGGAGAGATGGGGTGTTATAAATTGGTTGACAGAAGAAAGTATGTTGTGATAATGAATGGGCGATGAATGATCCAAGATGTCAAAAAAGTCTTTAGGGTCTTAGGACAGGGGATTGTGATACAGCAAAATCCCATCCAAAAAAACGTAAAAAAAAACCGAAAATTCCGAAATTCCATCTTTGGTATTGTCATTATTAAACCGTGAGCTTTTCAAAACATAATTATCGTCGTCATTATATTATTCAGTTGCATGATTTCGTAAGGCACTTAACTTGGTGATGTTTTTTTTTTTCAAAATCTACTATCTCATCTACGATGTTGAACAGAAGATTTTATTCAACTTATGAAGGTTTAGGACTTTCCTTCAAAATAATTTCAGAAAGCGATAAAAACTGCTTCACAGCCGGCCCACTGGTGAAATTTTTTGCAAGCCCCTTGTACCATTATTTTATTTTATTTTTTTTGCGTTGCGCCACACTAGTAATTTCTCCTGCATCGTGAGTGCGTTTACAAACCTTTAAACTGACATACACAAATAGCCAGACCTGGAACAACTATCTGTAGGCCATACAAATATTTTGTTCCGTGCGGGGAACGAACCCGCGACACGCAAAACAGCAGTCGATCGCTCAACCACTGCGCCAACCGTGCCGTCAAATTTATCATCATTAATCTAATAAAAACTAGTAACCATAACTCTATACTCCATATCACTAAAAACTCAATCAAAAATCGCCAACAAAAGGCCAACGCCACCCTTCACAGGGCCCAACTTAAATCCAATTGTCATAATACCGTCCTGTTACTTTGTTCGACGAATTTAATTATCTTCTGCTAATGCCAAGTCCCTTAGGATAGGGGGCGTGATGGTACAATGATGAAGGGACACTTGGTTATTATTGTTTTGGGTATCAGCAGCAATATGGTGTGATTTTTTGGTCTTTTAGTAAGAATACTGGGTTTTAAGAGGGAATTTTGGGTGGTACTTATATACCCGTTTCCTTTAATAATATTTTTTTTTTACGGGTTCGTAATCATCAAATGATCCCTCCTGCTCTGGTCGAACCGGAAGGGAGTGTCAGACTTGTACTGATTATAACCCATCCATGTGCATTCTAAACCCTTTGTGTTCCAGGGCCACGGTTTCTCTTTCGAACAGTCCCGCAGCATCTAATGACCCCCCCGTTCTGGGCGCAGCGGAAGGGACTGTCAGACTTGTACTGACTAAAACCCATCCATGTTCTTTCTTAGCCCTTACTGTTCCAGGGCCACGGTATTTCTTTCGAACATTCAAAAGAAAAGCTCATTATTCGATTTCGATTTCTATTTTTCAAGTGTTAGGCAACACTAAAGAGAAGAAATTTAAAAGTTTGTGTTGCTTTCAACCACCCAGTACGAAAATTATTTAAAAAATTGTGTCGCTGTCCACCACTGGTGGACTAGCGGGCGGTGGACATCGGGAATCATCGAACGGGCAATAAATGATTTTTAGTTATAATTTTAATTCCTGAATACTTGATTTTGAACGGACCATCACACGTGACCAAAAAGTATGAACTAAGCATATTTTATTTAAGAACCAAATCATCTTAATTTCCTTATCACTTCCGCAGAATCTACACGAATAACAACAAGATTACCTAAAAAAACAAGATTATCGACGACTACCGCACTTAACCAATTTATTGTAAGGGTGCGTACACAGCATTGTGGAGCATTACAATCGTCGTGATAAGTCAATTACCAGTACGATCACACCCTAAGTGAGTGGTACTTTCGAGTACAGTTGGGGAGGAAAAGTGTTTCGAGAGGTGTAATTTTTGGGTAACGGAAATTCAATATCTCCCGAGATGTAATTTTTTTTTTTCTATATTGCGAAAATACAAATGAGTCGATTTAAGAGCGATTTTGGTTACACAGAAGAACCAAATTTTGATTTGAGATATTTTTAATGAATAGATTCTACATAAAAAAAAAATTGGAAAACGGTCCACAATTAATTGGCGGAGATATCGGTGAGCATACATAAAAAAAATACATACAGTCGAATAGAGAACCTCCTCCTTTTGGAAGTCGCTTTTGGAAACTGAATCGAAGAAGTAATTATTTAATTTTTTAAATAATGACTTTTTCGATTCAGTTTATTTGTAAGCGACGACGTCCATTTCGCCAGCTATGTAAAAACATAGCTGGCGAAATGGATGTGGGTACTCTTAAGCTAAACCACTGCTTAACTCTAGACCTTCTGCCTAACTCACTATTCTGACTATTACAAGGCGTGATGTTATACATCCGTTAATTGTACATTTTCAAACTTCTTTAATACAAAGCAGTTTGGACACTTCTTCTATACACAGTCTTCTTTCTAAAAACTAGAATGCACTCATATTCTAAGAGCCTTTCCAAATCCACTTTTGAACGAAGTCTACCGTTGTTGCCATGACAACAGGTGAAACCATCCACCAAATCGTATTCCTAGAATTTCTTCTTAATTATTTAATTTCTTCTGTCATTTTAATCAATGTTAAAGATGTATAAAATTAATAGTTTTCCGGTAGATGAAAAGTAGGCGTTTATATGTCAATTTATAAACAAACAGGGCAGAATGTGGGTGTGGTTTGTCCGACTTAAGTTCAGTTCAGGACTAAGAATACCAGTGTAAAATCTAAAAATCCATGTGCATTTTAAACTGTAACACTTTTCTACACGACTACCCTCGTATTGCCAAAAACAAGGGTGCTTGTGATCCATGGGGGATCGGTAACATTATCGTAACGCTACCCCTGGGCAGGGGTCGGCAGGGTTGTAGGTAAATTTGGCAAAATGTAAAACTGTACTCAGGAGATTGTGCATTTGGTTGGCCTTTTATTGTTGGTGATTTTTGTACATTTAAGTGGAAAATAAAAAAAGTTGAGGTAAAATCTTACTTTAAACTTAGATTTATTATAAATTAGGGTAACTAAATGCATTGTCTTTCAAAGTGAAGATTTTAAAATTATAAAAATGTTTACATGTTGAAGAAACGACACCATCATTATATGGTCTTCAAATCACAATTATGTTTAGGTCAATTTGACGGCACGCATGGCGCAGTGGTTGAGCAATCGACTGCTGCGCTGCGTGTCGCGGGTTCGATCCCCGCACGGAACTGGCTGTTTGTGTATGTGAGTTTAAATATTTCTAAACGCACCCACGATACAGGAGAAATTCCTAATGAGACAAAAGTTAAAAAAAAAAAACTATTTGAACCGGCTATCTGGCCTCAACGATATCCAGTTTGAATTGTTACCCTGAATAAACTTATAGTGGTACCTACGAGATATCTTCCATGATTATCAATTATTCTGAAAAGTGAGTGACTGTCAGTGTAAGTTATAAACCATAAAAGCTTAAACCAGTATTATTATTCAGAACATAATGAGTATGAATCTGGTGAAACGTAATCCTATAGCCATTCAGATTACATCATCAGCAGATGATATGAAAGGCTATAGAGTTACGAAAAAGACAGAAAAGACAGTCCAACCAGCACGCGTAGCATGACCGCCGTAGAAACGGGACATCGTCGACGGAAGAATCGACAAACTGTCACATTGTCATTGTCTATCTGTCAAAGGTCGATTCTTCCGTAGACAAAACTCGTTTCTACAGAGGTTAGCTGGATTCAAGATTCTTTATTTGTATGAAATATGATACAATATGGTCTTATAAATTAAAAGGGTTTCACATATTTCGCTGACTTATTTCAGCATGCAAACTTAAAATTAAAATTAAAATACCTAACAGAATAAAGTCGTCATTTAGGTAACAAACTTCTAGACCTACTTACAAAACAAAACATTAAATTTTATTCTTGATGATAATTATTTTTTAGAATTTAAAAAACTTGTGTGTAGGTTACAGGATAAAGTAATAAAATTAGAAAAACCGCGCGAAGTGCGACTCGGACTCGCACACGAAGGGTACTATTATTTACAAAAAACAAGAAAAAAAACACTTTTTTGTATGGAAGCCCACGTTAAATATTTATTTTATTCTCTTTTTAGTATTTGTTGTTAGAGCATCAACAGAAATACATAATCGGTGAAAATTTCAACTGGCTAACTATCTCGGTTCATGAGATACAGCCTGGTGACAAACGGACGGACAGACGGACGGACGAACAGCGAAGTCTCAGTAATAGGGTCCCGTTTGACCCTTTGGTTACGGAACCCTAAAAACAATATAACAAGGAACAGATATAACATCAATAAAATAAATATAAATGTGAAAATAGGAACAATAGTTTTCAAAAAGGGGAACTTATGCTAGGTACTTAACGATTACAAATGGGTTTATAAGTCAAAAACTTTTATTGTGTTAAACACATTATTAAATAGCCTTTTCTTCAGTGTCTTTTTGGAATAGTTAATTTGCACGCTACGCGTTAAGACTGCCGTCTATCCAGATTTTCAGTCAGTATCTACCCCTTTCTCATCCAACTCCAACTAAATTGAAATCAATATCCCTACTCTCTACCATCTATAACCAATTTGTCGTTCATACAATACCGAGCATATTGGCAATCAAGATACCAGGCAAACATAGGGCGCAAGCTAATAGGCTTATAGGGGACTTAGTACGGCTTATAGGAGCTTTGAGTGGCTTACGGAGCTTACAGCGGTTGGTTTAAATATCGTGTTCGGTGGTCGGCTGATGTGTTAACGATTGTTGGTATGGAATTTTCGCGAGTTATTAGTATTACATTATTATTATATTTGACGGCACTGTTGGCGTAGTGGTTGAACGATCGATTGCTGCGCTGCGTGTCGCGGGTTCGATCCCCGCACGGAACAAATATTTGTATGGCCTACAGATAACTGTTCCGGGTCTGGCTGTATGTGTATGTGCATGTGAGTTTAAATGTTTGTAAACGCACCCACGATACAAGAGAAATTCCGGGTGCGGGGCAAAGTATTTAAAAAAAAAAAAAAAGTTGTATTACTAGCAGTGCTGCGCTACTTTCCTCTGCGTGAAATTATTAGTATGAAAATATTACTTCTCTATTAGAATTGGTTTTTGTAATCAATTTCAAGTATTTTTTTTTTGCACGGATCCCTTATCGTTTTTCTAAAATATAGCCTAAACTACTCCTTATTACATCAGCTATCTGCCAGTATCGTCAAAATCGGTCCAACCGTTTCTAAGATTAGCCAGAACAAACCGACACACAGTCAAACAGATGTTTAAAGTAATGTTTTTTTTTTTCTATACGTACCGTATACACTTTGGTATGCATTCAGGGAAAATCTGTTATTTTGAATTTACAAACAGACCTTTCAATTGTATTTATTTGTATAGATGTATAGACTAACTCTTGCATGTCGCGGTGCCTGAGTTTTGGTCTGAAGAAGCGCTCATGGCAGACCTTCTTTGATCTGTTTTTTGTTTACATACTATCGTATCACTCGGTAACTAGGTTGGGGAGCAGCAGCACATGATGCAGCAGCACATCATCGTCATCATCAGCCTATAATATTCCCACTGTTGAGACACAGCCCTCATTCTCTATGAGAGGGAGAAGGCTGTTCCACCACGCGGGCCCAGTGCGGGTTGGTAGATGTCACATGTCTTCCAATTTTTAGTTCCGGTCATGCCGGTGCCCTCATGATGTTTTCCTTCACCGCAGCACATGGTGATGATAAATTCTGCCGTTATTACATCAAATTGGAAGTCAGAAGTGAAAAAAGACACCATACAGTGTTTTAGACAAAATTGTTCTTCATTTTACTTATTTTTATGTTGTATTGTATTGTATTTTATAACGGGGTGGTGTCCGCAACTCCACATCCAAAGTGCGTATTTTGCGTAAGTTTTATTAAACTCTATACTTAGGGTATAGAATGATTTTAAATACTGAACATAACCTAAACTGCTTTTCTGAAATTTGTGTGGCTCACATCGTCACTAAAAATGCCACCTTTTTATCAGAAAATATTCAACAAGCTACAATTCTGCTGTCCCCCACAGCACAAAACCGGCGCGCAACACAAGAAGAGCATTATGAAAGTGCTATACAGTCCAGTCCTGTATCTGTTTAATAATTAGTCAGTTTTTACATCGGTCTGCGCCGGCGCAGAAAGCGTGACGCCCGCTTCCGTTTGTGCGCGTGCTTTGATTTATTTTATGAAATAAATTGTTGTAATTATGTTTGTTTTGAGTTTTAGGTCGTTGTTGTGAGATTCTGATTTTGGTCTTTTTGGAGTTGTTGTAAAAAAATGGCGTTTTATACGGAAGAACTGTGAGATAAAGGAAAATGATAAAATCAATTGTGTATTGTGTTGTGTTGTTGTTATGTTGTATATGTTGTTGTTGTTGTCAGCCAAGGTGTTGTTTTGCATCTTCGTCAAAATTATTATTAAAAAACACTGCTTCTTTTGTTGTTTGAATTTGTCAGTATTTCAGAATAAACCTTTTAACGTGATTTATAATAAGAAAGACTCTTGCCATCAATTGGGAGCAAACGTGGCAGTTACTGAGAAATCTCTGATGCAAAAACTCAAAAACAGTTTACCCGCCCTAAGAATCGAACCTGGGCCTTCATGCGCAGCAGACACGTTTGCGATCACTAGACCAACGAGGCAGTCTTTTGAGTTCTATATTAAAGCGGGAAAACCTCGTTGTCATAGTCTGTAAATATTGGTTTTGTTTTACAGAAGATATTTATGTTATACAGAAGAAATGGAACAGAAAGAATTAAACTGCATTACCTAACTCCTTTGTAAATATGAGCAGAATTGAAATGGATTGAAGTAAACAGTATCAAAACCAAAGAAGGACATACAACAAGGACACACACACAGGAAGGTTCTCACATAATGTACCGTCTCAACATGAATGATGTTACCAAATTTTTTGTAACAACCTACTGATTTAAAAGAGTGTCCATGGAGTTTCTTGCCCAATCTTCTCCATAGAGATCTACGCTTTGGAATGGGCAACTACAGTACTTTCACAGTTATTATGTCTTGTGACTGGGACTGTAGCTTCATTTTTATTGTGTGACTATACAAAAGTGCCTGTAATTGGTCTACTTGAAATAAATGATTTTTGATTTGATTTGATTTTGGACAAGGAATGTAGGGTCATACAGCCAAAAAACTCACCATTAGGAACAAAGGTTCTAAATTTTTGTGCTGACACTAAGAAACATGTCTCAAGAGCGGGAAGAAGATGAATCATGTGTCATAAACAGAGGTCGGAATTAGCTTAGAGTTATTTGTGTACTTACACTGATTTCATACAGCGAAAGAATAAAGTGGATATGGCACAAATCCCGAGATAAATTTTATCCGGCGCAACTTCGTTTGCGTCACATTTTCCCCGTTTTCGCAACATTTTTCATTGCTGCTCTACTTCTATTGGTCGTAGCGTGATGATATATAGCCTATAACCTTCCTCAATAAATGGGCTATATAACACTGAAAGAATTGTTCAAATCGGACAAGTAGTTTCGGAGCCTATTCAATGCAAACAAACAAACATTCAATCAAATCATTCCTCTTTATAATATTAGTTTAGATAAAAAAGTTATTTACTTTTACACAATTTAAACCATCCGACATCGGATGTCCGATGTTTCAAAATTCCAATGCGCACACGCAAGGGAAGATCCATATTAACATCAACATTTCGATGCAAGTACAAAAATAACTCTACCTAATTCCGACCTCTGCTCATGAGTCATATGCAAAAAAGAAGATAATTTCCATCAAATTTAGATCTTTCTTTCTTTATCGCGTGGTAATGCCTAACCTGGTGTTAGAGTTTTTACGCCGCCCATGGGCATCTGACTTGGCTTTGCATCAAATTCAGATTAAATACAATAAAATATATAGTTTCCTAACCAAACTCTATTACCTACTTACAACTGCACTACGTTTTTTATTCGTCTTCACACATAATAATATATCACGCATTCAACAACGTCAGTCATTCTGTTTCCGTATAAGAACTTCCCTAGTGCGTTATGACAACTCACGCGCATCGCTGTATTGCTGTACAGTCGAACAAATTGCTTGGTATCAAGGTAAATTATCAAGTTTCCTCTATACTACTAATCATCAATGTAAAATGAAGTTGACCAAAATATCCAATGCAATGGAAAATATGTAACAGTGATAGACTAATTGTAAGATCTTCTATTTGCCTGTGACAAACAATAAATATGTAAATGAATGTATGAATCATCTGCCTAGCCTTCTAGCCTCAGTCTAACCCATTTGAATAACACTATTTGACATTGAGCGACTACCTATCTGACCTCCACAATAGCGCCGTTGATCTTGCACTAGATTTCTCTCCATTCGTGAGTGCAACAGTATTTGTGCACGATAATATCTCCCGTGTCTATTACTTACAAATTATTTAAACTAAAGAGAGTGATGTAAAAGTGGCTACTCAGTACATTTATGTACAAAAGTAGTTGCAAGTTAGCTATCTGAACACCAAACTCGTTAGTCAACTGTACCTGCGCGTGCGATGCTCCCCAGACCGTAGCGACCCAGTACAATGTGCTTCATACGAGACTGTTATAAATTCTGATTCCAGTATTTACTGTACAGAGATATTATAGTTTCTGTCGGAGCAAAAAACAAAGGTGATGGATCTCATAATGACCAGTAACTTTATAAAATCAGACCCTATAGCGTCTTATTGACTGGTTAACAATTTTTAAAGAGGTGTTTAATACGACCACAAAATACGATCAATTTCTGTTTACGAACTCATTCAGTTAATTTTTTGACGCTTTGTAATTATTTTCCCATTTTGATTGTTGTGCATCATTGGCCTAGAACAGTGCTGCAATGCCACTGCTGCAATTAGGCCTCTCCAATCGCATGCCACTTAGCTCGATTCTCATTCAGTTGCTACCAGCTAGCCAGCTCGCATCGTCGCTCCACCGAGCCTGAGGGCGTCCTACCTTACGCTTGCCGATTCGAGGTCTCCACTCAAAAACATCTCATCATCATCAGCATCATCATCATCGGCCTATATATAGTTCCCACTGCTTCGACACAGGCCTCCTCTCTATGAGAGGGAGTGGGCTGTAATCCACCACGCGGGCTCAATGTGGGTTGGTAGATGTCACATGTCTTAAAATTTTTAGTTCCGCCGGTTTCCTCACGATGTTTTCTTTCACCGTTTTTGAGGGCAGCAGTGTTGAAATAAGTTACACAAAGTAATGCGCCTGCCTGGAACAGGACATGAACGGTTGGGGTAAGCACGTCTACCCCAATGGTAATAGATACTTGTACAATTTTTTATTATTATTTTAGATCTCTTTGTAGTTTGTAAATAATGCTGATTTACCAAATTGTTTTTTTATTTATTTATTTATTTTAACATAGTCTTAATATAGTTATGATGGTTTTGTACCATTAAACCAGACATGGTTTGTATTGTATTTCCCTGCTTTTGCTCCTGTCTATTTTTGCTAACAACATTTAACTATTTCCAGTATTTCTACTTAAGAGATTATTAATCTGAAATCTCCTATACGTACCTATTTATATTAAAATTGAAAACGAAAATGTCCCCATTATGTTTTAAATCCCACAATTATCGTACAACACAGTTCGCCGCCATTATGCGAGATACAAGTTCAGATGATTTGACGATATTATAGCGATATAACTGACAATGACGAGAATGGAGCGCCGGGACTCGTGCTGACCATTGTCCGATTTAAATTGAAAACTGTGGACAGTGATGGGATGTGCGGGAATTTTCGCGGAGTGCGCGACTTTTTTTGATCCCGGGATTTAGAAAGTATGCAATATTTTGGACTGATTGTTATGTCTTTGCAGTATGCGGTCTAAAGTAAAAAAACTATTAGTTCAGCTATGGATTCACAAAATCTACCAATTAGTCTAAATATTTGTTATTATTATTTCCACAATTAAATTGAAGAATTCAACCGTTCTAAATTATAAAACGTCGTCTTTTATCAATACCAAATCCACCCAGTCGTGTCAACTTCCAGGCACTTTCACACATCAGCATATTTTTGCTCAACAAATCAATCGATAGATCCCGGGCTGCCCATCCCTAGTCCCGGGGGACTCTCAATCGGCTCGCGCCGAACACTCGCTTTTCAATTTATCCCGCTCGTGCAATTCAACCCTATGTTTTGTTTTCAACCCTCCAGCGGGTTCATTTTTGTCTTAATGACAATGTTTCTGTATTCGTGTTGCTGTGCTGGGATTTAAAGAATGTTCTGTGGGGTTGAAAGTGTATTGGATTACTTGATTTTGAAGAGAAGGATGTGGGTTAGTGTGATGTTTTCAGAAATAGAGATAGTGTGCAGCCAGCACGCGTAGCACGTTTTTTTTTTCACACAACTAATGCAAAATCACAAATGCAATAAAGAAGTTACAAAACAATATCAATGATTGAGATCTACTGGATGTGAATCTAGCATGCATATTATCAATAAAACATTAACTTTATCTATACACCGTGGCATTTTAATCGTCTTACAACGGCAGCCCACTTCATGTATCCAATGATTAGTAAACATTCATAATAAAAAAAAACATATTTATGAACATTTGAATAATTAAAAAAATTAAAATATTATTTATTATTATGACGCATGACGTAGTTTGAAACACCCTGTTATGAGCGCGGTCCGAGCATTGCGTTCCAAAGGCGGCACGGACTGAAGCGGCGGCATCTTTAACAGAGTTCATTCCCCCTATTGCAAAAATGTGTTATTTATTTTTCTTAGTACCTATTATGTTAATTAATGGTAAAAAAAAAAAAATCGTGTCTGGAGGTATTTTATGTCGGATACATTGAGTGGACCACCTTTGTAAGACGATTAAAATGCCACGGTGTATATATAAAAGAAAGTCGTTTTAGTTACTTCGCTTATAACTCAAGAACGGCAGAACAGATTTGGGTGAAAATTGGCAGGGAGGTAGTTTAGAGCCAGGAGACGGACATGTAGGTAGTAGGTAGTAGGTAGGTAGGGTAGGGTAGGTAGGGTAGGGTTGGGTAGGGTAGGGTTGGGTTGGGCAGGGTAGGTAGGTAGTAGGTAGGTAGGGTAGGGTAGGTAGGGTTGGGTAGGGTAGGGTTGGGTTGGGTAGGGTAGGGTAGGGTAGAGTAGGGTAGAGTAGGGTAGGGTAGGGTAGAGTAGGGTAGAGTAGGGTAGAGTAGGGTAGGTAGGTAGGGTATGGTACGGTAGGGTAGGTAGGTAGGTAGTAGGTAGTAGGTAGGTAGGGTAGGGTAGGTAGGGTAGGGTTGGGTAGGGTAGGGTTGGGTTGGGTTGGGTAGGGTAGGGTAGGTAGGTAGTAGGTAGGTAGGGTTGGGTAGGGTAGGGTAGGTAGGGTTGGGTAGGGTAGGGTAGGTAGGGTTGGGTAGGGTAGGGTAGGTAGGGTTGGGTAGGGTAGGGTAGGTAGGTAGGAAAAGTGCATTGCTTTAACTTTTGACAGAACGAAGTCTGTCCAGGCAGCTAGTAAAAATATAAAAGACAGTTAAAAAAAACTTACATATTGTGAACTTTTTCAAAATTAATGAAAAAGTTTTGTGAAAGATAAATTAAATATCAGAAAAAAACACTCAGAAACACTAAAAAATACTAAACACTGAAAAAACACTGTTATTGTAGAAACAGTTTTGTCTACGGAAGAAGCGACATAATGACAGATAGACAATGACGCGGCAAAGCCCGTTTCTACAGTGGCCATGCTACGTGTGCAGTCCAGTTTAATCTGAAAAGTTAATCTTGGGTCGAATTTAGAAATATCATTAAAGTAACAGACAATCGGGTCGATCTTCAAGTTAAGCCGCGCTTGCCTAGGTTCATCCGTGGATGGGTGGCCACCCATTACATACCGAGTTTCCTCCGTGCCTCGGAAAGCACGTTAGGCCGTTGGTCCCGTCTGTCATTTGTAGGTCTTTGACAGTCGTTACAGGTAGTCAGTGGCCCGAAAGTCTGACTGAACATAACCCAAAACATCATACATATTGGGAAGATAAAACCCAAACTGACCCTTAAAGTAGCAGGTAACTATATTCCTCGTTAGAGTCTGTCAGTTATACCAAGGGGTGTTGTATTACCCAGTTACTGGGTTGTGGAGGTCAGATAGGCAGTCGCTCCATGTAAAATATTGTTACTCAGCTGCATCCGGTTAGACTGAAAGCCGACCCCAAGATAATTTGGGAAAAGGCTAGGCAGATGATGATGCGTGAGTTTAATTTTGACGTTAAAAGTTTACTTCTTCTTATTATCTTATGGTGGCTAAGTTCGGCTATACTTAACCAAAAACTTAACAAGCATAAACACCAGTTAAATAATACATCCATTCTATATAACTAAGCACAAATTAACTGGTACAGTTAACCGACAGAGCAGCGCTATTTAACATTGGTTAACCGCAAATGATGAGCATTTAACACAGCTGTTACGTTGTTAAGTTTAAATAATTAGTTTTAACTAGAACTCTTTAACTGGCGGTTATAATTAACTAGCTTTTACTACTTTCTGATTAGAAACGGTATGATCGTATTTATATAAATGGGAGAAAGAAAAAAGATCGTCATCATCTGCCTAGCCTTTTCCCAAACTATCTTGGGGTCGGCTTCCAGTCTAATCGGATGCAGCTGAGTTCCAGTATTTTACATAAAGCGACTGCCTATCTGACCTCCACAACCCAATAACTGAGTAATACGAATATACGATAAACCCTTGGTAAGACTGGATGTCAGACTTTTGGCTTCTGACTACTCATAACGACTGTCAAAGATCTACAAAAATGACAGCCAGGACCAACAGCTTAACGTGCTTTTTGAAACACGGAGGAAACTCGGTATGTAATTATGGTCACCCATCCACGAACCAACCTCGGCAAGCACGGCTTAACGTTAAAGACCGACCCGTGCGGCTGTTATTATTTAGCCACGAGCCCCTTGTGACATTAGGTGAACCGTTCCTTTTCAATCTTGAAAGTTACACATTGTCGTGAAAAGGAACGTTTCATCTCATGTCACACGCACCATTCTACGGCGAAAGAACCATAGGACACTTCAGCAAGTGTTCTAAGCTCTGGTTAGAGAAGTGCAATTTATTGGCTGAGTTGATTAATAAAAATAGTATTTTTTCCTAATAGTCATACAGGAAACAGGTGGTCTGTATGGTGTCGGACGTAAAGAATAGCACCATCCCATGTCTTCCCGTGGGTGTCGTAAGAGGCGACTAAGGGACTTAGCAGAGAATGGGCAGCAGCGTTCTCTGTGCTTTTGTAACAACCGTACTGCGATCGCCAACCCGCCTGCCAAGCGTGGCGATTATGGCAAAACCCCCCCTTCTTGGGGGGAGGCCTATGTCAAGCAGTGGACGTCTTTCGGCTGAAATGATGATGATGATACAGGAAACATTAACATCAATCACACTCGTACTTATTAATTTAATTTCGTAGTAAATCACAAGGTAAGTTCCGTCATATAAATTGTGTTTTTTAGCAACGGAATCACAATCATCATTCGATGTGGAGATACGTGCTAGTTATAAATATGCCAATTAGATGTGGCTCGAAGATACTCCGGGTATGCTATTATATGGGTGATGGTTCCGTATTTAAAAATGTTGTACGAAGTTTACGGAATGGACGTAATGCATTGGTTTGTTTCTATTTATTTTACGAAAGGTAGCGGTATCTTAACAGCCGCTTTCTGTATCGACAAAGGCTAATAAGTCGTCATCTTAGTTTTTACTCAAAATAATTAATTTTATAATTTCTTGGTTGGGCTAGTATTATAAATTATAATAAAATATATAAAATTGGGGTATCATATTACCCAGTTACTGGGTTGTGGAGGTCAGATAGGCAGTCGCTTCATGTAAAATACTGGTACTCAGCTGCTTCCGGTTAGGCTGGAAGCGGGCTCCAAGATAGTTTGGGAAAAGGCTAGGCAGATGATGGGCTAGTTAATCAACTGTACGAAGCCAAGACTATTCCTTTTCACCAAAACCACAACCAATTATTAATGAAATTATCAGTACACTTTTGGCCATCATTTAAAACAAGAACGATATGATCGACCGAGCTTACTGGGTTTTTAATACGACTTCCGGACTCATTCCAACATTTTCTTCTAAATAAAAATCACCCAAAAAGAATACCACAACCGTTTTCCAATTACCCAAACGGTACCCCACCACAGCTAGTTACAGCCAACCGAAACAAAAGAAAATGACATAAGCGTATTGTCTAGCGGACGGAGGACCTGCGCGCACGCCGAAGTTATTGCGCGGAACGGGGGCACACACACATACACTCACACTCCTCCACCATACATGTAGGTGTGTGAGTGTGGGTGGGGTTAATACACGGTGTAATTAAAGGATGGTAGGTATGAGATCGTTTTAAGTTTACAATCAAAGCTGGTTTAGTGTATGGTTTTTCTAGTGCTTAGGAGAAGTCGGGTTTTTGGTAGTATATTAGTGGAATTTTTTGATATTCCTGTGTTGTTTTAAGATATACCGAGACATGAATCTGTGGGATTCGATTTTATTTGGATGCTTATCATCATTCGTCATCATTTCGGTCCAAAAGACGTCCACGGCTGGACATAAGCCTCCCCCAAGTGTCGCCACATTGACGTTTTGGGGGGTTTTGCCATAATCGCCACGCTTGGCAGGCGGCTTGGCGATCGCAGTACGTTTGTTACAAAAGCACAGCGAACGCTACTGCCCATTGTCTGGCAAATCCCTTAGTCGCCTCTGACGACACCCACGGGAAGATATGGGTGGTGCTATTCTTTACGTCCGACACCATACAGAGGGCTATGCTAATGACACTAATTAATTTGGTATTTATTAACGACTTGCTTGAGAAGATTCAGGTATTCTCAATAGTAGTTAATGCATGAAATAATTCAGGATAGGTTTTTTATTGGTAGAGGACAGAAAAATATAGTGTAGAAGGGACACTGACGCACAATGGGTTACCATGTATATCACATAATTCTGAACTGACCGGTTTTTTTAATAACCGCCGAAAAATTTGTAAGGATGTGGAGGGGAGTCAAAATGATGTTCTGTTGGTGAACCTTCCACCTTTTTTTTTTAGTATGGGAAATCATCAAATGACTTCTCCCGCTCTGGGCGGAGCGGAAGGGAGTGTCAGACTTGACTGACTAAAAACCCATCCATGTTCCTTCTTAGCCCTTTGTGTTCCAGGGCCACGGTATCTCTTTCGAACAACCCGCAGCCCTGGCAGGCATCAGCCCTCTCGGACCCCTTCCGATTTGCTGACATCTCCTTGAGGCGCGCGTGGAACACAAACGCGCCGTCGGCACGGCCTGTCGTCATTAGACGGACGGACGGAAAGCTTCCACCTTGTATAGTAATCTGTCTCTCTTGAGTAACAAAGCTTTTAAAATGCAAATACTTTATTATGTAAACTACGACCAAAAGAACCAATTTCTCGCCAACCGGAGACATAAACACCACATAAAAAATCGGCTCAATAATTTGTAGACGAAGGTGGAACAAACGTAAAGCTACAAACATACCCCGAGTACACACGGCGACCAATTAAGCAAAACAAACCAGTTTATGCGTATTTCTCATGGTATTGGAAATCTATACGAAGCAAGGCCATGTTATACTGGAAAAGTATAGTTTGATCTGGTTCCTGCTATGCTGATTTCCCTTAACGTAGACTCGTGATTTTTGATAGTTTCGATGCATTGTCTTTGTACAAAGACTGCTAAAATCATAACCCTTCCTTTGGCTGTAGTCGGGTAAAAATTCTAACAATCAATCGGTACTCACCTCGACAGTATCTTGGAGACACAGCCGTGCGACACGCGCAGCTGTCTGCTGATGTCGCACGGTCGCACCCCTGAATGCGCCAGCTCGACTATTCTCTGTCGCACCACGTCTGGAAGCGGTCGTCCGTTTACAAATACTCCTCCTAGTTGGTTTACTCCGCCGTGACCTGTGGAAAGGATACAGAGTTTTAGTTTACAGAGAATATTGTGAATGTTCGTTGCAACATCATCTCCATATATCTACAAGGTGTTGTTTTGCATCCTCGTCAAAATTCAGGATGTTGTCACAAAAGACATAAATAATCAATATAAATTACGGTACCTAGTAAATTATTAAAAAACACTGCGTTTTTTTGTTGTTTAAATTTGTCGATATTTCAGAATAACCCCCTTAACGTGGTTTAGGGATTATGAAATTATCGAAAAAACGTTTGAGGTTTTTTGTTTGTGTGTAACTGACGTTATAAGGCGGGGATCAGACGGCCCGTGTTTAAAACACAGGTGGTTCACAGTTACCGATTTCAGTAAATAAATAAAAAAAAGAAAATTACCTACTCATTTTATTATTGTTTCGGGTCGAGAATCATTAGCATAGTTACCTCTTAGAATTTGACGAGGTTGCAAAACAACACCTTGTATACTATACTAATAATAAAGCTGCAGAGTTTGTTTGCTTGGACGCGCTAATCTCAGAAACTACTGGTCCTATTTGAAAAATTCTTTCAGTGTTAGATAGCCCATTTATTGAGGAAGGATATAGGCTATATATCATCACAATACGACTAATAGGAGAGGAGCAGCAATGAGAAAAATGTTGCGAAAACGGGGAAAATGTGCCGCAGACGAAGTTGCGCGGGACAACTAGTAGAATAATAAAGAGAATAATGATTTATTTTACAAAGTATTGCAAAAAATCAAAGTGTACTTAAATGTACACCCACATTTAGCCAGTTATGTTTAAGGCCCATGTAATAGGATTAGACTGGAAGCCGACCCCAACATAGTTACGGAAAAGGCTGGGCAGATGATATAATAGAGGGGGAAGCTATTGCCATGAACCCGGCACAAATCCAGACTCCATGGCTGCCTTAAGCTCAGCAGTAGCGTTTGCAACCAGTATACCAAAGAGCCAGTGAATTTTTTCTTAGAAGAGTAAACAGCAGAATAGTCTGTTGTCTATGCTAATTTTCAGTCAAATGTAATCAAGAGGCTCCTGGATCTAGCTAGACTGCAACTCGATCTCGATATAGCTGATGCTGATATTAATATAATCGGTTGGGAACCGGTTGTTGTTTATTCATACACAATGCCAAATTAGATGACCTATAATAGACGCATATTGGAAAAGCTGTCTCAGAAAAAATCGGACAGGCCCTGCTTATCGGTAGAACAGTGTAAGCCAACTAAAAAAACGTCAAATTCTCAAAGGGATGCTTGAAATTTTTTTTTAGGTGACGATACTTCGTTACTGTACGGTACTGTATGGTCTCGGACGTACAGAATAGCACCATCCCATATCTTCCCGTAGGTGTCGTAAGAGGCGACTAAGGGATTTGCCAGAGAATGGGCAACAGCGTTCTCTGTGCTTTTGTGACAACCGTACTGCGATCGCCAACCCGCCTACCAAACGTGGCGATTATGGCAAAACCCCCCATGTTATGTCAATGTGGCGAAACTTGGGGGAGGCCTATGTCCAGCAGTGGATGTCTTTCAGCTGAAATGATGATGATGACTTAGTTAAAATCATCATCGGTATAGTAGCTAGACAGAAAGCTAGAGTGGTGTTATCTTAGTTGGTAGTAGTACTAATCAAATTCAGATTATATTCAGACTTTAAAGCACCATTTTTTTTAACAAGATCTATAATCTAAGAATCTAGTAATCAGTAATAAAATAACATACCTACGTATGTATGTTACTATTGATTACACAGCTGAAATCCTGTGTACACTAATATTTCTAAACAATTTATGGTATGTCTTTATTTTATTTATTTGGTTAGCCAACAATTGTTAACACAGTACATTTATAATTTCATTTTATAAGTGTAACAATTAATTATAGGCTAACACCACATGCATTAACAAACGATAATGCTATTGCTTCAAAATCTTCAACCTACTAATTCGCTGATTACCTTTCATAACATCCCAACACCGTCAAACCTCCAATACAAAGGCGTACATTATTGATGAGACTTCGGCCGTGAACCGGGTATCGACTCGCTACCGTACCCGGGCGTACCCGGGCGTATCCGGGCGTATCGGGCGTGGACCGGGTCGATCGATGGCTGTGGCTCTGTGACGTGTTGTTAGCGTTACATGCTTCGTGAAGTTGGATACTAGAATGGTTGGACACGTTCTGGAGATTACGATGTAGAAATAAGTATGCAGATTATTTCTTCTTCTTTTTATGCCTAAACTGATGTCATGCCATCGAGAAATGTCTCTCAGACATGCTGGTTTGGTGAGTCGAGTCTTCCTCAGACTCCGCTACTGATGCTTCCCTTCACCAAAGCAGGTGATAATTTAAACAATACGCACATGAATCCTAGAAATCAAGAGGTGCGTGGCTTGGGTTCGAATTTAAGGCATTTTACTTGGCAGTCACGGTGAAGGAAAACATCGTGAGGAAACCGGCATGTCCTAGAACTAAAAATTCGAAGACATGTAACACCTACCAACCAGCACTGGGCCCGCGTAGTGGAATACAGCCCACTCCCTTTCATAGAGAGGAGGCCTGTGGCCCAGAAGTGGGAACATTATAGGCTGATGTTGACATAATTATGGTCACACCACTGCTCAAAATAGAAGTAATAAATTTTTATAGGCTAATTGGTACAAGCGACATTTTTTGCGATATTGAGTTATATACATATTCGGAATCAGCAATTTTTTCTCCGTCGTTTGAGTCCGGTTTCAATTTTTTTTTACTACTTTTATGACGCTTAGCACCTACAGCAAAACATACCTCATTTCTTAGCTCATTGATCTATACGACACAAAATTAGGCAAATTTGAGGACTCGATGACTTAGGCTATTTTGATTTTTCGAACTTTTATGAGGAGTGTCGATTATGGCATTTGGCTTTTTCGCTGTAGTTGTGGTTTTGTCATTAGACCCATTTTGCATTCAACTACATTAAAAAACCGTGTCGCTTGAACCATTTTGCATTAAGTTATATTAATTGACCTAAGCTTCAATATATACTAATAATATATTAAGGGGTCATTTTGTTTCATCCTGCAGTCCCTCTAATGGGCATCTGCATCAAACTACTTCACTCTGGTGTAACACCATCATGTTGCTTACAATCATTGTGCTTATTCAACTGTCAGTTGACATGGCGCTAAATTCATTTTCTCTCGTATTGTTTTATTCTAAGTCGATGCTTGAGCCAGTTTACTGTCAGCTATTTTTTTTAAGGCAGGCATTTGAACCATTCTGCCTTTCTCAAAAAAATACAAAATTTGATGCATTTTAGGCTAACCGACATAAAATTTCCAAAATAATACACAATTAACCGCTCCGGCTCTAATGCATCTAAAAGGGCTCAAAATTTTTTGCGAGTTACTGCTCGGGCACAATTTGTTGCCTCCTAGAATTAGTTCCGAAAAAACTCACTTACAAATGTTCCACGTCGTGCTGTATCTATGGTTTTACCCTCTATATTTTCTGTATTAAATTCCGCGTCTATGGCAAAAACAACGAGAATATCAGCCGTACAAAATTAAATGTCAAAAAAGTTTTAAACGTCAGTCAGGTGTCAAGTTTCATTCTGTGTAACACTGTGTATGTTGTGATGTGAAGTTCCCTGGATTTAAAACGTGAGTATTATTTTATTTTAACCCAATGTATATAGTGTTATATATCAAAATAAACCTCATTAATCAAGCTTTAAGAATATCTAAAAACATCGTAGGTTCAAAGTCTGTTGAAACGATAATATCGAAATGTAAAAATGGCGCCATTGCGATCGTCGTATTTTGATAATGTTTTTATAAAAATTATTGCAAAAATAGTTAAAATAGTGCTCGTAATATGAAAATTACTTCAATTAAGTAATTATTAGTGTCTCCGCAATATAAAACAGTAAAATAAAACGAAATCTTATCGAATTTTTTACGTAAACACGACAAAATCAGTAGGTATCGAATCGAATGATAGGAGTGTTGATTATTTTGGGTGATTGTGCTACTAACAAAGTGCCTAACTAGGGACATATGGGTATTAAAACAAAGCTTATATAGTCTAGTTTAATTATAAATAGGTTTTATTGACACAAACTACAATTCTTGTTGGAAAAACTTAACATTCTTATTGGAGAAACTGACATACAACACATATTCTCAAGTTCTCATTTTTTTCTAAGTACTTATATTTAGTTGTTGTAATTCGTTTTAACATATAAAGATTCTGTATACTTTCAGCTATACACACGTATTTTTTGTTTTGGTGTAGCTGCAGTAGTTTACGAGAAAAAAAGCTTTAAATGGAAAGTGGCACGGGGCGCTCGCGCGGCAAAAATGTGAGCGGGAGCGGGGGCGGGAGCATGTGTCACGTGACACATTTGTGGGGGAGTTTAAGCGGAATCATTACCTTAGTTACCTCCTTGAATTTGACAAAGATGCAAAACAACACCTTGTATTTCAGGGTCCATATAGTCATTCACCGCACTCATCATCGTCTGCCTAGCCTTTTCCCAAACTATCTTGGGGTCGGCTTCCAGTCTAACCGGATGCAGCTGAGTACCAGTATTTTACATGAAGCGACTGCCTATCTGACCTCCACAACCCAGTAACTAGGAGGTAATACGATACCCCATGGTAAGACTGGATGTCAGACTTTTAGCTTCTGCAATGACTACTCGTAACGACTGTCAAAGATCTACAAATGACAGCCGGGACCAACGGCTTAACGAGGAAACTCGATATGTAATTATGGTCACCCATCCACGGACCAACCTCGGCAAGCACGGCTTAACCTTAAAGATCGACCTGGGTGGCTGTTATTATTTAGCCACGAGCTCCTCCACCGTACACCGTACTCACCGTACTCGTTATTCACCGTACTCTAAATCAAATCATTTTTACGTATCTACTTGACTGTCTCATTGGCTACTAGTCACAAGCGCAACTGCGGACCATAAGATCCTGGTTTCGATTTCCTGTTCGGGTAAAGTGTTATTGGGTTTTTCCATTAGGAATTTCTCAGTAAAAACCTTGCTTGGAGGTGTACCCGGTTGATGGCAATAAACTGGCCCCCTATTACATGAACATTTATAAACATTTCCACATTAAATATATAAACTTGAACACTATTGTGTAGAATCTGGTTCTTCTAACCCAACAGACAGATGTGTTGCTGGGGAGTTTGTTCCGCCACTTCTTCTTCCCAGCTAAAACACTACGAAGTGGCGAAGGGCGGGCGTTTTGGGGGACTGTCTCTTTAATTTTGACGTTCAAAAAGTGCTGATTATCAGCCTAATTTGAATTTAATTATAGACTTAAACTTAACTGGTGAAACCTGGGTGTACTAGTTAGGTACGCCTCTGCCAAACCATTCGGGGATTACTTAGCGTGATGTTATGTTATGCTATAACATTAAAGTCTATGTAAGAGTTAAACCAAAGGCTTGTACCAGTACAAACAGAATTGTTTTTGTAAACAATAAATAACGCCGAGCCGCGAACGTTGCCAAAATAGTGTTATTTATCGTCATCCGCTTGTAATTTGGTTATTTATACATTGTTTATTTTGTGCCTTACTGTACGCACAGCGACAAGTACAAGTATTATAAAAACCAGTTTATGCGGATCTCTCATTATGCGGAAAATTTATACAAAGCTAGATCATGTTATACTGGAAAATTATAGTCTACTGCTGTACGTCTTCTTTCGAGCGGGTCGATCGAAATCTAAATTGTCTCGGCCCAGAACTGAGACACTAGTTTGGCGCCCTCTGTAGCGTCCATCAGTTCCTGTAATATACAAACAGCAGGACACGCAGGACTCGATATTGAGTGCCCCATCGTTTGTGGGCACACATCTTACAGTACAGCAGTACTGTACTGTAAGATGGCTATAAGAGTAGCCGGACACCCAAGATACTATGGCTGGACTGTGTGAAGAATGATATGGCTAGAGATGAGGTGTCTGATGAGATGATGAGTGATAGAGAAGTATGGAGGAAGCAGACTTTATTTTTACTCAGTCACTTTTATCGCAATAACACAACAGCCGTATGAAATTCGCGCGCGCGTGCTTCTGTGACCCATCAGCTGGTAGCCGCGTTATGCCGTTGTGTCTCATTACTATCGTTCCGTGGCACAGTATAGGCAGAGCACTCACACGGCTCTCAACACCGTATTTCATATGGCTTGTACTATTGTGATAAAAGTATATGAGAGAAAAAAAAATCTTTGGGAAAGTAGTTTGTTATCATGAGTACAATCACGTGTTTAAGTATCGCTCACTAATTACGAGCCACTCGATATACAAAGCGAGGCTATTTTATATTGGAAATATATAGCTTGATGTCGCTCCGTGAGTTTACTAAGGTCTTTATTAATAACTAAAACTAAAATCAATAAAAACAATCATACTCACTTAAACATTAGTAACTATTTTACTCACTGAAACCAATCAAATTACCGTAGGACCAATTTTCCAACCTCTCCATATTACACCAACATAGAATGAACGCTAACAAGGCAAGGTACAAATAAGGCTTTATTTTAGGCAGTAATTAAACGTAATAGCAAACAAGATGGCGGGCCGGAAGCTGGGGAAGCGACGGTACCGACAGATTGTAAAGGTGATACGAGAATAAATTATGGTGAATTGGTGAGTGAATAATAATATATTAAAGAGTTTTCACGTAACGGTTTTACGGTAAATCCTTATAAATATTATAAACGAGCTGTGCCCACGACAACGTACGCGTGGAATTTAACAAAAACGTTTTTAATAAGTAGTTTTTTTCTAAAATAGAAGTAACCAGAGTTACTCTTTATTACATCAGCTATCTGCCAGTGAAAGTCCCGTCAAAATCGATCTAGCCGTTCAAGAGATTAGCTGGAACAAACAGACAGACAGACAGACAAAAATTGTAAACTAAAATATTTTGTTAAATACCGTATATATACGTTCATATGCATGTAGTAAAAAGAGGTTATTTTAATATTACAAACAGACACTTCAATTCAATTGTATACATATAGATGTTTAGAAGATGTATAGATGCGAAAGTAAGTTTTTTGTTTATTACCTCTTCACGTTTAAACCACTGAACCGAACATCTGGAAATTTTGCAGTACCTTCCATCCCGAAATAAAGTACTGTTCCCGAGGAAAACAACAATAACGTTCTTATGATAATAGATGGCGCCATGTGTCCGAGACGGTTATTGTCAAATTCTAAATTTACGCGAACGAAGCCGCGGGTTAGGGCGGGGTTAAAATAAAATTAACATTGATCTTTTAACAAATTAATCATATAAATATGTTATCTAGGATCTAGCATACAGTTGACTGGCAAGAAAAAAGGTATCTGATGAGATAAGTAGTAATAGAGAAATATGAAAGAAGAAGACATGCTGCACCAAATTGGTATAAGGGTAAGAGCATGATGATGATCTGTACACGGTTTTTAGAGACTGTAATTTAAAATATTTTTTCTCTCTTTTATCTTTTTTTTATGATTTACAATTAAAAGAAGTTTGCTGGTGTCATCTTTGTTTGTTACATTCTAAAATCTTAAAAAAATAACAATTTTTTTCTGTCTATGTCACAGTCCATTCCATTCCACCCCGATTCAATTCAATAAGGCTAATAATACTTTAAAATATCATAAATTGACAAAGAAATACAACTGTTTCTAGCTGACCATTCAGAAAAAAAAACCGCAATCTTGATCTACAATTAATTTATCTTGCCGACAGTACTCCCCAACGTCTACGACGCTCCAGTATCTCTCACCAGGTGTCCAGCCACTCAGCCCCCTCACAGACGTTACAGTCCTTGGAAAATATGTATCTGGGTCAATGAGAATAACTTCGGGAGTTCTCTAGAGATTGTTTTAGTAAATAAAATAAAAAAAACGTTTCAGGTCATTGACCCATATTAGTTACACAACAATACAAATAAAAATGTCAATGTTCATGCAATAAAAATATAGAAATAATTAAAATAAAACAAAACAAAATGAAACATGACAATGAATTTAAATGAAGAAATGAAGTTATGTCAAGTCGTTTAGTGGTAATGTTGATATTTTAAGAGGTTAAAAGATGAATTTTGCTATTTGTTTTTAGTACTTGGATTTCGTATTCTTGCCGACTAAGTAGGCGTTCTGTATGGTGTCGGACGTAAAGAATAGCACCATCCCATATCTTCCCGTGGGTGTCGTAAGAGGCGACTAAGGGACTTGCCAGAGAATGGGCAACAGCGTAATCTGCGCTTTTGTAACAACCGTACTGCGATCGCCAACCCGCCTGCCAAGCGTGGCGATTATGGTAAAACCCCCCTTATGTGAATGTGGAGTTGGGGGAGGCCTATGTCCAGCAGGGGACGTCTTTCGGCTGAAATGATGATGATGATGATGACCTAGAGACAGATGGACGGACGGACAGCGAAGTCTCAGTAATAGGGTCCCGTTTGACCCTTTGGGTACGGAACACTAAAAATCAAGCTTAAAAAATCAAAACGCGAAATAGTCCGTAAAGTTATTTTGAAATGAGACCGTCCCTCTCAACGGAAATGACAGCGGAAGTTCTCCCCCCACCCACATCAAAATTGGATGCGCTGTCCAGTTTTATGGTACGGGTATCCATAACTAAGCATGTATATATGTTTATGGACACTTTTATGGGTATATGAAGCCATGGGACTTGTTTATACGATTTAATTTTGAGTGAGTGTTGCCACGTTGTGTGGGGAGATTGTGATTCGAATCTGATTTGATTGTTGTTTTAATTTGAATCCTGTTGCTGTTACAATTTGTGTTACTGTGCGAGTGAAGTGTTATTACATTATGTAGTTTTAAGGTTTTATTTACTAACACAAATTGTATATTATCATATGTCTGTAAGGTCTAGAGGAGGATCTATGTGCCAAATTTGCTTGAAAATAAATGTATATTGTTGTTGTTACGGGGTCAAAGTTTTAGTAAAGCATTGTTGATTTTGGTTGGGTAAAAGCCGCCATCTAATTTCGTAGTCTATGTCATTTGTGCACCCCTTTCCAGTTTTAAAATTTTAAGGAATCCTGTTTATTTGTAGCTTTATCTTCAAGGCTTGGTGTGTGGAGCTTTTATAAACTGTCTCAATTTGTGTTGTTATTTGGGTAGAATGGGTGTAAAATACCCTTACTCGTAGACGAAAAGCACTTGTTCCCCCGTCATTGCGTTTTTTTTTTGTTATACAGCGTACCCTTTTTAGGGTTCCGTAGCCGAATGGCAAAAAACGGAACCCTTATAGATTCGTCATGTCTGTCTGTCTGTCTGTCTGTCTGTCCGTCCGTATGTCACAGCCACTTTTTTCCGAAACTATAAGAGCTATTCTTTTGAAACTTGGTAATTAGATGTATTCTGTGAACCGCATTAAGATTTTCACACAAAAATAGAAAAAAAAAACTATTAATTTTGGGGTTCCCCATACATAGAACTGAAAACCAAAATTTTTTTTTTCATCTAACCCATTCGTGTGGGGTATTTATGGATAGGTCTTCAAAAATGATATTGAGGTTTCTAATATCATTTTTTTCTAAACTGAATAGTCTGCGCTCTAACTTCTAAAGTAAGAGGAGGAAAATTCTGAAAATATTTAGGATTGTAGAACGTAAAAAAAACTATCAACGAAAATTGGTTTCAATAAGATATGATGTTTAGTTTTTGAGATATGGGACTTTTTCATCAAACTGCAGCAGTAACTTTGTTTTTCATTAACATACTATGAAAAACCAATTTAGTTTTGCGGTTTAGTGGAAGTTTACAACTAATACAACTAATGAATTACAGTTCAAAATATTGTTTGGGGCTATGGAACCCTGTGTGCGAGAAAGACTCGCACTTGGCCGGTTTTTTTTACGAATGGAAGATCATCAAATCACCCCCCTTCTGCTCTGGGCGGAGCGGAAGGGATTGTCAGACTTGTACTGACTAAAACCCATCTATGTTCCTTCTTAGCCCTTTGTGTTCCAGTATGTAATGTATCGGCGTGTTTCTATCTTCTTCCACAGACGTTTTCAATTTGACAACTTTTTTGTATAGGTACCTATACCTCGTAACAAGAAAGTAAAACTCCCTACCCCAAAGAGCATACAGTGTTA
Source organism: Cerastis rubricosa (assembly GCA_949152445.1). Taxonomy (NCBI): domain Eukaryota; kingdom Metazoa; phylum Arthropoda; class Insecta; order Lepidoptera; family Noctuidae; genus Cerastis; species Cerastis rubricosa. Next base: position 13,620,823 of record OX424549.1, read on the forward strand.
ATTCCTATACACTGCTATAATTACCGATAACTACACAAGTGCAAGGACGCGCCGGTCATGCGCCAGCGCAGCCCCTCCAAATGTCGAGCGTTGACGTCACAGCACTATAAAGTGTGCCCTTTGAATCTATAGGTATTTACATAACATCACGCCGGTAATCCCCGTGGGCTTAGGCAGAGGCGTACTTAATAGCACACCCACATTTCGCCAAGTCCAAGTTTAAGTCCCATGTAAAAGGGGGGTGCCAATTGCCATCAACTGGGCACGAATCCAGGTTCCGTGGCAGCTAACAACGACGCAGACTATCTACTATCTACCTACTATTTGTTCTAGATTTATCATGTAAGTGTAAGTACTGTCTAGGATCTATGCCTGCATGATGCATTTGTACTAGGTTCATCATTGTCTGCGCTTGAATAGTGAGCGAGGCTGCAGGAAACCATCTTAGGAAAAAAGACCTGGAGTGGAGACCAAAAACGTGATAGAGGAATGTGGGAAGTTAACCAAATAGGTGGACAGTCGACCTCGTTAAAGTGGCTGGAAGAAACTGGCCGACTGGATGGATAGCCATGATACAAAACCGCCAATAGTGGAGAGATTTGGAAGAGACCTACACTCAGCATTGGGTGGCCAAAGAAAGAAGAAATCGGGCATGCTATTTTTAAAATCAATCTGAGGCGATCCCAATAGTTCCGCCAATGTCGGATGATTAAAACTTGGGATAGATACCTTTAAGATGTCTCTCTTTAAAACTAAATAACGTTTTAGGCCAGACGGTCCATGTCCACTATGGTCTTATAGCCATCGACCCCTCGAGGGTAGGAGCATACAGGTGCAAGGCCACACCGGTCATGCTCCACAGCACCCCCTCGGTAGCCTGTCACTTTTTGTAAGCATTTATAATTAGTAACCTTTTTCCAAGTAGTGTGCAGGTATTATTTAAACTTTTTCAAAGGAATTGCGATCTTTTTGTTGAGGTTCGTGCTGTGTTTTTAGTATTAGATGTTGTAACGTATTTTTCTTCGGTGGATGACGGTTTTCTATGAAATATGTTGTGGTGTTTTTTTTTTTTATGGCCGTAGATCAATGAATATGTTTAGCTCAAAATTCAGCTACGTGCACTTCACTTACGCACCATTATTCTCTTACCCCTTTCACAATTAATTTAGGGTCGGCGCAGCATGTCTTCCTGTTCCATACTTCTGTATTACTCGTCATCTCATCAGAAACCTCCTTTTTTGCCATATAATTCTTCAAACAGTCCATCCTTCGTTTTTTGGTCTTCCTCTACTCTTATACCCATGCACTTTCATACTCCAAACTTTCCTCACCGATCTGGTTATAAAGTCAACAAGTGCTGAGGAGGGCCATGTGGTGGAAACTCTAGCTTTGGAAACTGGAATTGATTCTTAAGATGAGCAAAACGCCGCACTGACAATTGCAAGTGGCAAGTAAATAATTCAAGCATTTCTATAACAGTAGTTAGATGAGCAGATAGGATGTAATCGATGACGACTGGGATTTTTATTCAAAAGCGTAAGTAATCAATAGAGCACGGAATAAAAAGACATCCTTAAAAGATACACTTTTAGAAAGTTTTAATTAAGTATTTCTTAGAAGATAACATAACAACACACCGGCAATTCTCGAAGTTTTCCGCAGAGATGCATTTTGCGAGTTATGTTTAAGTCTCAAGTAATTGGAGAGAGCCTATTGTCATCAACCGGGCGCATATCTAGACTCGTGGCTGCTACTGAAAAATTCCTGATGGAAAACCCAATTACAATTGGCCCGACTCGGGAATCAAACCCAGAACCTCTTGGATTGCGAATATCTAACTAACGAGGCAGTCCAATGCAGTCTTTGAAGATAACCAATGAAGATAACCTGGCATAACACAACCAAAGCTTATTGTATTACAACAAAAAAAGTATTCGAGTTTTCAAGATTATCACCATCTAGCAGACCCACCTCAAGGATTTATTTCAATAGACCACTAAAAACTGCACAAAACGAAAAGCTACAGTCCCAGACACAAGGCATAATAACTTGTGAAAGTACCTACTGTAGTTGCCCATTCCTGTACTGTAGTTGCCGTAGATCTCTATGGAGAAGAATGGGCAAGAAACTCCATGGACACTCTTATATATCACAATATTGTTACAAAATCTTGGTTACATCATTCATGTTGAGAATTATATATACCTATATGAGAACGATGTAGAAATACGTGCAAGTTAAGAGTGTCCAGAGTAAAAGATTATTAGCTTCTCTCTCTTTTATTATTACGTGTTTGATTTGTAAATTAATAGCGTTTAAGTTAATTAGGTTTACTATATCAAATGATTCTAATTTGATCACTTTAAGAAGTTAAATATTGTTTTTAAAATCTGTTGTCCTGTTGTTTGAGCTCCTTCTTGCCTGTGATACAGGATTGTCCTAGTACAGGCATCGTACATTGTGAGACCTACATTATTTAATTAAGATTATTTTGTATTTGACCCATTTTTGGTTCTGAATAAAGATTTATTAACTATTATTATTCTCAAGACATCAAATCAAACCACAGCATTAATTAATAAAACTAAAGCATTATCATTCGCCTGATCCCATAATAACCAATCTAAAATAAAAATGATAACCATCACATCTTCATAATTCCCAGCATTATCCTTATAACTCCGTACGATATAACCATGGCATCCTATAAAAATAAATATGTGTGTTTTGCGAACCATGACCGAGAGGGATCGTCCTTTGTTTCATGGGAATTCTATGGGAATGCGCGTTTTTATGTTCCCAACGCCCATCTGCTGAAATATTTTGAGTGTTTGTTGCAAAGGTTTTTGGGGTTATGGTAAATATTGTATTATAGTTTGCGGTTATGGGGTATGAGGTGTCTTATGCTAAATAAAGTGTCGTCCATGTTCTATTTGTTAGTCTGTTACACATCAATAGGTATATTGCAGTTTCAATCCATAACTAGCGGTCGATTCGAGGTTCATCATCATCATTTCAGCAAAAAGACGTCCACTGCTGGACATAGGCCTCCCCTAAAGCCACATTGACATAAGTGGGTTTTGCCATAATCGCCACGCGTAGCAGGCGGGTTGGCGATCGCAGTACGGTTGTTACAAACGCACAGACAACGCTGCTGCCCATTCTCTGGAAAGTCCCTTAATCGGCTCATACGACACCCACGGGAAGATATGGGATGGTGCTATTCTTTACGTCCAACACTATACAGAACCGATTCGGGGTTACTCCAAATCAAACAGCATCGATATACATTGTCACTGTCTAAATGGAGTCTCGAATACCGAAGTTGTTTGGACATGGCTCGAGGCGGAATACTGACTCCACAAAGGAGCGTCTAGTGGTACGGGGCAGAATAGCATACACCATGCGAGGTCCTGTTACATGAGTTTGCCAGACTGTCATCTGATGGAACCAAATGTAAAAGAATTTGAGGTGAACTAATAACTGCAGCTACCTTTTAACATCGTGACCATGTCCGTTCTATCAAGAGCAAAGCGAAGACACATTCGATTTAATTAATAAAATCTAAATCATTGTTGGCATTATGACAATCATGTCGTACCTTGGCATTTATTGTCTGTCCAACGCAATACTTACAATACTATTTAGCAATCTGGTACGTATTACTGTTAACATAAAAGATAACTTTGTTCCGAGATTATTTGTAATACTTATGTATGCATCATTTATGCTTCTTTGGCAGTCGTTACGAGTAGTCAGAAGCCACAAGTCTGATATCCAGTCTTACCAAGGGGTATTGTATTACCCGTTATTAGGTTATGGAGGTCAGATAGGAGTCGCTTATGTTAAATACTGGTACTGAGCTGCATCCGGTTAGACTGGAAGCCGACCCCAAGATAGTTTGGGAAAAGGCTAGAGAGATGATGATGATGTATGCTTCATTTATAGCCTATTTTCAACCAATCTGTTTTTACCATATTTTCCTCAATAAACAACGTTTCACCATTTCTGTTCTCACAAAAAAAAACCTTATTTTCTTTCACGGGAAAATTAACGTTAATAAATACAATAATAAACTCTCAGAGATAATAAACTACAGACGTGCACGGTCAGACCGGAAGTGAGATTACCATGCGACGACCGGATGCGCGCCCGACGCCATTGTGTCAGCCATCTTGAATTAAACGTAAAAAGCTTTTGATGATATTTTGTAACGTTTTTGTGTTGTTGTGGGATATGTTTGTTTGTAGGTGAAGTATTTTTAGCCTAGCAAATGATTTGATTTGTTCTGTATGGTGTTGGACGTAAAGAATAGCACCATTCCATATCTTCCCGTGGGTGTCGTAAGAGGGGACTAAGGGATTTTCCAAAGAATTGGCAGCAGCGTTCTCTGTGCTTTTGCAACAACCGTACTGCGATCGCCAACCCGCCTGCCAAGCGTGGCGATTATGGCAAAACCTCCCTTATATACACTTGGGGGAGGCCTTTGTCCAGCAGTGGACGTCTTTCGGCTGAAATGATAATGATGTAATGATTTCAAAATATTTTCATTCATGTAAGCCTATGGCACTTACGAAACTATAGAAGGAAGGTGCACAGCTCCAAATTGTCGTTCACTTTGTAAAAGAACCGGTAGAAAACTAGTTTTTGTCTTTAAAACAGTGATTTCAAAACAGAACTTATTAGAAAATATTGTGGCTCCAAAAACTAACAACCAGTCTTACCATAATTATAACTTAACCCAACACTAAGTTGTAGAGGTCAGATAGGCAGTCGCTCTATGTAAAATATGTACTGCTATTCAACCGCATTTGGTTAGACTGGAAGCCGAACCCAGTTGGGAAAAAGTCTAGGCAGGTGATGAATTTATTTACTTAGGATGCATCAGTATCACTGTTTCAATCTTGTAAGTACATTATCAAGTAATTTAGCACAAGTGGTCAGTCTTAAGCAACAGAAGAATTAAGTTTAGATAAAATTCTCGTCTGCTACAACCTTGTGATGTTTCTCAACTTTGAACATTGTTGCATCGGTTCTGATTGTAACGTGGATTACTTTTTGTCTGTTTCTTTATCAGATTTGTTAGTTTTTAACTGTTTTCCTGCAGGATCCCTAATCAACATCTTACACATAGAAGAAGAGACCATTAGTATTGCGCTTGCTTTTTGCAGCTTACAATTTTTTTTAATACTGAATTGGCTTGCGTTTCTCGTGCGAGGTCTACCGCGTCGCCTTCTGGTTGTGTCAGGGCTCCACATCGTGGAGTGTTTGCCTTCAATACAATTACAGTGATGATTTACTTAAATAATCTATGCAAACCAAATGCCTACCTAATGTAACTATGCAACACTATAATTTGCAATAAATATTAACGTTTTACATAACTGGCAATAAAAAAAATATATGTTAATAACACGTACGAGGGCGACGCAACCTAACCAGTTGGTTACAGCAACCAACCAAACCGCCTTTCTAAAATCTCAACAATTACCCAGCAAAACTGGTTTCAAAACGTAAAAGATCTACTTGATATGTGCGTGAGCGCATTGCTGTCGACCAATCAGAGGCGTGCGTTTGAACGTGTGCGTTTAGAATCATGAACACGTGTGGAACAGGCGTGTGTCATTTGTTTGAATGTGTGCGTGAGTCTCATGTTACAATCAAAGTTGGTTTTGCTGTCGTTGCGTTTGAATTTAGACTTTATTCTCTGGTGTTTTTCAGTACTAGTGTATGTTTTTCATGTGTGGTGATGTATTGGTAAAGCAAAGTCGTTCACTCTAGCTCTATGTAAGTGTAATTTCGTGATCTATGGTTGTTTGACGTTGAGTCACTTGCAGGAAGTATGAAATTTGGTAGTTTTTTGTATGTGTGTCCTAATTTTATTGTTTGAATGCGACACTGTAATGGCCGCTGTGGTTTATGATTTGAATGGTTTCCTGTATTTTTCTAATGTATGATGACGATTTTTTAAGTATTTTCGTGCGTTATTGTTCTGGGTGTGGAGATGATTTATTTGCTCATTATTCTAATGTTAATATGTTTAAAAAAACTCCGATGTTTTTGGTATTTAATATTTTTCTTTGTTATTTTAATGTTTGTTCCTAGCTAGACCAATTCTTTTGTCTACTGCCGAGGTGATTTGATTGGCTGTCGTTATTTTGGATAGCCAATCAAAACAGCCGTTTTGACATCAGTAAGTAATTATTAAACGACGATACGAGGTTAGAAACCGTCTTTTTTTGCAATAGTTTTGTTTTAGAGTAGGGGAAGGTTGCGATCATTGGACTAGTGCTTTCATTGGACCACCAAGGTATTTCCAAAACTGTGCAAGCTAGCAACACCCAAACTAGTCGAAACGAGTCCCTGGCAACACAGTTGCACCCCCCTCTTACCCCAGTGACGCTGCGGCACATCTCGAGGAGTGACGCGTGTGGTTGTGATTGCGACGGCCAAAATCTTATAATTTCGCTCAGAACAATTTGACGTAAGTATCATTGTATTCATATTTGTCTGCGTGCACTGTTATGAAATATCGGATAGTTTATTTGAGATTCCATGAGTATTGTTACTTTTTGGCTATTCATGACCATGTGTATTTTAGTTTAGTTTTTCTTAACCAGTACCTGGTTGCCATCAATGGACCTCAAGACAGTTCCACCGTTGGACCGGTCCAATCATAGTACCTAACTTTTGATCGTTTTTTTTGGTCATAATAATTATATAAATTTAAAATTCCAGAATGTCGCCAAATAAAAGAAAGTACTTTGCATGGAATGAAACAATCGGTAAGGAAACAAAGAGTTGGTTTAAATGAAGCAAGAAGAATATATGGAGTGCCGAAAGAAACGAAGGTTAGATGGATTTAACCAGAAAGCTAAAGAACACGTCCAAATAACTTGAGGAACTCAGGTTCCTAAAGTGGCCTCCCTTCAGAATTAGAGCAGGAGCTTTTATTTATTTTAGGAAATAAATTGATAATAATAATTAGTTGCCTCGAATGGACCTCTAGAACAAATTTCTCGAAGTCCATTGATGGCAACTTGGTGGTTCAATGAAGGTGCTCATGGTCCAAAGAAGGCAACAGCCCAAGATTCAGTTTTCTTCGTTTATATAAAAAAGTGTTAGCCCGAATTGTTTGAGAGTTTGATTATTACAAATAAAGATCTTACGAAATAAAAATAATAAACTGCTTTCATTTTAACACTTATACTTTTTGAGATATGAGGTCATAAAGTTAAGTGGTCCATTCATAGCAACCTTCCCCTAAGCTAGTTTATTATCATCGTCCTTATTCTAATTTGCTCAGGACTTTTTGAGTTTACTGTGCTTTACCTACCTATATATAAGTTCTATTTTGAAATACCTATGTAGATATCTAACTTAAATATGTTTGACTTAATTATTATACAAAATCATGAACCTTACAGAATAAATTCTGCTGTTGAAAACTGCACCAAATTCCATTGGGGCTTAGAAGACCCAGGTATGCAGTTACACTGATTAACTGGGTTGTGGAGGTCAGATAGTCAGTCGCTCTTTGTAAAATACTGGTATTCAGCTTCATCCGGTTAGACTGGAAGCCGACACCAACATAGTTGGGAAAAGGCAGACAGATGATGACGTATGCGGTGGCACAGACAGACAGACAAAGCGATTTTATTATACCTATATGGAAACTGGTAATTATTGACCGATACTTAAACACGTGATTATACTCATGATAACAAACAACTTTCTCAAAAAAATATTTTTTTTATACTCATGATGATCATCTGATGAGGAGCTCGTGGCTAAATAATAACAGCCGCACAGGTCGATCTTCAAGGTTAAGCCGTGCTTGCCAAGGTTGGTCTGTGGATGGGTGACCATCTTTACATACCGAGTTTCCTCCGTGCCTCGGAAAGCACGTTAAGCCGTTGATTCCGACTGTCATTTGTAGATCTTTGACAGTCGTTACGAGTAGTCAGAAGCCGAAAGTCTGACATCCAGTCTTACCAAGGGGTATCGTATTACCCAGTTACTGGGTTGTGGAGTTCAGATAGGCAGTCGCTTCATGTAAAATACTGGTACTCAGCTGCATCCGGTTTAGACTGGAAGCCGACCCCAACAAAGTTTGGGAAAAGGCTAGTCAGATGATGTATGACACAGGAGTCTCATACGAATTTCATACGGCTGTTGTATTATTGTGGTCACTAATTACCACTAAATACTCAGTTTAAATGAAGGTATAGGGGAAGGTTGCGATCATTGGACTAGCGCTTTCATTGGACCACCAAGGTATTTCCAAAACTGTGCAAGCTAGCAACACCCAAACTAGTCGAAACGAGTCTTTGGCGACACAGTTGCACCCCCCTCTTACCCCAGTGACGCCCAGGCACATAGCGAGGAGTGACGCGTGTGGTTGTGATTGCGACGGTCAAAATCTTATAATTTCGCTCAGAACAATTTGACGTAAGTATCATTGTATTCATATTTGACTGCGTGCACTGTTATGAAATATCGGACAGTTTATTTGAGATTCTATGAGTATTATTACTTTTTGGCTAATCATGACCATGTGTATTTTAGTTTAGTTTTTCTTAACCAGTACCTGGTTGCCATCAATGGACCTCAAGACAGTTCCACCTTTGGACCGGTCCAATCATAGTAACTTTTGATTGTATTTTTTTGGTCATAATAATTATATAAATTTAAAATTCCAGAATGTCGCCAAATAAAAGAAAGTACTTTGCATGGAATGAAACAATCGGTAAGGAAACAAAGAGTTGGTTTAAATGAAGCAAGAAGAATATATGGAGTGCTGAAAGAAACGAAGGTTAGATGGATTTAACCAGAAAGCTACAGAACACGTCCAAATACTGAGTTCCGAAAGTGACCTCCCTTCAGAATTAGAGCAGGAGCTTTTATTTATTTTAGAAAATAAATTGATAATTATAATTAGTTGCCTCGAATGGACCTCTAGAACAAATTTCTCGAAGTCCATTGATGGCAACTTGGTGGTTCAATGAAGGTGCTCATGGTCCAAAGAAGGCAACAGCCCAAGATTCAGTTTTCTTCATTTATCTAGTAAAGGGTTAGCCCGAATTGTTTGAGAGTTTGATTATTACAAATAAAGATCTTACGAAATAAAAATAATAAACTGCTTTCATTTTAACACTTATACTTTTTGAGATTTGAGGTCATAAAGTTAAGTGGTCCATTCATAGCAACCTTCCCCTACGTATCTGTTGAGATGACAAGCAATAGAGAACTGTTGAAGAAGAAGACATACTGCGCCGATCCCAAATAAATTGGGATAACGGCAAGAGAATGATGACTAGGTTTAAATAAACATCATAGATACTCTTTCACACTCATCTCTAATTCTGTGTGGAGTTGTTGAAGACGTACACCACTAATTGATGGACTGTGTTCGGTATGAGTCTGGGAGAAATGATTTGTTTAGGGTCTTTGAGGTTGAACAGACTTGAAGTAGGCACATTCCATAAAATCCTGGCTCAACCAAATGGCGATGAGGCGAAGAGTCGGTTTAGGTTAGGGCCATGAGCCCAGATATGATGATGAGAGAAATGTGTATTTAGGGTACGATGGGTCTGACATACGCATTGCGATTATAAATGTCCCTAAAAAATAAAGAAAAAAAAAACTCTAATTCATTCGTCGTAAACTCACTGTTAGCCACCCATCCATCTTTCTGCCTGCCTATTACATAACCTTTCTAGCATTAGAAATTGCAATCAAACCTCTTTTGTGTTTTTTAATGTGTTTTTTCTCTTCATTTAAAACCTTTTTTTGGAAAGTAAGTTTAACGAGAATATCAGGCCAGACTTTCGCGTTAATTAAAAAGATTATGATTATAGTTAACTTTTATCTGTATTGTACTATATAACTTTCACTGCAGTAAATATGTAAGTAGATATGTAACACCGTGTATCGTCACGCTATGTAAGTATATGGTGTAAACAGAAATGAAGGTATTTTACTGATGGTGTTTCAAGAGATATGCATCTTTTGTAGCAAACTGTGATCAGAATCAGCTTTGTTAATAAATGTAGGTATTTGCTTCTGTATGGTGTCGGACGTAAAGAATAGCATCATCCCATATCTTCCCGTGGGTGTCGTAAGAGGCGACTAAGGGATTTGCTAGAGAATGGGCAGCAGCGTTCTCTGTGCTTTTGTAACAACCGTACTGCGATCGCCAACCCGCCCGCCAAGCGTGGCGATTATGGCAAAGCCCCCGTTATGTCAATGTGGCGTCACTTGGGGGAGGCCTATGTCCAACCGTGGACGTCTTTCGGCTGAAATGATGATTATGATTTGCTTCTGAACTCTCTTCTTGTACAGAGAAGGCTTTATAAAGCACTGATGGAAAATGTCGTGAGGAAAGTTTTGAGTATGAATGTGGATGGGTATAGTGGTAGAGGAAGACCAAAGAAACGATGGATGTGAAGGATGATATGGCAAGAAAGGAGGTATCTCATCATATGACAAGTACTTAATAGGTATGGAAGTAGATGACATGCTGCGCCGACCCCAAATAAATTGGGATAAGGGCAAGACAATGATGACTGACTCGGGCTTAATTCTAGATGACGATTCCGAAATACCTAGAAAGTCTTCCTTCAGCCTAAGATACCAGCTTGAGATTCAGTTTACACCCATATTACGCCATTTATGTCTAAATCCCAAATAATAGGGGGCGAGGCTATTGCCATCGACCGGACACAAATCCGGACTCCGTGGCTGCTACTGAAAAATTCCTGATGGAAAACCTCAATAACACTTTGCGCGACCCGGGAATCGAAGCAAGGACCTCCTGCTCAGCAGGGCACTAGACTAACGAGTTTTGACGATGTTTTAAGAATTGGACTAAAAATACTGATTAGCACTTGCTATAGTAAATAATTTTTATTGCGATACCTATCATACTAAGAGGCGGGTGCTTGAACCTTTCGACAAATAAATATTAATTCATAAAAATAATCATGACCTTAATTTTTACAGTTGATTGTACTTAAATTACTTGACCAATAGCGTATTTGGCAATTTTCGTAATTTGACAAACAAACGATTTGACGAAACTACAGCTTTCACCAAATTCAAATTTGACGAATTGCCGATTTGATGAATATCAGACATGACCAATGTCGTTCAACCCTCCCAATCTTGTGCAAAACTAGATCACAATTTTCAAACCTAAGCTGTAAACCTACTTTTATTTGATTTTGAATAAATGCTCTAAAAATATTCTCTACAAGTCTCTTTAATCAACAGGATCATTGTTTGTGCTGAATCTCTCAGAAAAACAAGCGCTGGATACTTTGGAAAGGAGAATGGCAGTATACCAACTAAAATTACCTTTTCAGTGGTACCTATTTCTTACACAGCCTTTTATACTACCTGTTTTAAATAGTAACAACGCAAAATTACCTAAATACCTACTCAAAAACTAGTTATTAATTTGCTGTATGAACGTTATACTCATGTATTATACCAACGATTAATATTGTACCTATAGCATCGCAATATATTTACATAAAACCATACGCCAATCTAATAAAAGCCTCGACGTCCAATTTGCTCGACGCATCCAACACATGTAGTGATAGTGAACGCGCCCAAACGCCTCGCAATTAACGTAAACCGAACGCACCCACTCACACAGACAACACGCTCCACCCACAACCACACCGACCAATCACGGCGCGCCATTCTCCAAAACGACCAATCAGAAGGCTTCCCTCGCCCTCCACCTCGTTTCGAGGGTTTCTATTGGTGGGTTTTGTAACGATCTTTTTCGGAGGGAAAATTTTCGGGTGTTTTATGAAATCTCGGGGCTTTGCAGATGCTTGTTAGGTATTTTACGTATTTTATGGCGGGATTGAGTTTTTATGCGTTCTATTTATGATAATATTGTTATGGATGGTTCCAGCGTTTTTGCATAATGACTGGATAACGTCGTTTGAGGGATTCGGATGGCGTTCGGTTTGTTTTAGAGACACATTTTTTGAAATGGATATGATTCGGTTAAAAGGGTTTTTAGATGCGGTTATGTTCTACTCAGAGAGATTCTTTACATAAATAAAAATATTGTTTACTTATGATACTTTTGTTTTTCCTAGAAATAAGTAATCCGGAAGTTAATTTGAACATAACAAACTAGATCTCTGTTCTTTTAAAAATTCAATAAAATCTTCTGTAACTTAATTTTACATCAACAAATTTAATTTCCTTGACTTTTCGCATAATTTGCAAATAATTATAGTTTTTTTTTTCAGGAAACGTTCTGTGGGTACCTTTTTGCCGAGATAATTTTCCAGATTATCCAGAATACCGGAATATCCTTTCAAATAGAAAACCAAAGGTAGCAGAAAAATTATGATCACAGCGCATGTTGAACTTAATAGTTATAGGTACTTACACGACGTGCAATTTTTGTCTTCTCTCTGTTCCTTTCTCATTTATCTAAGAAGATACTCGCTCTGCCCCTTTTTACACAATCATCATCAGCCTATAATGTTCCCACTGCTGGGACACAGGCCTCCTCTCAATGAGAGGGAGTGGGCTGTAATCCACCACGCGGGCCCAGTGCGGGTTGGTGGATGTCTCATGTCTTCGAATTTTTAGTACTAGGACATGCTCTGTTTCCTCACGATGTTTTCCTTCACCGTTTGGAGAGCAGCGGTGATGAAATAAATTACGCAAAGTAATTAATGCGCCTGCCTGGGTTAGGGGTTCTTACTGTTCGTAAGTCAGGGCTGCCAACACTGGGCCACCGCTGCTCTCTTCACACAATGAAACACTCAAATAACCTCCTTATTTCAAAAAATCCGAACTTACATGTATAGTATTCCATCATATTCTGGTTGTATCGGTAAGCGGCGGAGAGATCCACGCCCCCGCCGGCCCTCAGCCCAAATAGGGCCGCAAAAGTGGCTTTACTCTGCCCCTCCAGTTTGAACACTTACACTACAACACTAATTATTAATTTAAATAAGTAATTAATTACAAAAGAAAATCACCAATAAAGTTTATTTTTTTTCACTACAAGAAAAGTTATGCAGACGCCATGATTGTAGTTCTAATTTTAAATTTTAGTTTTCAGGGCACTGGTTTGGTGTGTTCGGAATTATCATCATGTTCTTTTTTTTACATTTTGTCTTTTTTTTTTTGCAAATCACTTTTTTTTAATTTTCACTTCATCACTTATTACAGGGGTTATTTTATTACTGTTAATTTTAGTAAGTTTGGTTTATTAGTTCAAACTCTTTAAATAAGACGCTGAAATTAAATATTTTAATGAGAAAAATCTTGATTGCGCTTGTAATTAGACCATCGCCAACGCTATCTAAAATCGACTAATTTAAAACAGTGGTCGTAACGTCTGATTGCTCTTCGCAGATTTACAAAAATAAGAAACAAAAATAAAAACCGGAAAACGTTAAAAAAATACCTATTTGTCGAAACTACTTGGTTAATTTCAATGCCCTAATGATTTTCAAAACAAAAAAAAAGAGTGGTCACCGTGAAAGCGGCATGAAAATCGTAACCGTGATTGGTCAGTAATAACGATTCGTTTGGAGCAATTTCGCCGGTTTTTCGACGATTTGTACGATTTTCCGGTGTTTGATCACTAGTTTTCTGGTTCAATAGAGGCAGGTGGGGGTATTATGACGCTGTTTTTCTCACGAGAAGGAAGATTTTTAATAAGCAACCGATTATGGAGAGGAAGTCACAATTAACGCGTATAGTTTTAGTATTGTTCTTGTACTTCGGGAAAGTCGATGTTTTGGGTGATTTTTCTGTACTTTCTTGATTCACTTAATTTTGTTTTGTTTTGTTTTGTTTCGCGATTAACGCTTTCGGCGGATAATTAATTAATGGCACATTTTTTTTAAGAACCTACTCAATTTTATCTTTTTGCCTTTTTTCTGCCTGGTGACTGTAAGTTTCATGTAATTTTAATTTAGAATACAGCAAACTATATTCAAAGAAACTAGACGGGAACACATAATTATGAATGAATGCACTTAAGTAGACTAAAGCACTTTGCTAAAACACTATCACTCAAACATTAGGTCTCAACCAAACACTAACACTCAAAATAAAGCTTCAACTAACAAAAATCGTTTATTTCCGATTAAAACACGTCTCAATCGAGCGCCGGACAATCGAGCACAGATAACTTAGTCTCGATTTTGAGGTATATTTTACGGTTGACGGACATAATCGATGGATTGTGACAAGGGATCGGTTTCTTGTTATGTTAAGTCCGTGGGATTGTTTTTGATTTACTTTTTTATTTTGATATGCAAATAACTGGTTCCAGCCAACATTTGTAAATCTTCGACAGTCTTCAAAGGTCAGAAGCCTGGAAGTCTGTTAAGTAGTCTGACAAAGAGATATCGTAACAGTAACTGGGTTGTGGAAGTCAGATAGGCAGTGGCTCCATGTAAAATACTGACAGGTATTAAGCGGGAACTAGTTAGACTGGAAACCGAATACAACATAGTTGGGAAAAGACTAGGCAGATGATGTTGTACAAGTATCTAAACACGAGCTCAAATTAATAATGAACTGCGAAATAATTGTTAATAATGTAGAAATTATGTTATTTTCATCTCATTCATGATACTTGACCTAGATTGAAGTCTCTAGGAGTAATTAATTTCGTAAAAGGTGATTATCTTGTTTATTGTCTCATTGATCTTGATTAGCGGTAAAATGAAGTAAGACACATTGCCAATTTATCTTAGCAATAACGGTAAATGAGCTCATATTCAGAATCAAAGAGCATGAACGTGAGCTTGGAAAAAGACTCGGGGACTTTTGGAGTATCTTCTTCTTCAATCGGTCCCTCATTACTGAGGATCGTGGTCACTGGACCGCTTTTAATGGACAATCTGCCTCCATCGACTCCGGTCCAAAGTTGCCATCACAACTGGCTGACATTTGCTTGAGGATATAGCCTCTTTTACTTGGTCGGACCATCGTGTTGGCGACCGGCCTCGTGCTCTCTTGCCTTCGGTATTGCCAACAATGACCAGCTTTTCAAGGCTGCTATCTCCCTTTCGCATTATGTGGCCGAAATATGTTAAGAATCTAACTATCAATATATAGGGACTGTTTGATCCTGCTCAGAAGCATGAACGCAAAACGGTAAACAGTTATAAAAGGTGGCCATCAATTAAGAGAAGTCACTGGCTCGTATCACAAGTCTATCACCTAGCACAGAAGCCAAGGATTTTTTAGACACCCAAATTTGTAACCACTTTCTTATATAATAAAGTATTTTATTGAATTTCAGCCTCCAATCCTAATCCAAATCCTTATGATCTAAAACTCGTTTCTCATTTTATAACCGTGCAAGTCGTGTAGCATTCACACGGGGCGTGTACGGCCGGTCATCGGATCCGATGGCTCCGGTGATACCTACGGTGTCGGTATTACATGCCAGATAGTTTTACATAACAATGTGTTGTGTGTATATAAAGGTTTTTGTTGGGTTTGAATATGATTGAAGATTTTTGCGTAGCGACGGCATTTTTTTTGCCATGCTGCTATTTATTTTGGTTGGAAGTGTTTGTTGTTTTGCGTTTGGTTGAATTGTAGTTTTTTTTCCAATAATTTTAATTTTAGGTTGTTTTGTTGTGTGGCTTTTAATTTGAGCACTATTGATTTCCGTAACGAGTTTGTGTGTTTTATGAATTTGGCAATGCTTTTACAAGCACAATCAAGAACCACAAATACAATTTTTAAACCTTAAATATTTTTTTCAGTTCACTGTTCACATCCAAATTCAAATTCACTAATTACAAAAAATCTAATCATCATTTTCAAAAATCACTGTCATTCAAAATTCAAATCATAATTCACACCATCACTTTTCTACCATCCACAAATAATTAGCACTGGTTTTTCATAATTCTTTTTTCAAAAATCGCAAGCCGTCGCGTTGTCGCGGATCGCGGGGTCGCGTCATAGAGGCGACAACGAACCGCGCGGCAGTCGCGGTAGCACTGCCGGCACGTGGCGGGATGATCCGAAATGTTCTACCCTGAGGGGTGAGATTTTCGCCGCCATTTTTGAATTTTGGCAGTGCGAAATATTAATGTGTTTAAAATTATGTTTTTTTTTTGTAAATTGTTTTGAAAGAGCATTTTTGCCAATATTTTATCATTTCAAATAAATAAATGGTACAAAAGGAGCCAGTATCATCGCCTTCAGCTTAGCCTTTTTCTAACAGTATTGGGGTCAGTTTCCCGTCTAACTGGATGCTGGTGAGTAAATACCTAGGTACTAGGAGTTTACATGGACAGACTAGGCAGTCGCTAGACAGATAGGCATCTGACCCCGAATCCCAGTTACTGGGCAATTCGATACCTTTTATAGGAACGAGTTTATATTTAAGTACAGGAAGAGAAAACATAATATCATAACTTAGTAATATATTTTCCTAAAGAGCCTCGAAATCCCATAATATGACATGTTTCTACAGTTCTACGAATGTATAACTTCCAATGTGTTAAAAATAAATCACTTGTTTAAACTAATCCGCAACTATTTAAAGAAGAATTAATTCTCAACAAGACAATGAGCAGCCGCGTGTTAATTTGCATCTTGACCATTTAATTACATTTATAGCAACTCAATTAAGTAAATAATTAGCGAATGACTTCGTCCGCTCATTGGATTTTAGTTTTTAATTCATTAGAAAAGGGGATTTTATACGAATTTTAGTTAAGTATAATCAAACTATATGTTGTGATAAAAATAATACATAAGCAAAGCTTATGTATGCATTGCATTTGCATAAGCAAAGCTTATGTATTGTTATGTAAAGCAAAGCTTAGGTAAAAATAAATAGGACATGTTGACAACCATCGTTGACAATATAATACTTAAGTATATAACAACGACCAGTGTGCAGTGTCAGGGTTCAGTTAACTATTAAATAATAATAATCAGTTTTTTTCTCAATTTAACGAAGTAGACTGTTATCCATGTTGCTTGGAAACCCGTATTCGATATGATTTCAGGAAAAGTAATTTAGAATATAAGATCGAAAACCAAAACTCCAAATACAAAAATTCGCCAGACAAACGCCACAAAATTTCCGAACGCACTCCTGTGGCGTCACGTCTCCCCCGCTACCCTCTCGCGCCCCTCTTTCGGTTATCTGTCCGTTGAAGTGATAAGGAGAGGCATATCATTTTTATAATATAGTAACCTAGTAGATATAATGGTTATTTTAGCGTAAAAAATAATGGTAAACTGTATGTAACCGTACCTATATTCATTTTCTGCCTCCATGGTCGAACGAAACTGCTGGGCATGAGGTCCTTGGTTCGAATCCCGGGTCAGGCAAAGTGTTAGTGGGATTTTCCATCACGAATTTTTCAATAGCAGCCACGGAGGCTGGATTTGTGCCAGGTTGATGGCAATAGGCTCCTATACATGGGACTTGAGAGCAGCGGTGGCCCAGTAGGCAGCTCCGACTTAAGAGCAGCAAGCCGTGCGTTCAAACCCAGGCAGGTGCATTACTTTGTGTAGGTCATTTATTTCATCGCCGCTGCTCTCAAAAACGGTGAAGGAAAACATCGTGAGGATACAGGCATCTCCTAGAACAAAAAATCGACGACATGTGACATCTACCAACCCGAACTGGGCCCGCGTGGTGGATTACAGCCCACTCCCTTTCATAGAGGCCTGTGTCCCAGCAGTGAGAATATTATAAGCTGATGATGATGATGATGACATGGGACTTAATCATAATTGGCGAAAATAATCACTGCGCTACGCTGGACAGACTTTTTATTAAAGCTGGTTATTGAGACATGTCATCTCGATATAAATCAGTGCTTATACATAGGCTCACAAATATGAAAGCGATCAGCAGTGTGATTCTGTAAGAACTCATTTAGAATAATTTCGAATCTGAATCCGCTGTGAGTTCCTTGATTGGCATTCTAAAAACTCGGTTGATAATTCGAAATTAACATTAGCGCAACCCTTGCGAGCGTGTCAGCGAGTTGAACTAAATTAACAGGGAGATTTTGACAGATAAAGTATGAGATGACGTAAGAAGTGGCTAGTGACTAGGTGATGCTTACAGAATGCAAAATCAAGGTCATTTTGAACCTTTTGCGAAATGAGAGTAAATAGCGATGTGAAATGCGAGTTGTTGTATGAATTTTACAAAATTGACGTGTCCTGGGTTTTTTTGCCCTTTTGCTCCGTGCCTCGAAAAGAACGTTAAGCCGTTGGTCCCGGCTATCATTTAATGTAGGTCTTTGACAGTCGTTGCAGGTAGTCAGTGCCCCGAAAGTCTGTCAACCAGTCTCACCAAGGAGTATCGTATTACTCAGTACTAACTGGGTTGTGGAGGTCAGATAAGGCAGTCATTCCATGTAAAAATTGGTTGTCTATAAAGTCGGTTTACGAACGATAGTTTAACGTGACAACGTCATAACAAAACATTGATGAAATTATTGCATTCTTTTATGAATAGCAAGCCGAACACTGAAGCCGGTGTTGCCTTTCGCTCGCTCGTGCAGCGCTCTCGCTCCGATCGTAACGTTACAATGAGCGTAACGTTACAATGAGTCATCCTTTTTCGTGCAAGCAGCCGGCGTTCATCGATTTATTAGACGTTGTCACATCAATCTGGCTCTGTATTTGCCAGAGAATAGGCAGCAGCGTTCTCTGTGCTTTTGTAAGAACCGTACTGCGATCGCCAACCCGCCTGCCAGGCGTGGCGATTATGGCAAAACCCTCCAAAATGTCAATGTGGTGACACATGGGGGAGGCCTTTGTCCAGTAGTGGACGTCTTTTGGGCTGAAATGATGATGATGATGATGAATGTCACATCAAAAACTGGTATTCAGCTGCATCCGGTAAGACTTGGAGCCGAAACACTTTGTCCTGGGAATAATTAAACTCGATACCAAACGTGAAGCGACTAAGCTTACGAAGACTTAACTAGCTATGTGATAGTTTTTCATAACAATATGGTTTCTCAATACAATAGCTTTGACCAAAGCCTATTGATCAGATTATTAATTAGGACATGATATTACCGACAAGTCTGCTAATGCAAGGGATTGTGTGTTTGACAAATTGATTTTACCTATGTAGTGTTTCGTGGGATGTGAGTGTGTAAACTGTGGACTTCAGCTTATAAACTTTTTTTTCCCGGCTGTCATTTGTAGACCTTTGACAGTCGTTACGAGTAGTCAGAAGCCAAAAGTCTGACATCCAGTCAATATTGACCCCAAGATACCTAGTTTGGGAAAAAATACTAGGCTGATGATGATGCATTGCCCCCACTAGGAATTTCTCCTGTATCGTGGGTGCGTTTACAAACATTTGAACTCACATACACAAAGAGCCAGACCCGGAACAACTATCTGTAGGCCATACAAATATTTGTTCCGTGCGGGGATCGTACCCGCGACACCCAGCGCAGCAGTCGATCTCTCAACCACTGCGCCAACCGTGCCGTCCGTCGTGTCGTTCCGTGCCGTCGTTTCTTTGCTGATTTCTGGGGTCAGAGCCCATTCGTCCCCTAAAATTCGTCCCCCAGCATAAAAGTTGTAGATTCGGCCCCTATATAGGTGCCCATTGGTCTCCTGGTAGGGGACCAATTAATATTTTAATAAAAAATATTATTTTTAAGGTACCCATTCGTCCCCTCTAATATATATACAATATAAGTTAAAGATTCGGCACCTATTCAGGTGCCTATTGGTCCCCTGAGATAAAATTAGCTATATTTTACATAAGAAACGGTTAACATAGTACACTTGTGAACAGTTTATTAACGGAATTAATTTAATAAATCATAACAGATCATTCAAAAAAGAGCTATGATGAATGATAATCCGTCATGATAATAATATAACCTGTCGATAGGCTTACGATGTAAAATTGTCTAGTTAATGGTAGAAATAAACCGAATATTTTGCAATGTTTAGACACTCTACATGAAGAAGCGAATTTATCAAAAATAAAATGGATCAGGTGCAAAGGGGTGTCCAAACAAATAATCGGACTCCTGAATCGATTGAAAATGAAGCGAGAATAAATCGCACAATTAGGCAATTTTTTAAAAATCAGTTTTGACTAGGCCACTGCATGGAAAAGCTATGCATATATTATTAATTTAAAAAGAAAAACAAATATAAGATTGTTTTATACTAAAATAATGTTGATTTGTTTAATCTTAAAAAATACGGTGATTTTAGCCAATTTTTATGTAGGTACTTCTAGTTACAATTTATTAGATTTAATTTATTACGATTTTGCATGTAGTTGGTTAATATAAAAAAAAATATATGTTGATTTATCTAGTCTTCAATAATTACTGTGATTTTAGTATTTTTTTTTGTACTGTTATAATTTTTTAGATTTAAGTTATTATGATTTTGCATGTAGTTGGTAAATATACAAAAAAATAAGAAGTGATTATTTACTGTTGATATGTGTTCTATTTTTTTTGCATATTTTATATTTAATGTTGATTTATATGATGGTCAATCAAGGCTGATTTTTGTAAAAGAGTTGTATTTTGTTAGTTTCTAGGACATTGTGATTTTGTATGTGTTAATCTTATTTGAAATAAACATGATATCTACCGAATTACTATATTTTTTATTTTAGCCTTTTCTGCGCGACCGTACCAGGACTACCAAGCTGCAGTATACACATATACATGTACTTATATTAGAAGCATGAATAAAAATAAATATTCTTCAGGGGACGAATGGGCCCCTCAAAAGTTCCAGGGGACGAGTGGGCACAGGGTGCGAATCTTAGGGGACGAATGGGCTCTGACCCGATTTCTGTATCTATTCTCGGTGGGAGGAAGTCTGAATAAAATATTGGCACCTTGCTAACTTTAAAACCTCCGCCATTTTGGTTTACATCGGTAGATAAGCATATTCGCAGCTATAGTTTTATTTGCGAAATCCTTTTAGGTTGTGTTTATTTTCTGAAAGTTTACTTGTTACATGGAAAACCTAGACCTTTTTTTTTTTTTAGGATGCGTAATCATCAAATGTCT
Organism: Cerastis rubricosa; assembly: GCA_949152445.1. Classification (NCBI taxonomy): domain Eukaryota; kingdom Metazoa; phylum Arthropoda; class Insecta; order Lepidoptera; family Noctuidae; genus Cerastis; species Cerastis rubricosa. Next base: position 13,641,888 of record OX424549.1, read on the forward strand.
TCTTCCGCTCTGGGCGGAGCGGAAGGGAGACTGACTAAAACCCATCCATGTTCCTTCTTAGCCCTTTGTGTTCCAGGGGCACGGTATCTCTTTCGAACAACCCGCAGCCCTGGCAGGCATCGGCCCTCTCGGACCCCTTCCGATTTGCCGACATCTAAAAGCTAGCCCTTGGTTAGAAATGTTTTAGGACATCAACTAATAAATCAAAATGTCGATGATGACTGTTAAATACGTAGAATTGGGGTAGGGACTACGGTAAGCAGTTGGTCCCGGCTGTCATTTGTAGATCCTTGACAGTCATTAAGTAAGTAGTCAGTGGCCTGTAAGTCCGACAACCAGTTTTACCAACGGGTTTCGTATTACCCAGTACTAACAGGGTTGTGGAGGTCAGATAGGCAGTCGCTCCATGTAAAATACTGGTACTCAGCTGCATACGGTTAGACTGGAACACGACCCCAACATAATTGGGAAAAAGCTAAGCAGATGATGGTAATGATGAGTAACAAATGATATTTCGAATAAAATAGACTTGAGGCTTTGTTTTTTGATGACAACTTATGTCACTGTGTTTTCCATCTTTACTATTTTTGCGCCAAGTCCACATACTTCGTGCCCGGACTCTGGTGATCTATTTTAACTGAATTATGGAGTTTCGTGTATGATCTTATGGTTCATTAGCTAAAATATCATAATGGATGGAAGATTATTATCATTAATAATAGAGCTTCTCATATTAGTCGTACCAGGCCCCTCAGAAAGTATTGCGAAAAAAAGTTTTTATATATGGGAGACTGGCCAGTTATTATGTTTTTCGAAAATATGATTATTTATAAGTAAAAATAAGTAAGTTCCAATTTCAAAATTTCCCTCCACATTTTTTGCGAGTTAATTCAAAGTATTGTGTCTCACTGAAATATGGATCTGCGCCGGGAACATTTTAGAGCTATGATTTTATACGATTTCAAGTGTCGCCTGAAACCGGATGAATCGTACGATAGACTTCAAATGGCATTCATGGATGAAGGCCCTTCCAAGGCAACCGTGTATCGTTGGTATAACGAATTCAAGCGCGGTCGACCAACTTTGGGGGATGACGAAAGAAGCGGTCGCCCTTTGACGGCTGTTACCGAAGAAAACGTGCTAGCAGTGAAAAATTTAATCCAAGACAATAGGCGAATTACATATCAGGAGATTCAACACATATTGAAGATTGGATCGGGAAGCGTTCACGAGATTCTACACAGCCATCTTCGCGTGAGGAGGATAGTATCACGCTGGGTGCCGCACAACCTCACCGATGCTCAGAAGCAGGCCCGGGTGGAATGGTGCCGTGATATGCTTAACAAATTTGAAGCAGGCTCGTCTCGGCGTGTTTACGACATCGTTACAGGTGATGAGTCCTGGATTTATCAATACGACCCAGAAACCAAGCGCCAGTCGACTGTTTGGGTGTTTCAAAATGAGCCAACGCCTACCAAAGTGAAGCGATCTAGAAGCGGGGGTAAGATTTTGATCGCTAGCTTTTTTAATTTGACTGGCCACTTGGTATCAATTCCCTTACGGGATCAAAGAAGCATTAATGCCGAATGGTATACTTCCAAATGTTTGCCAGAAGTTTTCTCTGTTATAAGCAACAAGCGACCAAACACAGGGCTCCGCGGGCTACTGCTCCACCACGACAATGCACCTGCGCACACCGCACTCAAAACGAGGGACTTCCTGGACAGCACGCCAGTCAAACTCCTGGGTCACCCTCCTTACAGCCCTGATCTAGCACCGTGTGACTTCTTTTTATTCCCAAAAATAAAAAATCAGCTCAAAGGGATACAATTTTCGTCGCCGGAAGATGCGCTGGCTGGGTTCGAGCAGGCTGTAAACGAGGTGTCTGCGGCGGACTGGAAAAAGTGTTTTGAAAACTGGTTTAGGCGCATGAATCTTTGTATAGAGGCTGGTGGAAAGTACTTTGAAAAGATTTAATAAAAATATATGTACGTATAGAACAATTTTTTTTAGTTTCGCAAAACTTTCTGAGTGTCCCACGTATGTAAAGGTATATATGTATATAAAATATCATAATGATATTATGGAAATCTAAATTATTCATTAAGTTTAGCTGGATTTGCAAGAATCTTCTGTGGGTACATTTTGTATTGATACAATTAAGAAAGAAATAAAACATTAAATAAGAGACTGCCCACTTGCAAATCACACAAAAATCTTGTTGGATTCGAACCTGCGATCCATAGAGCAAAAGCCTCTGTATGAGCCACTGAACCATTGGAGTCGACACCACCGATCCAGTACTTACTTTATATTGGGAAGGTACAAGTAGGTACTTTAAGAAACAGCCTTCATTCGTCCGAAACAATCTCTTCCGTTTAATTAAAAACGAAAAAAAAGCTAAAAGATCTAACTTTGTATAAAATCAACCATAATGCTCTAAGATAAGGTTCAATTCACAATGCAAGCAATCGTCTCCGATTTTCGTTGATAGCTTCATCAGAATAAGTTTAAGGCGAAATGGACTTAATGGATCAAGAGATAAGACTTATATTGCTTCAGGTTGGTTCGCAATAATCTGATCATCTTAAAATTTTGTTGCTGCGAACTAAAGAGGCACAAGTAAAATAAATAGTTTTTGGTGTGATGATATATTTGGGCTTTGCCCAGCAGTGGGACACGAACTAGGCAACTACTGATACTGATACTGTTAGCCTACGTCATCCCACAGCTGGGCAAAGGCCTCACCCCATGACTACCAAGGAGCCCTGACACAGCCAGAAGACTTCGCGGCAGACGCAAGGCAAATAATCTAAATCTAATCTAAACTAATATTATAAAGAGGAAAGATTTGATTGTTTGTTTGTTTGTTTGTTTGTTTGTATGTTTGTTTGTTTGCATTGAATAGGCTCCGAAACTACTGGTCCGATTTGAAAAATTCTTTCAGTAGTATATAGCCCATTTATCGAGAAAGGCTATATGCTATATATCATCACGCTACTACCAATAGGAGTGGAGCAGCAATGGAAAATGTTGCAAAAACGGGGAAAATGTGACGCAAACGAGGTTGCGCCGGACAGCTAGTAATTTAAAAAAAATGTTTTGCCCAAAAAAAATCTCACTCAATCATCCAACCCCTTAATCTTAGCCTTTTCCCAACTTTGTTGGGGTCGGCTTCCAGTCTTACCGGAAGAAGTTGAATAAAAAAATCCTTCCTACAAATATGCAATGAAAGCTCCCAGAACCGATTTCTACCATAAGCGAAGAATTTGCGTAAGAGCAGTAATTTGTGTAGAAAAGAATTTTTAGTTGGGATACAAAGGAAAGCCAACCAATTATAGGAAAGGGCGAGATCAAATAGGCTTGCATCTCAGCATTCTGCTCCTCCTTTGAAAAATACTAACATAACGCAACGGATGCATGTGTCAAAATCACAATGTAATTTAATTCAAACATCCACTGTTACCTAATTATATAGTCATTACACAAAAATCTTAATTCCATACATGTCACCAGTTTCCGTTCAGGCAAACGACTGTTAAAAACAAAAAAAAAAATCGTTATGCAACAAGCAAAAACCACCGTTAGATCTTTGCAATAAGTCGGATTTTCCAACGCTTTCAAATCAACGTAGGCTCTTCTGACCACGTTCTATAAGTTTCAAGGTACAATCAAAACTGAACTTTATCTCTGTATACGTAAAAGTGAGATTACAATGGCAGTTTCTTGTTTTAAGCTCTTCTTACTTCGAATTATCAATTAGTGTGCGCGGACAAATTTATTCTGATTGGCTGCTGTCAAAATTCGAACAAGGCGGTTTTAATCGAGCGGAACGTGGCCTGTATGGTTGTCTCTTTCGCACCGGAAATTTTGGGGTACTGTGGGTTCAATGGTCAGTTTTGTGGTGGTTCCGTAGATTTTATTTTAATTTTTAAGTCATTAGATTTATAGATGTACCCATTGTTTAAGCAAACGTTTACGTATGATGTGGGATTTAATCAAGTTCTTATTTTTTTTTAACAGTGTATCAAGCGAGGGGCACAATTTCAAGTGACCTGGGGAATTATGAGACAGCGGAAGCAACACAAACATCACCTATATCTTACAAACAGCAGACTTGTAGAACATTCACTTTTCAGTAATACATAAGGTATCTTAAACTCCTTTACATAAGGTACATACTCATATTTATATGTCTGCTGAGAACATTGCCCGACCTGAACCGTCGAACCCCGTATGCAGCACTCTGCAGTCACAATACTGACTAATAGACCAACGAGGGAGGGCGGTCATAGTCATCATCATTAGGCTGGGACCTGTGTCCCAGCAGTGGGAACATTATGGGTTGATTGAGGAGGCACCTCTGAGAGAAAAAGGTGAAAGTCGAAAAACCAGTCTTACCAAGGGTACCGTAGTACTCAGTACTAACTGGGTTGTGGAGGTCAGATACGTAGTCGTCCTATGTAAAATACTGGTATTCAGCTGCATCGGGTTAGACTGGAAGTCGAATGGGAAAAGAATAGGCAGGTGAGGTTTTCCTTTTTGAGGTAAGGGTCTTTTGCTTATGATTTTCATTATAAAAGCAATTCATTTGGGGTCGGCGTAGCATGTCTTCTTCTTCCATACTTCTCTATTACTCGTCATCTCATCAGACACCTCCTCCTTTCTTGCCATAACATCCTGCACACAGTCCATCCATCGTTTACTTGGTCTGCTTCAACTCTTATAGTATCAAAATTATTATAATTTTAATAAACAACTTCATCAAACACAAATTCCCACTCAATTAAAAGCTATCAAACATAAAAACCCCGACAATTTGTCGAAAAACATTAACTTCCGTCAGTAGCAGGTCGCGGGTTCGATTCCCGGTGCGGAACTAATGGCGATGACTCGACATCGCGACCGGTTTCTGTGGGGTATCGCTGGATTGATTGTGAGAAAGTACGTTAAAGTTAAGTTTAAGTTCGGGAAGTAATTGTTGGACCACGTGGTTTGTAATTAAATATATATATATATAAACGTTATTACCTAGACATGCTTTAGTATTAATATTTTGACAAATTTATGTTTCGTACTAAAATTCATGTTTAACATGTTCAAATATTTGTATGCCATTCTATGGCAAAACATCAACCCTATTTATAAGACCTAAATTACCATGATTTTACACAAGTAAAAAATATTCTATTCTATTCTAATACTTTGGTATAAATTAATCTGATCATGAGAAGTTTAATGCTTTTGTTAATAATGAAGATATGAACAAAGATAATATTAAACATCATCATCTGCCTAGCATTTTCCTAAACCATTTTGGGGTCGGCTTCCAGTCTAACTGGATGCAGCTGATTATTAGTATTTTACATGAAGCGACTGCCTATCTGACCTCCGCAACCCAGTATACTGGGTAATATGAAACCCCTTGGTAAGACTGTGTAACAAGGCGGAGTAAACCCTTGTTAATTTTTGGACCACTGTTCAGATTTAACAATTTGCTTTTAAATTCAAAATTCAAAAAAAACATTCTTCAATTCCATTTACGACGATTTTTGATTTGAAAGGGGAGTCTGAACTGAGCTGCCACACGGCCTACACCTTTTAATTTTAAACCGGTCTTCAAACCATGTAAACTTCTGGTGATTATAATAATAGTTTCAAGTCTGCTACGTGTTTCTCCTTATTCTCCAACCACGTATTAAAGGTACTAGAACCCTACGCGCCATAGCGCGACCCTCCAGATCCGACGCGCTAATAGCGCGACCATGCGCTTACATAGCGCGACAACTGGATGTCAGACTTTCGGTCTCTGACCACTTGTAATGACAGACAAAGATCTACAAATGACAGCCAACGGACCAACGGCAACAAAAAAAAACTAATGCTCAACACGTAGAAAATGATTTTAGATCTCAATCGAAATCGCATTCTTTTTCGCAATCTCAAAGGACTATTTCAAAATCGATTCCCATCTCCCCATTCAGTAGACAAACAACACCTTCCATTCACAGAGCAAACAAAAAACACGTCCACCCACCTAGCAGGTTCCCAAGGAAGTGGCTGCGGTCGACTGGGACGTATCTGTTACAGGCGCAAGCGCACGTCTGAGATGGACGTCATTAAGGATGGGGGGACGATGTGGTGGGTCATCCATTTCCGCTCACATTTATTGGAATTTTACTGTTAGAAATGCTTAATTTGAATTTTGTGAGTTACTAGCAACTTCTTGGCGTACGCTATTATATCCTGAGAGTATTTGAAAAACTCCTTAATCTTAGGCAAAGGAGAAAAAGACATCTTAATTTCCAGGTTTAAGGAAACGTGATTACGAGTCAGTCTGTATATGCGTCTGAACTTTTTCTTCAGTTCAGATGTATCGATTTTAATTTTGCACACTACTAAAATTTGTTATCATGGGTAGGTAGTCAGTCTGCTAATCTTGGTGGCAGTGTTTCTTTTTCAGTCTATGCTAATTTGTAAGACAAACATCTTAGATCCGAGATATTGTTTTCCATAATCTTTTACTTACTTATAGGTACTTTATTGGGAATACCTATCTATTTCACAGCACAATTGTTTATCGGAGGAGCTCGTGGCTAAATAATAACAGCCGCACGGGTCGATCTTTAAGGTTAAGCCGTGCTTGCCGAGGTTGGTCCGTGGATGAGTGACCATAACTGCGTACCGAGCTCGGAAAGCACGTTAAGCCGTTGGTACCAGCTGTCATTTGTAGATCTTTGACCGTCGTTACGAGTAGCCAGAAGCCAAAACTCTGACATCCAGTCTTACCAAGTGGTATCGTATTACCCAGTCACTGGGTTGTGGAGGTCACATAGGCAGTCGCTGCATGTAAAATACTGGTACTCTGCTGCTGGAATCCTTTGTTTCAGCTGTTTTTTTCTCAGAGTAGTCAGGTACAAAACACTGACATCATTTATTTAAAAAAATTACGACGTGTAAATGCGTTTGTAAAAGCCTATTTGCAAATCAAACATCAATAATCATTTATAAACCTTCAAAATAAGATAAAATTGAGCTTGGCTTTAAATCCCGGTATGGTCAACAACGAAAGTCGCTATACATAACCTAAATTACAAGACGTCTTAGTTTTAGAACGATCCATATTGACAGACTGGAGTAAAATAAATAATAATATTTTTATCAATTGTTACACACATTCGCAAAACAATATTACATCAGATCACACTGATCAGCACAAAACTTGGTGTAATATTGATAAGTGTTAACCGACTTCTGATGCCGACTGTACAGACAGCGTCAGTATGTGCTAACCCCTCTACTGTCCGGCCGAGTACGCCAGTGGAGTAACTACTTAATGACGCTGTCTGTGCCATTTCCTTTCGCAAACACTGTCAAATTAAAGCTGCATTCTCTAGCCAACCATTCACTCAAACATACTAACAAACTCTTCAACAAACACAACATAATCAATTTATTAATACAATCAAAATGATAGCTACAAAGCTATCAGATGAAACGAACGCTGCAGGCAATCCAGGCGACACAGAACATCTGGCCGACAGTTTTTTGGACAGTTTTTGTGACAACATCAAGTTTCCCTTTCGATCGGCGCGTGAGCATTGGCCGGCGAGCTATTCACTTTTATAAAGTCTTTGTTGAGGTTAAGAGTTGGGATTTTGTAGGTAATGCATCATGCAGGTTTTGGTATTTATTTGTTACTGGTTGGGACTACACAGTAAAGATAGCCTATCTCTTGTCCTACTTATCATCTGCCTAGCCTATTTCTAACTCTGCTGAGGTTGGCATACTTGAGGAGCTCGTGGCTAAATAATAAAAGCCGAACGGGTCGAACTTTCACGGGTTCTGTATGGTGTCGGACGTAAAGAATAGCACCATCCTATATCTTCCCGTGGATGTCGTAAGAGGCGACTAAGGGACTTGCCAGAGAATGGGCAGCAGCGTTCTCTGTGCTTTTGTAACAACCGTACTGTGATCGCCAACCCGCCTGCCAAGCGTGGCGATTATGGCAAAGCCCCCCAAAATGTCAATATGGCGACACTTGGGGGAGGCCTATGTCCAGCAGTGGACGTCTTTTGGGCTGAAATGATGATGATGATGATGGGTCGATCTTTAAGGTTAAGCCTTGTTTATCCGTGGATGGATGACTATAATTACATACCGAGTTTCCTCCGTGCCTCGGAAATCACGTGAAGCCATTGGTCCCGGCTGTTATTTGTAGATCTTTGATAGTCGTTCCAAATAGTCAGAAGCCAAAAGTCTGACATCTAGTCTTACCCAGTTACTAGGTTGTTGAGATCAGATAGGCAGTCGCTTCATGTAAAATACTGGTACTCAGCTGTATCCCGTTACACGGAAGCCAACCCCAAGACAGTTTTAGAAAAGGCTAGGCAGATGATGACTAAGGTTGGCATACGTTCCTACCGAATACGGCTAAATACCTGTAGGTACAAGAAGCGACTGTCAATCTGACCTCCATAATGCACAATACCGTTTACTGAAAAGTATGTCTAATTCTCTTTATAACAGGGCTTGCATTTATTCAATCTCTTACTGCCTTCCTCCTTACGAAATGAATTGCACAACTTACTTTAATCTGCTGTGACACACTCAAATAATGATAAATATCCCAATATCTATCTCTTAGTAGAAAAGACTTCAAAAACATTCGCTAACTCGCACTAAGACCTAAAACTATAAACATTTGATTGGAATGTTAAGGTTGCACCACATGCACTCTGTTTCCCAAAACTGGGAACATTTATACTCCGATTGTTATGTAAAGTACCTCTCTTCTCTACCCTAGTTTATGTTTGTATCTTTTGCAGTTGAAACTATTCGTTGCCGATTCACTTGCGAGTCTGTCAATCGGTGAACAATTGGAAGCGCTACTTACGCCTTTAAATCAAAACTTTAATCCAAAAATACCATGATGCTCGATGAAACTAAAACTCATTCATTGAAATTTCACTGGCGGGCCACGTCTGCCGATCACATCGGTACAGTGAATGGGACGTTTTTTGTGGCAAGTACACTTGACTAAATCAGTGTGAAATTAGTTGGGCCAGTCGACCCGCGTGTACGTGGGGTGTGGGCTTAGTGTGAGCGGGGTTATGTGAGCAGTAATCATGAAAGTCACAATATTGAGTTTTAAAAACTTCTAACAAGACAGTTTTTACTAGTGCAGGAGGTTTTTCGAAAGTCAAGCTACATGCAGAAATTAGTTGGGCCAGTCGACCCGCGTGTACGTGGGGTGTGGGCGTAGTATGTGCGGGGTTATGTGACCAGTAACCATGAAAGTCACAATATGCAGTTTTAAAACATCCAACAAGACCGGTTTTGCTAGTGCAGGAAGTTTTTGGAAAGTCAAGCTACATACAGTTCTTGTAACTTCAGTTTTAGTTTTGATGAAAGCAATTTTTTTGAAGATCGTAAGATCTTCAAAAAAATTGCTTTCTTATGGGACGGTAAACCGCTTCGTAACGTAACGCGTTACGGCGCCACTCTGTCTGGCTTCCCTTTCTCTCACGCATACGGTAGCAGGCTTAGATTAGTTTAAGTAATCACTTCTGTCGAGCGTCCCGAGAGGCACACGTTTTTATTTTTATTATTTATAACCAACTTACCGTTTGCTTATATAAATACATTAATTTCTCATAATTACCCTAGGAAAGCACTGTCTGAGAATATAAACCTAAAGAAAACTAAATCATAGAACCGTATATCCTTCACAAATGATAAAGATGGCACCAAACATAGGGCCCGCCACTAAGGTTGAACCGTAACTTCTACATCGATTTGCATAGTACAGACAGCGTTATGAAGTAATTACCATCCTGGCGTACTCGGCCGGACTGTAGAGGGATTGGCACATACTGACGCTCTGTCTGTACCACAGCCGCTCAAGATTAAAACGAATGCGTTTAGTTTATTAAAATAACATAGAATTTATGTCAGAAAAAAATAATAGAGTAGCTGATACATAAAATTAATAGGTATATAAAAATACATGGTCCTCATATCACTTGAACAAAGTCTGGACTTTAAAAGGGACAGTGGCCTGTGAGCTTGTTTCGACTGTTTCTTCTCAGAGTAGTCAGGTACGAAACACCGGCCTTAAAAAGTTTTTTTTTAAACCCAAATGTGTTTGTAAAATCTATTTGCAAAAATAAACATAATTTCATACTTCACGTAATATTTTCTGACAACAGTAACACTGTACAATCTTAACCAGCTACGGACAAAAACCCGCCCCGCTTGCACCCAGAACTGGGCCCACACCCCACCCAAGACTTACACACACACAAACAAAACAAAATCGTGTGAATATCATCTGTGTCTGTGTGAGATCCATTGAAAAAAAGATAGTCGATCCACCACACTTTTTCCACATCTTTCCGATCGGAGACAGTTGGATAAAAGTTTGTAATTCTCTTCGAAAATATTTCAGATTTTTAACTTCCTTAGACACTGGTTTTTAGCTATCATCAAGTTGTGAGTTTCTGACTTAGTGTTTGTGTGACAAATGGTTTAAACCTAGATTTTGCCTGCATCGGAGTTATGGTTAAAATGCCTAAATAAATTACGAAAGGGTTTTTTTTAACTTTGTTTCAGACTAGAATTTTTTCTCCAATATCGTGGATGCTAGTTCCTTGCGGGAGTCGAACCCACGACATGCAGCGCAGCAGCCAACCACGCAGCTACTGCCCCAACCGTGCCATCAAAAACATTGCTGTGTTCCATTTTAAAATTCTCTAGGTTTTCTGTAGGAGCCCTGGGTCTAGATTTTCAGAATAATTAAACGGATAATTCTGAATAAAACAATGTACCCCTTGGAGAGATTTCAAGTTGTCATATTTTTAGGCTTCTGACTATAGGTAACGACTGTTGAAAGACCTAAAAATAACAGAAGGGACCGTCAACCATCCACGGATCGACTTCGGAAAGCGTTGCTTTTATAGAAGATCAACCCATGCGACTGACACTTAAGTTTTCATGTTAGTGACACTTACCACAATAATTTAATGACCTAACTATACTACAACTAACTGTAAACCTGCGCTACACAGCAGTTGGTCACTCAGTCACAGCGCCAACCGTGCCGTCAAAATTGACTTAATGTGGAAACTGGCATAAATGAGCCAGAAGCAAAAAATTGAAGACATGACATGCACTAACGCTTACTGGGCTCGCTTGGTGGATTACAGCTCACTCCTCCAACGGAGAGGAGGCTTGGGTCCCAGAAGTGGGAACGTTTTAGGCTGCATTAATCATCGCGTCTGTAATTCTGAAGGCTTAGGCAGAGGTGTACCTAATAGGACACTCACATTTTACCAGATATGTTTAAGTCCAATATAGAGGGGAGCCTATTGCCAACCAGGCACAAACTTACACTCCGCGGCTGCTACTGAGAAATTCCTGATGGAAAATCCCAATAACACTTTACCCGACCCGGGAATCGAACCACTCAGCTCTCTCACGCACTCTCGAACTCTTGCTCAGCTGCCGCGCTTGCAACAACTAGACCAACGAAGAAGTCAATATTCGTCATCATCATCATCATCATTTCAGCCGAAAGACGTCCACTGCTGGACATAGGCCTCTCCCAAGTATCGCCACATTGAACGGTCCCGTGCGAATCTCATCCAGCGGATCCTTGCAACCTTCACCAGGTCATCGGTCCACCTAGTGGGAGGCCTTCCAACGCATCGTCTTCCGGTTCGCGGTCGCCATTCCAGAACTTTTCGGCCCCCTCGGCCATCCGTCCGTAAGTCAAAGTTGTTGTATTATTATTGCTGGATTTATGTTGCCCTTTAAGATTCTGCAAATCCTTAAATGCCTTAATAATTAATTGGGATCCAATCAAATCAATCGGTATGAGTTTTGACTTGAGATTAAAATGAATTTGTCAGCTTTTAGAAACCGGTACTTTATTTCCTATGTTTTTATATAATCGGCGTGAATCATCAATTCGTTTTGTTCTTTTAGAACTATATTTTTGATAGCGTAAAACGTTTTATATTTTCTGTTACTTGCTTATTATTTTTGTAGACAAGTTACGGATTAAAGATTATGAGTGTTTCACGGTTTTATTGTTATTTATTTTAAGAAAGTAATCGACTGAAGATTAGACTATTGAATAAATGCAATATTTTAGAAGAAAAGTAATCTAAAAGTTCATTAAATAAATAAATAATAAATGTTTTAGAAATCTTACAGGCATTTATTTTTATTTACATTTAACCTGAAAAGGGGTTACTGCACCTACGAATAACTTTAAAATTGCGAAAAAAATCCTGATGGCCTATTTTTTTTTATTATTTATTATTATTTATTTATTAAACAAATTTATTACAAACTTTCATTTAAAAACTATGCCCCACAAAACCGTTTTCACGGTTTGTCTGTGGGAACGGAACAATATTTTAAAGATAATGTTAATGTAAATCTAAAAATAACTAATCTCATAATCTATTCTAAAAATATTAGTCTGATGATATTGATTTGTGTTCACATAAATCGAAATAATACATAAATAGAGTTTCATTTCACAATATCAGGTCCAAATTTTAAGAAAACCAAAAAATATGTGTTCCTAAAAAAATGGCAAAAATTTCAAGTTCACATTTCACATATCTCCATCTAAAAACGATTCGATACAAACTGATAACACAAAATTAGTTCCAAATCAAAATCTATAACAATGCATAATTTACTAGAAAACGAGCCATATGAAAACCACAGCCTAACGAATCGACAGACAGTCTGAAAACTCTCTATTACTTCGTGACAGGTGACAGGTCTATCTTTTTTTATTCCTGTTTAGTCTAGAATGACAAACGCAAAAAGCTAGACTGAAAGCAGTGGTAAGAAATTAAATGGAATTCGTTCTTTAAAAGCATTTGTTACGAGTGATGTGGAGGGGAATGCAAATAGACTTGAGTTTGTCGTAGAGTTAGGTATGGGTAGACTGGACAAAATTAATTTTCGTAGGTAGATAACTAAATAATAAGAATACGCAAAATTTATGAATAATAGAAATCATTCATGTATCAATATGTAGATAAATAATAGATATTATTCCTCTTCTAATAGTGCAATGGGCGTACAAAAAATAAGTTTTACCTTAAAATTATTAAAAGTATCATCAGCAAAACATCACAAAGTCCAAATTAAACTTCTTAAAGGTATGTCTTTGTAATTGTATTTTTAAATTCATCAAAAGATAACCTTTAAGCAACACTAAACTTCCTTAAAAAAATAAAAAAATATAAATGTGCAAATAAAAATGTAAGTATCTTATGCGTTTTTCTTTTTTTTACCATTGTCCTTATATTGATAGTCTGAATGATTTCTAAAACTTGTCCATCTATTTTAAAGAGACCTTATTTAGTTAGTTTCTATATATATTAATTTATAAATTATGCACATGCCATAATATTCTAATTATAATAGAATAAAAGACCAACGTTTGTTAAAACAATAAGTATAGTGTGACTCACCGTCTCCGCTCTGGTTGCTGCTGTGTGCGTGGTACTGCTCATCTGTAAAGTCGTACTCTACGTCAGGTCAGACACATCTGCTCTCAATAATCATGTATCGAGGCTTCTAATACTAAATATTTCAATGTAAAAACGTTCTAGAAGATAATTATGACTTCTAAAATATTTACGGTTACTAAAATTTTACGTTGTGCATCAATAAATTCAAAGCGGCGAGAAAGTGTTTCCCTAGCCAACCTATATGTGCCACCTACTAAAAATCTCTTATATGGACACGACTTGCCATGGCTGACCTTCAAAAGTCGAATGATACTACTAGACACTACCGTCTATCTCTTCATTTCATTAAATGGGCACATACCTACCGAAGTCCACAGCTCGATATAAGCCTCTTCAAAGTCTCTCCACAACGTGAAATATTACTTTATTTACAAATTATGCCAATGTGAATAACTGCATTGCATATCTGTTGATTCAATAGATGTAATAATCTATTAAAGATACAAAGAAGTCTCCCTTTTGTTTTCCAAATATATTGTAAGTTTTTGTGCAATAACAGCATATTAATATTCTAATTACTTAAATTCTAGTAAATAAAAAAAGTTGAAATCATTACCATAGCTCTGCTCACCTCCGTTCCGGTGATCACTACTCAGCAATTCTTGACTCTGTAAAGTTGGAGCATGGATCAGCACCTTTTGCTGAGGACTGTGAGGATCCAAACCCTCGACCTCTAGCAGAGGGGCATGCGGCTCATAGGAATGGACTACCAACTGAGGAGCGTGGAGATCCATTCTTAGCACATCACACTTGTAAGTCCTTTTAAACGTCACTTTTGGTTTCTGCACTATCAAAACGCACTATGTCTTGATTATGTTTTGTTTTATTTTTCACTAATTCGTTTTGTTCTTCAATTGTTTTTTTAAGTTTGAATTTATAATGTTCACTACTGGCAGTCGTTTTAAGTGGCACTTTTCAATCGTTGCATCAAAAAGTTCGATGTCACCTCTATACTTTTGTAACTGTGTTGTTGTTTTTTTCACTATAATTGGCACTAACTTTTGTGACTAAAATCTAAATTAGGAGAGTGTTAGGAGAATTATTTTTGGAGTATTTTTAGTATGTTTTAACTGTTTGTTATGTTACTATTGTCACATCGTCACGTCGACCAGGGACGGTCTCACCGGATTTTCTTGCGGATTTTCTGCCTTTTTATCATCTTTGGACCTGTGAACAAGTAAATAGATAGAAGTAAATAAATAGAAGGTAGATCGTAGTGCAGCAGAAATTTTTGTGATTTAATAATAATGTCCAAATTTTGCAACGTATACCGGGAACAGATAGTATCTCAAAATTTCAGATCATTCACACCATTTTTTAATAAAATATTCATCGCACAGTACATTTGCAAAACCACCGATTAAGTGCACACACATATAAATCACTCGGCTTCCGTTTTGCAAATAAAATGTGTATCTATGTATTATTTAAAACGGCCGGGTTCGTGCCCGGGTTCGCTATTGTTTCGTGTTGCCAGGGATGTCGGAAATGAGACAGCGTGGATACGGTTATATGGAAGAAAAAATTTTGAATGACAGAAAATGCGAATTGTGATTGTGAGGAATCATTAATGTGTTCTTTTAAAGACAACTGCAACAACAAACTGCGGCACATGTCGCCCTCATGTCGCTGCGACATTACTGGTTTCAATGTATCTAATGAAAATGTTCCGGGAGATAGTAACATCTCAGCCTGTCACTGTCTCTATAGGACAATCATAATCAGCCTATTACACTAGGATACAGGCTTCCTGTCAGTGGAAGGGAAGCCATAATCCACTACGCACCCAGCACTGCGTGTTGGTGGATTTGTCCAAAGTTTTAGTTCCCAGACATTTTATTGACAGACAGACAGGTTTGAAAACGGTAGGGATAAATAAATAACAAAATTAAGTGCTAGCTTGGATTGAAACTCACAATCCACAACTCGTGAGTCGCTGTCGATACGACTCGACCACCGATCCGTAGTTGCCACATCAACCACAAAATCCTTCTTACCTCCACGTTCAACATGGCGGCAGAACGTTTCTCATTGCAGCCGCTCCTAAAGGATTCCTTTTGTTGTTAAACTAATATTTTCACCGCGTTTGTTTCAATTTTAATATTCAAATGTTTACATTCTTCTAGTTGAGAATGTTTGCTGCTTTAGCGTCCACATTCTTGGCCTATTTAGTTAATATTGCACAATGAGGACTAAAACTAAAGATTTAACTAAACTTAGTTCAAGACTAATCTATGAAATACTAGGAGTATTAACTAACTAAATGCGAGGTTTTTGTGTATGTAGCGTAATATAAATATTATAGAGATCACAGAAAAACCGTAAAACGACGACAAAAAAAAATACATTGTGTAAGAGGATACGGCTTATAAGGAGGAGACCACTGAGATGACGACTAAAAGAGAAGCATAGAAGAAGAAGACAGACTGCGTCGACTCTTATATATAAACTAGCTGTCCCGCGCATCTTCGTCTGCGTCACATTTTCCCCATGCTACGCTCCTAGTAGTCGTAGCATAATAATTCCCTTCTCCGTTAAATGGGCTATCTGACACTGAAAGAATTTTTCAAATCGTACTTGTAGTTCCTGAGATCAGCGCGTTCAAGCAAACAAACAATAAAACAAACTCTTCAGCTTTATAATATTAGTACATATTAGATATATATAAATTAGGGATAATGGCCGGAAAATTATGAGACCACCGATGATAAAAGAATCACAAGACAGTAAATGATGACCACTTTTCCACTAACACGAAAATCGTTTGTGCCTTTTTGAATCCAATAAATGTTTTTAGGTACTCGTCTAACTAAACAAATAAACTACTGCTGCTTAGTTAAGTGAGGTGCCTAAAATAAACTGGTTTCTTAATTTAGGTAAAAAAAACCGGCCAAGTGCGAGTCTTACTCGCGCACAGGGTTCCATAGCCCCAAACAATATAATAACAATATTTTGAACTGTCATTCATTAGTTAGTAGTTTTAGTTACTAAACTTCCACTCAACCGCAAAACTATATTTGTTTTTCATAGTATGTTAATCAAAAACAAAGTTACTGCTGCAGTTTGATGAAAAAGTCCCATATCTCAAAAACTAAACATCATATGTTATTGAAACCAATTTTTGTTGATAGTGTTTTTTACGTTCTACAAACCTAAATATTTTCAAAATTTTCCTCCTCTTACTTTAGAAATTAGAGGGGGGGGGACACACATTTTACCACTTTGGAAGTGGCTCTAGCGCAAACTATTCAGTTTAGAAAAAAATGATTTTAGAAACCTCAATATAATTTTTGAAGACCTATCCGTTGATACCCCACACGTATGGGTTTGATGAAAAAAAACGGGTTTTGGTTTTATATTTACTGAATAGGTACCCATCTTTTAGTGTCGTGTGAAAAATCTGACTCATATTGTCTTTGTTTGTTACAGAAGGACCGGAGGCCCGTACCTTCTTCCAAGAACCCTGGCGGTCTGAGCAATCATCATGGCCGTTTCAAATAATATACATGGCACGTAAACTGTTATTATAAATCAAAATCAGATCTTAATTCTAAGCACCCTGCATAAAAAACCGGCTAAGTGTGAGTCGGACTCGCGCACGAAGGTTTCTCTGCCATTATTTATAAAAACGAGCAAAAAAAACACTTTTTTGTATGGGAAATAAAAAATTAAAAAATTATTTTATTCTGTTTTTAGTATTTTTTGTTATAGCGGCAACAGAAAAGGTTTATTTTATTCTTGTTATAGAGCATTTTACACAACAAGTTCGAAATACTAATTTAAATCTATACAATTAAATAATAAGTAACACACCACTGCCGATCCCCAACGTGTTCAAACTTGAAGCGACATGAAGGTAGCGTCTAACCGCTTGTTCACAAAAAGGCGAAGCGCACGCGCAAGGCTATGGGAAATAATTTGACAATACAATGCTGTGTGCCACACGTGCGGATATTTTGTCGGAGATATTTCTGAAGACAGTTGTATTTTTCTAATGTTAATTCCTGATCGCGTAGCGTGACCACTGTAGAAACGCGTTTTGCCTACGGAAGAATAGACATAATGACAGATAGACAATAACAATCTGTCATTTTGTCGATTCTTCCGTCGTTATAACCCGTTTGACATGACAGTGGTCATGCTACGCGTGCTGGTAAGACAAGTTTATTCACTGAAACCGCTTTTTTACAGTAACGGTGTAATTTTGTATGTTATTGATCATTTGGCAAGCAAGAGATGATTAATTGCTCACTCACATACAGGGTGTGAGGGATACCGACGCGAAAACGCTTACCACATACTCAGTACATAATTCTGAACTTGTTTTTTTTTAAATTTGGTACCGACGAAAAATTTCTGTGTCCGAATGTGCTAATGTCCTAATGTTCTGTGTCCACGTAGAAATTTTTGGTCAGTAATTTAAAAAAAAATGTTTTTCCATACATTTTGACCGTATAGGTATTGCACTTTAAAGAAAACAGCTGTATTTTTTTTATTGCCGAAGAAAAATTCACGTGTGTTCAGAATGTACTGAGTATGTTAAATTGAATAGAAAAAAATAAAGAAAAAATTTAAAACGGTTATGTTCTTAATAGCTAAAACTGTACCAACTACAACGAAATCTGTAACCAAGTACAACCAAGTTGTAAAAGTTAACATCAAATCTGACTTGTTGAGTAAATTAAATTAGATAAGTGTTTTTATGGCGACAGCTCTTTGCATTTCCTTCAATCGTTACTTTGACGTTAACGGGCTGATTGTCTTTTTAATTCCTTTATGCAAGAGATGATAATACAATTGTCATCTTTTACAAGATCTAGACGACCAAAAATGACTACAATATAATTTAACCAACTAAACCCACTCATCCATATCTTAAGACACATCTCATCACCTCATGTGTAGCACAACTTCCCACAATTTATTCACACGTATCCGACGATACTTATCTCATGTACAACGTTATTTATTTGCTTATGTTTTACCTAATGAATCATTTGATGACGTCAATCGAGGATGTGGTGATTTTTAAGTATTTTGGTACTAATTGGGTGTTTAAAGAGTTTTATTTTCTTTGGAATATTGGTTTTTAAGCGAAATTATCAATGATAATGGCTGAAAATCTCAAATATCGCTGATCTTGTATATGGTGTCAGACGTAAAGAATAGCACCATCCCATATCTTCCCGTGGGTGTCGTAAGAGCCGACTAAGGGACTTACCAGAGAATGGGCAGCAGCGTTCTCTGTGCATTTGTTACAACCGCACTACGATCGCCAACACGCCTGCCAAGCGTGGCGATTATGGCAAAATCCCCCCTTCTTGGAGGAGGCCTATGTCCAGCAGTGTACATCTTTCGGCTGAAATGATGATGATGATGGCTGAAAATGTAGCTCTTCACAGAGTACAGTTAAGGTCGAGTATTTCTATTTTAAATTATCCACTTCTTTTCTTTATCGTGTGGTTAGTAATCCTAATCTGGTAATCTGAAAAATCAGAGGTACGTGTCTTGGGTTCGAACCTGAGACCTATAGTTTACCAGTACCCATTTTTGAGTTTGTTTGACCAGAATTTTACATGGTCAAGGCCCATGGGTGGCATAAAGATCACACTTATTACTGAAGACTCCGTCATGGTTATACCGGAGCCTTCAGTGTCATCATCATCATCAGCCTATAATGTTCCAATTGCTTGGATACAGACCTCCTCTCAATGAGAGGAAGTGGGCTTTCATCCACCACGCGGACCCAGTGCGGGTTAGATGTCACATGTCTTCAAATTTTTTAGTTCTAGAACATGCCGGTTTCCTCACAATGTTTTCCTTCACCGTTTTGAGAGCAGCGGTGATGAAATAAATTACACAAAGTAATGCGCCTGCCATCCAGAGCAGCGGTGGTCCAGTGGTGGAAGCCCCGACTTACGAACAGTAAGTTGTAGGTTACAACCCAGTCAGGAGCATTACCTTCGGTGTAAGTTTCAGAAATTTTCTTTCCTTTTTGTTGTAGACTACAGGTGAGCGAACTTGACATTAACATTCAAGTTTTACTGACCCCGTACTAACGTTGATAAACCAACCTTGGAATTAGTTAAAACGTCAAAATGTTCCGAATTTAAATAGACATAGACTTTTAAGACATTAACAAGTGCTGTAGATGTTACACGTGGAATATTTGCATAGGTAATAGAAAACTGGTATTTTTGCGAAATAAAACGAAAATTGTGGGAGACTTTTTCTGGAGAACAGTCTGAATGTTTGTGTTTATCATGTTATTTTTTATTTCCTGTATTCAATTTTATAGCTCTGTATGGTGTCGGACGTAAAGAATAGCACCACCCCATATTTTCCCGTGGGTGTCGTAAGAGGCGACAAAGGGACTTGCCAGAGAATGGGCAGCAGCGTTTTCTGTGCTTTTGGAACAACCGTACTGCGATCGCCAATCCGCCTGCCAAGAGTGGCGATTATGACAAAACACCCAAAATGTCAATGTGGCGACACTTGGGGGAGGCCTATGTCCAACAGTGGACGTCTTTTGAGCGGAAATGATGATGATGATGATTCAATTTTAGAAGAAATTGATATATGGACTAAATTCAATAAAAAGAGGGTCTAAACAAATGGATTCTTCCTATCAGCGAAAACGATGATGGAAAAGTCAATAACGTCCTCCTTTTATGAAGTCGTTTAAAACTATAATGGACTGACTTAAGCTATTGTTCAATACTGGCGACCTCACTAACTGGCTTACCATGACATCTTAAAGCAGTATTGTTTTACTCTTATTCCAATGTGAGAAAGAGATGGAGCTATACAGGATATCTAGCGCCATCTCTTTCACACACTGGAAAAGGAGTAAAGCAATTTTAAGACGTCATGGTAAGCCACGTGCACTGAGTGGCTTGACCTTATCTGACCGTTACTTTTAATTTGAAACTTCATCAACTTGTTAACATAAGATAAAGACTAAAATCCCAGGCAGAAAACATTTTGTCATTTGGATCTTGGTAATACCTTAATAATTGTTGTTTTAAAATGTTCTTATCTCGCCGTTTCATTTTTGTTCCTGTAGTTGTCATTGTGAAGGACGACATCACAGGAGTACTGCTACCAGGGACTTAAAAACACTTTCATAAAGGTTACAGAATTTAAGTGTTACATGTTGAATTGGTAACAGAATCAAACATGTAACACTTTTAAATGTGTCTTTAACCGTAACATATCTCTAACAGAAATAAAAGTGTTAACAGTGTTAATAAGTGTAACAGGTAAACGCAGCCTACTAAAGCAATAATTGATTATTTCAGTTACACATATTAACACATATAAAAGGTTACAGTTAGGTACAGTAACATTATTGTATCTGTTACATTTAAAAGTGTTTTAACTGTTTTAAAAAACAGTGTTACAAACCCTTATTACTGTAACGGTTTGAGTCCCTGACTGCTACCTTATATTTAATTTTTAAACATTGCTCTCACTAGGAATTTCTCCTGTATCGTGGGTGCGTTTACAAACATTTAGACTCACATACACAAACAGCCAGACCCGGAGCAACTATCTGTAGGCCATAAAAATATTTGCTCCGTGCGGGGATCGAACTCGTGACACGCAGCGCAGCGGTCAATCGCTTGGCCACTGCGCCAAATGTGCCGTCAAATTATTTATTGTTAATCTCACTATCAAAATCCTCCAAAACAACGTGTGTCCCCAAAATTCTTCTCATCCACGTTGTTTTTCATACGATTATACATTATTATTGTATAGTTAAGCTCGTCGAAGGCGTCGACAAGTTCTCACGTTTATACGTGTCATTAACAACTTTGTTTTTTAACAAATTCAGTAGTGACTACTATTTGATTATATGTTTGGGTTTTCAAGTTCTTTTTGAGGTACTATAGTTATCGTGTCGATGTGATCGGTTTAAGGAGGTTCACACTGGTTTTAGGTTGGGGTTTATTAGGCTGAAAAAGATGAGAAAAGAGGCTAAAAAGACCGATGTTTTGGGTTTTTGACGGTTTTTTGTCTTTGTTATTCCAGCACGGTTTTTTTTTTTGCTCTGTTTTGTTGTACCTTTTGTAGTAAGCAACGACTTATTGTCGGGACTACGCTGTCCTCCCATACTTAAGTACTAACCCAACATTCTTGCAAATATTGTAAAACCAAATGATTTAAAAAGAGTGACCATGGAGTTTCTTGCCGGTTCTTCTCTATAGGAAACGATCAACCCGAACCGTGCACATTTTGTCGGCGTTTTATAAGTGCCACTGTAGGCCTATGTAAAATAAAATATTTCGCTTTTGGTTTTGATTTTTAAGGCCATCTCAAGGTGCAAAGCATGAATTTGTTTTGAAAAGTGCTTGTTAAAATGTAGTTGTTTAAATAGTGAGTTGATAAAATTCACATGGAAAGAACTTTTGTATAAAAGAATTTCTTGTTCAGTAAAACAAATTAATTTGTCGACTTGCTCTTTATTGCGAAATTTTCATAAAAACATGATCAACCAAAAATAAAATGACTCACAAAATTCGTAAAAATCCATCATGGCGTCTGAAAATGGCGTCAAATACATATATGAATGACGTATATACTCGTATTATGTACAAAAAAACTGACATTGAACCGACGACGAAATAATTGTTGGAACTAACTAGACAAAAGGTATGTTTAATTATTAGTAGGGTGACAATCATTTAGGATGGATATGTTGGCACATTTGCATGGACGCGAAAAGTACGTAATGTAGGTACAGTTGGCAAAAAATGGTCAAATTTCACAAAATGGGACCAACTGAGTTTTAAGTACTAGAAACGTCAGAACTCTTGAGTACTACAAATGTACATTTCGTGGACATTGTTTGGTAGGTAATATATATCATCATCAGCATCATCTGCCTACCTTTTTCCAAACTATTTTGGGGTCGGCTTCCAGTCTAACAAGATGCAGCTGATTACCAGTATTTCACATGAAGTGACTGCCTATCTGACCTCCACAACCCAATAACTGGGTAATACGATACCCCTTGGTAAGACTGGATGTAAGACTTTGGGTTCTGACTACTCGTAACGACTGTCAAAGATCTGCAAATGACAGCCAGGACCAACGGCTTAACGTGCTTTGGTAAGTAATTTAGAAAACAGTTGTTAAACATTTCTCATAACGAATCATATTCACGAACAGGTAACAGATCGGTTCAGCAGACATGTAAACCTATGTATAACTCAATATATATACTAATATATAGGTATGTATAAGTAAATACCGCCAGAAGACCCAAGGACATGAAGCGATAACATCGCTAATCCGAAAATGATTTCTCGAAACTCTTTTGTTATTTTTTGAACAAAGGAAAACTTGTTTTGCCTAATTGCATGTTGGATTTTGTATGGTGATGTTCTGTTTCACTATAGCCAGGCCATCTTCTACTACCAGCCTTTTCCCAGCTTTTCTGGGGTCCACTTCTGGTATATAGGGTGACTGGTAATTAGTGACCGATACTTAAACACATGATTTTAATCATGATAACAAGCAACTTTCCCAAAGAATCATTTTTTACACTCATTCACTTTTATCACAACAACACCACAGCCGTATGAAATTCGCGCGCGCGTGCACCTGTGATCTATCAGCTGTTAGCCGCGTGACGCCGTTCACAACAGACATTTTAATGATTTGTACAGAGCTAGAAACAAATAATTACGGCCATTCAAAGAAACTACTCTATTTCCTATAATCCATTACCTAAATCTTAGGTAACCTAAAATTTACCTAAAAAAATATTCCTAAGTAAGCAAATTATATATTTCGCAAGCCCCCCAATAACCACTGGAGCATGCATAAAAACGTAAAAATAAAATAATAAAACTTGTAAAAATTTGTTATTTTGTAAACAATAGTAATTTTCCGGTAGATTTGCGTCGAACCCCTGCGTAAGCGCAGCCTAGTGAAAAAATACTTGTAATTGGTTTACCCTTTGTTTGTCGTACTAGGGTTTCTCGATAGAAACTCGCTTTTAGTCGGTTAAGTATATTTTTACTTAAAAAATGAATGAGAGAAAGTGTAACGGTCAGACGCCAGTTTTATGATGTGTATTAAGGGTTATTTTCTTTGCATTTACTGAACTTGAACGTTTTTTTTTTATGAAAAAAACTTCTGCTGCTTACCTTAGTTGCTACTCAATAAACTAATCAATATAAACATACCCATCATCTGCCTAGCCTTTTCATAAACTATCTTGAGGTTGGCTTCCAGTCCCACCGGATGCAGCTGAGTACCATTATTTTACAAGAAATATAAGTCGTACCTATATCTCCAAAATTTTTTTATTGGAGCGGTGATAACTAACAACTTTTATTATTTATTTTTTTACAAAATGTACCTTTAACTCACAAAACTGTCACAAATTTCCAATAAGTCACTCAAAACTCACCCAAAAACAAACAGTAACAATTTCTCACCTATTTAGAAGTTAATTGGCAATATCCACCCTTATTTAAATTATACCATTTACCATATTAAAGTTTCAAGGGTAGCCCTTACATTCCAATGGTCAATGGTCATGCACCGTAGCCTCTCTAAGTTGCGTGAGTTCAAACGTTTGTTTTAATTAATAGAGGGTAGGTTCGGAGTTCGATTCCCGTATCGGTATTCAAATTTGTTGTTTCCGGGATTTATTTGGGTTTATGATTTTGGGGAAATAGACATTTCGTATTTGAATTTTATTGGTGTTCACTAATTGCTTGATATTTTACTAACTATGTAACTATAAGGAGCTACTGTTACTGTTGCTTATGTCATCCCACTGCTGGACAAAGGCCTCTCCCCATGACTACCAAATCCTTCGATCCAGGGCCAATGTGGACCACTGGTCGTTGGTTCTGTCCAGCTCGTCCCACCATCTCCTGTGAGGTCTACCGCGTCGCCTTCGAGTCAGTTAGTGTGCAATAATTGTTATACTATTAAACAGTACCTGGCCGTACTTTGCTATCACCAATTCCGCGTCTAAATCCCAAATTTTTGGATTATTGGCTTTTATGACATAATCCTCTTACCAATTAAAAGTCAAAGTAAAAGCATTTTTCCTTTCGCGCTCATGACATAACATTACGTCATTGTAAAGGGGTTTCACACGCGCGCCCTAGACATTGACGCGTGGGAACGCGCGTGTGAACTAGCACTTACATTGTTGGTTTGTGGGTTAGTCTCGATTACTAGTCTGTGGTTCAAAGTTGTTGAAAAAAACTGTGAGTGTGTGTGAGATTGTGACCTAGAACTGTTCTTGAACTCTTTGGTTATGTAAAAGTGTTGTATTAGTGTAACTGCGGCCATAATAAGTGAAAACTTGAATATTAACGTTGTGCATTTTTGATATTTTGGAATGGTTAGGGAATAATACGCATAAGCAAGATACATAGGTCTAAAAAGTTACAAAAAACATTTTCGAAATGTCTTAAAAAAAAAAGATAATTGAAAAAAAAACTATTTTTATAGATAATCTAATCGGTCTAATTTTGCTGTCACACTATTTTTTCGTAAAAAAATATTAATAACTTTTTAGACCTATGTATCTTGCTTATGCGTATAGTATACAGTTTAATTAAAATCGGTTCAGTCATTTCGGAAAATAAGGACATAAAAGTTTGTATGAAATTTCGTAAGGCGTAAACGCTCTTATAAGCTAAAGTTAACAAACATGTAACCCACACCAATATCAACATCTTAACGAAAGAATAACAGAATAATGACTAATGATAGGCAGCCGATTTTCAAGGAATACAGAGCCTTCTGTGATTCCTATATTTAATATAACCAATTAATGAAATTACACACACACATTTTATTGCTATTATTGACTTGCCATTTAGTGATCTCTAATAGTAAATCAATTATTTACCTAATCTTATATAAAATAAAATAATTGAATCCATTTTAATTTAATTTCTTCTAATTTATTTCAATCTAATCTAATCTAATTTAATCTATGTTATAAACTTTAACTTATATTTAATTTGATTTAACTCAGTGTAATCAATTTAGCTTTTTTTAAGGTTTTCAATCTGTATTTCTTTATATAAATATTCAATTGTGTAATTATCTGCGTATAATGTAGTGCATGCGGTGCTTTTCTGTAAGTGATGAGGCGCTTATTAGACTTAAGTTTACAATGTACAAATTATTATGTAACAGTGTACTCATTGTTGAGAAGCCTAATAATAAATAAATTATTTCTTTCCACGATTTAGATAAATCTACCCTCTGACAACATCCAGATTCTATCGGTAGCTGCTCTGTCCACCTCACAATGTATAAGGCACGTGAAGAATGTATGACTAGCCTACCAACAATAGGTACAGACTATAAAGTGATTAAGAGAGGTGCGTCAAGGTCATACAGTCATCATCGGCAATGTAGCTAGAGTTTAAAAACTAAATAATTTAGTCAGAACGGCTTGTTCATGTAAAAGTCGTACGAGGAGTTCGTGGCGGGTCGATCTTTAAGGTTAAGCCTTGCTTGCCGAGGTTGGTCGTCCATGAGTGACCATTATTACATACATCCAAAATAATAATTTAATCATAAAAAAATCAAAATCAATTTAATCATATCATAATTTCATCCCTGCCTCGAAAAGCACGTTAAGCCGTTGGTCCTGACTGTCATTTGTAGATCTTTGACAGTCGTTACGTCCTTGGCAAGACTTGTTTTCACATTTTACTGCTTAACGACTGTCAAAGATCTACAACTGACAGCCCGGACCAACGGCTTAACGTGCTTTTCGAGGCACGAAGAAATATCGGTATGTAATATAAAATGTACCAGCGGACCAACCTAGGCAAACGCGGCGTAGCCCGAAGATCAACCCAAGTGGCTGATATTATTTACCCACGAGCTCCTCTCCTGATGACAATGTCTTCTTCATCCATACTTCTCTGTAAGTCGTTATGTCAGTCACCCCTTTCTCCCAATAAGCCTGCAGTCAACGGTAACTTATAACACCGTCTGTCTCGTTACAAAAAGACTAACTACACTCGCCTTCTCCAAAGTCGGTTACATCGTTACATTGTACGATAACACAGGAAACTTAACAGAGGGGAGACTTCTTATTGCAATTAACTTATTTCCAACCGCTCGCAGAGACATTACCATCTACACGTGTGTCTAATCTTTGACATCACGCTAGGGACAGCAGAATAGTTAGGTCATTAAATTATTGTGGTAAATGTCACTGATATAAAAAAATAAAATAAACTGTCGAATACAATATTGCGCGTGCTAAATAAAAACAGTCGCTTGGGTTGACCTTCAAAGTAAAGCCACGTCTTTGCAAACGTGGCTTTACTTTGAAGGTCAACCCAAGCGACTCGGTCGGTCGGTTCGTGGATGGGTGACGAGCTTTCACGTACCGTGCCGTTGGTCCCTTCTGTTATTTTTTGGTCTTTCGACAGTCGTTAAGTATAGTCAGAAGCCCAAAAATATGACAACTTTAAATCTCTCCAAGGGGTACATTGTTTTATTTAGTAATGTCCGTCTCATCATCATCATTCTTTTGCCCTTATCCCAATTCATTTGGGGTCGGCGCAGTATTTCTTCTTCTTCCATACCTCTCTATTACTTGTCATCTCATGGGATACCTCCTTTCTTGCCATATCATCCTTCACACAGTCCATCCATCGTTTCTTTGGTCTTCCTCTACCCTTATACCCATCCACATTCATACTCAAAACTTTCCTCACGACATTTTCCAGTAGTGTTTTATCAGTAGTGTCCGTCTAATTATTCTAAAAATCTAGACTCAGGGCTGCTACTGAAAACCTAGAGAATTCTAAAATGGAACTCAGCAATGTTTTTGACGGCACAATTGGCGCAGTGGCTGAGCGATTGGCTCCTGCGCTTCGTATCGTAGATTCGATCCCTGCACGGTACAAATACTTGTATGGCCTACAGATTGTTGTTCTAGGTCTGGCTGTTTGTGTATGTGAGATTGAATGTTTGTAAACGCTTCCACGATACAGGAGAAATTCCTCGTGTGGGGAAACGATTATGAAAAAAAAAAACAATGTTACTGTGTTCAATATTACTATCTTTACTATCTTCAACAATGAGGATAATGTAGTAAGGAAAATTTTGAGTCTGAATGTGGATGGGTATAAGAGTAGAGGAAGACCGAAGATACGATGGATGGACTGTGTGAAGGATGATATCGCTAGAAAGGAAGCGACTGATGAGATGACGAGTAATGGAGAAGAATGGAAGAAGAAGACATACTGCACCGACTCCAAATAAAGCGCCGGAGAATGGTGACTTATGTCGAAGAAAAATTTATACACTGACATTTCATTCAGCATTTCGAAGTCCTTTCCAAAGGACAAACGCATCACTCACCTATTTCCTCAATGTAAAGGGAAATCATTAATAGTTTTTTTTTTCTCAACAGTAATTATTCAATCATCAACGATCGTTTTTGTCCTATTGTCTTGCTAAGATGATGTTAATTGAGGTCGATGAACCTATAATATAATGATGACAACTGCCTATTGGTTTTTTTTTTATCAATTGTTTTGTATTTGCTTGCACGCAGAGGATAGTTTTAGATTTTGCATTGAAAAGGGTTATAAAATTATTCTGCTGGTGAATATTTTGAGTTTGACATTGTGTTGATGAGTTATTCCATCGTTTGTTGATCGATTTTCTTAAAATATGGTTGGTTTATAGAACGTTCAATGCAAGCATGCATGCGCTGTTTGTTGGCGTAGGTCAACCTCAAGTCATTCCGCATCATTCTTTTCAAGACGTTATGTTAGTCCAAATGTTAGCTTTTAGCCTCTTTTCATAGTTTTGTCTATAAAACGGATATGTGGATAATACTTTAGCAACGGCCCTATAGATTATGTTCCTTCCTTTCTGCATCAAAATTATCACCACGGAAAATAAACATGTAGAGGGAAATACAATCATTAGAAAATATATTTAATAATGTAGAGAAATGATTAGAAAATTATTCCAGTCCTATCTAGCGCTTTACAATGCTAAGGCTGTTTTCAAAATAGTGTCAAACATTATTATTTTAAATATTAATTTGTTAAACTCTTTTAAGTTACCTCTTATAAGAAACACCCTTATCTCCCTATCAAGAGGTCCTCAACCTACAAAACGTTCGTTACAACCTTACAAGCGAGTATCTTCTAAAAAAACTTACTCAAATCGTAGGGGTGACTACCCTAAGGTCGTTATACCCACCTGCGCCCCCTGTGGGACACCTGACGCGCTAACGGCAACTTGCGCACGCGACGGTCGCCTTGCCGCCAAAACCCGAAAGAGGTTGCTAGTGATTTATTGAGGCAAGTTTTTCTATGATGTCGATATGTCTAGAGGTGTGAAGAGCTTTGATTTAGGGACGCCATTTTTGGGTGTGTTAAAAAGGAGGCTTGGTTTTTTGCAATGTGCTTTCTAAGATGGTCTGTTTGATTTGGGAGATCGTGTTTTTTAAAAAACTGTGTTGACATTCATTTTTACTCTCTGGCTCTGTATGGTGTCGGACGTAAAGAATAGCACCATCCCATATCTTCCCGTGGGTGTCGTAAGAGGCGACTAAGGGACTTGCTAGAGAATGGGCAGCAGCGTTCTCTGTGCTTTTTGTAACAACCGTACTGCGATCGCCAACCCGCCTGCCAAGCGTGGCGATTATGGCAAAACCCCCCAAAATGTCAATGTGACTTGGGGGAGGCCTATGTCCAGCAGTGGACGTCTTTTGGGCTGAAATGATGATGATGATGATTCATTTTTTGGGTTCCGTACCCAAAGGGTCAAACGGGACCCTATTACTGAGACTTGGCTGTCCGTTCGTCCGTCCGTGCGTCTGTTACCAGGCTGTATCTCATGAACCGTGATAGTTAGCCAGTTGAAATTTTTACAGATTATGTATTTCTGTTGCCGCTATAACAACAAATACTAAAAACAGAATAAAATAAATATTTAAGGGGCCATAGAAAACATGATTTTCTGCTCGATTTTACAAATTATGGTACGGAACCTTTCTTGCGCGAGTCCGACTGACCCTTCGGGTACGGAACCCTAAAAAACTATAAACCTACTTTAATATCAAAGTTCAGACTACAGAGTAGCAACATGTATGCGAGTTAATGAATATAATTGATGGGATCACCTGACGTAACGGAATCCTGCGCACGCGTCGCACTTCGCACCATGTTGGTAGGGCTGGGGTTAGTGATTTATTTTAACGGAAATTAGGGATGTAAGTGGAGTAAAGATAAATATAAAAATATACTTCAAATAAAATGGCTCTTGTATTTTTTTGGTAAAGATAATGTTAACTATACAATATGTTAATATAAAATATAATAGTAATTTATTTCTCTCAAAAAGGTACAATACTGGAACGTATTTTCTAGGTCACAGGAAAATCAAAAATTTGTGAAAATAATTATGAAGTAAGTACCTACCTAAGTTATAGGACCGAGGTTGAGTTGTTTGTGTACATTCAGACAGAAATATGGCAAAAAACTCAATAGCCTCATAATAAGTTTTATAAATAGTGTTTTTTCCTATGTTAGTACATTAAAAAAAAAACAAATACTGAGTGGAATTGTTTTTAAATTATCTGATGGACACTTATGACATTTACGACACACACACAACTTTTCTATGGGGGTAGCCAGAAGATACAGAACCACCTGCCACGATCCTTAGGCATTTAGAAATTAACCATAATTAACGAAAACATACGTCGTATCATTAAAATACCTTCTTTTAAATGCAACATATTTTTTTATTTAATTTTGAACTATACAATAATTTACATATTAAAATTAGTATCCTCTAAAACGCTCATTCTCAAATAAATGCTACACTTACTTACTCACAAACTAAGTTACAATTAACTACTAGGTACCATGGCTACCGTGGACATTCTCAGTACTCACACATCCAGCTATACATTCCTAGTATAACATGGCCTCGCCTTGTATATATTTCCCGTACAATGAGAGATCTGTATAAACTGGTTTTGTATGCTTAGGTTGATTGGTCCCCGTGCGTACGAACATACCGACAAACTACGATTACTTCAATATGCAAATAACTAACGTTTCCCACGTAAATTGAGCACCTGTTGTAAAAACAGTGAATATTTTACATTTAAATGATGTAATGCAGGTACAGCCCTACCACGGACCCTAGGGAGGGGACGTAAAGTTAATTTTATTTTTTATTCGGTTTTTATTCTAATTTTGAACGTTTGCACTTTTGATTAATGATTTTTAAATTAAACGGTTTTTTGTGTTCAATAAGGTGCATTTTATTAGGTATGTTTTTCAATCTAATGCTGTAAAAATAGTTGGTATGTAATTGTTTTTGTTTTTTTTTTATTTGCGATGAGTTTGCTCTTGACTCTATAGTCTTGTCAGAGATGACAGAGACAACGTCAACGATGGTACGAAAAAATAAACATTCCTTAGGAGTTGGTACAACCGAAACTCGGAATGTAATTATGGTCATCCATCCACGGATCAACCTCGGTAAGCACGGCTTAACCTTAAAGATCATCCCGTGTGGCTGTTATTATTTAGCCACGAGCTCCATAACTCACCCTATTCTTAAAACCACAAACACCGGTAAATGTACTAAATCTTTTTTTAACCCCATCAACACCGTCTGACCTTTTATAGCATTAAGTAAAAAAACCGCAACCCTTATTATAATTGCACTACATCACGATTATAAGAGTTAAGGGCTGTCACGAGGATCATTCTTTCAAAAAAACTATATTTCTTAGAATTAAAAAAAAAATATTAGAAAAAAAGAGCTTTACGTCACGAAAAAAAAGTAGGTACATAAGACTTCCTTTTTTATTTTTTTTTTACATTTTTTATTTATATTTTTACATATTTTATTTTTTTAAAGTACTTAGTTTTTTATTTTACTGTTACATTTTGCCATGTGCGTAGAGGTGCAACACGGTGATAATAATAAAATAACCTAACCCCTAACCTTTGGCAAGTTGACAGTTCCTTATGTGCAAACAATAATTGTAATCCGTAAAGTTGGACAAAAGTACCTACGCACTGCACAAAACACTAATTAACTTCATCATCATCATTTCAGCCAAATGACGTCCACTGCTGGATATAGGCCTCCCCAAAGAAGGAGGTGTTTTGCCATAATCGCCACGCTTGGTGAGCGGGTTGGCAATCGCAGTACGGTTGTTACAAAAGCGTAGAGAACGCTGCTGCCCATTCTCTGGCAAGTCCCTTAGTCGCCTCTTACGACGCCCACGGGAAGATATGGGATGGTGCTATTCTTTACGTCCGACACCATACAGACTAATTAACTTAACACCGGTGAATTTAAAAATGTTCGCGTGACAACCCTAAGGAGGTAAGCAGGTGGATAGCCACGTGCTGTTCGTGATTTTTTTGCAGCGCTAAATGTCACCGCTGGTCAATAGGTTCGATGCTCGGCGGGTTATCGTTATGAGATAGTTTGATAGAATTAATTAATAGTAGTCACATATAACATCACGCGTGTGTCATCCCCGAAGGGCCTTGCAGAGGTTTAAGGGTATTTTACGCACCTTGGGCGTATTGTTTTTATGAACCGTGATAGTTAGCCAGTTGAAATTTCCACAGATTATGTATTGCTATTGCCGCTGTAATAACAAATTCTAAAAACAGAATATAATAAATATTTAAGGGGGCTCCTATACAAAAAAAAGTGATTTTTTGCTCGTTTTTAAAATAATGGTATGGTAAATGGCGCTAGTCCGACTCGCACTTGGCCGGTTTTTTGCTCTATCTTTGAGCAATCCAGCTTCGCGTTTTTAGGGATGATTAAGTACCTACCACTGTCACTCCTTTTTGTGTTTTTTCTTTCAACGGGTTAAATTCATATACTAATTACTGTTCAACGAATTGTAAATCGGGGATCAAAGCCACGACCTCTGCCTTAGTCCACACTATAGTCATTTGGGCTATTCTCTATTTCAATTAAAAATGATAAGTTGATAACAGCCATGACATTAAAACCCAAAAATTAACAAAACAACAGGTTGTTCACTAAATATTCATAGAAATAACAATTTAGAAGCATTACCAACACATGCCGTAACGAACTTTTTACTTTTTTTCTGCTTTAGTCTACTGTCTATGGCACGTGCGTACCTATTATAGAGGGTGAAGTCATTTCCGATGACAATGATATCGAAATGTAGCATCCTGTATGATTATGTAATGGTGGGGTGTTTGGTAATAGTTGGATTTAAGTTTTACGAATTGAGATAATTATAATTTTGAAATTGATTGTATTATAAAATAGTCAATAATCGATTGCAATTTGCGAGCGAATGAATCTGAAATAAAGTCATTAGTATTTTTCAATCAGGTTGTCCTACATTTTTTCATGTTTTTAGGGTTCCGTACCTCGAAAGGAAAAAACGGAAACCTTATAGGATCACTTTGTTGTCCGTCCGTTCGTCTGTCTGTCTGTCTGTCAAGACCCTTTTTGTCTCAGGATCAACTCGCACTCGGCCGGTTTTTTTCTTCTAATGAGATGTTTTCAAAGATTCTTTCTTCTGTAAGTTTTAATTAACTAAGTAAGGGTGAAGAGCGTTAGTATTAGGGGAAGTTGTTAAGTATTTTTGAAACTTGAGAAGTTCTGATTTTGCGAGAGTAAGAGCCTACATCACGATGTCCGAAAAACCATTATATACCGAATAAATTTAAAAATGGAACACAATTTTTATGAAATGATGTGTCAAGTAAGTTTACGGGAACTTAATTGTAGAACCTTTTTTGAATAAAAACCGTTTGATTAGGAGGGTTATTCTTCACTTTTTATGCGATCATTCAATTCTGAAAATGTGTAAAGATAGAAGAAAAAGTAGATAGGAATACCTATCTACTTTTTATCTTTATTTTTATCTTTCGCCCCGTTAGTCTGTAGGACCCTTGGGTCCTAGATGCTATTTAAGTGGAAAAATTGATAGATTCTAGTAAGAGAGAGACAGAGCCCCACATCACTTCCAGTATAACATGAAGATTTCATAATTTTCACATGTCAGAAAAACCCTTAAAAAACAATAAAAGAAAAAGGTTTTGAAATAAGCAGTACCTTTGTGTTCTCTTATCTTAAAGTAGGTACTGTCCGTATTTTGTACATAAATAAATAAAAAAATATTACCGTTCAATGTGCATTTAACAGTTAAAGTATTAATGCAAAAACTGTACCTTGTCTATTTATTACTAAAACAACTTACTGTAAAGAAACTAGGAACTAACCAATCTTCGGACTTCCTAGCCACAAAAAACAACCTTACGAACAGTCCAATTACTAAACCCGCAAACGACATTGAACCTTATTGTTCACAAAATAGAATAGGGCAAGCAATTTTACTGACCAGAATTACAAAATTGTTTTACTTTGCAGCTGTCGTCAACATTTTGTAAGCGAAACTCAATCTTATTTTCCTCAGCATAAGTGATATCAAACAATTTTCAAAGCGCTAAATACTACCTTTGCGTTAACCCAGCTGATAGGAAATGCTCTTATACTAACACTCCGTAAGGGTGTGTTTTTATAATTGTAACGGAAGACTAGTTTGGTCACCTGTCGTCGCTTGCGCAGGGTTAAATGAACTCTGAGGGGTCAGGAAGGGGCAGTGATAAGTGATAGGGGAATATTCAAGAGGTCAAGTGTGAGCGCGTTACTACTAGGACTATCTTTATCATTGCTCTAGGTGTATAAATGTAACCAGGTGGCCTACCATGACGTCATAAAACGTTATTGTTTTACTCTTTTTCCAGTGTGGGAAAGAGATGGCGCTAGACATCCTGTATAGCTCCGTCTCTTTCCCACACTGGAATAAGAGTAAAACAATAGTGCTTTAGGACGTCATGGTAGGCAAGCTGGAGGAACTGTGAGAGGCCAAAAAATGGAACTGAATAGGTGAATAGGTTTAAGTGCAGTTCTGACAACCTATTTTTAGTAGTTATTGAATATGAGTCCAGGTTCCAGGTCGTTATTAGGTGCCTACTGCTGGTCAAAAATCTCCTCTTTAGAATTCCACACCTGGTTAATCATCATCATCATTATTTCAGCCGCAAAACGGCCATTTCTAGACAGAAGCGACGAGGATGCAAAACAATATATTGCATAGGTGCGCTATGCAATATATTGTTTTGCATCCTCGTCAAATTCAAGGAGGTAACTATGCTAATGATTCTCGACCCGAATCAATAATAAAATGGGTACCTATGTATTTTTTTTTGTTATTTACGGAAATCGGTAATTGTGGAACCACCCGTGTTTTAAACGCGGACCGTCTGATTCTCGCCCTTTAAACGCGCTTCCACACATACAATCTCAAATGTTTGTTCAAAAATTTCTTAGTCCCTAAACCACGTATACTGACAAACATAAAAAACAGCGTTTATTAATAATTAACAAGGTACCGTAATTTAAATTGATTACCTATTTATATCTTTTGTGACAACTTGCTGAATTTTGACGAGGAAACAAAACAACACCTTGTATATAGGTCAAAAGTGGACTTATTTCATATACAAAAAAAAAACATAATATCGTCCTATTGAGCAGACCTCATTATGTGATTTCTCAACAATCTTTCAGATCTTCAAAATACAATAATGTAAACAAAAATTAAAATGTATTCCTTTAAGGTCGAACCTTGAAAACGATAACTTGAATAAACATCGTCAAAATGTAATCATAACCTGTTTGCCTGTACTTCGGCCTATATTGTAACTGTATTCTGTAGTCTGGACTAGATTATAGTGATCGTCCTGGACAGTTACCTAACTTTCCGGCTAGACTTACGGGACAAGCAAATGGAGTTAAGGGACAGCCCTTTTGCTAGTACAGGTGAAAATGTGCAGTTTATTTGTGGAAAAACAATCTTAAATAGAGTGCAACGAGTTTTACCAGAATTGATGATCAAGAACGTTCAATAACCTCCGGGCATTAAGCTCCTTCTAGTAAACGAAAGCACATACTGCTGTAAATAAGCCTATCAATAGCCACCAAATATCCGGTAAAAATTATCCACTATTAGCATCTAATGGGATTAGGGGGAGCTCGTGGCTAAATAATAAGAGCCGCACGGGTCGATCTTTAAGGTTAATCCGTGCTTGCCGAGGTTGGTCCGAGAATGGGTGACCATAATTACATACCGAGTTTCCTCCGTGCCTCGGAAAGCACGTTAAGCCGTTGGTCCTGGCTGTCATTTGTAGATCTTTGACAGTCGTTACGAGTAGTCAGAAGAGAAAAGTCTGACATCAAGTCTTACTAAGGGGTATCGTATTACCCAGTAACTGGGTTGTGGAGGTCGATAGGCAGTCGCTTCATGTAAAAATACTGGAACTGGTTAGAATGGAAGCGTCGGCTTCCAGTCTAACCGGATACAGCCAACATAGTTTGGGAAAAGGCTAGGCAGATGAGCATCTAATGGGATTAATGATCTATATATCCTTTAATCGCTCTTTATATGTATAATCTTAGAGTGCAAAGGAATTTATTTTACGAATCCAATGCTTTTTTACTTTTGTATACATAAACTGCAACTACCCCACCACAAATAACAACCATGGGAACCTCACAGAACCTCACATTATCGCTATTATATCAATAAAATAATAAAAACAAAAGAAAACACATGCCATATCACTTGACCACAAACGTTTATTATTATTATAACTTTCAAAGTTGAAACCATTGGAGCTTAACTTAACAATAACTAAAAGAAAGTCGCCTTAGGTATGTTTGTACTAGGACATAATCTGGGTTAGGGGTGGCCAACATTTTCACTTTATTATAAATATTTAAATTAAATATTAATATTAAATATTTTATCTTTATTTTATTATAAATAGAAAGCTTTTAGCCAAGAGTAAAAAAGTTTAGGATAACAAAATAAAAAATTGATTCCGATCCCAACTAAAAGAAGATGCCTAGGCAGATGATGATATAAATTAAATAAAAACTAGCTTTGCCTACAGCTTTGTCCGTGTGGAGGTTAGAATTAATCCCTTGAGAACAAAATAGCAGGATAAACCATATCAAATCTAACCCAGCGTCCGTACCATGACGTCTTAAAACATTATTGTTCCATTCCTATTCCAGAGTGAAAAAGAGACGGAGCTATACAGGTCGTCTAGCTCCATCTCTTTCCCACTCTGGAATAGGAATGGAACAATAATGTTTTAAGCGTCATGGTACGGACACTGGTCTATCAATATGCCAAATCATCGAAGTCCGTTCAGTAGTTATGGTATCAAAAACAAAAAAGGTTACAAACAATTCGACAGTTACTTTCGCAATTATAATATTAGTATGCATAACCTACCCTTGGCATATTTCAAGAACACAATAAATCGCCCAATTTTTTGTGTTTTTTTTTCTAATTTTTCTAAAATTAGAAAAAAAAATCTAATTTTCCTAGAACTGGAAAGAAACACTTCGGGTGTCTGAGATGTAAAGAAGTGACTTCCCAAACACCCCAAAAATTGTTTTCTGATTCAATTTTGCGTCTGCATGTTTGACAGCCCTGCACTAGGACATTATCTAGGTTAACTGGATTGCGGTCTAGACCAAGCCTAAGGCTGGCTGTCTGACGTCTTCTTTATGGTCTTATGGCATACTAGTTTCAGACCCCGGCTTGAATCGAACGGCCTAAAATCTATGACAATGATGGTAGCTTTTATTAATATTCCAATATTTTCTAGGAAGCATTTTAGTTTTATTGTAAGAGGTTTTTCAAGGAATTCGGCTAAATAAATACGGAAATAAGAGCTCGTGGCTCAATAATAACAGCCGCCCAGGTCGATCTTTAAGGTTAAGCCGTGCTTGCCGAGGTTGGTCTGTAGATGGGTGACCATAATTACATATCGAGTTTCCTCCGTGCCTCGGAAAACGCGTTAAGCCGTTGGTCCCGGCTGTCATTTGTAGATCTTTGACAGTTGTTACGAGTAGTCAGAAGCTAAAGGCTGGCATCCAGTCTTACCAAGGGGTATCGTATTACCCAGTTACTGGGTTGTGGAGGTCAGATAGGCAGTCGCTTCATGTCAAATACTGGTACTCAGCTGCATCCGGTTAGACTGGAAGCCGACCCCAAGATAGTTTAGGAAAAGGCTAGGCAGATGATGGTGAAATACGGAAATAAGATTAGCTAAACATTTAATACCATGTCATATTGTTCACACTGTTCGGTCAGAAGGCAGAACACAGGCTTCAAATCTACGAGATTCCTCTCGTAGATTTGAAGCCTGTGTTCTGCCTTCTCGCGTCTTATAAACAACGTAGGCAATCTGTGACATGTCTTCGATTTTTAGGTTTTGTCTGTAAGTTTTTAATGCTAAATTCGAGCAGCTTACAATTATTCTTATTATAACCAAACACTTCAAGAATCTACCTACTTATGTATTACCCATATTTGCAAATAAATGCTATTCTATTCTATTCTACTTGCACAGATCACTAGAATCATGCTCTACGAAAAAGTAAAATAATGTAACTACGTATACATACTTACTATATTCTGTAGGAGTCAAATATAAATATAAGTCGGTGGAAAAAAGGTACAATGAAAACAAACCAAGTCTTTAAAAAAACATAACCTTCCTTCAGGCGCAGTCGAGTAAAAATTACCCTTTTTAAAACACAGTTAACCCAATCGCTCTACAAACTAAAACAAAATGAAAACCAACAGGAAACCAATACCCTAATATTGGCAAACACTTGAAATAGAAAACAATCAGGGCTAATAAGAAACGGTCATCGGCAGGTGCGACCACAACCGCTTCCGTACAAGATAGGCTGTGACCTTTCCTAGTGGTCGATCTTAAGCCTGTGCAGTTGGTACTGGTTTATTTGATTCAGTCATTCAGCATTGTTGCTATGATCCGTTATGATAAATGATATTAATTTTGCAAACACTTTAATACGTCGTCGTCGTCGTCGTCGTCGTCGTCGTCTTTTTTTATGGTTCCGTAACCAAAGGGTCAATCGGGACCCTATTACTGAGACTTCGCTATCCGTCCGTCCGTCTGTCACCGGCTGTATCTCATGAACCGTGATAGTTAGCCAATTGAAATTTCAAATACAACCTTCAACCCTTCGTTCGCGAGTCCGACCCGCACTTGGTCAGTTTTTTTTAAACTTTATGATGCCGGTGTTTCGTACCTGACTACTCTGAAAGAAACTGTCGAAAACAACTCAGAGGCCACTGTCCCTTTTAGATTCCAGACATTGGGCAAGTCTTATGAGGACCATGCAGATTAACGTCTGAGATGGTCTCTTGAAGAAAGACCACACAGATTTTAGTTGATCTGTCCAGTCAGTGCAAGAATTTGTCAGTGATCGTGTAGTTCGACTCATAACCCAATGGATGTCTGGATGTTTCTTGCTCTTTCACGCAAAAACTATCGAATGGATCTGGATAAAATTTGGCATAGGTGTAGGTAATAGTCTGAAATAGCACATAGGGTACTTTTTATCCCGGTAGTAAGATTCTGTGGGACAATTACCGAACAAAACACGGACGAATCCATAAGTATAAGCTAGTCAACAATAATTTTGATAATAATACTGTGTTGACCTGCTATAAGTGAGCGAAGGAAAGTGCACCTTGTTCTGACCCTTCAAAGTCACTAGCGTGACGGAGTTCCATCCTAGTCACCTGTCTTTTTGACCTCTTTATAGATAGAAATAATAATACAAATATTGCTGGCATGGCTGTCTTGCTTTGAAATTAAAATGGCGCTACTAAAACTTTCAACTAGAGTACTTCAAGACCAGTCGTAATACGAACCCCTTGGTAAGACTGGATGTCAGATTTTTGGCTTCTGACTACTCGTAACGACTGTCAAAGATCTACAAATGACAGCCGGGACCAAGGGCTTAACGTGCTTTCCAAGGCACGGAGGAAACTTGGTATGTAATTATGGTCACCCATCTACGGACCAACCTCGGCAAGCACGCTTTAACCTTAAAGATCGACCCGTGCGGCTGTTATTATTTAGCCACAAACTATTCAATCACGTGTTTAAGTATCGGTCACTAATTACCAGTCACCCTTTAGATTGTACGTACTATGAGAGATCTGCATAAACTGGTTTTGGATAGCTTGGCCCCCGTGCGTACTATACTAGAATTTTTTTAGAACTCGCACTAAAAGTAACAATCAATTTATCAGCAAATTCAAGTGACTCAAGAAACTACGCTAGTTGACAACGTCACCCGCATTCTACTAATAGTTGTCGGTTAGCTATAAATTCTTGACATGTGTAATGTGTTAGCGATAGTCTACGTGCAGACGATAGTGTCTATATTATCGCAGTTCAAAAATACCCATACGTACCTATGTGCAGTAATTTGGTCTTGTTGACGATAAAAGAATCTCTAGTTGGATAGTTTTGCAAAATTGTCTTAAAAAAATGTAAATACTAAATAATTACCATGAATTTATCATCTCATCATCATCATCATCAGCCTACCGCAGTCCACTGCTGGACATAGGCCTCTTCAATCGCTCGCCAGTTAACCCGATTTTCGGCAACTCTCGTCCAGTTGCTACCAGCTACCCTGCGAAGATCATCGCTCCACCGAGCCTGAGGGCGTCCCACCTTACGCTTGCCGATTCGCGGCCTCCACTCAAGAACACGTCTGCCCCAACGGTCATCGGTTCTACGGCTAATATGGCCGGCCCATTGCCACTTCAGCTTACTTATTCTGTGGGCTATGTCGACTACTCTGGTTCTCATCTCATCTATCATCTCATTAAACAACATTAATGCAGAAATCATTTGATAATGATAAATAAACTGCCAGATGGAGGAATTTGTAACAAAAAGTTTTATGAAAATGAACCTTAAAACAGTCTGTTACCACCTGTATTTTTTGCTAATAGAATTATTATGAAACAAAATATCGAAAACTAATATTGTAT
This sequence comes from Cerastis rubricosa, assembly GCA_949152445.1. Lineage (NCBI taxonomy): Eukaryota > Metazoa > Arthropoda > Insecta > Lepidoptera > Noctuidae > Cerastis > Cerastis rubricosa. Next base: position 13,682,415 of record OX424549.1, read on the forward strand.
CGAGATGGTAGCGGTCAGGGCTAGTGATGTCCACAAAGTAAAAACTCTATGAAATGTATCGATGATTGCTCATCGTTTCTTAGTTGGGTAAATTGGCACACACATTTATATTGGTTTTCTGTATAGATCTAAATACTTAAAAGAGATATGCCAAATGACAGGCGCATTCCAACCACGAAAAAGAAACACTTCTTTATTATTACTCTTGCCTTTATTTTAGGAGTTTTTGTACATTATTTTTTTTCTCTGCAACTCAGTTCTTGTTTTAATAACAATATAAAAATCTTGTGCAATAACATCAAAACAAGTACATTACCTACAACTAAATACACTGACAAAATTGTACATGTTTAAAATTTAAGTTTTGAAATAAAAATGTTTTAAACGTAGACATCGATAAACGCGTCCCATCACTACGCGTAACCACACAATTATCATGCTGTTTACCATTTCCAGTCATAATGCTGCTACCTTACAAATAAATAAAATAAATACACACCACCACACATACAGTAGTCTATCAGACCGGTTTTTATATCATCTTCCGGGTTCTCTTAATACCACTGAGTCAAAGAAAAAATAAGAAGTTAGCTAGTAATTTGATTACTCTATTAAAACCATTGGAATCTCTAATTCTCTAGAGCAGTGTTGTGTGTGGTCCCGGACTTTAAATATTTTAAATAATGAGACTAGAATAATGCCCCGTTACTGTAGCGCCTAAGAAATGTTTGCCGAGACACATACAGATGGCTTTCAAGTCATATTTTAATGCATAATCGGCTTCGCTGCCGTGCAGAGTGCGGAATAGTTACAATCACTACATCCTGTGGCGAAGAGCCACACTCCAAATAAGATAAGACATTTTGTGCGGAGGTTGATTGAGAAAAGTAAATAACATGTCATGTTTTCCTGCCTGGTCGTCACTTATTTAAAACAATTTTATTTTACTATTCTATCATTATTACCTAACACTAGAATGTAAGCTGTTTGTAATACTTACAATATATGGATCACTTCTGTGCGAAATAAATGAAATTTAATTAAATTATTGTGTTTGAAATTTCTAAGGTCACCGTATAGTTCTTTCACTCAGAGAAGATGGTTACTGGTTTTGATAATGTAACATCTGTAATTAAGAACTTAACAATACGTAAATAGCATCTGTAACTGCTTTAAATAGATATTCTAAGTTTCTGTATTTCCCCTCATTTTATGATGACCATAAATCACTAATTCTTGAATAACAAATGACGTGAATTATACCTAATACTGTTCAAATAAATAGGGTAAAGACAAACAACCTTTAAAACAGTAAAGATCAAGACCGTCAATAAAGATCAATGATCAATAGATCTACATAGAACATTTTGAACGTCGCACGCGCACTCATTGTAACGTCTTCGCGCGCCGGATGTTCCGCCATTGCTCGCTCGACCGTTCCAAATTCAAAACGGAGCCGTTTCCGGTGTGACGTCACCGCCGCCATGTTGCCGACGGCGTCTGCGCCTCTCTGGCTATTGTCGGCTCCATGGGAAATGGGGGCATGTAAAATTTTGTTTCCCGTAGGAAATTGTTTGAGGATTAAAGTATTGGTTTTGTTTAACTTTTTGTGATTAGTTGGTGCTGTGTTTTTTTGGAATTAATTGTTTTCTCTTTTGGCTGTCAGAAGTAACCATCGTCCAGTTAATATACAGAATTTAAGAAAATTGTCTGTCAAAGAATGTCTGCCTTAACACTTATAATGAGCCTTTCGTTTCTTACAGATTCCGTGGACTCTACAACCCGATATTCTATTCTTCCCTTCAGGAAGGATGCATCTTCCGAAAACTAATTACACTTCATCTTCTTCTCGAATCGAAGACTAAGATTTGGTCCGACTAGGTGGCCTACCATGACGTCTTAAAACATTATTGTTTCACTCCTTTTCCAGTGTGGAAAAGAGATGGCGCTAGACATCCTGTATAGCTTCATCTCTTTCTCACACTGAAATAAGAGTAAAACAATACTGCTTTAAGACGTCATGGTAGGCCAGCAGTACGTAGCAAGAGCAACCTGGGTGCTTGGACAGCTCTGTCGTTTGCCTCATTCAAGTCCTGGAGGCTGACATTAGTTGTGCATGACGAAGAAGCTGTGGCATGACCTCCATTGGGGTTCCACACCCACATGATAAACGATGAGTCGATTATACCGCATCTAGCCTATATTTCGGGAGAATTCATCACCAGTGCTCTCAAAACGGTGTACCTAAGGGGAGTACAACCATAACTCTAATGCTACATTATTGTCCGAATACCAAACAATTTTGTTTTCACTCTGTATTGGTGTCATTAGAAATTGTTGGTGATGTATCGCAATGTTAACTTTCTATTCCGTCAAAATGATCGACATTAATACAAATACCTAGCTTTGTATACGATACTTTGTCAGGAAATCAATACAGCTAGACTACTTTTTTAAAGGACAATGAACCTTGTTGGTCTTATCTTAGGATTCAAGGATTTTTGTATGTCTATTAGTTCTTTTGTTGTGAACGAATTGTGTTCATAGTTAGCTTGTTTTAAGACGGTCGGTGGTTATGGTGATCCTTGGTAGAGGTCATATCTAACACGGGACGGGTTTGGTATGAAGATAGGAATTTACTAAGAGTAAAACTCTAAAAGTCTCAAGGAGCTCTTCGCTAAATAATAACAGCCGCACCGGTCGATCTTTAAGGTTAAGCCATGCTTGCCGAGTCCGTGGATAGGTGAACATAATTACATACCGAGTTTCCTCCGTGCCTCGGAAAGCACGTTAAGCCGTTGGCCCCAGCTTGTATTGGTAGTAGATCTTTGACTGTCGTTACGAGTAGTTTGAAGCCAAAAGTCTGACATACAGTCTTACCAACGGGTATCGTATTACCCAGTTAGGTACTGGGTTGTGGAGATAGGCAGTCGCTTCATGTAAAATACTGGTACTCAGTTGCATCCGGTTAGACTGGTAGCCGACCCCAAGATAGTTTGGGAACAGGCTAGGCAGATGAAAACTCAAAAAGTTGCAAAGGGAGAGAGTTGTAAATCTCCTTTTCCCCATCAGTAAGATGATGCTGGCTAATATGACAGAAATACAGAAAACGACCTAATCTTTAAGTTGGAAAATATCATGTGTGCTGTGTAGACTTAGTCGAAGATGATTCAACTGATCGGCACTTGACGACAAGTAAGAAGCCTCTAAGTAAAAGGGAAAATAAATGATTTTCACTCTTCAAAAAATAAATGATGTAATGACATTTAAAAATGATCTAAAAACTTCAGTAAACCGTATCAAATCGTGGCCTTCCCACGTTGAAGTAAACTTGACCTCACCTCGCTACTAAGGTTACTAGCAACCAAATTAAAACGGTTACAAGTTGCTGATGAGCTGTGACTTATTATTAACAAATTCAAGGTGGGTAGTTAGAAGATTTTGTAATCATTAAGGGGGTAGCCGAAGGCTATTTCATGAAAGATGCATTCAATGGGATTAAATGAAGAGTTCCGTCGCTTCCACGGGCAAGAGCCAGAAGCGCGCACAGTGACATAGTGCACAAGTGAAGTGTTACTAATACAAGTAGGTTTAAGACTCTAGTTACTAATGGGGTAACTAATGAGAAACTGGTTACTTATCTCCTTTTCAGACTGTACATACAAGCTGTCCCGCGCAACTTCGCCTGCGTCACATTTTCCCAGTTTTCGCAATATTTTTTATTGCTGCTCCACTCCTATACAGCGCCATCTATTGAATACTTACTCAATCCAGTCAACAGATACCGCCATCTGTTAGAATCGTTTCGAGCTAACAGATAATTGTGACTTTTGCAATAAAATAATATTGCGACTATAAATTGAGATCTATCCTATCTTTCAAGTTGGATCAAACTGCACACGGTATGCAAATTTGATTAAAATCGGTTAAGTAGTTTAGAAGTCCATCCTCGTCAAACAACGTGACACGTAATTTATATGTATATATAAAGATGTCTGTGGTCTGTAAAGTATATCTATGGACCAAAGTTGCCTGAGAATAAATTAATCTTATGTTATGTTTTTTAAAAAGTCAACATAAAATTTACTTCTGGTCGATGGTAATACACAAACTCGAACGTTCTGTAGGTCAGTTTTGTATTTAGTCACGCACGATGCAAGATTTGAGCCCTTCTAAATAAGTTCCGTCACTGATGCCTATGTCGTTATTTTATCGATATTCCCGTGTCTTATCTTATTTTTTTTCTTTTATTTACTGTTATCCTGCATCATTCAATTGCTAGGCAAAGTCCTCTCCCCATGACTTCCAATTGTTTTGATCCAGGGCTAAACACCACTGGTCTTATCCAACTTGTCCAGCGAACTTCTACCAGGTCTGCCACGACGCCTTCTGGCTATGTTATGGGTTCAGAAAGTGGTTATTTTGACCCACAGCTTATTGGACTTGCGGTAGACTTGGCCAGTAAAGTCCCACTTCAGCTTAGCGTCTTTTTAAGAAACATCAGTAATTTGTGTTTTTGTTCTTTTGTTTACGAATTCTTATTAATTAAGTAGATAGATAGATTAACAGCAGTAGCAGTACCTGCCTAGATAATGTTCCTACTCTTGGAACTGAGCATACTCTCTATGATAGAAAGTGACCCATGGACCTTTTGCGAGTTGGTGGAACCACAAATTATCTTAGAATTTTCCTGAACAGTATTGAGAGCAGTGTGGGGATGTAATATGGTTCACTTTACTCTTAACAATACTGGCTGAATGGCGAAATGAAGAGTGGAAGAACACCAAAATAACATAGATTTGTGAAAGATGATATTTATTTATTTATTCATTAACACATACATTTGTTTTAACAGGTAAGACAAAACCTAACAAAGCATATGGCATGAACGGACGCCTGACGTTTCTGCTAAGATGAGGAGTAATAGAAAAGTATAGAAAGAAGACGTGCTGCGCCGACCCCAAATGAATTGGGATAAGGCAAGCTAATGATGATATGAAAAGAGAAGAAATTACCAACTTCAATGGTAATAATAATATCAGAGGTAAAGAAAGTTTAAACACTGATATAAATTATTATGAATTGTCTAAAATGTCACACAAGTTTTAATCCAATGACCGGCCAGACAATTGATCATAAGAAATTAAGTAATTGATTGTCACATTGCAATATTACATCAAAAGTCGTAATTAAAATGAGCTAATAATTTTATGGTGGATCAGACGATTTGAAAAGTATTATCCGTTATTGTAAAGGTAGTAAGAGTGAAAATAGAGCAGCAGAAGATGGTTTTGTCATTATTTTGGTAGTTAGGTATTTTAGGTTATTTGTTGTGATTTAGATTCGTTTTATGTTAAGAAGTTTTGTTAAAGATACAATTTCTGTTTTTGTAGTTTTATTGATAAAGTTGTGAACTTTTAATTAAACTTTATTCTTAAAAGATCTACATTTTTAGGGTTCCGTACCCAAAGTGTCAAACAGGAGCCTATTACTGACACTTCGCTGTCCATCCGTCAGTCCGTCAAGCCGTCAAGTCTGCTGTCAGCTGGCTGTATCTCATGAACCGTGATGAGTTAGCCAGTTGAAATTTCTACAGATTATGTATTTCTGTTGCCGCTATAACAACAAATACTAAAAATAGAATAAAATAAATATTTAAGGGGGCTCCCATACAAAAAGTTTATTTTTTTATAAATAAAAAAATAAACTTTCGCGAAACCGACTCGCACTTGGCCAGTTTTTAATTGATACTTTGAATCACTACAATGTATTATTTGTCGGACGTTTAGTGTCGTTTAGCATCGTTCATAGAGAGGAGTCTTGTGCCATATTAGTGGAAAAAAAAAAGTTGTTTATGGTAATGGCTGTGCCCTCACTGTGTTATTTAAAGAAACTATTCACTTCGATACTAGCACTCCGCCACGGCTAAGCCTTCTTACTTTTTTTATAAATAAAAAGTCTTGCCAAATGCTTCCATAACCATCGATTTACAACATTACAAATCGAGCTACAATTCGTTCGCACTACAAACAATTTCAGGGCGTAGTTGCGCAAACAATAAGGTTGTAACCTTGCCGATATCGACAAAAAATTGTAAGTCAACCGACCTCCGAAGTTTTTGTCGATAAGCCAGGGATGTTCTGTGATGGTCATATTTTTTATCGATACTATTAGGGTCAGTAAATTATTCATTTAGAATTAGAGTATTGTATGACCATGACTTGATTGGTTTGGATTTAGCCTAGTTTAATTCTGAATTGTTGTGTCATTATGGTCAAAGTTAAACTTTCAGGCTGTTTTTATCAATAGCGTGATTGGAGTTTATTTTTACAGTTTATTTAATTTGCTCTAGTTTGACAAGCTGTCTTACCAAAGGGTATTCGGTACGCAGGGGTTCAGTTAGGCAGTCGCTCCATGTAAAATGCTGGTATTCTGCTGCATGCGGTTAGACTGGAAACCGACTCACCGAGGTGGTGATTTGAATTGTTTATCTAGAGTGAGATGTTAGACACTTTTCTGTGTTTAATAATTATGTTGGTTACATAAGTTCCAAACCGCAAAAATCAACTACATAAGTCTCAACAAAAACTTTCAACGTCTTCTTGCAAGTTTGTTTTCTGTTCTAGCTAAACCTTACTTAAAGTCCATACCGGACGAACAAATTACGGGCGCCGCTCCGGACACCAGACTCAAAATATTTGCTGATACCTGTGTCGGCAGCCTGAAAAAACCAATTGAAAAATTCTAAAAAGGTTTGAATAGAACACTTATCGAGGAAGGCTTTAACTAATATAAACATCACGCTACGACCAATAGGAGCAGAGCATCAATGAAATAAAGTTGCAAAAGTCGGGGACAATGTGACGCAGACGAAGTTGGACGGGTCAGCTGGTGTAAAATGAAGTAAAGGCTGAAATTAGTTTCTTATATCTCTGCTGACCCACTGACTGGCACAAGCATGCTGCGTCAATACTCGTCACATGTACGTGCATTGACCGACACATCTTCACCGATCCGTGGTCGACTGGACTCACGTGGTGGCTTCAGTGGAGCAGACAGGATGCCTGCTTGTTTCGCTCAGTGACTGCCCAATGTTTTTTAATAAATATTACATATAAAAACAATGTGAAACTGTTTCTGCTGTGCATGAGATCTTGGGTTCAATTCCCCGGTAGGACAGTGTTATTTGGTTTTTCCTTGGATTTTTTCAATGCAGCACGGAGTCTAGTGGCTGGTTGATGAGGAAATACTCGTCGCTGCTAAAATGTGAGTCAAAATAGACTGCCAAAAGAGATAAAAAACAGGCCATTATTAACTGATTTTTATAAACGAAAGAACAGTCAGTGCAAGAACTATGACCAGTAGAAAGCAGATTTATATCATGCTCTCGTAGCTCCTAGACAGCTGGTCTTGGCACTTGCTACTGCTATTAAAGGTAAACCAGATAATATGCTACGCACCTAGTAAGTTTTGATTATTGAACGTGAAATCTCTGATGAGATGACCAGTAATAAAGAAGTAAAGAAGACATGGTAAGCAAACCCAGGAGAATGATGACACGCACCTAGTAAAAGAATAAAACCAAAAACTGGCTAAAAGACACTTATATTAATTCGAGTGCAGCTAAAACTGTTGCCAGTAGCCCGTGGTCGAGTAATCCCACGTGGTGATTGCTTCAGTGGAGCAAGCAGGACGCCTGTTTGTTTCGCTCAATGACTGCTCATGCCGTTTCATAATAGAGTATAACTGTTCCAAACTGATGGCGAAAACAGTTGTGGTTAATCCAAAACTCAATGCAAATGAGGTCTTCAGTCTAGTTCGATAGGTTCATGTAAAAATGAGATTAAAGAACAATCTAAATGAATCCAAGTGTCAGCCATCTTTTTTCGACAGACCTCATGTGGTGAATGCTTCAGCAAAACATTTAGAACGTTGGCATGAGATTTCGCGTTTCACATTGCAATGGTGAAGGCAACAGAAATAATGATGTTATTTGTAATTTTAAAATTTGTATGTCTTACTGGTTGTTCGTAGATGGGCAATCTATGAGAAGTATAGAAGAAGAAGCCATGGTTGCAATTCACAAACTAAACCAGAGAACAGCTACAGCATCTCCAATTGACAACTAAAGGAAAGTCCAAAACTCGAGATTACTGCACGGGAAGATGGCTTGGAAAGACTGTAAGATTAAAGTATACAGTGGTCCATATTATGTATGAAGTTATGATGTAACCACAACAGCTGATTCTCCAACAAAAATCATTGAAGGGTGCCAAACTTGAAGCATGAAATGACCACGTCCAGCGTAGCGGCCATGTTTGCTCGAGTGGGCCCACGTGGGCAACGCTCCACTGAAGCATACACGCAGACGCAGGACGCTTGTTTGATTCGCACAGTGACTGCTCATACTGTTCTGTCTTCTGCTTGTGGTGGAACTGTTTTTGTGGAATAACTGTTGGTTGGTTTGATTATGGTTTACACGGTAAAGAAAATACTGACAGCAATATGTCTGACTCCGACAGCCAGTTTTACCGACCCAGTACCAACTGGGTTGTGAAGATCAGATAGGCAGTCGCTCAATGTAAAGTTCTGGTATTCAGTTGCATCTGGTCAGACTAGAAGCTGACCCCAACATAGTTGGGAAAATGTAAGACTGGGCTCGGATAATGATGGTAAAAAAAAATACTGAACTTGAATTTGACTTTATGATGATTTTAGAACCCATAGATAATGATAATGGTAATGACAAAGGGAGGAATGACAATGATTTAGTGGGATATAAAACTGCAATTGACATAATTCTATCTACATTTGATAAGTTCTGAATTACTTGATTCTTAGATTCGTTTTCATGCTCATAAACGCCAACAAATCACAAGGATTGCCCAATCATAGCAATGCTCAACACTGGTGATCATTGAGAGAGCACCAAATAGGACAATAAAATGAATCCAGGCTGAATAATATATATCACTTCAATGGAAAATAAAATACGTGTTGCAGGAGCTCCTCAATTGCGAAGTTTGCTTGACTGAGCCCACGTGGATCATGCTCCACTGAAGCACACACTGAGCTGTTGTGTTTCGCCCGATTACTGCGTCAGGGTCTCTTGGCTAGCGGTGTGCTGTGGCCGGTGGAAATGGTAGTAAAAGTCAATGGACTACACTTGGGCGTGATTTGGGTAGAATTTTTGGAGATCGTTTGTGTAGGTGCTGATTATTTGTTATGATTAAATATGGCGTTGTCATCACGCATGTGGTGTTAGTATGTTCACAATGGGATAATGTTGTTGTAGGTATGATACTTAAATTTTTAATGAAACGATGAACTAAATTGACTGTTGTATATTCAACGAAAATCGAACAAAGCAACTCCCAACTAAAGTTCTTGCAGTTGTAACCACTACTGACTTTTTTTAATTAAGAAACTTTTATGTGATGGCTGAATTTGTCTGGCTAGTGCAATATCAGTATCTTTAACTTATCATTCATGCCTTCCAGTCCCAGTCATCCCTCTCCAATCTGGTACAACCACTGAGTGTCTATCTACATTATCCATTACATTATCATCATCATTATCTTCATCACTATCGTCACGAGTGTGCTTACAATAATAGTAAACAACGATTAAGTTACACATGGCAGAGTCAACTATCTACAAAATCCGATCGGCAAAAACGCGATACATTTGACTGAGTACCATCGGAGCGTCACCCGACCAGCGCATACCACGTCAGGATCACTGGTGTGCAGTCAACGAGACTCGCGTCATCATTGGTGATGATGTCATCATCATCAGTGCATGAATGAGTTCATGTTGGATGGTTTTATGTAGAGAAGTATTTATGTATAGGTAAACCGTCTGTATTTCCCAATTCGGATAGAAATGTGACACCCTGTGTAAAATTTTAATCTACATTTTTTATTTTATATGGTGTATATTTTTGTTCAATCTATAGAAGAGGGAGAGGAAGACCAAGGAAACGATGGATGGATTGTGTGAGGAATAATATGAAAGAAAAAGAAACAAATGCTAGCGTGGAAGTTCACAGAGGAGAATGGAAGAAAAAAACGTGTTGCACCGAACCCAAGTAACATGGGACAAGAGCAAGAAGATGATGATGACTCAATCTTCTATCTATCAACCTTAACGTCATTTAAAATGTAGAAGCAAAGAAGCTTTCTACTAATTTCTTTCATAGCTCTGAGTTAAATGCTTCTCCTGTTATTTCTCTACATTGTGTTTTATTTATTTATTTACGTACAGATAAAATACTTGAAAGGACAGTACATTAAGATAAGAGAGCATAAAGGTAATGCTTATTTCATCTATAATTTCATTGATAATTTCTTCCAGCAGACCTGCGACAGGAAAGTTGGATCAGAAATGTAGACACAGTGTGTGTTTGTTTGTGTGTGTTTTTACTTCGCAAAGCGGGGTGCTCACGCGCCGAATCACCGGTCACCATTGGAATGTGTAGCTTACATCGCTGTAGGACGAAATTGTTGAATGATTCGTTTTGTATTGCTAGATGGCTGTAAAATATTGAAGCTGCGACTGACTACAACGAGTAATGCAATGCCTCGTTTTAGTTGTGTTATTGAAGAAGAAAACTTGTAAACTCTTCACAAAATTCTTCTTCCAGCAACGTTTATATTTCGTGGATTGTTGATCACAAAAAAAAGTGCCTGTACTCAGCAAACATTGCATCCTCCTTCATCAACGTGTACTTTATAATAACTAAGCCACATATAAGTTCTGAGTAAGAGACCGTATTTTATCAGTTATATGATTGACTTTATCAATTGAATCAAAAATCTATTCAATTGACCAAAACTGCCTAAAAGTGTCTGATGAGATGACGATAATAGAAAAGTATGGAAGAAGAAAATATGCTGCGCCAGCTCCAAACAATTTGGTATCAGGGCAAGAGAATGATGACATGCTGCCTTAAACCTTTTAAGGATCTTGTTGACAGTATTTGGTCTTGCAAAAGCCCTCGTTTAGTAGTTCCTGATTTAGTTGACGTTCATGTTAATATTTTAATTTATTCATTCACGTTCCACATTATAGATATAAAATTTTACAAAAGGTTTTACTCTTTCTCTATCTACTTTATATTTCTTTCACTCCTTCCGTTTCTTACCTCCGTTCCTCTTCCTCTGCTATAACAGTTATTCGTACAGGATGAGCAGCGGTTTGTAAGTCAAGTTCAATTGGTAACGCATGGGTGGTGGTGCTGAACTGTTTGGTGTGTCGGATGACGTAGCGAGCAGTTCTGTGCTCAGTCAGCGGTGCCTTGTGCAGTGTGTCATTGATGTTTGGTATTATTGTTTGATACTTTATGTTTATTAGGTTCTTAAAGTTCATTTTCTGACTGTTATTTTTTTCTGGCTATTTGGGATTTGTTGTGAGTTCTGAGTTGATTCTTGTTTGCTTGTTCATAGAGTTAATTTTTCTAGCCTTAAAACATCATTTTCTGCTAATTTGTTTCGAGTTCTGATTCTGGGATAATATTATGTGTTTTTCCATTTTTGTGTGATTTTTTATGTCTTTTAAATTTATTAAGTTCGTTACTCCTCTTGTAAGTTTATTTTCAGACTTGCAATCTGCGGTTTCATCGTAAGTATTAAGACAGTTGTAAGATAGGTGAACTATTAGGTGCCAAACTGTTTGGATAAAATTGGAAAGAAGCAGCACAGAACCGTGACCGTTGGAAGGAATGGAGGGAGGCCTTTGCCCAGCAGTGGGACAATAGCTAGCTATAATAATAATAAACAACGTCATCGGACACAACGTTGTTTATAGTGAGTTAGTGAGAACATTTTGTGTTTTCATTATTTTGTGAATAAGTTGTTGTTAATCGGAAGAATATCTATATTGGATGGGTTCGACTAGTTCTAAAATTTTTTTCCTGGTCAATACTGGGCAAAGGCTTCCCTTTATTCCCGTATTTCCCGCTTCCCGTATTTTAATTTATTATAAATTAAGAATCATTAATCCCGCTAGGCTCCAACTATGGTTTTTAAGTGTTCCTTTGCTAATTTTTTTTTAGAAATTAATTTATTTTATTTGTTGCTTGCACCATCCCTAATAAATGTGTAGCTATAAAACAACCTATAAAAGTCAGTAAAAGAAAAGGGTACGGTCCATGTATGTAAGTCAGTTTAGTAATTAATGATAATGCAGTACCTACCCAGTTTAATTGCGATAATTAAGTACCTGCAAGACTTTTAATTTAAACCTGATTCATTAGTTTACATTATTAATTTATTTTCGTGATGCAGCAAGAATAATGATAACAAAGTAAAACTTTATGTAAGTAAAATTGAGTTTTAAACTACCCTTACGATGCAGTCAGCGTTGAAATAATTTATTATTATCCTGGCGTCACTTGTGTGAAAATAATACTAACGGCGACAATAATTGCTCTCAAAAGTGTTTAAGTAGATAGTAATTTTAATAACTGAAAATCTTCCTACTTTTTTTACGTTGCTCCACTCTAGGAATATCTCCTGTATCATGGGTGCGTTTTCAAACATTTAAACTCACATACACAAGCAGCCAGACCCGGAATAAATATCTGTAGGCCATACAAATATTTGTTCCGTGCGGCCATCGAACCCGCGACAGGCAGTGCAGCAGTCAATCGCTTAGCCACTGCGCCAAAAATGTCGTCTACTACTACTTACTTATCTACTCTTGCTTGTTTTCTATCGCAAATAGTAATTTCTAATAAACAACTTTTATAACAAAAACCAATCAGAAAATCCATTTCAATATCTATCAATTCGAATAAAGTAGTTTCTGATAATGTGCATGAAGATAATAAAAACCAAATTATTTCAAAAGTAAACCAAACACAAGGTAAGACGGATAAAGCTATAGAAAATGATAGAAAGAAAGATACAATCAACCTATCTTCGTCATCATCATCTGCCTAACCTTTTCCCAAACTATCTTGGGGTCGGCTTCCAGTCTTACCGGATGTAGCTGAGTACCAGTATTTTACATGAAGCGACTGGGTAATACGATAGCCCTTGGTAAGCCTGGGTGTCAGACTTTTGGCTTCTGACTACACGTGACGACTGTGAAAATTTAAAAATGACAGCCGGGACCAACGGCTTAACGTGCTTACCGAGGCACGAATCGACCTATCTTCAAAACAAGGAAAAACAAAATCATACAGTTTTGTGTCTGTGCTATTAAACGTTGGGAAGTTTTCTCGTCGGGATTCGTTCCTGGCTGGATCAAGCCATGTCTAACATGGAATGTATTGTCACCAAAACCAAAGCTGCGTGCAAAATTTCAGCTCAATCAGTGGGAAAAAATGGTTTGAAATTCTGTTATTAGATTTGACTAATACATACAACCAATATGCTCTGTATGGTGTCGGACGTAAAGAATAGCACCATCCCATATGTTCCCGTGGGTGTCGTAAGAGGCGACTAAGGGACTTGCCAGAGAATGGGCAGCAGCGTTCTCTATGCTTCTTCATCGCGTCATCATTGGTGATGATGTCATCATCATCAGTGCATGAATGAGTTCATGTTGGATAGTTTTATGTAGAGAAGTTTAGACATGTCTCACCATATGTAAAATTTTAATCTACATTTTATATCTGTGATTTATATTATGTATATTTTTAGTCAATCTATAGAAGAGGGAGAGGAAGACCAAGGAAACGATGGAAGGATTGCGTGAGGAATAATATGAAAGAAAAAAGAATAAATGCTAGCGTGGAAGTTGACAGAGGAGAATGGAAGAAAAAAACGTGTTGCACCGAACCCAAGTAACATAGGACAAGAGCAGGAAGATGATGATGAAGAGAAGAACGAGAATCTTCTATCTATCAACCTTAACGTCATTTAAAATGTAGAAGCAAAGAAGCTTTCTACTAATTACTTTCATAGCTCTGAGTTAAATGCTTCTCCTGTTATTTCTCTACATTGTGTTTTATTTATTTATTTATGTACACATAAAATTCTTGAAAGGACAGTACATTAAGATAAGAGAGCATAAAGGTAATGCTTATTTCATCTATAATTTCATTGATAATTTCTTCCAGCAGACCTGCGACAGGAAAGTTGGATTAGAAATGTAGACACAGTGTGTGTTTGTTTGTGTGTGTTTTTACTTCGTGAATCAATCTTATTTTTGGCACTAATCTAAGAAGAAGCTGCAGTTGTGTCTCTGATATCGACACCAGCTTTGACAGCTGTTTCTTTGTTATTTTTCATTATTTTACTATCTTCGTCGACTACAACTTTTAGTTCATTTAGCTAGTAGGTACTTTATGCATTTTATTCGCACCCAAGTCATTGACATGTTTCTGTGACGTAATGGTCCTGGTGCAACGATTCGCAAAGCGGGGTGCTCACGCGCCGAATCACCGGTCACCATTGGAATGTGTAGCTTTCATCGCTGTAGGACGAAATTGTTGAATTATTCGTTTTATATTGCTAGATGGTTGTAAAATATTGAAGCTGCAACTGACTACGACGAGTAATGCAAAGCCTCTTCACAAAATTCAAATTTCTTCCTGCAGTGTTTATATTTCGTGGATTGTTGATCACAAAAAAAGTGCCCGTAATCAGCAAACATTGCATCCTCCTTCATCAATGTGTACTTTATAATAACTAAGCCAGATCTAAGTTCTGAGTAAGATCCTTAACACCTAGGGCAAAGAGACCGTATTTTATCAGTTATATGATTGACTTTATCAATTGAATCAAAAATCTATTCAATTGACCAAAACTGCCTAAAAGTGTTTGATGAGATAACGAGTAATAGAAAAGTATGGAAGAAGAAAATATGCTGCGCCAGCCCCAAACAAATTGGTATCAGGGCAAGAGAATGATGACAGGCTGCCTAAAAGATTTTAACGATCCTGTTGACAGTCAGGTTTTATTAAAGCCCTAGTTTAGTAGTTCCTGTTAATATTTTAATTTATTCTTTTTTTTTTTGGTTTTCACTTTCTCTATCTACTTTATATGTCTTTCCACTCCTTCTGTTTCTTACCTCCGTTCCTCTTCCTCTGCTATAACAGTTATTCGTACACGATGAGCAGTTTGTAAGTCAAGTTCAATTGGTAACGCATGGGTGGTGGTGCTGAACTGTTTGGTGTGTCGGAAGACGTAGCGAGCAGTTCTGTGCTCAGTCAGCGGTGCCTTGTGCACTGTGTCATTGATGTTTGGTATTTTTGTTTGATACTTTATGTTTATTAGGTTCTTAAAGTTCATTTTCTGACTGTTCTTTTTTTCTGGCTATTTGGTATTTGTTGTGAGTTCTGAGTTGATTCGTGTTTGCTTGTTCATAGAGTTCATTTTTCTAGCCTTTTAACATCATTTTCTGCTAATTTGTTTCGAGTTCTGATTCTGGGATAGTATTGTGTGTTTTTCCATTTTTGTGTTATTTTTCATGTCTTTTAAATTTATTAAGTCCATTTCTCCTCTTGTAAGTTCATTTTCAGACTTGTAATCTGCGGTTTCATCGTAAGTTTTAAGACATTTGTAAGATAGGTAACTATTTGGCGCCAAACTGTTTGGATAAAATTGGAAAGAAGCAGCACAGAATCGTGACCGTTGGAAGGAATGGAGGGAGGCCTTTGCCCAGCAGTGGGACATTAGCTAGCTATAATAATAATAAACAACGTCATCGGACACAACGTTGTTTATAGTGAGTTAGTGAGAACATTTTGTGTTTTCATAATTTTGCGAATAAGTTGTTGTTAATCGGAAGAATTAACCTTTTTTTTCCTGGTCAATACTGGGCAAAGGCTTCCCTTTATTCTCGTATTTTCGTTAATTATAAATTAAGAATCATTAATCCCGCTAGGCTCCAATTATGGTTTTTAAGTGTTCCTTTGCCAATTTTTTTTTAGAAATTCATTTAGCTTATTTGTTGCTTTCACCATCCCTAATAAACGTGTAGCTATAAAACATTCTATAAAAGTCAGTAAAAGAAAAGGGTACGGTCCATGTATGTAAGTCAGTTTAGTAATTAATGATAATGCAGTACCTACCCAGTTTAATTGCGATAATTAAGTACCTGCAAGACTTTTAATTTAAACCTGATTCATTAGTGTACATTATTAATTTATTTTCGTGATGCAGCAAGAATAATAATAACAAAGTAAAACTTTATTTAAGTAAAATTGAGTTTTAAACTTTTACTACCCTTACGATGCAGTCAGCGTTGAAATAAATTATTATTATCCTGGCGTTTAGTCACTTGTGTGAAAATAATACTGACGGCGACAATAATTACTCTCAAAAGTATTTAAGTAGATAGTAATTTTAATAACTGAAAATCTTCCTACTTTTTTTACGTTGCTCGAATCTAAGAATATCTCCTGTATCGTTGGTGCGTTTTCAAACATTTAAACTCACATACACAAGCAGCCAGACCCGGAATAAATATCTGTAGGCCATACAAATTTTTTTTCCGTGCAGTGATCGAACCCGCGACACGCAGCGCAGCAGTCAATCGCGCCAAAAATGTCGTCTACTACTACTTACGTATCTACTCTTGCTTGGTTTCTATCGCAAATAGTAATCTCTAATAAACAACTTTTATAACAAAAACCAATCAGAAAATCCATTTCAAAATATATCAATTCGAATTCGAATAAAGTAGTTTCTGATAATGTGCATGAAGATAATAAAAACCAAATTATTTCAAAAGTAAACTAAACACAAGGTAAGACGGATAAAGCTATAGAACATGATAGAAAGAAAGATACAATCAACCTATCTTCATCATCATCATCATCATCATCATCATCATCATCATCATCTGCCTAACCTTTTCCCAAACTATCTTGGGGTCAGCTTCCAGTCTTACCGGATGTAGCTGAGTACCAGTATTTTACATGAAGCGACTGCCTATCTGACCTCCACAACCCAGTAACTGGGTAATACGATAGCCCTTGGTAAGACTGGGTGTCAGACTTTTGACTTCTGACTACACGTGACGACTGTGAAAATTTAAAAATGACAGCCGGGAGCAACGGCTGAACGTGCTTGCCGAGGCACGAATCAACATGTCTTCAAAACAAAGAAAAAACCGGCCAAGTGCTAGTCGGACTCGCGCACGAAGGGTTCCGTACCATTATTAATAAAAACGAAAAAAAAAACACTTTTTTGTATGGGAGCCCCCCTTAAATATTTTTTGTTTTCGGTTTTTAGTATTTGTTGTTATAGCATCAACAGAAATATATAATCTGTAGAAATTTCACCTGGCTAGCTATCACGGTTCATGAAATACAGCCTGGTGACAGACGGACGGACGGACGGATGGACGGACGGACAGCGAAGTCTCAGTAATAGGGTCCCGTTTGACCCTTTGGGTACGGAACCCTAAAAACAAAATCAGGTTTTTAGTTTTCAACATTGAAAGCGTATTTAAAGATTTGTGTCAGTGCTATTAAGTGTTGAGGATTTTTCTCGTCGGGATGCGTTCCTGGCTAGATCAAGTCATGTCTGCCATGAAAATGTATTGTCACCAAAACCAAAGGCGTGTGCAAAATTTCAGTTCAATCAGTAGGAAAAAATGGTTTGAAATTCTGTTATTACATTTGACTAATACATACAACAAGGCAAATTACAACAAAGAATTTAATAAAACAAAGTGATTAAACGAATCATCTATATCAATCTCCAATAAACCAAAATCACTAAACCTACTATCAAACGATCAAAACGGCTGTTTACTATATTCGGTACTGGCCGTCGGTCGGCGCGCGCGCCGGTTGCCGATCATTTTAGAAAGTGCCACCGTCCATTGTAGTTTTTGCTATCTTTCTTTTTCATCTTTTACTAGAAAAAAGTCTTGATGAAAGGCGCTACTGTCACTTGACAAGCAATTGAAGAAATGGAACGATTATTTTTGGTGTATTGATTTGTGATGTGTGTGGATGTAGATTTGAATGTAGATAAATTAATAGTTGTTTGATGAGATATAATAGGTGTAAATAGACCTGTAATGAAGCCAAAATCGACTTGTTCTCCCCGTCTCATTGCCATTTTTTTTTTTTGTTCCAGGGGAAGCTTCTAGTTACGGTATTGGATGTCAAAGTTCCAACTTTTTCACAAGTTCTTTTTAAAAGCATTTGGATGTGATCGAAGTAGGACCTAATTATTGTAATTTATAATTTTAAGTAATTAAATAAAATATTTTAAATATATATTAATAAAGTAATCTAATTGACACCCTGGGGCCGTGAGGTCCGAGTGCTCACAGCCTTTTTAAGGAAATTTCTAAACGCTTAGTTGACGCTTCCCGTGACCCAAGGGCTGGCTTTTACTTTGGCCAGAGGCTAAGTATTGCCATACAGCGTGGCAATGCTGCCAGTCTCTTGGGCACATTACCAACTGACAGGGTTGAGAAGGAGTTTTTTAGTTTATTTTTATTTAAGTTATTTAATTTATTAGTTTGTTATCGTTGTAAAGTATATAGTTAGGTTTCTTTTATATGATGAAATAAATGAACTCTGTTGATTGGCATACAATTTATCATTATGTTGCCTTTATCCCAATTTGTTTCGGAACTGCGCAGCATTTCGTCTTCTTACATGCTTCTCTATTACTCACCATCTCATCAGTCACCTCCTTTCTAGCCGCATCGTTTTTCTACTCTTATAGCCATCAACATTATTTATCAAAACTTTCCTCACAACGTTCTTTAGACATGGAAAAAAAGTGATTCTCTAAAATAAGATAGACATTTTGAAAAGTGCTAAAACACTAAAATACTGCAAAAACGCTACAAAAATGTGCTACATGTAAAGCCAGTGTTTTTAAAATGGTAGTAAAAATGTTCTAAATCCCAGGATAATGATCCAGGAGAGGAACATTCAAGAGTAACTAAGTAAAGAAACAAAAGTTGAGAAGCCTTTTTCCAATAAGCAGATTGATTGACTCACAACGAAGACATTTTTAGCAAAAAACCGTCAATTACAATAGCCGGGTATCTCTTCTAAAAACAGACGAAAGAAACTTGTGTAAAATATTCTAAAATGTTCCACAGTCTTGCAGAAGAGAATTTAGTTTTCCTAAAAAATATTACGTGATTTTAGAGAGAGGATGTTTCATTTTTAAAGTCAAAGGTTATTTAGAAATGGAGATTTCGGTAAGTAATAGACTTTTTCCTTATTATTTGTTGGCTGCTAAATATAAGTGTACCTACTTTTGATGGTAATACCAAACCGTGATAAAATATTGTGTACAATATTGAAAATGTATATAGAAATGTATAACATTTTCAAAATGTATCTTCTATATTGTTACTACCTGGTAATAGATGGGAGAGCAGCGGTAGCCCAGTGGTGGCAGCCCCGACTTACGAGCAGTAAGCCGTGGGTTCGAACCCAGGCAGGTGCATTACTTTGAGTAATTTATTTCATCACCGCTGCCCTCAAAAACGGTGCAGGAAAACATCGTGAGAAATACGACATGTACTAAAAGTAAAAATTCGAAGACATGTGATATCTACCAACCAGCACTGGGCCCGCGTGGTAGATTACAGCCCACTCCCTCTCATAGAGAGGAAGCCTGTGTTCCAGCAGTGGGAAAATTATAGGGTGATGATGATGATGGATAGAAGGGAGATTCATACTCCTTACCTACATCTAGTATGGAAGAAAAAAAACATGCTGGTTTGACCCCAAATCATTTGGGATAAAGGTAAGAGACTGATGACATTGTAAACATTGCATTTCTACTTGTAAATGTGAATGTTCAAACGATTTTCGAAATTAAAATAAGACTCTATTACCAGTAACATTAGCTTTGATGTTGTTAATAGATTCAACGAGATATAAGTTTTTAAACTGACATGGTCACTAACGCTATTATTAAAACTTAAAACGAGATATTATATTTACCATGGTTACCATTTGCAAATAAGCAAGCACTATGATCACGGATAAGCTCGGTTCTGTGATCGTAGTGCTTGCAACAGCGCCGAAATATCTGGAACTCAAGCCAAATATTAAACATGGAAAGTATCCAGTTTTTAGTTTTAATGATAGTCAAAGACCTTCAAAGAGTTTTCTATAAAACAAGTATCAACCTTTAGTTGGATGAAGAATTTCGATTGGATCAGATGAGAGTAAATTAAAAACCCCAACATCCTTACAAGCCTCAACATAAAAATACTCAAAATTTCCGTAAAATCCAACAAATGTTTTTGCTTTTAATAAAACAATTATGAGTAACCAGCACACCAGTAAGCTATGGGAAACATACGTAACCAAAGACAAAGACTTTTAACCTAGAACCTGCGACAATGGCTCCCACACTTGAAACATTAGATAAAAATGTTTTCACTTGCTTGCTTATGTAAGATTATTGAAGTTTTGATGGTCAGCGGAGTTCTGTTGAGGATTAAGGGTTGAAAATATTAATGAACTACTTATTACCCCACGTAATTGTCCCACTGGATCGTATTACCGAGATTAAAAGTATCTTATGTGCTATTTCAGACTATTATCTATCCTTGTGAATAATTTCATTCAGATCCATTCGGTAGGTTTTGCGTTAAATAGTAGCAAACATGCATACATCGTTAAACCATCACAAACGTTTGCATTAGGATGTTTCATCATGATTTGAAACCAACTTTTTAAAATCCAATAGAAAACCAAAGGCTAGTCAGACCGGTTGCTGTAGCACCACTTGGAAGAGCCCTAAGTTCTTAATGTACTTTCTTGTCTATAATTCTCCATACGAAAAAAACCCTTGCAAATGAATGTAGAATCAAATACTTTGTTTTATAGTTAGACTTTCACAAATGCCTTTTAATGACCTAATTTAAATCAATAGTTTGACTTTGAATGTAATATTAGATTAACTGAAGACGCTACCAAAGGATTTAATACTACGAATCTACATGTGTCTTTTATAGAAAAATGTACACTAAACATTGAAGAAAATGGAGCTTTTGTAGTTAATTTATTCGAGATGCAAGGCCAATAGAATCCAAACAAGAATAGGTATTGTTAATTAACTAAGAATCACTTTTGAGAAAACACGAGGATGAGTGACATTTAAATTTGATACTGATTCAACATTCAATTGCCAATATGATCAGTTTCATAGCAAGCATAAGGTCAGAAACAAGCTCATTGATATTGAAAAGTTAATAAATCGCACTGATATTATAAAGGCGAAAGTTTGTGAGTGTGTGTGTTTGTATGTTTGTCACTCGTTCACACCTCAATGGCTGAACGGATTTTAATGGAATTTAGTATGTAGAAAGCTTATACGCTGGATTAACACATAAGCTTCTTTTTATCCCGGTCTGCGCGGGTGAAAACGTGGGGTGCAACTAGTCATTCATATTGTCCGTTTAGTACACCACGATTTGCCTTCAATCTAACCGTTTTCAGAATAAGTACATACATACATATCAGCCAACGCTACTGGTTACGATCCTCACATACTCCTGTCACCCCGTCTACGTTCATAGGTAGTTGCAGGCCGATAGCGAGCACTACGCACCTGGACTTTCTTAAGAAACATCACCAATTTCAGATTCAGTTTCTGTAAAAAACACATAATTCATCATCTGCCTAGCTTTTTCCCAAACTATCTTGGGGTCGGCTTCCAGTCGAACCGGATGCAGCTGAGTACCAGTATTTTACATGACGCCACAGCCTATCTGACCTCCACAAGCCAGTAACTGGGTAATACGATACCCCTTGGTTAGACTGGATGTTAGACTTTTGGCTTCTATACTACTCGTAACGACTGTCAAAGATCTACAAATGACAGCCGGGACCAACGGCTTAACGTGCTTTCCGAGGCCCGCAGGAAACTCGGTATGTAATTATGGTCACCCATCCACGGACCAACCTCGGCAAGCACGGCTTAACCTTAAAGATCGACCAGTGCGGCTGTTATTATTTAGCCACGAGCTCCTCTGTAAAACGCACATAATTAACTACTATAATACAAAGAAAAAGAGCACAATATTCCCGAACATTCCACATTCAAGTACTACCAAACATTTTATGCAAGAAAACGTACGCCGTCGGATAAAAAATGTTATGATAGTTTACGTAAACCATTGCAGTCAACGTTACCTAAGCGAACGAAATTTATATTTTGAGTTGATTGATGAATTTAACATAACATCACGCCTGCAATCCCGAGAGGGTTAGGCAGAAATGTACTTAATAGTAACAACCACATTCCGCCAGTTATGTTTAAGTCCCATGTAATAGGGGGCGAGCCTATTGCTATCAACCGCGCACAAATCCAGACTCCGTGGCTGCTACTGAGAAATTCATGATGGAAAAACCCTATAACACTTTGATGAAATTAATGAATTTAATGACTAAAATTGTTATATTTCACCGGTTTTTATTTAAGAAATGGATTGTAATGTACAATCGTTTTACTAATCTTCTTTAGTTCCATCAAATTTGGTATTTCAATGTAAGTTAAAATTTGCATCAGTCTGTTTCATTCAATTACATGTTTCTAGTCTCTCTTTTAAAATATGTATTTTAAAAGAGAGACTAGAAACATGTAATAACATGAGTAACATGTACCTATGTAGGTAGATGGTAAATGTTCTGATATTGTAGTATTTTTAAGTGTAGGTATATCCTAATACTTTATTCTGTAAAATCTAAATCTAGAAAGCATCGTGGATGAAATATAAGTTAATAAAAGCAAGTGATGCAGTACATAAAAGTTTTTAGATCAAATATGGATTTTATTTGATCAAAAAACTTTTATGAACTTGGCTGGTGTTGGCAAAGGAGCTTTATCAAAAATTCCATTTTTGTAGTCCTAGAGGCTTTGATTATTGAGGATTTTAATAATATTAGGACGTTAGGAATGCTAACCTTTTTAACGTCGTTAACAAATTGCGATGTCATAAGTTTTGTAGTAAATTTAGCAACTTTATTTTCTAATTAGACCAACGTTTTCAGATTTACAATTTTATAGGAAATATAATCTTTTCTGTATGAAGATTTCTCTCTTTTTCTTCTAGCCGGTTTTTCCCTTACCAATTAATACTTGATTAACAAAACATTCGCTTAAGCTTTTAAAAACTTTGACTAACGGAAAGTTCCCCAACAGTTTTACTTAGATTTCTACTCACCCCTTTCAAACAAGAAGCTTGATCGCTGTGACTTTCAAGATCAAAAACCTTGAGTTTCGTCGATGAATCAGACATACCTTTACAACTTATAAGAATCTTATTACTTACTTAAATTGATAGTTGTTAAAAATCTGATGTTGTACTCTTGGTAAGATTTCAACAGTTTTAAATTAGTAAAATAAGGTTATTTTAAGGCTCTAAGAGTATTTTAAAGGTTTTATTATCTCATGTTAAAACTGTCAACTGCCATTTAAACATAGCGAATATGTTAGATAAACCGAGACAAAAATGATTTTGCAAAGATCATTTGTAGCGCACACAGTTTTAAACAGGCATTACAGCAAAAGATCCACTCAAGAACTCAGTACGGTAAAATGCAAAAAAAAATCAGTACCACACACTTAGAACTAGATAATATTTATGTACAACAATCTAAAATACTCAAAAAAACCTTTCATAACAAGAAAAAAACCAAGCGGAATTCAGTAACAACAAAAAACGTACCTGCACCGGAAAAACGGGCGAACCAGATTCACGTAACAAGCTTTTTCCAGATTGTTAAAAAATATATATACAGTAGGTAAATTAAAAATTAATTTGCGTGTAAAAAACTTGGTATAAAACAGAACTTTCTAACACTTGTGTTCTACACCACTCACAAGCACTGTTTAGAATTGTTTTTTGTTCTTTAGCGTCCGCGCGTCCGTTCGCGCTGGCGGCCACGACTCAAATGCGATTGAGTGGAACATAACCGACGCCGGCGCAGCGACTCGCGACTGGTCTGTGCACGCACACATATGTTAATACTACCTTATGTAAGCCATCCTTATGTAAAACGCTGGTATATTATTTGGAGGACGGAAAACTGCTATTACTGTGAATTTTCGTGGCTCTGTCATCAGCCATTATAGATATAATAGGTTCTGTTTTAAGGATGTCGTGTGTGTAGTTATCCTCACGATGGCTTTCCTGTTCGGAGAGTCTTTGTATATACTTTTAATTCTAGGTTTTTATTATGTACTTGATTGGAGAAGGTATTGTGGTCATTGACAGCTGAGAGGTCATGTGATGCTCCACAAACTAAAATTTGATGGGTATCCTGATTCAGCTTTACTCGATAAATGCTTGCTTGCTCTTTTTTTTCTTCTATGCAATTAAAGTAGGAAAACAAAATCAGACTTTAGGGACCCACAGTATAGCTGGCGCTCCAGGGTACAAGTAGGTAAGTAGGAATTTCAGCCTTTGAAAGGGCATAGTGTCATTAAGTTGTCTGTTCTGTAGAGGGAGAGCAGCGATGGCCCAGTGGTGGCAGCACCAACTTACGAGCAGTAGGCTGTGGATTCGAACCCAGGCAGGCGCATGACTGTGTGTAATTTATTTCAGCACCGCTGCCCTCAAAAACGGTGAAGGAAAACATCGGAAGGAAACCGGCTTGTCCTAGAACTAAAAATTCGAAGACATGTGACATCTTCCAACACGCACTGGGCCCGCGTGGTGGATTACAGCCCGCTCTCTCTCATAGAGAGGAGGCCTGTGTCCCAGCATTGGGAACATTATAGGCTGATGATGATGATGGTGATTATGTAGCGTAAGTGCAGTTTTGATTATGAGTAAATTCTTTTACCAGTTATTTGAATGTACAATCATTGCACAAAGATCATCCATGTAAAGCTATTTTCTTTATTTAATTGTTTTGTCTGTCTGCTCAAATGAATAATTGTTTTGCATTACTACAGTAAAGAAGAATAAATTTGGTTTTTATTCAAGTGTTATGTCTGAAGCTTTTAATTCAGTATTCTAGTCTAGGTTTGGATAGTAACTAGCTATTTTAGATACCATCCTCATCATCGGTCTATTTACAGTACACAGAAAAGCTGGTGATGTGGGAGTACTATTAGGTACAGCTCTGTTTAACCTTTCGGAGACTTCAGGCGTGATGTTTGATGATTTTTTCAAACTCATGATGAGTTTGAAAATATCTGATCCAAATATCACCATAGGAGTTTGAGACCAATCGGTGATCTTAAACTCCTAACACATCATCATTATCAAATGCCCTTTCTTTTCTTTTTTTAACGTATGTGAATTCATCTTATGACCCCTCCCGCTCTGGGAGCGGAAGGGAGTGTCAGACTTGTACTGACTAAAACCCATCCATGTTCCTTCTTAGCTCTTTGTGGTCCAGGGCCACGGTATCTCCCCTAAAGAAAAGTAAATAACCCCTTTATTTGATGATTTCCTTCCGAAAAAAAGCCGGTAGATCATAATGAATAACAGAATGAAAAATACCCGTCTTTCTTTGGTTTTTTAAGAAAAATAACTTAACGTACGTATGTTACACTTAGGTATACTTAATCATTGTGCTTTATGATCTTAATATTACCACAACCGAATCTCAGTTGAGATTTTAACATTTTTAACGAATATCACAAAAAAAACGCCGTTTTAAGTTACTTCAAGCATGCCATTAGCCTTCCGCAGTTAATTATAATTATCTTAAGTTATAATTAAGTTACGGTATAAAAAATAAATTATTATTTTAATTAATTATTTGCCATAATGTTCTGGTTGTTTAAGGATTATAGATTTACTTTGTGTTAAAATAGTGGTGATGTTTTTTTTTGGATTTTATTAACTAACTCAATCTTTCTAAGGTGTCCGCCTGTCCTTTTGGTAAAACACTAGTTCATGTTGCTAACAAAAGTGTTTCTGGTAAAACAACCATAATATTATATTCAATCCACGTAGTATTGCTCTTCAATATAAAAAAAAAATATTAGCTGATGCTCGCGATTTTATTCGCCTGGAAATTTTGATGGGTTTTGAAAAATAGATGTTGGCCGATTCTCAGACCTACCCGATATGCACACAAAATTTCATACAAATCGGTTCAGCCGTTTCGGAGGAATTGGTGAAAAAAACCGAGACACGAGAATTTTATGTATTAGATTAAATTATGATTATGTCCCCTCAAAAGGTGCTTAATATAGGTTATCTACCACTAATTAGCCCTGATTGCAGGGGGTTAGTTTAGATGAATTATCCAATTAAAAAAAAAAACAGAAGAATTTGTGTGCGGTTATACCGCACAAACATTGGTTAAAAACTTTACCTTTCACTAACTTAGACACAATACATGAATAAACATCAAATAATTTTTGAAGTAAAATAATTTTTAAAAAACTTTAACTTTTTAATTTGATCATTTTTTAACACATTGCTAAAGTAAGTCAAAACCGCTAACACATCTAGGTGTACATTAACTAGCAAGCCTAATTTATTGAAACAACATTCAAAAATAAGATTATCTTGATTTAAAACTTAGTTTTTTGAGAAATTCATTATTTTCTTCGAGAAAGTGTAGCGCGCGTTGATGTCTTTACAGTAAGAAACTTTTACTGAGCGAGTCAGGTTCGTAACTTCAATTTGCTATCTGTTTTTGATATTAGGTACTAGTTAATTATAATTATATTTGAAATTGAGATAAATTTACTAGAATTAATTTTGTACATTATTTACAAACTACAAGTAGTTTTTGATATACTAGTTAATTATAATTATATTTGAAATTGAGATAAATTTACTAGAATTAATTTTGTACATTATTTACAAACTAAATTAATAATAAAAAAAAAAAAAACAAAAAAAAAATATTTACATAAACTAACTAAATATAAACTAACTTAAAACATCAGGACGCTTAGGCGACAAAATAATCCTCCACATCGCTGTCATCCGGAAACGTGCCCAGAAGACTGGCAGCATTGCCACGTTGAATGGTAATGCTAATTCTTTGCCCAAAGAAATAGCCAACCCTCTGATCTCGCGAAGTGTCAGCCAGTCGAAGTGATATTTTCTTAAAAAGGGAATGCGCACTTGAGCATCTTGACCCGAGCGTTTCGACCCCAAACTACTCAAAACTGTGACTGCCATTTAAGTTACAGTATTTGCGCCGTTTGAGGCTCTCAGCAGCCGCAGCAGCAGCTCATCATCGACCACATCATCGCTTACCATCAGGTGAGATAGTGGTCAAGCGCGGGCCAACAGATAATAATAAAAAAAAAGCCCGCCGTGCTTGCAACATGACATGGCGCAAAGGTATCGACGCAAGTTGTCCCACACCAAAGGCCTACCCACCTTCCAAGGCATCAGCGGTCATGTCGTCTGGTCTCTATTATAACCGATATAGAAATAGTTTAAGAAGCTTATTTTCATACCTAAATATGAATATAAGAATGTTTGTAAAAAATAAATATTAAAAATAAATTTATTGCTTATTTTTTTTAATTAAATGAACTGTATTCTCTTTTGTTGTATATATTATATATTATTTCTAGTAATTAACTTAACTCTAGACTTAAATACTAAACATAAAATTACCTAAACGTTAAAATACAAATAATTATTAGAACAAAATATATCCATTGGGTATTTTAAAGACAATCAAATTCACACAAAAGATTAGCTACAAATCCATTTCTTTCCTTTCCTATCAAACTATCAAGCCTACTATCCACGTGCCACAAGCAGAGATCACTATCGTATATAATAATTAGAGACAGGTGTCTGTGCATCCCTCTACAACCCTCAGTCGAACTTGCTGGGGTGAGGGGTGGTGGGGGCTCAACAGCTGATGTACTCATAGACGAAGTTGTGTCAGTTTTATGAATTTTTAGGTTTTAGAAACTGTTGCCTTCGATGTAAACTTTTACCGCCATGTAGCCCTTATTGTGTGTACATTCTCTCTCTTTTTAAGGTTCCGTACCCAAAGGGTCAAACGGGACCCTATTACTGAGACTTCGCTGACCGTCCGTCCGTCTGCCACCAGGCTGTTTCTCATGAACCGTGATACTCTCTCTAGTTCAGTTCTTGCCGCTATAACAACAAATACTAAAAACAGAATAAAATAAATGTTTAAGAGGGATCCCATACAAAAAAGTGATTTTTTGCTCATTTTTATAAATAATGGTACCCTTCGTGTGCCAGTCCGACTCGCACTTGGTCGGTTTTTTATTCTACTGTATTAAAATCTAAAAAATCTTATGTCAATGGTTAAGAATGAGAGTAATCTACAAATCAGAATTGGTGATGTATATTAATTTCCGTATTACTAGTTTATTATTTTTAATAAATTTACGTACCAAAACATTACGCCTGAAATCCCCAAGGGTTAAGGAGAGGCGCAGGTATAGATTACCTAGACTTCACAAGTTACTTTGCATATGAGGGCTTGCCTATTGCCATCAGCATAGATAGCACAAATCCGAACATTCATCATCAAAGTTACACTATTGTCAGAAAAACCATTGAGATCAGGGGTTGGTAGACACAGCTCTATTAAGTAGTTACCCCCCCGGCCTACTCGGCCGGAGTGTTGAAGGGTTAGCACATACTGACGCTGTCTGTACACAGATACCGAAGCCTATTTAATGACCTAGTATCGGAAAAAAGCTTTCTGAAAAGGGTAAAAAGAAGGGCAAGGTTGCCTGCTTATCGATCTTCTACAGGCTGTACTTCGGTGAGTGTGCTCAAGAACTCCAAGACCTCATCCCACCGGCCCCCTTCTACCATCGGACATCTAGACGCACTGCAAGTTACCATCCCTACCTTATTACTATTTCACCAATTCGCACTAAGCGTTGTCAAACGTCTTTCATAATGCGCACAGTAAAGGAGTGGACCTCTCTGCCTGCTTCTGTGTTTCCGAACGCTTACAATCCTAATCCTAAGTTAGACTGAACAGGGTTCTTCTGGATAAGCTTGTACCATCGTCGACTTTGTCTTTGTCATCTCTGACCTAGACTAGAGCCCAGAGCAAACCCATCGCAAATAAAAAATCGACCCTAGAAAACCACACTTGGTACATATCTGCTAGCAATACAGTATCACCAAATCGAGTTTCTTTACTCCTAAAGAAGAGAATGATAAACATAAATCTTTTGGCAAGTTTCAAACGGGCAATCTAATTCGTTTTTCAAAAAACAAGTCAGACTATTTCCATTGCATGAAATTACGTATTTTCAACCCGTATTCAAATAATCCAAGCCATGCAACTCAACACCGATATTGCACCATTTCACCATCATTCGTAATTAAACCTAAAAACTTTTGTAGAACAAAAAGTGCCTGAGACAGGTGGAAATATTGCCGTCTCGCTCTGACTCTTCAGTTGTTGAATGTAGCTATCTCTTTCACCGGAAGACCGAGTTGATGGACAAAGTGTAACGGACGATTGTCGTAACTGACTTTTGTTTAGTCGTGTGTCTCAAAGTTTAGTAGAAAATTTTAATTGAATTCCGATTTTGGTGTTAAAGTTTGGTAATAGGATTAAGAATTCTATAAAGCCAATACAATATCTCTTCTTGGTCAGTGCTCTCAAATTGAAGTGACTTCATTCCCCATCGGAAATTTTTCCCTTTCCAAAACTTTATTTTTCAAAAAAGTCGTCCATATGATGTTTCATAAGCCCGACCTAATTCTCTAATATCTATAAATCCAAGTCAGCTGTTATTAATTTCGGCTATTTATAATAACCTTAACAAGATCCACCATTGTACTGAAAGAAGTAAGAAAATAATAAAAAATTTGAACTCCTCGTTATTACAGTGAATTTACTTTTAATTACGGTGTAAATGATTGACTGTGTAGCGACCAACAAAAAGCAACTTACTACAAAAAGTACTACAGCGCCATCTATGACACGACGGAAAAACTAACATCAATTTCCTACATCTCACATGCAAAGTTTACATCGACTTAAGAGTATATAGAAAAACCCGACTACAACTGTCGGGCAGTTACCCGCCAGACACAACACCTGTCTGGTAGGAGGATCCTCCCTTTTCAATGGAGTATTGAGGAACTTTATACCCTGTTCCTCATACCCCTAAACTGGTGACCCCGAAATGGACGTCAGCGCAGCCTTCGAGCAACGTGACGTCATCATCATCCAAATCACTTCCTCAAGCCTTCGAGCAGCGAGTCTCACAGCCAGCCAGCTTCAAATGGGTATTCCTGACCACCAGCATGCAGCGGAAGCGCATTCCTGGCCAGCACCCTCAATTTCTCTTCAAGCGACCATGGCACAGCAGACTGCACTTTCGGCCGGTCGAGAGCTTCTACCTCCCGGTCGACACCTCTCTAGCTGTCTGCCACATCGCGGCGCTGCACCACGTCCGACGCACTGGAGCAAACACAGCGCCGGCCCCGACTCACTGGGGTTCGCCTCACCACCGCAGACTGTTCCGACTCACAGTGAACAATGCGGCAACGAGCTTAAACCTGGCATGGCAAAATACTTCAAGACTCTTTCGACTATCGACCTCCGGTCTCCGGGGGGGAGTGATGTAGCGACCAACAAAAAGCAACTTACTACAAAAAGTACTACAGCGCTATCTATGACACGACGGAAAAACTAACGTCAATTTCCTACATCTCACATGCAAAGTTTACATCGACTTAAGAGTATATAGAAAAACCCGACTACAACTGTCGGGCAGTTGCCCGCCCGACAACACCTGTCTGGCCGGAGGATCCTCCTTGTACCACGGGGGATGAGGAACTTTACACCCTGTTCCTCATACCCCTAAAACTGTTTTCTAGTCAACACAGTCTAGTCAAAAACTGGGTGTTATTGCATTTATTTTAACATCATCATCTGCCTAGCCTTTTCCCAAACTATCTTGGGGTCGGCTTCCAGTCTAACCGGATGCAGCTGAGTACCAGTACTTTACATGAAGCGACTGCCTATCTGACCTCCACAACCCAGTAACTGGGTAATACGATACCCCTTGGTAAGACTGGATGTCAGACTTTTAGCTTCTGACTACACGTAACGACTGTCAAAGATCTACAAATGACAGTCGGGACCAACGGCTTAGCGTGCTTTCTGAGGCACGGAGGAAACTCGATATGTAATTATGGTCACCCATCCACAGACCAACCTCGGCAAGCACGGCTTGACCTTAAAGATCGACCTGGGCGGCTGTTATTATTTAGCCATGAGCTCCTCCATTATTATTATTCATTACTTTTTTATTATTGCATTTATTTTAACTTCACAAAAAAAAACGAGGTTAAGCAGAAGTGTAACCAATAGTACAACCACATTTCGCAAATTATTTTAAATTTTTATGTAATAGGGGGCGAGTTACTTGTTATCTACCGGGCATGGATCCAGACGTGGTGGCTGAGAACCTCTTGGTGAAAAAACCAAAGTAACACTTGGTCTGACCCGAAAAATGAATTCGGAACCACGTGCCCAGCAGTAGCACTTGCGCCCGCTACACCAATGAGGAGGAATAAAAACACTAATGACAAAAAAATCTTTGAGCACCGCTCTCCTCTAACAAAGAGCTGCTCGGCGCACGCGCGGTAGTTTTACTAACTCTTGAACATTAAGTAGAACACCAGTTTTTACCACAAATTCTCCGAAACAACATAATAACGTACATGCAACGGAACTTCATTATTTTTCAGCTTATAGTACTTCGTAAGTAAAGTCAACTTTTTGTCAAAAGCCTACGTGTTTTTTGTTTTCGATGTTTTTTTTTTGCTAAAAATCCACCAATAATGTCGATGGTCCAGTAACCTTGTCATCTGAAAGCACGGGGTAATAGCGTACGCATAAAAATATCATCACGTCCGCATGATGACATTTTTATGTTAATATCTCATCCATTTATTTCTATACATATATTTTATATTTTTAAATATTTCCGTATAAAATAATATTTTAAAAAAGACATTTAAAAATATAAAAATAGTAGCCTACCGGTATCGGGAACAGGGTCCAAGCTACCAGCGGTCAGGGCTCCAGAGAAAGGAATCTCCTAACGATACGAGCCGTGTCCAAGTGTACCGCTTTCTGAATCAAGTCCTTGATCCAGCTGCCTAACGAGAGCCTCATCAGATATTGGTTGAGGCTCTTGGCAATTAGGCCATTGGCTGATACGACTATCGGCACAATGATCGCTGAGTCAACATGCCACATGTCGACAACCTCGCGAGCCAAGTCAATATACTTGATTTGTTTATCTTTCTCGGCCTTCACGACGTTCTCGTCATGTGGAAATTATTATTATAGCTAGCCCATATTGTTCCACATCTGGGCAAAGGCTTCCCTCCATTCTTTTCAACGGTCACGATTCTGTGCTGCTTCTTTCGAATGCTCTGTAAACCCCCCGGCAACACAACTGTTTGTTGGGTCAGAAGAACCAGATTCTATACAATTATCATCATCATTTCAGCCGAAAGACGTCCACTGCTGGACATAGGACTCCCCCAAGTGTACATAAATAAGGGGGGTTTTGCCAAAATGGCCACGCTTGGCATGCGGGTTGGGGATCGCAGTACGGTTGTTACAAAAGCACAGAAAATGCTGCTGCTCATCTTCTGGAAAGATTCTATAAAATTCTATGAATATACCTAAATATCTCAAAGACGAGAGCAGCCGTGGCCCAGTGGTGGTAGCCCAGACTTACGAGCAGTAAGCCATGGGTTCGAACCCAGGCAGGCGCATTACTTTGTGTAATTTATTTCATCACCGCTGCCCTCAAAAACGGTGAAGGAAAACATCGTGAGGAAACCGACATGTCCTAGAACTAAAAATTCGAAGACATGTGACATCTACCAACCCGCACTGGGCCCGCGTGGTGGATTACAGCCCACTCCCTCTCATAGAGAGGAGGCCTGTGTCCCAGCAGTGGGAACATTATAGGCTGATGATGATGATCTCAAAAACTGCAAAAGAGATGATTTTAAAAGAAAATGTCTGAACATTTCTTCTAAGGACTAAGAAGGACTAAGGAAGACTTTTCTTTCTTTTTTTGAAAACAATTTTCTCGTAATTTGTAAATTCTCACAAAAGCAATTACTAACTTGATAGTAAGTTGATAATAAAGGCAAGTAATAATATCAAACGTAAGAAACATGTCGGTAAAGTGAACTTTTTCGTTCGGGACTGGCTACTGAGGGGAAGACGCTCCACAATTATACTACTTCCGCCCCAGGAGCGTAGGGACGGGACACGGGATGAGTTTGTATCGATATCGATGAAATTGTATGTAGTTAAGTTTTGATAATCTGAAATTAGTTATGAATTATTATTTTGGTTCTGTATGGTGTCGGACGTAAAGAATAGCACCATCCCATATCTTCCCGTGGGTGTCGTAAGAGACGACTAAGGGACTTGCCAGAGAATGGGCAGCAGCGTTCTCTGTGATTTTGCGACAACCGTACTGCGATCGCCAACCCGCCTGCCAAGCGTGGCGATTATGGCAAAGTTGGGGGAGGCCTATGTCCAGCAGTGGACGTCTTTCGGCTGGAATGATGATGATGATGATGAATCTGAAATTATCTCTCTAAATTTCGATTTCTACGAAAATTTTTGTATAATCAGAGAATCTGTTTGACTTTTTTAATTAAGATTTTAATTTGGTCTGCTAAGTTTATTTTCTTGTTTATTGACGCAACAATAAATGTTTTTATTAAGACCTACGTATTAAAGTAATTATTAAACTAAATTGAAAAATAAAAAAAAACCGACACAAAAAAAACCTAATATGCATAGCTAAATTGAGAATTAACGTAGAAAAACAATTAAAAATTCATGTGATGTATGAATTGTTGATGAACTCATTTAACTACACACATCAAAAGTGTCTAGGGATCAACATATATTTTTGCAATAACTTTTCTCCTGATTGATATTAATTAAAATTTTCTTTAAGGATTCATCAAATAAAGTGTTTTCGTTTGTCAAAGTAACGATAAACCAAGTCACCTTTGCATTAATAAAGAAATTTGCCATTTTCTTATAAAGGGATTTTTGACATTTGAACCACTAACATTAAAGTTCGAAAAAAAGACTGAAATAACAGTTTTCTTTAAAATTTTATTGGGTAACTTAAACAATTAATAATCCGTGTTTCTACCGCGAACACTAACAACACAAGAACATCGGTTTGGCATACTCAAAATGAGTTCATCCAAATCACGCTGTGGAATGGCCGGTTGCAACAACAATAAAAGGTCTTCTTGCGACTGGATACCCTCCATATTCGGCAGAGCTCTTCTCTGTAGCATATCCCATGCATGCTCAATCGGGTTCAAGTCTGGCGACTGAGCAGGCCAGGGCAGGACATTGATGTTAGCTGCGGCGAGAGTCTGTCTTACAACTCTTGCGGTGTGCGGTCGTGCATTATCATGCATTAACTGAAATAAGGGACCGATTTGCACTTGTAGAGGAACGATGACGTCTGATACAATCGTCTCAGCATAAATTTGAGCGTTGAGGTTGCCTCTGATCCAAATCAACTCAGTTCTTCCGCCGATCCAAATACCCGCCCATACCATGATGGTTCCACCACTATAAGGATGGACTTCCTGGCAGGATTTTAATCGCTGTTGGCGTCCAGGGGTTCTCCAGTGTCGTATACGTCTTGTATCCGGTCTCATACCAAAACGAGACTCATCAGAAAAGCACACGAAACGCCATTGTTCTTCTGCCCAATTTCTGTGTTCAAGAGCCCATTGATATCGAATCCTACGATTGTGCATTGCTATAGGTGGTACCCGTAGCGGTCTTCGGGAATGAAGGTTCACTTCATGCAAGCGGTTTCTGACTGTTTGGTCGCTAATTAAGTTCCCTGAAGAGTGATGAAGCCTCACGGCTAACATCATGGCGGTTATTGTTGGAGCTCTTCGAGTTAAGATTTGAATGTATCGGTCTTGTCTCCGTGTGGTGCAGCGATACCGTCCTCCATGGCGCTCAGCCACGGTACCAGTGCTTCGGTAACGTGTCCAAAGTCGACTGATAACACTCTGACTTGTATTCAGAGCTAAAGCCACAGTACGTTGCCGGGAACCAGCTTCTATCATTCCCACGGCTCTGAGCATTTCTTCCCTGCTTAAATGACGTCGCCGCTCCATAATAACGTTGGTTTTAATCAGTAGTAGGGAAACAGTAGCACTAATAATGTCTTCAATGCGTTGTATGTTTTTATAGGGAAAATATTGACAGCTGATTTTCATCTTTTACTCGAATTTGATTCACAGTTCCTGATTCAAATTATGAAATGCACCAAAAAGGATCCATATAAATTTATAAAATCATAAATTTATTACAAAGCCACATCTCAATCTCAAGAAATCCGCATAAAAATGCTTGATCCCTAGACACTTTTGATGTGTGTACTTCATACAAAGATTGGAAAAAAAGCGAAGGTTACAAGGCTATAAAGATTTTATTAATACAGTTTAAATTATCTCATTATTTCGGGATTTTGGGAAATGTTTGTTGATGGCCAGATTAGCCCAATATTAATACTGCCCGCGTTCAGTTGTCCTGGTTTTATTATACAAGTAAGATTTGTCAACAGAGTTAACAACGTCTTTTTTTTTGCTGACATCTCCTTGAGGCGCGCGTGGAACACGAACGCGTCATCAGCACGATCTGTCGTCATGAGACGGACGGACGGTGAGCTAGCCCATTACTCACCGTCCATAGGCCTACACCGGCGCCTACGGTGGCCGGGGGCCACTGGTTGCCCCCCGACACCCGGGGCGTCTCCCGCGGCGGCTGGGACGTGAGGTTCTCTCCCTCTCACGTTCCGCAACCTCCTTTGCTAGCATGACTGCTTGGCAGAAGGAGGCGGCGGCTTCCCATTCCCTCTTGCTCCGGACCATGGATTGAACCAGGGCCAGACGCGAGACGTCGCCGCCGCCAATCGCCGCTACGAGGACACGGCGGCGCTCAGCCCAAGCGGGGCAGAGCTCCACGGTGTGCTCCACCGTGTCCTCCCGGCCGAACCATGTCTCAACTATCTTAATAATAAAAACCTACTCATCATGCTCTGCCTAGCCTTTTTCCAACTATTTTGGAGTCGGCTTCCAGTCTGACCGAATGCAGCTGAATACTAGATAGGCAGTCGCCTCATGTAAAATACTGGTATGCTGTTCCATCCGGTTGGACTGGAAGCTCCCCCCAAGATATTTTGGGAAAAGGCTAGGCAGATGATGAGGAAACCTGGATATCAACATAATCCAGAGCCCGACTTCACTCACTGCTGGGTATAGGCCGCTCTTTGCTTGTGCTAAGCTCCACGGTTCTGTGCTGGCTTCATCCAGATAATCCAGATATAGTTGGTCCGAAATGTATATGAATTTAATGCTTATTTCTTCTCCGTAGAGAAAGAGTTTAGGTTTGTGTTCTTCAGTGCAATGAAATGAAAAATGTTTATTGAGTCTCAAAAGTAACATGCTATACATGAGTTGAGAGTGTCCCAGTAAGTAATTAAAATACTCGCTACATCCCTTATTTAATACAGTACCATTAATTTAAGAGCGTTTACACCTTACGGCATTTCATGTTACAGACTTTCAAGTCCTTATTCTGCGAAATGACAGAACCGATTTTAATGAAACATCATAC
This sequence comes from Cerastis rubricosa, assembly GCA_949152445.1. Lineage (NCBI taxonomy): Eukaryota > Metazoa > Arthropoda > Insecta > Lepidoptera > Noctuidae > Cerastis > Cerastis rubricosa. The sequence continues at coordinate 13,718,965 of OX424549.1, forward strand.
GCGTAAGCAGAATACATAGGTCTAAAAATGTTACATTTTTTTTTTTAAAGTGTTACTGCTAAATTAGACCGATCATAAATTATCTATAGAAACAGCGTATGAAGTTTCATTTAAATCAGTTCAGTCTTTTCGGAAAATAAGAACTTGAAAGTTTGTATGAAATGTCGTAAGGCGTAAACTGTCGTAAGTGATTTTCGTCCTAGAAACCAAGCCGCAGTATCATAAAGAAGCCTATACTCATTGCACTGAAGTTCTGCGTTTGTGGAAATGTTGAATGCACTGCCTTATTGATGTAGTGACCGCAAGCGTGACTACTGATCATGAGGTCCTGGATTCGATTCCCAGGTCAGGCAAAGTGTTATTGGAGTTTTCCATCAGGAATTTCTCATTAGCAGCAACGGAGTCAGGATTTGTGCCTGGTTGACGGCAATAGGCCCTTATTACATGTGACTTAACCATAACTCTCGCAATGTGGGTGAAAGTACTATTAGGTACGCCTCTGTCGAACCCTTCGGGGATTACAGGCGTGATGTTATGTTATGAGAAAATGTTGAAAAAATATTGGGTTTACTTATTGTGCATATATACTAGTAGACAAATCTTAACCATCCTCCAATACAACCGATAAGTAACAAAGTCAACACAAAAACGAACCATACATTACACACATAAAACTTTATCAAAATCATCGACAGTAAATTAACAACCCACTTATTTTATATAACAATTACGTACACTAGTGATGCAACTATATCGTATCGATACTTGCCCATCACTAGCCCAACCCCGCGCCTGCGCTGGAGCGCGACGAAGAAAGTATAACCGTCGTGGCTCGTAACGGCTAACACTACGAAACGGAATTATTTAAGTTAAAGCCCTTATTGAGGTGAGCAGAAAGGTGAGGTGGGAAAGGAAAATATTATAGAATGGTTGGTAACTAAATTAAAAAAAAAATGTTGATTTCTAGCCTGTTTTGCCACTACGAGACATTGGTGTTGAAGTCACCATAAACTTTTGTCTGATGCTAAGAAATACCAACCCAATAAGAGTCAATTAAAAACAACGTTTATTTAAGAGTCAATAACAGCCGCAAGGGATCTTCAAGGTAAAGCCGTGTTTGCCGAAGTTGGTCCGTGGATGGGTAACCATATAATTACATACCGAGTTTCCTCCTTGCCTCAGAAAGGACGTTAAGCCGTTGGTCCCGGCTGTCACGAGTAGTCAGAAGCCAAAAGTCTGACATCCAGTCTTACTATGGGTATCGTATTACCCATTTACTGGGTTGTGTAGGTCAGATAGGCAGTCGCTTCATGTAAATACTGGTACTCTGCTGCATCCGGTTAGACTAGAAGCCGACCCAAAGATAGTTTGTGATAATGCTAGGCAGTCGACAGATGATGATATGATGAGGTAAGAGTCAATTTGGCAGCGCCATTTTCGGCTCTGGTAACACTGAAATCAATAAACCAACATGCTGGGGCTGTTTTTGTACTTGTACAATTTGTTGTACAATTAGAAAAACAGCGAACAAGTAGCAGAAACCCTCAGATAATGATTTGCGTTTATCTAAAGGTAAGTCTTAAGTGGCAGTGGGCAGGGCACATTGCTCGCAGAACGGATGACCGATGGGGCGAAAAGTTCTGGAATGGCGACCGCGAACCGGAAGACGATGCGTTGGAAGGCCTCCCACTAGGTGGACCGATGACCTGGTGAAGGTTAAGGGGAACCGCTGGATGCATTTTGCACGGTTCACGATTTGCACGGTTCCGGGCAATGTGGCGACACTTGGGGAGGCCTATATGCAGTATTGGACGTCTTCTCGGCTGAAATGATGATGATGAAAGTTAAAAATTACACTTTATATTACTTACTGTCTCTCCACGATAAAACTTTACATAATGCTTCATGTTCTTTAATGGAGACTGTTCTACATTCATCTTAAAGGTAGCTGTATCAAGATGGAAAAATAATTACAGGCAACTAATTTCGTCCACATCGGTGTCAGCTGGAAAAGTACCCAGAAAGCTGGCAGCTTTGCCTCGTTGGATGGCAATGCTGACACATTGGCCAAAAAAAAGCTAACCCTCTGGTCATGTGAAGAATCGACCAACAGCTTGGCTTTATCACGAAAGACCCCATTCGGACCTCATGGCTGTCACCCGAAACGACCCCAAAAACATAACTATTATTGTATAAGATGACGGAACGGTAGGCGCAGTGACTGAGCGATCGAATGCTGCGCTACGTGTCGCGGGTTCGATCCCCACACGAAACAAATATTTGTATGGCCTACAGATAGTTATTCCGGGTCTGGCTGTTTGTGTATAAGAGTTTAAATGTTTGTAAACGCATCCACGGTACAGGAGAAATTCCTAGTGTGGTCCAACGTTTTTAAAATAAAAAATTAAGAAAAAAGTTATTATTTTAAAGATAACATGTTAATTTTTTTAATGAGTTGCAAAAAAGGCTATTGAGGTATGACGTTATGAAGGAGATAAGCATTTATTTTAAATAATAACTTTAATTACCATATTTTTTTTCAAATAAATGACGTAGTTTAAGCTATTTAATATGCAAACAGTATTGTCTTGTTTTTTCTTTGTTTTAAATTTAATTTTTAAAGTTCATAACGTGTTTGGTTTGCTCTTTGTTTTTAAGTTATAATTATTTGCAAATTAATCACTCTGAATTATGTGAAATACCTCATAACCATAACTCATAATGGAATAAAGGTTTTGAAATAACTCCAACGCCTACTTTTTATATTGGGCTTCACTTTAATAGTAACAGTAAGAAATCTCAATTCAGTTGCTCCAGCCTACCTCCAAAGTAAAATGCGTAAACAATGTTTTCCAGAGAAACTCTTGGATCTAACTCCTAAAATGTGTTAACATGCGTTACCCTTAACCCACTACCCAAGTCAGCTTTTCGATTCAATATCGCTAACTAAAACATAAAAAGAATAAAAGAAACTAATGATCAAAAATAAAACAATTCAACTTATTATTTTCATTAACCTAAAACCACCCGAGCTCTATAAAACTACCTCATTATATTTTAAAACACTGAACAGAATCTGAGTAATAAAAAGCAATAATTTCCCGAGATTACAACGACGAACAAACATACATACATATACCTTAGAACGATACAATCACAGTAGGTATACCGAACGGAACCAACCAGTAATGTACCAACTATAATTACATACTTGATGTGGGAGCGAGACAGAAAGAAAAATTCTATAAGAGAAAAAGAGACGGCAACAGTCATCTGTTATGTGTTGTAAGTGAGCGCACGCGCCGACTTTTTATTTCACTCACACATGTGTGTATGTTTGTGTGCGTGTGTGAGTCTGTGTGTGTGAACGTGTGTGAGTGTGTGTGCGCATATGTAGTAACGGAAACTTCTAGTGTTTCTGATTTATGTACCTACACTTTGACAAAACGAAGCGAGATCTTAATCTTTAAATTTGCTCGATAGAAGCTGCATCAATTACCCCTTTGATGTTAAAATTGATATGAAAATGATAAGGATTTTTGCCGTTATTAAGGTTTTGTAAGTTTATAATTGGTGATGTTTTTACAGAGTTAAATGTATTTAATTGGTGCTAGGTATAATAATTTGTTGTTGCGCAGAAGCTGTTTTTTGTCCTCACCTTTTATTGGTTTCAAAGGTTGGCAAACTGGCCAAAGACCCAACAGGCTTTAAAGAGGTTTCGAATACTCTATAATAGAGGTTTATATTATAATTTATCTGTAGGAGATTGCTGAAGTTAGAGATCATCATCATTGTCTTGCCCTTATCCTAATTCATTTGAGGTCGGTGCAGCATGTCTTCTTCTTCCATACTTCTCTATTACTCGTCATCTCATCAGATACCTCCTTTCTTGCCACAGCAACACCACAGCGGAGCTCGCTCCATCCTTCATCCGTCCATCCATCGTTTCTTTGGTCTTCCTCTAATCATGAATGTTGATGTGGTGAGTTTTGAGACAACCCTCATGACAATTTCCTCATTTCTTTGCATCACATGCCCATACCACGCCACTTTCTATTAGCAGGAGATATTAACAGAAACACGATTAAACGTGATGAATAGGGATGCGAGTGAGAATAGGATCAACACTTGCCCATGGCATTAAGTCCGCCTCAGTACTATGTGCTTGAAGTGTTAAATAAATAACACTTTGAATGGGATTTCATCATCGTTGAATACAAATAATTCGTCACTAAAAAGCTATTGGGATCATTTCTGTTTTAATTTAACAAACAATAGAGCATTTTTAGGCTGCCAATAATATTTAAATAACGAGAAAATGCCTTTCAAAGTTTTACCACCATGTTTTACGGTACATGCGTAGTGCTTGTGTTTATAATTCTACGACAATCAGCGCCCTAACTGAAATAAAGCAATGCTGAAAAGCGAGACATGAGCATATTAGAAGTATAATTACAATAACGTTTATAATGAGCTCAACAATTTTATAAAATATATTATGTCGAAAGGGAGAATTCGGAAAGATAAGGAAACAGAAGAACATAGCTAGACAAATACAGGTTATTTTCTAGCCCTTTCTTATATGCAGGATAGAATTAATTGAGTGTGGTCAGATGTAGACATGAATCCTATGAAAAAATAATTCATTGGAATAAAATTATCCTCAGACATAGACATATTGCACACACAGACAGAGAGCCTGCGGTGGCCCAGTGGTGGCAGCCCCGACTTACGAGCAGTAAGCCGTGGGCAGGCGCATTACTTCGTGTAATTATTTCATCACCGCTGCCCTCAAAAACGGTGAAGGGATACACCGTGAGGAAACCGGCATGTCCTAAAACTAAAAATTCGAAGACATGTGACATCAGCTACCAACCCGCACTGAGCCCGCGTGGTTGATGACAGCCCACTCCCTCTCATAGAGAGGAGGCCTGTGTCCCAGCAGTGGGAACATTATACGCTGATATTGATGATGATGATGATAGACATATTGTTTGCCCAGACAATCTTTCTCACAGCTCGTTAACAATTTCAGACCATTCGGTTCAAATTTCATGCAACGTTATTCAGTGGTTAGATAGTTTAGTTACCTAACTTTGATTAAAATCTATTATATTTTGTAAATAATGAAGTGATTTTGGCAATATCATCTTTTGCACATTACATGCACCGCTTCTTTGGTCTTTTTCTAATCTTGGAAGCTCCTGATTCCACTAACTAAAAGTACTATTTTTATCCAAGTAATTCATTTACCCCCCCCCCCTCCCCCACAAAAAAGAGAGGTGTTAGGTAGTTTTTTTGAAGTGTATATCTTTGTCAGTGGCATCATAACTGCTGAACGGGTGCACCGATTTAGATAAAGTTTATTTTTTGTTACGGTGTCGTTGGCTGGGAAGTTAGAAACGCTACTGCCGAACACGATGTTCTGCGTTCAATTCAGTCAGGTAAAGTGATATTGGGTTTTCCATCATGAACAGTGATCGGAGTCATCATCATCATTTCAGCCCAAAAGACATAGGCCTCCCCCAAGTGTCGCCACATTGACAGTTCGGGGTGTTTTGCCATAATCGCCATGCTTGGCAGGCGAGTTCGCGATCGCAGTACGTTTGTTACAAAAGCACAGAGAACGCTGCTGCCCATTCTCTGGCAAATCCCTTAGTCGCCTCTTACGACACCCACGGGAAGATATGGGATGGTGCTATTCTTTACGTTCGACACCATGCGAAGCTTACTCCTACCTACTATATCACTGATCATAAATTAATCAGTAGCAGCTCAGAATGGTTTAGTACCCAATTGATGGCAATAGCCCCGTTCCTATTTACATGAGTCTCTTACATAATTGGCGAACTACGGTTTTTACGCCATTTACCATAGATACCAGCAAAACCCTTCGCAAAAAAGGCATCATCTAACCAGTAGGTATTCAAACGTTTACGTAAACTTAAGGAATATACGTTATTTTCTCATTTTTTTTCTCTTCAACGCCTACTGTCAGGTGGTCGTAATTATGCGCGTTCGCGTTACAAGGGGTTACTTAAGGGTGACATGCTCGCAACATGTCACAATTTGTTGATGTGCTCGATAATAGATAATGGACTATTAATGTCGAGGATGTTTTTGAAATACTGCTTCCGAAATTGGAATATTTCGTGAATATGTTATAGCTATATTTGAAGCTCTAAAACATTTGGGCTAGCTTAATTAGCGACAGAAAGTACGTAATATTCTTGGTTTAAGAGAATAGATTAGTGATTTAAGTTTTTGAATTAGCATGGTCACTAACACTATCATTAACACTTGTAACGGGATATTTACCATGTTTATTATTTGTTTCGAGTTCCCGATATTTCGGCGCTGAGTTTATCCGTGATCATGGCGTTTGCAACCGCGCCAAAATATCGGGAACTCGAAACAAATAATAAACATGGTAAATATCCCGTTACAAGTGTTATTGATAGATTAGTGATTATACGTCAATGAGTTAGTGTGTAAGTTTCGTTCTTACTACCTGGACATAATGTTCTCTGTGAGAAAGAGTGAACCAGAATCCAATACATGGACCCAGTGTGGGTCAGTAGTCATCATATTGTACTGCAATCAATCCATCATCACTGACAGGACTATGGTAGCCAATAAGCTTGATATAGTGGTGGTGGATCGATTAGAGCGCCGAGCAGTATTTGTTGTCCCACATTATGAGAACCTCGTGAAAGCCGGGAAAGATAAAACAAATCAAGTATCTTGACGTGACTTACGAGCAGTAAGCCGTGGGTTTAAACCCAGGCAGACGCATTACTTTGTGTAATTTATTTCATCACCGTTGCCCTCAAAAACGGTGAAGGAAAACATCGTGAGGAAACCGGCATGTCCATGAACTAAAAATTTGAAGACATGTGACATGTACCAACCCGCACTGGGCCCGCGTGGTGGATTACAGCCCACTCCCTCTCATAGAGAGGAGGCCTGTGTCTCAGCAGTGGGAACATTATAGGCTGATGATGATGATGATGATGATGATGATGAAGTATCTTGACTTGGATCGCGAGGTAGTCAACTCAGCGATCATAGTGCCGATGGTCGTTTCGGCCAATGGCTTAGTTGCCGATTCTCGACCAATACCTAAGGAAGATCTTGTTAGGCAGTTGGATTAAGAAAGCGATACTCTTGCAGGCAGCTAGAGTTGTTAGGAGGTTCCGTTCTGTAGAGCCCTGACCACCGGTAGGTCGGACCCTATTCCCGATACCAGTGGGCTATTATATTATATAGCAAAAAACGTGGTCTGACTCGTTCAAATAATAAAAGAATACCACAATGAGGAGGCAGCAGTATCATACCCTGTTACAGACTAACTTAAGACTCACATTAAAATATACCTATGTTACAAGAATCTACTATCTATTTCATAACTTTTCTTTTTATCCTCATTTATGTTTTTTAGAGGAGAAGATTCAGCAGAGGAGAAGATTCAGCTTGAAATCTCTTGTCGATGAAAAATTCCTATTCAGGATTATGAATGGTAAGTAATTACTTTTGCAATATTTGCAGATGCAAGTAATTTGCCAGTCATTTTGCAGCACTACTTGAGTTTTTGTGTCGTCCGCTTCAAGCCCACAAGTTACCTGTCTTTACTGTTTGCTCAATATTTAACGAGGACATTGCAGACCACATAAAGCCGCACGTGCACGTTTTTAGGGTTCCGTAGCCAAATGGCAAAAACGGAACCCTTATAGATTCGGCATGTCTGTCTGTCCGTCCGTATGTCACAGCCACTTCTTTCCGAAACTATAAGAACTAAACTGTTGAAACGACGTAAGTAGATGTATTCTGTGAATCGCATTAAGATTGTCACACAAAAACAGAAAAAAAAACACAAAATTTTGGGGGTTTCCCCCCCATACATAGAACTGAAACACAATTTTTTTTTCATTTCATCGAACCCATACTTGTGGGGTATCTATGGATAGGGCTTTAAAAATGATATTGAGGTTTCTAAAATATTTTTTTTCTAAACTGAATAGTTTGCGCCAGAGACACTCTCTTCAAAAGTGGTAAAATGTGTCCCCCCCCTCTAATTTCTAAAGTAAGAAGAGGAAAAATTTGGGTTTGTAGAACGTAAAAAAAAGTTTCAACGAAAATTGGTTTGAATAAGTTTTGATATTTAGTTTTTGAGATATGGGACTTTTTAACCAAACTGCAGCCGTAACTTTGTTTTTCATTAACATACTATGAAACACAAATTTAGTTTTGCTGTTGAGTGTAAATTTACTTATGAATGACCGTTCAAAATATTGTTATCATTGTTGGGGGCTACGGAACCCTGTGTGCGAGTAAGACTTACACTTTGCTGGTTTTTTATAAAACTATTGCATCACCAACTTCTTGTTCTACATTGAAAACCTCCTTGATGACATCAATTGCAGTTAGTTTGCACCAAGGGTTAAGAGTCTATGAGTCTTGATAACATCGTCGTGTTGAAAAAGGTTTACATCGATCAGCAATGGCAGATTTTATGTAGATCTGTCCCCTTCTGATGGTTTAGATGTTTTAAACAGGCTGTCTGGTTTTAATAGCAGTAAGAAAATGAACCTTTTTCTAGAAATATTCGCCTTTTTCTTGTAGAACTTCCAGTTATTTTAAGCATTATGGCTAAAATCTCAAAGATTACGTAAAAAGTTCGCGAGTGGACAAAGTGAGTTTCGTGTGTCGGGAACAGAATCGAATTGTGAGTGACAGTGGTAGAGGTAGGAAGCACAAAAAACGAACAAGAAAGAGGGTAGACCGATTTGTCTGCACATAAACACCCACCCGCAATAACTTCAGTTTATCCGTAATCATGGCGTTTGCAACAGCGCCGAAATATCGGAACCCGAAACAAATAATAAACATGGTAAATATCCCGTTGCAAGTGTTTTAATAGTCTCAAAGATTTTCTTTATACCTAATTTCCTAGGAAAATCCAGGCCACACAAAGCATAAGCTCATGCTCATCATCAGGTGTGTTGACCCGCACGTGCCACGTTTATTTATCAATTACGAGCGGGAGATTTGAACTTCTCGCTCTGTCGGCCAACTGTGGCCAGACGGAACGGCCGCCCGCTATGTACACGTCAACGGTGAACTGGCGAGCAATATCAGGAAATGTGGTTTATGGAATGAAGTCAAGAATTTTGTCCAATTTCGATGTGTTTTTGTCTTAGTCAGTTTTTAAACCTTGTGCTTAAAGACGTTAGGATATTGTGGTCAGGGGAAATACCATGACGTTTTAAAGCACCATCATTCTCTTGCCTTTATCCCTATTTATTTGGGGTCGGTGCAGCATGTCTTCTTCTTTCATACTTATCTATTCCTTGTCATCTCATCAGACACCTCCTTTTTTCGTCTTAAATCGTTATTATTTAAATGTCACTTCAGCATGAGAAAGAGACGGAGCTATAGAGGACGTGTACCGCCATGTCATTCTCACTCTGGAATGAAATTAAAACAATACTGCTTTAAGATCACACGGTAGGTTACCTGATTGACATTGTTGGAATATGAAGAAAAGGGTTTAAAGTTTCTCAATACTCCATAGAAAAAGGAGGATCCTCCAACCCGACGGGTGTTGTGTATGGTGGGCTACTGCTAAAAAATATTTTTTTTTTGGGAATGGCATCTCGCAGTTCAACCTAGGAGGTTGTCGTCTGCTAAACCGGACTATCCTGTGGGTGCCTTAAGAGTAAGGCCTCCAGCCAGGGCATAAAAACTTCCAAACTAAGCGACTACACGCTAAGGGCACCCCCTGTGGGGTACGAGCCTCAGCTTAGGGCGTTGCTGGGGGAGGACTGCCTGGGGACAGGCTGGATCTGAATGATATCATTATTTAGGGGCTGATTTAAAACTACTGGCACAGCATCGCGGGCTGGCTCGAGCGAGGGTCGGGGAGGGCATGGACTGGGACGTCGCGACGGACCTCGACGGCGGTTTGTGTCTGAACTTTTTAAGAGTGCTAGTCTCTTTGCTACTCTCCTGGAGGAGGGTGATAGCATCATCGGGAGTGACGTGAGTATGCCTAGGATGGTGTACTATACTAATGCGCGAGGGTCCGTAACGGGCGGCCGCTGCGATCAGGGGATTACGGTGTTTAATGGCGTTATCGAAGAAACGCTTCGAAAGACGTTTCATAAACTGAAGGACGGTGGGCATTCTAAGGTCTACGTGTAGACGGTCATTACGGACATAAAAAGGGGCTCCGGTGACTCTACGTAAGAACCGGTTCTGCAAGGTTTGCATCCTATGGATGTGCTTAGGCTTGGTCTGAGCGAACACGACGCAAGCGTACGTCATAATGGGGCGGATCACCGCGGTATAAAGGCGCAACTTGCACTTGAGTGACAACTTGCTTTTTGCCGAAATCATGAAATGAAGCCGCTAAACAGTTGTTGCTAGGTTTTCCTATATATGCTAAGTCACGGATAACTTTAACTGCGCAATTTAGGAATTTGATGTTAGCTCTTCACGTGTGTGTGGCGCTGTAGTACATTTTGTTCTAAGTTGCTTTTTACTTTTTGTAGTGCCGCTACAACTTAATCAACTTTAAATTTTGTATTTGTTTTCTTCGCCAAACAATCCAGGAAGAATAATAATCTCAGCTCTGTAACCGCAACCGCGTGCAGGTGTACACACCTCGCCGCGCGCAAGTAAGGCACACTTAACGCAATTTTTTTTATATTCTCTCCACAATTACTCTGTGCATGTGTGTGTGTATGTACATATGTCGTGAAAACTATGGGCGTGTGCATGTGTGTGTGTTTACTGTTAACATTGCAGTATGTACTGACTTTCGACTTGGGTTTACTTGGAGTTTTCATTCCTTTTGTGTCATTGGGAGGTTTTCGAGGCTAAATAATAACTGCCGCTCGGATCAATCTTTGGGGTAAGCCGCGCTTACCTAGTTTTGTCTGTGGATGGGTGACCACCCATTTTATACCGAGTTTCCTCGATGCCTCGGAAAGCACGTTCAGCTGCTGGTTCCAGCTGTCATTTGTAGGTCTTTGACAGTCGTTACAGGGAGTCAGTAGCCCGAAAGACTGACAACCACCAGTCTTACCAAGGTATATCTAATTACTAACTGGGTTGTGGAGGGAGTCATCATCATCATCATCATTTCAGCCGAAAGACGTCCACTGCTTGACATAGGCCTCCCCCAACGCCACATTGACATAAGGGGTCTTGCCATAATCGCCACGCTTGGCAGGCGGGTTGGCGATCGCAGTACGATTGTTACAAAAGCACAGAGACCGCTGCTGCCCATTCTCTGGTAAGTCCCTTAGTCGCCTCTTACGACACCCACGGGAAGATATGGGATGGTCCTATTCTTTACGTCCGACACCATACGGCAAAACTCCCAACGGCAAAACCCCCAAAATGTTAATGTAGCGACACTTGGGGGAGGCCTATGTCCAGCAGTGGACGTCTTTTGGGCTGAAATGATGATGATGATAAAATTAGTCTTTCAAGTTAGTCCTTTTACTGTTAGTTTAACCTCAGATCTTAGATCGATTAAACTGAATTTGCTGTCAGTTGGTACTGCTTAAGTTGAAATAACTGCAGTCACCACCACCTGTACTATTAAAAAGTTTGTGCATAAACATGTAGGTACTGCGCAAACACTCATAAATCACAGAAACTCCTTGGTTTTCCAGCTTCCCAATTCACAATAAATAAGTATTAAAATCCAGTTAAACATACAGACATAACTAAAAACAACGATGTCAGTAACTGTTAAAAGATATTGTTAAAAACTACTTTTGAAAATTGCGGGCCCCATTACAAAATGCTTTATTTTTCGAGATGGTTTAGTTAAGAAACGGTGGTTTGATCACGTCTAGTATTGCTTAAATTGTGATGTTTTTGGGCAATATTATTAATGGTAGGTTACATGTAATAATTTTTGGAAAGGCTTTGGACTGAGTGAGACTTTTTTGATGATGATGATCAGGATGACGAATCGTTTGTGACTAAAGAGTCATCATCATAATTATCAGCCTATAATGTGCCCACTGCTGAGACAGGCCTCCTCTCTATGAGAGGGAGTGGGCTGTAATCCACCACGCGGGCCCATTGCGGGTTGGTAGATGTCACATGTCTTCGAATTTTTAGTTCAAGGACATGCCGGTTTCCTTATGTTTTCCTTCACCATTTTCAATGGGTGGCTTAACCTAAAGGTTGACCCCAGCGGCTGTTATTATTTAGCCACGACTTCCTCCAGTTAAACAAATAAACCCCATTTTCACAAAAATCTCTTTAGCTAAATTACCTTAAAAGTATATTATCATCATCATCATCATCATCATCATCATTTCAGCCGAAAGACGTCCACTGCTGGACATAGGCCTCCCCCAAGTGTCGCCACATTGACATAACATGGGGGGTTTTGCCATAATCTCCACACTTGGCTGGCGTGTTGGCGATCGCAGTATGGTTGTTACAGAAGCACAGAGAATGCTGCTGCCCATTCTCTGGCAAGTCCCTTAGTCGCCTCTTACGACACCCGCGGGAAGATATGGGATGGTGCTATTCTTTACGTCCGACACCATACAGAACAAAGTAGTTATGTTAAGTATATTAAGCCAATAATTAATTCCAATGGATGTTATTGAACTCCTCTTTATCGATTGATACGACCGATACATATATCATCTTGAGCGCATTGGGGCATCAAAACAGACTATTAGTATGCGCCCACAACGCGTTCTTTTTCCTGCCGGTTCCGAGTTGCAAAGACTAGTCACGTAAATTTATAGAATGGATTCTTTTTTCACGTCTTTTATGGTAACTATTCTACCTATCTTAGTATTTCAGAGTGTCTGGAAAGAGTGCACTGATTTTTCCCAGACACTTGTGCACAATTTGAATATTTCTGCACCAACGGCTACTCCAGATGGGATGGCCACCATGATGAATCGGTTGGGATCACAGCTCAGTACCTATTTTTTAATAAGTTATTTGTTCATCTGCACGGAATAGAAAGTAATTTTACTGAGGCATAAGACAGTTGTATGAAACGTTCATAAAATGCATGCAATACATGGGTCCTGTTAGAACAAACATTAAATCACACGTGTATTTTTCTGAAGGACTAGACAGCAGTATGAAGTGTGGATAACTGTTACCTCTATAAACTTTACTGGCTTCCTAAAAACCTTTATTTATTACTAGCTCGTTGCTTCGTTTGCGTCACATTTTCCCCGTTTTCGCAACATTTTTTATTGCTGGTCCACTCCTATTGGTCGTAGCGTGATGATATATAGCCTATAGCCTTCCTCGATAAATTGACTATCTAACACTGAAAGAATTTTTCAAATCGGACCAGTAGTTTCGGAGCCTATTCAATGCAAACAAACAAACAAACAATCAAATCTTTCCTCTTTATAATATTAGTTTAGATTAGATTTAGATAACTATCTAAGACACACAATTACTGCCTAAAATTACTTCTGAGATACTATAATACCTAGTTGCATGTCTGTCTGCTTAGTTAAACTTAGTCTATGACCAATTTTCTTGTCGGAAACTAAAGATAATTTATTTACTGTTTTATAACTTACCTATAATTTCTTGCAGGATGCATTCCTTATGTTGGGTTGTAGTTTTTGCTTTAGGCTCCTCTAGTTGCGAATAATTAATAACAATAATACATAGTTATTTAGTGCATAAGAACTACTGATAAGCTTAGTAAGTTTAAGAAGCATTGAAGTGAGCATATTGGCACTAGAATCGATGTGATGTGATCGTGCCCATTGAGTTTCTTGTCCATTCTTCTCCATAGAGATCTACGCTTTGGAATGGGCAAGTATCTTTCACAAGTTATTATGCCTTGTGACTCGGAATGTAGCTTCACCTTTTTGATTTGACATACAAAAGTAATGGTGTAATTGAAATAAATGCTTTGTGAATTTGAGTTTGATGACAATAGATTCTGATAGTCGTTTTTCTGAAACAACAGTGTGTAGCATAAGTCAGCTTTTAATGTGTCCACTGCTGGGACACTGGTTTTCTCTTTGTAAGAAGGAATGGGCCGTACTTAATTCATACAAAAACATTTCCTCAACAAAGAAGAACGTTTCTCACCTTTGAATGAAAAAAGACAGCTGCAAACACCGTTGAAACACCATTTTAATTTATTATACTATAGTAACCATACAAACAGTTGTTACATTGACTTTCCAAATTACTTATAAATCAATCAATTCGGCCTAATGCGGTTCACAGCAGGACCTATGAACTCCGTCTTCTGCATCCAATCTGTCTCATTTACCAATTTAAACTCGTCCGTCCATCTAGCTGGGAGAAGTCATACCATATATATATTGTAGTCTTTGAGTCATACTATTCTTGTTGATATTTGGACTCCACTCTACTTTTCCTATGTATCCTGTTTACCTCTACTGTATCTAAAATTCTAGTGCCATCTGTTATCAAACGATAGCTACGAAATGGTCTGGCAGTATTTTGAATGGTTCAAACAAAGGAGCATAGATGTCGCTGTTTCAAGTTTACGGGTACGGTCTACTGTCAATGCAAAAAGCGATTTGGTCATCTTTTATGAGTAGGTAAATAGATGGCGCTGAACTTAATAAAAACAGAGTGCTTTAACAATGGCTTTATTTTTGGCCTCCTGTATTTAAATCGGATTAAATATCAATCAGATTGTTGTGGTTCATGAAAAGGCAAACCAAAGAAGACATGGAAGGCATCTTTTCTTTGGTTCAAATAATTTCTTGAACCCTGAGTCCTAATCAAAGCGATTTGTTACGCAAATACGTGATTGGTGCGTACAAATTACGTAACTCATTCGTTCAAAATTTGAGAAGACGCTCTTTATGGCATGATCACGTGCTCGTTTGAACACTTGAATAATTGAACTTGATGCAACGAGCAACGTGTTCACGTAGCGATCGTTTTGGCTAGGGCTGCATAGGTACTTGGGTCAAAGTATTGACCGTATCATGTTCATCAAAGGTTTTTTTTTATCGTCGAGGGTGAATAAACAACACAAAACATTATTATATACAATTATGTTTATTTTTTTCTCAATATAACAAAGAATTAAGCTAAGGGTTCAGAACCGAGAGCCTTAAAACATTGTTAAAATTTTCGACAATCGATAGCTAGGTACAAATTATAAAACAAATCGACCACTCGTTCACTTTGAAAGTATATACAGGAGATAGTGTGCTATTATTTTCTTTTAATCATTTTATAATGCTTATTCAGTTTACCATCGAATTTCTGTAAGCCAGCACGCTTGTCTCAACTAATTTCAATTTAGGTTTTGTCAAACTGCATAGACGAATTATGTACTTTTTCATAGGGGTTTGATCAAACCTCGATTAGAATCGAATGTGATTCCAATAATTGCCAATCTGACATCGGTATATGTAAGCCTCAGTTTGAATAAAACTCGATTTTATTTCAACGAAGATAGGTTCTGATTAAAGTGATGGTGATTCTCATGTTAGCTATAAATTGTGAATTTGTAACCGGATTTGATTTTATCATATCGAAAACTGGGACATTACCATACCAAACGCAATGGTCCACGTGGTAGATTATAACGGTTTATTCCCGTCTGCCCCCACCGATCAGCAACTACTGGTGGTAGTTGCAACAATTTATCGCATCAACCACCACTGTGCGCCTGAATCAGTCGCACTACTGGTGGCAGACTCAACAATAAATTAGCCGTCTGACACCACCAACTATTTCAACAAACAAATATAAAGAAGGATGGCCATCCTAGCTCACTCCCTCGTCCAGCATTGGGATCTTCACGGACTGAGTAACAACCAAACAATCTCCTGTATATTTCTAAGTTCGTTCACTAGACTAGAATCTAAACACTCGAAGTTCCCCATTTTGGTCCAACGACACATACTTTCTTTCATGTAACTCACAACAATTCTGATGGGTCATGCTCGGAAATCCGCCATCTTTTATGGGTCGAATATGGACGCCTACATAAAGCGGTGCTGATGGAAATACACGGTGTTTAGGAAATTTTCGTGCAAACTTTTATATATAATGAGTTTAACACGTGACTCGAAAAGAAACAGCTGTTTCATACAAAAGTGCAAAGCTGTCAAAATTGACATCTTTGAAACAACAAATTTGAAAAAACATATAATATGACATTTGTATGAAACAGCCGATTTGTTTTTTCACAAAACTCTGTACTGATTTCACGGTAACAGTTTGCCTGTCAATATTCCATAGGCCCTAGGCATAGGCTATTTATAAATTTAGGTTGAACACCTTTGTGGTATTTATTTACCCATGTTCGCATTGCTTTACTTAATTAAGTTGCTTTAATTTTTGTATTGCTTTACTTGCTGTATTAATTTCTTAATAGACAGAGTCCTAGGAATATTATATTTGAAGTGG
Source organism: Cerastis rubricosa (assembly GCA_949152445.1). Taxonomy (NCBI): domain Eukaryota; kingdom Metazoa; phylum Arthropoda; class Insecta; order Lepidoptera; family Noctuidae; genus Cerastis; species Cerastis rubricosa. The sequence continues at coordinate 13,735,390 of OX424549.1, forward strand.
CTGGACTTATCAATAGGAACATTGATAGGATAGAAGTTATATTTTGTTGATTTTGTTGCAAAAATACTTAAATTAATTTTCATGTTTATGTAAAATATAAAAAAAAATCATGAACCGAAAAAGAATTTGCGAAGTTTTAGTAATAAAGCACTAATAAACAGCCTAATATTGTTTCATAATTCATAAGGAAATGCATTATTTTGTGCAAAATTCCGTTTTTTAGAGTAACTAATTATTATTTTAAATTTTAGGTTGATTGTTTTCTCGTCCGAGCATGCCCATCTTTTTAAATAGATATAATTACTTAAACAACACAGTCTTGAAAACACACAGTTAAAATATCGTGAAATAATGTTCAAATAACTTTATTTTGTAAAAACGTTACTACATTAGGTCGTTTCTACATAAATCGTCAAGTCATGATCATCATCATTTCAGCCCAAAAGACACCCACTGCTGGACATAGGCCTCCCCCAAGTGTCGCCACATTGACATTTTTGGGGGGTTTTGCCATAATCACCACGCTTGGCAGGTACCTAATGGGAATTAAAAGAGTATTTTGAGACTTTTATTATTGTTATCAAATGCCCTAAAAACCATATTATAGTTACACTTTTACAAAAGAAAATATTATCTGAAACATTAATTAATTTGAAATATATTATATTTTTTAAACAAAAACAAAATATGAACAAGATAATTTTTCGATAAAATATTTTAAAACAAAACAAAAATAATGTAATAATAAGATATTACTGTAAAACAAGATTTTAAGTACCGACGATTTAAAACCTTTATTTTACAACACAACATCTGAAATAGAACTTTTTCTTATTTCGCTGAAGTGAAATAAATTATTTACATGAAATCCATTTTAAGAATGCGAGTGATTAGAACTTAAATCTCGAAAAGTATTCTATAAGGTAGATTATTGAAATAAAAAATCGTAAACGGGGTACAGAGTCACCTACAATAAACGTTTTTCAAATATTAACAACAGTAGCAAAGATTCCCGGTAAATAGGCATAAAAATTATATATTTTTACACCATAACTGTGTTTTTTCGCATTAGACTCGCTAAATACATAATAAAATTGCCCCTTATCACTTCATTCTAAACATGGACGAAGAATGAAAGAAAGAACGAAACTTCAAAATTGAAATTACCATGTAAATGATGTAAATCATAATCACTTCAGCGAAATATTATCGAGATTGAAACCTAAACAATTAAATGGTAAAACAGCCATAGAATCACAGGGATGTGGACCACAAATATAGAGTGACTGGTACTTAGTGACCGACACTTAAACACGTGATTATATTCATGATCAGAAACAACTTCCCCAAAGAATGGTTTTTTTTATATTTATTCGTTTTTAGGGTTCCGTAGTCAACAAGGAACCCTTATAGTTCCGTCATGTCCGTCTGTCTGTCTGTCTGTCCGTGTTTAGCTCAAAAACTATTGGTACTAGAAAGTTGCAATTTGGCATGAGTATACACGCTAATGACGCCGCAAAAGTGGCAAAATAAAATTTTGAAAAAATCAATTATTTAGGGTACCTCTTCTACATGTAAAGTGGGGATGACAATTTTTTTTTCGTCCTTCCCATAGTGTGGGATATCGTTGGATAGTTCTTTTGAAAATATTAGGGGTTTGGGAAGACCGTTTTTTGATTAAGTAAACCGTTCCTGCCTTATCAAGCTTTAAAGTATCAATTCGTTAGGGTCAAGTGTCCCCCGTCTCTACAGACTAAACGGTTGTACTTAAAAATACAAATGTAACTGCAGTAGTACATATATATAACGAAGTATAAAGGAAAACTGTCTCACTTAAGGGGGCTTTACAAGTTTACGAATAATAGTCGACCATATGATGATTGTGATTTTATTTTGATTGTTATTATATGTGGTATTTGACTCGAAAATTTCGAACAGCTCCATAGAAATGTCGATAGATGGCGCTAAGCGTCAGTTTTATCGCGCTGTTTCATTCCTAAATAATTATAAAAAAAAACAGTTGCTGTTGTTTGTATAGGAAGTCAAATTAGGTAGGTAGTCATGTTTGGCTTTTAGGTAGAGCATTGTACGAAACTATCAGTCAGCGAATACGACCCGCACTTGGCTGTTATAAAAACTACGGAACCCTAAAATGCACGTGGCCCGACACGCACTTGACCGGTTTTTATTACAATTATACAACAGCCGTATTAAATTCGCGCGCGCGCGCCTCTGGCCTATCAACTTGTGATAAAAGTGATTGAGTATAAAAAAATATTTCTTTAGGAAAGTAGATTGTTAACATGAGTATATTCACGTGTTTAATTACTATCGGTATATCAATAATTACCAGTCCCCCTATATAATATAAATTCACGATTATCGGGTTCAAATTGCAACATATTTGTGTGAGTTTCCGAATATCTAATATTTTACATTATGCAATTTAAAACACGTTATTATATTTAAGTGCTAAATTATTTAATGTAAATGAAGTTTAAAATTACGGTATTTAAGTTAGTTTTTTTTTAATCATAATGGCGTAGCACAATATTCAGCTGTTATTTTATAAGTCTTTTCTCGTTCGAATGGAAACCTTTTCGTACAACAATGATTCTTTGCAAAAATCTAAATATATTGCAATAGGAACCCTTTTTCTATTCACCACAAATTATTATCAGCTCCCACTTTACCGAAACATTACAGAAAAAGAAAACTTTAATATTTATTTACGTGACTCCTTAACATACTTACGAAATTACCAATTTTTTATTGAATATTACACATTTTCTTTTTCATTATACTTTAGTAGAAATTGTGGCAATACTTTGGAAGAAACATTTTTTTAACATCGAATTCGGTTTCATAAATACTACGATAAATATTAAAAAACAAAAAGATTTTGTTAAAAAAAACCATGCTTTCTTAACGTGTTTTTGAGTTTTTTTCTTGGATTCAATGGTCCACGATCAATTGGAGGCACCACTTTAGAACCCATGGTCGAATATTTTAAATAACGCTTATGTCTACTAGTAATTTTAAGTAGACTACATAGGAATTACTTTAAAGAAATCGGAAGAGCCTGTCTCTCCCATTTTAGTATTTAGACCAAAAATCTGGTAAGCGACTTTAGACTTTATACTTCAGTAAATTGAAGTAATATTTTATTAAAAATTTAATTTGTAAGAAACAATTTACATAGTATACCGATTAATAAATTTTTAATTTAAAAAATTGAAGCGTTTGACCAACGCGTAGTGACGTGGTGAAACACGTCACGAAATATTCAATTATTTATATCGATAACGTTAAAAGACACATTTGGAAAGAAAGCATGGTGAAAAAAATACGTATCTACAATTTTAAAATGATGCATTCAATGCAATAAATTTTTACTTAAACACTATTCGTCTTAATACTATTTTATTAACATATAATTAAATAAATCTCTAAGGTAACCACATAAATTCTCTATCTAATTTTAACATTATTTTCATATTATGGTATCATAAGACTGATTATGACTATGATAGGTCTCTCTACCGGTGACATGCGGAAATGTCATTACATTGGATCATGTGTTTGGAAAGAATTTCGTTACCCAGTGAAATGTATTTTTTAGAGCAAAAACAATGTGACTATCATAAATAATTACAATATTCACATTATTTTAATGACTGGGAAATACATTTTACTGTGCAATAAAATAATGTGACACATCATATTCCAGTACTACGTCGTACGTCCAGACGACGTAATCAACCCGTCTTACATGACATATTCACACCTCACTACGTCGCCGCGACGTATAAGTCCATTACATTTACACAGCACTACGTCTCAGGGACGTTATAATCCTTTACAACACTCAATACACGCTTCACTAACACGGAGCAACGATTTTATGAAAATAAACGATATTGAAGGCACTAGTTGAGTTCTAGTGAACAAATTAAAAATATTTTATAAGAAGGATGTTCACAATCAAAGTCATCGGAAGGTCCTGTTTTTAAAATATCAGGAAATAATTAATTTTCAAAAAAATTAATGTATTTTTTTAAATAAAATAAGTAGTAGCAGTTTTTAATAAGTAGTGATGTACAGGAATTAACAAACGCAGCCCGAGGCCCGAATTTACGCTTAATAATTTTAGGATACCATTAAAATCTCTCACTAAAAACTAAATTAAAATTATGTAATACTTAAAGATAAATAATTAAAAATAAATTTAAAATTGAGTTTTTAGTTTTGAGTTTAAAAAAAAAAAAAACATTCGATGTTACGCCGTTGCTTTTGAACTTAAAATTAAAAATGCAAATAAATATTTTTTGAAATGACAAACTTAATTTTAAATTTAATCTCATTGACTTTTGACTAGACGAAGCATCTTTCGAAAACGCTCAGTAATGTGAAAAGTATAAATAAAAATACCGTTGCCTTAGTGTTACTCATTGCTCTTTCGAGACTAGAATTTCAGAAATTTGTTGTACTTTTACAATCTAACTAAGGACCCGAAAAAATAATTAAACTCTAAAAATGACTTGACTATGAACAGATAATATAATAATCATATCGTACCGGTACCACTAAATAACTGCCTAATATTGATATGACTCGAATAACTATTGACTATATTGAAATTTGAAACTAGTTGTCTTTTCTAAAAACGCCTCTCACAATAAAGCCTAAAGACGATACCATTTTCACATAATTTTACCTCGTTGTTAAAATAAGCGAGATTCTATCCGTTCATCGTTAACATTTAAAACCTTAATTAATACTGTTTTTATTACTAATACGGATAAAAGAAACTACACGGAGAGGACGCGAAAGAACTTTGTTGTTCCAGAGACAAAGACCACAATCCCAGAATCTTCCATCTCTGTCATGTCACAATCCAGAAATGCATTCCATTTCCAAACGTTTCTTCCATTCCTGAGCGCATTCCGATAATCGAAACTTGGAATGGCACTACAGAAGTCTTTTAAAAATGGAATGGAACAAGAAATGGACTATTCCATTTTAAAAATCACAGTGTAAAACTCTGTGTCCATAACTCACACTCCAAAATCTTGCAAAATACAAATCTGATATTTTTTTAATGTTAGGCAGTATCGTGTTAGACTTAGAACATTAAGTTACACAGATTTATAATTCTAATAATTGTTGTTTTGGGTACGTCGTTTCGACGTGGCGTCATTTATTTGCTAGTTTCCACTAGACTTTCATGTCCGTGATATTGTTCACTTGCATGGTCATACATAGGTTTCCATGTGGCCGGTGGACGGGTCCTAGAAGGATGCTTCCACTAAGTAAGTCCCATCCATTGCGACACCGGTCTGGTTTCCTTGCACTGTGCTCCCGGCAGGAATGTATTTGCCACACGCTTGCTGTAATCAGAAGATGTTGTGTTTGAATAGTGAAAATTTAAAAATAAACGGCGATTTAATAAACCCAGATTTTTTGTTTATAGCATAGAAGGTAATTATTTCTAAGTTTATTTATAATTAAAATAATAACTGGCAGATTTAGATAACTCTGAACTTCTAATTTAGAACTTTTTCGATTGAAATGATGGGAACTGTGTAAAATTATTGGTATATTAATTTTGTTTTAGCCATGGTCTGCCTTACCTAAACCTCCTTGTTGAGCAAAACTAAATAACAACACTTATCATACCATACACAAAATACTTATTAATAACAATATCTACATTTCATTAACACAAGATAGAATACCATATAAAATAAAAACACAGATAATTCTCTAAATGGCTACAATATAGACACATCTTCAAATATATTTTACATGGAAAATATATGCCTACCAAAATCTATCTACACTCACGTACATATAACAAGCTTTTACAACAATAATAAGCGTTCTCCGAAAACTTGCGGAACAAAAACACAGACACATCAAAAGAATAATAATTATTAAAAAACATCGAGAAGTTTAAAAAAAAAAAAAAAATATGTGACAGTTTGCTAGCATTTATGTTGTGTGAGTAAATGTGTACCATTCATGCGAATTTACGTAAGAAAATAGAGTTTTATATGTAGACCCAATGTGTAAAATGTATAAGTTTTCTGAGGTAGTCTTAGAAAATTTTCCATGATTATTTTAATTTTGAAAAATTGGACTAAATATTCTAGCAAAAAAGTAACGGTCGTTATTGACATTTTTATTTTGTGTTTTTTTTTTCTATGGCTATACCTCAGAAAAATAATGTTAATGATTTGTTATGTTTCACTACAATGTCATTTTGTGGGTTTTTAGTTTTATGGATGTCAGTAGATGGCGTTTGATTCCTGTGAGCCTCATTTTATTTGAAGACTTTTAAATTTTATTTTATTTGGAATGACCTAAAATTTTGAAGGAGTAAGTACACTTAAAAATATACTCAATTTAGTTTTTAGTGAGGTTGATTTAGGGACTGATTTGCAACAAAATTTTGGCTTTTAAAATACTGATCTCAATTATTGCCAATTAAAAGAATGTTCCAATTAAAATGTGTGCAGTGTGTTGGCATTTGATCAAACCGTATATTCTGTTCGACATATAACAGCATAAAAACATGATGACATCCTTTAAAATATACATTTACAACACTTGGATCTACTGCGGGTCATCGCCTTATCCTTAATAAAAAAATTATGAAAGAATAAAGCGATTTATTAGACGAAAAATACAGGGTCATAAAGATATTTTATACGTACATATATATTTTCATATAAAATAATTGACAACACGGTAGCACCATAGCGCAAGCCCATAATAAACAATGATAAGTACAACATTTAACAAGATACAACAGGACGATATTTATAAAAGCAACAGTTTATGGCAGCCAACACCCTGCAGACATTTAAAGCCTCATATTTATTTATCTTTTGGATTTTGCTGACGTTACCACACAGCGATCTTACGTAGACTAACCAAATTTATAAAAAAGATGCAAAAAAAAAAACTTTGCTTTAAAAAAAAAGTGATGTTTGATCGATATTTTTCTAAATTTTAATTCAACATGCGTTATTAAATTACTACTGACAAAAAAAAAACTGTTTTACCTTTCCTTTTTGTTTAGCGGGAAAACACTTAAAAACGAGTGAATTAAAATAAAAACTCAGAAACAGTTTTGCGAATGATATTATTTAAGACAAATAAAGCGGGCTGCACACGGCCCGTCATCGCTGTATGTTAACGTCGCAAGCACGTACTGGTAAGGGGTCTTCGCTGGGCGCAGCGGACACCGATGTATCAGAGGGTCGTGAGGTCGCAGTATACCGCCTGCCGCCCTTCCTTCCTTTCCTACTCGTGTCTAATAGCAGGACCTGTCATAGCCAATTTGAGACTAAGCCTTTGACACATAAAAATAACCAAAAAAAATTGGAAAATTTTGTAGTATTTTGAAAATGGAATTTGAGTTATAGAAATAAAAATAAATATGTTAAGGTAAAAGTGTATGCAGAAAGATTTTAGAAAATAAAATAAAAACAATTTTTTTCGAAATTTTAATTTGCTTCAAAATCAATCAAGTGTTCTTTTTGTGTCTTTTTAGTTGGAAATAAACTCAATTTTGTGAAAGTGCAGGTTTAAAGTAAAAGGAAAATTAAATAGAATTTATTATAGAATGTAGACCGACCAGCAAAACAAATTTTAAAATAAAATACATATAACCATCTTATTCATAGAATTAATAAAATAAATACGGTTCATAATATTATTATTTCATATCTAGCAAATACAATAAAAATATAAATTTAGCACCAAATAAATGCATTTCTTTTAATCAAGGCATACTTACCTGTATAAATTGTTTACCTATAAAATATAACCTAGCTTAGCTTTTTTTTTTCGATACCTATTTTCCATACACACAACTCCTTATAAAACCTTGGCAATATAAATACTAGCTTACATAATTAAAATATACATTTTAGCATTTATATTTCATATAACAGAAATATATTGGAATAGGCAAAGCTAAAAATATTCATCATTTAAAATTGAAGTATTTTTGCCAAGCGATTCTGGCAGACGACATTTAGCTTTTGTCACATATTTCTAGGCAGACTTTTGCGTTCGAAGCCACAATACAAGGATCTTTAATTTGTTTCTAAAGAATACCATGAAAATATGGAAAACATTAGAAACAAAATAGCTGTGACTCTTGGTGGTTTAGACATGCAGACAAATAAAAAATATATATTTTTGTCTTTTTGACCCCAAATTGGTGCACATAACATGTCCCACTCTTGTACACGAAGTTATTTTAAAGTGATTTTTTTTTTTGGACAGGATCTTTCAAAATACTTATTATCGCAACAAAAAATACAGAAAATTTATTTTCATTGGTCCCTTGTCAGGCACTTAAACTATAATAAGACTTTAGTCTCGTGTTTGTCTTTAGTTTAGTATTGCTTGTTTATTTATTTTTTATATTTGAAGAAATGGCCCATAAAAAAGTTCTGTCTTTCTTTCTTTATGTAAAATTATGATTTTATAAACGGATCAACAATGAAAATCATTTCGTCCTCATTTGTTTTTCTTACTTATTCAGAACATTGAATGAGCTGCAACGATAATAATTCCGTCATTTATCAAATTGCTTCAATTTTTTATTTATTTTTTCTTCATCTTTTACAAACAACATCATCCATTCCACCAGAGTCAGTAACAAGGCAACAATGCCAGTGACAATAGCCGGGTATCACGATATGTACCTCTCTTCTATTGGGCGCGAACTGCACTATTGGACTGATGCAGCGCACAGAACGATGGCGCTTCTGTTACCAATAATAGCCATTAAATGGAATATTCCATATTTTTATCACAAATGACGGTCTCGTTAACCCTTTGATCACAGTCAAGTAAAGATAAGGACCACATACTCAAAAAAAATATAAACATTCCTGCTATTAACAATAGATTTTGTGCACATTCTTAGATTCTGTAAAAATAAATCGACATCATGATAATAAAAATATCAATGAAGGTTGTGCTGTTTTTTTTAATATTTTCGAATTCGATTTCAGCGGGTAAACGAGAACGACTTGCAGTAGTGAAATAAATACAAAAAACTGGAAAAATAACAACGATGTCACATTTTTTGTTCGAAAGGCACGCAGCGGCAGTAAATAAAATAACGTGACATTTTAAGTATGTGACATCGTTGCATTAATTTCTTTTTATAATGAAAAGTTAATCTAGAAAACTATAAACACCACCTTCTCATTAAAGGAGGTTATTGTAAATATTACAATAGGTATTGTTGTGAAAACATCTAATAGAGAAAGATAGAAAACCTAAAAAAAAGACTACCTATTTGAGGCGGTAACATAATAAATAACCAGGCTACGACAGCAAATTAATTTGTAAATTATATTTATTTAATTTGTCTTTTTTGTGAGCTGATAAAAATAGCAGTTTTAATATTATTTCATTTATTAATTTATATAATTGAAAATATTTTTAAATTTAATTGAAATGAAAACATCACCACATTTTGAACTAAGTTAGTTCATAATATTTTTAACATATTTTGCTTAGTACGCCATTTTTTTTTCAAATCCTCGACTTTGCAAATAAAAAAATAATTGGGCCAGGCTATTTAATATGTCATCTACCAAGAAGACACAAACTATAGTAAGAAAACTAGATCATGCTATTGAATAAATTAAATTAAATTTAATAAATTTCTGCAAGATTTTAAATTAAATTCGGAATGAATTATAGAAGAGCACAGATTTTGGTTAAAGGTCATAAACGCTTAAAACATACCCATGCTTTGCTTGTTTAAGTTATGTTCGATACCTTATTTCTGGCATCAATTTCATGTCTAACTCTTGGGTCTTAATTCACACGATTTTAAATTTAAGTAAATGGAACATTCTCAGTGCGAAATTCATCAAATGAGTGTCTCAAAATTAGCGACGCCGACAATTTTTAAACGACCTCGAAAAATACATTTTTTTTCGAAATTACTTTTAGAAACGAATGACTCATTTGTAAATCTTCCTCTATATCGACCTACTACGTCTCAGCTAGGTTAAAATTAAACTAAACATTCCCATAAACCTAATCTTGAAACCAAAAGGACGTAAGTGACAGCCAGTACAGGTAAGGGGTTTGTCACTTATGTCTTTTTAGGGGTTAAGACTGGCAACATCTATCGCTTACGCCCTTTCAGTATCAAGATAAGGTAGATTCACAAGGCACACACAAAAGTAAACCAACTACATAACAGGTACCTGGTATTTTTGAGGGCAGCAACCACAGCGTGCACAGCACGCGAGCAGCGCGGGCGCACGCCCCGAATGCGCAGGCGACGCCAACGGGGATGGCGATCCCGCTCGCTTAGCCGCCCCGTTGAAAGGATTTTCCATCTCCACAAACTCTCGATCCTGTAGGTACGGTTATGTGTTAAGGCCCTATTTTGGGGAGAAGTAAAAGTTAAAGTAAAATAAAAGGCACAGTTAAAATCGGCAGAAACTTGGCTCTGAATTCGTCAGTAAACCAACTAACTCAAAACGAGGTTTGCCAATGATTACTGTAAATTATAGTTTAACGTAATGGAAGGTCTTTGGTTTTTTAAAGAGCGTAAGGGACTGTTGTCTTGAAAACAACGTAGAATTCTTTCGAAAAACACTGCCGTTTTCTTAAAAAATAAAACTAAATAAAACACATTACGGACACACAGTTTACATAACAAACCATCTCCAAAAATACCACCGCAAAATTCATACTCACAACAAATCCGAGTAACACTTTTTAACTAAACAATTAGAGGCTGGACTATGCTAATGGCTGTCAGAGTATAAAAGAACTAAACTACACGACACAACACCACACTGACATGACCGTTTCACAAAAACATGCCACGATACCGAAGCATAGAAATGAAAGTTCCTAACTTCACCCACCGTAGTGCGCTCGAGACAGCGTAGTAGGTGGTGGTGTTGCAACTCGAAGATGTCCTCGTCTCTTCCAGCGTCGTCCAGTTCTACGCCAGACTCTTGGGCAGCTAGGCGGGCCTCCGCTGCTTTCTTCTTTGACACGAAGGCGGCCCCTGAAGAGGCTTTGGCGATGCGGATTCGGGCGAGGCGGGCTTTCTGGAATTTTATGGTTTTGGGAGTTAAATTAAGGTTCTGTCAAAGAGATTTAAAAGCGTCGTAAACAATTATTGAATGTCATTGGGTTTCATGAAGGAAATTGATTTGAAAGATATCGCCTTGAGCGATAAGACTGTCATTCCACACAAGTAAAGTAAAATATTCTATCTATTTAGTCACCTCCCAGGAAAAATTAGGACTTTATAGTTTGTGCAGATATTTTATTCAAAATTATATATTGGACCATACACACATGGAGCCAAAGGTTACCAAGTTTTTTAGGTAAGTTTTTATTTTTGTTAATTAAATAATGTCTAATTGGCCCTGGACACCCGTCTTCCGCGGCGGCTGGGACGTGAGGCTCTCTCCCTCTCATCACGTTCCGCCACCTCCTTCGCTAGCATGATTGCTTCGCAGAAGGAGGCGACGGCTTCCCATTCCCTCTCACTCCAGACCATGAATTGAACCAGGGTCGGATGCGAGAGGGCGCCGCTGCCAATCGCCGCTACGAGGACACGGTGGTACTTAAACCAAGCGGAGCAGACCTCCAAGGTGTGATCCACCGTGTCCTCTGGGCGATCCTCGCTGTGGATTCCTTAAAGTCTAAGGTATACATTTTATGGAATGCTTAATACTCAACTAAAACAATATAGGCGACAGTAGGCAATGGTAAATAGGTATACAATGCCTGTGGCATTATTTGCAGTCTACCTTAGGATGGTGCAAAGACAAAATTAAAGCACAATAACGGACATTTACATATCAGCCAAAATACTTATGAAAAACGAACACAAAGCGTCTTTTTTTAACAGAACATCTCAGTACTAGCTTTGAAACTGTCTAGCCAACTGAGCGAGTCTAACTCCGTAGTATTACTGTTAGTCTGTGGTCTATCAGCTAGCCATAAAAAGAACCTGTATAAGGTAGCTGTGTAGACTGTAGGCGAATATTAGCGCATCCATAGCTTCTGGACGCTGTGACAGAAACAATTAAGATAAAGTTAAAATTATTTTTAACACGGTCCCTTCTTTATCGTGTAGTTACTGCGTAACCTAGAGTTTTTAGGGGCGTCTGACTTGGCTTTACATGCCGTCGAGAAATATTTCTCAGGTATGCTGGTTTCCTCAAGCTCACAGAAGCAAGTGATGATTATACAATACGCACATGAATCTGAAAAATCAGAGGGGTGGAGAGGTGTCTTGGGTTCGAACTCACAACCTACGACTTAACAGTCTGGTCACACTACTACCGAACGGTCCCTGTACTTAGTACATCAAAACGGTGAAGCGGTGGTGGTGGGTCCACTCTTATTATTCAGAAACTACTTCTGATAAATATTGTTTCCTTTTCATCGTAATTGATGCTACCCCAAGTGCGGAACGGAACCCTAAAAGAACAGTTTTTTAGGGTTTCGTATCCAAAGGTTCAAACGGGACCCTATTACTGAGACTTCGCTGTGCGTCCGTCTGCCACCAGGCTGTATCTCATAAACCATGATAGTTATCCAGTTGAAATTGCAACAGATTATGTATTTATGTTGCCGCTATAACAACAAATACTAAATACAGAAAAAAAATTAAGGGGGCTCTCATACAAAAAAGTGTTTTTTTTGCTTGTTTTTTTATACAGCAAGATTTTTTAGTCACCATCCAAATTTTTTCTAGGCATTATGTATCATTCACTAACTCCATTTTTGAAAAAAAATCGATATGTGAAATTTTCATATTTTTTTCATATGAAATCATTTTCTCGAAAAAATTATCCGCTCTGCCTGGTCACTAAGTTAAACGTTAAAAATACTACACTAGCCGCGCAAACATTCAATGGAAAGGCGGCGGCCAGCCCGCGTAGTTACCCAGCGTGTACCTACGCACGGCGCGGCACAGTCCATGATATCTCAATATTTTTGTATTGAATGATACTAAAAGAAAAAATACGTACTCAATGGTTTTCGCCAAAGATTAAAAAAAAAATGTACGAGCCCGACACACTATTCCCAAACCACTGCAACTCTTGAAAGAAAGAAACAATAATGGCGACCACCAGGAAAGCGCTGAGAAAAGCTCGACGACGTCTCAGAGAAACATTCTACCTGTCTTGGATCCCACAACTATTTTATTAATCACAAAAGAATAGCGGAAGAGTAGAAGAGAACTGACTGGGACTGATCTTCTATGTAGGCATACAAAGAACACAGGCCAACCTTTTTGGGCTGACTGGCCTAACGTCAACTTAGCCCCTAAGAGGTGGTGGGCTGACGCTGCGTGAGTGAGCGTGACCATAACCGCCGCCTTTACAATGTCCACCGCGTACAAGGCAGATCGAGAGCAGCTGATTAAGTATTTTTTGCTCCTTTGCCGTTGGTGTAATTGTAGTATGGCGTTACAGTGTGTATAAATATACACAGTCTAAAAAAAAACTTATGAGTCGTATTGGCTTTTGAAATACCAAACTGTTTCAGTCGACGACTTTAGAACGACTTTTTTCACCCTAACTTTAGTGTTTTATTTAATTATTAAGTCCAAGTGAACCGTTATCTAAAAGGTCAAGTGAAATTAGCTAGTAAAACGCCGCAGACGTATGAATAGCGTCGATAACTGTTTTTAAAAAACAAAAAAAAAGTTTTTGTTTTTTTTTAGGGTTCCATACCTCGAAAGGAATCCCAGGAACGCGTCGAGGAATCAAGCTGGAATTTATATAAAATACTCAGGTTTACTGTCCCTTAGAGTTGTGAAAAAATCAAACTTCTAAGCCCACGCAATCAAAAGATACAGCCGTTTATGCCGCAAATATTATTAATTATACACAAATTTTGTTTATGCGCAATTTTCGACACTCACAAGGGAATCAAAACCTACAGCGTACTTCCCGTGAACTCAGAATCTTGAAATTTGATACGAAGCAACGTCTTATAGCACAGATAAAGGAGAAATAGCGAAAACCGTAATTTTTTAATTACATCATATAATGAAAAATATTTTAAGTAATTTTTGTACGGAACCCTCGGTGCGCGAGTCCGACTTGCACTTGGCTGGTTTTTTTTCATAAAGGATGTAAGGGACACCAATGCACAAACACTAGCTTCGTAAACAGAACCTACGTCATTTTGGACCCCCACATACAAATTTTTCATCGGTAATTAAAACAAAAAATCAGCTGCAAAAGCAAAAAAGCAAAAGTGCAATACGGTATGGAAATACCGTATTGCACTTTTGTAGAAACCAGCAAATTTTTTTGTCTAGCGCTAGAATATGGGGAGAGCCGATCCCACGTAAAGTGGGATATAACTAGTAAGAAGATAATATTTATTAATCACAACAACAGAGTTTGACTCCCAAATTTTATTTGATCCCGTTTGAGAAGACTGTTTTTTTTCTTTCGCCAAAGACCTACCAAAAATCATCACCAGCCTATAATGTTCCCACTGTTGGGACACAGGCCCCCTGGGGGAGTGGGCTGTAATCCACCAGGCGGGCCCAGTGCGGGTTGGTGGCTACCAAAAATTGACCCTTAGGTTAATGCCACCCCACCTTCATGTAAAACTAGCATAACCTCACAAACAGCAAATAAACGTACGCGTCCGATATTAAGGGCCCTTGCTAATTAACAGCCATGTATTCAAACGTCTAGATTATATGAGTTATGACTTATGAGCTTTTGCCTTCGCGTGCAAAGATGTATAGATTAACATATAAATAGTTAATGTAGGTATTTTTATAATTGTTTCTTGGTTTTATGCTTTAAAAGTTTTCTAAAAACATAACATCACGGGTCGTATTCCCGAAGGGGTACGCACAGTTGGTCCTAAAAGTACACCCACATTTCGCCAGTTATGTTTAAGTCCCATGTAATAGGGGACGATCCTATTGCCATCAACTGGGTACAAATCCAGACTCCGTGGACTAAGAATTAAGAAAATAAAGATAAGATAGATAAGATTTCCTTAGATTGCTGAGGTCAATGATGATGAGCTGATTGGTGTTATGGAGACGAGGATTTTGGCCAGTGAGGTGGGGAAAATCATAAAATATATGACCAGAGGCAAATCTCCTGGCCATGATGGCCTAAGTATTGAACACTTACAGTGTGCCGGCCCGCATGTGTCTAGGGTTTTAGCTATGTTTTACTCGCTATGTCTGAGCCATTCATACCTGCCGTACGACTTCATGAGAACGGTAGAAGTGCCTGTGGTGAAGAATAAAACTGGTGATCTAGCCGATAAAACTAACTACAGGCCTATATCTCTTGCTACTGTTATAGCAAAGGTGTTTGACGGTTTGCTTGATACACGGTTAAATAAACTTGTGTCTCTGCATGATAATCAGTTTGGGTTTAGACCTAAATTGTCTACTGATAGTGCAATACTGTGTCTCAAGCATACCGTCAGATACTACACGGATCGTAAAACACCAGTGTACGCGTGCTTCCTCGACCTGTCCAAGGCCTTTGACCTGGTTTCGTATGATGTGTTGTGGCAAAAACTCGAGGGCATAAACATGCCGCATGAACTTGTTAACATCTTCAAGTATTGGTATGAACACCAGGTTACCAATGTCAGATGGGCGGGTTCATTATCGGAGCCATACAGGCTTGAATGTGGGGTGAGACAAGGTGGGTTAACTTCACCCACACTTTTCAATCTCTACATGGATGCACTCATCGTCGCACTCAGTAGTCGGCATGTGGGCTGCCATGTTGATGATGTATGTGTGAACAATCTGAGTTATGCAGATGACATGGTGCTGCTGAGCGCATCGGTTTGTGGATTACGCAAGCTATTACAAGTCTGTCAGGAGTACGCGGTCAGCCATGGCCTTAAGTATAATGTCGCGAAAAGCCAATTCATGGTATTTCAGGGAGGCGCCAAATGCCCACAGCAAGTACCGCCAATTCACTTGAATGGTGTACCGTTGGAACGGGTGGACCAATTTAAATACTTGGGGCACTGGGTAACATCTGATCTGAAAGACCATGTCGACATTGAGCGGGAGCGGAGGGCACTGTCTAAGAGAGCAAATATGATAGCCCGTAGGTTTGCACGATGTTCAATACAACAACCGACCTTCGTGTCCAATACAACAATGCCTTCAGGGCTGTGTTGGGGCTACCCCGCTTCTGCAGCGCATTAGGCATGTTTGCGGAAGCGCGCACCGACTGTTTCTACGCCACCATGCGCAAGCGGTGCGCGTCCGCGCGTGCGCAGGGTGCGGGCTAGCTCCAACACTGTCCTGGCGATGGTTGCTCAGCGACTGGATTGCCCCTACGTAAGGCATTGTTGTGGCAGGCATATTGTTGGTACTTGATTTGTAATTTTTTATATAGATTTTGGATATTATAGTTTTTAATTCTGACATAACTTAATTCCATAATTTAATTTATTGGCCATCTAATTCTGTTTTTTATTTTATTTTGCTCTGTGCCTTTTGACATTATAATTTCATATCATAAAGACATTTTATTATTTACTGCTGACATAACTTCATTACTTAATTTAAATTAATTGTGATGTTTTATTTTGTTTTGTTTTATTTTAATTATTACTTTTTTTATTTTTATTGCATGATGAACATTGTCATTTTTATTTGTATTGTTGTGTAACCAATATGGGTCAATGACATGAAATAAACGAATTTTATTTATTTAAAAAGGCCCTCCTTTCAAAGGCTTTTTATTACATTGAATTTCACCATTGCAAATAGGAGCAGCGGTGGCCCAGTAGTGGCAGGCCCGACTTACGAGCAGTAAGTCGTAGGTTCGAGCCCAGGTAGGCGCATTAGTTTGTGCAATTTATTTCATCACCGCAGCTCTCTAAACGGTGAAGGTAAACATCGTCAAGAAACCGGCATGTCCCAGAACAAAAAATTCGAAGACATGTAACATCTACCAACCCGCACTGGACCCGCGTGGTGGATTTAAACCCCACTCCCTCTCATTGAGAGGTGTGTGTCAGGACCTGTGTCCCAGCAGTGGGAACATTATAGGCTGATGATGATAAATGAAATTAAGGTGATCACCGCTAGACATCCTGTATAGCTCCGTCTCTTTCCCACAATGGAATAAGAGTAAAACAATACTGCTTAAGTCATGGTAGCCTAGCAGGACATCTAAACAGCGTTTAATAGTAGTTAGTGCCAATATTTCATAGCAATTCCAATGACAGCTCTTGCAAGCAGTTCAGAATTATGATTGGTGAAATCCGTACTAAGAGAGACTTTTTAGGGTTCCGTACTCAAAGGGTCAGATGGGACCCTATTACTGAGACTTCGCTGTCCGTCCGTCGGTTTGTCCGTCCGTCTGTCACCAGGCTGTATCTCATGAAGCGAGATAGTTAGCCAGTTGAAATTTCTACAGATTATATATATATATATATTATTACTATTTCTGTTGCCGCTATAACAAAACATACTAAAAACAGAATAAAATAAATATTTAAGAGCAAATAAATCACTGTTTTGGTGTAGGAGTCCCATACCAAAACAGAGATTGTCTTGCTGGTTTTATAAATACGAAACCTTTCGTGCGCGAGTCCGACACGCACTTGGCCGGTTTCTTTTTAGTTAGTTACCCCGTGTTGCCTCACTTCTGGGTAAACACGTCAAGAAAGACTTAATATCAATAATACATCACCATAACTTTTCTGCCGTTGCCCAAATTTACTTGGGGTCGGTGCAACACGTTATCATCTTCTATGAAATCAATAATAAATTCTATAATTATGTATCATTGTAATATAAAGGATTTTATAAGTGCTCGTAGACCTCGCTACGAAACATGCTACGGCGTAGCAAGCACTGTGCTACGTATGCGCATCTTTCGCAGTGTTGTAGTATGAATGTAACTGTGTGATGTTATTTTCAGAGGTATGTGTGTGTATTTTTGCCCTTATTTAAAAATCGTATTTGAACTTAGAACTGGTTGAAATTAGAATCTCTTTACATTATTACAAATAATCGTTCATAATTAAATAGTTCTCCACAGCATATCATTCTTAACATCAGTTCTGTAACCCCCAAAAAATATATTTTTTTATATACAGGGTGTAACGGAAAGGGTATATACATACTTAACGGTGTGCTACAGGCCATCAAACTGAACATGTTTGTCCACAAAAAAACATAATCATAGCGAAAAAAATACCAGCTGCCCCATACATTTGGGTCGAATAGGTATTGAAATTTTGTATGGGGCAGCAGATAATTTTTTCGTTATTACGATGTTTGTTTGTGGACAAACATGTTCAGTTTGATGGTCTGTAGCACACCCTTAAGTATGCATATACCCTTTTCGTTACACCCTGTATAGAGTAGGTACCTGCACTCATATAATTTTGCCAGATCATTTATATATTACATTTATATATTTTGCCAGATCATCATCTACCTAGCCCTTTCCCATACTTTCTTGGGGTCGGCTTCTAGTCCAACCGGATTCAGCTGAGAACCAGTATTGTACACGAAGCGATTGCCTATCTGACCTCCACAACCCAGTAACGGGGTAATACGATATCCCTTGGTAAGACTGGATGTCAGACTTTTGGCCCCTGACTACTCGTAACGACTGTCAAAGATCTAGAAATGATAGATGCACGGAGGAAACTTGTTATGTAATTATGGTCACCCATCAAATCAAATCAAATCAAAATCATTTATTTCAAATAAGCCAGTTACAGGCACTTTTGAATGGTCGAACAACAATAAGAATGAAGCTACAGTCCCAGTCACAAGACATAATAACTGTGAAATTACTGTAGTTGCCCATTCCAAGGCGCAGATCTCTATGGAGAAGAAAGGGCAAGAAACTCCATGGACACTCTTTTAAATCAGAATCTTGTTACAAAAACCTTGGTTACATCATTCATGTTGAGATGGTACATTATGTGACTTCCACGGACCAACCTCGGCTTAACCTTAAAGATCGTCCCGTGCGGCTGTTATTGTTTAGCCACGAGCTCCATATTTTGCCAGATAACCGACGGAAAAACGAAATAACGCTTTGGCCAACCTGGGAACCGAATCCAAGACCGCTTGCTTAGCAGCAGCCAACTTTTTTTTACAACATTGTCCCACACTAGGAATTTCTCCTGTATCGTGGGTGCGTTAACAAACATTTAAACTCACATACACAAACAGCCAGACCCGGATCTACAATCTGTAGGCCTTACAAATATTTGTTCAGTGCGGGTCTCGAACCCGTGACACGCAGCTGCAGCAGTCAATCGCTTCGCCACTGCGCCAAGCGTACCGTCACTTTAATACTACTATACCAACGAGGCAGTAAAAATGTCTGCAATAGAATTTATTATTCTCCCCCATATTATGGGATTGTAATAAAAAGTTATCGAGTGTCACGCTATGCAACACGCTCCCAACTCAACACGTCTACGGTTATCAAATCTAAAAGGCTTTTAGAGGCAACGGTGACATGCGATATTTGTTATGGTACATAAATCGTCGCGTAGCTAGATTTTCGAACATATCAACACAGACAAGGATAGAAGAAAAAGACATGCTTCGCCGCGCCGTTGGATCTATAGGATGACGTTTTAACATAACTTTTTTTTTTAATCTTTGCCCTACACTAGGAATTTCTCCTGTATCGTGGGTGCGTTTACAAACATTTAAACTCACAAACACAAACAGCTAGACCCGGAATAACTATCTGTAGGCCTTACAAATATTTGTTACAAGCGGGGATCGAACAAGCGACACGCAACGCAAGCAGTCAATCGTTTAGCCACTGCGCCAACCGTGCCGTCAAATTGATCGCCTCGTTGATATTAGACGTCGTAACCGCAAGTGGTACTGTTGAGCACAAGACCTTGGGTTCCTTTCCCAGGTCGGGAAAAGTGTTATTAGGTTTTTTCGCCGAGTATTTCGCAGAAACCTATAGGGGGAAAGAAAAGGTTGACATAAAAAAACTCAGAAGCAGCTTTGTGCCTCGCTAATGGCAATAGGTTTGACCCCAAATACGTAATAATAATCCAAAGGTACAAGTAATCCAAAGGTCAGGTCAGTCACAGCAATCAAATTTACTGTTAACGAATTGACAACTAACTTAAATAGTCGTTTTGACCAAAACACAACTCTTATTATTTGAAAATTGGCATGAAATTACTATACCACGGCAAATTTCCGAAAATTGTCTCGCTGTCTACCCCGTCAGGGACTATTCCCTGATATTTATTTATTTAAAACCTATACCGCCAAATTTAATATTTGAAGCAGTCTTTGTCCCACCATAATATTCAACAAAGATTGTATCAAGTGTCACGCTGGCGTCAAACGCTGTGGAATCTTGACACGCTCACGTCATAAAATTATAACACTCTTTTATAAGGCAGCGTGTTATAGAGTATGTGGAGAATTTCGCTTTGTTATGGAAAATATGGAGATTGAATAGTACATTGTTACCCCAGGGGTGACGGGGTTTGGCGCCCGAACGAAGTAAGGGCGCCAATAGTTCGAGGTACTAAATAAGTCTTAAACCCAAGGTAAACACTGTGCGGGAGAGTATAATGAGCAGTGATCGAAGTAGGCAGATAGAATTGGGGTCATTGATCCGAATCGTCCATATTAATATATACGTTTCGGATCAATGACCCCAATTCTATCTACCTACTCCGATCACTGCTCATTATACTTTACAACAATATTAAAAAAAGATAACAACGAGTGTCAAACTGGCGGCAAACGCCGTGGAATGTCGTCACGCTCGCGTCTAACACGTCGGTGCTCGTAAAATGATAACACTCTCTTGTGAAGGGGACCGTGCTATGGAATATGTGGCGAATTTTCTTTTATTATGAAAAAGAAAATGGATTGAGAACTGCTACCCAAATATTGCCACAAAAGAATGACCCCAATTCTATCTACCTACTCCGATCACTGCTCATTATACTCTACAACAATATTAAAAAAAGATAACACCGAGTGTCAAACTGGCGGCAAACGCCGTGGAATGTCGTCACGCTCGCGTCTAACACGTCGGTGCTCGTAAAATTATAACACTCTCTTGTGAAAGGGACCGTGCTATGGAATATGTGGCGAATTTTCTTTTGTTATGAAAAAGAAAATGGATTGAGAACTGCTACCCAAATATTGCCACAAAAGAAAATATACTACACTTCCGAAATATTTTGGTAAGAAAATCAGAAAAACTGTCAACACTAAGTAACGCAATATTTTTAAATATTTTCAACGTGTTATATTTATATATGTATAGGCATTTTTTCAGATTTCCAGATCTTTGCTCAAAACATATTCGTACTTGTTGCTTGTTTTCATACAGCAAAAATTTTTAGTCACCGTCCAAATTTTTTCTAGGCATTATGGATCATTCAATAAATCCATTTTTGAAAAAAAAACGATATGTGAAATTTTCATATTTTCAAATGAAATCATTTTCTCGAAAAAATTATCCGCTCTGCCTGGTCACTAAGTTAAACGTTAAAAATACTACACTTGCCGCGCAAACATTCAATGGAAAGGGGGCGGCCAGCCCGCGTAGTTACCCAGCGTGTACGCACGGCGTGGCGGTGTCCATGATATCTCAATATTTTTGTATTAAATGATACTAAAAGAAAAATCACGTATTCAATGGTTTTCGCAAAAGATTAAAATGTCTAAATTTGGACGGTGACTAAAAAATGCTGTATAAATAATGCTCTTAACATGACATGCTGATCTATTACAATACGAGCTTAAGCTGATCCCGAAGTTGTAATTTTATTATCCTGCGGTGCCTGAGAAAAAAAATGCAAGAACAGCATAATTCTTACCCTCTGAGCCTTCCTCTTGTCAGCCCGCTGGTTTTGGTGGTAGATCCGCGAGAAGTTGGATACGATGACGGGTACTGGGAGGGCGATCACCAACACTCCGGAGAGGGAGCACACTCCTCCCACGATTTTGCCTGCTATCGTGCCTGGCACCATGTCACCGTAACTGAGGAAAAAGAGAGAGACGTTTAATTTTTGTGAAGAATTTGGGACAAATTGCGAAGGTGGATAATATGTCTGATTTGGGGCAGTTACATCACGATATTTTCTTTTACCGTTTTTAGGGGGAAGCGGCAGGGTATTCCGCGAAATTCAAATTAAATTTGGTTTTCTGCAATTTGCAGGACAATGTCACGCTGTATCTTATTTTTTTTAGTTAGCCTGATCTTTCCTACTCCTAGGCAAAGACCTCCCCCTCATTCCTTCCAGTTTTCCCTGTTTTTTGCCTCTTCTCGCCAATTAACGAGAAAGCTACCCAAAGCGTCCCACCATCTTCTTCTCGGTCTGCCGCGACCCCGCCTAGCTGTCTCAGAGCACCAATTTTGTGAAATATGGGCCCACCGGCCATCCGGCAGACATGGCCTGCCCAGTCCCACTTTAGTTTGGCAGCTTTATGAGCAACGTTAGCAATTTGAGTTCTGGAACGCAGTGCGCTTAGCACGTACATAATTAAAATCACCCAAATTGTCAATACAACCCCCTAAGTTCATTTAATCTCATTGAAGGTCTAATACATGGAAAAGATATTCAATGGGATATTTTTATCAAAAAACACATCGTTTGTTTTCTTCTATAAATCGAACTCAAATGCTTTTACCGTAAATCCTTTATAACCGGTTTGGATGCGCCCGCGCATGACTGTGTAACCCGACGAAATATTAACGTGCATCGTCGGAAATATCTGTCGATGTGTGGGATATAAAATTAGTTTCAGATACTGTTTATGATACTGCTATGTCATATTTTAATATTCTTATATTAGCTTAGTAAAATGATAATTTTAAGAAATATTATTTTGATCACATTGAGAATTTAGACATCATTAGTCTTACTAATGTTGCAATGACAAATGACAGTGATATTAGTCTTTAAAAACTAATAGTTTTCAACCAGGATGAATTCCTGGTTTATGAGATACTTTTTTCTAAAGCCGTAAAGTTTGTACCCCTCCGTCCTCTAATTTCTAAAGTAAGAAGAGGAAAATTCTAAAAATAAGTTAATAGATTGTAAAAAAACCCTTTCAACCAAAATTGTTTGAATTTATAAGGTTTGATGATCAGTTTTTGAGATAGGTATGGGACTTTACGAAAAACTGCAGCAGTAATTTGTTTTATCATCAACAAACTTTATAAAAGCAGTTTTGTTTATTTATTTAAACTTCATGCACAATAGTGGTACATAGGCGGACTTAATGCCACAAGGCATTCTCTACCAGTCAACCTTTGGGTTAAATACGATAACATTGTGATAGGAGTACAAACAAATATTCACAAAAAACGACTAGTTCTCAAAAATTCATATACTAACAAAGATAGTTAAGATAGTTTTGCTGTTGAGAGTAAATTTACATTATGTGAATGAGCGTCAAAAATATTGACATCGGTTTTTTGATCCAACGGAACCCTGTGTTTTCGAGTACGACTCGTACTTCGCCGGTTTTTAAAGTTCCATGTGTCCATTAAAGATATTACATCTTATTTTGGATTGGATTCCGCGGTCATTGTGCCGATAGCTATTATTGTCAATGGCCTAATAGCCAAGGGTTTCTCAAGGAGCTCTTTTCGGTTCAAGGACTTGATGGAGAAAGCGATGCTCTTTGACACTTTGTAAGGAGGCTCTTTTCTTCAGAGCCCCATCGGTAGGTAGGTTGGTCCTGCTCAAAAGGTGAATTACTTCGTGGGCATGCTTTGAAGTACCTTCAAATATATGTATAATCAAACCTACCCCCATAAAACGTTCGTAAAGTTATGGATCATTTTTGGAGGAGGTTCTCGTTTTAGCTTACAATATGTCCTTAAGTTCTGAAAAGTATGAAAGAACAAGACATACTGCGCAAAACAATTGCTATAGCATGTCGGTCATAATCTTCAATAAAATTCCGAAACAAATCAGAGAACAGCCAATTTACCATTTCAAAAAGAAACTGAAGAAGTGGCCCTTTAATAATGTGTTTTACACAATAAATGAGTTTTTTACTTATAAACCCATTTGTAATCGTTAAGTAGCATAAGTTCCCATTTTTTAAAACTATTTTTCTTTTTTACATTCCTACATATATTTTTTTTTTTTATTCATTTTACATCTGTTCCTTGTTATATTGTTTTTCTAATTTTATTACTTTATCCTGTAACCTAAACACAAGTATCTTAAATTCTAAAAGAATAATAAATCATCAAGGATAAAATTTATGTTTTGTTTTGTAACTAACCGACTTCATTTTGTTAGGTATTTTAATTTAATTTTAAGTTTGCATGCTGAAAAAAGTCGGCGAAATATGTGAAACCTTTTTATTTATAAGATAAAAATAATGTACCATATTTCATGCGAATAAAGAGTCTTGAATCTTGACCCCAAATAAATTGGAATAAGGGCAAGAGAATATGATGACGTGGGTCAATAAATATTTCAATTTATTTATTTTATGTCATGTTCAATAATTATCATTAACACTATAATCGAGAATGCGAAAGGAATGGTAAAAACGCCATGATTACGGATAAACACCCGTTTATCTGTGATCATGACGTTAGCAACAGCGCCGAAATAAATAATAATAATAATAATTGGTCAGGTCATATCTCACCTTCTTTACATGGATGATCTGAAAATATTTGCCCCCAACAATTTGCAACTGATGAAGCTACTGAAGGTAACTGAAACTTTCAGTAACGCCATTAGGATGGAATTTGGTGTGGACAAATGTGCAGTCATGCATGTGAAGCGAGGGGAGATTACGGAATCCGTGGGAACTCAACTCTCGGATTCCGTACACCTAAGATCCCTCTCCTCAACAGAAACCTACAAGTATTTGGGTATGTCGGAAGCATTAGGTATCAATACTGCTGTCATGAAACAATCGTTGAGGGAACGTTTCTTTGGCCGCCTGAATAAGGTGCTAAGCAGTCTTTTGTCAGGCGGAAACAAGGTGCGCGCCTTCAACGGTTGGGTCATGCCGGTTTTGATGTATTCTTTCGGCATACTCAAATGGACTCAGACGGAACTTGATGCCCTGGATAGGAGGGTCCGCGTACTGCTGACCGCAAATCGGATGCATCACCCACGGTCGTCGGTGATGAGACTGTATATCCCGCGGAAGTGTGGGGGTCGTGGCTTCTTAAATGCTAAGACCCTGCACAATCGTGAGGTATGCAGTCTCAGGGAATACTTCCTAGAAGCCGACGTGGGGATACACCGAGATGTGGTCTCAGTGGACAAAGGCCTTACCCCGCTCTTCTTGGCTAACGAGAACTGGCGCAAGCCTGTAGTATTAGACACTAATGATCGCAGGGAGGTATGGCAGGGCAAGGAGCTTCACGGGCGCTTCTACCGGGCTCTTCATGGCCCCGATGTAGATTTTCTAGCGTCCGTGTCCTGGCTACGATTCAGCAACCTCTTTGGGGAAACTGAAGGTTTTGTCTGTGCGATTATGGACGAAGTTATGCTGACGAACAACTACCGGAAACATATTATGAAGGACGGGACGGTTGACGTGTGTCGGGCATGCCACCGTCCGGGAGAATCGATCCGACACATAATTTCTGGTTGTTCTCGTCTGGCTAACGGAGAGTACTTGCATAGACACAACCTCGTTGCTAGGATTATCCACCAGCAACTTGCCTTGAAATACAACCTTGTGGAATCAGAAGTGCCGTACTATAAGTATGCGCCCGACCCAGTTCTCGATAATGGTAATATCACGTTGTATTGGGATCGACCTATCGTCACTGACAGGACTATTGTTGCCAATAAGCCTGACATTGTGGTGATAGATCGATTGGAGCGTCGCGCAATGATTGTTGATATTACGGTCCCACATGACGAGAACCTCGTGAAAGCAGAGAAAGATAAACAATTGAAATATCTAGATCTGGCTCGCGAGGTTGTCGACATGTGGGATGTGAATACAGCAGTCATTGTGCCGATAGTCGTGTCGGCCAATGGCTTAATTGCCAAAAGCCTCGACCAACATCTTAGTAGGCTTTCGCTTGGCAGCTGGATCAAGGGCTTGATTCAGAAAGCAGTACTTCTGGACACGGCACGTATTGTCAGGAGGTTCCTCTCTCAAGAGCCCTGACCACCGGTAGCCCGGACCCTGTTCCCGATGCTGGTGGGCTACTATTTTTTATATTTTTAAATGTTTTTTGATATGTTTTTTGTAAAAATATTTAAAAATGTAAAGGATGTGTAAAGAAAATGAATAAAGAGATAATAATAACCATCATAATGACCATCATCACCATCATCTGACTAGCCTTTTCCCAAACTATCTTGGGGTCAGCTTCCAGTCTAACCGCATGCAGCTAAGTACCAGTATTTTACATCATGCGACTGCTTATATGACCTCCATAACCCAGTAACAGGTTAAGATACCCCTTGTTAAGACTGGATGTCAGACTTTCGGCTTCTGACTAATCGTAACGACTGTCAAAGATCTACAAATGACAGCCGGGACCAACGGCTTAACGTGCTTTCCGAGGCACGGTAGAAACTCGGTATGTAATTTTGGTCACCCATCTTCCGAACAACCTCGGCAGTTATTTTTTAGCCACGATCTCCTCTTGCGTTAGTGACCATGTCATGTTAAAAACTTATGTACCCATATATAAACTGTACATGTAAATAAAAAAAATAGTTTATTTGGAATAAAGACGCAGGACTAAATAAAACAAGTGAAACGATGGTAGCTGCAAAAGTACTGTAGCGCAGCTAACAACGCCCTTTCCCTGATACAGAATGGAATGATGTTCCATGCTAAAAGTGCTTACTCTAAACTAATATTATAAAGAGGAAAGATGTGATTGTTTGTTTGCATTGAATAGGCTCCGAAACTACTGGTCCAATTTTGAAAATTCTTTCAGTGGTATATAGCCCATTTATCGAGGAAGGCTATAGGCTATATATCATCACGCTACGACCAATAGGAGTGGAGCAGCAATGAAAAATGTTGCGAAAACGGGGAAAATGTGACGCAAACGAAGTTGCGCCGGACAGCTAGTAAGTAATAAGTTAAGTTCATCATCATCTGCCTAGCCTTTTCCCAAACTATCTTGGGGTCGGCTTCCAGGCTAACCGGATGCAGCTGAGTACCAGTATTTTACATGAAGCGACTGCCTATCTGACCTCCACAACCCAGTAACTGGGTAATACGATACCCCTTGGTAAGACTGGATGTCAGACTTTTAGCTTCTGACTACTCGGTAACGACTGTCAAAGATCTACAAATGACAGCCGGGACCAACGGCTTAACGTGCTTTCCGAGGCACGGAGGAAACTCGATATGTAATTATGGTACCACAAACCAACCTCGGCAAGCACGGCTTAACCTTAAAGATCGACCTGGGCAGCTGTTATTATTTAGCCACGAGCTCCTCAAGTAATAAGTTAAGTTAATAAAGTTAATTTTAATATAAAATGTAATAGATGATGATTATTTTAGATGTAAAAGATTTATTTCTGCTTTTAAATTACAAGA
Source organism: Cerastis rubricosa (assembly GCA_949152445.1). Classification (NCBI taxonomy): domain Eukaryota; kingdom Metazoa; phylum Arthropoda; class Insecta; order Lepidoptera; family Noctuidae; genus Cerastis; species Cerastis rubricosa. The sequence continues at coordinate 13,762,970 of OX424549.1, forward strand.
TGATCATTAAATAACCTGCACAATATTGCACCATTTCCACGGCTTGCCCCTTGATTGAAAAAAAAAACAAGAAATTCAATATTACGAAGAAAGGAAACGCTTGAACGTCAAACGAAACCTAATAACGGCCGGGAAAGCGCTGTGGTGGAGATATTTTATTTCTTTATTGTTTTTTCTTTTCTTTCTTTCTTTGCTTTTACTTTGGTATCAATAGAGCTGTAAAGTCTGCTACAGAAGCTTCTAAGGAATTTTGTAAGACAGCAATACTCATACGTTATTTTTTTTTAAATATTTTTGATATCAGATTTAGAATCCACCTTCTTTTCACACATACCTACATACAAAAAAAAACTCCACCTGCAAAGATCCTTTCACACTTATTTATTATTAATTTATTTATTTAAAAACACGTACATTATCATCACAGGCTTACCTATTACAATAGTGCAGTTATAGTTATAATAACTAAAACATAAACCTTAGAAAAACTTTTGCTACAGATAAATCTTAAACTAATAATAATTATAGGTACTTGTTACAAATAACTAGAGAAATTTTACAAAATACGGCCCGTGTGAATGATTTCTTTAACTTTTTCTACGCGCATCTATTTGGTCACACAATCATGCTAATAGCGAGTACTACGCATCTGACCTTTCTGAAGAACACCAATCGACTGCCTCAGTGCTCTAGTGGAAGCAAGCGCGACAGCTAAGCATGAGGCTCTGTGTACGATTCCCTGGTCGAGCAAAATGTTTGTTCTTCCATCAAGAATTTTTCAGTAGAAGCTTGGATTTGTGCCCGGTTACTAACAATAGGCTCGCACACCATTAGGCTTAAACATAACTCGCGAAATGTAGGTGTACAGATACCCCTCTACCTAACTCCTAAGGGATTACAGGCGTAAAGTTATGTTATTACATCAGCATCATCATCATCATTTCAGCCGCAAGACTTCCACTGCTGGACATTGGCCTCTCCCAAGGGGAGTTGCCATAATCGCCACGCTTGGCAGGCGGGTTGGCGATCGCACTAAGGTTGTTTTGCAAAAGCACAGAGAACGCTGCTGCCCATTTTCTGGCAAGTCCCTTAGTCCCCTCTTACGACACCCATGGGATGATATGGGATGGTGCTATTCTTTACGTCCGACACCATACAGACGACCACCATTATGTTATCACCAATCCGTGCAAAAACCATACGTTTATTTTCCTAATCAAACGAATCAAAACGATATTTACCAGAATAAACGAAATAAATAGCCATTTTAATACAGTCATATCAATTCATATGGACATAGTAATTAATATATCAATTCAAAGGCTGAGAACCCATTAGTACCGTGTAACAAATTAACAAATGTTTCAGTTCAATTAATTTCGTAATGAGCAGATTGATTGATTTCCTTTGAATCTTATATCCATCCTGTATCGGTTTTATTGCTTTTATTTATTTATTAAAACTTTATGCACAAGTATAAAAAACACTGTACAAAGGCGGACTTAATGTCTTGGGCATTTTCTACCAGTCTACCTTAGGGTGATGTAGAGAGAAAACATAGTAGGTGCAGCATAACAAATGCTAAGAAAAAAAAATTACAAATATAATATAACAATAAATACATAAATACATACATATAAACATAAAGTAAAGAGAGAGACAAAATAACAACAGTTTACATGAGATGATTCTGCCAACTTCTTAAGTAAGTGTTCACGAGGTTTAACTTTAAATGTGAACCGACTGTTGGCCAACCTGATGTTCAGAGGGAGTGCATTCCAAAGGAAGACAGCCTGGACAAAGAAAGACGATTTGAGAAAATCAGAGCGGTGAGAAGGACAGCGTAGAAGACGATTATTGGTAGAACGAAGATTCTTACTGTTTTATCTCGTATAGGTTGTAAAAAAGGAGCTCGTGGCTTAATAATAACAGCCGCACGCGTGTGTGTTGGTCCATGGAAGAATAGCCATAATTACACAACGAGTTTTCTCCGTGCCTCGGAAAGCACGTAAGCCGTTGGTCCCGGCTGTCATTTGTAGATCTTTGACAGCCGTTACGAGTGTCAGAAGCCCAAAGTCTGACATCCAATATTAACTTGGGGTATCGTATTACCCCTAGGTTGTGCAGGTCTGATAGGCAGTCACTTCATGTAAAATACTGGTACTCAGCTGCATGCGATTAGACTGGAAGCTGACCCCAAGATAGTTTGGAAAAGGCTAGGCAGATGATGGTGACTTTTGCTGAACTGAACTGTTATAAATATCATTACTCAACATATCCCATCAAATCAAGATTCAAACTTTAATACCAAAACACAATCACACAAAGAGCCATACCCCAAATAGTTCGCAACAAAGCCTAGGTTATTCACCGTCTAGGTCCAACATTAGTGTTTAGAGGCCGAGGGGGAGTGGCTGTGTTAAATCTAGACACGTTACCTGTCAAAGTGTCCGCTGGAAGTGTATCGAGCTGTTTCTGTGCCTAGATAGGCTGGGACTGAAATATACTGAAACCCTAGCTCGAGCGCGGAGTGTAAACGTATTGATAATACAGTTTATTCTATAGCATTTTCCGTCTTGTTCAGAATTTTTTAAACGAATAACTGCCTGATAAATCTTACAATTAATGGTGTTAAGCAAAAAATCGTGGGGAAACCGGCATGTCCTAGGACTACTCGTAACGATGCTCAAAGATCTAAAAATGACAGCCAGGACCAACGGCTTAACGTGCGTTCCCTGGCATGTACGAAACTTGGTATGTGATTATAGTCACCAATCCACGGACCAACCTCGGCAAGCACGGCTTAACCTTTTTATAATATCTAGCTTGTTACGTTTTCTGTGGGATGGACTTAAGCTTCTGTTCTGTATGGTGTCGGACGTAAAGAATAGCACAATCCCATATCTTCCCGTGGGTGTCGTAAGAGGCGACTAAGGGATTTGCCAGAGAATGGCCAGCAGCGTTCTCTGTGCTTTTGTAACAACCGTACTGCGATCGCCAACCCGCCTGCCGAGCGTGGCGATTATGGCAAAACCTCCCTTATGTCAATGTGGCGATGGGGGGAGGCTTAAGTCCAGCAGTGGACGTCTTTCGGCTGAAATGATGATGATGATGATGGACTTAAGCTACAGCAGGAAACGTTTCGATCGGTTCTTCGGTTATTAATTATTATAAATCAAATAACATCATAAAATCACGCCTGATATACCCGAAGGGTTATGCAGGAGTTATCCTAATAGTACATCTATATTTCGCCAGTTATGTTTAAGGCCCATGTAATAGGGAACGAGCCTTTCGCCATCAACCAGGCAAAACTCCAGACTCGGCTGCTTCTGGTAAATTCCTGACAGAAAATCCAATAATATTTTCGCTTTGTTTTTCTAGCTAAACCAACGAGTCAGTTATGGAATATTGTCTGTATAAAAATAATCAGGTCTGATCACAGCCTTTTAAAACAGCAACCTCAAACTTTTTTTCAAAACCCTTAAAACTTTTCAACCCACAAGAATACTTCTCCATGATCTCATTTCCACAAAAGATTACTCGTCGTTTATGACATCGTCAACTTACCCTTGAATAGAACTTAGTTCAGCAGTTATGTGTCGACGGTCCCACGCGTTTTGTAAGCCCGTATTATACACATTAAAGTTTCAACATTCTTGAAGTTCATTGGAGGACATACGGGAAGGAAATTGAGGCTGTTGTGAAGTGGTAGGAGTGTAGTAGTCTTGGCATTCTTTGTCTCTAATAATAAATTGTGTAAGCGGTAGTGTTTATGCTAGTGATGGTTTTTTTTTAGAAACGTTTAAAATTCTGGCCGTAAGACTATTTTTCGCTCTGTATGGTGTCGGAGCTCTGTATGGTGTCGGACGTAAAGAATAGCACCATCCCATATCTTCCTGTGGGTGTAAGAGGCGACTAAGGGACTTGCCAGAGAATGGGCAGCAGCGTTCTCTGTGCTTTTGTAACAACCCTACTGCGATCGCCAACCCGCCTGCCAAGCGTGGCGATTATGGCAAAACCCCCCAAAATGTCAATGTGTCGACACTTGGGGGAGGCCATATGTCCAGCAGAGGACGTCTTTTGGGCTGAAATGAAATGATGATGAAGACCATTTTTATTTCTGTCAGGTATTCTATTCCGGTTTCGGTATTTGAGTTTTTCTATTAGAAATTTCGGTCGCAGATCGTCGCCTGTCACCCAAAAGATCTTTTTTAATTGCATAGTGTTGTAAATCTAGAGCAGCCCCTGGCTATGTAATAACAGTCGCACGGGTCTATCTTAAAGGTAAAGCCGTACTTGCCGAGTTGGTTTGTGGATCGGTGACCATAATTACATACCGAGTTTCCTCCGTGCCTCTGAAAGCACGTTAAGCCGTTGCTGTTGAGTAGTCAGAAGCCGAAAGTCTGACATCCAGTCTACCAAGGGGTATCGTACTCAGTCATTGGGTTTTTGAGGTCGCTTCATGTAAAATACTGGTACTCAGCTGCATCCAGTTAAACTGGAAGCCGACCTCAAGATAGTTTGGGAAAAGGCTAGGCAGATGATGATAGTGTTGTAAATCTACCTATAATTTAAACACATCGTGATACATGATTTCATAAGAGTGAAATCGTATTCACAGGCACCTTTTTCTTTTTCGGTCACCTAAAATTGAAAGTCATTAAAATGAGAGGTACAATCGCACGTTAGAGTGCTTTTGATGCGGATGAATGCGTCTGTTGAGATCGGACTTCTCGCTCCAACAAATGACTCTTTACGTGACAGAATGAGATAGAGATACTCGAAAACGCTGACCCGTGCAAGCAAATATGATTTCAACCTTAGGAGCTATAACAAGCTGGAACAAGTCCTTATAAAACCATGTATCATCAATTTATCATCGAGCGTTCGTATTTCTAAAGATGAAGGATGATTCTTGAAGCGCAAACTTTTTCTAGGTGATCTATACTACCTTCATCCGGTATTTGAACCAAATGCAAGTAGCTCATAAGAGTCATAAGTCTCGCTCATTTTAACGAAACCAATAAGCGTGTACAATATTTTGAGACACATATTTACACAATAAGTAATGTTTTACTATTCTTTACTGCCCTCATAAAATACCAGTTTGCCCAAACAGACAACGTGGGATGGATGCAATAATTTTCAACTTTACCCATAAATTTGGCCCAACCCATATTTTTGAATGGTTTCATTTGTTTTCTTTTTATTATAATAGATGGAGATTTAAAGAGCATGCGTTATGATTGATAAATTGGGGTTCGATTTATGTTTTTTTGGTATTTTACGCAATTTTTGAGTAAACAGTGTAATTTTTAAAGCGTTTCCTTGATTGTTTTAAGACGGACTGTTTTCCTTAATACGATAAATAACTGAATTGGTTCCGTAATTTAGGGCTTTAAACTCAAGCTCTAAACATTTATTTCAATTAGAAGCATTACAAGCGCTTTTGAAAGTCAAAAAACAGAACAAAACGCAAAGCTACAGTCCCGAACACAAGGCATAATAACTTGTGAAAGTACTGTAGTTTCCCATTCCAAAGCGTAGATCTCTATGCAGAATAATGGGCAAGAAACTCCATGGACACTCTTTTAAATCAAAATATTGTTACAAATTCTTGGTTACATCATTCGTGTTGAGAATTACAAATATGTGAGAACGATGTAGAAATACGTGCAAGTTAAGAGCATCAAGATAAACAGATTAAATTAATAATTCTTCATCATCGTTTTACTTCCAAGTCGCTATTCCGTTTGAAAACAACGAAAGAAAAATATAGAGCCAGTCGTTGTGTTTACAAACACAAGGACTGTTAGAAATTGATGACCAAATTAGTATTAACTTTAATTATGTTCACGCACCGTAGTATTCACCGTTCAGACTAAAGTGGTATTTACGTAGAACACACGTAAATAAGTAACAATATGCGTTGAAAGTTAAAGTGAATGGACCAATGAAATGAAATAGCACTATGCAAAAATTGCTTGTCCTAACATAAAAACACTGCAGCTGGCAAAGAGCAAAATCGAAATGAATGTTAGAGCATTAATTTTGCTTAACCTAGCAATGATTTTTCACAGCCATTTAAAACTTTAAACAATTGTTGATATCAGTTTTCTGCCCCCATTCACCTGTCAACTCATTTATATTTTACAAAATAAAAATGAATGCAACAATTTAGCTTTTAATGCAATCTGTTATGAAATAAATCTTTCGGTTCATAATAAAACCTTCTTCACTTACAAAACCAAACATATTGGCCATTTGCGCCAAATATATTATCAATAATTTGTCCAATTACAACCAATACACACTTTTTAAATTAACACAAATAAAAGTGCGTTCGTCTGCGCTTCTCATGTAAACAACTATATCCGATACCGTTAAATTGTTTATACTTTATCTTTGTATAAAAGCAAATAGCCTTAATTAAACAACTGTTTTTTATTTTTGTCTGAGTGCAAGTTTTTAGAATTTTCTTTGGTAGGGGAAATGCGGGCATTGATAGAGATGATGACTATTTTTTTTCTATGTCTATCGGGTAGGTTATTCGAAAGTATTGGACACGTTTGTTGAGTTGAAATGGCGCATGACGTCACGGTTAAGTAAATTTTATACCTATTTGTGACGTAGTTTGTCCCTCACTCTCCAACTTAATGCGTTTTATATAACTAATATTTTTTAAGTTTTAAACTGTCATGGTCACCAACAGTATCAATAAGACTTGTAACGGGATATTTACCATGTTTATTATTTGTCTGTTGACATTAACAAATAATAAACATGGTAAATATCCCGTGACAAGTGCTACTGATAATATTTTTTGTTAATTTGATAAAACAAAATTACGTGTCTAATATTTTTGTATTACCTGACTGACGAAAATAGTATTTCGTTTTCTTTACCTAGTCATATATAGGCATGCCTGTTGTGTTCATTGATCCCTATAAAAGCTGAATGAAAGAGTTATAAAAGAAGCACAAAGAGCATAAATGTTCCGACTGATGATTTAAGACCCTCTTCGGAACGGGTTGGTGAATTCCACATGACTTCAAATATAAAAGGAAATTCTCCTTTTATATGACAGCATTCGTGATTGGGATGAGGATGCAAGGACAGGTTACTTTTACTATCAATAAACCGTGTTTATCAGTTCGTTTATGTTAAATAAACGTTGAATATTACATTCAGTACCTGGGCGACCAAACTCTGCTCGGGTGAAACTAGGGAAAACGTATTTTCCTATAGTCTATTCGCGGAGACGAGTTAGTAGAGCGCTATCTCACTCACACAATTTTTTAACTGCAATTGGTCAGTGATAAGCGCTAAGGCGGTGTACACAGTACGAGTACTTTTTAGTCTACTCATACTTCTCGTACTGTGCAGACGTGCTCTTACTTGTGACTGTTTGCTCAACTAGTGAACTAGTGTGGGCTCAAGTTAAAGGAAAACACATAAAATGGCAGAATTAAAAATTGTATTAAACTAATCTATTCAAAATATTGACGCAGAAAAATGGAAAAAATGTATAAAGCATGTCATAGAAATAGTTGAGCCCAAAATGGATGCTATGAATAGAAATGTGGAAGTAATGACAGAAAGATTCGTAATAAATGTAGGAAACGACGACAGTAGTGATACGTCGTCGGAGAGTGATGACATGCCTTAATAACTTGTATATTATAATAAACTAAAATCAATAATTAACTCGTCTCGATTTTATTGCTTTCCTTCATATCTATCAGATATATAAAAATACCTTTATAAAAAATTCTTACCAAATAAATGGCTCTCAATTTATACGATAGATGAAGCCGTAATAAACTAAGCGAACTTTTAAGAAGCGCAGTGTGAACGCGCATTTACATTTCTAAGGTATTATTAACGCCCACCGACCCTAAAAAAGATTTTTTTGTCTTTGTCATTTGTATGATAATGTGCGACAGAAAAGGCGCTATACTAACTCGACTCCGTGAATGCACTATAGTTGCGAGACCTAGGTGGATGGATTTTTCGACCCCGTAGACACCTAAATTGCAACTTTCATTGAAGTCGTTCGAGTTCGAGAACGTGATTACAAATAATTATATGTACAAATATTGCTCATTTAACAGTAGGTACATGAAGTGAAGGAAAACATCGTGAGGAAACCGGCATGTCCTCGAACTAAAAATTCGAAGACATGTGACATCTACCAACCCGCACTGGGCCCGCGTGGATTACAGCCCAGTCCCTCACATAGAGAGGAGGCTTGTCCCAAGCAGTGAGAACATTATAGGATGATGATGATGATGATGAAACATACCTAGTGAAATGTGTGCTTACTATTAGCTGCACCTTTGCCAAACCCCTTAAGTGATTACAGGCGTGGTATGTGTTATGTTAATGTAATTTAAAGCCGGAAAACTAATTTCCATCGAAGCAGAGCCGCGGGCATAGATATGGTAATTCATAATCTCGGCATATTTCCCGAAGTATTGCAATTAGACGGTAAACTTCTACTGGCCGCCATTTTGTGATCGTGTCCCTATTGTGAAAGTTCTGCCATTCGTCTTTATGTTATCGTAAAGGAGAATGGACAATCACTGTTAAAGGGGTTGCTTGTTCATGCGGATTTCTGCTTGCTTTAAATAAATCAATACAATCTATGCCAATAATATAAAGCTGAAGAGTTTGTTTGTTTTGTTGAATTCGCTAATCTCGGGAACTACTTCAGCTGTTGTGAAAATTGGAGGAAAATATCGCAGTTTTTTTCAGTACACCCATAACACAGAATTCATATACAAATCACGTTTATTAATAATAAAAATTCCCATTTTAAATCAGAATTAAACGATTTGTTAATATCGTAAGATCTATATCAATACTCTCAGTAATTTCTTTAATTTTTTAGGGCCCCGTACCTCGAAAGCAAAAAACGGAACCCTTGTAGGATCACTTTGTTGTCCGTCCGCCGCCTGTCCGTCTGTCTGTCAAGACCCTTTTTCTCAGGAACGCGTAGAGGTATCAAGCTGGAATTTATATCAAATACTCAGGTCTACTGTCCCTTGGAGTTGTGAAAAAATCAAAATTTTAAGCCAACGCAATCAAAAGATACAGCCGTTTATGCCGCCAATTGCGAAAACACAAATTTTCGACACTCCCAAGGGAATCAAAATCTACAGGGTACTTCCCGTGAACTCAGAATCTTGAAATTTGGTACGGAGCAACGTCTTATAGCATAAATAAAGGAGAAAATTGCGAAAACCGTATTTTTTTGTTACATCATAATTAAAATATTTTTGATAATTTTTGTAGGGAACCCTCGGTGTGCGAGTCCGACTTGCATTTGGCCGATTTTTTTTATCCGCTGTCGCTGTCATATTACACGTGAGGTTAGAGCGAATTGATAGGCAAAAGAAAATGATAATACAAAATAAAAAATCCAGTACAGTTCCAACTCAATCAGTTCTAAGAAACAGAATAAAGAATGTAGGTATTCCATCCAGTTTGCAAGTGAGGATAGATTCAGAACAGACTTGCATATTCGTTGATGTTTTCATAGCTCTTCGCCTTCGCTAGTTTTTCTAGCGCTTATTTGCGCTAATGCGCTTTTACTATGAGCGTGGGATAACATAACATAACGTTTGTAATCCTCGACGGGTTAGGCAGATGTGTACCTAATGAATGGTGTTCTCACATTTTGCCGGCTATGATTAATTATCTTCATCGTCATCATTTCAGCCGAAAGACGTCCACTGCTGGGACACACGCCTCCTCTCTATAAGAGGGGGTGGACTATAATCCACCACGCGGGCCCAGAGCGGGTGGGTAAATGTCACATAATTATATGTCTTCGAATTTTTAGTTCTAGGACATGCCGGTTTCCTCACGATGTTTTCCTTCAACGTTTTGAGAGCAGCGGTGATGCAATAAATTACACAAAAGTAATGCGCCTGCCTGGGTTAGAACTTACGACTTACTGCTCGTAAATCGGGGCTGCCACCACTGGACCACCGCTGCTATCAGTTATGTTTAAGTCCCATTTAATAGGGGGCGAGCCTATTGCCAAAAACTGGGCAAAAATCTAACTCCGTGACTGAAAACTTTGCCCGACCCGGGTATAGAACTCTGGACCTCATTTACATCAGTCGCGCTTGCGTTAGGCAACTGGATCAAGGGCTTGATTCAGAAAGTGGTACTCTTGGACACGGCTCGTATTGTTAGGAGGTTCCTCTCTCTGGAGCCCTGACCGTCAGGTAGCTTGGTGCCCAATACCGGTGAGCTATTAAATCTTTTGTTATGATGTTTTCCTTCATTGCTTTCAAAAGCAATGATGAAACCTCGACCCACAACGCGTAAGTTGGGGTCCTTTATCATTCGGCTTCGCCTGCCTGTCATTTATATTAATAAACATTTATTGATATATAATTTGAAACGTCTTAATTTCCCTCGAGAATTACAATTCACTTTCATGTTAGATTAAACTAAAACTTTTCAGCTGACTTTTACGGAAAACGCAGAGAAACTGGTCAAAACTTTTTATTAAAAAAAAAACTTTGTCCATGTTGAAATTACATCATCTTAAAAAAGAAAAATATTACTATTTAGAAACTTTTTGTGTCAGACATACATAACCTAGTGGTGTGACCTTCGGACTGCTAAGTCATAGGTCCCGAGTTCGAACCCAAGACACGCACTTCTGATTTTTCGGGTTCATGTGCGTATTGTATAAATTCCACTTCTCTTGAACATCGTGAGGAAACCAAACCAGCGAGCCTAAGATTTTTTTTTGTCCGTAGGCTCGCGCTTGACCATATATTTCTCATTCGGCATATAAAGCCAAGTCAGCCAAGTAAAACTCTAACACCAGTATAGAAATGAGTTTTGTCTACGGAAGAATCGACATAATGACCGATAGACAATGACAATGTGTCAGTTTGTCAATTCTCGTGGACATAGCCCGTTTCTACGGCGGTCATGCTACGCGTGCGAGTAAGGCACTAACTAAACGAAAACAAGAAGAACAATAACATCAAAAAGATGAGTACAAACAACCTTTTTACACCAACAACCACTTATTCTGACCCACTTGACCCAACTAGACAAAACATCATAATTACCCCAATCAATACATAAAAATGAATGTCACCGAAACATGTATTTCAATACAAAATAAAAAGAGCGTTAACGCGCGCAATACAACGCCATATGTTTACATTACCCCATTTTCTTGCAAGGCCAAGGAAATCCCGATGACATATCACACAAAATTCAACTCTATCTTTTGTAGTACACGGTTGAATTTCCAGTACGTCTTTGAATTCATATACTTCACTACAAAAATGCCAAGCAAAGCCCTTGAACACAACAACCGAATTTCAACTCTACACTAAATAACGTACAATTTAAATTTCAGTGTGCTGGAAGTGATTTACGTCACTTGAAAAATAGTGCTCTCCTTAGTTTATTTATTGAAGGAAGCATTTCCTAGTTGTAAGAATTTTAATTACTCAGTAGAGTAATCGCCATGTGTTAGTGTTTATAATGGGTGACTGGTGATGCGGTGATTACTGTCATGTCTTATTGCCAAGTTTTTGATATGCTCAGTATGGGGCGAGAGGCATAGATGGGACGTCTTGGAGTATTTTGATGCCAATTTGTTTTTTAGAACTGAAAACTGTCAGTGGTTGCAGCTCCGATTTACGAGCAGTAAGCCGTGGGTTCGAACCCAAGCAGGCTCATTCATCATTCATTATCATTTCAGCCGAAAGACGTCCGCTGCTGGACATAGGCCTCCCCCAAGTTTCGCCACATTGACATAACATGGGGGTTTTGCCATAATCGCCACGCTTAACAGGCGGGTTGGCGATCGCAGTACGGTTGTCACAAGAGCACAGAGAACGCCCATTCTCTGGCAAGTCCCTTAGTCGTCTCTTTTGACACCCACGGGAAGATTTGGGATGGTACTATTCTTTACGTCCGACACCATACAGAGCGACAGGCTCATTACTTAGAGTAATTTATTTCATCACCGCTGCCCTCAAAAACGGTGAAGGAAGACATCGTGAGGAAATCGGCGTGTCCGAGAACAAAAAATTCGAAGACATGTGACTTCTACCAACCCGCACTGGGCCTGCGTGGTGGACTTCAGGCCACTCCCTCTCATAGAGAGGAGGCCTCTGTCCCAGCAGTGGGAACATTGTTGGCTGTTGATAAAGATGATGATTTTCTGTGACGGTGTGGCTGTTGGCTGTTGTGTGTGTGGTGAACAATGTCCTTTCTTTATACAAAGCATAACATCAAGCCTGTAATCTCTGAAGGGTAAGGCAGAAGTGGACCTAATAGTACACAAACATTTCGCCAGTAATGTTTCAGTCCCATGTAATAGGAGGCCAGCCTATTATCACTAACCGAGCTTAAATCCAGGTTTTGATGGAAAAACTAAATACTACCGCCTAACTTGGAAATCGAACCCAACATACAACCTCATGTTCAGCGCTTAAGCCCACTAGACCCCCGAATTTACCAATTAAAACCAATTCATCATCATCATCATCATTTCAGCCAAAAGACGTCCACTGCTGGACATAGGCCTCCCCCAAGAAGGGGGGGTTTTGCCATGATCGCCACGCCTGGCGATCGCAGTACGGTTGCACAACCACAGAGCTGCTCCCCATTCTCGGGCAAGACCCTTTATCGCCCCTTGCAACACCCACGGGAAGATATGGGATGGTGTTATTCTTTACGTCCGACACCAAAACCAATTATTTAATTAATTTAGTCACAAAGTCTTTTGTAACTATAAAATTAAAACGATCTCACAAATCGACTATTCATCACAAGAAAAAACAACATCAGTTTGCCTTTGATCTCTTATAAGGAGAGAAATTACTAATTCTGTCGATGACGTCATATCCCGCTTATTAATAACATGGCCGATAAAACTTCAAAGGTGAATAAGATAAAAGAATGTGTTCTTGGTTAAATATATTAATAATTCGTAGAACAGGAAGACGCTACATATCGCATCTTCCGAATGTTTTACTTCTTAGCGATCCGTGGTGGAATATGTTTTTTGTTTTTTGCGAATCGGCCTTTTGTTTGTCACAGTCGTGTATCTCAAATCGTTACTTTACGTGTTACATGTGAAAGAAAAACGAGAGATACATAAAAAAAATAATATAAGAAATATATATTAAAAAAAAGAGGGAGAGAAAATACTTACAGGCAAATGCACGTCATATCCCTGCGACAAATAAATTAAATATTTCTTCTCTTTTTTTGTGGAATGTTTCAAAATGACAGATAGGATAGAACATACATATGCGCTTATAAGAACTCAGCTTGAGTATAATGCTGTCATATGGGCTCCGTATGAGACTAAATATAGTCTCATGTTGGAGCGCATACAAAACAAATTCACCAGGTTTTTGTATTTGAGACTTTACGGTGTCTATCCCTTCTTTCCGTTGATGTACCCAAACTTATTCGTTATCGGTATGGTCGGGTACAACAAACTCGAGACAAGGAGGGACCTAGCGATGGCCACATATATATTTAAATTATTACGTGGTAAGACCTGCAATTCCGGTGTTTTAAAAGAGATACGTCTAAATGTGCCTGACAATTATGTATCGCGGCGCCGGTTGCCACGGTTACTAGCAGTTCCTCGCGCACGAACCAACTTGCTCAGCAAGGCACCACTGACGCGCGCCTTTCACGCACTAAATGACACTGCTGACAGGATCCATTTATTTTCGTGCTCTCTGAATGAATTCACAAAAACAATATTGTATGTTTTATGTTATTTAAGATAGTTTAATTAAGGACCACGCTAACGCATTAGGATTTCCCTGTAATGTTAGTAGTGTTTGCGATAAATAAATAAATAAATAAACATAAGAGATGACAGCTTGCACGTCGTGACTGCGACAACTTGGTTACCACTCAACATGATGCCTCCCACAGCACAGGCTATGGGAAGCCCAGAGCACAGCGCTCGTTTTCAGTGAACATGTCCTCTTGATGGCATTGTGACTGTCTTAGTGAACAGAGTTGGTGCAGCTGAGTTAAGGAGCAATCGATATGATAAAACGAAGAATGGAACCTTATACTCAGCAGTCTCGGTTGTGACCACTAGACCAACGAGACAATAAAACCAAACATCATCCGAACATTATTTTACTTCACAACGTGGTTACAAGAAAAGCTAGTCAGAAGGTTGGTTAGTAGCATTGCTGACTTCCCAGTTCTTGGTACAATATCATCAACTCAAAGGGAGTCGTCTGTCTCGGTATGTACATGTGATGAGGAGGGATGAAACACATATATGTGACTAAAAGAGTGATGAATATAAATGTGGATGGATGGAGAGGCAGAGGAAAACCAAACAAAAGATGGATGGATTGTGTGAAAATTGATATGAAGGAAAAAGGAGCAAATGATAGCATGACGAATGACAGCGAAAAATGGAGGAATGAGACGTGTTGCGCCGACCCCAAATAAAATGGTACAAGGTCAGGAAGATGATGGTACAATATCATCAACTGCCCGCTTTTTCGCAATTATATTGGGGCTTCCAGTCTTACCGGATGCAGCTGAATACCAGTATTTTCCTTGGAGCGACTGCTTATCTGACATCCACAACAAAGTCAGACTTTCAGGCCACTGATTACCTGGTCCAACTGTCAAAGATCTTTAAAAGACAGCCGGGAAAAACAGCTTAACGTGTTTCAGAGGCACGGAGGAAACTGGGTATGTAATGGCCACGAGCTCCTCGCTCTTTGTGGTACAGTCAGCATTAGAAGTCGGTTAACACTTATCAATATAACACCAAGTTTTGTGCTGATCAGTGTGATCTGATGTAATATTGTTTTGCGAAGTTGTATAACCATTGATGAAAATATTGTTATGTCTTTTACTCCAGTCTGTTAATATGGATCTTATAATTTTGGATATGTATAGCGACTTGCTACATCAAGATAAGTCTAAAAAACATAAAAGGAACACATAAGAACAATATCCTATCCACGAAAGTGCTAGAACTCATGAAAGAAAGACGTGAACTACAAAATAAGCCCAAATTAAGCGTAGCTGACAAAGAAAAACTAAAAACTTTATATAAACTTACTAACAAAGATATAAAAAGGTGCTACGTTACCTACAGAAAAACAATTATACAAAGACACCTCAACAATACTAGATCTGCCAAAAAAGCTTATAAAGAGTTAAATCAAACCAAAACATGGGTTCCTTTTCTCAAGTCTGGCAAAAACAAATGCAAATCTCGCACAGAAATCATAAATGCTGCTACTGACTTCTACGCTAATCTATACAAACAATCAGACACACAAAATCAAAAGATGGTTTCCTATAGCTACATAGATACTTCTCCAATACTCCAGTTTACAGAAAATGAAATATTAAAACAAATTATGAGACTTAAGCCAGAAAAAAGCCCAGGACCGGATGGAATCACCAACGAATGTATCAAGGTTGCGAAGACTCTACTACTGACGCCAATCACTATCCTATGGAATAAAATACTTGACGAAGAAACTGTACCACATCAATGGATGACATCGGAAATTATACTACTGTATAAAAAAGGCGACCCAGCTGATATAGGCAACTACCGTCCTATAAGCCTAATGCCTTGTTTTTATAAACTTTTTGCCTCCTGTCTACTTGAAAGGATAGCCCCAGCCATCGATGCTCACCAACCGATCGAACAAGCTGGTTTCAGAAACGGTTTCAGCACAATGGACCATATCCAAGTGGTTGACCAGGTGATAGAAAAATATTCAGAATTTAATAAGCCCCTGTATTTAGCTTTCATCGACTACAAAAAAGCTTTTGACTCAATTTCACACGAGAGCATCTGGGAATCGCTAAAAGCACTAAACACAAATGAAAGGTATATCAATATCCTAAAAAATATTTATTCTAACAGTACAAGTAGTCAAGCTGGATAGAGTAGGCGAAGTAATCAACATAAAGAGAGGTGTCCGGCAAGGAGACCCGATCTCACCAAAATTATTCATAGCCGTCTTACAACACGTAATGGGAGAGCTGCCATGGTCCAATCAAGGTATTAATATAAATGGGAATTTCTTAAGTCATCTCAGATTTGCCGATGACATAATTATATTTTCAGAAAGATCTCACCAATTAAACAAAATGGTAAATGAATTAAACCAGGTTAGTATAAAAACTGGGTTGGAAATGAATCTGGAAAAAACTAAAATTATGTCTAACCGTAGTTCATCGCCCATCTTAATAAATAACACACCTCTGGAGTTTGTCAACCACTACATATACTTAGGAAAACAAATCTCGTTTAATAAGGAAAGAAACACTGAAGAACTTAACCGAAGAGTGGCGATTACCTGGAACAAGTTCTGGCACCATAAGGAAATACTAAAATCGCAACTTCCGTTACCGACCAAGAAAATAGTCATGGATACAGGACTTCTACCGTGCCTCACCTATGGATGCCAAACATGGACCTTCGATTTCAAAACCAGGAACAAAATTCGGACTACCCAGAGAAGAATGGAAAGAAGTTGCCTAGGTATAAAATTGAAGGACAAGGTAAAGAACGCTGACATTCGAAAGAAGACAAAAGTATGCGATGCCCTAACCTTTGCAATGAAGGCTAAATGGAAGTGGGCGGGCCACGTAGCACGTTACAAGGACGATAGATGGACTCTACGGTCAGTAAAATGGTCTGGGCCAAAAGGCACCAGACCAAGAGGTCGACCAAAGGCCAGATGGGCAGACGAAATTGTAGCATGCGCGGGTGAAAGTTGGCTAGACAGAGCTAACGACAGAGAAGGATGGAATTCCTTGGGGGAGGCTTTTACCCGAATGGGGTCCATGCACTAAATTATTAAAATATTAATTATTATATTAAAATAAAATAAATTAATTAATAATCAAACAATAAATAAATTAAACAAATAATAATTATAAAATAGAAAGAAAAAGCGTAACAACTGTTATTGATTATTATAGACTAATAAGTATCAAATTGTATTCTTAAATATGTACTATGCATGGAATTAAATAAAGCTTTATTTTATTTCCTTTATTCATTTTATCACATATTATTTACATTTTTAAATATTTTTACAAAATTGTATGAAAAAAACATTTAAAAATATAAAAAATAGTAGCCCACCAGCATCGGGAACAGGGTCCGGGCTACCGGTGGTCAGGGCTCTTGAGAGAGGAACCTCCTGACAATACGTGCCGTGTCCAGAAGTACTGCTTTCTGAATCAAGCCCTTGATCCAGCTGCCAAGCGAAAGCCTACTAAGATGTTGGTCGAGGCTTTTGGCAATTAAGCCATTGGCTGACACGACTATCGGCACAATGACTGCTGTATTCACATCCCACATGTCGACAACCTCGCGAGCCAGGTCTAGATATTTGAATTGCTTATCTTTCTCTGCTTTCACGAGGTTCTCGTCATGTGGAACCGTTATATCAACAATCATTGCGCGACGCTCCAATCGATCTATCACCACAATGTCAGGCTTATTGGCAACAATAGTCCTGTCAGTGATGATAGGTCGATCCCAATACAACGTGATATTACCATTATCGAGAACTGGATCGGGCGCATACTTATAGTATGGCACTTCTGATTCCACAAGGTTGTATTTCAAAGCAAGTTGCTGGTGGATAATCCTGGCAACGAGATTGTGTCTGTGCAAGTACTCTCCGTTAGCCAGACGAGAACAACCAGAAATAATATGTCGGATCGATTCTCCCGGACGGTGGCATGCCCGACACACGTCAACCGTCCCATCCTTCATAATATGTTTCCGGTAGTTGTTCGTCAACATAACTTCGTCCATAATCGCACAGACAAAACCTTCAGTTTCCCCAAAGAGGTTGCTGAATCGTAGCCAGGACACGGACGCTAGAAAATCTACATCGGGGCCATGAAGAGCCCGGTAGAAGCGCCCGTGAAGCTCCTTGCCCTGCCATACCTCCTTGCGATCATTAGTGTCTAATACTACAGGCTTGCGCCAGTTCTCGTTAGCCAAGAAGAGCGGGGTAAGGCCCTTGTCTACTGAGACCACATCTCGGTGCATCTCCACGTCGGCTTCTAGGAAGTATTCCCTGAGACTGCATACCTCACGGTTGTGCAGGGTCTTAGCATTTAAGAAGCCACGACCCCCACACTTCCGCGGGATATACAGTCTCATCACCGACGACCGTGGGTGATGCATCCGATTTGCGGTCAGCAGTACGCGGACCCTCCTATCCAGGGCATCAAGTTCCGTCTGCGTCCATTTGAGTATGCCGAAAGAATACATCAAAACCGGCATGACCCAACCGTTGAAGGCGCGCACCTTGTTTCCACCTGACAAAAGACTGCTTAGCACCTTATTCAGGTGGCCAAAGAAACGTTCCTTCAACGATTGTTTCATGTCAGCAGTATTGATGCCTAATGCTTCCGACATACCCAAATACTTGTAGGTTTCTGTTGAAGAGAGGGATCTAAGGTGTACGGAATCCGAGAGTTGAGTTCCCACGGATTCCATAATCTTCCCTCGCTTCACATGCATGACTGCACATTTGTCCACACCAAATTCCATCCTGATGGCGCTACTGAAAGTTTCAGTTACCTTCAGTCGCTTCATCAGTTGCAAATTGTTGGGGGCAAAAAGTTTCAGATCATCCATGTAAAGAAGGTGAGATATGACCTGACCACCTCTCCTCAACCGATAGCCTAGACCTGAACCCTCCAGCAGTGTGCTAAGAGGGTTCAAGGCCAGACAAAACCACAATGGACTCAGACTATCACCCTGGAATATACCACGCTCGATCTTTATCGGTTCGCTGTTCCCCTGTATCTGTCGACATCCTGGATAGCGAAGGACTGTTCTCCAGCGCCCCATACATGACATCAGGAAGGTACGCAAAGTTGCATCTACTTTATACAACTCCAGCACCCTCATGAGCCACGTATGAGGCACGGAATCATAGGCCTTCTTATAGTCTATCCAACATGTAGACAGATCCTTTCGGAAGCGGCGAACCTGTTGGCTAATGGCCATATCAATGAGGAGCAGCTCCTTAGTACCGCGGGACCCGTTCCTACATCCATTCTGAGAGGGAGACATGATGGAATTACTCTCAATGTGTTGGTTAATTTTAGCTCTCAAAATGGATGTAAGAACTTTATAGACCGTTGGTAAACAAGTAATAGGTCTATAATTTTTGGGTTCCGCAGTACTACCTGATTTATGGAGCAAGTGGGTAATGCCTGTCGTCAAAAACTGAGGCAGCGACCCTGACTCTAAGGCTGATTGAAACTGGGACGCCAAGCGAGCGTGTGATCTTTGGAACCATTTGATCCAGAAGTTGTGCAGTCCGTCCGGCCCTGGAGATTTCCAGTTAGGTAACGGACGGACTGCACGAGCTACGTCTTGGGGGCTGATGATAATTGCCCCCATTTCTGATATTGGATCACACGCTTGTTCAACCTCCCGGGTCCAATCGCCCTCAGTGTGACTGACAGGCACCGACCAGATGCTGCGCCAGAACGAACACATGGCGTCATCATCTGGTAGACGCGTGTCAGTCACCCCTTGGTCTGGTCGTTCCCAAGCCCTATATACCCACCTTTCGTCGTTTTGGAAAGTACGATTCTGAGTGTTTATTATTATTATATATTAAGCTTTATTATTATTATAGCGACTTGCGTTGCTGACCGTACTATATGATAGATACAATAAAAAAACATCTACGGAACCATCCCTTCCATACAACACACAACTTACCCAATTCTTTACCACTCAAAACCACTCAGTATATTGTTCTAACCAAAGTGTTTACATACGTAAAACTCGCTATACACAGTTCGATTTAGTAGCGCATTGAACGCATTGAATAGAACAAGGAAAACCAGCTGTTTATCACTCTAGTGAGTCAGATGCGAAGTTATGTTGTTAGCGTGAGTTACGATCGAGTTTATTAGTACGTAGTACGTAGGTTTTATAGGAGGGGCTCGTGGCTAAATAATAACAGACGCATCATCATCATCATCATCATCAGCCTATAATGTTCCCACTGCCGGGACATAGGCCTTCTCTCTAACAGAGGGAGTGGGCTGTAATCCACCACGCGGGCCCAGTGCGCGGTGGTAGATGTCACATGTCTTCGAAATTTTAGTTCTAGAACATGCCGGTTTCCTCACGATGTTTTCCTTCATCAGTTTTGAGAGCAGCGATGATGAAATAAATTATATAACGTAATGCGCCTGCCTGGGTTAGAACCCACGGCTTACTGCTCGTAAGTCGGGGTTGCCAGCACTGGACCACCGCTGCTGTCAGTAATATGACATGGGTTGAACTTAAAGGTTAAGGCAATGCTTTGCGGGGTCAGTTTGAGGATAGGTGACTCTGACTATCTATTCCTGTCTCGGAAAGTACTTTAAACCGTTGGTTCTAGCTGATGTCAATGAATAGTGCTTTAATAGACGTTACGGGAAATCCGGAAGTCAACCTATTCGACAAATGCCGACTGTTCTGTTTAAAATACATTAAAAAAAATATCTCATAACCAAGTGCTATTTATACCATTTCGGAATTTTTAAATGAACGAAATTTATGAAATGGATTCCTATAATTACGGCATTTTCCACAACTCTCAAATCTGTAAAAACAATACTTTGTTTTATTTTTAACTAGCATTAGTAATATTTTTTATTTATTTCATGGTTTTCTGTGTACACTCAAGTTTTGTTTTAATGTTTTTTTTTATGTTTCATTCTAAACAAAAAAAAAGTTATTTTGTACGCCATAAATGGCAAAACATGCAGATCTACCTGTTTTTTTAAGACCTTGCACATAAGTATACATCTAGTATACTCATGTTTTACAATATAGAAATACAATACAATACAACCTATCTTATGGATTTTAGTCACATGCGATTCGTCCCTTCTCATTACATGCCCATAACATGACAGGCAAGTTTTCGGTAACTGGCGCAACTTTACCCTCAATATTTAAAAAGTTAAAATTCATAAACTATGCGGCTATCACAATGTATGCGACTGTCCTTTTAAATTAATTTTGAAATCATTCTATCATTGGTCCTTTCGAACGTAGACAATTTTTGATTACGGTCGAATGGCACGCAGTGCATTCGTTTTGCCGTTTAGACTAAATATCCTTCCAGACATCCTCTAATATACTCATTCCTTACTTTATCCATCAACTCACTGCTCATACAATCCATTAATCTATTCATAAGGTGAAATCCAACATTGAACTATTATTTAGGCACTACTTTTAAGTGTCGTCTAGTGTCTGTGAAAACAAGCTAGTCTTTAAAATAACAAGAATAACAGTCCATTTAATAGAGCATGTAGCAGTGTCAGGGTTTATAAATGAAACCAAATTGGAAAATTGATGAACTGAATATTATATTCCACTAAAGTTACACAGTTGACAGCTGACAGTTGAGAACAGTTGAGAACGAGTGTTCGTGCGGCGCGCTAGTCTATGCGCAGGCACTCACAGTACCCCCCTCTTAGCGAAGCGTACGTTTGGCTTGCTCACTCTGCCCGTTCGTGTCACGTACGGTTGATGCGGAACGGCAGTACTTGTCGTCGTGGGGTCGTCCTCTGCGAAAATGTATGCAGGCTTGAGTCTGTCAAGCGACACAACTGCCTCTCGCCGCGGTAGTTGAATTTTGAAAGCCTTCTCGTATCTTTGTAGGACTGGGTAAGGACCATCGAAAGGCGGCGTTAGCGACGGGCGCACGGTATCGTTACGCACGAAAACATGTGTGCAGGTAGCTAGGTCCTTGTAGATGAATGGACGAGCCGTGGTTCTAGCGTCGCGCCGCGCCGGTGCGAGTGACGTCATCGTGAGGCTTAGGCGACGTACAAAATCTTCTTCACTCATGTTCGTCGCAGGAGCAGGGACGAAAAAATCTGATGGGACGCGTAGTGTAGACCCATACGTCATGAGCGCTGGACTGTAGTTATTATCTTCACGCAGCGCTGTGCGCAGACCCAGAAGCACTGTAGGTATTTCTTCGCTCCAGTTAGTTGTCGCGCCTCGTGCCATGAGTGCAGCTTTGAGCGTACGATGCCATCGTTCAATTTGCCCGTTCGCTTGCGGATGGTAGGCAGTAGTGCGTATTCTCGTAATGCCAAACTTCTTCATTAGCGAGTCAAACAGTGAGGACTCAAACTGCCTGCCTTGGTCTGTTGATATGCGTAATGGGCATCCAAATCTTGCGATCCAGTTGTCGTACAGTGCTTTGGTGACAACTTCCGCTGTTATTTCACGTACTGGTACCGCTTCAGGCCACTTTGTGAATCTGTCGATCATCGTTACGCAATATCGGAAGTCGTATGATAGACGGAGCGGACCGACTATGTCGATGTGCACGTGTTCGAAGCGCTGGGACGGTGGAAAATTCCCCAACGGTGTGACGACATGTCGGTGTACTTTTGCTCGTTGACAGCTGACGCAATTCTTGGTCCAGGAGTTGACATCTTTGTTAATTGATGGCCAAAAGAATTTAGATGTCATTTGCTTCCTCGTAGCCCTGATACCGGAATGGCATAGATCGTGCTGCGCTTTGAATGCTGCGTAACGAAATGCCGGAGGTAAGTATGGGCGGGGCGATGTGGTTGAAAGCTCGCACGTGATTGGTCGCTGTATATCCGGAATGTTGATGTCAACAAACTTCAAGTTTGACTGCGATCTCAATTTTTTCAGCTCTTCATCGAATTGCTGATCTTGTGACAACTTGTCGTAATCGAGGCATGACTGACAATTTATTTCTTCTAATCGTGACAGTGCGTCGGCAACTGAGTTGTCCGCTCCTTTCACGTAGACGATGTTGGTGCAAAACTGACTGACGAAATGTAGTTGACGCTCTCGTCTCGGTGTATCACTGCTACTTTGCGGTCTTGAGAGCGCGTAGGATAGTGGCTTGTGGTCCGTGTAGACGGTGACGTCACAGCCTTCGATGAGTCTTCTAAAATGCTTGACAGCCATGTATATCGCTAACAACTCGCGATCATACACGCTGTAACGGCGTTGTGTATCACTCATAGCTTTGGAATAAAAGGCTAGCGGTTTCCAAACATCTTTCTCTCGCTGCTGTAGTACTGCACCGATGCTGTGGTCTGAGGCGTCAGTCATGATGCAGAGCGGGGCGCCGGCGATAGGGTGCGTGAGTGTCATAGCTTCCAAAATGCTTTGACGGCACTTTTGAAAAGCTTGTTCAGCGGTCGGTGTCCAGTCAATCGGCGTCTTGTCATTCTTCTTTAAGTTATGCAGATATTTGTTCAGTTCTTTCTGCATGTCAGCTTGATGTGGTAAACAATCCCTGTAGAAGTTTAGCATCCCAAGGAAACGACGCAGCTCAATGATCGTCTTCGGTTGAGGGTAGTTTGAAATAACTTGCGTGCGCTCTGGTGTTGGTTTTATTCCATTCGTTGTTACTTCATACCCGAGAAAGTTGATTCTCGTCTTTGCAAACTCGCATTTTTCAACGTTGAGCGTAACACCATATCTGTTCAGGCGCTCGAGTATTTGATGTAGAAGGATTTTATGATTGTCTTCGTCTTCCGTGTATACGAGGATGTCGTCAACAAAGGAGTAGCAACCTTCTATGCCGCGTAGTACTTCATGCATGAATCGCTGGAAAGTCTGACTTGCGTTGCGTAATCCGAAGGTCATGCAGTTGAACTCAAATAGGCCGAAGGGTGTTATGATTGCTGTCTTCTTAGCATCTTCTTTACTAATGGGTATTCTATAGTAAGCCATTCTCAGGTCCAGTTTCGAAAAGATCTTCTTGGTATGCAGCTGATAAGTGAAATCTTGTAAACGTGGGATTGGATATCTGTCTGGTAACGTAACGGCGTTAAGGCGTCTGTAATCACCACAAACTCGCAGGCTTCCATCTTTTTTCTTCACCACGTGGAGAGGACTGGCCCATGGGCTTTTTGAAGGTTGGCAAATTCCCATTTCCATCATTCGCTCGAACTCTTCTTTAGCCGCTTTGTATTTATCAGGGGGGAGGGGACGCGCTCGTGCATAGATGGGCGGTCCCGTCGTCTCAATGTGATGCACAACGTCATGCTTTGCAGGGGTTTTCAGTGACATCGGGCGAAGGAGATCTGGATACTGGTTCAAAATATCTTGATATATCTGATTCTTGCCGAGCATGTAAACCGTTTCCTGGGTTGATGAGATTTCCACGGCGATTACCGACAGATCGGTAATTTGGTCGATGAGCTTCTTATGATGCAGGTCGACCAGCAATTTGTAGTGTCGGAGAAAGTCCGCACCGAGAATGGATGTTTTCACGTCAGCAATCACGAATTTCCAACGAAAACGTCTTCGGAGACCGAAATCCAGTTGTAAATCTTTCTCACCATAAGTTTCGATTGGTGAACTGTTTGCGGCGTAAAGTTTGTAGGCGCTTGGTGTACATTTTTTCTTATGAATCGGAGTGGCGGCCAGAACGGAGATATCAGCACCGGTGTCTACGAGGAAACGATGTGAATTGTTGCGTTCGTAAACACACAGGCGATTACTTGCCGTTGTAACACCGACGTCCGCCACCGTCGATGTTTTTCTTAGTTTTCCTGTTTCTGTTGGTTCCTTTTTGCACATGGTGACACACAGCGTCTTGCTCGGTCACCAAACATGTAGTGGTATATACAGACTCGGTTTGCATCGTTCTGGTATCTTGCTGACTTCGATCTTGAACGGGAACGAAAAGGCCGACGATAACGTTGTCTACCACGGTCTCGGAGTTCGGATATTTCCAGTGACAGCTTTTCTATTTGCTTTGAGAGTACTTGTATTTGTGCTGACATGACATGCTGACTGGCTGCTTCGGTATCCGGTTGAGACGTTGAAACCGCTGCAATGTTGCTGCCTTCCGTATATTCCATCATCTTGTCCGCCATTGCGGCTAACATATCAAGTGATGAATCTGTATTCACCGACAGTACTACCCGAACTTGCGCGGGTAGGTGATTTATCCATTCGATTTTTATTCCGTCTTCCGTGATCATATTTCCACCAAGTTCACGCATGCGCCTGAGAAGTTGCGATGGCTTTTGGTTTCCTAACTCCAGACCACTGATGAGGTTTTTGAAGTTTTTAACCTCGGAATCTTCGTAAACGGAGATCAGGCGCTGTTTTAGCGCTGCATATTTTCCACTTTCTGGTGGTTTAACCAAAATATCCGTAAGATGACGCAGATCTGTCGTTTGTAATTGCCCAAGAACGTAGCGGTATTTGTTTTCATCACTGGTTTTCTGCGGGTCCACTATTGCTTCAAACTGAATGAACCACATACGGGGATATTCACGCCAGAATGGAAGTAGCCGCGACTGCACGGAGATAGCTGCAAGGTCAGAAGGCGCACTAGCACTTTTTTCTTCCATACTTCAATCGTCGGGGTCACCAAATGTAGCAGTGTCAGGGTTTATAAATGAAACCAAATTGGAAAATTGATGAACTGAATATTATATTCCACTAAAGTTACACAGTTGACAGCTGACAGTTGAGAACAGTTGAGAACGAGTGTTCGTGCGGCGCGCTAGTCTATGCGCAGGCACTCACAAGCATAATAATAATGTTTATTTACACAATTATGATTAAGTGCATTGACGCAGTATTTCATTGAGTGCATCACAAATACATTCACAGATGCCATTCTAATATGCCTTACCATATGTTTCACTAGCTGACCCGCGCGGCTTCGTCTGCGCGAAATTTTCCCCGTTTTTGCAAAAAAAAATATTAATGCTCCGCTCGTATTGGTCTTAACGTGATATTATCATCATCATCTGCCTAGCCTTTTCTCAAACTATGTTGGGGTCGGCTTCCAGCCTAACCGGATGCTGCTGAGTACCAGTATTTTACATGAAGCGACTGCCTAAATGACCTCCACAACCCAGTAACTGGGTAATACGATACCCCTTGGTAAAACTGGATGACAGACTTTTGGCTTCTGACTAGTCGTAACGACTGTCAAAGATCTGCAAATGACAGCCATGGTCTTAGAGTGATATTATATACCCTAATCCAGGAAGGATTAGGGTATAAGCCCTAAGCCTTAAGCCTTCCTCGATAAATGGGCTAACAAACATGAAGATGTTTTTAATTCGAACCAATAGTTCCTGAGATTAGCGTGTTCAACCAAACAAACAAACACTTCACATTTCACTTTATAATATTAGTACAGATTTGTGAATAAGATTTGTCCCATTAAATTAAACATTTAGCTTTAACACATGTTCCAGAGATTGTTTAAAGTGACATTTATGAGGTAATTAGATTTTAGAATATTTTAAACATATTGCTCAGCTGGCAAATATTATTGTCATTTGTTTCCTACAAAACTACAATACCTGCATGTTCAAAATGTATGGAACAGCTGTTTTTTTTTAATAGCCGATGAAAAAAATTTATTATCCGTATGTCGGGATTTCACTTCGGGAAGATAGGATGGCGCAAGGGTGACGACACATATTGCATCCCACACCAAAGGCTGACCCAACCTCCAAGACATTATGGTCTTAATGCCTTGCCTTTGTCTAAACTAATATTATAAAGAGGAAAGATTAGATTGTTTGTTTGTTAAAATTAATTAACTCAAAAACTACTCGACCGATTTAAAAAATTCTTTCGCCATTTTTTATTATTATTATTTATTTATTAAACAATTTTATTACAAACTTTCATTTAAAAACTACGCCCCACAAAACCGTTTTCACGGTTTGTCTGTGGGAACGGAATTGGATAGATACTTCGTTACCGAGTAACATGGGCATATTTTACCACAATTTTTGCGGACGAAGCCGCAGGCGAACTGCTAGTAACTTATAAAATCTTTATTAATAAATTCATTTGAATGAAAATTTAGTATGCGTCTGTATCTTTATTTTATTATTTACCAAACAACTCATCTTTTGGCGACGCAACCATATTCTGCAGAATCTCACTGTCAAGTTCATTTCTGCGAGAAACTTGAATTGAAAACAGAGAGAGTTTTGGCACAAAAACTGACGTTTTACAGCGTTCACAATGAATGAAGTGAGTGAACAATAATACGTTTTTACAGAACAGCTGGGCTAACAGCTGGAATACCCGGCCTGTTGTATAATTACTGTAAATCATAATTTACTACACTCGCGAGCAACCAAATCGACTCAAGCCTAGACGGCGCACATATACATTGATTTTCCTAAAACGATAAATGGTAATTACAAAAGTGATATGTCATTCGAAAGCTGAAGAATTAGGCTTTCAATTAACATCAATACCTTAAAAAAAAAACTAAGCGCTGATTTATTGACACATTTTAATTGGCCGTCAGCGTAAATTACCTCTTTAGGAATCCACGACTTGCGCTACCTGCTCCCGCTATAAAACCCCCCCACTTCCGGTTTATCTTATCAGTTGCTTGTTACAAGTTGACCGGTACACATCTCCATAAATTGCATTCCTTGTTTTCGCTAACCCATGGATACCACACCAGAAGAAGCCGCTCAAGTTGTTGCCTTGTTGCAACAAGGGTTAAGTCAGCGAGCAATCGCTGCCCAGCTCCACTTGAGCCAGTCTTCTGTATCCCGAGTATACAGACGGTTCCAAGAGACTGGTGCCTTCAATCGGAGACCAAGAACGAGCCGCCACCGGTGCACATCAGAGAGAGACGACCGCTTCATTGTCTCAACCTCGCTGCGCAATCGACACCTTACGGGCGTTGATGTGCAGCAAGAACTGAGACGTGTACGACAAGTGGCTGTCAGCGAGTGGACAGTGAGAAGACGCTTGAAGGAAGCCAACTTGACGCCAAAAAGACCTGCGACGGGCCCTAAGTTGACTGCAGGCCACCGACAAGCGCGCCTTCAATTTGCTCGAGAGCATCTCAATTGGAGCGTTGCGCAATGGCGATCGGTCCTGTTTACTGATGAGTGCAGAATGTGTCTGCATGGCAGTGACAGGAGAGGCCGAGTCTACAGGCGTCCGGGAGAACGATTTGCCCAATGTTGTTTCGCTGAAACAGTGGCATATGGCGGCGGTTCCTGCATGATGTGGGCTGGTATCTCTTTAGAGGGAAAAACCGAACTTGTTTTCGTGCCTGGGGGCGGCCGAGGAGGCGGGCTAACAGCTGATCGGTACATCACCGACATTCTACTGGATCATGTTGTGCCCTACGCAGGGTTTGTCGGTGAAGACTTCGTGTTAATGCACGACAATGCCCGCTGCCACACGGCACGAGTCACTCGACAGTTTCTGCAAGAGGTCGAATTACGCACGATGGACTGGCCTGCGCTCAGTCCTGACATGAATCCCATCGAGCACTTATGGGACGAGCTTAAAAGAAGAGTTCGGGCCAGAAATCCAGTCCCTTCAAGCGTAGACGAGCTAAAGACAGCATTATTAGAGGAGTGGGACGGCATTCCTCAAGAAAATGTCAAAAAATTGATAAGGTCCATGAAAAACAGACTGCGGGATGTAATTAGGGCTAGAGGGGGCAATACGAAATACTGATTTAAATAAAATAATTTTATTTTTAATTTTTTTTTGTTTAATTTGTCAAATACGAGACACATACCCTTTTTCCTAAATTCCCGTTTTTCCTACTCTTGCATTCAGACATCATTTATTTCAAAAATGATGGATGGATTTCAATGACAATGATATCAAATTAAAGCTGACATCTTAAGCTTTCGAATGACATATCATTTTAATAATTTCCATTCATGATTTTAGTTGTATCAATGTATGTGTGCGCCGACAAGGCTTGAGTCGATTTGGTTGCTCGCGAGTGTAGTTGCGGGGATCCACTGGATGCGAGTAGCACGGGACCGGTCAATGTGGCGACACTTGGGGGAGGCCTATGTCCAGCAGCAGACGTCTATCGGCTTAAATGATGATGATGATGATACTTTACAACACTGACGTAAATCTTTACGAATTTTATCAATGCGAAAGTAACCCTCGTGTGTCTAGTTACATGTCATTATCATCATCTCATTATCCGGATGGAGCTGAATACCAGTTATTTACATGGAGCCTGTCTGACCTCCACAACCCAGTTAGTACTGGGTAATACGATTCCCCTTGGTAAGACTGGTTGTCTGCTACCTTATCGACTAAAGGATCTAGTTGAAATTTGGAACACAGGTAGACCATGTCTTGGGTAAACACATAGGATATTCTTGATGTGAGTTCCCGTGGGATAAGTTCCCTGCCATGCCAAGCAGGTGAGGTCGTGACGACGTAATTCTTTGGCTATTCGTTAACTTCGTCTGCTTATTTTTAAAGTCTGTCATTAGAAGGAAGTGCAAAAAATATCCGATACAATATTGATTTAATACCACTCTTAGCTCAATTTTTAGGGTTCCGTACCCAAAGGGACAAACGGGACCCTATTACTGAGACTTCGTTGTCCGTCCGTCCGTCCGTCTGTCACCAAGCTGTATCTTATGAACCGTGATAGTTAGCCAGTTGAAATTTCTACAGATTATGTATTTCAGTTGATTATGTATTTGTATTGCTGCTATATACAAGGTGTTGTTTTGCAACCTCGTCAAATTCTAGGAGGTAACTATGCAAATGATTCTCGACCCGAATCAATAATAAAATAAGTAGGTAATTTTCTTTTTTTTATTTATTTACTGAAATCGGTAACTGTGAACCACCTGTGTTTTGAACACGGGCCGTCTGATTCCCGCCTTATAACGTCGCTTACACACAAACAAAAAACCTCAAACGTTTTTTCGATAATTTTATAATCCCTAAACCACGTTAAGGGGGTTATTCTGAAATATTGTCAAACTTAAACAACAAAAAAACGCAGTGTTTTTTAATAATTTACTAGGTACCGTAATTTATATTGATTATTTATGTCTTTTGTGACAACATCCTGAATTTTGACGAGGATGCAAAACAACACCTTGTATAACAACAAATACTAAAAACAGAATAAAACAAATATTTAAGGGGGGCTCCCATACAAAAAAGTAACTTTTTTGCACGTTTTTAGGGTTCCGTAGCCAAATGGCAAAAACGGAACCCTTATTGATTCGTCATGTCTGTCTGTCTGTCTGTCTGTCTGTCCGTCCGTCCGTATGTCACAGCCACTTTTTTCCGAAACTATAAGAACTATAGTGTTGA
The DNA here is from genome assembly GCA_949152445.1 of Cerastis rubricosa. Taxonomy (NCBI): domain Eukaryota; kingdom Metazoa; phylum Arthropoda; class Insecta; order Lepidoptera; family Noctuidae; genus Cerastis; species Cerastis rubricosa. The sequence goes on from OX424549.1 coordinate 13,793,145, forward strand.
AACTTGGTAAGTAGATGTATTCTGTGAACCGCATTAAGATTTTCACACAAAAATAGAAAAAAATCATAGATTTTGGGGTTCCCCATACATAGAACTGAAAACCAAATTTTTTTTTTAAATCATACCCATACGTGTGGGATATCTATGGATAGGTCTTCAAAAATGATACTGAGGTATCTAAAATCATTTTTTTCTAAACTGAATAGTTTGCGCTAGAGCCACTTCCAAAGTGGTAAAATGTGTGTCCCCCCCCCCTCTAATTTCTAAAGTAAGAGTAGGAAAATTCTGAAAATATTGTGGATTGTAAAAAAAACTATCAACGAAAATTGGTTTCAATAAGATATGATGTTTAGTTTTTGAGATATGGGACTTTTTCATCAAACTGCAGCAGTAACTTTGTTTTTCATTAAAATACCATGAAAAACCAATTTAGTTTTGCGGTTGAGTGGAAGTTTACTAACTAATACTACTAAATAATGAATGACAGTTCAAAATATTGTTTGGGGCTATGGAACCCTGTGTGCGAGTAAGACTCGCACTTGGCCGGTTTTTTTATAAATAATGGTACGGAACCCTTCGTGCGCGAGTCCGACTCGCACTTTTTTATAAACCATCATCATCTGCAAAGCGTTTTCCCAACTATGTTGGGGACCGCTAGGGGTTTTGCTAGGGAGTTTTTTCAGTACTAATAATAATATTAATGTTTGAAAGTCAGTATTTTTAATTTGGACAGTCGTTCTAACTTCGATGATGAGTGAGGAACAGGTTAAAAATAATTTAATTGTTTATGTTACTTTTTGTGTACTGTAGAAATATTTCGACACAAATGTATTTTTGATATGAAATAAATAACTTGAACTTGAACTCCGCTTCCAGTCTAACCGGTTACAGCTGAGTACTTTTATTTTACACAAGCACTTCACCCGCGACTTCGTCCGCAAAAATTGTGATAGCTTGAAAATATAATATAGCCTATGTTGCTCGGTAAAGATATAGCTTTCTAATGGTAAAAGAATTTTTAAAACCGGTCGTGTAGTTTTTTATTTTAATCGTAACAAACTAACAATCAAATCATTCCTCGTTAAAAATATTTAATTTACATGGAGCGATAGCCTATCTAACCTCCACAATCCAGTTAGTACTGGGTAATACCAATAACCTTATTTTAAATGGCAAACAGGAGTCATTAGCAAGCGAATTGCATAAATCTCAGCATGGTGCCACGCTATGTGTGGCTTTTACATAATGACATTCTGCCATGACTTAATTTCCAATACGAGATGTCAGACGAAACGCCGCCATGCGCGGCAAAAATCTAGGCCGGAAGCCTGCTAAGGAAACACGTATGAATGGGAATTCCGGACCGTCTGTCTGTCTGCCATTATGTGATTAAGCTGACGTCACACTCAACTGGTTTATTTATTTGCTGATTACTTGAAGAAACTCTGTAAATATATGTTTGTGGAGGTCGGATCATACACAGTTCATGCTCCATATAAAATTCGGACATTCATACTGCAAGCTGATCCCAACATTGCATAGTTGGGAAAAGGCTAGGCAGATGATGACTTGAAACTGTATAATTATCTATATGTATAGGTACATTCTCTGCCTACTCTGAATATATGGTAACCGTTGTGCATCCCTGTCCCGTCGCTGTCCGTGAATGGGTGACCAAAATTACATACCGAGTTTCCTCCGTGCCTCAGAAAGCACGTTGAGCCGTTGGTCCCAGCTGTCATTTATAGATCTTTGACAGTCTTTACGAGTAGTCAGAAGCCAAAAAGCCTGTCATCCAGTCTTATCAAGAGGTATCGTATTACACAGTTACTGGGTTGTGGAGGTCAAATAGACGGTCGCTTCATGTAAAATACTGGTAGTCAGCTGCATCTGGTTAGACTGGAAGCCGACCCTAAGATAGTTTGGGAAAGGCTAGGCAGATAATGATTATCATGTTAGAGCATTGATACTTAAGTATGGGAGGACAGCGTAGGCCCAACAATAAGTCGTTACTTAGTACACAAAAAATCATACTATAATAAATAATCATAAGATAATACAACGGACGCTGTCACTCATTAAGTCATGATGCACGTAAACAAGTTTCAAATTTATTTTAGAGCGCAACAAAGCACTACACTACACTGCAATTATTTACATTGTATGATTCATGCTCTGACGTCGTGTTTACCTCGAGTTGCAACGTTTTGTGAGCTTCTGAAGTAAACTGACCTGTCTGGAGTTAGTTTGTATACCAAACTGCAGTTGTTATGTTTTTGTAAGAGATTTAAAAACAATATAAAATTTTGGCTGATAAGGTCAGCCTTCAGTCCGCGAGACAAAAGATCCGCCGAATTTTCAACTGTCATTGAACTTATATTTAAATTATATTCAGTTTATACAGTCCACTGCATTTTAAGACCCAATTAGGTCCCTAACAGGATGGGTGATCACCTATTCATGCCGAGTTTCCTCCGTGACTCGGAAAGCACGTTAAGCCGTTGGTCCCGGCTGCCATTTGTAGACCTTTGACAATCGTTACGAGTAGTCAGAAGTCAAAAGTCTGACATCCAGTCTTACCAAGATATATCGTATTACCCAGTTAATAATGGGTTGTGAAGGTCAGATAGGCAGTCGCTTCATGTAAAATACTTGTACTTGGCTTTTATAATTTAGCCACGAGCTCAACGACCATTTTCATAAAATTCTACGGTTTTCATAAAATAATTCGTTCTACGCCTTTTGTTTTTAGTTCACTAAATATTGATTATGTCAATATTTGGTACTATTCCAAATACACCCGTATGACGCTATTACAAATCCTATATTTATTTATCAATGAACACGAGGTAACAATAAATGTTGCAACTATTTACTGAACAAGAATAAATATGTGTTTTGTGTGTACATAAATAAATAAATATCATTGTTTACCATTGAAACACCATACCATATCAATGAACGTGTACGAATTTGCCTGCTACTTCGCAAACATGGATTTAGGTATATTTAGGTGTATATTTATTCTACGGAAACGTAAGTACTACCGAGATAAAAAAAATCCTATGTGTAATCCACGTTTTCAACTACCCGTGTGCCAAATTTCATCTAAATCCGTTTAGTAGTTTTCGCATGAAAGAGTAACAAACATCCATCCTCACAAACTTTCGCATTTATAATACTGGCAGGAAGTTATAATTTTATGACCTAAGTTATAAGGTTGAAAATCAACAAAGTGGTCAACCGTCAGTGAACTTAGTAGTACATAAAGGGTGTGATAATAGTCATTAAGAAAATCGAAAAAAAAAAAGATTTTTTTTATATTTTTCATCGGTGGTTAGGGGTAGGAGGAACAGGGTGTAAAGTTCCTCAATACTCCATTGAAAAGGGAGGATCCTCCGACCAGACAGGTATTGTGTCTGGTGGGCAACTGTCCGGCAGTTGTTGTCGGGTTTCTCTATATAGTCTCAAGTCGTTGTAAACTTTGCTTGCGAGACGTAGGAAATGGATGTCAGTTCTTCCATCGTGTCATAGATGGCGCTGTAGTACAATTTGTATTAAGTTGCTTTTTGTAGGTCGCTACAATTAAAAAAAAAACTACTGTTTCACAGAAAAGTGCAATACCTATAGGTCAAAATGTATGAAACGGCAATGTTATACTAACGGACGAAGAATAAAATATTCGAAATCAGTATCTACATTGCTAACCTACTATTTACCAACACAGAGTTATCTGCTATGATTTGCATTCAGAAACACAACAATACTGTCAGTTCTGCAGTCTGTGTATTGTAAACAGTGGGTCAGTGAATCTCGCACACCCTATATATCTATTCATGACTTATGGGTTCGGTCAGTTAACGTGAATGCTAGGTTATTCTGGATTAACTGGTATTCGGCTGCATTCGGTCAGACTGGAAGCCGACCCCAAAATAGTTGGGAAAAGGCTAGGCAGATGATGATGCATTTTTTCTTCGGACGGTTCTCTTTAAGTCATCATCATCAGCCTATAATGTTCCCACTGCTGGGACGCAGGCCTCGTCTCTATGAGAGGGAGTTGGCTGTAATCCACCACGCAGGCCCAGTGCGGGTTGGTAGATGTCACATGTCTTCGATTTTTTAGTTCTAGGACGGTTTCATCACAATATTTTCCTTCACCGTTTTTGAAGGCATCGGTGTTGAAATAAATTACACAAAGTAGTGCGCCTGTCTGGGTTCAAACCCACGGTTTACTGCTCGTAAGTCGGGGCTGCCACCACTGGGCCACCGCTGCTCACACTTGAAGTGTGTCGAACGAATAACAGAATTAACAAAAAGTAAGACAAATTTTCGCAAACATCACATTATTCTCTATGTACCGATTCTAGCTAATGTAGATCGTACGTTAACGTAAACAATCCGCTGCATCCGATTAGACTGGAAGCAACCACGTTGGGGTCGCCCAACGTGGTTGGAGAAAGGCTGGGCAGATGATGATTTCTGTAGGTCCAATACACCCGAATTTTTAACCTGATAGCAGAGGATATTAGAGATCGATGACCGTCGTTCTAATTTTATTATTGATGGAACATCGTGATTATTTAGAAAAAAGACTACGCAGGAACCGATGAGTGACGAGCAATTATTTTAGCATAAAATAATAGTAATCTAAACTTCGACTGAACTTTTTATTTTAACCCCATTTTATAGATCAATGAAAAACCTTTTTATTTCATCAAAACTGTATCAATAAACAGTAATTTCCTTTATGCCAATGTATCTCAAAGTATTTTACGAAGCAGTAAAATATATTAGAAATCGTCATTTTTTCTTTTGAGCCAAAAACAACATTGTTAACAGCTTGGTCCGTCTGTGCGTTTATTTTTACAAAGAGTTTATAAAACGGAGGATTTTAAATGAAGAAACGAAGTAAATAATCGTTTCGTGCCTTTTTTATATGGCTGTAATAAAACTACGTCAAATTCTAAACGTGTTTCGAAAGAAAAAAAATAGAAACAGAAAATATTGACATATCGCCGGGTTAAAGGCAAAACCAACTATCTGCGATTTTTTGAGATTTTCACTTTAATATACCATTCGAATCGGAATTAAATTCTTTACCTAATGGTAAAACCAACTAAACCACAAGACTTACCGTTCCCGAGTTACCGAATGTAAAAACAGATTATATGGATGGGAAGTGTATCTTTAGAGAATTAAAAACCATTAATTCGTAATAATTTCTCCGCAATATTTCGAAATATAGATGCAAAAAATACCAAACTTTTTTAGTGGTTTTTAGTCCTACAATAATGTCAAACGAAGGTCTTAGTCACTAATGGTAAAAAATAATATTTATGATTAGCACCTTTTTGTTCTCGAACATTTAAACTAAATAAATATTATATAATTATAGACGATTTTGGCATTCGGTTTTCGGTATCTTTTTAGCGAATTGCCTAGAAGCAAAACCAATTAACTTATTATAGTTGGTAGTTCCCCGTGCTCCTGCTGTCACCCTCCTGCTCTTTACGGGGATTTAGTCGAATCTTGCGCAGCGAACGGCGAGGTCTTTATGGTGTTTTTTTCGGATTCTTGGGTTTTTTACTGTGTATGTTCTGTGTGTTTGCTGAGGAAACTGATTGTTGAAGAATCAGAACCGACAACAAAAAAAGGAGAGCTGATGGTCTCCCTTACATAAATGCAAAGAAATATAGACCGGCGAAAGTGCCAAAGGCGACTGCTCGAGAATCGATGGGATGAAGTCGAGATGGGAAAAAGTCGAGATGCGATGGGATTTTATTCTCGAGATTGTGATCCGCGAGGACGGCATGAGCCCCAAAACATATCAAATCTTTCCCTACGTTGGAAAGCCATTATGTGTGCAATGATCAGCATTCATCCGCATTGTTTGTGGAGGAGAGTGAGAAGGCGACCTTTAAGCCCATGTCGGAGGCTTCATATCGAAATATATTTGCACCGAATTCAACTTCACGTTTTTTGTTCCCAAATAAGAACAGTGTATTTTGTGCACCAAGTAACGTCGTTTGGATACCATATAGAAAACTAAAATTGAAGAAGAGTATAAACAGCACATTAGTTGAGAAACAAAGAGACAAGGAGAGAGCAGAAAAAGTAACGAACTTCACTTCGGCATCCTTTGATTTGCAGGCAATTTTACAAATCCTTAGTTGAGATGTAGGTCTTTTGTATTGTTGCAGAAAACTTTACACTTTACATCCTGACAATTTATGAAAGCGCTTTTCCAAATGAAGCATTTTGTTATGCGTGGACGGAAATTAATAGCAAGAAAGGAAGCTCTGAGATTGGATCGATAATTTTACATTACTTAAGCGAAATCCCAGATCATATCGACGAGGTTTCGTTATTTTCAGACACTTGTGGTGGACAAAACAAGAACCAATATGTGGCCGCTGTTTTGTTTATATTTTGTTATATGGCTGTCCATAAAATTTACCACATAAAATTGATTGAGCACAAATTTTTAGAATCGGGTCATTCACACATGGAGGTCGATTCTATCTATGCACAGCAGCATTGAATCGGCCCAAATCACTCAAACATAATACTCAATAACAGAGTGGTTGAATATTCTTCGACAGGCCCGATCATCAAAAAATAGGATCGCACTAAAAAACCCTATCATGTAAAAGAAATGAAGTACACTGACTTCAATGATCTTAAGAGACTAGCCAAAAGTATGATGATTGCTAAAGCAAGAACCAGTAACGGACAACGTGTCAGGTGGCTTAAAATAAAGAGAATGCGAAGAATTAAAAGCGAATCAAAAAAAAATATACGACATGTCTGATTTTTTTTTTTATATAGATCTCGGAATTGAGGAAACGTTTTTGGAATCACAGTTAATAGCACAAGACCAAAGCCCCTCAAAGAATTGTCATCGTTACGGTATGCAACTCCAGTCTAAGCATGTCAAGCCAGTTCAAAAAGTTGTCACTGAACCACCACCACAAGCCACAAATGACACATGTTTTCCACAGATACTGTACCCGTTATGTTTGGAACCATTTTGCATATCAAAAGCCAAAAAAGCCGATCTATTGAAAATGTGAAAAAGGAGTAAAAGGGACACTGAGGGATACTGGGTAAAGAAAACGAAATTCTATTTTGTCCGTCAGACAGATAATACAAAAATATTAGACATGTATTTTTTGTTTCATCAAAATATCAAAAAAATCACTTAGTTAAAACTCATTGAAGTTGGAGAGTGGGGGCTCACTACGTCACAAGTAGGCATAAAATCACTTACAAGTGGAGTCATGCGCCATTTCAACTCAATTTAATATCTCCGTAATTTTATGACCACGTGTCCAATACTTTTCAATAATCTACCCGACGGACATAAAAAATTGTGATCATCCCCTATTCCCGACGAATATCATGGATGGTTCCAAAGTTTAAGAGCTGATGGCCAAAAAGTGGATCGTATGTGCCTAATGTTACGGTTTCTGAAGAATCAGACCCAGATGACTGAGTTATATATTTTTTACAATTATTTTTTAATGGCCAATTAGATTGTTTAGATTACGAAACTTTTATGTTATACAAGGTCAAAAAACAGTAAAATAATGAATGCTTCTTCTTGTTACCTGTCAGTTTTATTTTCTGAGTGCTTTCTTGTACTGGCTGAGATGTTATAGAAGTAGTAGGTACATAATTAGAATGATTTAAGCAATACAAATCAGTAACTTGTAAAATTAGTACAATTTTGCATTCTACATTCAAAGACATCCATTAAGAAATAGAAAGGCAAAACCAACTATTTTTTCGTATTTTTTATAATAGTTTCGAAACGAATGTTTAGAAGACCAGCCTTACAAGAAAATTATCAAAACAATACTTTAACTTAAGTAAATTGAAAGTCTGATGGAAAAAGGACAATTACTTTTTCAGATATGATTGTATTTGTACTCTAAAGGCAAAACCAACTAAAATGGGGGGTTATAATTAATATTTTTTATTTTTTGTACAAATAACGTTAATTTATGTGTTTAGTATGTAACTGTTTTAAACATAGATAATTAAAGAACATGCTCTTACATTTGCGACGGACATAATTTTACTATTAGGGACTTCATTTTAATAGCAAACTTTCCAAATGTGTTCATGGAAAATTTTAAATTGTCTTTTTTGGACTAAATAATTGGTTTTGCCTTTAACCCGGCGATATACAGAATCATTCATGCATGAATTCTTGTAAAAGATTAAATACGAAAGCAAATAAATATCGAAAAAGGAAAATGAACGCAAAAGGAGCAGGTGCAAAATAGAAATTCCTAAAAAAAGTAAGATTGGTGCCTGTAAACGAAGGATAGAACTTTAGATGAAAAAGTACACAGACCTCCTTGGGGTTTCATTTACATACATTCGTTATTCGAAAAATAAACATGTCCATTTTAACACTTATTGGTTCAAGTGGAAGCGCCGGGGTAACTGAACTTAGAGGGCTGTACTGATGCTTTTAATGATTACTAGTTTTACCGAGCATGGGTTGCAATGCACGTTTTTCTACCTACCTTACGCAATCTACCTATCTACCATACCCACCCAACCTAGCTACCCTGCCTACCTACTCCGTATTTCGGCGTTTTTCACCCGGTCTTAGAGGGACAAAACCCAACATATTTAACAATGTTATCATCCCTATTTATTGGTTAACTTACGTATTTGAAGATAACTCTACTTTCCAGCAGAGTTATTTAGGTTCGATCTTCAAATAAGGTTAGTTAGGAATACCTAAACATATTTATGTAAGACATTCTGGTTTAATCGAAGTTATTTCTTGTCAAGTTATATCTACAGGATCCTCCGATCCTCCATCCATATGATTATCTTAAATAATACCAAAATAAATAAGCATATATACCCAACTATAAATTCCAAAAATCTACCCAAAATATCGAAAGGTCAAATTGGATTCTGCAAAATCCCTGAAGATTTGTAAATATGCGGGCATACCCTTCGGCTGTCAGACTGAGATTCAGTCTAGGATTTTTTTGTTTTATGTCCTAGAACAGACAAAAGATAAGAAAACAGAGTTATGTAGGCACAGGTTTTTTCCGAGATGTTACAAAAAGAATTATACTTTTCAAGAACTTTAGCTAGTAAAAATATATGAAAAAATCCAGTAATGACCTTTGACCTTCACCACTAGACATACAGCCCCCACTACCTTGTTGAATAAACCACATCTACCAAAACATGAGCTATTCCAAATGAGTGCTGGAAAACATACTAAAACGTCACTGTACCGAATAAACCAATAGAAAATGTTTTGACTACACCACAGACCACGGAATAGCTATGGCGGACTGGATATTGGAAATCAGATTTTGGCAGATAATTTAAATTGAAATATCAGTCGAAATCCGGTTGAGGACACCACGACTCACACTCAAGACACAAGTTGAGAATAGAAACGAAATTCAGTACGAATTTTATATGTTCTCATCACCATCATTTCAGCCGAAAGACGTCCACTGCTGGACATAGGCCTCCCCCAAGTGTACATAAAGGGGGTTTTGCCATAATCGCTACGGTTGGCAGGCGGGTTGGCGATCGCAGTACGGTTGTTACAAAAGCACAGAGAACGCTGCTGCCCATTCTCTGGAAAGTCCCTAAGTCGCCTCTTACGACACCCACGGGAAGATATGGGATGGTGCTATTCTTTTTGTTCTTTATGGTGTGGGTACCATACAGAACCGACACCATACAGACCACACATATTACACATATATTATACATATATATTATGTGTTCTACCGCCTCCAAAATCTACCGGCAATTCCGTGCTCTTTAGGTTATACAGTAAAACCAATGAAACTCACGTGCAAATAAAATAAAGAACGATAAAAATGGTGACAAGTACCCTTCGTGTCATACAGTAAAGGTTTCGGGAATATCTCACGATATTACGACACATTCATGGCGACGCTATAAAACTGCGATAGTTTTACCTTTGTAGTGGAGGTTACAGAGTTCTAAAAATTTATACCCTTAGGATTCACTCTATTCCTGGAGGAGCTCGTGGCTAAATAATAACAGCCGCCCAGGTCGATCTTTAAGGTTAAGCCGTGCTTGCCGCGGTTGGTCCGTGGATGGGTGACCATAATTACATTACCGAGTTTCCTCCGTGCCTCGAAAAGCACGATAAGCCGTTGGTCCCAGCTGTCATTTGTAGATCTTTGACAGTCGTTACGAGAAGTCAAAAGCCAAAAGTCTGACATCCAGTCTTACCAAGGGGTATCGCATTACCCAGTTACTGGGGTTTGGAGGTCAGATAGGCAGTCGCTTGATGTAAAATACTGGTACTGGGGGTAGTCCGGTGACAGCGCCGCGATATAGACGTGTACCGCTATCGCTAAGTTAAAAAAATAGTTTAAAAATATAAAAAAAGCCACAAAACAAGTCAAATTTCACCACATTTGGTTACTAAAGTGCGAACAATAGTGTAGTGCATCTAATCACACTAGAACAATCAAAATAGGCCAGTTAAAACTACAATTTATAGTGATAATTTTGCATAACATTAGAATCAGTTTTTGGAAACGCGGGTGTGTGCAAAATAAAAAACTAAAGTGTCACCAACCGTCGTTGACCGGAATCAGTTGAAATACCAACAGATAAGTTATTTCAACCATACGTGTAACGAAGGTGTGGCTAAGCGGCCCAAGCCGCCAGTCGAAATTTGGTGGAATCTATAAGTCGCAAGTTCGAGTCCAGCCATCTGCGCGACTTTTTGGGAGTCTACGTTGTTTGTATTTGCAAATAATAATGAATTTTCTAGAAAATATTACGTTCCGGCGAACCCGCACTCGATCTGAACCAAATGACGATGAAAGCGACATTATATCACAAACACTAAACTGTACGACAAATAGCTTACCTGACATGTCCGAAGACGAAGACGTTCCACAGATCAACATGTTAAAAGATGAAATCGCCAAACTAACATCTCAGCTGACTAGTGCACATAAAGAAATTGAATTATTATCACTAGAAAACAGTAACTTAAAGAAATTAAATGAAGAATATTATAAAAGAAACGACATGTATAAAAAAATTGTAAACAGTCCAGGGAATATTAAAGCGAAGACAATATTAATGACGCCCAAAAAAAATACGAAGACGAAACAAACACAGACTATACAGACACTGACTATTGAGAAAGACCACTCGTCATTACCTACGAAAACAAATATTACTAAAAGCATCAACAGCAACGTAAGCTCACCGAACCCAACTCCAACCACAACAACTGTGGAACAACCTTCCACAAAACACAAAATATGCCTGATAAGCAGCGAAACGTCTAACAGATTATATTCAATTGCCGAAAGAACGAATTTACTTAACTACGAAATCTGTCATTATCGGAAACCCACGTGCGGATTGCGGCAACTTCTTCACAAAATTGAAGGGAAAGTACAAGACTTTACGCACTCAGACTTTTGTGTCATTTACATTGGCGAGGAAGACTTTCGGAAAACACATAACTATTTAGAATTAGTCATGTTTGTACGAGAAAAGTTAATAGGATTGAGTCATACTAATTTTATAATTTGTTTACCAACGTTTAAGTATATGATAGATTCTAACATAATGTATAATAGCCGAGTAGAAACATTTAATAACCTCATTTACTTGGATATAAACACATGTAACTATGCGTATTTACTTGACTCGAATCTTCATCTATCTTATGACTATGATACTTACAGCAAACGCTATGGAACCTTAAATAACAGGGGTTTAAATATAGTTATATCAGATCTACAAGACCTGATTCTTGGCTTAAGCAACCTGAATGCTACGCACTCGGAAGTGAACTGCCACCGCCAAAATCATAGTCAAGACGAATCCTCTAGTAGTTCACAACAACCAAATTCTCAGTTTTTTCGTTAATTACCTGAACATCTTACACCAGAACATAGCTGGTTTGATTAATAAATCCGATACTCTGACTGTAAAATTAGTAGAATTATTCAACAAGGGGACAAGTATAGATGTCCTCTGTGTTACAGAACATTTCATACAGACAGGTTATGAGGATCTATTGCATATTCCACATTTTTGTCCAGCTGCTTTCTTCTCTAGAAATACAAAGAGAGGAGGAACAGGTATTTTCGTAAGAGTAGGATTGCAGTTTAGAGAAATATCGGATATAGCAAAGCAATCAGTTTCAGGCATCTTTGAATGTTGCGCTGTAGAAATAATAGCTTATAAAATTATTATTATTTGTATTTATAGAATCCCAAAAAATAATTATGAAATATTTTATGATAAATTGGATTATATTTTAAATAAAGTTTGTCTGTCTTCAAATAAGAAAGTCGTTTTGTGTGGAGATTTTAATATCAATGTTTTGAAAAGAAACAACACAACATTAGAACTGGAATATTTTCTTATGAAGTACAATTTAAAACTAGCGCTTTATACTCCCACTAGGTTAAAAAGTCAAACCTGCATAGACAACTTTGCACACAATTTTCGAAAAGAATGTAAAGCTGAGGTTGTAGATTTGGTCCTTTCTGACCATACATCTCAAATACTCAAAGTACCAATAAACAAAACTTGCAAACTAAAATATTGGAAGACAAAAAAACGGGATATTTGCATGGAAAATTTAATTACCTTCAAAAGACATCTCAGCTCTCTATCATTTACGCTTGTATATAAAGCTAAGGATGCGAACGAAGCTTTTGACATTTTCATGGATGATTTCTCCCTTATGTACAGATTATGTTTTCCCGAGAAAATTGTAACCATTCCAACGTGTAAAAAATCGAAATGGATTTCTCACGGAATAAAAATATGCAGTAACAAGCAAAGACAGTTACTTTGGGCGTATCGATTAAAGCCAGACTCAAAAAATAAATTAGTCCTTAAAAACTACACCAAACTTTATAGAAAAATTATAAACTTAACACAAAAGGCACAAAATAATCATTTCATAAACACCGCCCAAAATAAATCGAAAGCTACCTGGCAAATAATAAATAAATCCAAATTTAGTTTGCCGCTGGAGCCTATAGCGTGCGTGAATAGAGACAATTTGACATTTACAGACCCCATGGACATTGCAAATGAGTTTAACGATTATTTTATTAATACAATTGAGAATAATATTAAAGCTGACATCACATCGAATAATACACATTTAATTAATAACACATTACATTCATTATTTATGCAACCCGTTACAGTTGACGACATAATAAAAATAATTTCCAACCTAAAAAATACAAATACTGTTGGGTACGATGGAGTTTCCACGAAAGTTTTGAAATTCACTAAAGAGCAGATAGCACCTCCATTAACTCATATAATTAACTTGTGCATAGCTGATGGCATATTTCCAGACAAGCTCAAAAAAATTATAATAAAACCTCTCTATAAAAAAGATGACAAAACTGATTTAAAAAATTACAGACCTATTGCAAAAATACCAACTATTTCAAAAATTATTGAGAAAGTTATCTTTAACTCTATATATGCCTATTTCGAAAAGTACAAACTATTTTGCAGAGAACAAAAGGGTTTCCGTAAGAACACTACGATTAATATGGCACTGTTTGACTTGTTAGCTAATGTCATGTCATCTGTCGATGGGAGAAATCCAGTCTGTGCAGTCTACACTGACATGACCAAGGCTTTCGACTGTGTGGACCATAAGATTCTGTTGCACAAATTACATAACTATGGTATAAGAGGGAATGTCTTAAAATTGATTGAATCATACCTAAGTGATAGGGTTCAATGCACAGAAATTTCTAGGATATGTCCAAAGAGCAAATTAGAAACCATATATGTATCAAAACCAAGACACGTAAAATATGGCGTCCCGCAAGGTAGTGTACTGGGTCCGCCACTTTTTTTGATTTACATAAATGATCTCCCGAAAGCAACAACCAACCAAATGGTTCTTTTTGCAGATGATAGTACAGCTGTAATTAAATGTAATGATCCAAATAATTATAAGAATGACATAAATAAGTGCTTAAACGACATAATAAATTGGTTAAATAATAATAATTTGATTATAAACCTGACTAAAACAAAAATCATGCATTTTTATCAACGATGCAAAAATCCAAACATTAACATTTCCTACAATGGCTGTGACATTGAAGAAGCTAATAAAGCTAAGTTTTTAGGCATAATAATTGACAACCAACTTACATGGAAGCCTCATGTTGAAGAATTATGTAAAAAACTGAGCAAATCCGCATATGCTCTATTTCAACTTTCGAAGAAAGTTAACAGTCAGGCTCTTTTAACAGCGTACCATGGACTAGTTGCCTCTGTATTGCGGTATGGCATTATTTTCTGGGGGCAGTCTACTGATAGGGAACTGGTATTTAGGTTGCAGAAGCGATGCATCAGGTCAATGTGCGGTCTTAAGACAACTGATAGCTGTGTTCCATATTTTAAATCATTGAAAATTTTAACTTTACCCTCTTTATTTATATTAGAAACGGCTTTGTTTGTGAAATGTAATCCACATTTATTTCAAAAACTATCAGAGGTCAGAAAAAATCCAATACGGACACAGTACGTCAATAAATTATGTCAAGTGAAGTGTAAAACCGCACTAATGCAAAAAAGTTTTTTTGGTATTGCCCCACGCATATATAATAGAGTACCTAATGTTTTAAAAAAACTTACATTATTTAAATTTAAAAGGGCGCTAACTGACATTTTAATTATGAAAAGCTATTACTTAATTGACGACTTTCTTAATGATGATTCACTGACTGATTGATATACTTACTGTTACGCTATAAACCTTCTGTTATTGGCTGAATTATAATATACCTACTGTTACTCAAATTGACATACCGTTATTCTAGTTGGCATAATTTTATTCCGTCTGACATTATTCATAGCAGTTTGTTTTTTTGTAACTTTGTCCAGGTTGTCATTTTTTATTGTAATTCCAATGACATTTTTTATTTTATTGTAATTCTAATGACATTTTCTTTTTTATTGTAATTCCAATGACATTTTTATTTTTTTAGTCTAATTCAAATGACATTTTTATTTTATTAGCTTTTTTGTAATTCATTGACATGCCACTTATTTTAAATTACAAACCTAATATTTGCATGCCCATGTGACGGTAAAATATGGAGGAGCTTATTGTAATCGAACATCTATGTACCTATTACCTATGTTTGCAAAGAAATAAATGATTTGATTTGATTTGATTTGATTTGATTTGATTTGTACTCAGCTGCATCCGGTTAGACTGGAAGCCGACACCAAGATAGTTTGGGAAAAGGCTAGGCAGATGATGATGACGATTCACTCTATTGCAATGGGCACAGTATTTTATAAATTTTACTCGTTAATCAATTTTACCAATATTATTAATTTTATAATTTTTACTTTTTGTATTTAAGTAACAATATAAGGCGATTGGAATTTCTGCAGAAAAAAAAAAAACTTTAAATATGTGTTTGTTTATGTTTTCGAGCGTATGGCACTCGTAGGCTGCAGCTGAAAATCAGCGTCAGGTGGTACACCTTGTGTTGCCATCTGGAATTATGCTGAGCTGAGGCCCTTTTTGCATTATTATTCTTGTTTGTTCATTTATTTTGTATAATTTTGAAGGTGTTTTTATTAATGCCAAATGAAAACAATTTTCTTTCTTTCTATTTAAAAAAAAATACGTTTTTATAAATAATGGTACCTACGGAACCCTTCGAGCGGGAGTCCGACTCGCACTTGGCCGGTTTTTTTTCGGTGGTCGTGGTATTGGCATGAGATGGGAGGTATGAGGAAAATGTAGTGAGGAAAGTTTTGAGTATTAATGGTTCTAAGAGTAGAGGAAGACCAAAGAAACAATGGATGGACTGTGTGAAGGATGATATGACAGGAAAGGGGATGTCTGAAGACACGGCCGAGCTCTCTCTTCTTCGTCTTATAATAGCGGCATAAGCTAATTTTTTTTCCTATTATTATTATGTACACAATATCAAAATGTCCTCGCGAACGACGTCGCGGCCAACAGCTAGTTATTAAATAAATGCTAGTTATGACTGGAAACTACGATCCGTGGATTTCTCCATTTGAAGTTGTGTAAAGAGAATAATCCTGGATACTGGTTTACCGCAGACTAAACCACAGTCTACCTATCTCTGCATTAGAAACTTTAGAAACTTATCCGTACCATACCTACTGTACTGTAGTATAAAGGACACTTTTAAAAAACCAACTTCTAAAAAGGGATTGGTTATGTATTTAGTCATGATCTTTTATTTTTGTGTTGTTCACCGATTTCTCCATCGTTACTGGTCCGATTTTTTATTTGGTAGAAGAACTTCGTGCAGTGGGCCCATATAAATTGTATTAACTAAGCTTCGGTACTTTTTGAGTTATTCTCCTTATTTACCTTATTATAACAGCTTCTAGTTACTATGTAAAAAAGAGAGAAACGTTGGCCCAGTGTGCAGCCCTGACTTACGAGCAGAAAGCCATGGGTTCGAACCCAGGCAGGCGCATTACTTTCTGTAATTTATTTCATCACCGCTGCACTCAAAAACGGTGAAGGAAAACATCGTGAGGAAACCGGCATGTCATAGAACTAAAAATTCGAAGACATGTGACTATCTACTAACCCGCACTGGGCCCGCGTGGTGGATTACAGCCCATTCCCTCTCATGGAGAGGAGGCATGCGTCCCAGCAGTGGGAACATTATATTCTGATGATGATGACTATGCGAAATTGATACTTGACAGGGATTTGTATGAGAGAGAGACCGCAGTAAAATAATAATATAAAATATAAAAACCTAAGTAAAAAAAAGTGGAAAATAATTTGAGTACCTTTAAAAATAAGTCTACTTTCAGAAGTCAGGTATTTTGTTTGACTTTTTTTGTTGTTTGACTTCTGAAACTAGACTTATTTTTTATTAACAAGAATATTGGTGAAACCAAGCTTCAAAAAAATCCAGTCACAGTTACTCAACAAAATCAAAGTTGTAAGGTGAAGTGGCAATGTTTTATAATCGCTATTAAAATACTCTGTTTATTGTTTCGTCGGCTAGTATTTACGACCGACACGATTCGGTAGCTTTTGAGGCCGGGTTTAATTTTATTCACGACGGCGGCCGGTAAAGTCTCGCACGCGATACTGATCGGTTCCAATCGATATGGCAGTTTGGTGTTTTTAGGTATCGAGTGCAATGTTTGGGTGTTTTGTTATGGGCTTAGGATATTTATTAATAAATACCATATATAGGGTGACTGGTAATTAGTGCCTGATATTTCAACACGATGTTTAAACAAATAAATAAATCTTTTCTTATTTTATCACGTGATAATACTCGTCATCATCATCATCATTTCAGTCCAAAAGACGTCCACTGCTGGACATAGGCCTCCCCCAAGTGTTGCCACATTGACATTTTGGGGGGTTTTGCCATAATCGCCACGCTTGGCAGGCGGGTTGGCGATCGCGGTACAGTTGTTACAAAAGCACAGAGAACGCTGCTGCCCATTCTCTGGAAAGTCCCTTAGTCGCCTCTTACGACACCCACGGGAAGATATGGGATAATATTCGTGATAACAAACAACTTTCCCAAAGAAACTTTTTTTAAACTCATTCACTTTTATTCGCTATACTGGGCATGTATCGCTTGATCTGTCGCCATGTGTACTGAGGAAAAATAAATTTACAAATTCGAATTAAAACAGCGTTTATTTTAAGAAGTATTACTTCAGTAAATTATTTTTAAGATCTATAAAACTAAAATGTCATCCTTGCAAACGCACATTGAATATCAAATGTCACCTGGAATTATGCCTGGAATGTCTTCCAGTCCAGACCAGACGTCATAGGCGGTCTGGAATGACATGGTGTTAAATTAAGAGTCAAATAGACATTTAATTAAATCTAAAATACCTACTCGTAAATATATTATTTAGAACTAGCGTTAACCCGTGGTATTGCCCGCGTGGAGGAAATTATACCTATATTTAGAAATCCATACAGGGTGTAACGGAAAGGGTAAATACATACTTAAGGGTGTGCTACAGACCATCAAACTGATCATGTTTCTCCATTGGACAAACATCCTAACCGCGAAAAAAATATCTGCTCCCCATACAAAATTTCAATACCTATTCGACGCAAATGTATGGGGCAGTCGATATTTTTTTCGCTGTTACGATATTTGTCCAATGGAGAAACATGTTTAGTTTGATGTATATACCCTTTCCGTTACACCCTGTATACTACTAATAATAAACCTAAAAGAGTTTGTTTGTTTGTTTGCTTGAACGCGTTAATCTCAAGAACTACTGATCCGATTTAAAAAATCTTTCAGTGTTAGATAGCCCTTTTATCGAGGAAGGCTATAGGCTATATATCATCACGCTACAACCAATAAAAGCGGAGCAGCAATGAAAAATGTTGCGAAAACGGGGAAAATGTGATGCAGACGAAGTTGCGCGGGACAACTAGTTTTATATATATAGGTCTAGTGGTCACAAGCGCGACTGCTGAGCATAAGATCCCGGGTACGATTCTCGGGTCGAGCAAAGTGTTATTGGGACTTTCTAGCAGGAATTTTTCAGTAGCAGCCGCGGAGTCTGGACTTGTGCCCGGTTGATGGCAATAGGCTCGCCCCCTATTACATGGGACTTAAACATAACTGACGAAATGTGGATGTACTATTAGGACCTCTGCCTAACCCTTCAGGGACTGCAGGCGTGATAGAATGTTTTTTTTTTTTTTTAATATGGAATGGATTTGTAAAGTTTTCTGTTCAATGTTATCTTTGGACATTGAGTCAGCACTCGGCCTGGCTCACGCGAGTCCAATGATTTGGTTGCATCTTACACGCATAGGACACATAGAGTTTTGTTTAATTGTGTCTGCAGAATATTTTGTAAATAAATCAGATTTGAATTTATGGCAATAAATTTATTTATTTATATTATTGTCAAGAAACATTTAAGTATTAAAATTAAATTGTTATTACAAACAAATAAAACTAAAACTTAATATTTACATAAACTAACTAAATATAAACTAACTTATAAACAACAGGACGTTTAGGCGTCAAAATACTCCTGCCCATCGCTGTCATCCGGAAACGTACCTAGAAGACTGGCAGCATTGCCACGTTGAATGGCAATACTAATTCTTTGCCCTAAGAAATAGCCAGCCCTCTGGTCTCGTGAAGTGAAATTTTATATTCTTGACCCTTCACTGTGGCCAAGACACCTTTAGCCATCTCTGATCAGTCTCGTGAGTCTGCGGGACTGGCAGTGAGTGTACCCTTCCCGAACCTGGTATTCCTATCTACTATCTGTTTATGGCAACCAAGGTCAAGGTCAAATCTATGTGCTAAAAATCTATAGAAATCCGTTTATTCGTTAATTGCAAAAAATAAATAACAGACAGACAAGGTTACATTTATTAAGTTAAAAGTGTATTTTTAGCAAAATGTCACCTCCGAAAATGCGTGTTAAATTCAAACGTCAGCTGCAGTCTTACGTCAAAGGACTTTGCTTCGCTTTGATCAAAATATAATCAGGTTAAAAAATGGCTGGCTGATTTCGCATTTATTTATACTAGCGACCCGACCTTTGCTTGGTATGGTTTTTACAACTGCATTTCTTTATAACATTGAAGTTTACCTAATCATATGAATGTCATCATCATCATCTGCCTAGCATTTTCCCAAATGTGCTGGAGTCGGCTTCAAATCTAACTGGATGCAGCTAAATACCAGTATTTCACATGGAGCGACTGCCTATCTGACTTCCACAACCCAGTTAGTACTGGGTAATTAGTATTACCTTTGATAAAACTGGTTTTTAGACTTTCAGGCCACTGACTACCTGTAACGAATGTCTAATATCTACAAATGGCAGCTGGAATTAACGCCATAACATGCTTTCTGAGGCCTGGACAAACCTCGGTATGATATGGATCCTGAATTTCCCTTTAATAATAGTGAAAACCGCATCGAAATGCATTGTGTAGATATCGTACAATAACTAAGTACTCCAACCCACTAACACGAAAACCGACTTAATTTTAGTTACCATATCTACTAATACCCTTCACAACTGGAACATTCTAAAAAATCAAACTGACAGATGTCATCAAAATTTGAATTGGAACGTCAGATGCATATTGACGTCATAGGCTGCAGTGACATCTCGACAAATTGCATGCAGACCTACTAGAGTCTTACAGTTCTTGCATAGATAATTTACTTCGGATTTACAGGACTATACATATCAAAATGTGCTTTATTGACGTTGGAATAAGGTAGCTGGTGGTTTGCTCTTTGGGTTGCTATCCGAGGTAAAATAGTTATGAAAGAACTGTATAATTAAAGATGCTTAAGATTTTAAGATTGCTTTATTAAAGGCGAACGTGTCTGGCTGCTCGGCTGAATTTAAATTTAAACACATAAACCCTATGACAGTTATTAAAGCTTTCCGGCAAATAAAAATCAAACAGACCGAAGATCTATGGGGAATGTCTATCAAAGTTTGTACATCCATAGTTGAGACGATAGCACCTTACTTAGCTTTAATTTTTAATTTGTGTGTGGACCAAGGAGTTTTCCCTGATTTAATGAAATACAGTAAAGTCATCCCTCTTTTCAAATCCGGAGACAGTAAAGATACTAATAATTATAGACCTGTATCCGTGTTGCCAGTTTTTAGCAAGGTGTTTGAAAAGGTAATGCTTAATCAAATGCTCAATCATTTTAACACCAACAAAATTTTGCACGATCAACAGTATGGTTTCACCAAGGGACGTTGTACGACTGACGCCGGTGTAACCTTATTCAAGCACATATTTACAGCGTGGGAAGAGTCCCAAGACGCTATAGGAATATTTTGTGACCTCTCGAAAGCATTTGATTGTGTAAATCACGACACATTACTTTTGAAACTTGAGCATTACGGACTAGGTAAACTTGCACTTAGTTTGGTAAAATCTTATTTGAGTGAAAGGCAACAGCAAGTTCAAATAAATGGTGTTAATTCACAGGGTTTAAAAGTAAAAATGGGGGTTCCGCAAGGGTCTATATTAGGTCCTTTCCTCTTTCTAGTATATATTAACGATCTACCCTATTTATTAAAAAATCAACCTCAAAATATGGTGTTATTTGCTGATGATACTTCCTTAATTTTTAAGATAAATAGACGGGCCCAAAATCTAGATAACGTTAACAATGCCCTACTTCAGGTCCATAATTGGTTCACAGCAAACAATTTAGTATTAAATGAAAAAAAAACTAAATGCATAAGATTTTCATT
The DNA here is from genome assembly GCA_949152445.1 of Cerastis rubricosa. NCBI lineage: Eukaryota > Metazoa > Arthropoda > Insecta > Lepidoptera > Noctuidae > Cerastis > Cerastis rubricosa. Next base: position 13,814,460 of record OX424549.1, read on the forward strand.
ACCAAATGTTAAAAGTAGTGATTGTAATATAATATTGAATAATGAGAAACTAGAATTTGTCGATAATACAGTGTTCCTGGGGATTACGCTTGATTCAAGGCTGCAGTGGGGTTCTCATTTAACATCTCTTGCGGGGCGGCTAAGTTCAGCAGCATATGCTGTTAGAAAAATCCGTCAATATACCGATGTAGATACCGCGAGATTGGTCTATTTTAGTTACTTTCACAGTATAATGTCTTACGGCATTTTGTTATGGGGACGGGCTGCAGACATCGAGTCTATTTTTATTCTGCAAAAAAGAGCCATCAGAGCCATATATAATCTCCGTAGGCGCGATTCTCTAAGGGAACTGTTTAAGGACATTAACATCATGACGGTACATTGTCAATACATTTATGAAAACATAATGTACGTAAGAAAAAATCTGCATCTTTTTGGTAAAAGAGGTGACAGACATAATTACAGTACTAGAAATAGGGACCAATTAGTTCAGCCAGGCTTCAGACTCGCTAAAGTAGACTCATCTTTCATGGGGTACTGTTTAAGATGCTATAATAAAATTCCACAAAGTATTCTTGAACTGAGTGAGATGAAATTTAAAACATGCATTAAACGCACACTATGTAAGCAAGCTTATTACAAATTGGACGATTATATCGCTGATAATAATGCTTGGCTCAATGCCGGTCCTGCTCCACAAGGACAGGGGCGCATGAATTGATAGCATTAAATAGTATTGTTGGAGCTGCTGAAGATTGTATAAACTAACTTTGCATTGTATAAATTCAATTAATTTAGTATTGTATAGTCGCACAGCCCATATTGTGTGAGCACTATGTACTAGAAAGCTATCATTTACTGGAAACCTACGTCTTTTATTGACTTCAATGTGCCCTGGCGGTTAAGAGTATGTCATGCTCACTTAAATGTCACGCTGATGGTGGCGCGTGTGTCGGGTCATTTAGTTCCCTTCAAAATGGTTGAGTTGAATGATGGCTGATCCATGCGTGATGTTCGTGAACGGGCGCTGTCAGTTGTGCCTGGTCATCTCTTAGTTGCCTCGGCTTATTTCGAACTATTTATTTTATTTTTTAATTGTCTTTTTTTTTTGTTTTTACTGTGGACACTTTTAACGTGCACGTCTTGCTACATCGTTCTCACATAATTTACCATCTCAACATGAATGATGTAACGAAGATTTTTGTAACAAGCTATTAATTTAAAAGAGTGTCCATGGAGTTTCTTGCCCATTCTTCTCCATAGAGATCTACGCTTTGGAATGGGCAACTACAGTACTTTCACAGTTATTATGTCTAGTGACTGGGACTGTAGCTTAATATGTTATTGTTGTTTGACTATTCAAAAGTGCCTGTAACTGGCCTACTTGAAATAAATGATTTTGATTTGATTTGATTTGATGGCGATTATACAGCGCGCGTATTTGGCAGAGGTACGCGCTTGAAATAGAGAAATGAATTTTCTTTTGATTTATTTATAACCGGCGTTTAGTTTACTGTTGCAAGTAGGAATGTGACGGTGGAGTAACGGTTTCAGTCGGCGGGTCTTTAGAATCCTTTTGATGTTGGCTTGAGTGAAGTCCTGGGTTCGCCCGCGTTTTGGTCGGTAATTTGTCCCACGGGATCGTACTTCCGTGATAAAAAGTATTGTTTGTGCTAGTCCAGACTATTATCTATCGCTGTGCCAAATTTCACCCAGGTTCATTCAGTAGTTTTTGCGTGAAAGAGTAACAAACATCCTGACATCCAGACATTCTACCTTCGCAAAGTTTCGCATTTATAATATTAGTAGGATTAAGAACCACAGATCTGTAGTTAGACCAAAACAACTCTATCCATACTAATATTATAAATGCGAAAGTCACTCTGTTTGTTTGTTTGTATGTTTGTTTGTTACCTTTTCACGACTAAACGGCTGATCGGATCTTAATTAAATTTGGCAAGAAGATAGATTTCAACCTGGGGAAGGACATAGGCTATATATCATCACGCTACGCCCAATAGGAGCGGAGCAGAAATGAAAAATGTTGTGAAAACGGGGAAAATGTGACGCAGACGAAGTTGCGCGGGACAGCTAGTTTTCTATATATTTGTGTTTTGTTTTGCTTCAACTACGTATAGAACGAAGGCTGCAGCGCTCTAAGGGGGTTACCCACCCTTTACGTCATCTAAGACCGGAATGCCTACCTACAGATACTATAGGAGGGTAGAAACAGACTTCCCTTCCACCATCCTCCCTTGTGCTATTTTTAGCCCTTTAATTAACTCATCCTTGGAGTTTTCCTTTGCAAAAAATATTGCAAAAGAACTGCACTGAGCACGTGTCTTTTTGGGGTTCCGTATAACCAAAGGGTGGAATCATAAACATTTATACAAGGTGTTGTTTTGCATTCTCGTCAAATTCAAGGCGGTAACTATGCTAATGATTCTCGACCCGAATCAATAATAAAATGGGTATGGGTTTGTTGTTTTAAACGCGGCCCGTCTGCTCCTCGCCGTATAACCGCGGTTTCATACGTACAAAAACGTTTATATTTCAAACGTTTATTCGATAATTTCTTAGTCCCTAAACCACGGTAAGGGTTTATTCTCAAATACTGACAAACTTAAACAACCAAAAAAAACAGCGTTTATTAATAATTAACTAGGTAAGTACCGTAATTTTAATTGATTATTTATGTATTTTGTGACATCCTCTTAAATTTTGACGAGGATGCAAAAAAACACCTTGTATTACCCATATTCACTTTTTGGTCTACTGCTAGGATACAGGCATCGTATCTCTAAAAGGGAATTTAACCAGCACAGATTAAAACGAGGGATCTTAGGATCCCTCGTTTATTACCATCCCTGCACCTACGCTGTCTGTCTATCCCCCAGAGGTGTGTATTTCGTTATTTAATAGATATCTGTTCTTTGATGAAATTAACTCAGGATATTGTATAATTATCATTTGCTTTAATGAAAGAAAACATCGCGAAGAAACCAAAACAGCATGCCCGAGAGATATTTCTCGACGGCATGTAGTACCAAGTCAGGGGCGATGGACGGCATAACAACTCTGACAGCAGGTTAGGCACTAACTAAACGAAAACAACTGTGTCTACATCTCTTTTTTATATACTCTCTTTTCGCAGGTATGCTGGAAGAGATTTCTTTAGAAATAAGCATCACCTTTATACCTAGTTTTCTGTTGTTTTCTTCTTTTCTGTATTTAATGTGTACATAATCTGTTGAAAAAACTCAGGATACAATTAATTAAGGACTATTTCATGAAAAATAATAAAACGATGAAAAAGAGGTATGAGAGCAGCGGTGGCCCAGTGGTGGCAGCCTCAACTTACGAGCAGTAAGCCGTGGGTTCGAACCCAGACAAGCGCATTACTTTGTGTAATTTATTTCATCTCTCAAAAACGGTGAAGGCAAACATCGTAAGGAAACCGGAAAATGTCCTAAAATCTGCACTGGGCCCGCGTGGTGAATTACAGCCTACTCCCTCTCATAGAGAGGAGGCCTGTGTCCCAGCAGTGGGACCGCTATAGGCTGATGATGATAAAGAGGTTAGGTAGGATCTGTAACAGTTTTAATGGAACGGAACCCAGAGTACGCGAGTTTGACTCTCTCTTGGCCTGTTCTTTCACTTCAAGGTTTTTTAATTTTATGTTAATTAGTAACAAGATTTTCTTTTATTTATCTTGTTTATATGCTAAGAAACATGATGACATAGTGCTTTAAAATAGTGTTAATTAATGTTACCGTTGACAGCTTCAGGAAAAGTCAGTCGTTAGTAGTCATTATTTTTAGTAATAAATTGTAATTTCAACTGATAGTACGACATGATAATGATTGTAAATGATGGAATTACATGTCATTCTGACGGAATTGGCTTGCATTCAAATATTTTGGAAAAACAAGGATAATTTGTTAAGAATCTAATAATAAAAGAAAGTAGTTTAGTCATTGCTCTGTATGGTGTCGGACGTAAAGAATAGCACCATGCCATATCTTCCCGTGGGTGTCGTAAGAGGCGACTAAGGGATTTGCCAGAGAATGGGCAGCAGCGTTCTCTGTGCTTTTGTAACAACCTTACTGCGATCGCCAACCCGCCTGCCAAGTGTGGCGATTATGGCAAAACCCCCCAAAATGTCAATGTGGGGACACTAGGGGGAGGCCTATGTCCAGCACTGGACGTCTTTTGGGTTGAAATGATGAATGAAGGATGAGTTTAGTCATACAGGTATTTTCAGGACATAGTTTGCGGAGGAGGGTAGGTATAATAACTAGTGATTCCCGTATGTGGATTTCTGTACAAATAAATAAGATTAAAGTGTCTGTTTGTCATTTCGAAATAAAAGCTTTTACTGAATGCATATGAAAGTATATACGGTACTTATAACAATACATTTTTTTTCATTTTTGTCTTTCTGTTTGTTCCGGCTAATCTCCGAAACGGCTGAAGCAATTTGGACGGGACTTTTAATGGTAGACTATTACTATGGTAGTCTTTTACTGGATAGTTGATGTTCATCATCATCATCATCAGCCTATAATGTTCCCACTGCTGGGACAAAGGCCTCCTCTCAATGATAGGGAGTGGGCTTTAATCCACCACGCGGGCCTAGTGCGGGTCGGTAGATGTCACAGGTCTTTGAATTTTCAGTTTTCCTCTCGATGTTTTCTTTCACAGTTTTAAGAGCAGCGATGATGAAATAAATTACACAAAGTAATCTACCTGCCTGGGTTCAAACCTACAACTTACTGCTCGTAAGTCTTTGCTACCACCACTGGGCCACCGCTGCTCTTGCTAATGCTGATGTTAAAAGGAGTAATTTAGTATTTTGCATAAAAATTTAAAACCCGTGAAATTATTAACCAAATCCTATCCAAATATTTATAAAATAATATTTTATTTTAATTTGACTCGGACGATTGTCGCAGGAAACAGCTAATTCCTCTATAAGAAAAAAATTGCGATAAGCAAAGATGAGAAACATTGCACCTGGAAAACTTTTTAAATTTTTTCGAAGGAAATTTTAAATTTGATCGCAACGGACACAATATTCTTTAAGCTGTTGCGCACTTTCTAGAAAAACATGTTTTCTGGATTAACTTTGCAGAATACAAGTGCAAGATACATTTAAAAATTTCGAAAAGGTTAACACAATGTAGAATGGACATTTTTTGTGTCTAAATGCTTACGAATACAAAGAAAGGCATGACCTTAAAACCTTTTATAATCCTAGAATGCTTACATATTTAGTAGGTAGAAACATAACATAACATCCCGCCTGTAATACCCGATGGGTTGGCAGAAGTTTTCACCTAATGTTACACCCACAATTCACAAAAGTACCTAACGTAAATCATCATCATCAAAATTTCAGCCCAAACGACGTCCACTGCTGGACATAAGCCTCCCCCAAGTGTCGCCACATTGAAATTTTGGGGGGTTTGCCATAATCGCCACGCTTGGCAGGCGGGTTGGCGATCGCAGTACGGTTGTTACAAAAGCACAGAGAACGCTGCTGTCCATCCTTTCCTCCCCGACCCTCGCTCCTCCCCGACCCTCGCTCGAGCCAGCCCGCGATGCTGTGCCAGTAGTTTTAAATCAGCCCCTAAATAATGATATCACTCAGATCCAGCCTGTCCCCATGCAGTCCTCCCCCAGCGACGCCCTGAGCCGAGGCTCGTACCCCACAGGGGGTGCCCTCAGCGTATAGTCGCTTAGTTTGTAAGTTTTTATGCCCTGGCTGGAGGCCTTACTCTTAAGGCACCCACAGGATAGTCCGGTTAAGCAGACGACAACCTCCTAGGTTGAACTGCGAGATGCCATTCATAAAAAAAAAAAAAAAAGCTGTCCATCCTCTGGCAAGTCCCTTAGTCGCCTCGTAAGACGCCCACGGGATGGGTTCTGCTTGTTGCAAACAATTTAACTAAAACGCTATTGGATAATAGTAATTTCGATTCAAAACACATCGAGCACTCGTGATAGAGCCTTTTTATTACGGATGTGAAATCATCAAATGCCGTCGAGAGCGGGAGGGGTCCCGCTCTGGGCGGAGCGATAGGGAGTGTCAGACTTATCCTGACAAAACCTATCCATGTTCCTTCTTAGCCCTTTGTGTTCCAGGGCCACGGAGTCTCTTTCGAACAGTCCCGAAGCCCTGGCAGGCATCGGCCCTATCGGATCCGTTCCGATTTGCTGACATCTCCTTGAGGCGCTCGTGCAACACGAACGCGTTGTCGACACGGCCTGTCGTCATAAAACGGACGGACGATGAGCTTCATGCCAGCGCGTCAGTAAGACTAAAAAGACCTGCGATCTCATCTCGAATACCGATTCTTTCCTATCTTCCAACTGCTGGAAAATAGATAATCCTTACCACTTATCTACTCAAGTAATACTTCTCTTAACATCCTAATCTCCCTCTTATTTTCTTAATACCAGTCGACCAATTAGCAGTTTGTCCTTAATTTAATTAACTTTAACCCGAAGCAGTGCATTCTAATTGAAGTTTAACCCCGTTTAATAGGTAACTGTTATCTTTAGGGGTTAACGCAAGCTGTTTGATAAGGTGCTTTAACTGACTTAGCATGGAGTAAGGTGCTTGGGACAATTGGGTCCTTAAGTTGCGTAAATTCTGTTTTAAAAATAAAATTAGTTATTTTTTTGACTTTTTTATGACAACAACAATATTACATAAATATCATCTGCCTAGCCTTTTTAAAAGTATGTTGGGGTCGGCTTCCATTCTAACCGGATGCAGCTGAATACCACAATTTTACATGGAGCAACTGCGACCTCGACAACCCAGTTAGTACTGGGCAATACGATACCCCTTGGTAAGACTGGTTGTCAGACTTCCGGGCCACTGACTACCTCATCTTTGAAAACCGGGACCAATGGCTTAACGACCTTCCCAAGGCACGGAGGACACTCTGTATGTAATTGGTGGTCACCCAGCCACGGACCAACCAAGACAAACTTGGCTTAACGTGAAGATCGACACGTGCGGTTGTTATTATTTAGCCACGAGCTCCTCCATTTATTGAAAACAGGGTGACCTACGAAACCGCACAAAACGTGAAGTCCTTTTATTCATAATTAAACTACCGAAAAAAATAACCGGCCAAGTGCGAGGCGAACTCGCGCACCGAGGGTTCCAGACATTTTTTATTTTATTTTATGATGTAGCTACAAATTTACGATTTACGCAATTTTCCTTTATCTGTGCTATAAGACGTTGCTCCGTACCAAATTTCAAGATTCTGAGTTCACGGGAGGTACCCTGTAGGTTTTGATTCCCTTGCGAGTGTCGAAAATTTGCAAAAATTTGCGGCATAAACGGCTGTATCCTTGATTGCGTTGGCTTAGAAGTTTGATTTTTTCACAGCTTTTGCACAGCTAAGGGAAAGTAAATCTGACTATTTGATACAAATTCCACCTTGATACCTCCTCGCGTTCCTGAGAAAAACGTTCTTGACCGACAGACGGATAGACGGACGGACAACAAAGTGATCCTATAAGAGTTCAATTTTTTCCTTTCAATGTACGGAACCCTAAAAAGGAGAAAAACCAATAAAAAAACATACATAGGTATGTGTATTTTTTTTAAATTTGACACAGGTTATTCTTACCCTCCCTTACCACTCCCATACAGGGTGTTCCACTCCCGTATAAAGTCGTTTCACATTATACCACTAATGTAGCGACCATGTTATTTTGAGAACAATGCTACCTTTGTACTGAAGTAACAATGTAACCGATATACGCCGAAATGGGAACACGGTGTGTCGCGATAAAAGGTTTGATACTGGTTTTTAGGGTCCCGTACCCAAAGGGTCAAACGGGACCCTGTTACTGAGGCTTCGCTGTCCGTCCGTCCGTCTGTCACCAGGCTGTATCTCTTGAACCGTGACAGCCAGTTGAAATTTCTACGGATTATGTATTTTTTTTGCCCCTATAACAACAAATACTAAAAATAGAATAAAAATATACCATACAAAAAAGTGACTTTTTTTGCTCGTTTTTATAAATAATGGTACGGAACCCTTCGTGCGCGAGTCCGACTCGCACTTGGCCGGTTTTTTTTAGTAGCAAAAAAGTATGCATGTAGGTTCGTGGGGATAACTGTTTTAAAATTCAGTTGCAAGATTAGACCTAAACGTACCTACTTCGTTATCTATGAAGTTTGTTGCCCGTTTTTATCCATAAAGATATGCATTTTCGACAAGCCAATTGCTCTCTCGTTTCAATTAAATTTAACTTTGAGTTTCACTTTTTTTTTTCATTCCAGTACATCTTGAGCAATCAGGCTTCCAACAGCAACTTGCTACAAATATCACAGCGCCCTAAGCCGAGGCTCGTACCCCACAGGGGGTGCCCTTAGCGTTGTCGCTTAGTTTATAAGCTTTTTGCCTGGCTGGAGCCCTTAAATTCAAGGCATCCACAGGTTTGCCCGGTTAAGCAGTAGCCAGCCTCGGAGGCTGAACTGCGAGATGCCATTCAAAAAAAAAAAAATTTTGTTGCAATTCATACCGTATTCGTTTTTACCATTCTCAATACGTTAACATGCAACTCATTGCAAGCTATTTATGATTGATGATTTTTATTATGTAAATTAGTTTTTAAAACATATCAAAACAGAAAATATTTTGTAACTAGATAAGGTCAGCGTTTCTTATTTTACTACTTAAACTTCAAAAAAAGTCTTGGACAAGTCTTTTGAGGGTCATGCACATTATTTTTGTTTCATGATCATCTTTCTCATGCCTTTATACCAATGTATGTAGGGTCTATCCAGCATGTCTTCTTCACTCATAATTTGTCTATTAATCGTTATCTCATCAGACATCTCTTTTCTTGCCATATCATCCTTCACACAGCCCATCCATCGTTTCTTTAGTTAATTTTTCTTGGTTTAACAAAAATGAACACACTGAACCATACTTGATTTATTATTTATTTTTCGTTTGAAATAGTTTGTGACAAAACAATGTCGTACAACACATTGTAAGTAGGTAGTGGTGAGTACAAGATATCGATTGTAATGTAAAGAAAAAGTAGTCACGTGGTTAAGTGGCTCACGGACAGCTGGCCGCGTTCCCTTGCAAATGGTAATGATAGACTGTAATCTCTCATCAAATTAACTGGTCAGCTATAAATAAATACAAGCTGTCAATAACAGTTTGTATTTGACGGCGCCTCTGCAAGGAAGTTTCATATTATTCACGTTGCAAACTAAACTGTGATTACAGACGAGAGAGAAGCGGTCTACAATTCTCTCTGGCGGAACGTCAAGTCGTTGCGAGCAGCCATGTTGACTTGTGTGGTTGTCAAGGAAGGTAACAAGGCGTTGACGGATCGCCGACGTCTGTTTTCTTAATCTAATTTAAATCTGATGCCACATATCATATGTGATTTCGATGGGGCGGGTAAGAGCCTTTATATTTATTTCTTGCTTGATAAATTTTGGACTCGTATCTGACTGATTGGCCAGAGAAGGCAAAATCTGAGAGAGTTTGAAAGGAATGGGGGGGAGACCTTTTGCCCAGCAGTGGGACAAAATAAGCTTAGTAAAAAAAGTAAGTGTCAGTTTATTTTCATGACAAACGGTTTACGGTAATGTATTGATCAAAATGGTAATTTTCTTGTATTTTCAATCATTTAATTCAACACTTTCAGTCAATTAGCATCCAAATAATTACTCTCATTAAAGTTCGCTAATTAGTATTTCGAAGAAATAGGCAACACGTGGTTGGAGCTAATTGCTTCTTCCCAGAAATATAACCAAACGTCGATTTTAAAATTAAAAGTACCTACTCGTTTCACACATAATGTTTTCAAAATTTTAAGAATTTATTCTTGTTTATGGACGATTGGTTCTGTATGGTGTCGGACGTAAAGAATAGCACTATCCCATATCTTCCCGTGGGTGTCTTAAGAGTCGACTAAGGGACTTCCTAGAGAATGGGCAGCAGCGTTCTCTGTGCTTTTGTAACAACCGTACTGCGATCGCCAACCCGCCTGCCAAGCGATTATGGCAAAATCCCTCAAAATGTTAATGTGGCGACACTAGGGGGAGGCCTATGTGCTGCAGTGGACATCTTTTAGGCTGAAATGAATGAATGATGATGGACGATTGTGCTTGTACAGACAGCGTCAGTATGTGCTAACCCCTCTACAGCCCGGCCAAGTACGCCAGGGGGGTAACTACTTAATGACGCTGTCTGTACAACAATTTAACTAAAAGGCTATAGGATACTGAAATTTTCGATTCATAAGTTGACGTATTTATGTTACGTTTAACGACGTTGACGTGTTGCGCGCTCGAGCTAGGGCCTCAGTTATATTTCTGGCAAAAAGCAATTAGTTTATAAGCTCTTGTGCATTTTTCAACATAAAACTCAACAAGTTTTTGTCCAGTCAAACGTGATTTTTCAGAATAAGCGCCATGCTTGTTACTACACAAATACGATGAAAGACGGGTTCGCCGAAATGTCTGGGCAAAAAGCGAGTCAAAGCCGAATTTCAGTTGAATTTCAGGCACTTTGACACTTTTGTCAATTTACTAGCATGTCGGTAAAATTCAGTCGGATTGTCGGAACAATTGTCGGGCAGTTGCCCACCAGACATAACACCTGTCTGGACGGGGCATCCTTCCTTTTCTAAGGAGCATCGAGGAACTTTACACCTTTTTCCTCATACCACTAAAGTTTGATTAAGTACTGGGGTAATCCCGAAAAAGATAATATGCCGCAAATTAAAAAAACATCACCATCTACAACATCCTTCTCTTGCCCTTATCCCAATATATTTGGGGTCGGCGCAGCATGTCTTCTTCTTCCATACTTCTCTATTACTCGTTATCTTATGAGACACATCCTGTCTAGCCATATTATCCTTCTAACATTCCATCCATCGTTTCTTTGGTCTTTCTCTACTCTTATACCCATCCACATTCATACTCAAAACTTTTGTAACGAAAAAATCTACCAATCGGTATCGCGATATTTTCCTAATAATTGGAATTAGATAGATTTTAGGTAGATTCTATGTAGATTTTAGGCTCAGACGGTAAGCTCAGATGATCGGAGGCTGACACGGCTTCACATATTCATCATCTGCCTAGCCTCTTCCCAAACTATCTTGAGGTCGGCTTCCAGTCTAACCGGATGCAGCTGAGTACCAGTATTTTACATGAAGCGACTGCCTATCTGACCTCCACAACCCAGTAACTAGGTAATACGATACCCCTTGGTAAGACTGGATGTCAGACTTTTAGCTTCTGACTACTCGTAACGACTGTCAAAGATCTACAAATGACAGCCGGGACCAACGGCTTAACGTGCTTTCCGAGGCACGGAGGAAACTCGATATGTAATTATGGTCACCCATCCACAGACCAACCTCGGCAAGCACGGCTTAACCTTAAAGATCGACCTGGGCGGCTGTTATTATTTAGCCACGAGCTCCTCACACGGCTTCACATATTATAAACCCAAAATTCCGCATCAAAATCAATCAACCCAACTCGCCCCCTAAAACCACCAACCATTTCTATCCTATCAAACAATATCAATCACGAGCCACAAAAAGCCACTACCTCAAATTATTCAGCATCCACACAATCATTTATCAAACCCACCCCTAGATCTCCCGTTATCTCCAACCCTTATCACCGTTATCAAACCTTTGAAAGTACACCCTGTTAATTGACGTGATTTTGCACTAGGTCGGCAAATGGTCCTTTGTAAATTAGTTGGCTTAATTTTAAAGGCTTTGACCGTGAGATGATGATGTGGAAATTACAGTGTTGTTATCAAAGGTTGCTTCATATTTGCTTAAATGCTGAGTAGTATTAATTGGATTGAATATCATTTTTAGGGTTCCGTACCCAAAGGGTCAAACGGGACCTTATTACTGAGACTTCACTGTCCGTCCGTCTGTCACCAGGCTGTATCTCATGAACCGTGATAGTTAGCCAGTTGAAATTTCTACAGATTATGTATTTCTGTTGCCGCTATAACAACAAATACTAAAAAGAGAATAAAATAAATATTTTACGCGGGCTCCCATACAAAAAAGTGATTTTTTTGCTAGATTTTATAAACAATAATAATAAATCATTTATTTTCTCTGCACAAGTTACTTAATGCTAGAGTTACAGTGGAGCACGAAAATAGAATTAACTTAGTGAGAGACTGGTGCTTGAGTTAGGTGTCTAAGAGAACCTGTATTACAAGTCACCAGGGCCCTCCCGCAGCTATTTGCTTGCTATGTACTACTTAACGAAGTTACAAATTTTGGATTTTAAAAAAGAGTGCAGGACAGTAAGATAGGTTGCATTATAATTTAAAAGACACAGAAAAAAAGATGTAAAGTAAAAAATAAAATTAAAATACACAATGTATAAGGTAGTGAGATTTTGCATTTGTATTTTGTTAGGGGATAAATATTAAGTATTTTGTTTAGCCTATTATACAGGTACGGTCCGAGAAACATGAAGAAATTATGGGAGTGAGCACAGTTGAAAGCTTTAGTCTGGCATACCCTGCCCTTTCGGCGCTTATTCTTTTGAAGATTCGGGTTGTATTGCAATAATGAGTGTTCTTTAAGCACTGTACGCAATACGAAGGATTGTCTTACAGTAATAATGGTCCGTAACCCTTCGTGCGCGAGTCCGACTCGCACTTGACCGGTTTTTTTTTTATTCTTAAATTAGAAATACTTCCTCGTAGGTCGAATGGGTCCCAAGCGCGACTGCTGAGTTAGGTTCCCGCATTGGGCAAAATGTTATTGGATTTTACCACCAGACATTTCTCAGTAACAACCAAGAGGACGGAGTCTGGACTTAAGCCCGGTTGATGGCAATAGGCTCGCCCCTTATTACATGGCACTTAAAAATATAACTGGCGAAATGTGGGTGTACTATTAGGTACATCTCTGCCTAACCCTTTGGGGATTACAGGCGTGATGTTATGCATAAAAGAAAAATACAGGCGTTTATGATCTAGTCAACTTACCGTAGAGCCACCTATCTTTAAAACTAGCTGTCCCGCGCAACTTCGTCTGCGTCACATTTTTCCCGTTTGCGCAACCTTTTTCATTGCTGCTCCGCTCCTATTGGTCGTAGCGTGATGATATATAGCCTATAGCCTTCCTCGATAAATGGGCTATCTAACATTGAAAGAATTTTTCAAATCTGACAAGTAGGTCCTGAGATAAGCGCGTTCAAGCAAACAAACAAACTCTTCAGATTTATAATATTGGTATGGTATCGATGACTGCAGGAAATACATCCTAACCTCACAAATCCATTGTTCCTCTAAACCATAACTTGATATTATACCTAACAAATAACCCTCTGTTACAAATTTTCAACAAGCCAATTATAATCCTTCGAAACGCTTTGATATTCCAAACAGAAATCATTTATAGAACCATGGATCCTACATTAAACAAAGCAAAGCTATAAAATAATTGATTTGTGATTCCTTAAATCAATTATTTTAATGGTCTTAACGTTGGTTGCATGAATCAATTATTTTTGATACCCTCTTTGTTGTTATAGAGCTTGACTAAGTAGTGCAGTATTGTAATGCGTAGCTCTGAGGCCCCAGCATTTTCTTAAATTTCTTGTTCTTCGTGTCGCTGGCACGACAATTTTTTATATTTCGTTAGCCCAGAACTTTGCCACTTTCACAGCATTCGCCCGTTATTAAAAAAGAACCGGTGTTTTCTGCAAAACTGCAGAAAAAGCAGGTCCAAAATGTATGGACCAGCAGATTTAGCACAAACTTGGTGGCTGATGATCCCGGAGTTGTGACCGCGGAGGTACCAGAAGGTGCAGTGTTGGAAGGCTACCCTAAATCTGGATGGATGACCTTGTAAATACAATGGTGATACGCTGGACGAATGGATCTTCACCCAAGCGTCACTGTCCCCAATTTACCAGTCCTATGTCTGAAATATTGACCGTAATAGGAACAACTAAATGCATCCTAAGACTATAGTATCCCTCATTCCATCACTTCCAGGTTCTATGCGTCCTTTATCCAGGTGTTTCCCGCGACTTTGACAATATCGTAGACCCAACGAGCTTTAGCACGACCCTGGTTTCTTTGACAAAGACAAGATCAGCGTGCGTACCATGACGGCTTAAAACAATGTTTAAAGTTAAATAATGTTTTAAGCGTCATGGTACGGACACTGATGTACCTTTTATTTCTACCGGGTTCAAAACTACCTCTAAGCTAGAATTCATAAAAAACATCAATATTCTTGCTACAAAGACATGCCTGACAAGCACAGGGAGATATAACTCTCCACCATTTTGCGTGCGACGAGAATAAAACCATGACAAAGATATAAATAAGCAAAGTTTAAATTGTATTTAACCTTTTTACCTGAGTTCAATCTACTGAATTATGTGCAGAAGGATTATAATTGGCTCAAGAGCCAAGATTCTCTTGACATAATGAAAATCTTTGCCATGAATACATAATTGGTATGTATTTCAATTTACAACCAAGCAACAATTTTGCATTGTTTGGAATAAAATAGAGAGTTTGTATGAAGAATGACATGAATCAAGTGACAGGTTTTAATCTTCCATTATGTATGGACAAAAAAAGGAGCTTGTGGCTAAATAATAGCAACCTCTCGGGTCGATTATCAAGTTAAGCCGTGCTTGGTTAGGTTGGTCCGTGACTGGGTGCCATCTATTAAATGCCGAGTTTCTCATGCCGCTGTTAGACCCGGCTGTCGATTGTAGATCTTTGACAGTCGTTAAATAGTTACAGGCCCAAAACTGTGACAACCAGTCTTACCAAGGAGTTTCGTATTTCCAAGTACCTACTAACTGGGTTGTGGAGGTCAGATCGATGCAAAGCTGAGCTATGAGCTCAGTCACGTGTTTTGAAGAGCTTGGTTTGAGCCCTTCCCTCATGTGTTATTTTGCCCTTTTGCATCTCATTACATAAAAATGGACAATTGCGTGTTAGAACACGCATAGTAAAGGGTGCTGTAGTTGGGATAAATCATAATGTCCGATCAATACGACGACGTGAACTGTTTTTTCCTTTTGGTCCGATTTAAAGAGTCGAAACACGCGGACTATCGTCATTTTAGAGTATTTGGTCCGATCGATCAGACAACGTAGTTTTCAAAAGAAGTGACCTTTGCTCAATGATGCTCAATGTAAAGTACTGGTATTCTGCTGTATAAGGTTAGACTGGGAGCTGACCCCAACGTGGTTACGACAAAGACTAGGCAAATGTATGTAACGAAGAAAAAAACGTGTTGCGCCGACACTGAATAACATGTGACAAGACTGGTAAGATGATGATGATGATGATAATTATGTCTGTAACAACGTTGTCACTATTTTGCAATTAGACAATTTATTCATTAAGTTTTTAGGGGTGAGGTGATATTGGTGTGGTGGGTAAAGTTCTTAACTCACTGGATGCCTGATGGTGGACATCGTCCTCAAGGTCGACCACGGCGAAGGTGGTGTGACGATCTGATTATGTTTTGCTGGGCAAACGTGGGCAAGAGTCGCACAAAATGTGCATATTAACAACACATTCTGCACATTATGCATATTAACAAGCCTTATTATTTTTTATTATAACCTCTTTATCCTTTCGCGCGAACAGTAAAACCCCGCGTGTAGCCCTTCGGGGGCCCCTTGATTACGCCATCGCGTGAGTCATCCGATATCGTAAAGATAAACACTTATAACTCGAGTTATATTAGCTCTAATCTTAAACGGTAAACAGTGTCGGGTTCGTGATGAACGGGGCCATTTATTAATAATAAACAACTCTTTTAGAACTACTTGAGAATTATACATATCCCATATATATGAGAGAGGTCGCAGTAAATACGTCTGTTTTCGTTGCTTATTTTTGTTTGGTAAAACTACTCATTCAATTTACACGAAAATTTATATCTAACATCACAAATATACAAGTAATCTAATGACAGTGTTTTTTAGGAGTCCTTCATACATTATTCTTATAAGATCCTAACTCAAACTTCTTGTTAGAATCGGCCATTTTAGAATTCCGCTGTTCAAAGCATGAAAATACTTGAAATATCAATAAATATGAATAGATATGCCTCGAATACATGAAATAATGAATTATCACTATTTTTTCTTTGCTACTATTGTTTCCAAGACCATTTTACATGGTTAAAGAGTCAAATTATTTTTGTTAATTTCGACTAACAAACTTCACAACAAAGGATTTTTTGTTGGCTCAAATCATAATTTTTTGTTATTTTTTCAAGCAAATGACTATCTAAAAAGTTGCATTATACACTTATAACATACTATACATTTACTTACCAAAGTTTTACAACGTATATCTCACAAAAACAACACTTTTCCGAACATAATAACACGGGTTGCCATTGTCGTTTGACATTCGACATAGACGAGTTTCTATATTTTTTTTAATAATGTTGTGCCGTTTAGTATTACTAACGATTGGTTTTGTTTGAATCGACTACTAGTTGACCATAGAGGTAAATTTTGACAGAACGATTTAGAAATTTACTTTTTTTTATATTAGCGTTTAAGTTTGCCGGTGCGCCGTTGATCCTCGGATCAGCGGTAACGCCCGCGCGTACCGAATTCGGTACGCGCGGGACGGAAAGGACAAGTTTAATACAAACTTTCATTTAAGAAATAGGCCCCACTAAACCGTTTTCGCGTTTTGTCTGTGGGAACGGAACAATATTTTTAAAGAAAATGCTAATATAAGTACTTAATATAACTTGTAGCTAACAATCAATAAATCTTAGAACCTACTTATTTTCCCTCCCCCAACAATCTGCAAACCACCTTCCTAAAAAAAATGGTTTACAGACTCCTGAGAAATAATAGTATAAGCGATTTGGCAAACTTACTTTTCATTTTCTGAGTTCTTATATCAGCAGGCAATCGGTTGAGAAGGTATGGTACTCTTTTGTGCTTTTCCTTACCATAACTTTACAGTCTACTCTTGTCCAAAAACCTAGCAAAAAGCCCTCCCATCTCCCACCTGTCATTATAACCCATAGAGACTAGCGTAACCCCGTTTACGCCCTCTCAAATACGACATTATTTACGATTTGTTTTCCTACTAAACGTATTCAATGCTTATTTTGTTAGCACGTCTATAAACTGCGGACTTGGCAAACGACTGATGTTTTCAAGAAATTACAAAAAAAAATCGGATGTTTATGGTTTTAAGGGAGGCAAAAAAAAAAGAATCTGCGGAAATGTTTTGATGTTCAATTAGTAGAAATGATTTGCTTAATGTATTAAAAACGTAAACATTGCGCCTATATTGAAGAGAATAGTACGTACACCCACATTTTGCGACGTAATAGGTGGCGCCTATTAACATAATCTGGGCATAAATCCAGAGTCAGGGCTGATAAATTGGTTACTGAAAAACAGAAAAAAAAATATTTTGGAATTGAACCTCATAAATTGTGGACTCTCTCCTTACTGGATAAGTCAAATAATGACTGTTAGAGTGACTGATTAAATAATTCCAGTAAAATAATGGATTCAGGATGTTTATGGGGTCGCCCCGTTTCTGCAGTGCATCCGATACACTGAGGTGCCGTCGAAAAGAAGAAGACTATCGACACGACTAAGAACAATTCTATCCACAACCAGCACGCGTAGTATGACCAATGTAGAAGTTTTGTCTACGGAAGAATCGACATAATGACAGATAGACAATGACAATCTGTCATTTTGTCGATTCTTCCGTCAACATAACCCGTTTCTACAGTGGTCATGCTTCGCTTGCTGAAAGCTAAACCGACTCCATTTATAATAGGTGTCAAAACTTGTCGAAAGTATCGTATAAACAGGTTGTCGTTTTGCATCCTCGTCAAATCTAAGGAGGTAACTACAGGAAAGTTTTTTATTTTAATTACCGAAATCGGTAACCACCCGTGTTAAAACGCAGCCCATCTGATCCTCGCCCTATAACCGCGCTAACACACACACAAAGAAACTCAAACGTTTATTCGATAATTTAAAACGCAAACCACGTTAAAAACAGCGTTTATTAATTACTAGTTGTCCCGTGCAACTTCGTCTGCATTACATTTTCCCCGTTTTCGCTACATTTTTCATTGCTGCTCCGCTCCTATTAGTTTTAGCGTGATGATATATAGCCTTTAGCTTTTCTTGATAAATGGGTTATCTAACGCTGAAAGAATTTTTAAAATCGGACCAAGAGTTCCTGAGATTAGCGCGCTCAAGCAAACAAACAAACGAACTCTTCAGCTTTATTATATTACAATAATTTGTAATATAAGTATGGATTGACCAGGTACTGTAATTTAAATTGACTATAAGTCTTTTGTGACAACCTACTAAATTTTGACGAGGATGCAAAATTGCTTCTTGTATCTGCAACATTCCGCTAAAGAGTTGGAGTGCCACAAGGTAGTACGCTGCGCCCGACTCTATGTGACAAACTTCGTGAAAGTCTTGAGACCCAGTAATATCGCCGGCGCGCGGCGCTTGTATTCTTCAAGTCGGAACACAGCAATGTTGCTCGACGGCAGAAATGGAAGTGGAGGTACTTTTCCGGATGAACTATTTTACGAGGAGTTACGGATAAACTTTTTACAAGAAATTCTGAAACTGGGTGTTGAAATGATTGAAGATATTAAAATAAACTTGTTTTAACTGCCTCGTTGGTTGCAAGCGTGAATGATGGACATAGGGTCCTGGATTTCGATTCCCGGGTCAAGTAGTTTGTCATGTTTGTCAGTAGCAGCCACAGAGTCGGGATCTGTGCCCGGTTGATGGCAATAGGCTCGCCTCCTATAACATGGGATTTATATTTATACGTAACTGGCGAAATGTGGGTGTATTTGTTAGTTCAATACTCTCTGCCTAACTCTTCGGGGATTACAGGTGTGATGTTATGTTATGACTTATAACACAGTTACAGATAACGTACCAATTTAGATATCCAGAACTCATCATAAAGTCTCATCGATCATACTTTATTCGACAAATCCAAAGCATTCTGAAAGCAATAAATCAATAACACCTAACAAACTGCAACCATCAAAACGAAATCGAAAACACGCCACAGTACAAAACCTATTACGTGAATCAACTCCTAACATTTATCAAAATTGGCCTTTAAAGGGAACCGCAATGCACCAACCGTTGGCAACCAATATCAATACTATTATACTAAGAAAACATTTTTGAAGTATATTTCCACAATTAATAGACAAAACATCTTTGTTTTAATATTGGAAATAGGTATTCTTTGAAATAAAAGGTAATATTGGAGAAAAGAACATTGCCTGCCAAGATAACGTCTTGTCTTTTATTTAAAAGGAAAACGAAATTGTGTAAGGTTTTTCAAAATGAATTTTAATGCTAAAAGTAAAAACGAGTAAAGAGTCTGGCAAGGTTCTCCAGCATGGTATAATAGTAAGATGCTATAGAGAAGAGTACCTATTTATTTATTTGTTGATAGTTTATTGTGGTGCTATCCTACTTCCTACTAATATTAAAAACGCAAAAGTTTGTAAGAATGTATGATTGTTTGTTTCTCTTTCACGCAAAAACTACTGAATGGATTTTAATAAAATTTGGTATGTAGATAGCATACCCTGGATTAACACATAGGCTACTTTTTATCCTAGTCTACGCGGGTGAAACCGCGGGGCGCAGCTAGTAATATTATAATTGTAAAAGTTTGTGAGGATGTATGGATGTTTGTTTCTCTTTCACGCAAAAACTACTGAATGAATCTGGATGAAATTTGGCACAGGGATAGATAATAGTCTGGAATAGCACTTAGGATACTTTGCATCCCAAAAGTACGATCTCGTGGGACAATTACCGAACAAAACGCGGGAAAATTCATGGACATAAGCTAGTAAGTAATGAAACTCAATTGTGAACTTAAATACCTATCACTTGGGTCTATAATTACAACAGCAATCTTCAAACAAACAATAATGCTCTGTTTCAGTTTAAATCACAATAATTATATCTGTTTGCGCTTAGGCTTCATAAGCCTAGCATTAGTTTTCATAGATAATAGCCCCTTATTAGTTAGGGATTCTTACTCACAGTAAACATTATATACGAGTAAACATTTATAAAAAAGTGCAGAAATAAACTGCCAAATAAAATAAGACTTTTACTTCCCAGGAACAGCAAAGAAAACCAGTTTTTTTTCAAATCCTTTACCAAGAAGAAGAGAATAGAACTTCCAATTTTTATACCGATAGACATTCACTTTTCTAGTAAACCTTTAAAGTAAATAAGCCCCAAAACTGCCAAATTCACCCAACACAGCATCCACGCATACAAAGTGGATGCATTACCACATCTTGATCTACGAGACTTCGGAAACCAATCTCATTTGATTCTGCAGTCGATGCAAGCTATTGAATGGCTTACGTCAGCCTTCTGACGTCACAGCGAACGTTTCAGGTCATGACATTGTTCCGAGTGAGCATCCTGAAAGTCTAGATAGATGCGGGCTGAAATAGGTATGTCTGTATCTAGGTTGACGTGTTGTTCCTAGTTTGCTGGAGTTCTGATTTGTGAAGTTTTCAGCTGAAATGGTTTGGTTAGTAGGTGTTTGTGGCTGAAGTTTTTAATTTTCTGGGACGGAAAGTAAAGTATTATGTCCGTCGAAATTTTGTTGTTTTCCAAAAATTAAATATTTTACTTTTTTGTACATTTTACTGAAAAGAGAAAATTTTATAGTTAAAACTTAGGTACATCTGTTAAGATTTTGTTTCATTTACTTTTTACTTCGTGGCCGGCTTTGTTTTAAATTATAAAATTTTAAATTTCTAACTGGTATAAAAAACATACATATTAGTCCGTCTTTGCTAACGGTAGGCGACTCCTAAACAAAAGCTAACAACTGAATTTTCCAATTTCAAACTGAAAATTGTAAATTCACCGTGCAATAACAGTTAACTACAGCATCATTAACATACAGCGTCTTGGTAACTCATGCGGCCAATTAACATAAAGGCTAAAGAATCTTCAAGTAGGAAATACTGGCTAATTGTATTTTTTCTTGCTCGCCATCGCATCCACTCGAGTGCGCAAAAAGTAGATTAAAGTAAGAAAGAAAGAAATAGTAGATTATGCACCGAGGGGCTAAAGTTGTGTCTTATGTCACGGGCGTCATATTGAATCTCGAGCGCAATGAAGGATTCGGGATTTAACTCACGAGCAAAGCGAGGGAGTTAATACAAGAATCCTGAATGCAGCGAGGGATTCAAGCTAGCCCAAGGCAAAGACACCTTTAGCCCAGAGGAGGATACTCTACTTTTTACACCTACTGTGAGAAAATAATAGCCATAGTACGAAAAACAAATAAATTAACTAATGTTACAGCCAATTACTATTACGGTATTACGGCGCGGTACGGTATTTGTTATTATTAATGCCAGTTTTAATGTTAATCCATTCCTTTTAAAAAATGGTTCGTAGTTATCTAATTATTCTTACAATATTATGTCTTCGAAAACATGGCAACGATATGAAGAAGCAGTCGTTATGATTTTGTAGGAAATCGAGAATATCATCCACGTGTAGTAAGGTTATCGAGAATAGCTTTCCTCTTTCTGGTGGTGCCAGAAAGAGGAAAGCTATTCTCGATCCTTTCTGGCACCAAAGGGTGTTTGTTAGTTTTCGCACAACTAACAAACACCCTTTGGTGCCAGAAAAGATTTCCCATCCTAAAAAAAAAAAAAAGGGGTGTTTGTTAGTACTATACTGCCAATTTAGCTGAGCATGTGAGATTCCAAATTCAAATCACATTATTGACCGGCGGGTCATAATGAAATCCAGTACAACATTATTGACCGGCTGTGCCCCCGGCCACTAATGACTCACTTTAGGTTAAGGTTGCTTGACATATAATTTGACATTTTCGAGCAGGTGGTGTGAAAAAGTTTTTATTAGACTCACACTGGATTTATAATTATTAAGAAAAGAACAAAATTAAATAAAAAAGTAAAACGACAAAAAAGTAAAAATAAGATAAATACCTATACCTACGCTCTCTTATACTTCAGACGCTAGTCTAAAGGTAGCATAAGTTGAAATCTATACTAATCAAACTAATATTAAAAAGTTTGTGTGTGTGTGTGTGTTTGTCCTTCACGACTCAATGGCTGAACGGATTTGGCTAATATTGATCTCGGTCTGCGCGGGTGAAACCGTGGGGCGCAGCTATAAATATTATAAAACTTAAAAGTTTGCTTTTTTTGGTTGTTTGAACGCGCTAATATCGGGAACCACTACTGGTTCGAATTATCTTTATAACACCCCATTTATCGAGGAAGGCTAAAGGCCAATTAACATCACGCTTCGACCAATAGGAGCGGAGCATCAATGAAAAATATTTCACAAACGAGGAAATTTTATTCTTTTCGTGACGCAGACGAAGTTGCGCGGGCCAGCTAGTGTCGCAGTAAAATAGAATATTATCTAGGTTAAAGTTGTTGTTCCCAAGTTGTACGCCGAATAAAGAGGTTAAAAACATGAAATGTAAGAAGTTTTGTAGGAAATGTAGAAGTTGAAAGTAGTGTGTACTTATCTTTAGTACGTACTTGGAAGAAATGGACTGAAAAGGAACCAAATAATGTGAGTTTAACACAAATAAAGTTCAAGACTGACTAAACGAAACGAAACAGACTGTCATGAATGTGTTTTAAACTAATCGATACTTTTTAAGCTTTCCCGGTTTATAACTAAACTTACACACTAATATGAATATAAAAACCGGCCAAGTGCGAGTTGGACTCGTGCACGAAGGGTTCCGTACCATTATTTATAAAATCCAGTAAAAAATCACTTTTTTGTATGGGAGCCCCCTTAAATAGATTTTTTTTTATTCTGTTTTTAGTATTTGTTGTTATAGTGGCAACAGAAATACATAATCTGCGTAAATTTTTACTGGCTAACTGTTACGGTTCATGTGATACTGCCTGGTGACAGACGGACGGACGGACGGACAGCGAAGTCTCAGTAATAGGGTCCCGTTAGACCCTTTGGGAACGGAACCCTAAAAATTGATTGCAAACCCATAAATTAAAAAAGAAATACATCTCACATTATAATCCGATGACATTTATGCACATATATTAATATTGATTAGCAGTTACTTTTTTATTTCTTACTATTCGTTTATTCACGCAAGTATTGACTTTCCAGTTCTCTTCTGTCTTAATTTTAAATTGACGTCGTTATATACAGCCTACGTAACTACGATATCGTATCGATTAGGATGACAAATAATTGACAATGTAATCCACACTTAAAAATGATAAAAAGCTGGCCGTTTTAATTATAAGTCCGTGGTGCTTGGCTGCTCGCAGCGTAAGTAATAAAATGTAGTGTGCGTTAGAAATCTGGTAACGTGCAAAAGCTTTAGTTCTTTTAGAAATGATAATAATTCAATGAGACAACCATCATCTAGATACGCTACATAAACATATAAATAGTGATATGAATATGACAGTGAATAATATTAATAACTAATTCAGCCATCTCAATTTATAGTCGCAATATTATTTTATCGCATATTAAGTCACAAATAACTGTTAGCTCCAAACGATTCTAACAGATGGCGGTATCTGTTGACTGGATTGAGTAAGTATTCAATAGATGGCGCTCTATAGGAGCGGAAAAGCAAATAATGAAAATATTGCGAATACGGGGAAAATGTGACACAGACGAAGTTGCGCGGGACAGCTAGTACATTATTAAAGCAGTAAAGAAGCGTTGTACACAAACTACACGACAGTTACCAACAAGTAAACAAATAAATCTAGCTCTACGTACACAGCACACGACAAACAGTAAGCTCTGTAACCTAGATTTTTATTGTTAGTATATTATTTATTTATATATACGAAACTGTTATGCTAGGTGAAGTTTTATTTATGAAATACTGAAACTGGTTACAGCAGAGTTATTTTGATGTTATTTTAAGTATGGTAGCTACTGCAGTTTAAGTATGGTAGCTACTGCAGTTTAAATGTCGAATTCCGAAGGCATCTACAATCCTGAACTGCAGCGGCAAAAAGTCGTAGCAAACACGACTAATTTCTATTTAACTCAATGTAAACTACAACAGAAACGCTTTCAAATATCGAAGATCGTTTTCGAATAATTTTGTCTTTGTACAGAAGCAAGACTTTGGTCTGCTATTAGTCTGCTATAGCGATTGCAATTTTGCCGCTTCGGTTTGCAGTGCAGCAGTTGCAGTGGCTTTTTTTTAGTAATTGCATCTCTCATTTCAACCTATGAACCTGGCTTCTGCTTAACCGGTTTATCCTATGGTTGCCTTCCATGGTATAAAACTTATAAAAAAGGCGACAACATCTAGTTGGATTCAAGTTATCATTCAAGTTGGATCAAACTGTCCATCCCAAACAAACAACGTGACGCGTAATTTATATATATAGATATAGAGCAAAACCGCTTCGTTGGTCCAGTGGTCACAAGCGCGGCTGCTGAGCAGGAGGACCTGGGTACAATTCCCGGATCGGGCAAAGTGTTACTGAGTGTTTCTATCGGAAATTTCTCAGTAGCACCACAGTGTCTGGATTTGTACCCGGTTGTTGGCCGCTCGCCCCTATTGCATGGGACTTAAACTTAACTGATGAAATGTCGGTGTACTAATGGTAACACCTCTGCCCTACCTTTCGCGGATTACATGTGTGATGTTATGTTACGTTAGAGCAAAAGTAAGCTTCCGAAAGGCTATTACTGGTTTCTGCAAAACTCTGTGTAAACGCAATGGACGTGGAAGAAGCGAAAGGAGTATGAAAGGATCGTAGCAGGTCTGTAGTTCCTGACTACCCTTTTTTTACCAGTATTTTTTTGGGAAATCATCAAATGACCCCTCCTGCTCTGGAAAAAGTGGAAGGGAGTATCAGACTTCTATGACTAAAACCCATCCATGTTCCTTCTTCAGCCCTTTGTGTTCCAGGTCCACGGTATCTCTTTCGAACAACCCGCAGCCCTGGCAGGCATCGGCCCTCTCGGACCCCTTCCGATTTATTGACATCTCATTCAGGCGCGCGTGGAACACGAACGCGCCGTCAGCACGGCCTGTCGTTATAAGACGGACGGACCCTTCTTACTGCTTTGAGTTAAACTTAGAAGAAACTCTTATCATTATCATCCTCTTGGTCTACTCTCATGGGATTATCCACATAAGTTTATCTGTGTATGGCTTTTTAAACAGTGGTGGTACTCGCAGTCAAGTGGTCAAGCGATTGACTGCAGCACTGCGAGTCGCGGGTTTGAATTCCGCAAGGATCAAATATTTGTATGGCCTATAGATAATAGTTCTGGGTCTGGCTGATTGTTATTTATAGTGAGTTTTAATGTT
Source organism: Cerastis rubricosa (assembly GCA_949152445.1). Taxonomy (NCBI): domain Eukaryota; kingdom Metazoa; phylum Arthropoda; class Insecta; order Lepidoptera; family Noctuidae; genus Cerastis; species Cerastis rubricosa. The sequence goes on from OX424549.1 coordinate 13,839,902, forward strand.
TGTAAACGTACCTACGATACAGGAGAAATTAATAGAGTAGGGCAAAGCATAAAAAAAAATGAGAAAATTTAAGGTAAATTGCTGTTTTTGTCAACCATCGAACTCTGTAAAACATTTACTGATTGTCAAGAAGATGATTACCTACTTAAAACTTGTTTAACGAATTGGCAGCAACTTGAAGGTCTTAGAATCAGTTATCGGAGCGTTTACACCTTACGGCATTTCATACAAACTTTCAAGCCCTTATTTTCCGGAATTACTGAACCGATTTTAAAGTTTTTTTATCTTATTAATAACAAAAATATATTAAAGTACTAATTTCTAAATCTAAATTAATTACTAAACATAAAACTAGATACTTAAAACTAAAATAACAACAAATTTTAAAAGGGCGTCAAAAAACTCCTCAACGCTGTCAGCTGGTAACGTGCCCAAGAGACTGGCGGCGTTGCCACGTTGAATGGCAATACTTAGCCTCTGGCCAAAGTAAAACCCAGCCCTTGGGTCACTGGAAATTTTAAAGAAACTTAATACGCATACCTACGCAGGATACATAGGTCTAAAAGTTACTAAAAAACATTTTCGAAATATGAATCTTAAACAAAAATAAGATAATTGGAAATTTCTGTTTCTATAGATAATTTATGATCGGTCTTATTAAGCTGTAACACTATTTTTCGAAAATGTTTTTTACTGACTTCTAAGACCCATGTATCCTACATAAGCGTATGAAGTTTCGTTAAAATCGGTTCAGTCATTTTGGAAAATAAGGACTTAAATGTTTGTATGAAATGTCGTGAGGCGTAAACGGTCTTAATAATTGAGTGATTACGGTTAGCATAAGTGGTCATTGAACAATCGTTCCATTGTAAAGTAGTGATCAATCAGCTGCATCCGCATCTTGTTAAAGTTATCTGAGTTGAAACGTCAGTGGTGGGTAGGTATGTAGAGAAACTGGCTACATCCTGTTTGGTAACTTTTGCGGTAACTTTATGTCTGTTAATGCTATAGGCATTTTCTACCAGTCAATCTTTTTGTGATGCAGAGACAAACAGTGGTATTGGTGTATAATTATCTGAAAAAAAAAACAATACTAATACTTACTAGAGAGCAGTGGTGGCCCAGTGGCGGCAGCCCCGACTTACAAGCAGTAAGCCGTGGGTCGAACCTAGGCAGGCGCATTACTTTATGTTATTTATTTCATCACCGCTGCCCTCAAAAACGGTGAAGGAAAACACCGTGAGGAAAGCGGCATGTCTTAGAACTAAAAATTCGAAGACATGTGACATGTACGAACCCGCACTGGGCCCGCGTTGTTGATTACAGCCAACTCCCTCTCATAGAAAGGAGGCCTGTGTCCCAACAGTGGGAACATTATAGGCTGATGATGATGATGAATACTTACTACAAGGATATATAAAATACCATAAATCAAAATATTGCCTGTATTTTCGTATTTTACTTCTAGTAGTATTTTACATCTGCGACTGCCTATCTGACCTCCACAACCCAATTACCTCTAATAACATACCTCTTGGTCAAACTGGTTATAACTTTCCTTACTCCTCTTCTACTAGATTTTAAAACAATTTCCAAAACGATTTTTAGGGTTCCGTAGCCGAATGGCAAAAAACGGAACCCTTATAGATTCGTCATGTCTGTCTGTCTGTCTGTCTGTTTGTTTGTCCGTCCGTCCGTATGTCACAGCCACTTTTTTCCGAAACTATAAGAACTATACTGTTGAAACTTGGTAAGTAGATGTATTCTGTGAACCGCATTAATATTTTCACACAAAAATAGGAAAAAAAACCCTACATTTTGGGGTTCCCCATACACAGAACTGAAAACCAAAAATTTTTTTTTCATCGCATACGTGTGGGGTATCTGTGGATAGGTCTTCAAAAATGATATTGAGGTTTCTAATATCATTTTTTTCTAAACTGAATAGTTTGCGCTAGAGGCACATCCAAAGTGGTAAAAGTGGTATTAAGGAAATGAAGCGCTCTCAAAATAAATCTAAAACTATGTGGAACATTATTAAAAACAACCTAAATCCGGATTCAAAGTGCCTTAATAAAAATGTTACCTTGCGTTATGATGACAATAAGACCACGAGTACACCAACAACGGTTGCTAATATCTTTAACGACTTCTTTGCTTCGGTCGGCGAACCGCTATCCAACAACACGTCGAATACTGTATGCCCAGTTCTTACACCATCAATAAATTCCCTATTCGTCCAACCCGCCACGGAGCGTGAAATTTACAATATAATACGCAAAATGAAAAACAAGCGCAGTGCCGGAGTCGACGACATACCATCTTTCCTCATTAAAGAATGTATTAATGAATTGACGCCACTTATAACCAAACTAATAAATAAATCCTTCGACGAAGGTATTTTTCCGGATAAATTAAAAGAAGCTAAACTACGACCAATATTTAAAAAAGGCGGAAAGCCACAAGATCCCTGTTCCTACCGACCAATAGCCCTTCTACCAGTTATATCAAAAATTTTCGAAAAATCGATGTCTAATAGAATTATCAAGTTTTTGGAAAAATTCAATCTCTTGGACGAAAACCAGTTTGGGTTTAGACAAGAAAGATCGACTACACTCGCGGTTTATAATTATGTACAAGAAATATATAACTACATCAATGACAAGCAATATGCCATAGGTTTGTTCTTAGATATGACTAAAGCGTATGATAAGGTTTCCCATGACATTTTATTACAAAAATTATATGGCATAGGAATTAGGGGTACGGGCTATAAATGGCTAAAATCTTACCTGAAAAATAGGAAACAATATGTTGAAATAGAATACTACAACAAAGAAGCAAAAGAAATCCAAATTGTAAAATCACGGACAAAGATTATTAACCACTCCATTCCACAAGGCAGTGTTTTGGGGTGTATATTATTTATTATTTATATAAACGACCTACCCAAAATAATTGACTCGAAGTGCGTTCTATTCGCGGACGACGTATCGCTAGTGTTTAAAAACACTGAGAACACCGAAACTTTGACCAACATAGAAAATACTTATAAAACAGTTAAATCGTGGCTAGAGAAGCACAACCTACAAATTAATGCTAACAAAAGTAACCTACTACAATTTAGAACATATCAAAGAAAGCCGCTAAATTTAAATAACCTCAGTAATAAATTAAATATCCCAGAAAGAGACGATATAACGCTTCTTGGTTTAACATTAGACAATAATCTAACATGGAAAAAGCATATCGAACATCTTAAGACTAAGTTATCAAAGTTTATATACGCATTAGGCAAATTAAAAAACAACACAAATTATGAGACGGCGCTCTCAACATACTATGCCTATGCTTATGCATGGTTTAACTATGGCATAATATTGTGGGGTGAAAGTACTGACTTCTATGATATTTTCATCATGCAAAAGAAATGTATACGCATCCTTATGAATATTAAGCCATGGGAAAGTTGTAAACCACATTTCATAAAAAATAAAATACTAACATTACCATCCCTTTACATACTACAAGTAGTTACGTTCGTGCAACAACACAGAGATTACTTTCGATCAAACATAGAAGCAAACCAAAATTATAACCGAAGAAACAAAAATAAGTTAATTACACCGTCACCAAAATTAAAAATAATGAAAAATAGCCCCAACTATAGAATCGCGACAATTTATAATAAATTACCGAATTACATAAAAGATGACGAGAATACAAACTCATTCTATAGCAAACTAAGATTACTCTTAATAGGGAAATGTTATTACACTGTAGACGAATTCATGACGGATAAAACTTTATAGATGTTGTTACCTACTTAGCTCATAACTTTTGTTAGATCCAGCCTAAGATCAAAGTCATAAAAATAATATAGTCTATTCCAGTGACATAACCTAATCTTTTTATTTTTATTGTAAATGACATACCATATTGCAATTTAATCTATAACTTGACATGACACGATTGTAAAGCACTACCTATTACCTATTTCATAATTATTATTATTTTATTCTTCTTTTTACTACCTACCGACTACTGCAATCTGACCAAATATGACTTTATGTGTGTTATTGTGTGTGTTATTGTATACTGTTTATTATTGATAATTGGACATCATAACTAATTCTAGACATGTATTTTGTATTTTTTATTTTACTTTATTTCTGAAATGTATTGTGTTAATTACGAGTATTAGGTATTGTTCATAATCTCAACAGCAAACCAACATTGTGCTTTGCAGTGCCCTGACAGGGTTCATGTACAAAAACCGACAGTTAATTATTGTAAAATGTGTGATGTGCATGAGAGCAAATAAATAAATAAATAAATAAATAAATAAAATATGTGTCCCCCCCCCCTCTAATTTCTAAAGTAAGAGGAGGAAAATTCTGAAAATATTTAGGTTTGTAGAACGTAAAAAAAACTATCAACGAAAATTGGTTTCAATAAGATATGATGTTTAGTTTTTGAGATATGGGACTTTTTCATCAAACTGCAGCAGTAACTTTGTTTTTCATTAACATACTATGAAAAGGGGTATCGTATTACCTAGTTACTGGGTTGTGGAGGTCAGATCGGCAGTCGCTTCATTTAAAATACTGGTACTCAGCTGCATCCGGTTAGACTGGAAGCCGACCCCAAGATAGTTTGGGAAAAGGCTAGGCAGATGATGATGATGATACTATGAAAAACCAATTTAGTTTTTCGGTTGAGTGGAAGTTTAATAATGAATGACCGTTCAAAATATTGTTATTATATTCCATAGTTTGGGGCTATGGAACCCTGTGTGCGAGTAAGAATCGCACTTGGCCGGTTTTTTTATTTATACACGTATGTTAAAGGTAATGTAAAAATTTGCATGATATTATTTCCGACAATTCAATAATGGAGCAGAGGGTCTTGGGTGTGTAAGCTTTTTTTCATGACGAAAAGTTTTTTTTGAAAAGTCCCTCGGTTTAAAATCTGCAGCCTTTTTCTATTAATCTAAAAACATACATACACGAACCCTAAAAACATAATAATCTTTTTTTGGTGAAGTCGTATAAAAACCTACCTATCACAAAAATCTTCTACATTTAACGACGACCCGAATATTCTTAAAAGATTAACCCGGACAAAGAGGAACAAGAAATATTTGTCACCCTCCACGGTAATATTAAAGTCAGTATCTTGAATTAGGGCAACCCGTAAATCAAGGAGCTTTAATTTAGTCGCCCTCTTATTTTTCTACCTTATTACGCAAAAGAATTAGGTGTGCTTGCGTTTGTTAATTTTTCGTTTTATTAATGGGATGAGACGGTTTTAAAAGAAGGAGGGGCTCGTGGCTAAATAATAACAGCCGTACGGGTCGATCTTTAAGGTTAAGTCGTGCTTGCCGAGGTTGGTCCGTGGATGGGTGTCCATAATTACATACCGAGTTTCCTCCGTGCCTCGGAAAGCAAGCCGTTGGTCCCGGCTGTCATTTGTAGATCTTTGATAATCGTTACGAGTAGTCAGAAGCCGAAAGTCTGACACCCAGTCACTAAGGGGTATCGTATTAAACAGTTACTGGGTTGTGGAGGTCAGATAGGCAGTCGCTTCATGTAAAATACTAGTACTCAGCAGCATCCGATTAGACTGGAAGCCGACCCCAAGCTAGTTTGGAAAAAGGCTAGGCAGATGATGATGAGTCGGTTTTAAAACTAATTGTTCTTTTAAACTCTAGAGACTACAAAATGTGTGGGACATAGAGTTTGGAATTGATTGAACAGGATTTTATCTCCTATGAAAAACATCAACTGCCTCGTGATCGAGTGGTCGCAAGCACGACTGAGAGATGAGGTCCTGGATTCGATTCCCGGGACGTGCAAAGTGTTATTGGGTTTTTCCATCACAAATTTGTCAGAGGCAGCCGCGGAGTCTGGGTTTTTGCCCTGTTGATGGCAATAAGCTCGCCCCTATTACATGGAACTTAAACATAACTGGCGAAACGTGGGTGTACTGTTAGGTACATCTCTGCCTTACCCTTCGGGGATTACAGACGTGATGTTATGTAATGGAATATTCATACTTAAAGCTCTTGAAAGCTATTTCATTCGCAGTAGCTTTTTTTTTACTTTTATGTAAGTCTAGAAACTCGTATATCTATAGAATACTAGCTGTCCCGCGCAACTTCGTCTGCGTCACATTTTCCCCATTTTCGCAATATTTTTCATTGCTGCTCCGCTTCTATACAGCGCCATCTATTGAATACTTACTCAATCCAGTCAACAGATACTGCCATCTGTTAGAATCGTTTGGAGCTAACAGATAATTGTGACTTAATTTGCAATAAAATAATATTGTGACTATAAATTGAGACGTAAGCTATCCTATCTTTCAAGTTGGATCAAACCGCACACTATGTGCAAATTTGATTAAAATTGGTTAAGTAGTTTAGGAGTCTATCCCCGACAAACAACGTGACAAGTAATATATATATAGAAATTGGTAAACATATATCATTCATCTACGATACATTCGATTATTCCCTGATTATATCAAGGCAAAAGTAGATCCAAAATCGACCCTAAAACCAGGAAAACACTGTTTAAAATGGACCACTTCTAAATCCATGCATTTAGATTCCTCTGATTGATTTAAGAGATTTTAAATACTTTGCCGCTAAAAACGACTGTCAGTGATACATTAGTTTAAATTGCTTACGTCAAAACTGTTAGCGTTTCCGAACGTGTTGGTTATTGCATAGCGGATCTGGGTAATGGTCATGATAACTAGAGAAGACTAGTTGGAGAATAGTCTTGTTGTTCCTCTCTTAGCATCTAATATATATATGTCGGAGTCGGAGTCATTATTACGGATACAAGACTGACTATGGATCGAAAGCGCGCCAAAGGTCAAGCGACCTACTTACCAGTCTACCCACACCTAAGCGCGCTTACTACAGAGTCGTGATGTTTCGAGCTCCCAGCGGGGCGGACAGTCTGTGTCTGACCACCGCGGAGTCAAGACGTCCCGAAACTGTAACCCGATTCATGGTGCCTAGTGTTACTGTGTTGGATTGTAATTTCAAGTAATTTGTTAGTTCGATAAAAGCAGTGTACAGTGTGTGTGTGTTTTCATTGCACGAAACCCATGTTCTGCCCACATGATGATCGAGTCTAACGAAATGAAATCATCACACTGCGACATCAGAAGTGCGATCAAATCGTGCTAATGCAATCACACGCGAGAACAGTGACAATAACAATCAGTGACGGTTACTTTTTGAAATTCAAAACGAATAATTGCACTCGCGATACGAACTTAAACTCGGCCAGTGAATAGCAAGCTAGTGTTGGTGGTTAGTGTTTTTGTTGAGTGTGTTAGCGGATTTTGATCCTGACAAAACATAACATATCATCACGCTTGTAATCTCTGAAGGGTTAGGCAGAGTGTACCTAATAGAATACCCACATTTCACAGAGTGTGATGCGCGCTAGTAATGCGTCATCCATCGCTGACTTGTTTTGTGTAAAATCTGGTTCTTCTAACCTAACAGACAGATGTGTTGCTGGGGAGTTTGTTCCGCCACTTCTTCTTCCCAGCTAAAACACTTAGGAAGTGGCGAAGGGCGGGCGTTTTGGGGGACTGTCTCTTGTAATTTTGACGTTCAAAAAGTGCTGATTATAAGCCTAGTTTGAATGAAGTGACTTTTGATTTTTTCGTGTTGAGTGCAGTGGAAGGAATCCAGCTTATTTGGACATTAAGAAAGGCGTTGAAGGGCTCCGCATCTACATAGCTGTGACATAGTGTAACAAAGTGTAACATAGTGTAACAAAGTGTAACATAGTATTCCGCGGCACATTGGTGTACCGTGGTCATTAGTTGGTGTGCCTCGGAAAACGAAGGTTATCTTTTGAAGTTAAATAGACAGACGGAAGGAAACTACCTACTTAAACATTCGCAAAACACGCGATAGATTTTCCATCTACGGTGTACCTGCAAAATGTACTACCGAATTTCAAGATGTACCTTGAACACAAATGTTTGCGAAACACTGAAAACCTATCCAGGTATGACGTGGGACCAGTTTAAATAATTGTTAAAGGACAGATTTATGTGTGCCGAAACTTTTACGACTACCCTCATTAACCTGAGTAGTGAAAAACCAAAGGAAAGAAAAACTTCACAAGTGTTCATCGCTGCCGAAAATCAAGTGCCAGGCTTGCGGACTAGGGAGAAACCAGGACTCAACGAAGCGGATTGTCGCACGAAGAAGCCGCTGCCTGTGCCGGCTGCTACGGGCATCGGGCAAGCGACAAGGGGCCGCGAAGCCCTTGCTGTGCGTCAAGTGTCATGCCGGTTCACGTAGCCGTCCGGCGTACGTGCGTCGATGGCAGCGTGCAGTGCTGGCAGTATGCAGCGGGCCTGTTGACGGCGGGGTGCCGAGCCGCGTCGATGTCTGCGTCGTACAAGCAACATCGCGGGCACGTTACAACACAGGGGTGAGTTGTTACGGTTTACTTATTATTCTGATTCTAAATACTCGTTGGTGAAAGAAAGTTTTCTATCGAAATTTAATGGCAAACTTATTAGTCACGTTGTTGCTAAGACTGGTATAGTACAGACACGAGTATTCAGTACAGAACAGATTTTATGTTGTGTAGTGATTAACGATTACCCTATCGAAACTTTGTTGCAATGTTTGCTTGATAATTATTTACAAAGTGACGTCATGTTAGGTGGCGAGATTTTAAATCGGGGTTTTGTTGCAAATATGACGGCAAGGGAGTTTTCGTTAACGAAAATCTTTTGTGTACGTTCGGTGAGGCATAATAGTGGTAACAAGTTTCAATCGGTTTTTAACTGTTATGGCAACGAATCTAACTGGCAATGAGTAGCCAAGACTTAAGTGCTAAGTTCAGGCGTCTTTCACCGTCATATTCAACTCAATGATAGGTCTAAATGCCTATCCTGTTTAGCTCGTGTTCGCCGATGGTCGGTAAACAGTAATTTCCGTGACTCTTATCGTTCACCTTGGTGCTGAAAAGACTACTGAAAAGCTTTTCGATTATAATTAGTTCCTGGGAAAGTCTCAGTATGTTTGAAAATTCGTAAATAGCTGCCTTACGTGCTAAGTAGCGAAGTCTCACTCCGGTAAAGTTCAAGCCGAATTACATCCGGTACCTAAGGTGTCGAGCCGGTGGTACACGGTTTGTATAGACGTGACGGGTTAGCTTAGCTTAAAATGACAAGTGTGCCGAGTTGACGAAACGATGGCCAAATTTAAAAGTTTTGCGGTTGGTGATTTTGGGTTGTTAAAGATTAAAGGTCTATTTAGGGTGATTGAGGTTTTAGACGGTTATCCTTAACACGGAAAGCTTTAAATTCTATGCGTACCTACAGATACGCACGCGGTAGGCTAAGGAAGATGCCAAGGGTCACGTACCAGTCGAAGTGCTAGAGGGGGATCGCTACACATTGAGATCATTAAGTTCTAAGCGTACTTACAAGTATGCACATGATGGGTTAAGGAGAATGCCCGAGGGTCAAGTACCGTTTGAAGTAAAATGATTTAGAGTTGAGAGATAGTTTGGAATCTTGGTTCGGATGGTCAGACCGTACCAGTAGCCATTTCGTAGCCGTAGTCCGTTAGAAGTCGGTGTCTGCTTATAGTAGTCCGTGGATGCGCGGTGCGCGGGTGGCTCTGGCGGAGGTCGGGTCTTGTAGAGACCATAGAGTGAGTCATGCATGTGGGACTCGGCGTTCTTGAGGAACGTAGTAAAACAAACAGAGGTTTGTTGGAGGGCCTGAGTGTTGCCCATAGGCCACGGATGAGATTCCTGCTTTATGTGGTGATTAGATTGATGAAGAGGTACTTGGTTGCTCTAGCATTTTAATTGACCTAATTGTTTATTTGATCTAATTTTAGTTTTGATCCATGCGCTGGATGTGTGAGAGCAATGCGATTGCTGGTCGGCTAGAGAGCCGTGGCCGTAGTGGCTTTACACGACGGTTTCTATAAGCTTGGTAGTTTTTTTTTTTTACAGTAGACTTTTAAAGGTTGAATTGAACGACTATGGTACATGGCCCAGGGTTATCATTATTGTATTTTCGATTATTTCCAATCGGTTCGGTTAAAACTAAACGGCTAGTTCTACAATGTTCCACCACCCCGTTGAATCTAAAGTTTGGTCAGGAGTGACCGAGTGGAACAAATTTCTGTCGTGGAGTATTTGATTGCAGGGTACCCATCACACGAGGACGTGTGCAAGCAGGATGGCCGTGTCGGAGTCGGAGTCATTATTACGGATACAAGACTGACTATGGATCGAAAGCGCGCCAAAGGTCAAGCGACCTACTTACCAGTCTACCCACACCTAAGCGCGCTTACTACAGAGTCGTGATGTTTCGAGCTCCCAGCGGGGCGGACAGTCTGTGTCTGACCACCGCGGAGTCAAGACGTCCCGAAACTGTAACCCGATTCATGGTGCCTAGTGTTACTGTGTTGGATTGTAATTTCAAGTAATTTGTTAGTTCGATAAAAGCAGTGTACAGTGTGTGTGTGTTTTCATTGCACGAAACCCATGTTCTGCCCACATGATGATCGAGTCTAACGAAATGAAATCATCACACTGCGACATATATATATATTAATATATATATCTAAACTAATATTATGAAGAGGAAAGATTTGATTGTTTGTTCTTTCAGTGTAAGATAGCCCATTTATCGAGGAAATGCTAAAGGCTATATATCATCATGCTACGACTAATAGGAGCGGAGCAGCAATGAAAAATGTTGCGAAAAAGGGGAAAATGTGACGCAGACGAAGTTGCGCGGGACAGCTGGATAGTTATAATTTGGACTATTAAGTTAGGACTATATGATTACATTTGTAACTAAAAGCGTTTCATCATTATCATCATCATCAGCCTACAATGTTCCCACTGCTGGGACACAGGCCTCCTCTCTATGAGAGGGAGTGGGCTGTTACCACCACGCGGGCCCAGTGCGGGTTGGTAGATGTCACATGTCTTCGAATTTTTACTTCCAGGACCGCCGTCCTCACGATGTTTTCCGCCTTGCCTCCGCTTTGCGCCTGCCGGGTTCGAACCCACTGCTTACTGCTCGTAAGTCGGGGCTACCACCACTGGGCCACCGCCTGCTCAAAAACCGTTTCACTTTCTCTAATACATAAGTATACTTGACCAATAAGCGACTAGTAGTAGTAGTAGACTAATAAAGCGTAAAGTTTTTAAAAATGAAGTCTTTTTTTTCGCGAAATGACATAGAGGGAATGATTCCTACTAACAACCCCAGTTTTCTCATCCACGGACAGAAAACAAAACTACATACCTAGTATCAACATATTATATTATTACCTAATATTCTTAATCTGAATCTGACACAAAACTATACCTACACAACATAAAAGCGAAACATACGCAACAATATTGTGTACTCAAACGTAGTTACGTGCTTAACTTTGATCAGAACGATCAGCACCGAACAAACACGAGTACGGTGGAATTTATTCGAGACTTTATTGCTTCATACGGCTTGGTAAGAATATGACAATACTGGGGAAACACGCGGGAGGGGTTTGTTGGTGGGACTGCTTGTGGAGATTTTATGAACGGAGTGAATAGGTTTTTTCAGAAAATGGGTAAAATGTTTATAGATAGTGAAAATATTTGACATCCGCTAACCCGTACTGGGCACCATAAATTTATTTGGTATAGTTTAGTGTTTCAAACAGCTGGCCTACCAGGACCAGGACCTCTTAAAGCAGTATTGTTTTACTCTTATTCCAGTGTGGGAAAGAGACGGAGCTATACTGGATGTCTAGCGCCATCTCTTTCCTCCACAGGAAAAGGAGTAAAACAATAATGTTTATATCATCATGATCATAAATATATTTTTATCCTATAAAATAACTAACATATAAGTTTGGTATGACCACAATTTCCATTCTTTTGTTTTTAGGACCATTTGTTAATAGGACGATTGGCTCATAGGACATTTAACTAACGTGTCGTTTTGCTACTAAAACGTTTCGATAGGTCCCCAACAACGAAATATAAATTTAGAGAAACGATTTTTGTATATTTTTTTGCGATTTTTTTATCTAACACTTCATAATGAAAAAGTTGTTATTTGTTTTGTTTTTAGTTATTTTGAAACATAATTTGAATAAAAAATGGCAATGGGTTCTTGCCCTGTCATATATAATTTGGAAACAAACATAACTTGGGAAATTATATGGAATCCATACTTCCATAATACATAATCCATATATCCATAAATGCGAAAGTCACTCTGTTTGTTTGTATGTTTGTTTGTTACCTTTTCACGACTAAACGGCTGATCGGATCTTATTGAAATTTGGCAAGAAGATAGATTTCAACCTGGGAAAGGACATAGGCTATATATCATCACGCTACGACCAATAGGAGCGGAGCAGCAATGAAAAACGTTGCGTAAATGGGGAAAATGTGACATAGACGAAGTTGCGCGGGACAGCTAGTTAATTATATGGCTGGGTGTACTTGGTTCACCTCTGCCGAACCCTTCGGGAATTACAGGGCGTGATGTTTTGTTATTCTTTGATTAAAGCTAATATTTCAAAAGTATGTATTTAACATATTGTGTTATGGCTTTTTACTCTCGTATGCTCTCACAAAATGAAATTCAACATGGATTCTTACCAAAGTAACTCCATTATGAAAATACTAGCTGTCCCGCGCAACTTCGTCTGCGTCACATTTTCCCCGTTTTCGCAACATTTTTCATTGCTGCTCCGCTCCTATTGATTGTAGCGTGATGATATATAGCCTATGTCCTTCCCCAAGCTGAAACCTATCTTCATGCCAAATTTTATTAAGATCCGATCAGTCGTTTAGTCGTGAAAAGGTAACAAACAAACAAACAGAGTGACTTTCCCATTTATAATATTAAGTATGGATATAAAAACCTTCTTTCTTTCAAAGTCATAAAGTAACCGAGAAAAGTTACAACTTACGTTAGGTAAAATAACCTGACCTAATGCATTGCTCAAAAGGATTTATTCGCAGCTGCGCTATGCACAAAGGAAAATTCTTATGATCTGAATAAAATTTATTGAGACTTCGCTTACTTCTATTCTTTCTTTATCTTAGGTACCTACTACTTGCAGAAAATTCTCATTTATTTTTATGATAGAGAATTGGTTTTATCTTCCCGACATATATGCAACTTCCCTGACTGTCTCTTAATGCGATATTTATCCGATTTACGTTAATACGAACCGCAGCTAGTCTATAAAATCAGAAAACGGTTCAGCTACATTTACTTTAAAAGTCGTATTTCTGCAAACGCTTTAATAGGATTGAGCTTTTTTTTGTCAATTAAATAGATTTTTAACTATTCCAAAAACGTTATCGCTCTCTGGTATTAAAATACGTGTTGTTTTCACTCATATGAAGTATGGATGATAACTATTTTAAAACAGTAACCATGAAGTTTGTTTCCAGTTTTTTTCCATACGAAATGACCAACCCGAACTGTTCACCTTTTGACCACGTTTAATAAGTACCCATGTAGACCTATGTGAATAAAATATTTTGTTTATAATAGATTTTTGGCAAGAAGCTCAAAAATGCGTAGCCCAAAAATGAGCCAAGTACGCAAAATGCGCTCGCTGATGCATTTATTAAAGTCAACATGCGGAAGATTGAAGGTGACTGTGACAGAGTAAAATAATACATGCCGAAAAAATGCTAAATATGCTGATAAAGTCAGAAAAAAAAAACCAAAAATATCTCATATGCCTGATGGTAGTACCACACTTATTCCCTTCAAACTATAACAAAGCAATGATAAATTAAAACGCCCATCTTGAAAATGTCATATTTTTATAGCCGCCATATTCAAAAAAATCATTAAAGAGATCAAAGGTTTTCTTTGACAAAGATTTTAATTGATTCATCGTTAATGTTTTTATTCTAACTATTAATTAAGATCAGACACATTCCTTTGATATTACATTCGTTAAAATTTAATAGAATATTTTTGTCATGAATTTGATTTAAAAAATTTAGCGTCACTTTCAAAATATCATGTGTGGCTTTTCTGAAAAATGGCACAGCATGCATGAAACTAAAATCATTATTATTTTGTTTCTCTGCTTTGAAACCAGGTACAATCTAATTTGAGGTTATCGTTATCCATTTCATTTCCGTCGTTAAGGTGGTTTCTTAATTGATGAAACTAAATATTATTTTGTTTGGAAGTGGCATATAGCTTTATTAACACTAGAAGCGCCACCGTTCCACTTTTGTCCCACCCGCAAGTTTCATCGTCTCTAACTTTTGATTTTTTCAACTCACGACCCTGAAACTTTTTGACTTTTTACAATTTATTGTATTTATTTAATTCAATATATTTTCTCTCTAATAAAAACAAGAGTAAATAAAATAATTTGCGATTTACCTAGAATTGCCGCCGGGTCGTTTTTGTCCCGCCAAGATTCTAAGCAAAAATTCGACGTACAGTCATAGCTCCTGGCTAGTTGCGCAGGTGGAGGGGCGACTAAACAGTTAAACATTGTTTCTATTCACTTCTTCGTCGCTTCGCGTAAAGAGTGGTACGTCTTTGTTTTACAAGCGCATACCTCATGTACTATTATAGGTTTGTCTAGTCAAAGTCGCAGAATATTGAAACCGCACGAAATTGTGTCCAGTTTGAATGTAGAGGATGAATCAGATGGCGAGCTTTTGGAAGATAAGTATGGCCAAAAGTTTTGTATGGTTGTTGACAAAGACGCAAATTGTATAATTAATGCGTTCCCTTACCTTGGAAAAGGTGATCACAAACCTAATGACGAGCGTTTAGGTGACTGGGCGGTAAAGAAATTGATGGAACCATCAAATATACATCATACATCAACAAAGGTAATAGTACTATTCTACAACATCATGAAGTATGGAGTAGATGGGGTCGATTCGATGAGCAGGAAATATATAGTAAAGGCGGCTTCTAGACGTTGGCCAGTTCATACATTTGATAATAGATTTGGCGGCTATAAACGCATGGGTATTGTAAAAAATTATCAACAACAGCAAATGAAACGTACAGACTTTTTGTAACAACTGGGAGAGGAATTGGTTTCACAGTACATGCATAATACAAAAACAGCCATTCCTACAGAAATTCCAGAAAACCTACCAGAAAGACAAGAAAAACGTACAAGGTGTAAAGGTCAAGTCAAAATGTACAAGTCATCTGTGAAGTGACATGTGTAAAAAAACTGTCTGTAATAAATGCACTGCAAAAGAATATTATTTATGTAATACCTATGTTAATCTAATAATAAATAGTTTGGAGATTTTTTTGTATTTATTACATTTCGAATTACTATCTTAGTTGTGATGACCATGATAAGAAATGAAAAAAAAAATTGTTACATAATTATGTGTTTTAGAAGTAAAAAAAAAATGATTTAAATAAATAAATAAACAATGTTTCAAATAACTTACATATTGTTTTAATTATAATTTCATATTTTATGCTAATGAACGTTGAAAAAAATATAGTGGGACAAAATTGTCACAGCGGCGGTTCGAGGGGGGTCATGAGTTTCGGCACTTCTAGTGTTAACTAGAAATAGTATCAAAACCCGCCAGAGAATGGGCAGCAGCGTTCTCTGTGCTTTTGTAACAACCGTACTGCGATCGCCAAACCCGCCTGCCAAGCATACATGGTGTACATGTGTACAATGTACATGCCAAGTGTAAATGCCTCATGTACACTTGGGGGAGGCCTATGTCCAGCAGTGGACGTTTTTCGGCTGAAATGATGATGATGATGAGTACTAAAACCCGAGGGAATAAGGACAGGTGAACCTAATGGTAGTTACACCCACATTTTGCCAGTTATGTTTAAGTCCCAGTAATAGGGGGCGAGCCTATTACCATCAACCGGGCACAAATCCAAACTCCTTGCCTGCTACTGAGCAATTCCTGATGGAAATACTCAATAACATTTTCATCATCATCATTTCAGCCGAAAGACGTCCACTGCTGGACATTGGTCTCCCCCACGTTTCGCCACATTGACATAACATGGGGGGTTTTGCCATAATCGCCACGCTTGGCAGGCGGGTTGGCGATCGCAGTACGGTTGTTACAAAAGCACAGAGAACGCTGCTGCCCATTCTCTGGTAAGTCCCTTAGTCGCCTCTTACGACACCCACGGGAAGATATGGGGTGGTGCTATTCTTTACGTCCGACACCATTCAGAGCAATAACATATGGATATATAAATTCGGCCCTTTGTATATCAATTCGGCACCAAGCTGAATTGAAAATGTATATAGTGCCTTTGATAATTCTGTTCTGTTAACGGCGACGTATTCAAAATATGTTATTACTTTTACTCTCATACTATGTCCTTCGAGACGCTGAAACCTCCACAAAATTCCCCAAATTCAACAAACACAAATGATCTTAAACCCTTCGCATTACAAATTACACCCAAGAAACAACTTTGCAAACTGAAATAAAACCCAAAATTATATTCTCCACAAGCGTGCCCTAACAAAATATACTTCCGTATATTTCGACGAGGAAGGAGTAATAACAATTTTGGACATCCCTATCTCGAAGTTCGCCCGCATCGCCGCCCGAACTTTGCCGAAACTTTCCGATGTTGAGAGCATTAATTTTGTATGGATAAAAAAGGAGTTTTAAAACGGATATGTTGGCTTCGTGAAATATTTAAGTGGGGAGAAAGTAACCACGTTCTTTGTGTTTTCAATTCTTTAGGTTGTACTTTTCGAAGACTTGCGTGAGTAATTTTTTGCATAATATTTGATAATCATAATATCACCCCTGTAATCCCCAAAGGGATAAGCAGAGGAGTACCTAACAGTCCACCCACATTTCACCAGTTATGTTTAATTCCCATGTAAGAGGGGGCGAGCCTATTGCCATCAACCGGATCCAAATTCAGACTCCGTGGCTGGCATACCTTGTTCTTGTACTACTTTTTACAAGACGTAAAACATTCATGTTAAAAGCAGTGTATTATCCTCATGTATTTATTACTGTACATATAATTTATATTTTTAAATATTTCTGTATAAAACAATATTTAAAAAACCGGCCAAGTGCGAGTCGGAATCGCGCACGAAGGGTTCCGTACCATTAATTATAAAAACGAAAAAAAAAACTTTTTTTTTTTTCTGTTTTTATTTTTTTTGTTATAGCTTCAACAGAAATACATAATATGTAGAAATTTCAACTGGCTAACTATCACGGTTCATGAGGTACAGCCTGGTGACAGACGGACGGACGGACAGCCGGACAGCGAAGTCTCAGTAATAGGGTCCCGTTTGACCCTTTGGGTACGGAACCCTAAAAACATTTAAAAATAGTAGCCCACCGGTATCGGGAACAGGGCCCAAGCTACCGGTGCTCATGGCTCTTGAGAGAGGAACCTCCTAATACGCGCCGTGTCCAGAAGTACTGATTTCTGAATCAAACCCTTGATCTACCTGCTAAGCGAAAGCCTACTCAGATGTTGCTCTAGGATCTTGGCAATTAGGCGATTGGCTGATACGACTATCGGCACAATGATCGCTGAATCAACATCCTACATGTCGACAACCTCGCGAAACAAGTCAAGATACTTTATTTAAACCAGTGTTTTTATCTCTTTATTCATTTTCTTTACACATCCTTTACATTTTTAAATATTTTTACAAAAAACATAACAAAAAACATTTAAAAATATAAAAAATAGTAGCCCACCAGCATCGGGAACAGGGTCCGGGCTACCGGTGGTCAGGGCTCTTGAGAGAGGAACCTCCTGACAATACGTGCCGTGTCCAGAAGTACTGCTTTCTGAATCAAGCCCTTGATCCAGCTGCCAAGCGAAAGCCTACTAAGATGTTGGTCGAGGCTTTTGGCAATTAAGCCATAGGCCGACACGACTATCGGCACAATGACTGCTGTATTCACATCCCACATGTCGACAACCTCGCGAGCCAGATCTAGATATTTGAATTGCTTATCTTTCTCTGCTTTCACGAGTAAACCAGTGTTATTATTAGGGTTTACGAATGAAGTACTTAAAAATCTCGTAATTCGGATTCATAGGTTACAAGAGCACGCACCGTGGGAAGTAACAACTGCATTAAATGCGGCAACATTAATATCTCAATCCCAGCGATGCGGTCTGATAACTCACATAAGCCTGAATAAAATATGTCATACATAAAAGTCTTTAGCGCATAACGTACAGTCTGCAAAGGAGATAAGTAACCAGGCACTCACACAACAAAACTATATCGGTACTGTACGTACTACTCACAATGACAGCCACGCACACATCGCTTTCGTCGAGTGAGTGCGCCTACGACTTCTAAATGATACTAATACATGATTTCGATGTATAGGATAGTTACTAGCGTGGCGCAACAGGTAAGCAATCTACCTGCCATAACTAACGAGATGAGTTCGAGTCACGACATTACTAAATATTATTTTTGAGATTTTGTGATATTGAGTTAGTTAAATACTTACTCTAAATAAAGCGATATTCTGACCGGTTTGAGAATCTATCACAAGTTTCTCGCCTACTTAAAATTATTTGCCAGTTTAGAAGCTAACTACCCGTGCTTTAAAATTATATTCGTGCCTTTGATTGTGAACCTATGTTATGAGCCAGTCTGCATTAGCAACTACAGTCTACACCTTAGATACTCCTTCTTTACTTGCACTTTTGCGAAGTTTGTGATTGTAATACATTGATTACCTTAGACCATGCATCATTTAACAAGATTCCAAAAAGCTGAAATTGTTGTTTTGCGTGAGCAAAACATTACATTGAGTGAAATAGCAAGGCGCCTAATGATATCGGTGAGTTAAATTATTATTAATTTATAATGTCACCGTGACCCAGTAATTTTAATAAGATTGTCTGTTGTGTGTATGAACGAATTGTGGATATGAATAGTTCAAAATAATAGTTAATGACACCGTAGTGTTTATTTTACTGTTCGTGTATCGTTTTACACAGTATTATAATAATAGTTTTTTATCTGTATTTTGTAATGAAATATTCAAAAAATATGTCTATGAATGAATAGGAGATAATAATCAAATAACAATTTGGATTTTGTTTTCCTATTATATTTAAAATGAAAATTGCATTTGTGGAAATTAAACAAAGGATAGTCAATATAATAATAAATGCTTAATCATTGTTGGAAAAAATGTATTGTTTAATGTTTGTGTAATTATTATTTCTTAATAAAGGTCAGTTGGTCGACTTAGAGGTGAATTTGTATAAGTTGGGAGGTGAATGTTTAGTTCTAATATTTTGTTTTTTTTTTTTAGAGAAAAACCGTTCGTCTGTGGGTGCATCGTCACGCTGAGACAGGCGAAATAAACCGTCGCCAGCCTGGACCGACACCATTGGCTTACACGGATGCTTCGCCTCGGCACCGTGAGATTGTTGCCACCCATACAACAGATCCGTTTGCTAACACCAGCATAACAGCAGCGAAACATGACGGCACTATGCAAACAGTTCGGAACCACCTGCGAGCGGACGGCTTGAAATGTTGCAGACCAGTGCTAAAAATTTTATTATCTACCGTGCACCGTCAAAATCGCGTTCGGTTCGCGGAACAATATCGGAACTTTGATAGGGAAAATAATGTCGTCATATTCACTGATGAAAAATCGATTGATGAATGTTTTAAATCAGATAAGGATGGGCGAAAAATATTATGGAGAAAGAAAGGAGACCGATTCAGAGAAATTAATACTTTGCCAGTTAGGACCAGTGGCCGCATAACACTGGGGTATTGAGGCTGGATGTCGTCGATGGGTCCCGGTGAGCTCGGTGAAGTGGGAGCTCGTAATACTAGTCGCGGATACTTAGATATTTAAAAAAATGTTATGCTGCCCATAGTGCGAGTTGCCTATCCAAATGAGCATATTTATTTTGTGCACGACAACAGTGCAGTGCACAAAGCACATATTGTGCAGGACTGGCTAAAGTCACAGACAGATGTGACTTTTGGATTGGCCTGCTAAGAGTCCAGATTTAAACCCCATAGACAATTTATGGGGTCAAATGGTTTTGAACTGGGACCCATCTGAAGTTAGAACTAAGTCTAATCTGGATGACGTTGTGAATTCGACTTGGGAGTCGTTACGTGGTAGTGACCTTTGCAACAACATGGTTGCTAGTATGAGCAGACGTTTGCAACTTGTCATAGACAGCGACGGGGCACCCATTCATTATTAAACCATAATAATGTAAATGGTTAATTTAATTATTGAAACTGGGAATCTATGGGGGAGGCCTGTCCAGCAGTGGACATCCTACGGGTGATATGATGATGAAATATTATTATTAATATATAAAATATACACTAATATTATTAATTACGGATCATCTTGAGAAAGTATAATATCGAAAAACACTGCCGACTTATAGTCACATTTTACTGCCTTTTTTGTCATTTTATCGTATTAAAATCTATTATTTCCCTAGAAACTGTATTGGTAATTATTACTATATTTTGTATTTTGAAATGTTTTCATTTTTACACTAAAAATTTAATTCATATGGGTATACAACTGAATAAACGAAATACATAATACTATCATCTTCAAAACTCACAGCATATTCAGCCATAATAAGTCGGCGGTACTGGAGTGTGAGTGATGTTATTGTTACTGGATCAGATTATTTTTTATCTGTGTGACATGTTTATTCACTCCGCCCATTGATTATTATATAAAAAGATGTATTGGCATGTTTTAAATATATTGTTGCATTTATAATAAAAACATATTAACTTATAAGTTCTTTTATTTTTTAAATAAAGATTTTTAATAAAAATAGTTTTATTAATTAAAGCTATTTTAAATAAATAAAACCATTGCTTAACAAAAACGATTCTAATTGCTTTATCTCAAAATAATAAAACGCAAAAAGAAAATTCACTGCGCAGATTCGTACCCACGCAGTAGTAATCTCATAGGTAAATGGCTTACGCGTTGGGCCACAGACGCTTTAAATTTTTAAGCGAAATGTAATACTATGATTTTGAAGATCAGTAATCTATGATTTTGAAGCACACATCGCATTCGTCGCAGTCGTAGTGAATGCGATGTGTGCGTGGCTGTCAATGACGACCACGCACACATTGCAATCGTACGTACGTACAGTACCGAATAGTTTTGTAGTATGCGTGTCTGGTTACTTAACTCCTTTGCAGACTGTACATACCCTCCCCCCGCGTACATCAGGGGGTCAAAGGGGGGTAATTAATGACTCCCTTAATGAGAAACATTATTAATTAATTACAGCAGTTTTGTTGATGTGATATGTCGGGGTTGCGGGTTGAATAAAATGGCCTTGTAAGACTGTTTTGGATTTTTATTTTTATGTTATTGAAACTGCTCCCAAAATGTTTTCTATAAATAGTATTACAAAGGTTGACTATAACTTATTTTTGGACTCAAAAACTGCTTCCTCACGTAATTCTAGAAATATATGAAAACCTTAATATAATATAAAATCACGTGTCACTCTGTCACTATGTTTGTACACGCTAATCTCCGAAACCACTCAACCGAATTCAATAAAATTTTGCTAATGTATTATGACTGCCTTGTTGGTCGAGTGTTTGCAACAGTTATTGTGGATCATGAGGGTTTATGGTTATGGGTTCGATTTCCGGGTCGGGCAAATTTTTATCGTCAGTAGTTTCTCAGTAGCGAGTCCCTCTATTACTTGGGATTTAAACTTATCTAGCGAAATGTGAGTAGGTGCAGATTTTGGTTCGGAAATGTGAGTTGGGGATCGCTGGTACTTATATAAACAACGACAACAATTATTAATCATCGATAGTCTAAAATAATTATACACCATAAAGCTCAATGACAATTTTACTGCTTTCAAATTGTCAGTTTAACAATAACCATTGCGCTGAATGTGAAAGCGATTGTTTTCAGGAATGGTTACGTAATTAGGATGCTAGACTCTGTTTACTGAAACTGATAGGCTAGGATGAAATCTAGTCTAATTATGTAATCGTGTCACAAAATTAGTGAAGTAAGTACTTATTTTATTTGAAAATGATGATGATGAACTTTTGTGTACCTACTCTGTATGGTGTCGGACTTAAAGAATAGCACCATCCCATATCTTCCCGTGGGTTTCGTAAGAGGCGACTAAGGGATTTGCCAGAGAATGGGCCGTTCTCTGTGCTTTTGTAACAACCGTACTGCGATCGCCAACCCGCCTGCCAAGCGTGGCGATTATGGCAAAACCCCTCCTGATCCGCTGGATGCGAGTCGCATGGGGCCGGTCAATGTGGCGACACTTGGGGGAGGCCTATGTCCAGCAGTGGACGTCTTTCGGCTGAAATGATGATCATGATGATGATGAACTTTGGTGTTATGTACTTGTTAAGATTTGACATTGGATAGGTGTTAAATAAACTGATATACTTGTTAATAGGAAATGTGTTTTTTACTTACCTGTATCTAGTAGCGAAAATAAATTTGGTAGTGTAGTAGGGAACGCATATATATGTATGTCGGAGTCAAATTATTAGTACGGACTATGGATCGAAAGCGCGCCAAAAGTCAAGCGACCTACTTACCAGTCTACCCACACCTAAGCGCGCTTACTACAGAGTCGTGATGTTTCGAGCTCCCAGCGAGGCGGACGGTCTGAGTCTGACCACCGCGGAGTCGAGACGTCCCGAAACTGTAACCCGATTCATGGTGCCTAGTGTTGGATTGTAATTTCAAGTAATTTGTTAGTTCGATAAAAGCAGTGTACAGTGTGTGTGTGTTTTCATTGCACGAAACCCATGTTCTGCCCACATGGTGAAAGTCTAAACGGAATAAAATAATCAGACTGCGACATCAGAAGTGCGATTGAATCGTGCGAATGCAATCACACGCGAGAACAGTGACAATTACAATCAGTGACGGTTACTTTTTGAAATGCAAAATGAATAATTGCACCCGCGATACGAACTAAAACTTAGCCAGTGAATAGCAAGCTAGTGTTGGCGGTTAGTGTTTTTGTTTAGTGTGTTAGTGGATTTTGATCCCGACAAAACATAACATATCATCACGCTTGTAATCTCTGAAGGGTTAGGCAGAGTGTACCTAACAGAATACCCACATTTCACCGCGTGCGATGCGCGCTAGTAATGCGGCATCCATCGCTGACTTGTTTTGTGTAGAATCTGGTTCTTCTAACCTAACAGACAGATGTGTTGCTGGGGAGTTTGTTCCGCCACTTCTTCTTCCCAGCTAAAACACTTAGGAAGTGGCGAAGGGCGGGCGTTTTGGGGGACTGTCTTATGTAATTTTGACGTTCAAAAAGTGCTGATTATCAGCCTAGTTTGAATGAATGACTTTTGAATTTTTTCGTGTTGAGTGCAGTGGAAGGAATCCAGCTTATTGGGACGTTAAGCAAGGCGTTAAAGGGCTCCGCATTTACATAGCTGTGACATAGTGTAACATAGTGTAACATAGTGTAACATAGTGTAACATAGTGTAACATAGTGTAACATAGTGTAACATAGTGTAACATAGTGTAACATAGAGTAACATAGTGCTGTAACATAGTGTTCCGCGGCACATTGGTGTACCGTGGTCATTAGTTGGTGTGCCTCGGAAAACGAAGGTTATCTTTTGAAGTTAAATAGACAGACGGAAGGAAACTACCTACTTAAACATTCGCAAAATGCGCGATAGATTTTCCATCTACGGTGTATCTCCAAAATGTACTACCGAATTTCTAGATGTACCTTGAACACAAAATGTTTGCGGTACACTGATAACCTATCCAGGAGTAGTGAAAAACCAAAGGAAAGAAAAACGTCACAAGTGTTCATCGCTACCGCAAATCAAGTGCCATGCTTGCGGACCAGGGAGAAACCAGGACTAAACGAAGCGGATTGTCGCACGAAGAAGCCGCTGCCTGTGCCGACTGCTACGGGCATCGGGCAAGCGACAAAGGGCCGCGTCATGCCGGTTCTTGTAGCCGTCCGGCGTACGTGCGTCGGTGACCGCATGCAGTGGCAGTGTACAGCGGGCCTGCCGACGGCGGCAGGGCGCCAAACAAGCGGCGCGTCGATGTCTGCGTCGTACAAGCAACATCGCGGGCACGTAACAACAAAGGGGTGAGTTTTTACGGTTTACTTATTATTCTGATTCTAAATACTCGTTGGTGAAAGAAAGTTTTCTATCGAATTTTAATGGCAAATTTATTAGTCACGTTGTTGCTAAGACTGGTATAGTACAGACACGAGTATTCAGTACAGAACAGATTTTATGTTGTGTAGTGATTAACGATTACCCTATCGAAACTTTGTTGCAATGTTTGCTTGATAATTATTTACAAAGTGACGTCATGTTAGGTGGCAAGATTTTAAATCAGGGTTTTGTTGCAAAAATGACAGCAAGAGAGATTTCGTTAACGAAAATCTTTTGTGTACGTTCGGTGAGGCATAATAGTGGTAATAAGTTTCAATCGGTTTTTAACTGTTATGGCAACGAATGTAACTGGCAATGAGTAGCCAAGACTTAAGTGCTAAGTTCAGGCGTCTTTCACTGTCGTATACAACGCAATGGTAGGTCTAAATGCGTACCCAATTTAGCTCGTGTTCTCCGATGGTCGGTAAACAGTAATTTCCGCGACCCTTATCGTTCACCTTGGTGCTGAAAAGACGACTGAAAAGCTTTTCGATTATAATTGGTTTCCGGGAAGTCTCGTACGTTTTAAAATTCGTAAATAGCTGCGTTACGTGCTAAGTAGCGAAGTCTCACTCCGGGAAAGTACAAGCCGAATTGCACCCGGTACCTAAGGTGACGAGCCGGTGGTACACGTTTCGTATAGACGCAACGGCTTAGCTTAGCTTAAAATGACAAGTGTGCCGAGTTGACGAAACGATGGCGAAATTTAAAAGTTTTGCGATTGGTGATTTTGGGTTGTTAAAGATTAAAGGTCTATTTAGAGTGATTGAGGTTTTGGACGGTTATCCTTAACACGGAAAGCTTTAAATTCTAAGCGTACCTACAGATACGCACGTGGTAGGCTAAGGAAGATGCCAGGGGTCACGTACCAGTCGAAGCGCTAGAGGGGGATCGCTACACATTGAGATCATTAAGTTCTAAGCGTACTTACAAGTATGCACATGATGGGTTAAGGAGAATGCCCGAGGGCCAAGTACCATTTGAAGTAAATGATTTAGAGTTGAGAGATAGTGTGGAATTTTGGTTCGGATGGTCAGACCGTACCAGTAGCCATTTCGTAGCCGTAGTCCGTTAGAAGTCGGTGTCTGCTTATAGTAGTCCGTGGATGCGCGGTGCGCGGGTGGCTCTGGCGGAGGTCGGGTCTTGTAGAGACCATAGAGTCATGCATGTGGGACTCGGCGTTCATGAGGAACGTAGTAAAACAAACAGAGGTTTGTTGGAGGGCCTGAGTGCCCATAGGCCACGGATAAGATTCCTGCTTTATGTGGTGATTAAATGGATGAAGAAGTACTTGGTTGCTCTTGCATTTTAATTGACCTAATTGTTTGTTGGATCTAATTTTAGTTTTGATCTATGCGCTGGATGTGTGAGAGCAATGCGATTGCTGGTCGGCTAGAGAGCCGTGGCGTTAGTAGCTTTACTCGAGGGTTTCTATAAGCTTGGTAGTTTTTTGTTGCAGTAGAGTTTTAAAGGTTGATTTGAACGATTATGGTACATGGCCCAGGGTTATCATTATTGTATTTTCGATTATTTCCAATCGGTTCGGTTAAAACGAAACAGCTAGTTCTACAATGTTCTTATTTCCACCACCCCGTTGAATCTAAAGTTTGGTCAGGAGTGACCGAGTGGAACAAATTTCTGTCGTGGAGTATTTGTTTGCAGGGTACCCATCACACGAGGACGTGTGCAAGCAGGATGGCCGTGTCGGAGTCAAATTATTAGTACGGACTATGGATCGAAAGCGCGCCAAAAGTCAAGCGACCTACTTACCAGTCTACCCACACCTAAGCGCGCTTACTACAGAGTCGTGATGTTTCGAGCTCCCAGCGAGGCGGACGGTCTGAGTCTGACCACTGCGGAGTCGAGACGTCCCGAAACTGTAACCCGATTCATGGTGCCTAGTGTTGGATTGTAATTTCAAGTAATTTGTTAGTTCGATAAAAGCAGTGTACAGTGTGTGTGTGTTTTCATTGCACGAAACCCATGTTCTGCCCACATGGTGAAAGTCTAAACGGAATAAAATAATCAGACTGCGACATGTATTTTACAAATACCCACGGTACCACTGGACCAGTAGTGTAGAAGGGAAAAAAAATCCCCACGACACAACTAGTAGTGCGGTTTAGTAGAGTAGAACGGAAGGAGGGGAATTAAATTGGCTTATATTCATTATTAGCATACTCTAAATAGTCTTATAATAAAATTATGGACACGTACCAAAATGGGAAAAGAATTACAAGGCGTAAAAAAACATCCGCATCGCTATCAACAGGAAAATTTGTGCCCAGAAGACTTTCAGCAATGCCAAATTTCCAAAAAACATAATATCGACACTTACGAAACAATAGAAGTTACGTTGGTTACAACATTGCTCCTGCTGATCTCTTGTTTTATGATTTGATCGGCCGATGTCAATGACCTCTATGAATATTTGTACGCCTTCGGGTATAACTAGAGGATTCGATCCCGGTCGATTTTTCTAATCCCGGGATTACGGGATTACCTACACTCAATATCGGGATCCCGGGATAGTCCCGGGATCCGGGTAAAGGAAAAAAACCACTTAACCCATTTCGTCGACGATCTTCTATGCGGTTCAATAAATGTGTCTTCAATTTAGAAGCCTAAATTGAGTCATTGTCACGCAGTAGTTGAAAATGAAACTTGAATGTCGCATCAGCCGTGCACAAATTGGCGTCAGAACGACAAAGTGCTTCTACGGATAATTTAACTGGCGCCAAGACCTTTATTATCTCATTAATGAGTTGAAAATCTGATTCCTCAAATTGTACAGGATTATTTAGGTCAATAAGCATTGTAAAGACTCTATTCCAACGCGTTTTGCAGTCGAGCAGTAAATTAAGCTCTCTTCCATGTTCTCTTTTAACATATTTTTAAAGTATATTATCATTTTTCAAATTAAATGTCTTATCAAGAAATAAATAAACAATACTTTTAAAATACCGTTTTTTATTTGTAAGTATTTGCTGTCAATTTGTGGCTTGGCGTGGAACCCACGCGCGTATGTTTTCGCTCTGGCTTTCAAAAGGTTAAAAAATGTATCAATCCCCACAATCCCGGGATTCATTCAATTTAATCCCCAATAGTTCGGGACTAAAACATGACCGGGATCCCGGGATCCCGAGATTCGGGATCCCGGGATCGAATCCTCTAGGTATAACATAGCGCGCTTGCAATTTTTTATAACAACTATTTCTTTGTACCTGTGTTAACAAATGATTAAATGACTTATGACTTAAGCATGTACCAAACTCAAAACTAACTCTTACCATATTACTGTGATTATAAACCCATAACCATCATAATCCACCACAATTAGTTCTCAATTAGAACCTGTAGAATGTAATCATTAACAATCAAGCCACGAACACAAACGCACGTGCTTCTCCCACTAATAGGCTGTAGAAAGCATTGAACTATCGTTACTGTTAATGCACTTTTCATTGCTTAGCGAGTTTCCTCCGTGCCTCGGAAAGCACGTCCGTTGGTGCCGGCTGTCATTTGTAGATCTTTGACAGTCGTTCCAGGTAGTCAGTGGGCAGAAAGACCAGTCTTACCAAGGGGTACCGTATTACCCAGTACTAACTGGATTGTTCATCGTTCTCTTTGTTTTTGTAACAACCGTACTGCGATCGCCAACCCAGGCCTGCCAAGCGTTTGGCAGGCGATTTTGGCAAAACCCCCCAAAATGTCAATGTGACTTGTGGGAGGCCTATGTCCAGCAGTGGACGTCTTTTGGGCTGATGAATGAATGAATGAATGAATGATGAACTGGATTGTGTAGGCCGGGAGGCGGTCTCTCCATGTAAAATACTGGTTTAGGGATAAGAGGAACAGGGTGTACAGTTCCTCAATACTCCTTAGAAAAGGGAGGATCCTCCGACCAGACAGGTGTGATGTCTGGTGGGCAACTGTCCAACAGTTGTTGTAGGGTTTCTCTATACACTCTTAAGTCGATGTAAACTTTGCTTGCGAGATGTAGGAAATTGATGTTAGTTCTTCCGTCGTGTCATAGATGGCGCTGTAGTACTTTTTGTACGTCACTACACTGGTATTCAGATGTAGCCGGTTAGACTGGAAGCCGACCCCAACGACAAAGAAGCAGATCAATAGTGATTTTTAATTAGCATTTGTTCGTAATTAAATTCGAAGTATTACAAAAAAGACGCCTTTGATGACTCTCAAGTTTAAACATAGTATAAACTACTAGGTAGGTACTTTTCGTAACATATGTTGAAGTCCCAAATTTAATTAGAGGCGCACCTATTGCCGTCAAACGATCACAAATCCAGCCTCAGATATGCCTACAGAAATATTCGCAATTTTTTTTTTTTTGTCTATCATTTGCGCAGTCTTTATTTTTATACAACGTTTTATCCTATCTCCTACGAAATCCTATTTATATTGTAAAACATCATAACCAATTTAGAAAGACAAAAAAACCTTCATTACAAAGTCTTTTTTCCAAATACTGCTTCTGTAACACAGAAGTATACCAGTATGTCCCGGATAAATTATTCAACCTGTATTTAAACCTGCAGGTATTAATTAATAGTTATGCCTCTTCCGCTTTCCTCCCACCTCTCCACTCCTCCTTCCCTCCGTAACATTGTTTAGAAACGGACGTCACCATCGACGTACAGTCAACAACATCTCCAACTAAGAACTTGACATTAATAGAGCTTAAATTTCAGATAAATATAACAAAACACTCACTTTCTGTTCACTTTTGCATTTCATCTCTTACTTGAAAAGAAATGTCTGAACACACATCAGCTGCCTAGCCTGTTCCCAACTTTATTAGGGTCGGCTTCCAGTATTACCGGATCCAGCTGAATACCAGTATTTTACACGAAGCGACTGCCTATCTAACCTCACAACAGTTCGTTCTGGGTAATACGATACCCCTTGGTAAGACTGGTTGTCAGACTTTCGGGCCCCTGGCTACCTGGAACGACTGTCAAAGATTTACAAATGACAGCCAGGACCAACGGCTTAACGTGCTTTCCGAGGCTCGGAAGAAACTCGGTATGTAATGATGGTCACCCATCCACAGACCGACCTAGGCAAGCACGGCTTAACCTGAAGATTGAAAGAAACATCTGTACACACAACGTGTTAAAATCTAAAAATTTAACTCTTCGAAAAATTAATGAATGGAGCAAAAAAGGAACGTTCTTGCTTGTATAATTTATTTTATCAGGTGTTGTGTAAAAATCGAACACAAATAAAATGATGTAATGTCCTGTTAAGTATTTTGTGTGTACATTAAAAAATTAACAATCAGTGAGCCATTTGACCCGTTTACTCGAGTGGAGCGTCTGATATCGGCCTGAGGGCGGTTTTTGCAGATAATTTTGAGGTTGACTGTATTATTATTAGTTACAGCTGAAGTTTAGACAACTGTATAGTGCATAGTTACCGTAAAATTTAAACTATAGAGATTCCGCTCCACTGGTTTAGTTTTGAAACTTGAAATCTCGTTAGTAAAAGTTAAACTGTAGACAATGAGGAACCTGTTTTCTGATCACTGATAGGTAATTTTAGCAAAAGGAGTAACATAACATCACGCCTGTAATCCCTGAAGGGTTCGGCAGAGGTGTACCTAATAGCACACCCACATTTCATCATCATCATCATCATTTCAGCCCAAAAGACGTCCACTGCTGGACATAGGCCTCCTCCAAGTGTCGCTACATTGACATTTTAGGGGGTTTTGCCATAATCTCCACGCTTGGCAGGCGGGTTGGCAATCGCAGTACGGTTGTTACAAAAGCACTGAGAACGCTGCCGCCCATTCTCTGGCAAATCTCTTAGTCGGCTATTACGACACCCACGGGAAGATATGGGATGGTGTTATTCTTTACGTCCGACACCATACAGAGCACATAACACCCACATTTCACCAGTTATGTTTTAAGTCCCATGTCTGGCGAGCCTATTTCAATAGACCGGGCATAAATCTAAAATCCGTGGCTGCTACTGAGAAAGTCCTGATGGTAATTACCCAATAACACTTTGCCCGAACCGTGATTCAAACCCAGGAACTCACGTTCGTCCAGTAGTAGTAGATAACTTTTCCCTTTCAAAACTAAGCACACGCTAAAGAGGATGTTATAACACAGTCGTATCATGTGTGTTTAGATAATGAAGTGAGCAGAAGATGTCTGCGAGCCGGTTCGTTGCCAAGTGGTGTATGTAACAGATACTTGCTCTTAAGTGGCTCCTCTCATGTGGTCGCTCAGGCTACTTGAACATTCTCGGTTTCATAAATAGCCTAAAAGTTATAGCCACTATTAAATTAGTAGTGTTAGCTTGGTTGTGTCACCGTCCGACTGTCAAGTAATAGGTCACGAGTTCGAACCCAGGACCTCTGATTTTTGAGATCACCATCATCATCATCAGCCTATTATGTTCCCATTGCTGCAACACAGGCCTCCTCTCAATGACAGGGCTTTAATCCACCAAACGGGAACAGTGCGGGTTGGTAGATGTCACATGTCTTCGAATTTTTAGTTCTAGGACATGCCAGTTTCCTCACGATGTTTTCCTTCACCGTTTTGAGAGCAGCGGTGATGAAATAAATTACACAAAGTAAACTGCCTGCCTGAGTTCGTGAGAAACATTTTCGAAAAGTTATGTTACAGCTAAATTAGACTGATTTTTAATTATCTATAGAAACAGAAATTTCCAACTATCTTCATTTTTAAAAGACATTTCGAAAATGTTTTTTAGTAACTTTTTAGACCTATGTATACTGCTTATGCGTAAGAAGTTTCATTAAAATCTGTTCAGTCATTTCGGAAAATAACGACTTGAAAGTTTGTATGAAATGCCGTAGGGTATAAACATACCCTACGGCATTTCATACAAACTTTTTAAGCAGTATACATAGGTCTAAAAAGTTACTACAAAACATTTTCGAAAAATTATGTTACAGCTAAATTCGACCGATTTTTAATTATCTATAGAAACAGAAATTTCCAATTATCTTCATTTTTAAAAGACATTTCGAAAGTGTTTTTTAGTAACTTTTTAGACCTATGTATACTGCTTATGCGTAGGAAGTTTCATTAAAATCAGTTCAGTCATTTCGGAAAATAACGACTTAAAAGTTTGTATGAAATGCCGTAGGGTATAAACGCTCTTAACTCGCACATAAGTACATATCAATTACAAAACACGCGTTCAAAAAATCATTGATAACCGCCGACCTTGTAAAGGCATCCACACACTCAATAGAACCCAAAAATAAATCACTTCCTTCCGATCAAGATATCAATCGCAGACAAGATGGCCGGCTGCCAAAAAATGCGCGCGCATTTAATATAATCTTATTAATTAATTACAAGAGCAAATGTTTAGAGTTTCATACAATGTTACGTTTTTAAATGTATTTTACTTTGATTTATTATTTTTTAAACAGGTTTTTTTCGTGCAAATGGTGTTTAGATCGTTAACTGTCATTGTCTGTTGTTAATTTGATGTATTGTGCTATGAATGTTTTCCGAATGCTCGTAGAATTGAGTATTATTTGTGTTTTCTTTCAGAACCAATTACGAATTTGAATTACAAACGCTGAATATACGCTCGTTTTGACAAGCATTTCATTATTTTTGGCAAATTCATTGAATCATAAATATGCCACGTTGAATGGCAATGCTAATTCTTTGCCCAAAGAAACATTTCGAAATTAATTACATATTTTCAGATATTGTTTTTGTACCCTATCACAATGTTGTCCTTTTTAACCCAATGGTTGACTGGTAGAGAATGCCTTGTGGCATTAAGTCCGCCTATGTGCCACTGTCCACTATTGTAAATGAAGTTTAAATAAATAAATAAATATATCTCGACACAGTGTAAGCCCAAGTCAGAGGCCCATGGGCGGAAAAAAAACTCTAAAACTAGACAAGGCTATAGCCACACGATAGAAAAACAAGACAAAGCTATAGCCACACGATAGAAAAACAAGACAAAGCTATAGCCACACGATAGAAAAACTAGACAAGGCTATAGCTATACGATAGAAAAAGAATCGAAAACCTACAAAACGTCGATTGACACAAAAACAAAGGGTTACAAGCTGAAATTCACAATATTGACCACACATTCACTCAAGTAGCATTAAACTACTCAAGTTTGTTTGTTCACTCGTAAGGGTCGGGTTACACTTTTCCGCACTCGTTCGCAGCTCTGTTTATTACCCGACACTGACGTAGCGTGATGAATGACTGTTATTAGCTTATGAATCATCGGCAACAACTGGCAGATTTATGGCGGCTAAGTTTAAATCGCCCTTAAAAGTTTTTGATGGAGTTGGTGGTTTTAAGTAGTTCGAGTTTTGAAATGGAGCGGTTGGAAACTGTTAGAAAACTTTTCTAAATAGGGGAAAAAATTCCTTACTGACCCGTGGAACACCAAGGTGGTTCACCTAGGTGTTCCACGGTTAACTTTCTGTACCCTTGGTTCACCTAATGAGTGAACCATGGGTATCTAGGTACACGAAATAATTGACCCATGGTTCACCTAACTGCGAAACCCTCCGGAAATTATGTAAAATAATATGCTTTTCCATACGTCTTTTAATGCGAAAGGGACCGTTTGTTTGTTTGGTTAGACTATTTTATGTCTAAACCCAATGTCTTGAACTACTAAAATTGGTTCAATTAGTTATGTTCGAAAGATAGGTAGTCTTGGATTTCGAATAAGGTATGCCTAAGGTTTTACAGTCCCATGCTGAGTTAGGGGCCTTCTGGCCTCGTCCAGGATTATAGTTTTATGTGTCATATTTTTCTTAAGTTTACTTTTTACAAAATTTTGTTTAATTGTTCTTTGCGAGACGGACGGGTCGATCTTTAAGATCAAGCCGTGCTTGCCGAAGTCGGTCCGTAGATAGGTGACCTCGGAAAGCACGTTAAACCGTTGGTCCCGGCGGTCATTTGTAGATCTTTGACAGTCGTTACGAGTAGTCAGAAGACAAAAGTTACTACTTACTAAGGCGTATCGTATTACCCAGCTACTGGGTTGTGGAGGTCAGATACGCAGTCACTTCATGTAAAATACTAGTACTCAGCTGCATCCGGTTAGACTGGAAGCCGAAACCCCAAGATAGTTTGGGAAAAGAATCGGCAGATGAGGATGTCGTTTGCGAGACTAATAAATAACTAATAATAACTTTTACTAATAAACAATTTTATGTTTGTTTATTTGGTTTATTCCGTTTTAATACCAAAAACTAATACCACTGGTAGTTGTTTCAAACACTGGTAGTAGAAAGAAATACGAGTGGTATTAGTGTTTGGTATTAGAACGGAATAAATCGTTTATTTATTCGCCTTTTATGCACTGCCATATTGCTCATACGATTGCTGCCATAGTTTATATCACTTTTTAACCCACTTACTTGTCTAAAAAGTGGCTTAAATATGTTTGTATATTTATATGATTTCAGAAAGAGACAATATGCCAAAACTTGAGACAATGCGAATGATTAAATTGTTTTTATGCATAGGACTCCTTCCTAATATTGTAGTACCATTTCCAACACATTTGGCGACTTTATTTATCCGTATGTTTGTAACTAAACAAAGCATTTTGTCAATACTACGTTTAGTTTCATACGGGCGGGCACATGGCGTTGTTACCATTTAGAAACAACAAACAATTTCACGCAACTTCATTTGAATTTCAATTTCATCTAGTTGGGGTTGCAGTTTAGCTCATTCTCAGCTGTCACGCTTTCCAAGAGTTTAATAAAATTAACTTTCATCTTAGAAATGGTGATAGTCATCATATTCTCTTCCCAATTTACTTTTGGTTGGCGCAGCATGTCTTCTTCTTCTATACTTGTCTATTACTCGTCATCTCATCAGACACCTCCTTTCCTGCCATCATCATCCTACACACAGTCCATCCATCGTTTCTTTGGTCTTCCTCTACTCTTGTACCCACCCAAATTATACAGGATGTAACGGAAAGGGTAGCAAGCTGATATTTTTTTCGCTATTACGATATTTGTCCAATGGAGAAACATATACATTTTGATGGTCTGTAGCACACCCTTAAGTATGTATATACCCTTTCCGTTACACCCTGTATTCTCAAACCGACAATAATCAAAACTTTCCTCACGAGGAAAATGTTATTGATAGTGAAACACAGAATCAACCATTTATGCTAACCGCATTTTTTTCTAACTTACTAGCTCCCGCTTCGTCCGCGAATTTTTTTCTATTACCTCTGCGCAAGTGCCAACAATGAGTTAACATGTTTTTTTATTGCAATCGGATGGTCTTCGCATCTAACCTCCACAGCCCAGTAACTGGGTAATACGATACCCCTTGGTAAGACTGGATGTCAGACTTTTAGCTCGTACTCATAACGACTGTCAAATATCTACAAATGACAGACGGGACCAACGGCTTAACGTGCTTTCCGAGGCACAGAGGAAACTCAGTATGTAATTGTGGTCACCCACCAACGGACCAACCTCGGCAAGCACAGCTTAACCTTAAAGATCGACCGGTGCGGCTGTGAATATTTAGCCAAGCTCCTCTAAACAAACAAACGTTATTAGATAAATATCCAGAATGAATCTTCTTTAACGTGTGATTAGTGCCTACAACCTGTGAAGTATGATCTTCTTTATTTATCGTGGATAGTGACTAAACTGGTGTCAGAGTTTTTATGCAGTACTTGGCTCTCTGACTTGGCTAGACAAGCCGTCAAAAAATATCTCTCAGGCATGC
This sequence comes from Cerastis rubricosa, assembly GCA_949152445.1. Taxonomy (NCBI): domain Eukaryota; kingdom Metazoa; phylum Arthropoda; class Insecta; order Lepidoptera; family Noctuidae; genus Cerastis; species Cerastis rubricosa. The sequence continues at coordinate 13,874,928 of OX424549.1, forward strand.
TGGTTTCCTCACGATGTTTTCTCCACCGAAGCAAGTGATAATTATACAATACACAATATTGAGTTCGAACTCGAATCCTATTACTTGGTAGTTCGATGGTTACACCACAAGGTTACTATTGTTTATGTATGAAATACAACCCGCACTGGGCCCGCGTGGTGGATTACAGCCCACTCCCTCTCATAGAGAGGAGGCCTGTTTCCCAGCAGTGGGAACATTATAGGCTGATGATGATAATGATGTATGAAATATGACGAAAACTAGCCGTAGGCATGTCAAACTCAAAGACCCAGGCTATTTATCTTTTGAACTTACATCGACGTAAACATAGTAAGGCAGGTCGGCAGGGAAACGGGATAAATGTAAATGTAGGTAACAAATTTAGGAGGTGAGTGATGCAAGAGATGGTTGAATAATCCACTTATGTGTAAACACCGACATAATGCAATATGTATTGGTGTATACCTAAGTGAACCTGGTGGTATGTATGTTGTTGAGGAGTTTGTTCCGTCACTGCCTTTGGAAGTCTCAGAAGCCCACAAAACTTGGAACAATTTATAACAGTTATAGTTATTAAACATATATGGTAGACCAAAAGTTAATACTGAGTTAAAATGTTTATGAATGTGTTAGTTATAATTTATTCTTTTTGATGTAAATGGCTAGATATAAAGGAGATCACCCAGATAGAGTATTTTTTTTTGCCGTTCAACTTAAATAAATTTATTATTTGCATAGAGCATAACATAATAAACACTGAGAAGTTATTCGACCACAAAATATCTGAAATCACCCAGATTGGGCTAATCAAAAATTTTTTTTGCCAGCCTTCTGAAATAAACGCAATAATTAAATAGAGCTATAAAGACCTATGTCCAGCAGTGGACATCTTTCGTCCGAAATGATGAATGATGAAAACTGCCTTATTCATTGTTTTACATCAATGAAGAAGAAACTTTACTTCAAATAAACATAGTTTATTATTAGTTAACACTTTGAATCATATACCAGTAAATATAGAAAAGCTAATAACTCCACTATTGACAACTAGAATAACAAATTATAAACAGCCCACGTTTGAATCGCATTACACGACTACGGAAAATGAGTAACTGCTCTATTTTGAGAGGTTATAATGTTATTTTGTTATTACACATCAAATGCAAATAACGTGGGATGAGACTGCGTACTTACATCGGTATCGATACTGAAAATTTATCGAGACCACTCTCTCTCATACGGGGTGTAATCGACACCGACGCGAAAACGCTTACCACGGACTCAGTACATCATTCCAAACTACCTTACGTTATTTTTCAAAAAACAGTTTTTTACAAAATTTAAATACCTAAATGTAAAAATTTATGGAACAGCTGTTTTTTTAGGGTTCCGTACCCAAAGGGTCAAACGGAACCCTATTACTGAGACTTCGCTGGCCGTCCGTCCGTCCGTCCGCCGCAGATACAGCCTGGTGACAGACGGATGGGCGGACGCCCATCCGTCTGTCACCAGGCTGTATCTCATGAACCGTGATAGTTAACTAGTTGAATTTCTACAGATTATGTATTTCTGTTGCCGCTATAACAACAAATACTAAAAACAGAATACAATAAATATTTAAGGCGGCTCCCATACAAAACAGTTATTTTTTTGCTCGTTTTTATAAATAATGGTACAGAACCCTTCGTGCGCTAGTCCGACTTGCACTTGACCGGTTTTTTTTTTTAAATTACTCATGACCCCTAGATTGAGCCAGAGAGAGAGAGAGACACCTCCTTTGTAGCCAAATCGACCTTCAGCCTTTATTCCTTATTTTGGTCTTCCTCTACTCTTCTAATCATCCAAATACATACTTTAACCTCTTAAAAATGCGTAAAAAGGTATCGCTACCAACACCAGCAACGAGAAACCCAGTACTGCTAAATCAGAGCGCACTCAAACGCAGTGGACTGACGTAAAATGTGCTATAAAAGCCAAAACACAGTCATATATCATAGCTTGAGATCATCACGAGATCAAAAATATCATCCATCATTACTCCAGACATTTACTACGCTAATGTTTTATGTTAAAATCAACATCTTGGGATTATTTTTTCTGGTTTTACATACGGGGTTTTCGCGAGAATGCAAACTGCTGCGATTCTGGCCAGATGCAACTTTGTGTTCGTTTTTTGATGGACAGCTTCTGAGTTTTGCCAAGTAATCATTGTACTGTTGAACCAGGATGACGTCTCTAAACTTATAAATCTCCTACCCTTATCCCAATTTATTTGGAGTCGGCGCGGCACGTCTTCTGCTTCCGTACTTCGGATAACGTCTCTGAACTCTTGGGGTTTTGTTTAAAAAAAAAACTTTAAAGATTAAAACTAGCTATCACCTGTTTCATCACTGGCAATAACTAATAATTTTTAATGGTAGACCCCGCAGGCGATGGCGGGACGAGTTGGACAGTATTGGAGGTCGCATTATGTATGCGCAGGCCTGTGTTAATAATCATACTTACACATGCCCGTCACCGATTTCAAATAAGCAAAATTACGGCTTGTTTATGTTCTATAATGTTACTTGTCATTTGCATGTAATATATGGACCACGAATGATTAAAATATAACTATCAGACCACTGCTGCTCGTATTATTACAAGTGTAAACCAATACACAGAACCAACCACTAGTGATCCCGTTGCCCCTGGATCGAAGTGTTTGGAAGTCATGGGGAGCATGGTCTTTGCCCAGCAGTGACATGACACAAGGTGAGAGTAACACTTTTATGTCCCACTGTTCACACTTTCAAATACTTCTAATTTCTTTTCGAAATCCCTCTTCAGACAGGCAGCCATTTGCATACGTCTCTATTAAAAAAATGCCTCAAAGTTAAGCAATTCGTGTCAAGCTTGGTCCAAAGATGGGAAACCAACCCTGACATACCGAATTGTCTCCGTCAAGCCTAATGGTTTCGCACGTGTCATCCGAACTAAACTTGAGTTGACATTGTGTAGCTCTTTAGCAGTATTTGCAGGTAGTCTGTGACCCGAATGTCTGACAACCCGTCTTACCAAGGGTAATCGTACGTATTACCCGGTATTAACTGGGTAGTGGAGGCTAGATAAGCTATATGTTAAATACTGGTATTCAGCTGCACCCGGTTTAACTGGAAGCCGCCCCCACTTAGTTCGGAAAAGGCTAGACAAACGATGATGATTGTATACTAAACATTTCTCATCATTCATCATCATCATTTCTGCCGAAAAGACGTCCACTGCTGGACATAGGGCTCCCCCAAGTATCGTCACATTTTGGGGGGTTTTGCCGTAGTCGCCACGCTTGGCAGGTGGGTTGGCGATCGTAGTACGGTTTTTACAAAAGCACAGAGAACGCTGCTGCCGATTCTCTGACAAATCCCTCAGTCGCCTCTTACGACAGCCACGAGAAGATATGGGATGGTGCTATTCTTCACGTCCGACACCATACAGAGCTCTTAACGCTCATCTGGCCATCATTTCCACCAGACACAAAAAAACAGTTAATAAAACCTTTTTACTCAGAACCTTACCACAAGAAAGTCCCTAAGTTTCTCAGTGCCCTCATTATTGCCACATCAGCGTATTATCAAAAGACATCGTTAGCTCTTCTCTCTCGTGATAAGAGCGTACTTCTAAAGTATACCCTCGGAGCGACCGCTATCGATCTCAGGAATCGCTGACGGAGACTTTTTGTGAGAAAGATTTTATGATATAATTTTAATCGTTTTTGACTGCGTTATTTGGTCTTGACTGTAATTTAATCGTTAAAGTGTTTATTTGGGAGGTACGTAAGGTGATGTTAAAAGTGGATGGGTCATCGCGTTTTTTGTCAGTGAGTGAGTAGATCACATAACATCACGTCTGTAATTAGCAAAGGGATAGGCAGAAATGTACTATCACAAAAGTGGGAATAAGCTCATTTTTCAAACAAAATCCCGTGCACACGATGACCACATCTGTTTAACACCCTCACCACTAATGGTCCGCACAATTTTTTTTTTTTTTTAAACTCAGTCTCTGTTAGTGATCCAAAATGTTTGACCACCGTTTTTCGACCAATAGGAATAAAATAAAACAAGGGACCAAAGAATAGAAAGTTTTTAACTGTTTTAACGCTGCAAGCAAGGATATTCCTTACCGTGCTCCGATACCCAGTTTGGTGATGGTACCTCAAAGTACACCCACATTTCGCCAGTTATATATTGGGAGCGAGCCGATTGCTATCACCCGGGCACAAATCCAGACTCCGTGGCTGCTACTGAGAAATTCCTGATGGGAAAAGCCAAAAGAACCCAGCAGTGGCGCTTGCTACGAGGTAGGCAGATCATAATCACTCTATTGCCTTTTACCAATTTATATTGGCACGGTGCAGCATATCTTCTACTAGAATACTTCTTTTACAATAAAAAAGTTATAATCACTTACGGGATGTCTTCCGTTATTATCGGTTATTTTGAGTTCCCGATGTTGCAAGCGCCATCACATGATCGCGGGATCAGATCATGGCGCTTGCAAAAGCGTTATAAGTCTAGTTAAAACCGTGAAAGTTTTAAACAGTACTTCTACAATAGTCGTCATCTCTGTAGTCAGCCCCTTTCTAGCCTTATCATCTTCCATACAAGTAAACTTTTTAAGTGCCTATCCTAAGTAATTTTTTGATTATTTTTTATTGATAATTCTTTACAATGGTAGGTATGTGAAATATTTGTACGCCGATACTAACGGCTAAACATGATTGGACTCAACGATGTAATATCTTGCATGCTCTTGTATGTATACAATGTTTACATTTTTTTTTTATCTTATCTTGATTTATTCATCGTTCTCGTGGTCTCTGGTTTCCTCAACTTATTTTCCTCATTCTTTCATATCACTTGCACAAACCATTACATCTGATATCCAAACCACTTTCCAGACATCGATGCCATTTACAGATTTTCTTATTTACGTATTTTTACTTCAATTAGAGACAATAAACTTTACTTGGAAAGAAAAAGAGAAAAGTAAAAGTATTTATTACTAGCTGTCCGGCGCAACTTCGTTTGCGTCACATTTTCCCCGTTTTCGCAACATTTTTCATTGCTGCTCCACTCCTATTGGTCGTAGCGTGATGATATATAGCCTATAGCCTTTCTCGATAAATGGGCTTTATACCACTGAAATATTTTTTCAAATCGGACCAGTAGTTTCGGAGATAGGTAGGTAGGTATTCAATGCAAACAAACAAACAAACAAACAATCAAATCTTTCCTCTTTATAATATTAGTTTAGATTAGTTTAGATTACTATGCACAACTCGACATTTTGTGATCGTGTATCTACTTATCATTTGATTGTCTAGTGAATGTTATATAATATTATAACTTCTCGAACATCAGTATCTTTTTCGATAACAAAAACAATATTTTACGTAATCATAAAAAATATCCCAAAAAATACTGTAAAATCAACAGAGATTTTTCTCTTTTCTACTTTATTTTTCCATTATTATGATAACATCAGTCAAACGCCGCAGTATGAAAAGGGACAAACTGCCGAACTGCAACAAAAACCCCTAACAAATGGTCCCACAGCTTGATGGGGTGAAAATATTACATTTTTCAGCACATTCCACCCGACGAGTTGGGAAAAATGAAATGTTTTCTTGAAAGAATGTGGATTTTTTGTTCTTTTGACTTAGAATCTTTAGCCCGGGAAAATGGCTGGTATGGCCAGAATCATTTTTTTTTTTTAATTTTAAAATAACATTCGAAACATGAAATTGAAATAAAATTGTTTACCGAAATAATTGAATTTAAAAAATAATATATATTTACAATACGGCTTTAAAAACTATAGGTATATTATAATCAGGTTCTACCTGATTGATACATTGATTAGTGATAAACAATATAACGTTAGACTTAACCGATATTCGATAGGAATATCGAAAATCGGTTTATTAAATTCCAATCTTGCGACCACAGTCTTTAGTCAGAAGTATTAAGACTGGCTAATCGTATTCTTTTTATTATAATCTCATTATCCCTTGTGCCATCAATGGATCAATAATGAATCGTAAGTTATAAGTGGTCATAAACCCATGTAGCGACCTACAAAAAGCAACTTACTACAAAAAGTACTACAGCGCCATCTATGACACGACCGAAGAACTAACATCAATTTCCTACATCTCACATGCAAAGTTTACATCGACTTAAGAGTATATAGAAAAACCCGACTACAACTGTCGGGCAGTTGCCCGCCAGACACAACACCTGTCTGGTGGTCTGGAGGATCCTCCCTTTTCTTAGGAGTATCGGGAAACTTTACACCCTGTCCCTCATACCCCTAAAACCATATTCATATGAGGCAGTTATCATTTCTGTTTACAGGTTAGCCCAATTTCCCCAACGTTTAAAACAACCCTCCTATACAAACAACCGTATTCCTTAAAAAAATAAAACCCCAACCTACGTAATCTCTTCTCAAACTCGAATCAAAATTCTCTTTCAAAATAACAGCTATGAAACACAAGGGTTTCACAATTGTATCCAGGCTCTATTGTCTGGGGGGTGAAACTCCCCCGAGTGGGGGTGAAACGGAGCTTGGAACGGGGGTGAAACGTAATTAATTACACCCCTGTCGTAACAGACCGGCGGAGTGTTCCTTATCCTTAAATATTTTTAGGGAAATAAAATGTATCGCCAATGTTGGTCCCAAATGTTAGGGGGATTTGGGGGTGTAATTAATTGAAACAAATAATGAGGAAATTGGTGTGTACGCTTGTTAAATAAGAAAGTGTATGCATTTGAAATGTGAAATACGGTAATATTCGAAAAGAAAAAAAGATATAAAGATTTTATTTTTACATTGAACTTTGCGATTATGACGTACACCCTTTTCTTGAGCATAAAACGTTACAGTGGAAAAAATATTTGAAAATAATGGTAATTAAAGTTAGAAGACGGCCTCTTGTCAATACTTACGTGATTAAAGTAAATTATCGCGATTATAGCAAAACACTTTGATAAATGAATTAGCACTAAAACAGTACAATAACAGTAATTTAAACAAACTTGTTTCAAAGAAAAAAGGTACAGTGATTTGCGTTGTATCCGATAAAGTCAATAAGGCTGCTCCGGCTTACGGAGAGGGTCCATTTGAGAATTTGCAAACAAATTACCCATTGCTACCTTCCGTTGCCGCGTTACCCAGATGCTTCCACTCAAGTAAAACAGTATTTGGCTACTATATTTGAGATTTTGTATTTTTGAAGATGCATGAATCACATAAAGTATTTTTTGTGTCAAGAAATCCAAATTTATTTCTTTCTTTCCTTGAGTAATTAAAAAACCCGGCCAAGTGCGAGTCGGACTCGCGCACGAAGGGTTTTGTACCATTATTTATAAAAATGAGCAAAAAAACACTTTTTTGTATGAGAGCGCCCTTAAATATTTATTTTATTCTGTTTTTAGTATTTGTTGTAATAGCGGCAACAGAAATACATAATCTGTGAAATTTCAACTGGCTAACTAGCACGGTTCATGAGATACAGCCTGGTGCAGATGAGAGTATATATTATATATCTCGTCTGCACCAGGCTGTACGCTGGGACGGACAGTGAAGTTTCAGTAATAGGGTCCCGTTTGCCCCTTTGCGAACGGAACCCTAAAAATTGCCCCTACATATTGGCAACAGTTACAAAAACCACAGTTAGTACAAGAGTACATCAATAAATCGAAAAGACAATCCCAATCACAAATAAAACATAACCTCTAACAAATCAGACTCAAACCCCTTCAACCCCTCAAAGAAAAAAAATCCGCGTCAGTAAAAAGCAAAGTAAGTTAACCCTTAAAACGCGACACCCCATTTAACGAAGTGAGGGCCAAGTTGTTCAAACACCTCAAGAGAGCAGGTGCAGCAGTAAACGGTTGACCTAAATCCAGGTCTAACTTAATTGGCGAAGTTATTCTGGTTACCGGCGCGACTGAGGAGCTTTAATATTATATGTTATTTTTAGCCATTTTTATTATAAAACTGGATCGATTTGGAGGTTGCGCTCCGGAATTCTAGATGATGTTGGCGTATTAGGTTAGGTTTTGGTTTGTTAAAATTTGTGCTTATTTTCTTGCTCACTGTGAACATTCAGCAAGTCTTTTTTTTAAGTTCAAGTGGATCTTCCTGTAGGTACAATGGTTATTAATTTATTTTATAAATTATTTTATTTGCTAATACGTAAAATGCTGATAAGTAGGCATGCATTGCGTTTACACCTTACGACATTCCATACAAACTTTCAAGACCTTATATTCCGAAAAGACTGAGGCGATTTTAATGAAACTTCATAGGCATAAGCAAGATACATTGGTCTAAAAAGTTACTAAATACATTTTCGAAAAATAGTGTTACAGCTAAATTAGACCGTAGTGTAAACGCTTACCCTGTAATGGCACTGTGACTTTTATAAATCAAATTATTAAATATAAACTAATATTATAAAGAGGAAAGATTTGATTGTTTGTTTGCATTGAATAGGCTCCGAAACTACTAGTCCGATTTGAAAAATTCTTTCAGTATTAGATAGCCCATTTATCGAGGAAGGCTATATATCATCACGCTACGACCAATAGGAGTGGAGCAGCAATGAAAAATGTTGTGAAAACGGGGAAAATGTGACGCAAACGAAGTTGCGTCGGACAGCTAGTTACATAATATAATATTTATAATAACTGACGACATCCGATTGGCCATGGAAAACCGGCTTCTTACAGTGTTGGTTTTATTGGACTTCAGCAGTGCTTTTAATTCGGTTGATTTTGACATCCTCATAGGTATCCTTTCCTCTCTAAACATATCTCCTCCTGTGACTGCTTGGTTTGATTCTTATCTTCGGGGTCGCTCGCAGTCGGTACACTTGAATGAGGCTTACTCTGATTGGTGTGATCTTTCTGCGGGTGTTCCTCAGGGTGGCGTCCTTTCTCCTCTTCTTTTCTCCGTTTTCATTAACGCTATCACTAAGATTTTAACTTCTCATTATCATCTCTATGCAGACGACTTGCAGCTTTATCGCCATTTTAAACTGGAAGAGCTTCCAGAAGCTATCGATGCCATCAATAATGATCTTCAAAACATCAGTCAGTGGGCTAAAAATTTTGGTCTGTTAGTGAACCCATCTAAATCACAAGCTCTCATTATTGGTGGCAGATACTTCGTAAATTTATTGGGTCATCAGTCCCTCCCGCCGGTTGTGTACGATGGTGTCGCTATAGCCTACTCCAAGAAAGTAAGAGACTTAGGTGTATTCTTGGACTGCAACCTATCTTGGCATGTTCACATTGCTGAAGTAAGCAGGAGGGTTTTTTGTTCGTATCGGTCACTTAAGCGTCTTCAGAAATTCCTGCCCTTTCAAACTAAAATTACTCTCGCTCAATCTCTTCTTCTACCTCTTCTAGACTATGCTGATGTCTGTTTTCTTGATGCAACTGAAGAACTTCTTGATAAGCTCGAACGTCTGCAAAATTTGTGTATCCGCTTCATTTTCGGGCTTCGAAAGTACGACCATGTGTCGGAATTTCGGAAGCAGCTGAAGTGGTTACCTATTCGGCAGCGTCGAGATTCTCACACTCTTTCTTTTCTTTTCTCTGTTCTTCATAACCCTAAAGCTCCTTCGTATCTTCGGGAACGCTTCGAATATCTTGTTCCTCGAGGTAAACCCTGTCGCTCATCATCATCTCTTCTCCTTCGCTTCCCTCCCCACTCCTCAAGTCGGTATGATGGATCTTTTACTGTTCGTGCTGTGCGTCTTTGGAATTCACTTCCACACTCCTTGCGGGATAGCCCTTCGTTAGACGTGTTCAAGAGAGGAATTAGAGAACATTTCCTGTCAACATGATTATAGTATATATATAGTATTTTATATGTATGTTGATTTAAATATGTATAGTATGTATTACGTTTATTGTATGTATTAGTTTAGTTTATAAAATTAGTTGAATTAAGTATTAAAAGTACTGTTCATGCACAAAGCTGTATCCTCTTTGGCAAATACTCCTGTTAAATAAGGTTTGCTGTAAGAAAACCCATTTCTGGGTTAAGCTCGCCGTTGTACATTAGCTATATATTATTTGTGTGTATATCTTTTAATTTTATGTGCAATAAAGAATAAAGAATTTATGATCGGACTGCGTCGTTGGTTGATCGCAATCGCGGGTGCTGTGCATGAGGTCCTGGTTTCAATTCCCGGGTCGAGCAAAGTGTGATTGGGTTCTCCATCAGGAATTTGTCAGTAGCAGCCACGGAGTCTGGATTTCAGCCCGGTTGATGGCAATAGGCTCGCCCCCTATTACATGGGACTTAAAACATAACTGGCGAAATGTGGCTGTATTATGAGGAGTACCTCTGCCTAATCCTTCGGAAATTACAGGTTTGATTGTATGTTATGCTATATTATTGATTATAATTATGATTGCATTATGGTGTTAAGAGCCTTGCCGAGGTTAGTCCGTGGATGGGTGACCGTAATTACATTCCGAGTTTCCTCCGTGCCTCGGAAAGCACGTTAAGTCGTTGGTCCCGGCTCCCATTGTAGATCTTAGACAGTCGTTATGCGTAGTCAGAAGCCAAAAGTCTGACATCCAGCCTTACCAAAGGGTATCGTATGGCTCAGTTATTGTGTTGTGGAGTTCAGATAGGCAGTCGCTTCATGTAAAATACTGGTCCTCAGCTGCATCCGGTTAGACTGGAACCCGACCCCAATATAGTTTGGGAAAAGGCTAGGCAGATGATGGTGTTAAGAGCTTTGATCCTTATATTATTTTTTGCAAAACAAACAACTTACCACAGCGTAACAAACAAAACTGTAGAACCAAATATCCTATTAACTATTACACAGTTTACCTACTCCATCAATAGTTTATAATTAGTCACAGAAAAGCCACCATCTTGAATAGGCCTTCAAACATGAAAGTTACAGCTATTGTTATAAGAGGGAACAAGTCGAAGTTATTACTAACAATAACTACACAATTCTATGGATTCTTTACTTTACTGTTGAGAAACCTTAGGATGGTTGCGAGAAGTTACATGCGCCATTTACTTTAGAGCAAGGACACCATAAGTGTATTTGTTTATGTATATAACTTCAAGCTCTACTTATAGCTCGCGAGTATAATAACAGCCGCACGGGTCGATCTTTAAGGTTAAACCGAAATTGCCGAGGTTGGTCCGTGGATGGGTGACCATAATTACATAGCGAGCTTCCTCCGTGCCTCGGAAAGCACGTTAATCCGTTGGTCCCGGCTGTCATTTGTAGATCTTTGACAGTCGTTACAAGTAGTCAGAAGCCAAAAGTCTGACTTCCACTTTTACCAAGGGGTATCGTATTACCCAGTTACTGGGTTGTGGATGTCAGATAGGCAGTCGCTTCATGTAAAATACTGGTACTCAGCTGCATCTCGTTAGACTGGAAGCCGACCCCAAGATAGTTTGGGAAAAGCCTAGGCAGATGATGATGTATATAACTTCACACCTGTAATTGCTAAAGTGTTAGGCAGAGATGTACCTAAAGTTTTTTTTTTGTTGGTTTCACAATAAGAATTTGTCCTGTATAGTGGATCCTCATTACAACTGTAATGTTTAAGTCGCATGTAATAGGACCTATTGCAATCAACTGGGCATGAAACCGGAATCTAGGCTCATCAGCAGCAGTACAGGGTAACACGACAACCCCTTTATTTTCGGATGGGAAATCATCAAATGTGGTCTCCCTCTCTGGGCGGAGCGAAAGGTAGTGTCAGACTTGACTGACTAAAACCCATCCATGTTTCTTCTTAGCCCTTTGTGTTCCAGGACCACGGTATCTCTTTCGAACAACCGGCAGCCTGGCCTGGGACCCCTTCCGATTTGCTGACATCTCCTTAAGGCACGCGTGGAACACAAACGCGGCACGGCCTGTCGTCATAAGACGGACGGACGGTGAGCTAGCCCATTACTCACCGTCCACAGGCCCGCGCCTAAGGTGGCCGGGGGCCACTGGTTGCCCCCCGACGCCCGGGGCTTCTCCCGCGGCGGCTGGGACGTGAGGTTCTCTCCCTCTCACGTTCCGCCACCTCCTTTGCTAGCATGACTGCTTCGCAGAAGGAGGCGATGGCTTCCCATTCCCTCTCGAAAATCGGAAATACGATACCCCTTAGTAAGACAGGACTGTCGCGCACCGTTTCATTATGTTTTACCACAACATCGTCTGAAGTAAAGCGATGACTCTCCGGTGAAAGATTTCAGATCTTGATTATCCAGAAGGAACCGGATTCCAGACATAGCTTGTTGAACCGAGTTGAACTGGCAAATAGCATGACTTAGGTATGTATGTAAACCTACTGCTCCATATGAATATAAAGTACAGAATCTGTTAACACAATATCAATAACAGAAATACATAATAAGAAAATAAAATAAAAAAAAGGTTTATTGCAGAAACTTGTACAACTCTTACAATAAATCTTACATAGGGACCTCCTTTTAAGTAAAATATATACCTGTGCTAGGAGACCCCGCATAATACATTCATCCCCTAAAAACAAGACCCCATTTATAACCGAAGTCAGACATAAAGGCAGTCTTCCTTTCCCTCTCTAACCAAATGAAATTCCACAAGGGAATATCCAAAACACAATAAACAGATCAATAATCGCTTCCCGTTACGTCACCGTCCGGAAATCGAACCCCCGTCCCAAACGTTACATCTCTCCAATTCCCTGATCGCCGATGTAAATGAATGCAACTGGAGCAACCCAACTAGGGACTAAATTGAACATACTTACTCAAATGCCCTCCTTATCTGCATGTTTATAAGGTTGATTTTGCAATATCCTCCTAATCTTCTGAAAAAGACGTACTGAAACGATTTTAGGCAGTAATAGAAGTTGAGTTTTATTGGAACGTGTTAAGGTTGGTTTTCTTATAACAAATTGGTGTTCTTAATTTTTGATGGCCAGTCTGAACATAGAAGTAGCTTTGAATAGAAATTAAAGGCAATTTTCAGCTCAATATTATTGCTAATTGAAAAATTCCAATTATTTTGCCCGGCTTTTAATTAAGAGTCAAACGCAGACGTTTTCCAGTTCCCAAATCTATTAAAAGAAAACGGGCAAAGTAAGAGGGTATTTTTTCCTATGCCACAAATAGGGGAGAACTGTTTTTTTGTTTTTGTTTTATAGCTTTTTGACATATTATGTAGATAATGCGAGCAGCGGTGGCCCAGTGGTGGCAACTCCGACTTACGAGCAGTAAGCCGTGGGTTCAAACCCAGGCAGACGCATTACTTTGTGTAATTTATTTCATTACCGCTGCCCTAAAAAACGGTGAAGGAAAACATCGTGAGGAAACTAGCATGTCCTAGAACTAAAAAATCGAAGATATGTGATTTTTACCAACCCGCACTGGGCCCGCGTGGTGGATTACAGGCCACTCCCTCTCATAGAGAGGAGGCCTGTAACATTATAGGCTGATAATGTTGATGATCTTGAAAGGTACACTTTAGAGTGTACCTGTACAGGTCACCCGGAGACCGGAGAGTGTATGTTACAAAAGCTCTGCAATTTTTCTCTTGTAAGGTCAAACTTACCTGCCTGCTAGGGCTGTGGGACTGTTCGAAAGAGATACCGTGGCCCTGGAACACAAAGGGCCTCCTCTCTATGTGAGGGAGTGGCCTGTAATCTACCACGCGGACCCATTGCGGGTTGGTAGATGTCACATGTCTTCGAATTTTTAGTTCTAGGACAGCCGGTTTCCTCACGATGTTTTCCTTCACCGTTTTTGAGGGCAGCGGTAATGAAATAAGTTACAAAAAGTAACGCGCCTGCCTGGGTTTAACCCACGGCTTACTGCTCGTAAGTCGAGGCTGCCACCACTGGTCCATCGCTGCTCTCTTGTGTACCTTTATTTTGTCCCTAACTTAAACGTATTTTAGCACCTTCAACGTTTCATTGACAAAAAAATCAGTAGGTAATCCTAATCATATTTGAATTAACATCTGATTAGGAAACTCTTACCTAATTCAAAACGCGTACTACAACAGGACATAATTACCCGGTAATAGGCCGTTCCTTAATAGAAAATTACAGCGCGTTATTAGGAAATGCCTATTTTTTCTGTCAATTTGAGTAATGCCATTAATAAGCAAGCTCAATTGGGTTTTTATGTATTCGGAAATGAACAAATAAAGTGTGATACGGGTTTTTACAGGCTAGGTATCATATTACCCAGTACTAACTGGGTTGTGGAGGTCAGATAGGCAGTCACTCCATGTAAAATACTGGTATTCAGATGCATCCAGTTAGGCAACGTTCAAGTATTATGTAACGCAACTTTTGGACATTTTTGACTCCCTCCCCCCCCCATGTAACGCACCATAACGTTTTTCTGTACGCCCCCTCCCCCCAAGTAAAACGTTACGTAACCACGACAGTGATCAGGTTTACCTGAAAGTCACAATTATGTGCCGTAAAGAACCGGAAAATCGCGGGCTTTACATTTAGTTTTAAAAAAATCAAATTAAAAATTATTCACTATCCTGTAAAGCAAGCAAGAAATTTTGTAAAGTTAAATATAGATAAATCTCTACGCGACCGTGCTGAAGGGTTAAAACAATTTTACGTAACGCGTAGTTCGAACCCCCCCTCCCCCATCTCGCACCTGTAACACATCGTAACGTTTCAGAAGAACCCCCCAAATTCGTTACGTAATACTTGAACGATCCCTTAGACTGGAACCTGACCCAACGTTGTTGGGAAAAGGCTAGGCAAATGATAACGGTTGTTACAGCTGGAATGTGTCCCTGGAGTGTTTGTTTCACTACTTCTTTTACCAACCTTTCATCTTTCACCCTTCTTTCGTTTTGAAGGATTGTCTTTTTTCGAAATTTAAGACGTTTATTGATTTTCAGCCAAAATTTTTGATTTGTACTCACATTTTACCACATTATGATCATTCTCTTGCCCTTATCCAAATCACCTTCCATACTTCATTCGTTTGTTTGGTCTTCCTGCACTCTTATACCCATCCAAATACATACTCAACGTTTTCCTCACGTCATTTTCCTCATTCGTCCGCATCACATGCCCCTATTTCGACAGCCGATTACCACACATTTTTTCAGTAGTAACCAGTACCATTTTCAGACGTCCTCTTATGAAAAAAAATTCCAGTTACTGTTATAAACCCCGTATAAAAGGGGGTGAATCTGAACCTATATTTTAATGATAGGCTTTTAATCTCAATCCTTAAAACAATTCCCTCATAAGCCGACAGTAAAAACATATGAGCTATAAACACATAGTATAAACCTGATTTAATTATTTAAGCCCATAATGTACGTATTTAATAAAAGCGAATATGTATATTTTGTACGTAGTATCCCGCCGCGTTCCAGATGCATTAATTACTAGGTACCCCCACTTCCACCCCCAGGGTTGTGTGAGTGTATATCACTCGTGTGCCTTAGGGGGCGAACTGGTGAAGTTAGAATGGAGTATTTATGGGAAGAAGAAACAATTAATGTTTCTTATAGACCATATTCGTCCAAACTATCCGTAGGTACTAAATATCATCACCATCTGCCTAGCCTTTTTCCCAAACTATCTTGGGGTCGGCTGCCAGTCTAACCGGATGCAGCTGAGTACCACTATTTTACATGAACTGACTGCCTATCTGACCACTAATAATACGATACCCCTGGTGTTAACGCTCTTAAAGTAGGTAATTACTTGAGTTTAAGTAATTACATTTTGCAAACATTTTTAATGCAATAGACAAGAATTTAAACGAAGTAAGAATCGTCAACGAAAGAAAAGCAAACACCGTCTATAAATAAGTCAAAGTGTTTACTTGAGTAAATATAATTATTTAAGATACGATTTTTATAATTTAGCTTAGTAATTGCTTGAAGTTCGAACTGCAAAAGTTAGAATTCGGATTAGGTACGGGTGCAAAAGGGTTTATTTCCACCGATCCCGAGATCGGATTGACTTAGCTACGGATCTAGGTGACTTGTATCCACTGATCTCGAGATCCGTTTCGAACAAAATATGAATTAATGTTTTAATATCCACTGATCACGGGATCCGTAGCTTCAAGAAAAAACATTATATGTTTTATTGCAATACCAATACAATTTTGGTTTTGCAAAACTGACGATATACTTTTTAAGTAATTCCTATAAATACCTCAATCCTCTATGTCTTTAAAAGAAATATTTGAAGAGATTTTTTTAAATATTTATTTTTAAAGACATTGTAACCAACCCAAACAAATAAAAAACCGCTATCCAGGGATGAAGAAAACAACCTTTTGAATTAAAAACGAGACGCTAAAGCCAAATAGGTAAACTAAAGAATACTCTATGTTACACTGCAGTGCAGATGTAGAGAACCACTTCATTTGCACGCCAGTGCAAGCCAAAGTTTTAGGCATAATGTGTAAAGTTATGTTCTCAGCCTGACCAAAAACGAAACATCTGGTTTATGAAACAGTTTTATGAGGTTAGTTAATTAACTTATGTAGTAACTATTCTGCAGTATTTTCGGAGAGCAGCGGTGGCCCAGTGGTGGCAGGCCTGACTCACGAGCAGTAAGATGTGGGTTCGAACCCAGGCAGGCGCATTACTTTGTGTAATTTATTTCATCACCGTTGCTCTCAAAAACATTGAAGAGAAACCAGCATGTCCTAGAACAAAAATTACGAAGATATGTGACATCTACCAACCCGCACTGGGCCCGCGTTGTGGATTACAGCCAGCCCACTTCCTTTCATAGAGAGGAGGCCTGTAACCCAGCAGTAGGAACATTATAGGCTGATGATGATGATGATGAGTATTTTAACTGTAAACTTTTAAAATTATCAGTGGATGGACTTAATTAAATATACACAAAGGCGTCGACTTATAAAGAAGTGTGGAAGAAGTTGACATGCTGATTTGACACAAAATATACTATGATAAGGGCAAGATAATGCAGATCTTCAAAGTTAAGCAACGCTCGCCAAGGTTGGTCCGTGGATGGTCGAGCATCCGTTACAAATCGAGTTTCTTCCTCGTGCCTCGGAAAGCATGTTAAGTTTGGTCTCGGCTAAAATTTGTAGATCTTTCGACAGTAGTTACAATTAGTCAGTAGCCCGGAAAACCCGCAGATGGGCTATCCAACAAAATGTCTTTACGCGCAAGAACGTCTCTGAGTTATGGTAAGGTGTTTTGGAAAATATTATATGAGTAGGGCCACAAGAAAAAAGTCGAACGGCCACGCAATCTGCGGGCATTTAGAACTGCAGCCAAAGCATACGAGAAATAAATCTATCAACCAAATCATAACTCGGTTATTATAAACAATATTAATTACTTAGATCAAATAGAAATTGTTTGTGAGTAATATGACATAATTGCAGCTTGGACCACTGCCAAAGATTCGGCATTGACTGCTCCATCTTTTATTAAACTAATAAAGAAAGTGCAGTTTTTATCTGGGTCTATTTATAGTCTTGTTTGCCAATTTTCGACATCTCTCTTTGATCAATACCAAAGAGATTTTAAAGACTTATACCTATGTTTTATATAACCTATGAGTTTGGCTTCTGTTTAACCGGACTATCCTGTGATGCCTTGAGGGTAAGACCTCCAGCATAAAACTTATAAAACTAGGCGACAACACGCTAAGGATCTCAGGGGGGTACGGGCCTCATACGACGTCGTTGGGGGTAGGCAACAAAGGGACAGGATAGATCTCAGTGATTGACTGATGAATGAAATTGTATAAATACTATCTAATTTAAGTAGGTACATTGTTGCGCGGTAAAGTACATTTTGATCAGTATGCTCTGAATATTTTCTAGTCTAGAAAATATCCCAAATTCCAAGTCACAACGAATTGTAAGTAAACAATGTGTGAATCACACACATACACAGACAAGCTGCTGTAAAAAATTGTAAACATTGGCACGACACCACGGGCACGGTTGTCACATAGTGAACATTTCTCTGTTTTTAGTCACAAGCCTGTTAGCACGCTGTTCGGCGGGCTTTCTCTTATTCTGTGTCGTATTGGCTTGTTGCCTGATAGGTGAACTTTGACGGTGCGAATAACTAAATAAATTGTTCTGACTAGTTTTGTAACCCATATTACAATCTAGATAATCATTTGAAGAGTGATTGTGAAGCTACTTGTACCGACTGTCGAAAGATCTACAAATGGCAGCCGGTTAGATGGCTTAACATGATTTCTGAGGCACGGAGGAAACTCGGTCAGCCATCCAGAGACAAACGTAAGCAAACGTGGCTTAACCTGAAGATCGGCCCGAGGGGCTTTTTTTTATTTAGCCACGAGCTCTCGAGCCTCTTTACTCAATAGCAAAATTCCAAAGGCAAAGACGTAAGGCCAAAATTTAGTTCGTGATCCACGAGCGCCTCAAGGAGATGTCAGCAAATCGGTAGAGGTCCGATGCCTAACAGGGCTGCGGGACTGTTCGAAGGAGATACCGTGGCCCTGGAACACAAAGGGCTAAGAAGGAACATGGATGGGTTTTAGTCAGTACAAGTCTGACACTCACTCCCGTTCCGCCCAAAGCACCCAAAGGGGTCATTTGAAGATATCCCGTCCGTAAAAAAAATCCCTTCTCGTGTACGGACGAACGATGTCGTAGTTATCACGCACTTCCAAAAACATAGACAATCATCAATATCTGAAAGCAGTGAAAGGCTAGTGGTGTGAACGTCGAACTGTTACGTCATCGGTCTCAAGTCCGAACCTAGGACATGCACCTCTGGGTTTCCGAATTCTTGTTCGTATTGTGTAATTATCACTTGCTTTGGTAAAGCAAAACATCGTGAGGAAACCAACATGGCTGAGAGATATTTCTGGACGGCATGTAAAGTCAGAAGTCCATGCGCGGCATAATAACTTTGGACACCAGGCACTAACCACACGATAAAGCAAGAATGTCTGAAAGTATCATCATCAGCCTCTAATGTTCCCACTGCTGGGACACAGGCCTCATCTAAATGAGTGGGAGTAGGCTGTAATCCACCACACGGGCCCTGTGCGGGTTGGTAGATGTCACATGTCTTCGAATTTTTAGTTCTAGGACATGCCGGTTTCCTCACGATGTTTTCTTTCACCGTTTTGAGAGCAGCGGTGATGAAATAAATAACACAAAGTAATGCGCCTGCCTGGGTTCGAACCAACGACTTATAGCTCGTAAGTCGGGGCTGCCACCACAGGGCCACCGCTGCTCTTAAAAGTATACCTACCTATATTTTATTGATTAATATCTAAATTAGCCAAAGTTCAAGCTACATTAATACGTATAAATCAGTCCGTTAACTGTTGTGCGATCAAGGTCCTCGGGTCACGCTTAAACAATATTTATTCACTTATAAATATTTTTTGTACGCAAACATTTCATGGTCACACTAAAGGCGAGACGTTTTTCCACTGAAACTGAACACAGAAGGTTCACTGAAAAGTTAGACAAAATATGCGCTATGGGCATTGGAAAAACTCGACCCACCCCAAATTGGGACCATCGGTCAGTTTTATCTTTTCACAATAATTGATCATGTTATTTTTACAGGAGGAGCTTGTGGCTAAATAATAACAGCCGCACGGGTCGATCTTTGAGGTTAAGCCGTGCTTGCCGAGGTTGTTCCGTGGATGGGTGACCATAATTACATACCGAGTTTTCTCCGTGCCTTGGAAAGGACGTTAATCTGTTGGTCCCGGCTGTCATTTGTAGATCTTTGACAGTCGTTAAAAGTAGTCAGAAGTCAAAAGTGTGACATCCAGTCTTACCAGGGGGTATCGTATTACTCAGTTACTGGGTTGTAGAGGTCAGATAGGCAGTCACGGCACTCAGTACTCAGCTGCATCCGGTTAGACTGGAAGCCGACCCCAAGATAGTTTGGGAAAAAACAGATGATGATGATCATGTTATTTTTCCACATTTTAAATTTGTTTTTTGTTTTTTTCCTTGAGACATTTCTGAATAGCAGCCGTGTAGTCTGGATTTGTGCTAGGTTGATGGCAATTGGCTCACCCCTATTCATCATCATCATCAGCCTATAATGTTCCCACTGCTGGGACATATGCCTCCTCTCTATGAGTGGGCTGTATCCAACACGCGGGCCCAGTGCGCGCTGGTAGATGTCACATGTCTTCGAATTTTTAGTTTATGCCGTTTTCCTCACGATGTTTTCCTTCACCGTTTTTGAGGGCAGCGGTGTTGAAATAAATTTCACAAAGTAATGCGCCTGCCTGGGTTCGAACTCACGGCTTACTGCTCGTAAGTCGGGGCTGCCACCACTTAGCCACCGCTGCTCTCGCCCTCTATAACATAGGACGTAAACATAACTGGTGAAATGTGGGTGTGCTGTTAGGATCATCATCATCATCATCATCATCATTTCAGCCGAAAGACGTCCACTGCTGGACACCCCAAGTTTCGCCACATTGACATAACATGGGGGGGTTTTGCCGTAATCGCCACGCTTGGCAGGCGGGTTGGCGATCGCAGTACGGTTGTTACAAAAGCACAGAACGCTCTCTTTTAGGATCGCTTCTGCTTAAACCTTCGAAATTTACAGTCGTTATGTAATGTTATTGATACCTATACAGACAAACCTGATTGCGCCTTTGGGGATTACAAAAATTGTTTTGCTTACAATCAACCTACATGAACATTTCAATTATAAACCTTTTCTACTAATTTCACAGTTCTGGCAGTTGTCCAATCCGTTTTAAAGTAACAGTCATCAAAAATGTAGCCATTAATATAGTCGTTATGATTCGACTCATGCAAGGTTGCTAATAGTACACAGGTATTTATCGAGCTTGCAATGCCAGATTTACTGTGAGCTAGGAATGGACTTTATTTACGTATGTGTGGATTGGTGATTGAAGCAAAAATAGTAGCGTGGAATGTCACACAGCACATTTGCAAGACGGTAAGTGCCATGATTACTAATAACATGAATATTGAATATATCTCAATCCCCCCGCTTCAATGGTGTGATACAATTTCTATAGTATTAATGCGCACATCAATCTTTAAGACTCGCAACATTTTATTTTAGTAGGTTTTTGTTCAAATTATTTTAGACTTTTTTTTTGCGTATGTTTTTTTTTTCGACCGTTGGTACTCGTAGGCTGCAGTTAAAAATCAGCGTCAGGTGGTATAACTTTTGATGCCATCTGGCATTATGCTGATTTGCTGATATCGTACATACACACATCAAAAGTGTCTAGGGATCAAGCATTTTTATGCGGATTTCTTGAGATTGAGATATGGCTTTGTAATAAATTTATGATTTTATAAATTTATATGGATCCTTTTTGGTGCATTTCATAATTTGAATCAGGAACTGTGAATCAAATTCGAGTAAAAGATGAAAATCAGCTGTCAATATTTTCCCTATAAAAACATACAACGCATTGAAGACATTATTAGTGCTACTGTTTCCCTACTACTGATTAAAACCAACGTTATTATGGAGCGGCGACGTCATTTAAGCAGGGAAGAAATGCTCAGAGCCGTGGGAATGATAGAAGCTGGTTCCCGGCAACGTACTGTGGCTTTAGCTCTGAATACAAGTCAGAGTGTTATCAGTCGACTTTGGACACGTTACCGAAGCACTGGTACCGTGGCTGAGCGCCATGGAGGACGGTATCGCTGCACCACACGGAGACAAGACCGATACATTCAAATCTTAACTCGAAGAGCTCCAACAATAACCGCCATGATGTTAGCCGTGAGGCTTCATCACTCTTCAGGGAACTTAATTAGCGACCAAACAGTCAGAAACCGCTTGCATGAAGTGAACCTTCATTCCCGAAGACCGCTACGGGTACCACCTATAGCAATGCACAATCGTAGGATTCGATATCAATGGGCTCTTGAACACAGAAATTGGGCAGAAGAACAATGGCGTTTCGTGTGCTTTTCTGATGAGTCTCGTTTTGGTATGAGACCGGATACAAGACGTATACGACACTGGAGAACCCCTGGACGCCAACAGCGATTAAAATCCTGCCAGGAAGTCCATCCTTATAGTGGTGGAACCATCATGGTATGGGCGGGTATTTGCATCGGCGGAAGAACTGAGTTGATTTGGATCAGAGGCAACCTCAACGCTCAAATTTATGCTGAGACGATTGTATCAGACGTCATCGTTCCTCTACAAGTGCAAATCGGTCCCTTATTTCAGTTAATGCATGATAATGCACGACCGCACACCGCAAGAGTTGTAAGACAGACTCTCGCCGCAGCTAACATCAATGTCCTGCCCTGGCCTGCTCAGTCGCCAGACTTGAACCCGATTGAGCATGCATGGGATATGCTACAGAGAAGAGCTCTGCCGAATATGGAGGGTATCCAGTCGCAAGAAGACCTTTTTTTGTTGTTGCAACGAACATGGGCGGCCATTCCACAGCGTGATTTGGATGAACTCATTTTGAGTATGCCAAACCGATGTTCTTGTGTTGTTAGTGTTCGCGGTAGAAACACGGATTATTAATTGTTTAAGTTACCCAATAAAATTTTAAAGAAAACTGTTATTTCAGTCTTTTTTTCGAACTTTAATGTTAGTGGTTCAAATGTCAAAAATCCCTTTATTAGAAAATGGCAAATTTCTTTATTAATGCAAAGGTGACTTGGTTTATCGTTACTGTGACAAACGAAAACACTTTATTTGATGAATCCTTAAAGAAAATTTTAATTAATATCAATCAGGAGAAAAGTTATTGCAAAAATTTATGTTGATCCCTAGACACTTTTGATGTGTGTATTTTTTTAAATGATTATTTTAGATCAATATTATAATAGTTAAAAATCATCATCTGTCTAGCCTTTTCCCAAACTATCTTGGGGTCGGCTTTCAGACTAACCGGATGTAGCTGAGTACCAGTATTTTACATGAAGCGACTGCCTATCTGACCTCCACAACCCAGTAACTGGGTAATACCATACCCCTAGGTAAGACTGGATATCAGACTTTTGGCTTCTGACTACTCGTAACGACTTTCAAATATCTACAAATGACAGCCGGGACCAACGGCTTAACGTGCTTTCCGAGGCACGGAGGAAGCTCGCTATGTAATTATGGTCACCCATCCACGGACCAACCTCGGCAATCACGGTTTAACCTTAAAGATCGACCCGTGCGGCTGTTATTATTAAGCCACGAGTTAGTCATAGTTTGTTTAACATGTTTATTCTAAAAACTTGATTAAAACAAATAAAAATCTCGGTCAATCAAAAAAATAAATAAATACTAAATACAATGTACAATACTACACCACAATGTAGAATGGAATAGAACCCACTACACACTAAACAATATGATTTACTGAGCCCGACGGGTTGCCAAGTTGACGGATGGTGTTATTGCCACTGTCTGCATTTCAGTCTGGATCTAGATCGTAATAGTCACTCAATAAAATGGCAGAATTACTTTGCTAGAATACACGATTCGTTATTTAAATGATTGAGGTGCGTACTTTTTTATTTTAATGCGATAGTAGTGCAGAATTTTTGCGACATTGATGTTATGGCCGTGAGCGTTTGCTGAGCTCGGGGTTCTTAATTCGATCCTGGGTCAGGCACTGGTAGTGGGATTTTATCAGAATCAGCCAAGCCACTATCAGCCAAGCGGAACGAATCTGTGTTTCTGTCGGAAAATGGAAATTAAAGTGTATTTTGCACCAATGGGATGGCCTTTGACGCCTTGACTTTGACTTTAGCTTCGTCGGGAGGTCGCATTGTCCCTGAACCCTTTGCGGATCCTAGTTGGAAGATGTGACTCCAACCTCGTGAAGTGGAGCTACCACGACGTATCAGCAGCGGAATGTGGGCGTGGAGCTGAATTGCAAGCTATGTTCCACCACCAACCCTGCCTGCTTAGTCCCAAAATATGAAAAATGCTGAAGGTTGATTGAAAATATTTTTCAAACAAATTAAGCGTATCGGCTCAATTCACTTGTGCTACGACACAAATGACGTTTAGATTTGTCGATTTTGAACATTTTTTACCAAATTTCAAAATCCATTGTTTTTTGTATAGTATAGTTTTCTCATTCCTTTCAAATGTTACGACCCGCTAGTTACAGCTCGCAAAACTACAGAACGATAAAATAAATTCCATCACTTTTCACAAAAAACTCTTAATAAAATAAATTATTTAATCAAAAGACTTACAATTTTTCGTGAAGATTAATGTCCTCCTGACCTCTCATTTCCGTTTAGCCAATATCAAAGCTTTACACCTCTGAGTCCCAGGTTCAATGCCCGATCGCGTTTGTTATGAAGGCATCAGCAGAGAAACAGGTGTGGCTTACTAATTTATATTGATTATGCTACAGGCGAGGTCGATTCAATGATTGACTGAGGTCAGGTATTTTTAAACTATTCATTTTAACTTTTAGGTGTGAAAATATAATGGTTTAGTGAACTGACGAATACTGTATTGATTTTTTATTAATAATTTTGTTGAGTTGCATGTTAATGAAAAGCAGGTTTTTCAACACATCTTGATCATCATCTGCCTAGCCTTTTCCCAAACTATCTTAAGGTCGGCTTCCAGTCTAACCGGCTGCAGCTGAGTACCAGTATTTTACATGAAGCGACTGCCTATCTGACCTCCACAACCCAGTAAATGGATAATTCGATACCCCTTGGTGAGACACATCTTGATAGTATACAAATATAAACTCATGGCTTTTTCCCACCGGAGAACGCTGATACGATTTTTGATACTTAAATTAATTATTAATTTACTTAACGCTGTAACATAGAAATATTGTAAAACCAAATGATTTTAAAAGAGTAACCATGGAGTTTCTTGCCGGTTCTTCTCCATAGGAAATGACCAACCCGAACCGTGCACCTTTTGTCGACGTTTTAAACCACCGTTGACGTTTTAGACCATTTCAGACACGTATCTGCATAGTCCTCATGTAGATTGGCCAAGATTATGTCTGGACCTTAAAAGAGACTGTGACCTCTGAGTTTGTTTCAGCTGTTTATTCTCAGTAGTCAGGTCTTTAGTAGTCAGGTACGAAAAACCGGCCCCATCTAGTTTAAAAAAAATTGACGTGTAAAAGTGTTTGTAAAAACCTACTTGCAAAATAAACATCATTTATAAGTGCCCATGTAGGCCTATGTGAAATAAAATACTTTGATTTAGATTGTTGTGAAATCTGCTTTGTCTTCTTTACTTTTCATTCATCCTCTCGTTTAAATAGACATAAATAAAATTGTGATTTTTACTGACTACAAAAAATAGTGCATTAAAATTGTAATCTTGAATAAAAGCCTTTACGATTCAGTTTTCAACAATAAATAACAGTGACATGTTTACTACTTTTACTAATTTGTTTATGTTTTCCCAGCGATTGACATGAAATAACCTTAAGCCGTAAGTTTTTTATTTCTATTGTTTTCTTTATGAAATTGAAAAAAGTACAAAAAGATTTTTTTTGTCAATGTCGCACAACTGTCAAACTAAGTACATGTTTATAGCAGAAACATGTATCTTGCACATAGCATGACATCACGGCTGTAATCTCCGAAGTGTTCGGCAGAGGTGTACGTAATAGTACACCAAATTATTATGTTTTTGTTGTTTTATAGACTCTTTTTCTTACTTACCGTGTAAATGTGTGGACATTGTAGGCCCGAACCCTTTTTGTCTACGTTTTATAAGTGCCCGCGTAGGCCGATGTAAAATAAAAATATTTAGATTTTGATTGACATACCGAGTTTCCTCCGTGCCTCCAAAAGCACATTAAACCGTTGGTCCTGGATGTCGTTCGTAAATCTTTGACAGTCGTTACAGATGGTCAGTGGCTCGAAAGTCTGACAACCAGTCTTACTAATGGGTATGATATTACCCAGTCAGCATCTGGAAGCTGACAAAGCATAGTTGACTCACGTGAGTTGATGGCACGGTTGGCGCAGAGGCTAAGCGATTGACTGCTGCGCTGCGTGTCGCGGGTTCGTTCCCTGCACGGAACAAGTAATCGTATGACCTATAGATAGTTGTACCGCCACTTCTTCTTCTCAGCTAAAACACTAGGAAGTGGCGAAGGGCGGGCGTTTTGGGGGACTGTCTCTTGTAATTTTGACGTTCAAAAAGTGCTGATTATCAGCCTAATTTGAATAAATGACTTTTGATTTTGATTTTGTTCCGGGTCTGGCTCTTTGGGTATGTGAGCTTAAATGTTTGTAAACGCACCCACGATACAGGAGAAATTCTTAGTGTGGGGCAATGTTTTAAACAAAACAAAAAAAAAAAACTAAATTCGTTGTGAAAAGACTAGGCAGATAATGATGATATTCTATTAAACTACATATTAAACCATACCATCAGTACCTAATCCCAATTTTTTTCAACCTTTACTAACCATTTTGTTGTCCGCTCATAAACGTCACTACATTCAGACCCACCACTAAAATATCATATTTAAACACTTTTATCACTTGATAGAGACCCGGGGAGTTATTAAATTTTCCCACGTTTTCCCCACAAGTGCCGCAAAGTTGCCAACGGGTCAGGAAATTAATATTTGAACAGTTAACGCGAAAAATGTTTCTGGACCCGACCGTGTATTAGAAATGGGGTCGAATATGAAAGAAACATACGTTCTTATTCCCTTTTGAGGGTTTGGGGTATGCCAAGCGATGGTGAATAAAGTATTCGGTTTTAAGATGTTGAAATGGAAAAGAATAACTTTTGCGTACCTATGCAAATCATGTAAGGTGAATTACGAAACACCGATATTAAATTAAATAGAGCTTTTAAAAAACGCAAGTAGTATTTTTCTAAGAGAGATGAACTTATTTTTAAAAAAATATGAGAAATCAAGCAGTTTGCGGTATAAACTAGCAATTTCTTCTTTGGCAGCTCTTCTTCCGTAGTTCAAGGTATTGACACAGTTCGGTTTATCTTACAATCATTTCATCATTCATCGGCTTTGACGACACGGTTGGCGCAGTGACTGAGCGATCGTCTGCTGCGCTGCGTGTCGCGCGTTCGATCCCCGCACGGAACAAATATTTGTATGGCCACCAGATAGTTGTTCCGGGTCTGGCTGTTTGTGTATGTGAGTTTAAATGTTTGTAAACGGACCCACGATACAGGAATAATTCCTAGAGTGGGGCAATGTTTAAAAAAAGAAATGCACTCTATAAATAATAACCTATTCCTCATTAACAAGTATCATTTTCGATTCAGCATCATCATCATCATCATTCTCTTTGTCCCTATCCCAATTCATTTGGGGTCGGCGCAGCAAGTCATCTTCTTCCATACTTCTCTATTACTCGTCATCTCATCAGACACCTCCTTTCTTGCCATAGCACCCTTCACACATGACAGTCCCTCAATCATTAATAACCTGTTCCTCATTTTCAAGTATCTCTTCAATTTAGTATATTGCAGTCTAATTTTAGCATCGTCCAGGTATCGAACCTTGAACGGCTGACGCGCAACAAGACATTGACCTATATCATTCGATCGCGACATCGTGGGGTTTCGAAATACTCAAGGCTGGAATCTTTCCTATTGTTTGGGGACCTTCGGTTATGTAAACAAATTGTGGGTAGTCTGATATACACTGAGCCGTTTTTATCATCTGGTAACCGCGACCCAGTTAGTGTTTTCAGTGGCACACTGCTTAGACAAGAAAAAAAATTTAAAAAAAATTATGAAGGCGCTTTAGAGGAGCGGAGCAGCAATGAAAAATATTGCAAAAACGGGGAAAATGTGACGCAGACGAAGTTGCGCGGGACAGCTAGTATAATATAGTTTTTATCTTTATTGTTTTGTTACGATGTAAGCCCTTTGTGGCCTGATAAACTACAGGAATCATCATCATCATTTCAGATGAAAGACGTCCACTGCTGGACATAGGCCTCCCCCAAGTGTCATCACATTGACCGGTCCCGCGCGACTCGCATCCAGCGGATCCCTGCAACTTTCATCAGTTCATCGGTCAACCTAGGCCTACCAACGCAACGTTTTCGTGGTCGCCATTCCAGAACTCTTCGGGCCTTCAAACCCCTAACTACAGGAATGCTGCTAACCAAATGCATGTAGTTCGACTGAAGCCCAACATAGTTCTAATGTGTAGAAGCTCGATAGGATTTTCCCCCCAATTGATGAACTTTTATGATAATTTTTATCGTATTTTCTACTTGACACCATTATAGGAGGATTTTTTCAAAAATCCTTTTCGTTACGAAGTTACTCTAATGCAAACTATTCTATTGGACCAAGTGGTTTAAACTGCGTTGTCTGTTTGTTGTGATGTATTGCTGTCAGTGAATCTAAGATTTTTATTAAGTGGAATATTTAGCAAATCTTGTCTTAGTCGAATAAGGTAACATTTAAAAAGAACAGTATGCTGGTTAGCAGTCATAAATTATTTAATTTTTTGAAAATGTTTTTTACTAATAAACTTTAGATCGGAGAAACATTAAAACGAAGAAAGGCACAGTATAGAATGGAAAATATTCTCAGAGCATTTAATCGAAAGCTGGAATCTAAATGGGTTTTTTCTACTAGAATACAACAGTATGCGTCAGTAAAAAACACGTCAAAAATAATGCACTCATTTCAGATAACTCAATCACAAATGTGTTTTACGGGAGCTTTTTGAAAGTCTTGTTTCGTTTGTTATTGGATAATGAATAAAGCAGGCATCCCACTTGTTAATTAGTAGGTGATGTCTTGTTCAACAACGCCTATAAATCATCAGTGACATCATAGGAGAGTTACCATCACGTCTTACAGTCTTGTTTTAATATAACTCCAGTGAGAGAAAGAGACGGAGCTATAGAGGACGTGTAACGCCATCTCTTTCCCAATCTAGAATAAGATTAAAACAATATTGCCTCAAGACGTCATGGTAGGCCAGCAGGTGGGTTCTTACCCACACCAAGACCCTTCTAACCAATACACAGCAACACTGCTTGTGGCAATGTGCCTACAGCGTAATTTAAATACCTAGACAAACTCTGCTGATGTAATAGGTATCGACATCATAACATGATAGAAAAACCCGATTATTCGATTATATCTTCTACAGGCTGTACTTCGGTGAGTGTGCCCAAGAATTCCACGACCTCATTCCACCGCCCCACTTCTAACATCGGACGTCTAGACGCACTGCAAGTTACCATCCCTACCTTACTGCTATTCCACCAATTCGCACTAAGCGTTTTCAAACGTTTTTCATAATGCGCGCAGCAAAGGAGTGGAACTCTCTGCCTGCGTCTGTGTTTCCGAACGCTTACAACCCTAATCTCTTCAAGGTTAGAGTGAACAGGCTTCTTCTGGGTAAGCTCGTACCATCGTCGACTTTGTCTCTGTCATCTCTGACCTAAACTAGAGAGTCTAAGTCAGAGATGACAGAGACAAAGTCGACGATGGAACGAGCTCTTGACTCTTCAAGAGCAAAAACAGCGCAAATAAAAACAAAAAAAGAAATATGGATTTTGTCTCTGTCATCTCTGACCTAGACTAGAGTCAAAGCAAACCTATCGCAAATAAAAATATGGGTAATACAGAATGCTCAGAATAATGGTAGTTATCCCACGCTTAAGAAACCTAGACGAGCATGAGAATCAAAAAGAAATCTAGACCAATACTAGATGCCGCCCGCGACTTCATTCGCTTGGAAATTTAATGAGTTTTAGGGTAGGTATGAAAAATTTATGTTGGCCGAGTCTGAGACTTACCTGTTATGCACACAAAATTTCATACAAATCGGTTCAGCCGTTTCGGAGGAGTTTGGTAACAAACACCGCGACACGAATATTTTATATTTAAGATTATAAAGCTGAAAATTGTGTTTGTTTGGTTGCCTGGACGCGCTAATCTCGGGAACTACTAGTCCATTTATCGAGGAAAGCTATATAACATCGCGCTACGACCAATAGGTGCTAAGCATTATTTGAAAATTATTGCAAAAACGGAGAAAAAGTGACGCAGACGAAGTTGCGCGGATCAGTTAGTTAACAATAAATAAGAAATTTGAATAAACAAGATGAGGTCATTCATTTAGTACTAAACTAGAAGGTAATATATTATGTTATGCAGAATATTCTATTTAATACTGTATACAAAGAGGGTGGATAAACCTTGCTTCGATTGTTGAACCCAAGAACCAACAAAGGTGAATATATAATTATATTCTTCAAATATAACCAATATTTAATGTCGGTACCTGTAATATTTCAATGGATCATCCGTCGGCTCAGGCGCAAAATGTCGCTTTCTCCAGTTTTGTTTTTTATCTAGTAGTTTATCTCTTCGCAAATCGTAAGCAGTTTGGCAGTGTCATTATAAAACAAATGATTAAATGAACACAACCAAAAATGCATATTTATTTGTATAGAAACTAACTATATCATCATCAGCCTGTTTTGTTCCCACTGCTGGGACACAGGCCTCCTCTCAATGAAAGGGAGTGGGCTTTAATCCTCCACGCGGGCCCAGTGCGGGTTGGTAGAAGTCACATGGCTTCGATTTTTTTTTTCTAGCACATGCCGGTTTCCTCCCGATGTTTTCGTTCACCGTTTTGAGAGCAGCGGTGATGAAATAATTTATACAAATTATTGCGCCTACCTGGGTTCGAACCCACGGCTTACTGCTCGTAAGTCGGGGCTGCCACCACTGGGCTGCTTTCTCTGGTAGTTTATCTCTTCGGAAATCGTAAGCAGTTTGGGCAGTGCCATTATAAAACCAATGATGAAATGAACATAACCAAAACTACATATTAATTTGTATAGAAACTAATATGCATTATAAAAATTAAACATTATTAAATAAAATAACTAGACTGGCGGCGTTTCCACGTTGAATGGCAATACTTAACCTCTGGTCAAGGTAAAAGCCAGCCCTTGGGTCACGAGAAGCGTCAACTAGGCGTTTAGAAATACAACCATTGACTTAATACATTCGGAAATTTATATATCCACAGGAAGTCAAATGTTGATCTAATTTGGCCTCCTCTTGAACGGTCCCCTGTTTTCGTGCCGAAACATAATGCGGTGAATAAAGACAAGGATAACCTTCTCCATGCCAAAAAGTACATAGTAGATATCATTATTATGAATAAAAAAATAACTGAAGAGTTTCTTGCCCATTCTCCTATAAACGAAAATATATTGGCAAAGGGACGACTGCAATCAATTATACAAGCTGTTGTTTTTCATCCTCGTATATACAGGGTGTAACGGAAAGGGTATATACATACTTAACGGTGTGCTACAGACCATCAAACTGAACATGTTTCTGCACAAAGAAACAACGTCATAGCGAAAAAAATATCAGCTGCCGTATACATTTGGGTCGAATAGGTATTGAAATTTTGTATGGGGCAGCAGATAATTTTTTCGTTATGACGATGTTTATATGTGGAGAAACATGTTCAGTTTGATGGTCTGTAGCACACCTTTAAGGATGCATATACCCTTTCCGTTACACCCTGTATATCCCAGAATCAAAAATAAAATGGGTATGTTCTTTAATTAAGGGTTCCGTACCCAAAGGGTCAAACGGGACCCTATTATTAGGGTTCCGTACCCAAAGTGTCAAACGGGACCCTATTACTGAGACTTCGCTGTCCGTCCGTCCGTCTGTCACCAGGCTGTATCTCATGAACCGTGATAGTTAGCCAGTTGAAATTTTCACAGATTATGTATTTCTGTTGATGCTATAACAACAAATACTAAAAATAGAATAAAATAAATATTTAAGGGGGTCTCCCATACAAAAAAGTTACTTTTTTGCTCGTTTTTTTTTAATAATGGTACGGAACCCTTCGTGCGCGAGTCCAACTCGCACTTGGCCGGTTTTTTGTCTTATTTACAGAAATCGTTAAGTGTAAACCACCCGTATTTTAAACTCGACACGTCTGATCCTCGCCCTATACCTAACCGCGCTTTCACACATACAAACAATCTCAAACGTTTATTTGATTATTTCTTATTCCCTAAGCCACGTTAAGGGTTATTCTGAAATACTGACAAACTTAAACAAAACAAAAAAGCAGCGTTTTTTAATAATTAACTAGGTACTGTTATTTTAATTGATTATTAACGTCTTTTGTGACTATCTCCTGAATTTTGACGAGGATGCAAAACTACAAACTTATTATTTGTAAATAACAGTCAAAAGTACTTGTAAATTGATCTAATTGAAAAAACTAGCAAAGCGCGAGTCGGTCTCAAACACAAGGGGTTGTAAAGCACCAAACAATATAATAATGCTCAGTCAAGTCTTTGCATTCAACAGTAAAACTATTTTTGAATATACATATATTGTGTATTTCATATACACAATATAAAAATGTCCCATATCTCAAAAACTAAATTTTAAATCTTATTCACACTTTTCATCGAATGTTCTTTTCACGTTGTTCAATCTCAGGTTTACACAGTTTTCCTCCCCTTAGTAGTATAAATTGGAGGAGATGGGGGTCACAATGTTAACGACTTATGTAGCAAATATCTCATCAGCCATTGGCTTAAGAAAAAAGTAGGTATTTTAGTAACCTCGGTATCATTTTTTAGACCTGCTGGCCTACCACAACGTCTTAAAGCAGTATTGTTTTACTCTTATTCCAGTGTGGGAAAGAGACGGTGCTATACAGGATGTCTAGCGCCATCTCTTTCACACACTGGAATAAGAGTAAAACAATAATGTTTTAAGACGTCATGGTAGGCCCCACGCAAAGATGAAAGATCTACAAATGACAGCCAGGATCATCAGCTTAACGTGCCTTCCGAGGCTCGGAGGAAATTCAGTATGTAATTGGTGGTCACCCATCCACAGACCAACCTAGGCCAGCACGGCTTAACCTAAAGATTGACCCGAATGGCTGTTACTATTTAACCACATGCTCCTCCCTAATACGACCACAAGGTACTAGTTAGTTAATGTATTGAAATATTTGTCCAAGTCCACTGTCCGCAGCTACTCCGCAGTCCGCTCCGGTCCGTTTGTCCGCACCTTATCACACACAATTAAGCTAACCCTCGACACAAATCAGGGGTCACCTTGCGACTAAATAATAAATACCACTGGACTGTACGTACTTAGCTAGTAACGACTCCGTGAATTTATAGTGAACCTTGAAAATGAGACGATTTTTATCAGCTGGTCGGCTTTCGGTTCTTTTTTCAGGTTATTAGCCTTTAGCTATAAGTAAAGTACCTTACTTGGTGAAGTTACAAAGAAAAGTATTTCTAGCAAATATAGGTACCTAGAAAAAGTATCTACCAGTATATTTCTTTGAATCGATCATCCAACGTTCCTTCCTTACGAATAAAATAAAATAAATAAACCGGTGCGGTGGTTATAAAGCCAAGGCAAGGTGACACAAAGCGATATTGATAGCGGATTGACATAACTTTTACCCCCATTATTTCAATCCAATTCATTTTTGCTTGTTCTTCTGCGATTTTTTGTTTGTAGTTCCATCGCAATGACGGTGAGAACAAGTACCTTTCATCTTCGTTAAGGGTCTTTTTACACACTTTGGATAGTTTATGATCACATCAAACACACACACACACGCATACAGTCACACAACACACACACATAGACTCAAAACCCAATCGCATCTCCGTGTTTAAAAGGTGATCTCCAAATCATGTATGTTTAAGAATCATAAACTCAAACTCAAACTCAAACTCAAAGCATTTATTTCAATTAGACCATTACAGGCACTTTTGAAAGTCAAAGAACAAACAAAAAAAAAAAAGAACGCTAAGCTACAGTCCCAGTCACAAGACATAATAACTTGTGAAAGTACTGTAGTTGCCCATTCCAAAGCGTAGATCTCAATGGAGAAGAATGGGCAAGAAACTCCATGGGCACTCTTTAAATCAAAATATGTTACAAAATCTTGGTTACATCATTCGTGTTGAGAAGTACTAGTATGTGAGAACGATGTAGAAATACGGACAAGGTTAGAGCGTCCAGAGTAAAAGACGAAATCAATAATTCGAAAATAAAGTTAAAATAATTAAAAATGAACCATGGCAGCTAAGAGATGACCAGGCACAACTGATAGCGCCCGTTCACGAACATGACGCATGTATAAGTCATCATTCAACTCAACCATATTGAAGGGAACTAAATGACCCGACACACCCGCCGCCATCAGCGTGACATTTAAGTGAGCATGACATTCAATCAACCGCCAGGGTAAATTCGCGTCAGTGTAAGATGTAGGTACTCAGTAAATGGTGGCTTTACAGTACATAGTTTTCACACATGTGCTATGCAATTATATAATACTAAGAGATTGAATCTATACAAAGCAAAGATATTTATACAATCTTCTGCAGCTTCCACAGTAACTTCACATGGTAATTTGATAGCCCCTATGGTTGTGGAGCAGGACCAGCATTGAGCCAAGCATTTTTATCATCAATGTAATCCCCCAACTTATAATATGCTTGCCTACATAGTGTGCGCTTTATGCAAGATTTAAATTTCGTTTCATTCAGTTGTAGAATGGGGGGAGGAATTTTATTGTAACATTTTAAACATTCATTGAAATAAACTTTTTTATTATTATTTTATGTTTATAACCTAGATTAACAAATAGGATAATTTTGATCCCGGTAGTACGATTTGACAATTAACCAACTCCACATGAGCAAAACCCTGAAATATGCAAGGTGTAGTAATAAGTCCATGTTATACAAGGTGTTGTTTTTCATCCTCGTCAAAATTCAGGAGATTGTCATAAAATACATAAACAATCAATTTAAATTACGGTACCAAGATAATCACGCATCATTCATAAACGCTGATTTCGTTTGGTTGTTTAAGTTTGTCAGTATATCAGAATTAACAAGCCCATTAAAGTGGTATAGGGCAAAACAAAATTAAAAAGTTACCAACCCCTTTTTATTATTGATTCGGGTCGAGAATCATTAGCATAGCTTGAGTTTGATGAGGATGCAAAACAACACCTTGTATAAACAACAAAGATTTAATCTGGAGATAAGGTTGCAGGACGGTCAGGTTATTCATCAATTTGACATCAATCAATCTATGCTTGCATGGTAAACAATGTCTTGACATCCCAGCCATTGTTTGTTTACATGAAAGGGTGTTCATAATTACGCTCGGGTTGTTTACCCGCAGTCTCAAAAACTACCATCTTCATGTTTGAGACTCCACCTGGGGCTTACTATGACGTCATAAAGCAGTATTGTTATAATCTTATTCCAGTGTAGGGAAGAGACGGAGTTATAGAGGATGTCTAGCGCCATCTCTTTCCCACACTGGAATAAGATTAAGATAATACTGTTTTTAGACGTCATGATAGGCTACCTGACATTAACTTTACATAACATGACGCCTTTTATCCCCGATGGGTAAGGCAGAGGTGTACCTAATAGTAGTACACCCACATTTTGCCAGTTATGTTTCATCATCATCATTTCAGCCCAAAAGACGTCCACTGCTGGACATAGGCCTCCCCCAAGTGTCGCCACATTGGCATTTTGGGGAGTTTTGCCATAATCGCCACGCTTGGCAGGCGGGTTGGCGCTCGCAGTACGGTTGTTACAAAAGCACAGAGAACGCTGCTGCCCATTCTCTGGCAAACCCCCTTAGTCGCCTCTTACGACACCCACGGGAAGATGCTATTCTATGGGATGGTGCTATTCTTTACGTCCGACTCCATACAGAGCCATACAGAGTTATGTTTAAGTCCCATGTAATAGGGGGCGAGCCTATTGCCATCAACCACAAATCAAGACTTCGTGACTGCTTCTGAAAAAAATCTTGATGGAAAAACTCAATACCACACTTCAATTAATTTACTAAAACAATCACACCACCTTACGCATCATCATTCATCATCATCTGCCTAGCTTTTTTTTTAAACGCATTGCCGCATACTAGAATTTCTCCTGTATCGTGGGTGCGTTTAGAAACATTTAAACTCACTTATACAAACAGTCAGACCCGGAACAACTATCTGTAGGCCATACAGATATTTGTTCCGTGCGGGGATCGAACCCGTGACACGCAGCCCAGCAGTCGATTGCTCAACCACTGCGCCAACCGTGCCATCAAAACCCAAACTATCTTGAGGTCGGCTTCCAGTCTAACCGGATCCAACTGAGTACCTGTATTTTACATTTTACCATCATGCACCTAATTTTACCAGCTAATATAACAATCATCACCCCCAAACACCCCCTCATTCCACCCCAACCGAGCAATAATTGCTTCCACCACTACCCCCGGGCTATTTCAACATAATTAAGCAAACTAGATCTAGCTCCTTAGTTACAGGAGAGCCCGACGAGGCTACTTGCAACCCTAAGTAAACAGCCCCTGGGGGTGTTTCCCTTAGAACTGTGGCTGGGATATCAACCCTGTTTTATAGCCCGTTCATGACTACCGGCGATATAACTTGCGTGTATTTAGAATCATTT
The DNA here is from genome assembly GCA_949152445.1 of Cerastis rubricosa. Classification (NCBI taxonomy): domain Eukaryota; kingdom Metazoa; phylum Arthropoda; class Insecta; order Lepidoptera; family Noctuidae; genus Cerastis; species Cerastis rubricosa. Next base: position 13,911,444 of record OX424549.1, read on the forward strand.
TAAGCTAGCAAAACAATTGAATTTGAACTTGTACCAAAAACTAGTAATTGTAAACGATATTAATTGCTACCCGTAATAACTGTCGCTAAATATCTCTACTCACGCGTATCATAATACAGGACTTGTGTGTTACGTATGACTAGCTCTAGCACGCGATTTTGTTCGCATGGATATTTTTGATATGTTTTCCAAAGATAAATTATACATGTAAACCTTCCTCTTGAATCAATCTGTTTAATGATAAACCACATCAAAATCTGTTGCGTAATTTAAAAGATCTAAGCATAAAAATGGCGGAAAGCGACTTAGTTTCATACTATGCAGAGATACGCGTGCGTTTATTTTATTGAAAAGCCAATAAAATTAAGGGTTGTAATGCAAATTCAGCTTTATGTTTGAGCTTTAAAGTTGCTTTTCCAAAAACACACATTTGTTTACACGATTGGAAAAATAAATTGCAAATGCAGGATAAACCACATTGACAGTCGCCATATTTATTACTGTTGTTTGAACATCCACACATCCCTTATACAGGGGGCATGTTTTATCAGTTCGAGTAGAGTTTCATCAAAAACACGATTCTATACGAAATACAATGTTATTAACGGCTTGGGGGTGAAGTCGAAAAGAGGGGATGTTGGATTAAGATGATATTAGCGAAATGGAAAAATACTATTTCAAGTTGAGACTCTGCGTGTAATGTGCCCTTCCCACTGCCACAAGTTTGGCAATTCTACGGGCTACGTCGGATGGCCGATGGGGCCGAAAAGTTCGAGAATGGTGACCGCGAACCGGAAGACGATGCGTTGGAAGGCCCACTAGGTGGACCGATAACCTGGTGAAGGTTGCGAGGATCCGCTGGATGCGAGGCGCACGGGACCGTTCAATGTGGCGACACTTGGGGGAGGCTTACGTCCAGCAGTGGACGTCTTTCGGCTGAAAAGATGATGATGATGATGAAGTTGAGACTATACTTTTTTAAACTTTCATCCCGCGATCATGGCGCTTGCAACAGCGTCGAAATATCGGGAACTCAAAACAATAAATAATAATGGAAGATATTCCATAAGTGATAATATAAGTTGAGTAACAATACCTTTTCAACAGAAAATGTTGCCTTGACACTCATGTTCGGGTCGGTTTTCATTCGGCACAACCGGGCGGTACAAATACACGAAAATTTTGGCTCAAATAGTTTTTTTATTAATTTAAAGTGAAACTTCCAGCAAGGTTGCGTTAAATGTTTAACGCTACCATGGAGGGGGTATGAAAGCACTCATTTCCGCATTCGTAATGCGGTTTCACTTCTTCCGCGAGGAAGGACTCCACGCACAATTTTTTTCTAATGATGTTTTTCAACCTAGAAAGTTGTCATCTGCTTAACCGGACTATCCTGTAGGTGCCTTGAGTATAAGACCTCCAACCAGGGCATAAAAACTTACAAATTAATCGACGAAACGCTAAGAGCAAAAGGCTCAAAAAGGATTACGAGGTTACGCAATGAAAAATATAGTATTCAGCTGCATCCGGTTAGACTGGAAGCCGACCACAACATAGTTAGGAAAAAGCTAGGTAGATGATGACTAGCTTAGTCCATGCCGTTCGGCAAACTTTATTAGGCACCTACAACCTATAACGACTGTCAAAGATTTACAAATGACAGTCGGGAACAAGAGGCACGGCAAAAATCGATATGTATTCGGTGGTCACCCATCGACGGACCAACCTGAAGATCGACCCGAGCGTCTTTTATTATTTAGCCGGTATTTAAGTTTTTAAACTGACATGGTCATTAACACTATCAATGATACTTGTAACGGGATATTTACAACGTTTATTATTTGTTTTGAGTTCACGATATTCCGGCGCAAACACGGATGTTCATCACGATCACGGATCCGTGATAATGGCGTTTGCAACAGTGCATGGTAAATTTCCCGTTACAAGTGTAATTAAAAAGCTAGTATAGTAACGTTCTAATCGCATCGAGTCGGCTTTGTTGTTGAACAAAATACTGGCTCAACCTTACAAGAGGGTGTAACCGCCCGTCACCAAAAATATTAGCGAAATGGAGAAAAAGACTTTTTCAAATTAGAAAAAGTTTGCCCTGACAAGACGTCAAGTGATTCAAATGTAATGAGATTCTCTTCTGTTCGTCGTGAAAGGAAGATTTTATAATTCTCGAGCGTTATTATGTCATAACTCTTAATGGTTTGCAATTTGTGATTTAATATAGGACAACTGGATTTATAGAGTTAGTACCTACTTATTAAAAAATTGTGTTTAAGAATTTTCAAGGCATTTGTAAACTACCATGCATGTATTTTTTTGTGGTTGAATCTTGGTTTTCTAGATTTTTCAACTTTACAGCTGTTTAAATCTAATAGAATTGAAAGAGATTAATAAATAAATTATAACTTGAGCATGATCATTTACGTCCAAATGCTAGCTTCTTCCATTCTAAAGACAAAATTAAGGGCGCACCGAGGAAATTTCGAAATAATTCCGTTCGTTTGATACCGTGCTGCATCGTTATTACTTACGTAACCTTTAGTTATGAAGTTAATTTGTAAGAAATTCAAGGATTCACTCTATAAATCATACACTTTAGAAACACGATTACTTGTAGTTTTCTCGATAGAAAATAATGCCAAATTAATGTCTAAAAAAGAAAATAATGCCAAATTAATCTCTAAAAAAGAAAATAAATCCTCAGTACAGCGTAAAACCTTCACGGAAGGTCATCAGCTTTTCAATAATAACAAAACTACATGTTTTCTATAACTTATACATTTTAGATTTTCAAAATGTGTATTGGTTTTAATAATATGAAGGAAAAACCTAAATTAGCGCGCGTTCCGCCCATTATAACTAAAGCCGCTCTTCCCGGAGCGTCGCGCGCGCCTGTCTTACGCACACATACACGAGCGCATGGATACCTACACGATGCGCCCTTAACGAAAAGCTTAGGGGCTGCGCAAACGAAGACACTTTTTGTTACCGACACGGCACACCACCACAGGAAACCGTAGTTGCTGTGTCCTGTAGCGGTGACCCAAAACAGTTTACGTCCGCGCAGGGAGTGGCTGATTTCATACTGGTTATATAGAAATCAAACATTCATTGGTAGCTTGTATCCGACACAAGACACACGTTTGCGCAGCGCCTAAATGGTAGAACTTAAGAAAAAAAATCTAATCGGTCATCAATCCGTCATTTCGTGTTAAAATCCTTATAAAAATGTCATCATTATCATTAACATAGCGTTTTCTCAACTAAGTTAACTCCCAGTCTAAACGCATGCAGCTACTAGCCGAGCCGTTACGAGTAGTCAGAAGCTAAAAGTCTGACATCAAGTCTTACCAAGGGGTACCGTATTACCCAGTTACTCGGTTGTGGAGGTCAGATAGGCAGTCGCTTCATGTAAAATACTGGTACTGAGCTGCATCCGGTTAGACTGGAAGCCGACCCCAAGATAGTTTGGGAAAAGGCTAGGCAGATGATGATGACGAGAAATGGCTGAGCACTATGTTAGCATATATTTGTGATTCAGTTTACTTCACGGAAATGTAACTTCACTAGAATGTATAAATTCAAGTTTACACAGAATATTTCAGGAGATAGATCAATCATAAAAGGAAATGATGCATCGGGAATGGTCGGGCAGTATTTAAATGTCAAGGATGAACACAAACTAAAACTTTTTATAAAGGTATGTGCTGCATTGAATCAAACGGTGTCTTGCCATTTTTTTCCGATACCTTGTACATAATACTATTATTTTAAGTGTGTTGTATGTATAGGATAGTAGATCTAAACTTATATTATAAAGAGGAAAGATTTGATTGTTTGTTTGTTTGTTTGTTTGCATTGAATAGGCTCCGTAACAACTGGTCCGATTTGCCATTTATCGGGGAAGGCTATAGGCTATATATCATCACGCTACGACCAATAGGAGTGGAGCAGCAATGAAGAATGTTGCGAAAACGGGGAAAATGTGACGCAAACGAAGTGCGCCGGACAGCTAGTTGTATATATACAAGCTGTTGTTTTGCATCCTCGTTAAATTTAAGGAGGTAACTATGCTAATGATTCTCGACCCAAATGAATAATAAAATAGGTAGGTATTTTTATTGTTTTTATATACAGAAATCGGTAAATGTGAACCACCCATGTTTTAAACGCGGCTCGTCTGATCCTCGCCATATAACCGCGCTTTCACACATACAAACAATCGCAAACGTTTATTCGATAATTTCTTATTCCTTAAACCACGTTAAGCAAGTTTTTCTGAAATACTGACAAACTTAAACAACCAAAAAAGCAGCGTTTAATAATAAGTAACTAGGTACCGTAATTTAAATTGATTATTTATGTATTTTGTTACAACCTCCTGAATTTTCACAAGGATGCAAAACAACACGTTATATACAACGTGTTGTTTTGCAACCTCGTCAAATTTAAGGAGGTAACTATGCTAATGATTCTCGTCCCGAATCAATAATAAAATTGGTAGGTAATTTTTGTTTTTAATCTCATTTACGGAAATCGGTAAGTGTGAAAAACCCGTGTTTTAAACTAGGGCCGTCTGATTCTCGCCTTATAACCGCGCCTCCACAAAAACAAACAATCTCAAACGTTTATTCAATCATTTCTTATTCCCTAAACCACGTTAAGGGGGTTATTCTGAAATACTGCCAAACATAAACAACCAAAAAAATCTGCGTTTATTAGTAATTAACTAGGTACCGTAATTTTAATTGATTATTTATATCTTGTGTGACAACCTCCTGAATTTTGACGAGGATGTAAAACAACACCTTGTATATAAATAAATAATAGCGATTCCTCTGATTTCTGCCTATCCCATGGCAAAAATGCATGGTATGTAAAATAAAAAAGTCGAGTAGTGTATTAAAAAATACTATTTAATAAATGCTTACTTGCTAAAATTATTGTGATAAAGCAAATAAAAAAAAAGAGGATTGTGGGTTGTTGAATTTTTCATTACGACTGAAGGTATTAATTTAATTTATTTTGCGTATTTAAATATGTAGAAGTAGGATTACTGGTGGTCAAAATTCGTCCACAACGCTGTCAACAGGAACTTTCCATGTTCGTAATTTGACATGATTGTAAATAAAGTTAATTAATTTTGAACATGATGTGTGAATCACTCAACGAGTAAATAGGCATTTTCTACGCGGGTCCTGTACTATATACAATATTGTACACAAACTGTTAAGTAATAACTCAGATTATTATATAAGGGAATTTTTTATCCGAGATTTCATCATTTCTCATACGGACGCAGCCGCGGGCACCACTAGTAATATATATTCCCGGCAGGTTCCATCCATCTTCTTCAATAGTAAATAGGCTTCTTTCTTTTTGAATAGTATACAGTAAATATATTGCTGTCTGTGTGTCTGTTGGGGTTGAAATTAAATCTATTGTACTATGCCTAAAAGAGATATACAAGGTGTTGTTTTGCATCCTCGTCAAAATTCAAGAGGTTGTCATAATAGACGTAAATGATCAATTTAAATTACGATACCTTGTTCATTTTTAATAAACGCAATTTTTTGTTTTTGATTAAGTTTGTCAATATTTCAGAATAACCCCCTTAACATGGTTTAGGGGATAAGACATTTTCGAATAAACGTTTGAGATTGTTTGTCATGTAACTTTTGAGACTGAATAAACATTTTTTTTTAAATTGTTTGTATGTGTGAAAGCGCAGTTATAGGCCGAGGATCAGACGGGCCGCGTTTAAAACATGGGTGGTTCACACTTACCGATACTGGTAAATAAATTTAAAAAAAAAGTTATCTCCCATTTTATTACTGATTCGGGTCGAGAATAATTAGCATAGTTACCTCCTTGAATTTGACGAGTATGCAAAACAACAGCTTGTATTGTTGTGCCTCTATACCCGACTGCGGCGAAATCCAAAAGGAGGTTAATAAGTTTGATCTGTACGCATGTATGTCCGTTACTATGTTCCCTCGTAACTCCTAAACGGATGAACGATAAATTATACGTCGTTAGGTTCGTCTAAGTGGCGCCAGTGTCACTGGCTACATGAAAAACAAACAATGAAAAATGGCGGATTTCGGGTGCCATGTCGTGAAGTTCGTTTTTTTTTTTTCTTGCAATAAAATCGAGTGGGGTATCATGTGAAGGGTATGAGGGTGACTACAAAATATATACAACTTATAGTTTGAAAGTAAGATGTCGAAGTGGCAAATCGTAAAAAAGTTTTAAAAAAAACTTTTATTATAATAAAAGCAGGAATAAACTCCTTGCAAGAACGAAATCATCTGAGAAATCTTTCACATTCGTAAACTAAAAAGCTGATAATAAAAAAACTTATTAAAAAAACTAAAAAAACCTGACTGCGGTATAAAAACTTAAGTTAAAAATTATCCACTGAAAAGCTAAAAACAAGCACATTTCAAATTAAATAAAAGTTGGAAGCAGACGGGACACATTCCATTTTTATATTTTCAAGCTCTAATGTAATTCTTAAGTTAAGATGTTAAATGAACCGGTAATTTATACCATTTTAAATGCTTACTATAATATCGCAAGAACGGCTGAACGGATTTGAATGAAATTTTAAACAGATTTTATATAGATTATAGTCTGAAATAGCACATAGCCACTTTTAATCCCAGAAATAAGACCCCGTGGGCAATTCCTCAAATTCACGCGGACAACGCCGAGAGCTTATGCTAGTATGCTATTTACCCGATGGGATTTTCGTTAGGTAAAAATTGCGAACTTGTAAACAAAAAATTTACGCCCCAAGGGGCTGAATTTCTTAGAGAAACATTCGTTACGAAAGGAACTCTTGTAAATAATTTCATATTCCAGCAATGCATGTTATGATTTTGTTAAGATTATCCATAACAACTGCTAACATAAGATTTGACAGCATATTGACTGATCACAGACAACTGCGGGTCACTGAACCGCACCGTATCTTACTTAACCCCACTACTTATCTTCAAAGTGACCCCCAAATGCTTACATTCTATTAATAAGACCTGTTATTTTTAGCTCACTATTTTTATCCGACCTTGTGTGACGAAAACATGATACCTTGGTGCTATGAGTTCGAATCCGAGCATGTCCAAGACGGTTATTCAAATGTATGTACATAATTTACCATATAAGGGGAATTTGCGACATACGGTATGGGAGAAAACACCATCCTTGTGATATGAAGGCAATAACACACTCATATTGATGTGAGTAAAAGTTGTCTTAATAGGAGTTTATCGATAGATGTGTGTGTTAATAAAATGTACTTCAATAGCCTCTACACAAAGGTTATACGCTTTTATAATATTTTAAAAAGTTGTAAGCGTGTCCACCAGCGGTGGCTACAGTGTATCATTTTAATATTTTTTTTAATTTGTAATCGAGGAGCGGGAGCCTCCTGGCACAGGTATATATTTGACTTAAAAGAAGGTCCCTATTTAAGATTTAGTGTAAAAGTTGTACGAGTTTCTGCAATAAACCTTTTATTTATCTATTATTTTATTATAATGATTCTTACTGGCCACTCCCCGGGGACATTGGGAATTATTTTTAAAAGTTGTGACACTGTCCACCCGGGGTGGACAAGCAGGGGTTGGACAGCGGTAATAATCATTCAAGTCGACTGCTTAATTACTTAACTACTTTTGATAGAAACTGCCAACAAATTGAAAGAGTAAAAAAATACTTTAACATGGATTTTGAAAAATTGACGCTACAAAAGCTGTAAGCTGTATCAACAACGGGCGCACCCTGGACAGTAGCGCCACTTGTATCGTCACCATCTCATCATCATCCACTCAGCCTTTCCTCAACTACGTTATGGTGTGCTTCCAGTCTAACCAGGTAACAGATGAATACCAGTAGGAACGAAGTATGGAGTAGACTACCTATCAGACCTCCACGACCCAGTGATTCTGGATCATCATTGTGTTTAATATTTTTTACCTATACATTTTAAAACTGACACGGCCACTATCATTGAGAATATTAACGGGCTATTTTTTAATTAAATTATTTAATATTTTTTTACCTTATCTACAACAAGAATATTGTATTTGGTGCTGATTACGAGAAAAAACAGTTTTTTACAAAAGAAATTCAACCTCCAGACAAAATAAAATTCTTGCGTGTGGCTTTCAGTAGAAAACAGCCCACCCACTTGGTAGCCGTGGGTGGGCATCGTTAAACGCACCTTTAAAAACAGCCAAACTAAACATGCTTTTGTTCTAAAGTCTGTGTAATTTATATCGAGTAGGACTTATTGTGGTAAGACTAAAATATTGTAAATCTGCTTTGAGGATAACGATATAATTATTGTCATTTTTAGATCTTCTTAATTTATTTATTTAACACTTCAAGCACAAAGTATAGGTATTCTCTACAAGTCAACCGTTGGGTGATGCAAAGACAAACAGTGCCCAATATGCTTAATTTTGCCTGCTCATTTTATTTAAAGTCATGTAGCATAGAGGTCTAAAAACGTTTCCATGGCTGGGACGTAGGCTCAAAGGCAACAAAAGTAACTAAGTTTTAAAAAGAATTTAGTAAAAAACTGCAGTGTTTTTTATGCATACTTTTTTCTTTTATTCTACTACATCGAGAACCCAAACGAAAGTTATGCCATTTTCGTTTCCATGATCCCTGGTTTACTGCAAAACTTTTAAACCAATAAAACACACTGCTATAGAACTTAAAACGAAACTTGTTAGTTCTGTCGATTTTCGCAGTTTTATCCCAAAACTGTTGAGTTAAAACATCAGTATCGCAATGTTAATTTCATAACTTTAATATTTAATTGTATTATGTTTAATATACTCTGAGCCTAAAGTTGTATTTTTTTAATAAAGAATAAGTTCTTCTTTTTTCTTTTCTTGATTAATTAATTTCCAAACAAAGGTTGTCGAAACAAAACCTGAATCAAGTTGGAAATAAAACCACCAGCAATTTTTGTAGAAAATCATATTAATAAACTCAGCTGTAGACCCTCGAGGTTCCATTTCCCGATTCAAGCAATATTTTTGTAATCAAGTCTTGCTTAAACGAGGAAAATATTCTCAGCTGTAATAAAGATTGGGATTGCCTTTCGACAAATGGAGGTTCGGACTTTCCCTTTGTTACAAATTTTGGAAATGTAATATGTATTTAATTATTAATGTGACCGATATCTAATTATTTTTTATTGTTTTTGTAGTGTTTATGATATTCATTATGGTTGTTTTATATGCAGGTACTGTTCGTTTTATTTTCCTTAGTCATGTATTAAAATGTTTACGCTGTCTTGATTTCCGTACGTTTTTTTTTACGGGTGACCACTGAAAACCAGCGCTGTGCTGTGGGCCCCCCATAGCACAGCATCATGCTGAGTGGGAACCTGTTTGTCGCAGTCACGACGTGCAAGCTGACGAATCTTTTACTTAAATTCTGTTTTATTTTGTTATTTTTAAAATCTTACTGTTGTATATTTTATGTTATTGTACTTACAAATGTTTCTTATGCTTTGTACCTATGTTTACTGTTTTCATTTTGTATGCACGTCATGTCCCTGCGACAAATAAATATTTTTTCTTTCTTTCTAATTATTCATCACTTTAGAACTAAAATGGGAACTTTAATTTAGAATTAATGAATCGAACTTCCTTGATTTTTATTATGATAGATTACTATGATAGCGCTTTCTCGAAGACGAAACGCTAAAGACTGATAGTGCCAAATATCTACGATCGACGAATATATAATAAAATCATGCTACCCAAATCGTGGGTTTAAAAAACCCAAATAAAATATTTCTAACAAAAATCTGATCAAGATGAAGTTACGCCGTAGCATGTTCCCTACGCCGTAGCAAAAGGACCTACGCCGTAGACGTCCTTACTACGGCGTAGCCTTTTCAGTTCCATAGATTTCAAGAGTGTGTTTGTCTCATTATACGATGTTATTCACCTACTTTAAACTCATATAACCAAAGCTGTAACCTCTCTTACTAAAAATCTCTCAGCCCACACATAAACGTCAATCAAGATTGAGTGTTAAGCGCAAAACTGTCAAACTTGGCTGACGCATGACGTACATCCGGCCGTCAAAATTTACTGGTGAAAGGTTTTATGCTCTCGCTTTTATGGGTCAGCAGGATTGTTGGTGTAGAAATAGGGAATGTGTTTAAATGTTATGATGGTGTTAGTTTGTTGTCGATATTATTATAGTAAACAAGGTCCTGGTATTATGTTATTCTCCTTAACAATCACTTTGCACTGAGTCCACGTGGAGGATTACGGCCCACCCTTTCCTACACAGAGGAGGTGTGGAAGGATTTTGATTTATGAATTTGATAACTTTTTATTCGAGTTCTTTTTAGTGTCTTGATTATAGCCTAAAACTATTTTTGGTTTTGGAAAAACTAATTAAAATTGGAGACATCATTATCATCATCATTAGCCCATAATTTTCCCACTGCTGGGACACAGGCCTCCTCTCTATGAGAGGGAGTGGGCTGTAATCCACCACGCGGGCCCAGTGCGGGTTGGTACATGTCACATGTCTTCGATTTTTTAGTTCTAGGACATGTCGTACCCCTCACGATGTTTTCCTTCACCGTTTTTAAGGGCAGCGGTGATGAAATAAATTACACAAAGTAATGCGCCTGCCTAGGTTGGAACCCATGGCGTAAGTCAGGGTTGCCACCACTAGCCACTGCTGCTTTCTCAAATAAAATTAGAGACATAAATTAGTTAAAATATTCTTAAAAACACACACCCACATACTCGTACATACATGTTGAGAAAACCAGCCATTTCTAAACAACATCATCATCATCTGCCAAGCCTTTTCTCAACTTTTTTGGGGTCGGCTTGCAGTCTTACCGGATGCAGCTGAATACCAGTATTTTACATAGAGCGACTGCCTATCTGACCTCCATAACCTAGTTGGTACTGGTGAAACGATTTCTAATCCTTACTCCAAAAATGTTATTAAAGTTTAATGGTAACTATACCAACTACATTCTGAAGGCAATTCAACCGAAAAAATACAGTTTGAATCCAATCCATCAGTGATAACCTTTATATGCAAAATAAGGCTTACGCATACGGTTCCAACGCGGCAGTCGGCACCTTCGACAATTGCAGTTGTCTTATAAACCATATGCATATCATCTACATAAGCTCTTTGAATCCAAAAGTAGTCAGCAGTTCTCATGCAAATGCATCACCTGCATTCGTATTTGTAATTTGTAAGAGGACACACTTAATATACGTTGACTGAGCACTCATCTCTGGTCTGTATGGTGTCGGACGTAAAGAATAGCACCATCCCATATCTTCCCGTGGGTGTCGTAAGAGCCGACTAAGGGATTTCCCAGAGAATGGGCAGCAGCGTTCTCTGTGCTTTTGTAACAACCGTACTGCGATCGCCAACCCACCTGCCAAGCGTGGCGATTATGGCAAAACCCCCCAAAATGTCAATGTGGCGACACTTGGGGGAGGCCTATGTCCAGCAGTGGACGTCTTTTGGGCTGAAATGATGATGAATGATGAGCACTCATCATCATTATCGTCATCTTCCTGCCCTAGTCCTATATTACTTGGGGTGTAACACGTGTTTTTCTTCCATTCTCCCCTTTCAACTGACACGCTATCATTTACTCCTTTTTCTTTCATATCATTCCTCACACAAGCCATCCATCGTTTCCTTGGTCTTGCTCTCGATCCATCAACATTTACATTCATCATTGACTTATCACTATCACTCACATAACCAGCTTTAAACGTGCTCACATGTAGGACACAGAACTCTTCCCTGTGAGAGTGGAGTGAGCCGTAATCTACCACGCACGCCCATGGATGTCACATGTCTTCAAGTTAACTAGATTAAGTTAATAATGACGTGAACAGGTTTATTAAGAAAGTTTTTCTTGGTAACAGGCTAAGAGTCAACAAAGTACGCTAAAGTGAAAGTAAGTAAGTAAAGTTATATATAGTAACTTGCTCATTGTTGTGCCCTATGTATTATTTTCAATGTGAAACATGATTAAAATACGTAAACCACTTCATTGCTGTCAACGAAGATAGCAATAATTGCATACGTTAGCTAAATTAACGGCTTAACTGACCGATAAAAGAGAAGAAAATCGCGATAATGTAGCGGTTACTTTATCCGATATGCTGCCTCCAGAGTAAAACAGAGACAGAAAATCCGCAAGCCGCAGCGACAGCAAAATAATTAAATAAAAACACCGCATCACACGCACAAGCGTATTTGCTGACCGTACAACAGAATAACAAAAGTCTCCAGGGACTAAAACGTTTTGTTCTCAGAATCCTCATACAAAACCACTCTGCAGATGAAAAATACACGAAATTAAAACGGTTGTAAAACGTCAATTTCAAGTTAAACATTTTACGGTGTCGAAACGGCAAATCGACGCCATGACACATATTTTCCCGCGTTCATATTTAATGGCGGCGACAGGTGTCAGATATGCGCAACATTTTGTTAAATGATTACTGCCTGATGCATTCCAGCGCTGACCGATGACGGGCGATCAATACTCTCGATAGCTTTGATTGGTTCAGGGATTAATTAATATTTAAGCACTCACCCCAATGTCGTCATCGTTACAATGGTGTACCAGAAGGCGGCGGGAATGGATGTGAAATTAGTATCTTGCTCGTTCTTCTCCGCGTAGAACATCACTGTGGCGAAGATGATGATCGCCATCGCCAGCGAGAAGACCAGGAAACCCAGCTCACTGGCGCATGACTTCAACGTGTATCCCAGGATCCGCAACCCCTGAGAGTGCCTGGAGAACTTGAAGATACGGAACACTCTGAACACCCTCAGGGTCACGAAGGCTCCCGACACATCGTCGTTGTCGGTGATCCCGAGGCCGATGTAGTACGGCAGGATGGCGACCACGTCGATGATCGACATCACGGATCGCACGAACTTGCAGCGGTCCGGCGCTGCGAAGAGTCGGAGGAGGTACTCCGCGGTAAATATCATCACACACGCAGTGTCCAAGCAGAAGAACACGATTTTGTACCGCTCACCACAGGGCAGCGTGCCCGCGCGCCCTGGCCGGTGGCCGCACGGCACTGTTTCCACCACGTTCGCCATCACCGACACCGCGATGAAGAACCCGGTCACATAGTAAAATACCAGGGCGGCAGTCGAAGTGTGGGGGTTCTCGAACGCACGCCACATCTTCTGCCGCAAGTCTGTCAGTTGAGGCAGGCTCTGATCTCCCGCCTCGCTTAATTTATCGTCCATAAGCCTTTCGGCGTTCTCCCGTTTCCTATCCCTGTAGTCCTCATAACAACAGTCCCCGATCACATCAGGTAGAATCCCAAAGAACGCGAGCTCCTCATCGTAGCCCGTCAAACACTCGTGTTTGGGATAATGCAACTTGCCAGTTCTGTAGTAATTTAGTATATGTCGGAAGATATCGGGATCTCTGTCGAAGAAGTACTCTCTGCTGTCTTCGTCATAAAAGAATTCTCTTTCTGTGGACCCGAGGAGAGAGTCGGGATATTTTTCGAGGGTGTTCCGCCATGTCTCGAAGCGTCGGCCAGATACGTTGATGAGAAGCTTCTCGTCTTCGGCGCGGCGCCGGTCCTTCGGGACGGGGGGCGGTGGTAGTGGGTGCGTGGCGATGGGGACCCATCCGATAGCGGCTGCTCGAGCGAAGGGCAGCCAAGCGGCGACGGACGCCATGGCGCGGGCGGCGTGAGCGGCACCGCCGCGACTACTGATGCCCCCCCTCGTGCCACTATTTCGGGCCGCCCAGATGAGCGCGGTGTTGCCACACGCAAAGTGTAATTACGAATTTAGGTGGACATTGTTTTGTGATCTATTTTTGTGTGTTTAGTCTCGTTGTGTTGTTTATTTACAAGTAATGCATTTTGTAGCTCTTGTTGTTTTGGACAAATAATTGGTTTTGTAACATTTTACTTGTTGTTTTTATCGAATTTGGCGATAGGATCACAAACTCTAATCAAAATAGTTCACTAAAATGGAAGAAAAAAAACAATTTAAAAGAGTAAACAACTGAACAACATTAAACAAAATCAGCGTAGCTACGCATTTATTATGAGAGCACTACAATTAATAGATTGAGTATGCATACTTGTCTAATCCAAAATCCAATTACAAAAATTTAGTTAGAACATAACTAGAACAATATTTAATTAATTAAAAAACTGTAAATAGGATAAAACTTTAAACAAGGAAAAACTGACCGACGGGAAATAATCACGTAATTTTCATAACACTGTATTTAAATCTGTTGGCGCCTAGGCAAAAAGGCTTCATATGATTCACGTTGCAAACTAAACTGTTGCCACAGACGAGAGAGAAGCGGTCTACAATTCTCTCTGGCGAAACGTCAAGTCGTTGCGGGTAGCCATAATGCCATATTGACTTGGGTAGTTGTCAAGGCAAGTGGCGCGAACAGGACGTTGACGGATCGCCGACGTCTGTTTGCTTAATCTAATTAAATCTGGTGCCATATATCACAAGTAATTCCGATGCAGCGGGTAAGAGCCTTTATCATAAGTGGGATAAAGAATCGCGCCCTCCACGAAAGTAAAGCCAAGTGAGGAACATAACCAATGAATTTTTCAAGCAACAAGGAAAGCGTCCAAACCTGCGAGCACAAATCAAGAAGGTACCCTCACAACATCATCGGGTGAGACCGTTTCTTTTCTTTTCGATAAGTAGGTCATCTGACTCATTGCTTAAACATGGCTTGTTTTATTGGTTTATGTGTGACATTATAATCAGAAAACCTTACTGGCATCGGAGGTTGTGATTTAAAATGCACGATGGAGATCTCCAGTACCATTAAAATAGACGATATTTTGATAAAATAGGTTGTCGGCCAATAAAGTTCAGGAATTATTAGATGCTGGCGTATTTCGTAAAAGTTATTTGGCGTTTGGAGTAAGCGCTTGTGTGGTCCACATGTTTCAGTCGAAAAGAAAGTGTGTTCAGTCGAAATGTCACTGTTGTCCGGTTCATGCTTTAAGGTGATCGAAGGGACGAAGTTGCCCGGTTTATAATGTTTTTGCGATGACGTTGGTCGAAGGGACGCTGTTGTCCGGTCCGTACACTGGTATGGTCGAAGGGACGCAGTTGTCCGGTCCAAACGTCGGTATGGTCGAAGGGATAATGTCGTCCGGGCCATGCAGCTGACAGCGGCTGGTTGAGGGGACACATTCATCCGGTCCAACCTTAAGTGTTCACTGGTCGAAAGGACAGTGTCGTCCGGGCCATGCAGCTGATAGCGGCTGGTTGAAAGGACACACCCGTCCGGTCCAGGTGTTAACTATTTAGAGAAAGGTGTCATCCGGTCCATGAGTGGTCGAAAGGACACACGCTTTCGTTGTAGGAGAAAGGTGTCGTCCGGTCCATGAGTGGTCGAAAGGACACACGCTTTCGTTGTAGGAGAAAGGTGTCGTCCGGTCCATGAGTGGTCGAAAGGACACACGCTTTCGTTGTAGGGGAAAGGTGCCGTCCGGTCCATGAGTGGTCGAAAGGACACACGCTTTCTTGGTAGGAGAAAAATGTCGTCTAGTCCGTGAGTGATCGAAAGAATACACGCTTTCTTTTGTTCTGAAACAGTTACAGTTACGATGAGAGTAATGTTTGTCATAGTTTGTCAGGATGGAAGAGCGGATGTCTTGGTGATTAGACATTGTTTGTTCCAGGAATACAATAACGCCCGAGGACGGTCGTATGTCAGTCTGGCCGTGTTGGCGCCTAGGCAAAAAGGCTTCATATGATTCACGTTGCAAACTAAACTGTTGCCACAGACGAGAGAGAAGCGGTCTACAATTCTCTCTGGCGAAACGTCAAGTCGTTGCGGGTAGCCATAATGCCATATTGACTTGGGTAGTTGTCAAGGCAAGTGGCGCGAACAGGACGTTGACGGATCGCCGACGTCTGTTTGCTTAATCTAATTAAATCTGGTGCCATATATCACAAGTAATTCCGATGCAGCGGGTAAGAGCCTTTAAATCAAATAATTTTAAATAACAAACAACAATTGATTAAAGTAAACAAAACACAAGAAAATATTTTCCCTGTATCCCAATTTCTCCCAATCTCCACTATTTCAGGGAAATTACCCCTCGCCCAGCCACCCTCTCCCGGGAGCAAGCGCACTGCGCCTGCGTAAAATGTGACGTCACTCACTAATAAATTGATTTTCAGCTAGCCATCTCTCTCACGCCCTGTTCACAATACATCATGCCATCTCCCTCACACACTTTTAAGCTCTAGTGACCTTTTGTATATTTTCCAGTGCTGCGAAGAGCATAGTCAAAGGCTTTTTGTCTTCAGGAAGTGAAAAGATGTGAATTTTGCTTTGGGCTAGTTTTTATTTTTTAACTCCGAAAATGAGAGCTGTAGGGTTAAGCAGCGTGGAGCAAGGCTTGGATCATGATGGGCGGGTAAAAGATTGTGTGGCCATAAGAAACGCGATAAGCTGTTGCAGCGGCCTGTTTTATGGCCTTAGTCTGATTCTTTGTCATCTAGTGTTGGGTTTTGTAACTAAGTGTAAAGTAATGCAGACGTCAGACACGTAGAATATTTATATATAATTTAAAAAAAAAACTTTATTGTCTTCGTGAGTTTTTTTACGTTCCCAGCACTGATAGAGCCTTCACCTGTAAAGGAACAATCCATGATTCCATTTTGTACAGAAACAAGTGAAGTTGAAGTTTATTTTCAATACTAAATAGGCTTGCGTTTGCGTTGAGGAGCTCGTGGCTAAACAATAACAGCCGCACGGGTCGATCCTTAAGGTTAAGCCGTGCTTGCCGAGGTTGGTCCGTGGATGTGTGACCATAAATTACATACCGAGTTTCCCTCGTGCCTCAGCACGTTAAGCTGGTCCCAGCTGTCATTTGTAGATCTTTGACAGTTGTTACGAGTAGCCAGAAATCAAAACTCTGACATCTAGTCTTACTAAGGGGTTTCGTATTACCCAGTTACTGGGCTGTAGAGGTTAGATAGGCAGTAGCTTCATGTAAAATACTGGTACTCAGCCGCATCCGGTTGGACTGGAAGCCGACCCCAAGATAGTTTGGGAAAAGGCTAGGCAGATGATGATGAAATAGGCTAGCCTTTGGCTGCAACTCGCTTGATATGAACCGATGACGGTGCCTAGGGTGCAGCTCGCCTGCCTAGAAGAAACCGATTCAGTCGAACTTTGAAGAGATCCATAATGATCAGGGAACAGGACTTACATAATAATAATTTATTCAAAAAATATAAGGTTTAACGTTACGTACAAGTTCTCTTAAATCTATGTCTAATTCACTCATGATTTATGCCTGAACTAGGTAATCCTGTGTTTCAGGCGATTAAAGGTAACATTAATTGATTAAATAATCACATAATGCGTCGATACTCTTGCGCCATCACATCTTCCAAGCTCATCGTGCTGTGCTGGCGCTGCCGCTGCGGCTGCGGAGAACCTCAAGCGGCGTAAATATACCTTTGTGGTAACTATATCTTCGAGCCGTTTGGGGTTGAAACTCTAGGGCCGTGGGGTCCGAGTGCTCACAGCCTTTTTAAGGAAATTTCGAAACGCCTAGTTGACGCTTCCCGTGACCCAAGGGCTGGGTTTTACCTTGGCCAGAGGCTAAGTATTGCCATACAACGTGGCAACGCCGCCAGTCTCTTGGGCACATTACCAGCTGACAACGTTGAGGAGGAGATTTTTGACGCCCTTTTATAATTTGTTGTTATTTTAGTTTTAATTATCTAGTTTTATGTTTAGTAATTAATTTAGGTTTAGAAATTAGTACTTTAATTTTAATAAAGTTATATTATATTATTATCTTCATATAATAATAACATATCATTTAAACCTAATTGGTACATGTGTAAAAAGGTGTACAAAATTATAATTACTTAACTACTAATTGAAAAAACATAATAACAGTAATACGAACAATATTTACTTTAGCACATGTAATGTATATGGTGAATGCTTCCGGTGAGGAAGCGCCTTTTTATCTTCAAGTAAATAATATTTTCATGTAACAGCACATTCATAGTTGACACATTATAAATAAACTAAACCTTATATTTTTTGTGAAGTTACTATAATTTTTTATGCTATAAATACATATACTAGTATAGGAAGACCAAAGAAACGATGGATGACCTGTGTGAAAAATGGTATGGCTGGAAAAGAGGTGACTGCTGCTGCCGAGTAATAGAGAAGTATGGAAGAAGAAGACATGCTGCACCGACCCCAAATAAATCAGGATAACGGCAGGAGATCGATGATGAAATACATTTAATCCCTACTAACATTATAAATGTGAATGTAAGTTTGTTTGTTACGCTTTCACGCGAAAACTGCTCAACCGATCATCATGAAACTTTGTACACGTAGGTACTCTTGGAGGTATTAAAAGTAGTATAGGCTATATATCATCACGCTACGACCAATAGGAGCGGAGCAGCAATGTAAAATGTTGCGAAAAAGGGGAAAATGTGACGCAGACGAAGTTGCGCGGTACAGCTAGTAGTATATAAGCTGACAGTAACAGCTCACCACTGATCGAACATGATTGCTACGACCCGATAAAAACCCCACTGACTTAAAACCCTTCGCCACAATCTACATGCTTTTTTTTTATTTTGAATGGCATCTCGCAGTTCAAGCTAAGAGGTTGTCGTCTGCTTAACCGGACTATCCTGTGGGTGCCTTAAGAGTAAGGCCTCCAGCCAGGGCATAAAAACTTACAAACTAAGCGACTATACGCTGAGGGCACCCCCTGTGGGGTACGAGCCTCGGCTCAGGGCGTCGCTGGGGGAGGACTGCATGGGGACAGGCTGGATCTGAATGATATCATTATTTAGGGGCTGATTTAAAACTACTGGCACAGCATCGCGGGCTGGCTCGAGCGAGGGTCGGGGAGGGCATGGACCGGGACGTCGCGACGGACCTCGACGGCGAGGTCGGAAAGACGGCGGTTTGTGTCTGTACTTATTAAGAGTGCTAGTCTCTTTACTACTCTCCTGGAGGAGGGTGATAGCATCATCGGGAGTGACAAGGGTATGCCGAGGACGGCGTACTGTACTAATGCGCGAGGGACTGTACTAATTCGTAACGAGCGGCCGCTGCGATCAGGGGATTACGGTGTTTACTGGCGTTATCGAAGAAACGCTTCAAAAGACGTTTCATAAACTGAAGGGCATTCTAAGGTCTACGTGTAGACGGTCGTTATGGACATAAAAAGGGGCTCCCGTGACTCTACGTAAGAACCGGTTCTGCAAGGTTTGCATCCTATGGATGTATTTAGGCTTGGTGTGAGCGTACACGACGCAAGCGTACGTCATAATGGGGCGGATCACCGCGGTATAAAGGCGCAACTTGCACTTGAGTGACAATTTGCTTTTTGCCGAGATCATGAAATGAAGCCTACCCATAGCAAAGGCAGCTCGGTCGCGAGCTGCTTTGATGTGCGCCGCGAAAGACAGGTGGTTGTCAAGTAAGACTCCTAAGTACTTGGCTTGCTTCTCCCAAGGGATAGGCTTACCGTACATAGTGATCGGGCTGAGCGCGGGTGGCTTATTCTTACGCGGTTTAGAGAAAAGAACTGCCTGGCTCTTGTCGGGGTTCACCTCGATTCTCCATTTCCGGAACCAAGCGCCTAAGACGTTGGCTGAGGTTTGGAGGGTGCTGTAAATAGCGTCGTGACTACGGCCAGTGTAATAGATGGCCGTGTCGTCCGCGAACAGGGCTAACTGTGCCTTCTTGCTCTTGGGGATGTCACTGGTGAACAGAGTAAAGATAAGGGGAGAGAGCGGGGAGCCCTGAGGGACTCCGGCTCTAATGGGGTGGGGGGAAGACAGTGCCTTCCCGATGCGATAGCGGAAGGTGCGGTCCGACAAAAAGTCTCGTAAGATGAGCACGAGACGGTCTGGCACTCCCAGTTTGTACAGCTTATATAATAAGCCGTTGTGCCAGACTTTGTCGAATGCCTTTGCTATGTCGAAAAACAACACACCCGTCATCGCTCCACGCTGGAAGCCAGCGCTCAAGTGTTCTACGATGCGGTGGGCCTGTTGAATGCAAGAGTGTCCGGTCCTGAAGCCGAACTGTTCGTTGGGGATGAGACTCTTAGCCTCGGCGAAGTCTTTGAGTCGCTTATACATAAGTCTCTCGTAGATTTTACCGAGTGCATTCAGGAGACTGATAGGTCTGTAGCTCGAAGGCTCAGACTTGGGTTTGCCTGGCTTGGCGAAACCGATGACAGTGGCCTCTTTCCATATTTGGGGAAACGCGTTGTTGCTCAGGGCGCCATTGAAGATGGCCGCCATTAACACGACGAGCTGAGCGGGGAGGAGTTTGAACACCCTATTGGTGATTCCGTCGGAGCCGGGTGCTTTCCGCGGTTGAAGTTTGCTAATGATGTCTTGCACTTCGTCAGCTGTGACCGGAGGCAGAGGATCATCAGGATCTTCTTAGGGGGGCAGGGCGGCTCTACGTTCGACGAATGCGTTCACCTCATCGAGATGTCGCTTGTCTACTGGTTGCGAGCTGGGGGAGCACTGGGACTCCAGGCTGTCGGCTAGGCATTCGGCCTTCTCAGAGTCGTCGAATGCGACGCTCTTATCGGGTCGGGTGAGGGGAGGCATCGAAGCCTCTTCGGTGGAGCGCATCTTGCGTTGCAGCTGCCAGAAGGCTAGGTGGGTAGGCTCGAGTTCGCTTAGCGTTTTTTCCCATTGATTATTACGAAGCTCACTGGTGCGATCCTTTACAGCACGCTGTAAATTACGCATGTGGGCTTTGTTTGCCTCGCAGGGAAAGCTGCTGTAGGCACGGATGGCCGCGTTCTTTTCGTTTATCAGTTCACGTACGTCAGCGGGTAGTATCCAGCGTTGATCGCTCATTGCTGGGACTTCCCGTGAGCAGTCCTTCAGTACGGATTGCACGTGTTCTGTAAACGAGTTGATGGCGGCCGTCGTGTCTGCGACTGAGACTATGTGGTCGGGGATGGCCTCTAGGTGAGGCGACGTGGTGGATTTCAGCTTTTCGCTGACTTTCCTGCAGTCGGTTATCACTTGGGTCGGCGGGGGCTGGCTGGGGTCAGAAGGACCCGAGCGAGGAACTAAGTGCATGAGCACTGGTCGATGATCTGAGTTAAGCTCATGTAAAGTCTCGATGGAATGCAACTTAAGGTTGACATTCTTGAGTAGCGCTATGTCGAGAACGTCCGAACGTTGGTCGGGGTCGTGGGGATAGTGGGTGTGCTCCATAGGAGCGATGGGATCGAAGTTGAGGGACTCGCCCAGGTTATACAAGTGACGTCCTCTGGCAGAGGTCGTCGTGCTGTTCCAGGCGGGGTGTTTGGCGTTGAGGTCGCCCGCTATGATAACGGAGTCGCTCAAGCCGAAGAGGACGGCAAGGTCTTTGGTGAACATAGTGTGCTCCTCGGACGTGTCGCCGGGAGGGATGTACGCAGAGGCGATAGTGATCGGTTGATGGCCGGTCATGCCTAGTCGACACACTGAGGTCTCGAGTAGAGACTCCATGGGAGGGGGATCTAAGGGGATGCAGTGCAGTTCTTTTCTATAATAGATTAGAGTACCGCCCTTGTGGCAGCGTGACCGATCGTTGCGAACTATGCGATAGTTGGCAATTCTCGGATCGCGGTGACTGGGCTTGAGGAAGGTCTCCTGTACGAGGAGGATATCAATTTGATGGTCGCGGAGGAAGGTGGCGATCTCATCACGCTGGCCTCTAATGCCATTGGCATTAAAGTACCCTAATTATAGGGATCGGGGTTTGGTGCACGTTAATCTCGTATTATCCATTGGAGTTAGTCGAGGTTAATGTTGCGGAGGAGGTCGCCTAACTTGAGTAGGGACTTGAGGATAATTTTAAGTTTATCACCACCAGTGTTAGCCGCCCTGAGATCAGCCGCCATGCGGTCTGCTTCGGGGGTGACTAACTCTGCTAGCGACTCTAAAATTACGTTGTGAGAGGGGTCCACGGCCGCGGGGCCGGGTGGCGTGGGACGAGCGGGCGCCGGTGCGGTCGCTTGGGCCGCGGGAGTTGGGACAGGGGCATCTAATAGCCCGGGGATGGGGTTGGACTTTGCTTTACTGAGAGCCGGGAAGGCTTTCTGGTGGTTCAGCGTGGTCCAGGGAGAGGGCCTCTGAGGGCTGAGTCTCTCCGGCATCTGGGCAGAGGGTAGCCTCACCGATGGGCTTTCTCTTTGTTGGCGGGTGCTTGCACGCTTCACCAGGTTAGAGGAGGAGCCTTTGGGGGCTTTTGAGCAGCCGCGGTAGTTGGCCGTGTGGCCCGACTGGCCGCAAAGCACACAGCTCGGTGGCTCCGTGCAAAGCGACTTGTCTTTGGGACGGGGGCAGTCTGCCGTGCCATGGTCGCCTAGACACTTTACGCATCTGTGCGGTGCATGGCAGTTGGCTTGGCTGTGACCGTACATCTGGCAGCGGTGACACTGTCCGACTACGCTTGAGCGGTAGGGCTTCTCTATTGAGATGCCTGTCAGGGAGCAAACCGACTTCACTTTGAAGATCGGGTGGTGACCTTCTACTGGGTCACAGATGACCAGTACCATATCGTAATGGTCTCCGCCTCTCGCCTTGTGAAGGCGGTGGACGGCTGCGACCGGGATGTCCTGGCCTAGGAGGTCATTGAGGATGTCCTCCGTGGGGATTTCCTTCGGGATCCGCCTGATCACCACGCGGGTGGGCTTCTCCTCTGGGAGAGAGTAGGTGTGGAAGGCTATGCGCCTTCCGATTAATTGGCGGGTTAGTTCCCTGAAGTCGGTTGTCGTAGGGACCACCACTTTTATGCCCTGCTGTGTGCTTTTTGCGCTTGTGTATTGAATACGGCGCTCATTACACATTTTGGACACGTCTGTCCATTTCCCTTTGTCCTGAATGAACAACGGGGGAGGGGGCTTCAGCTTCTTTGAAGAAGCGGCTGAAGGTTTAGCCTTAGGGCTGACTGGCCTACTGGTATGAGCAGCGGCGGACGTAGGTAAGGGGACCGGGGAGGTGGGACGGGAGGCCGCGTGAGAGGGGGCATAAAGCGCGACGATCTTTTTGGTCATGGCGGCCTGGGAATTTTTGCCCTTCTTCCTCTTGCCCTTTCCGACGACTTGAAAGTCGTCTTCAGAGGATGAGGAGGCAGAGCACGCGTCTAAAATTGACTCTGAGTCGGAGATTGGCTCAGTTGTGTCCATGTTCTCGGAAACGGGAACAATGGACGCAGGTTCGGACTGATCCTTTGTTTGCGAAACAAAAGGTTTCGAAACAATGGGTCTCGGTTTAGCCGGAATCGCGGCGGCGTCGGCTGACGGTAAGCCTTTGTCCATGTTCTCGGAAACGGGAACATTGGACGCAGGTGCGGGCTGGACCTTTGTTTGCGAAACAAAGGGTTTCACAAGAATGGGTCTTGGGGTAGCCTTAATCGCGGCGGCGACGGCTGGCGGTAAGCCTCTGTCGGCAGGCGGCGGCGACAAGGGGCTCTCGAGCGCGTCACTGAAGTCAGTGATGGCAATACTAGGTTGCTGCAAGGCAGCGACATCGGACCCATATTTCTTTATAAAATCTGGGTCTTTCAGGACAACGCGTTTGAAAAACGCAAAAAGGCGTTCCTCATCCGCATCAAGGGCCTATTATCTGCTAAGAGTTAGCAGACATTTGAGTGAAGCTCAGCGCGCCTAACAACCTAATTCCTTGCACAATTATGTAGGGAATTTACTGGGTCCAGCGACTCACCCGCTTCAACCTTTCCGCAGCCACAGTCCGAGGGTCCGGGCTTGGTAGCAACTCCAACTCCAGTCCAGGGAACTTTGCTTTCAGGAACTTGTTGAAACGGGAAACACTAGCACAGTAAATCGGCGGCGCACACGTTCGCGACGGAGCCCAATTTTTTCACCTAGGCCCTGAAGGGGTTAGGCGGGCGGATTGGGTCACCACCCTCTCTTGGTTTCGTTGGCACCGTTAGGTTTCCCACCAAGAACCTCGAAACTGAGGACTTTTCCCTGATGGGGCAAAGGAAGTTAAATCGGAATAATATCCGAAGCAAAATGAGCAAGTGCTGTCTTAATAAAAAGACAACAATTGTTCGGGGGTGTAGTCAAGGGACTACTGATGACGTCACGACACTGGGAAGCGACGAACCGATGACACACACTGATAGCGAGCGGGAATGCGAGCAGGTAGCGGCACGTCCGTACGCGGCGGCGGTCAGGCGGAGAGTGAATCTACATGCTCAAGCTATACGCGTATTACTACAGGTACTACGGAATAAACAAATAGAACAATTTGCGGGGCGACAGAAGGAAACATTTGACTTGCGTACCTGTCTTTTGACGCAAGTCGCATCGTGCGACGCCATGGATGAGGCCTTAGTAACTGAACCTAGCCCCACTACTCCCCACTCCACTACTGTCATTTCATCATTATCATCATCATCATCATCATCATCATCATCATCATTCGGATGCAGATGGCGCTGCCATGACGTAAACATTGGCTCCGTGTTCGAGTATTAGTTAAAAATAGTAAAAGTGCTTTTTGTGATGTTTTAACAGTAATAAACTAAACTACAGTAGACAATAACTCAGTGAAAGTGTTATAAGAACAAACAATTAGGAAGAACACACAAATCGAAAAATTTGTGTGTGTATTGCGGAAAGTGACTATAAGGGTTTAAAAGCAAAATTCCCAGTGAAAACAAAGTGACTGTGTTTCTCTAACGCCAAAACAAAAACACTTCAAAAGCAGTAATTGGTGAAAATAACTGGTTTTATCCAAGAATCAGTTAAAAGTAGTTTGTGAATGTCGTTTTTTATTCAAATATCAATAGTGAGTAATCAGTAATCATCTATTGAGAACAGTGACATCTAGTTCCATATAATTTCGTCTAGTTTGAATAATAGTGACATCTAGTTCTACCAATAAGAACTAAAAAGTCGGTAAAACAGATCCTGCCGGTACTGAGGCAACTTTTCATTCAAAGCCACAACAGTCAAATTGGCGCAACGTAACGTGTGCCGACATTGAATCGATCTAAGACGTGTGGTCGTGGGTTCGAGACTGACATCGAGTAATACTTTTTGAATGTTATTCGAGGCTTAATAATTTAGTTTAGTAACCAGAGCACATTATTCGAATATGGATGAACTCCAAAATGTAAACACTCAAAGAAGATGTCGCCGGCCTAGTTTAGATATACAAAGCAGTGAGTGTGAGTTGGACATTTCATACCAGAGTTTACCTAGCAGCTTTAATAACAGAGACGAAATAACAGAACTCAAAAATAAACTTGAAAAATTGAATGTGGAATTACAAATAGCAAACTCAGAGATAGATAGTTTAAATATTGAGAATAGCGCCATAAAGAAAGAGTTGTCACTAGCCCTGCAAAAGATAAATCTGTATAAATCTGTTGGCGTTTCTGAACTAAATACTAGTAACAAATCTATTGCATCGCCTCTTAAATTCTACTCTCCACAGTATCGGAAACGGTTCAGTACGTCTACCATGAGTTGTCATAGTTAGATCGCTTGACGTAACTGCAATAGTTCCGTCAATACGCAAATACTATAGTTAGCTCTTTCAATTGTACCATGAGCTGTGTTGGTGCTTACTACTAATGTCATAGTTACAACTACACAGTGTTGTTATGTTGGCATCATTTTATGAAACGAAGCTCACTTCACATTGCATATTTTCATCTCTTTTTAAATAATGCACGATGATAGAGACAAAAGACAGGTCATATGAGGACGTTCGTTGAGGGAGTTCGATAGATGGCGCCACTAGGTGAACATCTAAGTTTGATAAGCTCCGTGTTAAATATTTTTCTAAAAATATAAATACAGTGAAATTTCACCTAAATTTGTGATCAACGTGAAGGTGCCAAGACAAATATCAAGTGAAAGTGTTATTTAGGCTTTCCGTGTCGTAAATCCGAGATAACATCGAAATAAAAATCACAGGACGAAGTGCAGCTAAACTAGGAATTTATCGCTTAAAAGTGCTAAAACGCCAAAGAACTTTCTAAACCATAACAATATAACGATTCAAACGCATGTAATTCGTAAAAAAAGTGTCAAAAAAGCAAGTAATAACTAATCCTAAACAGTGAAAAAATTTGTGGAATGTGTGACAAATGAATCATTCTTGTAACGATTCTTTAATATTTGAAATCTAAAACTCGATCAGTACGGTTTCAAATTTCAACACTTTTATCAATGTTCAAGTGGCGCAGCGGCATACGCATCGGTTGAAACCCATTACAATCGTCCGTGCCGTGAGTTCGATCCCAGCGCTCCGATATTGTTTTTGGATTTGGTCGAATCTCAAGGAACGAATTATTTACGATAATGGCCAACGTATGTGCGGGTTGTATGAATACAATCCAAACTAAAGATTACCTGCAATGTTGTAATTGTAAATTACGGTACGACTTGCTGTGTTCCAACGTACCCGCACAGCAATTTAAAACAATGGGGATAGCCAAAAAAGCTACTTGGAAATGTCCTGACTGTCAGAGTAAACTACCGAAGACTAATAACACCGATACACCAGTCCGACCAGCTGCACGAGGCGATTGCTCCAAAAATGATACAGCTCAGCAACTTCACAGCTCACCTACCGAATCCAACGTAACTGTTCGCAATAAACCGGTAAAACAGAGCAGCCCCCCTGAGAGCCCAATTAACGACGACACCATTTTAGAAATATCAAAAGGTTCCCTCAGAGAAATTATAAAGCAAGAGATCGCCAGCGCGCTTAAGGATGTTGTAGCTGACCAGTTTAAGCAAATAAGTGAGTTAATAGCAGGCTTCCGTGTTTCCCTTGACTTTTTTAACGAAAAATATGAAGAAACGAAATTGTCATTAGAAGAAAAGTCGTCCAGAATTCAGGCACTTGAGAAAGATAACTTACAGTTACAAACATCGATCCACGATATAAGTCGACGGCTTAACCTTATGGAACAGAACTTTAGAGCGACCAACCTGGAAATTCAGAATGTGCCCGAAAACCGCTCAGAAAACCTGCTCACCACGGTGTTACAACTCGGCAACATCACTAATAGTGGTGTCGTGGAAGCCGACATAGCGCACTGTACCAGGATCGCAAAAAAGGATGCCCGAACTGCTCGACCTAGATCTATTCTTGTTAAGTTTAACAACCCACGCCTGCGAGATACATTCTTCGCTGCCACTATCAACTACAACAAGAACAACACTAATAATAAGCTGAATACGACTCACCTTGGTATCGCCGCTGAGAACCCAGTTCCGATTTACGTGGCAGAACATTTGTCGGCAGATAACAAGGCATTACATGCAGCGAGCAGAATTCGTGGCAAATCTCTTGGGTATAAGTTTGTTTGGGTGCGAAACGGAAGAATATTCATGAAGAAAAATGAACAATCTGAACGCATTGTTATCACGAACCAGGACCAACTTAAGTCTTTAACGTAGGAACAAATTAGGATAAATATTAGCAAACTATTGAAAGTTTTTGTAGTTTAATTAGCTCCATTCGATAGTTCACTTCGGATTTATTACCAGAATGTACGCGGCCTAAAAACTAAACTTAATTTGTTTTACCAAAATATGTCCTTACAAGATTATGACATAATTGTGCTTACGGAGACTTGGCTGAACAGTGGTGTTTACGACGCCGAACTATTTGATGACAGGTATGACATTTATAGACGAGATCGCGAATCTAGTCGATATTATGCGCGCAAGGATGGTGGTGGCGTCTTGATAGCGGTTTCTAGGAAGTTTAAGTCGTGTCGACTGCCACACCTGGAGAGTTCATGTGAGGATCTGTGGATCAATATTGAAACCGCCCCGCGTGGCACACAATCACATAAATTCCGTATTTGCGGCGTTTACTTACCCCCACCTGTGACCTCTGATATCATGCAAGTATTTTTAAATTCTGCTCAGGGTGCTTTTGACCGCGATGATAACACTCTTATCTTGGGAGACTTTAACCTCAGTAATATAATCTGGAAAATTGATGAGCAAAATACATGTCATGCACAACCATACCCCAGTAATAATAGCGAGGTGATT
Source organism: Cerastis rubricosa (assembly GCA_949152445.1). Taxonomy (NCBI): domain Eukaryota; kingdom Metazoa; phylum Arthropoda; class Insecta; order Lepidoptera; family Noctuidae; genus Cerastis; species Cerastis rubricosa. The sequence goes on from OX424549.1 coordinate 13,939,595, forward strand.
AGATGTTTCCTAGATTTTGTTTCTTTAAATGCTTTGGAACAGTTTAATTACTTACCAAATGCTAAATCTAAAACATTGGATCTGGCCCTCTGTAATACTAAGTTACATAACCTTAGCCGTTGCACCTGTCAATTGATTTCAGAAGATCCCTTGCACCCATCATTAGAATTCTCTATATCTTCAAACATTAAATCAAACAATCTTCAAGCTAAACCGACAATAAAACCAGACTTCTTTAAAGCTGATTACGATAACATCACGACAGCACTAAACTCTGTAGACTGGGAAAAAGAACTAGAAGGTCACCCCACAACTGACAAAATGCTCGAAAGCTTTTACAAGGTACTGCACGACATCATCAAACAAAACGTCCCGATGAAAAAAATACTGGGCAATAAATATCCTCAGTGGTATTCTCGAGAACTTATACGTCACTTAAAAGAAAAAAATAAATTTCGCATGAAAGCCAAAAAGTATAAAAATCCTCTAGACATCGTATCATTTGAGACACTGCGTGCTAGATGTGGTAGGCTTATGGAAGTTTGTTACAAAAACTATATAGTTAGAATGGAAGAAGCAATTGCAAAGGATCCAAAGCTGTTCTGGACATTTATTAAAAATAAAAAGAAAAATAAGACTAACTACCCAGCGGAAATGTGTCACATGAACAGGACAGCATCAAGTGGACGAGAAATCTGTAACTTGTTTGCCGAGAACTTTGCACAAGTCTACAATACCTCATCTACTGTTAACGCATCAAACCACGTTGATAGCGGTCTTGCCTCAAATTCCAGTTTACAGAATCCGGACGGATTCTGTAAACTGGAATTTGGCGCTGAGGAAATACTCCAATCCCTGAACTCCTTGGATGAGCGTAAAGGTGCTGGAAGTGACGGTATTCCACCCGTATTTATAAAAAGATGTGCAAAAGCACTAACTAGACCTCTTAAACTTATTTTTAACAAGTCAATGGCGGACGGTTGCTTTCCTAAGAGATGGAAGGAAGCTTTAGTGGTTCCTATTTTCAAGTCAGGTGAAAAGCAACACGTATGTAACTACCGGCCCATCTCTATTTTAAACATATTCGGCAAAATTCTGGAAAAGTTAGTAACTAAACGCCTAAATGCACATGTTAAACAATATATCACTTCCCATCAACATGGTTTTGTCAATTCAAGGTCAACCTCTACAAACCTTATGTGTTATGTCACAGCCATATCAGAGTCTCTTGATAAAAGAATACCGGTAGACACGATATACACAGACTTCAGTAAGGCATTTGATAAGGTTGACCATAAAATCCTACTGAAAAAACTGAACCAATTGGGTATAGGAGGGTCATTATTTAAGTGGTTCCATTCTTACCTAGTTGGCAGGAATTCAAAAGTGGTGATTAATGGTCACCAGTCTGACATTTTTCCAGCTACATCGGGAGTCCCGCAAGGATCACACTTAGGCCCTATCCTCTTTAACATCTTCATAAACGACATTGCTTCATGTTTTAAGCATTCAAGTTTCTACCTGTTTGCAGATGACGTTAAAATTATGAAACCAATAGTGACCAACTTAGATTCTGCGCTTTTACAGGCGGATCTCGATAGAATGGTGGATTGGTGTAGAGAAAATAAAATGTCGCTCAACGTCTCTAAGTGTCACTGTATGCAATTCTCCCGTAATAAAACAGTGCAAACCCACAAATACACATTGCATCAGCAAGCACTGCATGAAGTAAATGAAGTTCGTGACCTCGGAATTGTATTTGACAAGAAGCTGAAATTCGATAGGCATATAATAAATATAACCTCTAAAGGGTTCAAGGCCCTCGGATTTGTCCTGCGTAATAGCAAAGAGTTTTCAAAAACCTCGACTAGACTTAAATTATATAACACATTGGTTCGCCCACTGCTTGAATATAATAGCACTGTATGGAATCCGCACTATGATATTCACATTAAACGTTTGGAAAGTGTACAAAGACGTTTTCTTTACCATCTTTGCTATAAAGATCGTCTGGCAAAAAAAATTAGGAGCTACAACCTAAGACTACAGCATTACAAAATGTCCTCGTTGGTAGATAGAAGAAAAGTTCTAGATTTCACATTTCTTCACAAACTGTTCAATGGGGCTGTTGACTGTAGCGAGCTTCTCGGAAAGCTGCATATAGGCGCACCATCTCGCTTGCCGCGTAAATGTAACTATAACCTTTTCTATGTGCCAGGATCCAAAACTAACCTCGGACACTTCGCAGTTTTGCCAAGGCTCTGTAGGCAGTATAACGTTGTGTCGAAGCATTATGATTTGGATATTACAAGCAAATTACCAAAGTTCAAAAAGGAAATAAGAGTAATAGTATCCAAGTTATAATTTTTTGTTTTATTTTTTGTTTTGTTTTTTGGAAATCTCTGTGCTTGTTTTACTGAATTGGTTAATTATTATTAGTTTGTATAATTTTTTATGTTGCTCTTTTATTATTTTGTACCCTTATTGTTCTGCTTTTTATATTGTTTAATTAATATTTTATATTTTATAATAATAATTCATTAATTGATTGATTGTCGTATACTGTATTATTTTAAATGACTTTTTTAAAATTATTTCCTTTTTATCAAACTTTTTGTACCTACCTAGATAATAAGTAAATGATGTGGTTGCCTATAATTGGAAGCGCACACTTGTATTGTCCTTGTGTATGTTAGCATGCATGTAATTGTGTAGCCTCTGTTGGCGATCCAAATAAATAAATAAATAAATAAATAAATATGGTACTATTATCCAACAAAATGTAGAAAGTCGCCTGACTCACTCTTCTCAATGAAATCTAATGCAGCCCAAATTTATTCGTGTTGCGACGGTTCATCAGCTTGGTGTCCGTTATGCAAGAAATCACACAAATTCTCAAAAGCTTATTTGGTTAACCTATAAAGTTACCCAAACCTGGTATCACTTAAAGTTTCAAGTGGATTTCCAAGTAGAACACCCATCTCACTTTGAAACTTTTTTTGTTTGCGTCGTTCATTTTCTAATTCGGCAACGGCTTACATTTCCCATATCTTCCCGTGGGAGTCGTAAGAGGCGACTAAGGGACTTGCCAGAGAATGGGCAGCAGCGTTCTCTATGCTTTTGTAACAACCGTACTGCGATCGCCAACCCGCCTGCCAAGCGTGGCAATTATGGCAAAACTCCCCTTCTTGGGGGAGGCCTATGTCCAGCAGTGGACGTCTTGTAACGGTTAGGACTACGCAGGGTAGGATGCGTAGGCCGCTGAAAAGGAGGTAGGTAGGTTGTTGTTCAGTAAAACAGCCGGACTAGTTAATACATATATTTAGACTATGCTAGGTCGCGGGTACGCTGTCACTGAGTTCTGTTCCGTTCACTATCACTGTAATTAACCGGAGGGTACCGTCCCTTGGCAGCACGTGCAGACGTGGGGGGCCTGTCAGTACAGGCTCAGCAGTAGACCTCCGGAACTGTAGCGGCCAGGGTTGCGCAGGGTAGACTGCGCAGGCATCGGCTCGCGTGGCGGTAGGCCGCAGGTGAGCAGGCCAAGACTTGGTCAGCGCACTGGCACAGCAGTGTGTAGCTTGCTTAGCTGGCGAGCGTAGGCAGCGTGCAGGAGCAGGCAAGGGTACAGCAGTAGGTAGCGTGTTTGGTAGCGCGCTTAGGTAGCGCGTGTGGCGTAGGCAAGGGTACAGCACTCAGCCTGAGCGAAGAGCCCCTAAAACCGAGGCTCACAGAATCTTGAGGTCAGAGAATAACTTCCTTCAGCTAAGCCAGCGGAAAAGAAATGCTCGAGCCATAGCGTCCTGTCAAAAACTAGAGTTGTACCGCGTTTTTAGTGAGGTCCCTAGTTACTTACTAATAGTGACATTTTAGAGTCACTCGACTAATTTCAGTTGAAAACCTCACAACGCTACAGTCTTTTGGCTGAAATGATGATGATGATAACATTTTCCACACAAAAAGTGATCTATTGAACATTATAATTAAAAAATAACAAAATTGATCGCAAACTATAGTCTTTTCACGGAACAAAATGTCGGTGAGTGCTGCAACTACAATAGTAATAGTTCGTTACTATGACATTTGTCAAATTTGTAACTCATGGTACAAAATTCTAAGCAAATGAAGCCCAAACTACAGTCGCTGTAGTATAGTTTACTACACGGTGACGTAGGATAGATAACTATGTGACTCATACTGCGCATTTTAGTACCCAACTATCCGCTAGAGGCGCTGTAAAAGTTTTCATACATTTTTTTAACTACAGATGGTTCCGTGTATAGATTGTTAAAACTCATGGTAGACGTACAGATCATCCAATATAAAAAAGGCTTAACGAGAACCTCTTCTATAGAACAAGACGTAAACGCAGTGACAAACAATCAAAAATTTGACGAAAGCAACAATTTAAGCTACTTTTTCGAACAGCCCCTTACAAGTAAATGCGTACTGCAAAACACAATAATAAGCCACCAGCCATCTTATCGTAATATTACAGATAAAGGGAACATTGACATGGGGACAATAGTGGACGCAGAGACAGCCGAAACTCGGACAATAAATATTAAAAGGGATTCAGAGCATAGCCATAAACAAATGAACTTTAATACCAATTTGACACCAAGCACAGAAATCGGTACATCAACTACAAGGAAACATCAAGTGAAAATTTTTGCTGACCAAACAGGATTTAATATGAGAAGTTTGCTTCAAGACTTACTGGGCAACTCTTTCCAAGTGACATCGGTAGTCAAACCCGGAGCACCGATAGCTGAAGTCATAAGTTCATGTGTTGACGAGTGTAAAGAGTTTACTAACTCAGATTATCTGTTAGTCTTGGGTGGTTCTAATGATTCAAATCCTTTGGAATTTCAATCAATTTTATATTACACTTTGAGTCAAGTAAAACATACAAACGTCTTAGTTGGCAAACTCTATAAAAATAAATACCTTAATGTTAATATGCTCAATAACTTACTCAAACTGGTATGTAGGTCTTTTATAAACACTACATTTTTGCCTTTATATTTTGATCATTCTGACAGTAAATTCATAAATTCAACATCAAAATTCATAAATACAACAAGAGCGAGCAGGCTTATCCATAAGGAAATACTTCATTTGAGGTACCGAAATGATTATTTAGACTATATTAAAATTAGGGCTACTGAGCAAAAGTGTACCAATAATGCTTATACACAGACAGAGAACGAAACATCATCTAAGCATTACATGGTTGGTGCCAGTAGCATGGGCACACAGACTGAATGTAAAGAAGATAATGATGTTTTTTTTCGTACCTGAATCACCTAATAATTTATATAACCTGACAAACAAACTTGACTCACTTAATGAATGTATATGCCTTAATATTTATCATCAGAACTTATGTGGAGTAAATAATAAGAAAAACGAACTAGAAGTATATTTGGAAACTATTAATAAAAAACTAGACTACATATGTATAAGCGAACACTTCTTGAATGAAGGTGCAGCAAGTGTTTTTAATTTAAATAACTACAAGCTAGTGTCCTACAATACTAGGAAAAAGAAATTAAGAGGAGGCAGTTTAATTTTAGGAAATGTAGATAGACAGACAGAGATTAGTGACGCAATTAATAAGTTGTATAAAATAGAATGTTTCGAAATATGCGGTGCAAAAGATATTGAAACTGGTCTGTACGTCTGTTGTTGCTACCGAAATCCCATTGATAGGAATTTTGACAATTTCTTGGAAAAAATGGAGAAGTTACTGGATTATCTATTCAATAAGAAAAGTATTATAAATGGTGATTTTAATATTTTGATCTGCTAGTAGACAATAAAAAGCGTACGGAATTCCTTAGTTTGTTAAGATGTTATAATTTTAGATGCTTAATTGATTCTGTTACTTTCACCCGTAACAATAGCAATTCGTATATTGACAACATCATAACCAATCTGCCTGATTCATGTGTAGTAGGTTGTGAGGTAGATCATAATGGTTTGGCAGACGGACATGCAGGTATTTTTGCTGAGATTTGTTTGGAAAGTATAAACAATCAATGCTTAAATAAGAACCAGTTTATCTCTATAAATAAGAGAGTATTTAACAGTAAAAATAGTGCAACATTCGGACAGGGTATTGTTAAAGAAAAGTGGACTGGTTTAGGAATAAATTCATTTCTCAACAAATTTTATAAAGTGTTTCGCAATAGCTACAGGAAGAGAGCATGTAAAATAAAACTTAAGAATTCACAATTAAAGTGGATCACAAAAGGAATACGTACCTCAAGCAAAATGAAACGTTTTTTATGTGCATGTAATGGAAATAAGCTTGAACCAAGCATCCTAAATTATAGAAATAAGTATATTAGGCTATATAGAAAGATTGTCTCTAATGTTAAAAAGCATGCTATAATGAAACAAATAAACACATCAAAAAACCTAAGTAAAGAAGTTTGGAAAGTCGTGAAAAAATGTACCAATATGGTGAAGGTGATACAACCGGATTTTAGGCTTAAAGTTGATGACAGAATTACAGTGGATCCGGTAGAAATAACTGACATACTAGCAAAACAATTTGACTACAAATATATATCTGACTCAAAAGTAGACCATTCAACGGCATTATTTTGTCAATACACAAATAGAGTAAGTAGTGAAATGCACATTTCTCCTGTCACTCTAAATGAAGTTCAAACAATAGTTAAAAGCATGGAGAACAAACATTCTTGTGGGTATGACGAGATCCCAATTAGTGTAATTAAGGAGCACATTTCAATATTAGCCGCGCCTCTTGCTGACTTTTTCAATAAATGTATAGAGGAAGCTATCTTCCCGGAACAACTAAAATTGGCCAAAGTAATACCTATTTATAAAAAGGGCAGCAAAACTGATCCAAAAAATTACAGGCCTATTTCTTTATTACCGGTCCTGTCAAAAATATTTGAGAAGGTCCTTAAAAGTCGACTTTTAACTCACTTGCGCGTGAACAAAGTGTTAGATAGAAGACAATTTGGGTACCAGAAGGGTGTCGGCACCTCAGATGCCATATATACTTTGCTGGATGATGTCACTAAAAAGATTAACAATAAAATGAAAGTTGCGGGGATTTTTCTAGACTTAAGCTCCGCATTTGACACAATTGACCATGACTTACTTTTGGCTAAAATGAGGCATTACGGAGTGAGAGGTAAAGCTTTACAACTGTTCTCATCCTACTTAAAAAATAGAAAAATGTATGTTCAAATTGACAAAACACAAAGTGGTCGTAAAAACGTTTATAAATCCCCAATTGTAACCATAACGACGGGTGTCCCACAAGGATCTATTTTAGGACCTATCTTATTTATTTTATTTATTAATGACTTGATCAATTATATAAATTCAATTTTATCAGACATGGACATCGAAGTTGTAATTTTTGCAGATGACACAAACGCCATAGTGGCAGCTAATGACATAGGAACATTGACAGAAAGGGTGAACGCCACATTACAAGCATTTCATGTGTGGTTTACAGCAAATAAATTATTAATAAATAGTAAGAAGACCAAAATAATGTTATTTAAAACGACAGCCCGTAATGGGGACGACTTAAAGGTTGCCTTGAATGAAGACGAAATTGAGCTCGTTGACGATGTAAAATTCTTGGGTATACATATAGACCGACTGCTAAACTGGAAACCAGAATTAAAGGCAATTGATGCGTCGGTATCATCTGCATGTTATGCTCTACGAACTCTAAGAAATTATATAAGTTTAGAACAACTGGAAATGGTTTATTTTGCATTAGTGGAGTCTAAAATTAGATATAGTATCCTTCATTGGGGAAATAGTTATGACTACAACATTAAAAGAGCTTTCGTTTTACAAAAACGGGCAATCCGTACCATGGTTCGCATCTCACAAAGGGAGAGTTGTCGTCAACACTTTATTAATTTAGGTATACTTACAGTACCAAGTATTTATGTACTTGTACTGTTAATTAATATGGCGACTAACATGCAAGATTATGAGACATCTGAAGAACGACACATTAGAGAAGGGTCTCGTAGACAAGACTTAAAGCAAAATATAAGAAACGCAAATTTTAGAATTGTTACACACAGTCCGCGATACCAGGCTGTGAAATTATTTAACAGGATGCCTTTAGACATAATAAAAAGCATTGTTTACACTAGCTCTTTTAAAAGTAAATTGAAAAAATTTCTATTGAACAAGTGTCTCTATGATGTCGAAGAACTTTAAATTGTAATCCACGAATGATGTTTATGTATTATTGTGATAAATTGTTATTTTAAAAAATATTGACCAATTTATTTAATTTATATTATACTGATAATGCTGTTTTAAATGTAATTGATGCCAAAATGTTAATTATGACTGTATTCATTTTATAATTCATTAATTTATATATTTATTTTTAACTTCATAATAACTATTTAATTATAAGATGATTGTAATACTGTGTAAATTCAAATGCAAATTATTGTTAATGAATAAATGACTAATGACTAATGATCATCATCAGCCTATAATGTTCCCACTGCTGGGACAGGCCTCCTCTCAATAAGAGGGAGTGGGCTCTAATCCACCACGCGGACCCAGTGCGGGTTGGTAGATGTCACAAGTCTTCGATTTTTTAGTTCTAGGACATGCTGGTTTTCTCACGATGTTTTCCTTCACCATTATGAGAGCAGCGGTGATTAAATAAATTACACAAAGTAATGCGCCTGCCTGGGTTCGAACCCAAGGCTTACTGCTCGTAAATCGGGGTTGCCACTACTTGGCCACCTCTGCCATCCTGCGCTGTCATTTATCCTTATTATACTGAACCCTTCTCATTCAATATTAAGCTATATGTCACCTAACCCTTTTCTTTCAAAATAATGTTTCACGATGAAACATAAATAACGAAAGTCATCTCACCAGTTGATTTGTCAAAAAGATAGAAAACTGTTTGAATAGAACACCAGTTTTTGCGTGCTCCTTTGCTTTGAGGTAATTATCCCACAGAAACCTACTTCAGGAATAACAAGTCATCATCATCATCATCATTTCAACCTAAAAGACGTCCACTGCTGGACATAGGCCTCCCCCAAGTTTCGCCACATTGACATTTTGGGGGCGTTTTGCCATAATCGCCACGCTTGGCAGGCGGGTTGGCGATCGCAGTACGGTTGTTACAAAAACACAGAGAACGCTGCTGCCCATTCTCTGGCAAATCCCTTAGTCGCCTCTTACTTCACCCACGGGAAGATATGGGATGGTGCTATTCTTTACGTCCGACACCATACAGATCTCCGACACCATACAGATCAAGGAATAACAAGTACTACTAACTACCTACTGAGTCCTACCTGATTGCCAATTTAATCTAAATCTGTTCAGCCCTTTTTTTACGGATGGGAATTCATCAAATGACCCCTCCTGCTCTGGGCGGAGCGGAAGAGAGTGTCAGATTTGTATTGACTAAAACCCATCCATGTTCCTTCTTAGCCCTTTGTATTCCAGGGCCACGGTATCTCTTTCGAACAGTCCCGCAGCCCTGGCAGGCATCGGGTCTCTCGGACCTCTTTCAACTTGCTGACATCACCTTGAGGCGCTCGTGGAACACGAACGCGCCGTCGGCACGGCCTGTCGTCATAAGACGGACGGACGGTGAGCTAATCCATTCAGCCCTTAAAGCGTGAATAGGCAACATCGTTAAATTTATAATATTAGAAATAATGAATATCCGTTTGTGCGTCGGTGTTTCTTCCGATGTTTATGAGATGAACTATTATAGACACATGAAGTCGGTACAACCCTTTCTCTTCATGCAAAACCCTAGTATTCAGCTGCATCAGGTTAAACTGGAAGATGACACCAACATAGATAGGGACTTGAAAAAAAAAGACAGATGGATGCAACCAGTAAAATCTTTAACTATGATCCGAAACAATAGTTTTTTGTATAATTGTACTGTGTTGTTAGATTGCCTCGTTGGTCAAGTGGACGCAAGTGGCACTGCTGAACACGACGTCCTGGGTTTGGTTCCCGGGTCGGGCAAATGGCTTCCGTGGCTACTGAGGTAGCAGCCACGGAGTCGGCACTTGTACCAGGTTGATTGAAAACTGGCAATAGACTCTCCCTCTATTACATGGTACTTAAACTTAACTGGCGAAATGTGGTTGTACAATATTTTTTTTTAGGAAATCTTACAGCTAAACGAACATTTAGTAATAGTTTGAACAAAATACGATCCATTACAAGTTTCCACATGTAGTAATTACCGAATGTATGAAACAGAAAAGTGATAATAGATAATATATGTATATGTTACCGGCCAAACCCGATTTCCGGCTAAACTAGTTTGTCCTAGGCCAAACTAGGACTCATCATAACAGGATCATATAGAGCACCCCATCTAAATGGGTTAGGTTAGGTTAGAACTGTGACCAGAAACGCGCGAGCCGAGCGAGCATAGCGAGCGATGCCACATCCAAGTTGGGCGCATTGTAAATGTTTTGTTTGGGTGAGTTATTAACCAGTAAACTGGTTTGGCCTAGGACAAACTAGTTTGGCCTGAAATCGGGTCTGGCCGGTAACGTATATATCACCAAACAGTAAAATTACTGTTTATGCTCGAAGAAGCAATCACATAACATGTTCTACCAATTAATTTTTCTACTTTTTTTTATTGGGTACACTTCTGGCTAACCTTATGAGGATTACAAGCGTGATGTTATGTTATGTGTTGTAAACGAGTATTTGTTTCATGCAGGAATCGAACTGATAACACATAATTTAACACTACTTTCATCGAGCTCAAATACACATAGACAAACGAAGCAAATACATCTTCAAAGAATCAAGTATTCACACTGATTTAGTCACAAATATTCCCCTTTTCTTTGAAAACATAAGGAAAGCCCGAATCGCGAAGATTATACGACTATACGTACTATAAAGATTTATTGGTATATGCACTTAGCGAGGACCTCATTGAAACCCATAGACTCAAGTAATCCTATGGAGGGCGCAATCATAACGGTAACTCCATGAGTTTTGGTAGTGGGCAGAGATTTAAGTAAACTAGATTATGAAAGGTTTTTATCCAGATACTATATTTACTATACATATATAGTTGGTATGCACGGTAACCGCAGTGGCTTAGCGATTGGCTGCTGCGCTGCGTGTTACAAGTTCTATTCCCGCACGGAACATATATTTGTATGGCCTACAGATAGTTGTTCCGGGTCTAGCTGTTTGTGTATGTGAGTTTAAATGTTTGTCATCATTTCAGCCCAAAAGACGTTCACTGCCGGACATAGGCCTCCCCAAGTGTCGCCTCATTGTCGTGTTGGGGGGTTTTGCCATAATCGCCACACTTGGCAGGCGGGTTGGTGATCGCAGTACGGTTGTTACAAAAGCACAAAGAACGCTGCTGCCCATTCTCTGGCAAATCCCTGAGACGCCTCTTACGACACCCACGAGAAGATATAGGATGGAGCTATTCTTTACGTCTGACACCATACAGAACGTTTGTAAGTATAAGAAATTCCTATTGTGAGGCAACTTTGTTTTACGAAAAGTAAGGATATATCAAACCAACTCAGTAATGCAAGCCTTGAGGTTGGACTGGCGATGAACATGTCAAAGACCAAACTGATGTCAAACACCACTAACCATAGGATCAGAGTAAATGGTGAAGAATTGGAATATGTCCAATATATACATCTACTTGGGCCAGTTAGTCTTGAAGTGTTTGGAGCACACTGGAATGTCGGGAGACGGGGTCCAGGAATAAAATAGCTGTTCACAGTTACAAGTATAATCCGACTGACAAACAGAGCCAAGCGCTCAGCTACATTGCAGCCCTACCCACAATTCTTAATATCAATTCTTAACAATAATTTATATCTACCTTAAACTACTAAATATTACGTACATCACACCTCACCACTTAATCTCTAAGTTATTACATTTACAAACAAATTAAAAGAGTTGATTAACATAACAGTTTCTACCTTATATTTATGTGACTCTAAATTTGATTACGGGTCTACGAGTACGTTTAGGTCGATCCTCCGGCGGTGATGGTGGTGGAAGTCCGGGCTTCGATAACACTTCAGAACCACATTCGGTATCTATCCTCTTTTTTTCCCCCTCACTAACCAGATTCGGTTCTTTCTCCTTCCCTAGACCATCTGGTAACGGAACCACCTCCTCCGCCTGTGACTTTTGAGTTGGTGAGAGTGGCAAACTTTCAAAGACTGTACTATCAGAACCCATGAAGTCGGATAAGCGAGACCTTCGTTTTACCTGATCTATGTGTTTTCTAGTTTGTCGTCCGTTATTGTTATTTACGATATATTCGCGCGACCCTGCTCTAGCTAGGATTGTACCTTTCAACCATTTATCCCCTAAGGCACCGTTTCTCGTCCACACCTCGTCTTGTGGACCTAAAACTCGCAAAACGCCTCTGGAATTTTGCACCTGTCGCTGTTGTGCTTCTCGTACCCGATCGTCAAGTGCGCGGTCTGCGCGCAACAAATCTAACCGAGTACGTAATGACCGTCGCTGTAACAACATCGCTGGTGTATCCCCGGTCGTACTTTGGATTGTGTTCCTATAACTAAGAAGAAACGTTTGTAAAGCGGCATCAATGTCTTTGTTCTCCCTATAGGCTTTTTTAATTGCAGATTTGCATAATTTTACTGCGTTTTCCGCGGCTCCGTTTGACGATGGATGGTATGCCGGTGAAAAACTCTGTCGTATGCCATTGTTTTTTAAGAAAGTACAAAATTCTGCACTTGTGAAAGGAGGGCCCTGATCCGACACTAATTCTACCGGAAGACCAAATCGCGCAAAGGTGCCACGTAAAACTCGAATTACCTGTTTTGCATTTGTGCTTGGCATTTCAAAAACTTCCAACCACTTGGAACTTGCATCAATTAAAATCAAGAATGTGCTACCATGATAAGGGCCTAAGAAATCTATATGTACCCTGCTCCACGGTTGTATGACGTAAGGCCAAGGCTGCGGTGGTGCTCGCGGTGGAGCAGCGCCTTCTATCGCGCAAGTCTCACAACTATGGCACAACGCTTCTACGTCACTATCAATGTTCGGCCACCATACATAGCTGCGCGCTAATGACTTTGTTTTGACGATACCCATGTGACTTATATGTAATTGCTTTAGTATATCCTTCCGTAAGACTTGCGGTATCACCATCCGGTATCCCCACATTAAACAGCCGCGTTCTACATACAATTCATAACTAACTCATCTGAACACGACAACGGCCAACCGGATTGCACGTATAGAAGTATTCTACTTAACAAAACATCTTTAATAGTCTGTTTCCTAACTTCGCTGTGTGTCACTGGAAGAAAATCCTCCACAAAGTTAACATATGTGATCTCCGTGCTCACACTCGGCTGTTTACCTTGGGGTAGTCTTGATAAGGCATCAGCGCAGTTTTTCTTTGATGACACATATTCTATTTCGTAATTATAACCTGACAATAGGATTGCCCACCGCTGCAGCCGAGATGCTGCCATTACAGGAATGCCTACCTTATCACCGAAAATGTATGTTAATGGTTTATGATCCGTCCTTAAAACAAACTTACGCCCGTATAAGTACTGATGGTATTTCCTGATACCAAAAACGATCGCGAGTGCTTCTCTGTCTATTTGTGAATAAGCTCGCTCGGCTGTGCCTAATGAACGCGACGCATACGCTATCGGCCGCTCCCCGGTTGCTGTGACGTGAGACAGCACCGCGCCGACCCCGACGCTGCTGGCGTCGGCCGTTAGAACGAGCGGTAGGTCTGGTGAATAATGCACCAGCACCTCACTTGAAGCTAGTTGCTGCTTTACCTTCCTGAACGCGTCTTCACACTTTTCACACCAGTTGAAAGGTACATCTATCCGGAGCAGTCTATACAAAGGCGAAAGTATTGTACTGACGTTCTTAAGGAATTTGGCATAGTACATTGTCATACCGATAAATGCCCGCAACTCCGATATATTGGAGGGGGCGGGTGTATCAATTATCGCTTTTACTTTATCAGCACACGTTTGCACCCCATTTTTGCTAATTATATGTCCCAGATAACTTATCTTTTCAGCAAAGAAACTACATTTTTGTTTTTTTACTTTAAGACCACTTGATCGTAATCGGTCAAAGACCTTGTATAAATTGCTGATGTGGTCTTGAGTTGTTGCCCCCGTAATAATAATATCATCTAAAAATACGCCAACACTAGGTAAATCGGCAAACAATTGTTCTAAACGTCTTTGAAATATTCCGGGACTCGAGGATAACCCGTAAACTAGGCGATTGAACATAAACATACCTTTGTGCGTATTTATAACTGTATATTTCTTTGATTCGTCCAATTCAAATTGCGCATAAGCTTGAGACTAAATCAATTTTACTGAAATATTCCCCTCCATGTAAACGGGCTAACAAATCTTCCACTCTCGGTAAGGGATAGCGATCGATTTCCAAAACCTTGTTTAAAGTAATTTTATAATCTGCACAAATTCTGATTGTACCGTCTTTTTTTACCACTGGTACGATCGGCGTCGCCCAATCTGAGCGGTCCACAGGCGTGAGGATGCCGTCCCGCACGAGCTGGTCCAGCGCGCGCTCCACGGGCTCGCGCAGTGCGTACGCTAGAGGGCGCGCGCGCATGAACACCGGCCGCGCTCCCGGGCGCAAGTGGATGCTTACCGCGCCCCCGGTGAATCGACCCAAACCGTCCTCAAACACCTCACAATATCTGGAACTAAATTCGTACAAGTCAAACTTTTTGTTCTGTAAACTATTAACAGACACTACCCCGTCCGTGCGGTTAGGAAATAATTGAATTTTCAATTCCGCCATCCATTGTCGACCGATTAATATAGTCTTCCCTCCTTCGATTACATACAAATCCAGATTTTTACACTCGTTATTATACCTAACTTTCGGCTTAATAACTCCCAAAGGCTTTACCATTTCTCCTGTATAGTATCTTAGCATCAGGTTACAGGACTCGATCCGTAATTCGCTAAACAACTTTTTATATGTTTCATAATTTATACATGATATGGCACTACCCGTATCACACTCCATTTTTAAATCTGTACCGTGTACTTTTAATAATAAATATATTGGCGGGTACCGAGCTACAGCTACATTAATGTCAAGAATCATTACCTCGTCGCTTCGCTCGTCGTCCGACAAACTATTTGCATCTTCAACTTCGTACAGATGATGATGTCCCACTTCTAGCGGACATACACGCCGAAGATGTCCCTGCTTGTTGCATACTCGACAAACGTATCGCGTAAATTTACACCATGTAGAATCATGCAGTCCTCCACATGCATTGCATTGTTGGTCTCGTCGAGCTCGCTCCACCGGTGCAGACGCTGTCGCCGCTGTCGGCGACCCCTCCACGTGACGCGGCCTGTGCGCACTGCCGCCGCCGCCGCCGCGCCGCTGTCCGTTCCACGCGGCCCTGCGCCTGTCACCGACCGCGCCCGTAGCCGCCGGTCTATACTGCGCCGCCCCGCGAACTCCACCTTGACTCGTAGTTGCCATCGCTTGACAATCACTCGCTGTGTTCACCTTTTCCGTGTACTTAGTACTACTGGTGCAGTCGACCACCGCTGCATTTTTTTCAGCTGCTTCCATACTCATAGCCATGCTATACGCTTTTGTATAGTCTATATTATCCTCGGCGAATAAACGCTGTCTTATTATCTCACTGCTTATCCCGCACACGAAACGATCCCGAATACTTTCTTCCAGCCATGTTCCAAACTCGCACGATTTCGACATTTTCTTTAGAATTGCCATATATTCTGCAATACTTTCGTTCACGTTTTGTTTCCGTTGGTGAAATTTGAATCGCTCGGCTAACACACTCGGCTTGGGCTGCAGGTGTTTTTCCATGACGGCCGTTACATATTCAAATGTCTTTGTGCTGGGTTTATGCGGAGTGCACAAATTCACCAACAATTCGTAACTTTCTGCTCCCATTACCGTTATTAACGTCGCCACTCGCAATTCATTCTTGATATCGTTGACCACAAAATAATTTTCCAGACGTTCCACGTACAATTTCCAGTCATCCGATTGTACTTTGAACTCTCCGATTTTGCCGATAGTCATTTTAATAGTTTGTGCTAACACGCTCACAAAACAACACACACGAAGGTTTTTTTAAGTCCTCGTCGCCACTGAAGTGTTTGGAGCACACTGGAATGTCGGGAGACGGGGTCCAGGAATAAAATAGCTGTTCACAGTTACAAGTATAATCCGACTGACAAACAGAGCCAAGCGCTCAGCTACATTGCAGCCCTACCCACAATTCTTAATATCAATTCTTAACAATAATTTATATCTACCTTAAACTACTAAATATTACGTACATCACAAGTCTCTTTCCAGTCCAGACAAGACAAGGAAGTCACAAGACGAACCGAAAATGCCTGGAAGAGCTACTGGTCCATGAAGGAGCTTATGAAGGGAAACCTTCCTTTGTCGCTAAAGCGAAAAATCATGGACATGTGCATTCTTCCCATTTTGACCTATGGATCCCAGACTTGGTCTTTGACAAATATTCAAAAGTCCAAACTCAAGGTCTGCCAACGTGCCATGGAGCGCAGCATTCTAGGGATCAAACTAACCGACCCTGTACGCAACACCACACTGCGCTCCAAAACACAAATTACTAATGTTGTTCAAAAAGCCGCTAAGATGAAGTGGGACTGGACTGGCCACGTCTGCCGCATGCCCAATGATCTGTGGGCCAAAATAACCACATTCTGGAGCCCTGACACAACCAGAAGGCGTCGTGGTAGACCTCGTAGAAGATGGCGGGACGAGCTAGACAAGACCAGCAAACAGTGGTCCACATTGGCCCTGGACCGAGACAATTGGAAGTCATGGGGAGAGGCCTTTGCCCAGCAGTGGGATGACACAGGCTAATCAGTATCAGTAAGGATATATCAAGTCATGTATAGTTGCATGTGTAGTTTTTGCTTACACCCATGAGACACGGGTCTCATGGGTGTAAGCAAAAACTACAGTACGCCATCGCCACTTACTCAAAAACTACTTACTTCAAAAAGGAGGAGGTTCTCAATTCGATTGGTATTTTTAGGGTTCCGTAGTCAACAAGGAACCCTTATAGTTTCGCCATGTCCGTCTGTCTGTCTGTCTGTCCGCGGTTTAGCTCAAAAACGATTGGTACTAGAAAGTTGTAATTTGACATGAGTATACACGTTAATGACGCCGAAAAAGAGGTAAAATAAAATTTTGAAAAAACAATAATTTAGGGTACCTCCCCTACATGTAAATTGGGGATGATAATTTTTTTTTTCGTCTTTCCGATTGTGTGTGATATCGTTGGATAGGTCTTTCAAAAATATTGTAGGGGTTTGTGAAGACCGTTTTATGATTAAGTAAACCGCTCGTGATTTATCAAGCTTTAAAGTACCAATTTTCGTTAGGTTCAAGTGTCCCCCCCTCTACAGGCTAAACGGTTGTACTTAGAAATACAAATGTCACGGCAGTAGTACCTATATATGACGAAGTTTAAAGGAAAACTATCACACTTAAGTGGGCTTTACAAATTTACGAGTAATAGTCGACCAATTGTATTTGACTCGAAAATTTGGAACAACTCCATAGAAATGTCGATAGATGGCGCTAAGCGTCAGTTGTATCGCGCTGTTTCATTCCTAAATAAGTTTTATAAAAAAAAAAACAGTTGTTGTTGTTGTTTGTATAGGAAGTCAAGTTATATAGGTAGTCATGTTTGGCTTTTAGTTAGAGCGTGGTACGAAACTATGAGTCAGCGAATACGACCCGCACTTGGCTGTTATAAAAACTACGGAACCCTACACTGCGCGTGGCCCGACACGCACTTGACCGGTTTTTTTTATGTATGTACACCGATTACGCTGAGATTTAAGGTCCGATTTAAGTGAGTCTTCTTTTTTATTTACTGAATATTAGAAATATTTGAACATGTAAAAAATAAGGAAAAAGATGAATAAGCGAAAATAATTTGAATAGTTATGAGAAGTATATATGGTTCAGCAGTCGACATTCTATAGCTTTTGTCTACACCATGAGGTAAAGACGCGAGTTTCTGTATATAGACTTATGTAATGTATTCTAATATCCGTTTGTGCGTCGGTGTTCCTACCTCCCTGTGTATCATCATCATCATCAGCCTACAATGTGTGGGCTGTAATCCACCACGCGGGCCCGGTGCGGGTTGGTAGATGTCACATGTCTTCGAATTTTTTGTTTCAGGACATGCCGGCTTCGTCACGATGTTTTCCTTCACCGTTTTTGAGAGCAGCGGTGATGAAATAAATGTGTATTACATGAAATAATTTATGAATTCTCAATCCTCCGAAAATGGTTGGCAAACTTTCTTTTCGAAAGTAGAATTTTAAGCTTCACACAATAAGTGGACCATATTGATGCAACAGTGTTTGTTTACATCTCAAGCGTAATACCTGATCAGCCTAGCCTTTTCCCAAACTATCTTGGGGTCGATTTCCAGTCTAACCAAATGCAGCTGAGTACCAGTATTTTACATGAAGCAACTGCCTATCTGACCTCCACAACCCAGTAACTGGGTAATACGGTACCCCTTGGTAAGACTTGATGTCAGACTTTTAGCTTAGGACTACTCATAACGTCTGTCAAAGATCTACAAATGACAGACGGGACCAACGGCTTAACGTGCTTTCCGAGGCACGGAGGAAACTCGATACCTATCCACAGACCAACCTCGGCAACCATGGCTTAACCTTAAAGATTGACCTGGGTGGCTGTTATTATTTAGCCACGAGCTTCTCAAGCATATTACCTATACATATTTATAGCTACCACGTTCTCCTATTTACTTCTTGCAACTAATCGAAATATCAAAGAACATAAAACCACAATGGTATAAATAAGTAAAACCCTCAAATCCAGGTGTCAACATAACTAGACCGTACTCTATTGGCTTTGGTAAGATTAGGGAGATTAGCATCGAGTCAAATTGAGACCAACTTACCGATAAAGGACTTCTATAATAGACGTTAAGAGCGTTTACACCTTACGGCATTTCATACAAACTTTCAAGTCCTTCTTTTCCGAAATGTCTAAACCGAATTTAATAAAAACTTTATACGCGTAAGCAGGATACATAGGTCAAAAAAATTACTAAAAACATTTAAAAAAACAATGGAAACTTCTGTTCCTATAGATAATTTATATTCGGTCTAAATTAGCTGTAACACTATTTTTTGAAAATGTTTTTTGTAACTTTTTATAACTGTTCTATGTATCCTATTTATGCGTGAAGTTTCAATAAAATCGCTTCAGTCATTTTGGGAAAATAAGGACTTCAAAGTTTGTCTGAAATGCCGTAAGGTGTAAGCGCTCTAAAGATGTTTTGTTTAGTTTGCTTAATTTAACAACACTCTCTCGACTGCCTCGTCTGTCTAGTGACCGCGAGCACAACTGCCTAGTCCTAGGTTCCATTCCCAGGTTGGTTAAAGTGTTATTAGGTTTTTACATCAGGAATTTATCAGTAGCTAGTAGGATTTATTTCATAATAATGAGAGTTCCAAAATACCATGTTCGCAACCACATGTTTTTTTTATCAGAACATCATCATCATCATTTCCGCCAAATGACGTCATATCACGTCGCTGGACATAGGCCTCCTCCAAGTATCACCACATTGACATAACATGGGGTTTTGCCATAATCGCCACGCTTGGCAGGCGGGTTGGCGATCGCAGTACGGTTGTTACAAAAGCACAGAGAACGCTGCTGCCCGTGCTCTGGCAAATCCCTTAGTCGCCTCTTACGACACCCACGGGAAGATATGTGATGGTGCTATTCTTTACGTCCGACACCATACAGAATCCAGAATTTATCAGAACAGTAGGAGATGATCTTTTAAAGTTGCTTAGTGTTTACATATTGGTGCTCGTGATTGTACATCTCTGCTTTCCCTTCGGGGATTGCAGGCGGGATGTTATGTTATGTTCATTCGCGGAAATAGCAGATTATGATCCACACCCCTTCTCAAAGATGGCGGCCTGCGTCCTTGTAATGAAAACATTATCAAGCTGATTTTGTTGAAATAAAGATTTTAATAAAGATAAAAGAAAGAATTTTAAAAAGATTGAATGATGAAAATTAAAGTTTTTTTTTTGCCCTCAAAACCGGTGAAGGAAAACATCTTGAGGAAACCGGCATGTCCTAGAACTAAAAATTCGAAGACATGTGACTTCTACCAACCCGCACTGGGCCCGCGTAGTGGATTATAGCCCACTACCTCTTTTAGAGTGGAGAACTGTGTCCCAGCAGTGGGAACATTATAGGCTGATGATGATGAAAGATTGAAATAAATACAAACGGAGACGTACTCGCAACTGCAGTGAACAGCTGTAGATGTCAATACACCACGCAATAACCTAGCTATTTTTTGTCTCCCTGTCCATCCAAATACTAATAGATGTTTCTTAAAATTGAACGTGTATTTTGATGTTGTAAATCTGCTATCTTGAAATATAAAACCAATTCTATACATATACTGACTGTATAACGTGACGTCGGCGTCGACACACGGAAGTGCGATTAACGTTTATGCGACAATACTGTACTGCGACACACTATAGTTCGAATGTAAGCTTGTGCGACAAACTGTAGCTCGACATCACCCTAATGCGACAAACTGAAGCTCGACATCACGGTTAGCCAAAATTCTAAACGACGAATATTGCTAACAAAAGACGTAGAATCCGAAAATACTAAAATGCTCCAAAAAATATTAGTTTTTCAGTCAAGTAGCGCTATTGGCTCCACAATATTCTATCCGATTGTTCAACTACATAATTACGAATCTAGAGTTGATACTGTTTGCTATTATTTTAAAACGTTTGAAGGCAGCATTGTTCCTGCGGTGTCTCATAGATGGCGCTGCTCGTTGCGGTACGTCATTAAATTATTCTTCCTGTTTAAAACCATTGAAACTATTTTTGTTGATGCCTGGGCAGCTTACAAATTATAAAAACAAAGCTTAAATCCTACTAATATTATAAACGCGACAGTTTGTAAGAATTTATGTTTGTTAATCTTTAAAAAAAAAACTGAATGGATTTTGATAAAATTTTGTATGTAGATAGCTTATACCATGGATTAGCACATAGGTTACTTTTTGTCCCGGTCTGCGCGGGTGAAACTGCGGGGCGCAGCTAGTATTCTATAAATACAAAGTGAGCATTTGTTTCCTTACAATTCATCATCATTGCAAACCAGAATGACCCACAGCTAGGCATATCCTTTCTTCTTCCACACTTCGACTACATAACTTGCCTCATCCAAATGTTTTCCGCAATTTTTAGGGTATTTTCTATCAATCATAGTTTCTTTGGACAAATCTTAGCCGCCACTCGGTCAAAGCTCCATTGCCCATCTCCAAGTCTTACCAGATATCCTTTATAATGGAAATTCATAAGAACAAGAACAAACTTCCCCACTCACCACCCAGTTCTGCCTGTACAAAGAGTGTTAGCTTTTTCAGTTACCCCTTTAGTCCCGGCTTTCTATTATTATATTATATTCTATTTGTGTTTTATTAAAATACTAATTTCTAAATCTAAATTAATTACTAAACATAAAACTAGATAATTAAAACTAAAATAACAACAAATTATAAAAGGGCGTCAAAAACTCCTCCTCAACGCTGTCAGCTGGTAACGTGCCCAAGAGACTGGCGGCGTTGCCACGTTGAATGGCAACACTTAGCCTCTGGCCAAAGTAAAACCCAGCCCTTGGGTCACGGGAAGCGTCAACTAGGCGTTTCGAAATTTCCTTAAAAAGGCTGTGAGCACTCGGACCCCACGGCCCCAGAGTTTCAACCCCAAACGGCTCGAAGATATAGTTACCACAAAGGTTACTATATTTACGCCGCTTGAGGTTCTCCGCAGCCGCAGCGGCAGCGCCAGCACAGCACGATGAGCTTGGAAGATGTGATGGCGCAAGAGTATCGACGCATGTTGCATCCCACACTAAAGGCCTACCCATCTTCCAAGGAAACAACGACATGCCGTCCGGTCTTTTGCCATCGTCGCGTGCCAAGCCATTGGGCTCTAAGATAGCTGGAACGCCGACGGTAACAAGAGCTCGACGGATGATGTCATTTATGTTCGCGTGCCGCGCAAAACGGCCCGCACTTCGGATGCATGACAGGCCGTGGTGTCCGAGGCTGTTGACAGCTTCACCACAGTGACAGCGATATTCTATTTGTAGATCTTTAGCAGTCGTTACAGGTATTCAGTGGCCCGTAAGTCTGACAACCAGTTTTATACTTATGGGTATCGTATTACCTAGTTATAGCTGGATTGTGGAGGTAAGATGTGTAAAATACTGGTATTCAGCTGCATCCGGTTAAACTGGAAGCCAACCCCAACATATTTGGGAAAAGACGAGGCAGATGACGGTTGGCGCAGTGGTTGAGTGATCGACTGTGCACTGTGTGTCGCGGGTTCGAACCCCACGCGGTAAATATATTTGTATGGCCTACAGATAGTTGTTCCGGGTCTGGCTGTTTGTGTTTGTGAGTTTAAATGTTTGTAAACGCACCCACGATACATGAGAAATTCCTACAACATTTTTGTAAAAAGAAATCGTGATGCTATTGGGGTAATTGCGTAACAAACATTGGCTATGCTTTTCATATTGTTACCTCTGCAAAACAGGCGATTTTTCGCAACCAATGCAACAGAAGAGCAGTTGATTAATTTTCTTTAAAATACAAGGGAACGTAATGGAAAGTGTACTGGCCTTTTAACTGGACTACATGACTTTCCAGATTTTGAAAAGCTTTTTTTTTTTAGCCTTACGACATGCTAGGTATTTCTCCTGTATCGTGGGTTCGTTTACAAACTCACATACACAAACAGCCAGACCCGAAACAACTATCTGTAGGCCATACAAATATTTGTTCCGTGCGGGGATCGAACCCGCAAAACGTGGCGCAGCATTCGATCGCTCAACCACTGTGCCGACCGTGCCGTCAAAAGTTTTTATTAGACAGTTGGTGATAGGCCACTTATTCATATAATTTGTACCTGTATGCACGTATCAATAGGTTTAGTAAATAACACACAGAGTTTTGTAAAATGTACATATAATCTTACACATAATCACGAACTATGTACATCAGAAAGCGCACTATTTAGTACTATACATACACAAAAATATTGAATTTTTGTATTTTATTCGATAATTTTCAATTTCAATTATAAATATTACGCGAAACAGTTTTTAACAGCCAAAAGAATAATTTTTGCAACTTCAACTGTAAACAAAATTACCTTTTGGAAAACTGAACTTTGTGCGCAATTTTTTGATACAATTCTTTTCTTAAGATTAAACAATTAAAAAAAGACAATTATTTGGAATGATTTGAGATCTAAAAGTTTATTGGAATGTTTTTAAACCGTACACAGCTTTGACTAAGTCTGTTGTAGATCATTGACAGGCGTTACGGACTACCTAGTCAGTGGCCCGAAAGTCTGACAACCAGTCTTACCAAGGGATATCGTATTACCCAATACTAACTGGGTTGTGGATGTCAGATAGGCAGTTGCTCCATGTAAAATACTGGTATTCAGCTGCATCCGGTTAGACTGGAAGCCGACCCCAAGATAGTTGTGAAAAGGCATTTTGATGACGACAGCTTTTGACTAAGTCCACATACGTCAGATGACAAAGCACAGAATCGCCACGACAGCGAAAAGGCACCAGAGAACCAGAACAAATGATAATGGTTGCGTATTTGGGGATTTCACATATTGTATACACTCCTTGTTTACCTGAAAAGCGTTGACAAGGCCACGCCCATCAGCGGCTACCGAGGCGTTTCCGTGCTCTATATTTCAGAAATACCCATCAAAAGAAAACAATATTTCGGGTAGTTCAGGGTTAATAGATCAGAAAGGCACAATTCCGTAGGTGACCGACTGCATCTGCAAAATGCAAAGGCAAGTCGTCCAATCGTTATAAGAGGCCCCGCGACACTGCTTGCTTCTACATATTTTATTTTATTTAAGTAAGTACATCTTCACATACACTTCTAAGCAAAGTATGAAACTGTTTTACGTCCGTCACGTCACTCTCTCAGGTCCAAATTAAAACCAGCGTCTTGCAGTCTAGCTGCCCGGCTTTTTTGCTGAACTGGACCTATTTGGCGCAGCCGTAAGACACACTGCAACATCATTTTTAGGTTCCGTACCCGAAGGGTCAAACGGGCTCCTATTACTGAGACTTCGCTGTCCGTCCGTCTCATGAACTGTGATAGTTAGCCAGTTGAAATTTCTATAGATGATGTATTTCTGTTGCCGCTATAACAAGAAATACTAAAAATAGAATAAAATAATTTTTTAAGGGGGCTCCCAGTAAAAGTATTTTTTTTTGCTAGTTTTTATAAATAATGTTACGGCACCTTTCGTGCGCGAGTCCGACTCGCACTTGGCCGGTTTTTTTTTGTATTTAGGCTTATGTTTTCTTGTTTTTTTTTGTGTTGTTCTGTGCCATTGTGGCCTGTGCCAAATAAACCTATTTTCTTACTTTCATTTCTTTACATAACTCTATAAAAACGTTTTCGTATATTTGCCGTCTAGTGCCGTATGCGCGTAATATACAGGTAGAAACGAACACCGACGCAGAAACGTTACCACGAACCCCCGAACATGTAAATCATTCATCGGTAATTTGAAAAAAGAACCAGCTGTTCCATTTTTGAATGTGTAGGTATTACACTTTTATATGAAACAGTAGTTTTTTTTGTTTCGTCCACCCTGTATAAGCCAGTGATTGGCCGGTTTGCGTTTCGAGGTTGCACCCGGAATTGTGCCTTAAATTAAGT
Source organism: Cerastis rubricosa (assembly GCA_949152445.1). Classification (NCBI taxonomy): domain Eukaryota; kingdom Metazoa; phylum Arthropoda; class Insecta; order Lepidoptera; family Noctuidae; genus Cerastis; species Cerastis rubricosa. The sequence continues at coordinate 13,964,517 of OX424549.1, forward strand.
TCCATAGGTTGACATATGGTTTGACTAGAAGACATTTTAAAATTTCGTAAAAATCACAAACATAGAATAAGAATGTAAAAACAGATACCTCATTAAATTGCAATATTTCCACATACAGTTTCGTTTAATTTCTCCCAAAATGGTTTAATTTCTTTGCACTTAAATATAATCAAAAATGATTAATTAATTCTAAGTTCTTTGACAGACGTATACTGTGTTGTGAATGTTAATGACAAAGAATTGCAATTAATAACATAACAATTAATGGAAACAGTAATTTCTTTAATCTACAAGTGTTTCCAAGATGGACTTCTTACAGATAATGTCGTCTTATGATTATGAGTTTGTTTTCAGTAAATGGGTAAAGCATATTTTATCTTGTTGAGAAATTAGTTAGTTGTTTTTGTTGGTTAGGGGTCGTCGTCGAACAGGGGGGTCAGACAAAATCACGATTGGCGGCGGGGGTCTTGTGAAAATCATGTGCATTTTTCGTGGGGTGAAAAAATGTAATTTAATTTGCAAAAAGTTTTTTTTTTACCATTGATCAACAACAACCCTGAACAAGCGAGTTTGTGTCGTAAAAACGGATGTTTTTTTTTCATTAAAGTTGATTGAAACTATCAGATTTTCTCAATAATAAGATGATTTCAGTAAGATGGAGGGGGGCTATAAAATTGGCCTAAAAACTTAATGTGGTTAAAGGATTGCCCCTTAGTTGTTGGTTGTTTATACTTTGTTGGTGTTGCTGCATTATTCAAGTTTTATTACATTGTGATTAAAAATGAATGCACACAAAAAAAATATATGAAAACGCACTATTTTCTCAACACGAAGTTTCATTTTCACAAGTAAGTAGATAGTTTGCAATTATAAAATATAGTAGTGTAAATTGACTAGACACAATTGAACACAAAATAACTAGAATTTACATAAATTAAAACCTTGATTTCTTGCATATTTAACGCCCCAGACAACATTAAAATAATGTGGGGCGAGATATGTTATATCAGTAAAGTCCAAAAGTTGCCAGTCTACATATGATTAATCAGAGATTCAAAACTATCATGTCACAAAATTACTGATATTTTCCCTAGTTACCCACGGTGCAAAGTAATATTTTTGTTCAATTTAATCTCTCTTTATTTCAACCCATTTTTGATTGGATATCAATACTTAATTTTTTAGTTGAAGCCGAAAATTTTTGGACCTTACTATGTACAACTCCACCAAGCTAAGTGTGCACCTCGCTAGAATGCGGCAAATTTAATGTACCTATGGATAATATAATTTTAAAATCAATAAATGCAAAGTAAAATCTAACAAACATTTGTTTACTTTTTTAAAGTCATAGCAAATTCTTTTTTGCAGACCGTACCTAAGCGTCAGTGTGACGTAATCGATGCGAGGTGCAAACTTAGCTTGGTCGAGTTGTACATTTATAATACTGCATAAAGTATTAAGTAATAGTAAATCAAGTGATTGGTAGATTGGACTACATTTTCTAACGAAACCCTGCATTGCCAAATTGCAAATGCAGTCTTGCTAACGGGGAATTTGTACATTTAAACTACGTTTTAGAGCTGCCAATATTAAGCGGTTGGTCCCAGCTGTCATTTGTAGATCTTTGACAGTCGTTACAAGTAGTCAGTGGCCCGAAAGTCTGACAACCAGTATTACCCAGGGGTATCGGATTACGCAGTACTAACTGGGTTGTGGAGGTCAGATAGGCAGTCGCTCCATGTGAAATACTGGTATTAAGCTGCATCAGGTAAGACTGGAAGCCGATCCCAACATAATTGGGAAAACGTTAGGGAGATAATGATGATGATGAGGTGCGTAACGTCTTCATTGCTATAGCATGTTGACACCGCTCTTGAACGTAGTTTAGATGTGCTTAACGTGTTCAGTTTCTTTAGTGAAATTCGCTCTAAGCGCTATCGTGTTACTCCGTTACTGGACTGTGTAGGTCAGATAGGCAGTCGCTCTATGTAAAATATTGGTATTCATATGCATGAGGCTTCATTGGATGCCGCCACCAAAATATTTGTGGAAAGATCAGGCAGATGATGGCTATGGTTAAGATTAAAATTTAAATGACTTCACAGTCTGAAATGGATACTGGAAAAATGCTTAGAAGCCATTGCAGTCATTGACTGGTTAATCTTTTCACCAAGGAACGATACTTTCTTATTAGTATCGCTTATGCTAATAATGCGCCAAACTTGACTTTTCACAGTATTTCTGAGTAGTACAATTGGGAAGCATACAAATATTAGGTGAAATTAACTTACAAATACTCTCAAATAAAGGATATTCATAAGATAGATATTACAAATAAAAATCAACTCTATTATCAGACACATTTAACTTAAATACGATTGCACTTCACATATCTTTGGTGGTAAATAAAAAGACTAGCAATGGTCAAAAAATAAATAAATTATTAATGAATAAATAAACTATCCTTACATTAACTTAAATAAGTGATTTTAACTAGAAGTCAGAAGTTATTTTTGAAGTTAGTATAACAAAATATAAAGTTGACACTACACTGCGCGAGCGATGCGATAGATAGTAAAAATAGCTTTGGAATGTAAAATAATCAGTTTTTGTTTGCAGTTATAAGATAAGTATAAATATATTACAGGTACAAAAATCTTACATTAACGCATTACAAGAAAACATTTGCATTTTATACCTAAACATATTGCTTGAAATATAGTCATTATTTTCTTACACATTTCTATAAAACTCCGTTACTACTTCTTACATTATTACAACTCAGATTCTTTACAGTGCCGTTGACTAGTTTAAAATATTATACATTATAGAATATAGCTTCATTTAAATACTGTAATAGAGCATTCGCTCGCTCAGTGATACAACTTAAAGACAGGAATACGCATGCCAGTACCTTGCACAAAACTATGCAAATTTCTTGCATGTCACTGTGACATTTAACGATTGGACGTTGTTATTACACAATGGCATGTAACTAGGGTTGTAATTTCACAATTTGTAAAGTCCGGACAATCGGACATGTTTACTAATGTCAGCTTTCTTTTTTCAGTAATAGTTTACGCTCGTTTAATTTCTAGAAAGATCCTGTTATCTTAAAAAGTCCGGACAAACATCGGACCAGGACCCATCCAGGAATGTTTGGAAATGTACGGATGTACGAATAACCCTAAATGTATTTGCAGGCTTTTCCTGCAAGTTACAAGCCAGTGTATTCCCGGCTTGATTACAAGCGTTCATTTAATACCTACATCTTGCACAAATCAGACTAGACTTACATTGAAGCGGCTCTTAAATAAATACCATTTTTTTATATCTAAGTTATAACTAGATAATATCACGCACAAATTTGCTTTCATGTTTTAATCAGCCGTTATAAAAGTAATTGGAATGGCTAAAAACGTCGTGACTAGGAACGATTCGTCACATGATTTAGGATTAAACAAGTATTCATCTGTGTTGTATGCTCTTGCTATGATAAAAACAGAACCCTGTCTTTGCTGTCCCGCAGTTGCGTAAAAATATCATAGTGACTATGATATTTTGCGATCAAGTGAAAGTGTTGTGTTTGATTATTTTATTTTAAAGTTTGATCAAAAGATATATTTTATTAGTATTGTGTGCACAACCTTAGTCTGGATTTTTCGTTTACCTACTTGAAAGTGTAAAAGCAATTTTTGTGGATTAATAACTAAAATTGTTATTAAAGTATTTTCAGTAAATCTTGTTTTTCCTTTTAATCCTGTAACGAAATCGTTAATAAGGGTAATTGATCCGATTTCATCGGATATTTCTCGCTACTTCAAAAAGATCATGTAATCGTTAACAGTTACCTAGTATCAATCATCTTTGGATTAAGGCGCCATTTTCATTTCAAAGGAGAGCTAATTGTCATTCTTAAATTACTTCTTTTAATTTACTTACACTTACTTTTCTATAAAGGAGCAGATTTGTGTTTTATTGCACTAGAAATAGGGTTATGTATAACAGTGATCCATTCAATATTGATTCATAAAGTTGAACCAATCAGACGCCCGCATCCAAAGTGATAGTGTTACACTAAGAAATACATATTGTCTTTCTAAAATCAAAACTAAAAGTAACTATTTTAGTTCACGTTTGACTAGAAACGTTTGATATAGAGATCAATCTGGGGCAGCACTATGCCGATATCGATAGATGAGTCGACTAGAAGATTTAGGGTTTATCTTAACAATTTCCTGTTTCACATCAGTCTGTCTTACAAAAATCATTCCTAATTGCCTAATCAAAACAACTGATCATAGCGATGTACCACTCGAAACTAATCTTCCCTATACCTATCAATCGACTTTGAACTTTCAATCTTACCTAACCAATCAGAAAGTCGATTGTCATTTAACAACAAATCTATCGAGTATCGAGACAGTGGCGCCTCCCAGCGGCTAACAACTAAACGTTATCTAAAACGGCTTCGGCGTTCACTATTCACGTAAGTTTTAACTGTACACTTTTGTTTAACTTACTATGTTAAGGGCCCCGAGAATTTTGAAAACTATTATAACACGTGACAATACAGATCTTTAAACATAAGAGAACGAATTTAAACGAAATATTAACTTCATTACAATAAAAGGGAAAGATTACAGCATTCACTAGATCAACAAATATAAAAGATAGATTGTCGTAAAGTACGTAAGAATCTGTTAAATTGTTACCGCACAAAATTGACAATCTATCAACTTTTTATCAATTAGCTATTTTGCAGTTGATTTGGATTGTCATTGACAAATTGATACAAATGAATACAGAAACCAAAAGCATTGATTTAGAAAAGAAAATAAAAGAAAATATGGAAGAAGTTAAAACTAAACTCAAACCAACAATAAGAAACAACTGAGGGAGACAACAAACTAAAATCTGCTCACAAAACGGAAGAACAGAACAAAACTGCCAAAGTTATTAATAATTATCATGTTCCCCGACAGAAACAGTCAATTCAGGGCCCATAACAAGCGTTTCTCATAGCACAAGGAGCTGCTGATGAGGAAGACGGCGTCACAAAAGATGATCATCATGATCATCATGATCTTCTTCCGATTCTGCTGAGTCCAGACTTGGAACCCTATCCAAGTCATGGCTCTCGCACTGCTGGTCTAACTCTGAAGGCGCGTCATCGTCTTTCCATTTGTCCATCGATCTTCTTCTCGCGTTCATGAAGAAATTGCCAACTGTTGTCGGCTCTAGTCCTAATTGTCTTGCTATTGTTACTTGCATTTCTTTTGATGGTCGCTTTGTTTCCTGAAATAGAGAAATTGTGTGGTTAGAATGGTTGTAGAGTATTATAGATCTAGATAGAAAGCACGTTAAGCCGTTGGTCCCGGCTGTCATTTGTAGATCTTTGACGAGTCGTTACAGGTGACCCAAAAGTCTGACGACCAGTTTTACCACGAGTCATCTAATTACCTAGTCCTAACAGTGTTGAGGAGGTCAATTAAGCAGTCGCTTCATTTAAAATACTGGTATTCAGCTACGTTCGGTTAGACTGGACGCCGACCCCAACATACTTTGGAAAAGACTGGGCAGATGCTTAATGGTTGCAGAGGATTTTTGCTTTGTTAACTTGAGTATTCTGGAGCTGCTGCTGCGGCTGCTGAGAGCCTCAAACGGCGTAAATACTGTATCCTAAATGGCAGTTACAGTTTTGAGCCGTTTGGGGTCGGGTCATGGGGCCCAAATGCGCATTACCTTTTTAAGGAAATATCTCGTGGACTGGTTGCCACTTCGCGAGAACAGAGGGCTGGCTATTTCTTTGGGCAAAGAATTAGCAGTGCCATTCAACGTGGCAATGCAACCGCCAGTCGTCTGGGCACGTTACCAGATGACAGCGATATGGAGGAGTATTTTTTCGCCTAAGCATCCTATTGTTTTTTAGTTAGTTTATATTTGGTTAGGTTAGGTTAGGTTAGTTAGTTAGATTAGTTAGTTAGTTAGATTAGTTAGTTTATGCAAATAATTAGTTTTAGAAAATAATGATAAAATAAAGTTGGTAAATAAAATTTAAGAAAATCGCCAATAAAATTTAGAAAATACTTGAGTGTTGGCAGTCATTCCACAGCGATGTCCTACACGATAGATCATAGTTAAACGTTAGAATCACAAGTCAATAGTCCAATGTTCTCACGGTTAAAAACCAATGCAGTATGGAACTGCCATGTGATCCTAATATTATATACAGGGTGGAACGGACACTGACGCTAAAACGTGTTAACACGTTTTCAATACATCATTCTGAACAGGACATAGACATTTTTCCTCGGTGATAAAAAAAAAACTGCTGATTCCTACAAAACTGATTGCAGTTTTGTGGGAATCAGCAGTTTTTTTACCTACACGGTCACAATGTATGGAATAGCTGATTTTGAAGTCATAACTTCTTATGGGAGGGTAAACCACTTCGTAACGTAACGCGTTACGCTGCAACTCTGTCTGGCTTCCCTTTCTCTCACGCATACGGCAGCAGTAGGCAGGCTCTTTCAATATTAAATAGTTCTACGTAGATTAGTTTAAGTTTTAACTTCTGTCGAGCGTCACGAGGCGCACACATTTTTTTTTTAAATTATATTTGTTAAATTTCTATGTGGGGTTCAGAATGGTGTCTGAGTACTTGATAACCGTTTTAGCATTAGTGTCCTTTCCGCCTTGTATATCTGTTGGTCCTACTACCAAATTTCATGGTAAAATACCTTTGGTTCTATCAAACTTGCTCATGTTATTATTACAATAAAACGTAACCTTTCCCTAAGGCCAAAAATATAAGCCTAGACATTTCCTTATCCTACGCTAAGTGAAAGAATTAATTATAATTTTTACTCTACCTCTTTTGTTGTAACGGTCAAGATTCTACTTTGCTGTATTATTTACAGTTGAAGTTTCGCTTTCAAATGTGGGACTTTCTTAATTTCAAGATTTTGGCAAATATTTTAAATGCCCATCACCCAATTTATTTGGGGTTGGCGCAGCATATCTTCTTATTACATACTTCTCTATTACTTGTCATCTCATCAGACACCTCCTTTCTTGCTATATCACCATTCACACATTTTTGTTTATATGAACTTCAAAACTATTGTGTAGAATCTGGTTCTTCTAACCTAACAGACAGATGTGTTGCTGGGGAGTTTGTTCCGCCACTTCTTCTTCCCAGCTAAAACACTAGGAAGCGGCGAAGGGCGGGCGTTTTGGAGGACTGTCTATTGTATTTTTGACGTTCAGCCCATCCATAGTTTCTTTGGTCTTCCTTAACTCTTATATCCATCCACATTCATACTCAAACCTTAATGTTTATTATATATTTACATAACAATGCTCTTTTAAAAAACATGTTTAAACACATTTATCAAGCTAAATATTTTCACAATTTCGTAAAGCTTGACATTTGAAACTTTTCCCTTAAAAATAAACCCCTAGATTTTTTCAAAGGTCAAGCTTATCACGTTTTTGTATTATTTACAGTTGATGAAATTTATCTCCGTATTTTTGTAGGACTTCCTCAATTTGAAGGTTTCTTTGTGAAACTTCGAAATCGTTTCGAAAATTCTGTTGGCAGTGAATTATTGTGTTAGTAGTTGATGTTTTGTAGTGACTGCTTATCACAATGAGAAAACGCATGTTGTTATACAAGACTAGCTGTCCGGCGCCACTTCGTCTACGTCACATTTTCCCCGTTTTCGCAACATTTTTCATTGCTGCTCCACTCCTATTAAATTAGATTAAATAAAAAATTAGAATAACTTAAACAATAATAACTTAAATTTAATTAAATTAACTATTGGACGTAGCGTGATGATATATAGCCTATATCCTTCCTCAATAAATGGGCTATCTAACACTGAAATAATTTTTCAAATCGGACCAGTAGTTTCGGAGCCTATTTAATGCAAACAAACAAACAAATTTTTCCTTTTTAAAAGCTTTTATTTAACTTGCAATGTATGTATGTATGCATGTATGTATGTATGTTTGTTACGGTGAAATCTTGGAAGCTAAATTAGCACCACTTCCCGATGACCGATTGACCTGAAATTTTGCACACACCTTTGGTTCTGAAGACAATACATGCTCATGACAGACATAACTTAATCCTGCAGCCAGGATCGTCTCCTCACAAAGGAACTCCTCAACGGCTAATAGCGTGGACACGAAACTTTGCATACGAGTTCATATTTGATGCATAATCACGATTTGTATTATGAACTCAACCTGCAGCCAGGATCGTCTTTTCACGAGGGAACTCCTCATCGGCTAATAGCGTGGACACGAATCTTTGCATACTAGTTCATATTTGATGGATAGTCACGATTTGTATCATGAATTCAACCTGCATCCAGGATCGTCTTCTCACGAGGGAACTCCTCAACAGTTAATAGTGTGGACACGAAACTTTACATACGAGTTCATATTTGATGGATAATCCTGACTTGTATCATGAACTCAACCTGCAGTTAGGATCGTCTTCGCGCGAGGGAACACTTCAACGGCTAATAGCGTGGACACGAAACTTTGTATACGAGTTCATATTTGATGCATAATCACGATTTATATCATGAAATCAACCTGCAGTAAGGATCGTCTTCTCACGAGGGAACTCCTCAACGGTTAATAGCGTGGATACGAAACTTTGCATACGAGTTCATATTTGATGCATAATCACGATTTGTATCATGAACTCAACCTGCAGTGAGGATCGTCTTTCGGCTGGGAAGTCTTCAACGGCTAATAGCGTGGACACGAAACTTTGCATACGTGTTCACATTTGATGCATAATCACGATTTATATCATGAACTCAACCTGCAGTGAGGATCGTCTTCTCACGGGGGAACTCCTCAAAGGTTAATAGCGTGGACACGAACCTTTGCATACGGGTTCATATTTGATGGATGGTCATAATTTGTATCCTGAACTCAACCTACAGCCAGGATCGTTTTCTCACGAGGGAACTCCTCAACGGCTAATAGCGTGGACACGAATCTTTGCTTACGAGTTCATATTTGATGGATAGTCACGATTTGTATCATGAACTCAACCTGCAGTGAGGATCGTCTTCTCACGGGGGAACTCCTCAAAGGTTAATAGCGTGGACACGAAACTTTGCATACGGGTTCATATTTGATGGATAGTCAAGATTTGTATCATGAACTCAACCTGCAGTGAGGATCGTCTTCTCACGAGGGAACTCCTCAACGGTTCATAGCGTGGACACGAACCTTTGCATACGGGTTCATATTTGATGGATAGTCATGATTTGTATCCTGAACTCAACCTACAGCCAGGATCGTTTTCTCACGAGGGAACTCCTCAACGGCTAATAGCGTGGACACGAATCTTTGCATACTAGTTCAAATTTGATGGATAGTCACGATTTGTATCATGAATTCAACCTGCAGCCAGGATCGTCTTCTCACGAGGGAACTCCTCAACAGTTAATAGTGTGGACACGAATTTATGCTTACGAGTTCATATTTGATGGATAGTCACGATTTGTATCATGATCTCAACCTGCAGTGAGGATCGTCTTCTCACGGGGGAACTCCTCAACGGCTAATAGCGTGGACACGAAACTTTGTATACGAGTTCATATTTGATGGATAATCTTGATTTTTATCATGAACTAAACCTGCAGCCAGGATCTTCTTCTGGCGAGGGAACTCCTCAACGGCTAATAGCGTGGACACGAAACTTTGCATACGTGTTCATATTTGATGGATAATCACGATTTGTATCATGCACGCATCCTTCAGCCAGGATCGTCTCCTCACGATGGAACTCCTCAACGGTTAATAGCGTGGATATGAAACAAAGTGTTGAGATTGAGAAAATAATGTGTTCAGAAACGATTACGGCAAAACTAAAAATGTTAAAATAAAATTATAAGTAAAAAAACCTTTTTAAAAAATGCTTTTATTTAAATGCTTTAAAAAGTAGAAAAATAAAATTTTCTTTTAATTTTTAACTTTTAACCTCATTATACACAATTTATATGATCATAAAAGCTTGTCACGAGGTTTACTTGTATAATTAAACTAGTACCTATTTAATTGAGTAACTTAAGCTGCTAAGTTTAAGTTTTTTAAATTTCAGTTTAATTAAATTCTTATAGGTATTTACGCAAACCTCGCGACAAGCTTTTATGATCATATAAATTGTGTATAATGAGGTTAAAAGTTAAAAATTAAAAGAAAATTTTATTTTTCTACTTTTTAAAGCATTTAAATAAAAGCATTTTTTAAAAAGGTTTTTTTACTTATAATTTATAATATTAGTTTAAATGTATCGAACCCTTCACAAGACCGTCAACCAAGCATTTTGTACATCAAACGTGATCCCACATTTTTAATAGGGAGCGAGCCTATTGCCATCAACCGGGAACAAATTCAGACTCCGTACTGAGAAGTCCTGATGGAAAAACCCCATAACACTTTGCACGGCCCGGGAACGAACCCATGCTCAACAGTCCCACTTGTGACCACTAAGTAACTGGACTATTTTTTTGGCAAAACGTGATCTTTCAGATCACGTTTTGCGGTCGAAATCAATGTTTCGCACTCAAAACAATGTGCTGATTACCTTAACAGTTCTGGGGTCATGGAGGTATTTGAAGTACAGATATAACATTCAAAACTTATTTTTTTTTAAAACGTGTACGTCTCGGGACGCTTGACAGAAGTGATAAACTAATCTAAGCCGGCTGCCGTATGCGTGAGAGAAAGGGAAGCCAGACAGAGTGGCGCCGTAACGCGTTACGTTACGAAGCGATTTACCCTCTCATAAGTTATCACTTCAAAAAAACTTATTGAAAAAGTTGGAACTTTGACCCGCAATACCCCCGTAACTAGAAGGTTCCCAGGTATGGTCTAGAACTAAAAAATATCGCAATAATAGGGTGAACCAGTATCTTTCGGCTTCGTTAAAGCAATTTACACGTATTATTTGTGTATGAATGATGTATGAGAGATGAATGGCCTCAACTATGAATTTGTTACGAGCACGCTACCCGTATCAACTGATAAGGCTTCTGTTTTGCGGTAACGAATAGTACTTGACATTGACTCTCTACATGTGTATGAAAAATAAACACGTCAGAATAATTTACACAAATAAAAATTTGGGATCATGTACTTCTAGACTAATTAATGTCTTCCAAAATGGATCAAGTTCATTTTGTTTAGAGAAAGGAAAGCGGGATACGTTTTTTTTTTTTTTGCGAAATTTAATTTTTCGTTAAATCTCAATGCAGCGCAGTCAAAACCTTATGCTTATGGATGCATTAAATAATAAACGTACCATGGAGGTATTAAAAGTAAAGGACTATGCAAAAAATCGTCCCATATCATCAACAGATGCCAAACATATCTCATTAAATACATCTCGACATTATGATTATTTTTTACTATGGCGACATCACTGTAGGATATGGGGTTATCGTGCAATAAAAAAAAATATGTTATACTTATACAGTTTTATTAAGTATTAAGAATCGAATTAAAAATGTACTATTTAACTAAAAAAAACTCGAGAGAGAACAGCCGTAAGACGTACTTTACCCTCCCTCCTTGCTCCGTTACCCCGACCGCACCCTTTCGACGCCTGCGCCCGCGCACCTCCCTCAGTCGTGGCTAGTACGTTCTTCGTACGTGGTTAATTAGAGGACGAATACAATCTCGACACGTTAGATCGCGCGTTTATTATTGTTACATATTAATAAACCGAAGTGAAACTGGCAGACGTGCTATTGAACAGTGGTATTGCACATGCCTAACAGGGGCGCGTACGGTTGGAAGTTGTGCCCATATAATATCAATTATATGGTATATGGGCAAAGGTCGACATATCGACTTTAATCTACCAGCGGCAATGTTATCGACTATTATAATAGATGAATAATATAACGTTATTTTTGTCTGGATAATAGTTCTGTTGTTATTAAGTGTCTACTTGCACAATTGTTTTTGTGTTATTAATACTTAAAATGTCTAGTTGAACAATTGCTTTTTGTAATTATCGTCTAAAATGTATTTTTTTATTTTAAAATAAAAATACTTTATTTTTGTCAAAAGTCTTTTTAAAAAAAAACCCCGTCGAATTCCGAACTAAAAATTGGTACTGACTTTTCATGGGACGTAATAATGATATTGAAACTTGTCCCATGTCTGTTGATGGGATGGGACACTGCCCATACATTTTTTTGCATGGTCCATAACATTAAAAGCTAGTTTTTTTAAAAAAAAACATATCAAAACGTTGGAACATTCCAATATTAATAAGGTATGGTCCGGAACAAGAAAATATCACAATAACGGGGAGAACAAGTGCTTTCTGGCCTCGTTAAGGGTCTACATGTTACTGTTACTGTTAGCCTAAGTCATCCCACTGTTGGGCAAAGGCCTCTCGCCATGACTTCCAAATCCTTCGATCCAGGGCCAATGTGGACCACTGGTCTTTGGTTCTGTCCAGCTCGTCCCGCCATCTCCTGCGAGGTCTACCGTGTCGCCTTCTGGCTGTGTCAGGGCTCCACATCGTGGTTATTTTGGCCCACAGCTCGTCGGGCACACGGAAGACATGGCCAGCCCAGTCCCACTTGAGCTTAGCGACTTTTTGAGCTTTTTGTCTATATGTATATACCCTTTATTCTATATTAGCGGGTTTGATATCCGCACTTAGAGCTCGAAAGTATGAATCGCCACACTCTTTCTCTCTTCTTCAACCCTTGGCCACCCAATGCGGAATGTAGGTCGTTCTTCCAAATCTCTACACTTTTGGCGGTTATGTGTTATGACTGGATGGATGAAGCCACATAACCAGACGATCTCATTTAGTTTCTTCCGTCCACTTTAATGAGACCGTCTGTATCGCCATACTATTCCTACCCAAAATATTATTTTTTCAAAATCAGTAGGGAGTTATTTAAACAAAGACTGAAAATTAATAATTTGAACGTCAAAATACAAGACAGACAGTCCCCCAAAACGGCCCTTCGCCACTTCCTAGTGTATTTGCTGGGAAGAAGAAGTGGCGCAATAAACTCCCCAGCAACACATCTGTCTGTTAAGTTAGAAGCCCCAGATTCAAACAGATTGTCAAGTTACCTTAAAAATAGCCTGTAGAGTACGCCGCTGGAGGTCTGTGAAAACCAAACGTGGTTTCTTCGGGGAAGCCATATCCGAACCCAATTCCTCCTTGCGCTTGCAACCTGGAACCAATGGAGGTAACCTTTACATCACCTGCTTTAAAATAGAAGCCAATGAAGAAAATTCTAGAAAGTGTGTACGTACATATTCGGGTCTCTCCTGAAGTCGAGTGAAAAGAAAGAAATGAGCTTAATATTGAATTTTTGTTAACATCCCATAGTCCTTTAGCCGTAGGATAATGCGGGTGAGATGAGATGAACCGTTCCTTTTCAATCTTGAACGTTACTCTGATTTACAATGATGACTGAATATTTTAGCTGCACCCTGCGTCCATGACCACCATGTTCCATTCCTATTCCAGAGTGAAAAAGAGACGGAGCTATACAGGTCGTCTAGCTCCATCTCTTTCCCTCTCTGAAATAGGAATGGAACAATAATGTTTTAATTGACATGGTACGGACACTGAACACCAAATTTGTAAAATAAGGAATCAGTAATAACTGTATTGAAAAGGAACGGTTCATCTCATGTCAACCGAACTATCCCACGGCGAAAAGACTATAACATAGGTTTTAAAGAGTCTACCCATTCTACACCGTAGCATACCATGACCGCGCTAGAAACGTATCAGGCAAAAAAATATTCTTTGTATTCAAAAGTATTAGACTATGCTCACTAGAACGTACCGTCAGCTACCAACACCGTTTCGCGCCATGCACGAAGCTATTACAATTTACCTCTCATAGAGAGGAGGCATGTGTCCCAGCAGTGGGAACGTTACAAGCTGATGGTGCTTATGCCAATTTAGGGTATGATGACCGTTCTAAACCTGTAATAAACGGATATGAAACGCTGTTGCAACGTTCTAGTAGGCATAGTTGTCTATGTCTATGTCCGTGCCTGATACGTTCATAGCACGGTCATGGTTTAGTGCGGTGTAGTGGAAGACTCCTTTATCGTCACAGGAAAAAAAGATAGTCAAAGAGATGCTGAACATTCTACATGATACATGTGAGTCCAAGAAAAAACTAAATCAGAACTTTTTTGAATATACTTTACTGCAGTAATTGAAAGAATCTATTCCTAGTTTAGACAGCAGATTTAATTCGTCTTAAGTCTTGCGTTAAACACAATCACTTTCCTGTTTGACAATGATATTTTGAGAAGTGCTGTCTCGTTTACTCTTACTGAAAATCGTATGTATAGTTCCATCATTTCAGTATCAACAAAAGGCACATCTAACTATTTATATACCTGGTTAAAATAATTAAGCGCTCTAGTTACATCATATATTTGTGATATTTGTATTTTTCTACTATAAGAATGTGAATAATTATTATGTCTACAATTTCTGGAATTGTTGACAAAACTGAAGCCAACAATATTCACATAAAGGATACTGCTCAGTTTGCTTAATTTTGGAACGGAAAGAGATATTTTTATCAGATCCACGTTCATCCTTGGAATCTTACTGAATTTTTCGTAGAACTACCAACAATAGATAGAATAACATCCTTTTTATGTCTATCCTATTGACATCAATTTCTGCTATCTGTATTTTTATTCTACCTATTTGTACTTCGAGGAATACAATAATAGCTTGGAATTTTCCTTTATTACAGGAAAATTTACAACAACTCTTGAATCTTGAATCATAAATAATAGGTCTTTACCTATGAAATTGCCGTATTGCAGTACAGACTTTTTCAAACAAAAAAAAGTTTTGATAGGCTATGAGTTCTAAATTCAAATTAATTTTGTTTTAAAAATATGACATTCTATTTACAAAATCAGTCTTTTGTTTATTGATTAGCGTTGTATTTTCATTACATTTCAACATTTTTCCTCATAATGGATACTTTGAAATTTCGTGTAATTATGGAATATGAGTTCCGTCGTGGCACCAACGCGGCACAAACGACCCGTAACATCAACGACGTTTACGGAGAGAACTGTACAAACGAACGCACAACCCGTTATTAGTTTGCTCGGTTCCGTTCTGGGAATTTTGACTTGAAAAATGAACCTCGTGGTCGCCCGGAAACTTTGGTCAACAATGATGAATTAAAGGTGATTGTTGAAGCTGATGAAACTCAATCTACAGCTGAGCTGGCAGCAGCTTTTGATGTTAGCATTAAAACAACATTGGTCCATTTGCGACAGATTGGCAAGATAAAAAAGCTTGATAGATGGGTGCCCCACGAACTTAACGATCGCCAGCGCAACGTACGCGTCGAGACTTGCCTTGCGCTGCTTAACAGGCACAGAAATGAAGGAATTTTGAACCGAATTGTTACGTGCGACGAAAAATGGATTCTTTTTGACCATCGAAAGCGCTCAGCAAGTTGGTTAGATCCTGGTTCGGTACCAAAGCAATGTGCAAAACGAAAAATGACCCCTAGAAAGGTGATGGTCACAGTTTGGTGGTCTAGTGCTGGTGTGATTCATCATAGCTTTTTACGAACTGACCACAATGATGGCGAAACTCGCACGTCTGCAACCAGCTTTGGTCAATCGGTCGTCTCCACTGCTACTTCACGACAACGCGCGGCCCCATACTGCACAACAGACCGTCTCTAAGCTGCATGAGTTGGGTTTGGAAGCTCTCCCTCATCCGCCATACTCACCAGATCTTGCGCCTTCCGACTATTACTTTTTCCAAAATTTGGACAACTTTTTAGCGGGAAAAAAATTCAATTCCCGAGAGGCAGTACAAAACGCCTTTGAAGAGTTTGTTGTCTCCCGTCCAGCTGATTTTTTCAAGAAGGGCATCCATAAACTGCCACAGCGTTGGCAAAGATGCATTGATTGCAGGGGTGATTACTTTGAATAAAAGAAATAAATAAGTTCGAAAAAAAAAATACTTTAACTTTTTTCAAACAAAACGGCAATTTCATAGGTAAAGACCTAATATTATTTTTTGTACGGTTTCCCTAGCGAAGCTCTAATTCTCAGAAACCCTGCAGTATTGCAAGAATAAACATTTCTGATGATGATTTTGGTGTTGTTCACAATCCCTAGTACAATGCTCTATCCGCCTAGTATTTTTTTTTTACTATCCAACTTCTGTTCAGATTCGGTTAGTTAGTTAGAAAGTTGCTTCTAATTATTTACTTCTTTGTAGACCTGTATTAAATAAAAAAATAGAAATTAATTAAACATGATACAGAACAGACTATCAATAATTTTCATGAGATTAATAATGAAAATTATAATTTAAACGATGACATATACTCACTGCCTCTCTGCGGTATCTGGGCCGCTGAAACAAATAAAAATAATATCTTGAGTGATGTTTATCACATTTCCAGTATTTTGTCCCTAACGTTATCTATTCGCGCTTGACGGTTCTCTATCAAGCTCATCATCTATAGACAACAACCATGCTTCTAAACATAGACAACATTTTATATATTTTACAAAACTACCGCCATTTTTATTTTCTTCACAAACTTTTTTTAAATTAAGTGCTTCTAGTAAACTGTTTATTTTCCCAAGTTCTATTTTGACGGTAGGTTATGTAAAAGCTTATAAAATGCATTTAGATAGATTGAAAATGATCTTTACATCTATAAAATGGAGCTAACATTTAGTTTCTTAAATTTTATCTATTTTGGCACCCAACATGGGACCTACTGGATTGTCCAGATGGGTTTTAAAAAAACTAGAATCAATGTAGTATTTGCGAGATCTTTACTATAAAAAACAATTAATTACTGTTGAATTGATATTGCATTACTTTATCACTATTAAAACCCATCTAGCTTTGTTCATTTCTGTACATTTATGTTCCGCTATTTATTCTAATATTGACATGTTGGAATCATACAAAACTCAAAATTTAAACGTACCAATCTTCATTACTTTATTTAAATCTTCTTTAGAAAATGTACTTTTAGTAATCGTATATGATATTCACAAAATCCCAACATATCAGAAGTAATCTAAACACCAAACGTATTATTTAAAAACGCATACCTGGCGACAATGTAAACAACATTAACAAAGGGTTCTGAAATCACGCAGGCACCTATAAAATCATATAATGAAAAACTATTGCAGCCCGGGCGCAGGGAGAAACAAAAAGGGAGGGATGAGGGCGCGGTAGCAGTCTAACATTCATCTTGGCCTCTTGAAGCTAACAAAATAACACATACCTACAGCTAAAAATAATGTTTCAAAAAACATTATCTAAATAAACAATCATTAGGCAGTATCGATACCACATAAGCCAAACAAACTCAAAGCTCGGGAAAGGATACTGCCTATTCAGAAAAAAATAACATCTATGAGCAATATCTCTATACATTTTACACATTTGATCGACAGAACAAAAATATCCATTCAGATAATCCTCTCAATCTAGTTGACTTGTCACAAAGATGTCTGCGAATCAAAATTAAGATTAGTTTAATTTCTATTAATAATGTGTTTGTTTTACCTTTGCGACAAGCTTATTTACATGTTTGTAATACCTATGAGAAACCAAGTCCACTGCTACGCAGCCACGGGTCGGGGACAGGGAGGATTAAAATGGACAGGGGAAGGTTTAAATTAGAATCCAATTTATTCAACAATAAAACATGAGAACACAATAGTTATGATCCAACAAAATGATGACGTCGCCCATAAACCAAACGATGATAAAAATGAAAATAGTTGAAGCATCTTGACGAGAATGAAAAGATGAAGAAAACAAACTCGAAATATTAATAACCAGAGAAAAATTATAAATGGAAGACAGAAACAAAAGCCCCAAGGAGAAAATAGAAGGTGATAGGAATTTGGTGGAATCCAGGAACCAAGTCAAGATGAGGGGAGGACTCACAAGCAAGATACATCCCCAGCTGGTTCGTATGGCGCGTCCCAGTGGGGCGGAGGCCCGGGGTACATTGTGGAGCCCTGGGGCGCGGGCGGAGCACCCTGGTACTCCCGAGGCTGGCAGTAAGCCTGTTGAGGCATGTTGTTTACATTGTCGCCTTTTATCGTTTGATGCTGATTTGGCGTATCTGCAAAATTAAAGTATTTTAATTTTGTTAACTATCGTGTGTGTTATTTTAGTTAAATTAAGAACTACTATTCATATTGAGTGAAATTACTGAATCAGCTTTGCTATTACAAATCCTAATTTTATTAAAAAATATAGACGGATGGCTGGGCTAATTATTTGAACTTATATCAGTCATAGGACTTAGCCTGCATGTATAGACTCTCTATTATCCACTAACACATTATTTATACGATCGAATACTATCTAACAATGTTTCTACCCATTTGCCTGGCTAACTTTGAAAACGCGTCAGAGCGAAACTTCCTGATATATCGCAATAGATGGCAGCACTTATCACGCTACGCAAGGCACAGAACAACATTTAATTCAGATTTAGAATTTTGATAAATAAACCAAATATAGGAGATTCCGTATATACCAGAATAACATTCCATCACACTTTGAATCCCTGATGGGTTAGGCAGTGAAGTAGTGTGATAAAAAGGAAGATAAATATGTAAATTCAATTGATAAAATCGATACTAAAAAAAGTGTTCTAATCAGTATCCTAATATCGATTGATCGATTACTTGGTACTCGTCTGTCTAAATTATCAAGCATCCATAATAACATATTAACATCATGCCTGGAATTCCAGAAGGGTTCGGCAGAAGTGTACATGGTACGCCAAGATTTCGCCAGTCAATTGAACTGGACAAAAATTTATTTTAGGAGTTATAACCAAGATTTAAATTTGAAAGGGATACAAGGCTAATTTCTCGGCTAGCGGAGGCCCAGTGTAAAGGAATGTTACCCCTAAGACACATTCAAAGTAACTTTAGCAACGGAAATTAAACTTTAGGCACTGATTTATGATGTCTGCCAGATTAAGTTACTGCCGCTTGCTGCATGAGAATATATTCTAGACCGCAATAGAATCGGAGAAGTATTTTCAGTGCTATTTGAAATAGAAGGTGAACTAGTACAGGACAATGAGAGAGAGAGAGACCTAGGACAGGCAAAAAGAAACAGCACTTAGAAATAAAAGGTTATTAACCTCGCCAATATTAACGCTCTAAATCTCCTCGAGCAATGTAGGATAACAAATAGAATGAACTATATTTAGTTTGGCATTAAACATAATTTAGATTGGATCTGTCAAAGGTCATGGAAACTAAATATCTTTTTCAAAACTCAATTCGTTGAGGCTATTATCTGGAAATGTGTATTTTCCTTTTCCTTGGAATTTTCAGCTTTGAAAATATTAGTAAGGTCACTAGAACCCAAACCACGTGTACGAATAATTCAGAAATCCGAAAACCAATATATAAAACACCATAAAAATCCGAAACGCTATAGCAAAGGTAAAATGTCCAAGAAACCCCATATAGTTACGTAGAACTGGTGCCGGCGGCGGGCGACGGAGAAGGGAAGGGGTCGATCGATAAAGGGGGTGGCCCTGACGTCACAAGGGGAGTGAGGCAGCCAACGTTGCTTGCCTCGTTTGCGGTACTACCTTTTCGAGGTTTTTGTAGTTCTTCAGGATAACTGATGGTGTTTGACACTGGTAATAGGGTTGATTGGCCTTAATTTGGCTGGAGAGATGAAGTATAGAGAATAAAAAATGTAGTTTAAAATCAGAGGAATTATTTTTCTTGTTGCATGTAGGGAGAAAACGCTAGTTTATATAGCAATATACAACTCTACATGGTGGGTTGCTCATACCCCCTCCCACACCAGTGGCAACAGTAGGATTAAAGACAGATTTTCCCACGATTAAGTGACACTTCTATTAGTTATTTATAAGTCGTTGGATAATAATTAGATATTAATTCAATACCAAACAAGATTTTCCTTTCAAAACTGCTTAGTTTTCTTCCTTATCGTGTGGGTAGTGTATAACTTGGTGTCAGAGCTTTTATGACGCCCATGAGCCTCTGACTTGGGTTTTACATGCCGTCGAGAAATATCTCTCAGACAGTTTCCTCTCGAAGTTTTCCTTCCCGAAGTGATGATAATTATACAATACGCACATGAATCCTACTGATGCTTACTGCTTTGTCTAAACTTAGGTATACGTAAACCTGTAATTATATACATAAATAAAGATGTCAAAAATACTGTTGTACATTTAAAGTACAATATTAATGAAGGAGAGATTACCCACATAATAACTTCGACACCTCGCAAAATTAACACCTTCTATTATCTGAAGAAAATCCCGAACACATAGATTGCTCTGAACACGGTAAAGGAAGAAACACCGTGAGAATCCCGGCATTTCAAACTACGTGAACATTCGAATGTGTGTGACACCAACCCGCACTGAGCCCGCGTTGTGGGTTTTGGCTCACTCTTTCATAGAGCGGAGGCCAGTGTCCCAACAGTGGGAACGATATAGGAAGGTTATTACCATCTGCCTGCCTTTTCCCATCTATATTGATGTCGGGTTCCAGTCTAACCGGATGCAGCTGAATACCAATATTATACATGGAGCGACTACCTATCTGCCCCCCACAGCCCAATTTTTACTGGGTAATACGATATCCCTTGACTGGTCGTCAGACTTTCAGGCCACTGACTACCTGTAACTACTGTCAAAGATCTACATATGACAGCCAGCACCAATGGAATAGGAATGTTACGCTGCATAGATATAAATACAAATTCATAAATCACCAAAGTCGAAGCAACATCTAATAAAGTCGTAATCGTAAACCAAATACTGATATCTACAAATACAAATGTTCTAGAGTCAATATAAGATGAAAATGAGGAAGATGAGATGACGTCAGTTATTCAGTCAAGCATACATACTTGTAAGAAATAAGTCTATATAAAAGATGCGGATGAGGCTCACTCAATCAAATTTGAAGGACGGGCCGATACGGAAACCATGCGTGAAAAAACTAACGTTACAACTGGGATGTTAGAACTGTGGGGGATTTATTTGTGTTCTAAGATAATTTGTAAGATAGATAATAAGAATAAACTTAGTATAATGAATTGAAGAACAATAAAAGTGCCTCAGGGATATATAATAATAGACACACGACTTAATCTTCTGTCTTGACGGTTAAGCAACGCGTGCAGAGTCGGTCTGTGGATGGGGTAGACCATACAGTTCAAACCGAGTAGCTATAGATTGTGGAGGTCAAGTAGGCAGTCGATTTATGATATATACTGGTATTCAGCTTATACTGTTATACTATAACCCAACCTCAAAATAGTGGGGAAAACGTTTGGGTGATGATGAAAATTTTTGTCACAAATAATGGTCATGTCAATCATCTTGCAGAGCTGAAAAGACAGAGAGTTATTAATGTCTATTCGAAACAAAAAGCATTAGATTAAGAAACAGCAATTTTGTAAAGACAACCAAAAAAGACTAGAAGCTTTAGAGAGTGGTGACTGGAGAAAAAAAGCAAAAGAGCAAATTCCCCAGAAGTGTTGAATCAACAGCCGTTGGAGCAGAGAATCCTCGAGTAGAAGCCAGGTATCGGCAAGCATAGTATGGGACAATTCCATAGATGGATCTAACATCTATGAAAATTGTCTAGTTCAGGCTGGACGTGGAAAACGTGTAGCGCAATCTACGTGATACCCAGATTATGAAACTAGTCAAAAACTGCCAGATAACAGCTATCAGGAAACGCAAGAGAAAATTGAAAGCACAAGCAAAAAATATAGGTGATGTACAAGGCATTTAGTTTACAAAGCCAACTTAATGTCAGTGGTATAAAATCCATAAACTCATATGAAAACACATATTAAAATCATACAAACTTAACGAATGAACTACCCCTCATTACAGCTTGAAAGGAACCTATCAATCCTTTAAAACGTCAGTCGGGCCACGCGACTGTCATACATTGCCCGCCCACTGCATAGATTTACTAGCAGCTAAGGTAAGTAAAACGCAATGGTTATCGAACGGGGGCTCGCGGTCGCGTGCCTACGACACGTAGCGCCGAACTGTGTATTAGGGTGACAATGCTCATGTTGGTTGATGGATATTTCTACGAACATGTTTCTATGAAACATTTTGGTCATAATATTTTCGTGACTCTGATTCGTTCCAGCTTGTGTGGATTTTGTTGCTTAGAACTTATTTCGGGGTTACACAACAAAGAAGCCCTACAAACATCAGAGCATTGACCTATGAAACCGTTCATTTGGTTGCTCTTTGAGAATGTAATGATGAATGTAAAGACAAAGAGCAACCGAATAAACAGCTCGTACCATCATCGACTTTGTCTCTGTCATCTCTGACCTAGACTAGAGTCAAGACCAAAGCCATCACAAATAAAAAACAATTAAAATTAATGTCTGGGTTTCCACAAACAAGGTCTTCTAAAAAAGCACAGCTATTCCTATTTAGACTATAAACACAATCAACCTATAACATTCCCACAACTGGGACACAAGCCTCCTCTCAGTCAGATATAGAGTGGGCCGTAATCCACCACGCGGGCAACCGGTTGCTAGAGTAACAACTAATGTGCATGAATAATAAGTCCACAGTAACAATAAATTAGTAACGCACTAACCAAGAACCGTAATCCCCTTCAAAAGCGAGGGTAACGCACCCCTAACTAACGTCACGCATCGACCGAGCATTACATGGGGATCGATGCAGGCAGCTGACGTTTTTTAATGATTTTTTGTTTAAAATGTTTACTCTTTTTGGCAAAAGAGAAAGGTGACTTATTAATATATATTTTTTAATGTTAATAAAATGTCATGAAGATGTTTTCATGAGCGTAATTTACAGCAAAAACTCGATAATCAAAAAAAATACAATGTGATCTCAAAACTTGATCTTAAATGAACTCAAAAGCACTATTACCATTGCACTATTCCACACACTAAATCAATCTATCACATACACAAACAAAAAATATCGCAAGAAAGTCTCGCATCTTCGCATCGCGTGGCTACGGCAACTAGTGACGTACACTATCGACCGCGCGGTGACCCAACGCATCGATTCTTCAAATCGATGGCCGCAGCTGACGCGGCCGCTGTTTGTAAACTATATGCGTTTTTATCGATACTCTAGTGGCACATCATTTGTTTAGTAGTAAAATACATAGCGACGGTCTTTTCGCGGAAACTTTATGCTTTTGACTAGAAATCTACTTTAGATCGCGATAGTATTTTGTCTGTGGTGGTGGAGGTGTTTCCCAGTCTTTGTACAGTTTAATGAAGGTCAGGCAGTAGTTGGTTTATAACAAATACTCCAACGCATTTTCACCATCATAAAACCATCATGAATAATGATGATGATGTGACTAAGTTAAAAGAAAAAGCTCGTGAACAAGATGATAATTTTGTCGCAGTTTTTCATAGGCAATTTTTCTTAAGCAAGTTTACTAAATATCTATGTAAAGAAAAAGTCCAATAAGAAGCAAAAAATTAAAAACCCGACGATTGTGGTAAATAAAGCAAATTGGTGAAAATAAATTGAAGTAGCGTGAAAATAAAAGCTGGAATAAACAATCATGAATTAAAATCAACATGAATAAGAGAATTCTGTGGCGTAACATCATCGTCGTGATCTCCAAAACCTTTTCTGAACTGTTGGAGTCGGCTTTCAGACAAGCAGGGTGCTGCTAATTACCAGTATTTTACATGGAGTGGACTTGGAGGTGTAAAAGAATGGAGGAATATGAGAATGTCGTGAGGAAAGGTTTGAGTATGAAATCTACATTCATACTCAAAACTTTCCTCATAAGAGTAGACGAAGTATTTGATCTGAAATTAAATATCTGAATCGATTCAATGCAGGATGTTATTAAAATTTTCTTGCTCGCTTCGCTCACTCTTGTAAGCTACTTTTTTTTAAATCTTGTTTTTGTCTATAAGTCGCCCATGATACTCCTGTTCTTACTTGAACCAATTCTAACCCGTCCAAAGTAGTGTTCTAAGTTTTGAACTCGCTTCGCCCGGTCTCGCAGACTGTGATCTCTTGAATTTTGACTTTTTCCAACACTCAACTAGGTAACTCCTGTATGAAGGATCGAAACAATTCTAAATAGAATAAGGAGGTAGGTAAAAAAAAAACTCGAGCTCGCTTCGCTCGCTCTTGCATCCTACTTGATCCTACTTTCTCTTGAATCTTTACTTTGTCTAAAAATCGACCAAGTAACCGCTGTATGAAGGATTGAAACAGTTCTAACATGACCGAGGTAGGGTGTAAAAAAAATTTGAGCACCTATCCAGGGTAGAATGCTAAAATTATCGAGCTCGCTTCGCTCGCTCTTAGAACCTCACATCATTTGTTCTTAAAATTGTCTCCCTAAGTCAATTAAGTAAGACCTATTTCTGAATAAAATGACAAAATAAAAGCTAACTTGTCGAATGGAGCTTTTCAAATAACTTGACAAAATCAGTCTATAAGAACGGGTTTACAAAATCTAACCAATCCGAGGTGCTAACATTTTGAGCTATTGCATTTTAAATTCGTAGAAGAATTTCAGTTGCATCCGTAATTAGTAAATTAAACTCTTAAAACTCAGTTTTTTTTTCTCATCTTGCTGGCTCTAGCTCAAAAGCTGGTGACGCCCTTGAATCTTTTTCCATAGAAAATATTAAATGAAAAGTCAGCTGCCTGCGTTCCCCTGTGACTCACAACTAAAGTTAGGCAACCTACAAAGGTTATGGACTCAGTTATAGGCCACTTTCACTACAACTATCGCCGACTATGAATATGTAAGGGGGTCCTCACCCTTCGCTCATCTAGAGCAGGCTAAAGATTTTCCTTCGTTTGGGGCTGAAGTTATTTTATTGTGTTGTTTTGAGTCTAGATTGAAATACGGACCTATTTTTTATTTTCTTGTTAAGAATTTGGATACGAAGCTTTTGTTGTCATACTTTTCAAATTCATTCACTACGTTTACTGAAAATGTGTATTGACAGTAAATTGGAATCTGAGAGTTATGAGAGAAGAAATTCAGTGACGAAATGCTGGTTAAAAGTAATATTAGCTAAATGGGTAGCAATTTTTTTATAAACACCTGTTCAAATCAGAAACAACACATAATTCTTAAGACAGTAATAAAATATAACAGGTTGTCAGTGAAAAAAAAACAGAAAATGGTCATAATCGATGCTTGAAAAGTCCTGTGAAAATCCTGTCCAAATTGAGGTCCGGTAAATTTCCGAAAACCACAGTTTGGCTTTGTTTTTAAGTTAAATGGTGCAAAACCAAACCAATGATTCTTTCTTTCTTTATCGTGTGGTTAGTGCCTAAAACTGTCAAACTTTTCATGCCACCGATGGGCTTCTTTCTGACTTGGCTTTACATGCCGTCGAGAAATATCTATCAGGCATGCTGGTTTCTTCACGATGTTTTCCTTCACCAAAGCAAGTGATAATTATACAATACGCACATGAATCCGAAAAATCGTGGTCCATCCAATGATAGCAAAAGCAATAATCCTACATCTTTGCCCTGAAAACTGAAAAATGTAAAGACATGCGACATATCACAATTCACATGATAACAAGAGACGAGATCTAGAACCAAGCGAAGTTATGGTGTTCCTGAACACCTCTGCCTGCCTATCCTATTCAGAAATACAGGCATGATGTTATCTTTCAAGACTTCAGCAGCATCCAAAACAATTTTCAAACCAGAAAACCAATTTGAAGAATGAACCGTAGTTTTCCTAGCTCAAATTGTAACAGAATTTTAGCTCAAATCGTCTAGATGCCTGTCCGCATCGTAAGACCAAATATCTTCTTTTCTTTTAAGATCAATGAGATCTTCTCATCAACGAAACTGTACAATGGTTCTAAAGGAAAGAGTTTCGAAGTTATCCTACACCTAGTCCTTAAAGAGATTGGTGTAAAGCTTTCGGCTTAGTCTCAATTTTCAAACTCAATTTTGGCAAATGAAGATTTGAAAATATAATATTATATCACACTTCACACTAATATTATAAAGGCGAAAGTTTGTGAGTGTGTGTGTGTTTGTCACTCCTTCACGTCTCAATGGCTGAACGAATTTGGATGAAATTTGGTATGTACATAGCTTATACCCTGGATTATCTTATTATCCCGGTCTACGCGGGTGAAACCACGGGACGAATGTGAATGTTTGGATGGATGGTTGTTTGATACTCAATCACGCCAGAACTGCTGAACGCACCTGGATGAAATTTGGCACAGAAAAAGACTATATTTCGGAATAGCATATAGGCAACTTTTTTTTCCTCACACGCACACTTCCAAATTTCCACACGAACGAAGTTGCAGGCAACAGTTTGTGCACATTATTCTTTTTTTTTTTTGAAGTCAGAAATATTCCAACATGAACGCAATTTTCATATGACCTAACCTAGGTCATGGTTCGTGTATGCCAAACATCCAAATCAATTCAGCCGTAATGGTACGAGAACGTAACAGACAGAAAGACGCACATTTATAATAATAATGTTATTTTGAGTCTAGATATTTAGACTGGTTTAACACAAGCTAAATCCACGTGGTAATCCAGGTCAGGCCACATTATGCAAATTTAGGCAGAATGAGGCGCGCTTCAGTCAAGCCGCGAATTTATGAGACAATTTAGATATAAAAAACAGCGTTAGGTTCGACGCGTAAAAAGCCTTTGCTGAAAGTAACAATACAATGAAAAGACAAATTCTGAAAATGGAACGTTTCCTTCATACAGACTATCGTACTTTTGTAAAATGTATGATTATTTCTCCTGAAATAGGTATGGAAGATGTGCCCCGGGCACGTGACCCTACAAAACTTAATTGAAAGACGTCGTTTGGATCTCCCAATTCAAATATTATCAGTAGACCCTAATATGATTTCCAAATCTCTTATTAGACCAATAACAAGTTCAAACTTACCTGTAGTAAAAAAATAAGTTAAAAACATAAGCACATCATCTATTTACTCTACGAACACTACAACATCATGCGTCACGTACCTGCTAGCCTCAACGCCGACATTCTCTGGAATTCCGGCTCCTGTAGCCACTTCCACATCCGCCTGAACGTCTCCCTCCCCGACTTGAGCTTCGACCACGGTTTCGGATTCCTTAGCAAGTCACTCAGCGTCCCTTGAGACCTACACAGGACCCTCTGAGCAAATATCGCCTGAGGGATCGAGTACCTCTTCAGTTCCCCACTTATCCTTTGAGCTAACTCTTTCGTATTAATTTCCTCTGAATCACTCTGTGACTGTTGCTGCTGCTGTGAATGCTCTTCCCTCGCAAGCAACGTCGCGTTCAGGTCCAACCCAGGACTCTGTAATGGCGGCGTGGGGGATCGCCTTTCGAATGAGTTCGGCGACACACTCCGTCTGCTGTATGCTGATTGTGGCGATAACGGCTCATTGTAAGGAGTTGGTGATAGGGATGCGTAAGACTGCTGCTGCTGTATGACTGTGAAGGTGCCCCCGGCATGGTACGCGAACTTGTCTGAGACGGTGCTGATCGGTGGCAATGGTAGTAGCGGGGTGAGCGTGGCGTACGACGCAGGCTCGAGCCCCGGTGGAGTCAGGCGGCCGTTGACTGCAGACAGCGGGTGGAACGCCGCATCACCGTCAGGCAGGAGGTCCGCGGGCGACAGTCTGGGTGGCGAGGCGTTGCTTGGGGCGACTATGACCGTGAGTGGCGCGCGATCGCGCACTCTTATCTCGTCCATGGCGCGCGGCCGGCGGCACCGGGGTCGCGCGGGCGACTGAAGCACGCCTGCGCGACGCACCCTACCTTCCCCCCGCCCCGCATCCTGCAAACACCCCTGTTTCTTCACCCTCGTTTCAAACAACCTATCTTAGGTACAAATATAGCTATTTTCAACCTTATTTTATAGCAGCTAAGTTGGATTTCGTTTGGGTATGGTTACTTTGTCGGGCTATTTGACGTTAGCTGTATACAATGCACCCTTAACCTACCCTGGGGCGCTGTAAGTACATCTCGTGTGTCTGACGGTACGGATTGTTGTGTGACCATTGCTGGTTCTCTTTTGTCTGCGTTAGGGGGGTTGTTGTTGGGGCTTCAATGGAGGATGATATCGAAGGTCTGGCCTACTGTTTGGTGTTATGTTGGTGGAGGCAGTGCCCTCGTTCGAGCATTGCTGTCACTTGGCTACTTGCTAGCCAAGCTTACCTCATGGTGGAACTTCCAAGAGGGAAATAATTAACGCTACAAAGGTTGAAATATTATTGCTGTTTTGTGTTATAGAGGAAATATTGTAGTTTTAGCGGGATTTTGTAACATCCTAATAGGAAATAGTAGTAGAAATACGCTCTGTGTCTGGCAAAGGATGTATACAACTCAGTATTTGTCACCATTATTAAAACTCGACTTATTTTAAACTAGTTTTCATCAAAAGCTATTTTAATTCCACTCTTTCATATACTACAAAGACTTGACTCTAAGCAGACAATGAAAAACCTGATTCTTTATATACATATTTTATATCAAAACTCTTGATTGTGAAGCCAGCGATACTTTGCATTTAAAAGAAATCATGTTTATGATCTAACAATGTTCTGAAAACCCGTTCTAAGTTTAATAATAAAATTAAAAGGGATATTTTTGTAAAAATCTGCTAACAAGTTTCTAAAATGGGGACAAATTGACTTGTATAAAAATTATAATGATACAAAAATTACTTTTTTTTAATTTGGTGAACTTACGTCTTTACGCAGTTCTTTTGTTGGTTACTCAATTTAAAAACTGAAAGTGAGTAGGTCATATTTTGTAATACTGACATTCATGGTATAATTGATTTGTTTGTTTTAAATTTTTTTGTTTTAAGTGTAAAAAAATCGTTAGTTGCATTGTACAAGCCTAAACAAACATGCATCGCTTTCAAATCGTTTCATGTTTAATACCGCCCAAGGGGGATTTGTATGGGGTGCTGGGTCAGAAAACCTCCTCGTGAGCCCGATGGCGCTGGTCCCTCTCGATACGTCTGGAGGGAACAGTTGCTGTCGGGACGGTGCACCCTGGGCGCCGGCAGTGTCCTTCCCCGAGGAGTGGGAAGAGATTCCTATTCCCCGGGGAATGTCACTGCCGGTGGCAAATATTCTGACGTGGTGGGGTCCAACCCGGACCAACGCGGCGTTTCTCCGCGTGACCCTCTGAAAAGCAGAGGGCACAGCGGAGGAGCAAGGGCGGGCTCGGAGTGCACTCACCCTGCCTCCGAGCAGACAGCGAGGGACGCAGTCCTTCTCTGTCCCCGTCGCTCTCGTAATCCCATCATCGGAGTGTCGTGGATCACGTCTCGCGGCTTCGATCGGGACCGAGGGTCTTGGCTTAACCGCCTGGACCGCGAGGTAGAAAACCTCTATAAAAAGCTACCCCGAATCTCAAGCGGCGGCGCACCATGAGGGGATGTATGGCTGACGGGTGTTCCCATGGAACAATCAGTCTTTAGTGCGACCCCCGCCAGAGTACCAGCCGACCCTCTGGCGGGTTATAAATGTCAAAGGCTTATCCGGGTACAGGGGGCACTGCCCGGATGGACCTCTTATTTCCCCCACACTCGTGGGATTAAAAATGGTCAAACAAAAAACAAAAAATAAAAACCAAGCCGATGGAGGCGAAGAGAGGGAGAGGAGGGATGCGGGGTCGGAGTCCGAAGCCGCATCCAGTGAGGTGAGCGCGGGATGCTCTGAGAGCTCCCGCGTCGAGAGGACAGGGGCTGCTGCGGAGGAACGCAAGCGGTCCAGACCGGAAGGCGACCGCGAGTCGTCTTCCGAAGGGGAGCTTGCCTCGGCCCCTAAAATTTCCACCAGCAGGCGTGGTGGAATAAGGGGCACGGGGAGGGGGCTCTCGGCCTCTGAGAGATCGGGGGTGGCCGGTCGCGGACAGGCCCGTTCGGGATGTGATGACGCGGCAGGTGAAGCTGGCGGCTCCGATGTGGAGCGTAAGGCCAGGTTTCAAAAGGAGGTGGAAGCTGCGATTAGGGTCGTGGCCTTGAAGAAGTTGACATCGTCAAAACTCGGGGCCATACCTGCGGCTTCCGCCTCCATCATGGCGGCGGTGGAGGCCACTTATCCTCTACCAGGCGAAGTGGCGAAACTGCGGGCGGAGGTCGCCCGCCTGACGGCCGCAACGGAGCTTCTCCACAAGGAGAACTTGAAGCTTCGGGCAGACCTGACCGGTCTGCGAGAGTCTGGCTCTCGCGAGATGCCCCAGCGGCAAAGCCAACCCGTGCCGGTGGAGAACCAGGTCCTGAACCTGGTTCGGCAGGAGCTGGCTGCCTTCCAGGCGCGGTTTTCCGTCCTGGAGGGCATTGTACTGCGCCCCCCCCTGGCGGCAAACAAGGCGGCCTCGGGCCCGGGGGCGGGCTCGGGCCCAAATGCGGCCCCGGGCCCGAGGGTGGTCCCGGGCCCAAACGCAAACGCGAACGCGAATGCGGCCACATATGCGGCTGCAGTAGCTGCCGTTTCTGGACCGGGGCAGCCTGGGCAATCCTCCGGCAGGACTAGGCCGGCCGCGGCACAGAAGAAGGGCAAGGCGGCTCCTCAGGCGGCGAATGTGCCAGCGCCAGCAGCAAGCCGGCCGCAGCCACCGCCGCCACCCCCCCTGCCTGCCATGGCCGAAACCGAGTGGCAGGTGGTCGGGGAAAGGAAGAAGGGGCGAAAGGCGGCCAAAAAGGCCCAAAAGGTGGAGCGAAGGCGGCAGCACAAGGCGCGAAGCGTCGCGGCTCGACTCCGCGCCCCGAAGACCGCAGCTGTAGTGATCACGCTACAGCCGGAAGCGGAAAAGAGGGGCGTGTCCTACCGCGACGTGCTCGCGAAGGCGAAAGCGACGGTGGATCTCGCAGAGCTCGGGATCACCGAGGGACTCCGGCTCAAAGTCACCGCGACGGGGGCTCGGGCACTGGAGATCCCGGGTGCAAATAGCGGCCTATCCGCTGACGCTCTGGCTGAAAAGCTTAGAGCGTCCCTAGATGCGGCCGAGGCCCGAGTGTCCAGGCCCGTCAGATGCGCAGACCTGCGCATCCTGGGTCTGGACGACTCTGTGACCCAAGAGGAGGTGGTCGCCGCCGTCACCAGGATCGGTGGGTGTCCTGCCGAGCAGGTCAGGGCAGGCACCCTACGTCCGGACCACACGGGTATGCGAACCGTTATGGTAAGCTGCCCTGTGACGGCGGCAAGTAAAATCGTGGAGGCTGGAAGGCTCCTGGTGGGCTGGGTGTCAGCGCAGGTGAAGCTGCTGGAGCCCCGACCTCTGAGGTGTTACCGGTGCCTCGTGGGGCAGCACGTGAGTTGTCGGTGCTCCTCGGAGGTAGACCGCAGCGGCGACTGCTTCCGATGCGGTCAGCCCGGTCACATGGCCGCGGCTTGCTCCGCCACGCCGCATTGCACTGCATGTGCGGCAGCGGGCAAACCGGCCGATCACCGGGCAGGGGGCAAGGCCTGCGCACCACCCAACAGGACCAGGGGCAGGGGCAAGGGAAGGCCTCCAGCCACCAGCTCCACCGTCGCCACCGCCACAGCCACCGCCACTGTCGCTGTCGCTGCCGCCACGTCTGCCGCCGCAACATCTGTGGCGGGGCCCTCACAGGGGGCCCGGGAGGGGGCTGAAATGGAGTGCCAATAATGGCCCCATTACGCCTTCTCCAGGCGAACATCAACCACTGCCGCTGTGCTCAGGATCTGTTACTCCAGAGCATGGCGGAGTGGTTGATTAACGTCGCCGTGGTCGCTGAGCCGTACTTTGTCCCGCCCAGGGAAGACTGGGTGGAGGACCTGAGCGGCTCAGTGGCCATAATTTCGTCGGCCGCCGCCGGTACCCCGACCCTTGAGAGTGTCAGGAAGGGTCAGGGTTGCGTAGCAGCACGGTTCGGGGAGATCGTCGTAGCGGGAGTCTACTTCTCCCCGAGCCGAACTCTCGCCGAGTTCCACAACTCCCTCATGGAGTTGAGTGTCGTCATCCGAAACTATTCCCTCCCCGTGCTTGTGCTCGGGGACTTCAATGCCAAAAACTTGGCTTGGGGTTCTCGTTGCACGGATGTGCGGGGTAGGATGGTGGAGGACTGGGCTCTGGAGGCGGGCCTGGTCGTCCTAAATCGGGGTTCTGTCCCCACGTGTGTGCGGATGCGGGGCGAGTCGGTGGTGGACATCTCGTTCGCTAGCCCCGCTCTGTCACCGCGTGTCGTTGACTGGCGCGTCATGGAGGGGGTGGAGACCTATTCCGACCACCGGTACATCCGGTTTGATGTCTCCGCCCAAGACTCAAGCGCGCCGGTCCTACAGGCCCAGAGTGGTCCGCGTTGGGCGCTGAAGCAGCTGGACCGGGAGCTCCTCCTGGAAGCCTCGATAGTGCAGGCCTGGGTGACATCACCGAACAGGCCTGCCGACGTCAACAATGAGGCACGGTGGTTCCAGGAGGCCATGTCCAACATTTGCGACGTGGCAATGCCCCGAGTTCGGCCAGGAAGCGCCCGGCGTCAGGTGTACTGGTGGTCGCGAGAGCTGACGTCTCTGCGCGAGGCGTGCGTAGCCGCGCGGCACCCATCAGGCATCGCAGGCTCCGCATCCGCCCTCCGGATGCGGCAGCCATTGAGGCGGAGCTGTACGAGGGATACAGAGCAGCGAAGACCGCCCTCCAGGAGGCTGTCCAGCGGGCCAGAGACCTGGGCCGCGAGGAGATGCTGGAGACTCTCGACAGAGATCCGTGGGGGCGCCCTTACAAGATGGTGCGGGACAAACTCCGCACCTGGGCCCCCCCGCTGACGCAGAGTCTCCGCCCTCAGCTCGTGGAGGACGTGGTGAGCGCTCTGTTACCTCTGCGAGGGGAACATCCTCCCCCGCCTATGGCTCCGCCGCTTGCGGTGCCGGAAGCGGACCACATCGAGGACGATGACGACATTCCGGAAGTGACCGGGGTAGACCTGAGAGCGGCGGTAGGCAGGCTTAAAGCCAAAAATACCGCCCCGGGACCCGATGGCTTGCCTGGCAAAGCCTGGGTCCTGGCCTCGGAGGCTCTCGGGCCCCGACTGGAAGGGCTCTTAAGCGCATGCTTGGAGAGAGGCCAATTCCCGCTTCGTTGGAAGACGGGGAAGCTGGTCCTCATCCGGAAGCCGGGGCGCCCTGCGGACTCTCCGTCCGCATACCGGCCCATTGTGTTGCTCGACGAGGTGGGCAAGCTCTTCGAAAGAGTCATTGCCAACCGCCTCGCCGGGCACCTTGTGGGGATGGGGCCGGATCTTGCGGAGAACCAGTTTGGTTTCCGCAGAGGGCGCTCGACGGTGGACGCCATCATGCGCGTGAGGGCTCTCACGACGGGGGATGCGGTGTCCAGGGGTGGGGTTGTCTTGGCGGTGTCTCTTGACATCGCCAACGCCTTCAACACCATGCCCTGGAGCTGCATTAGGGAGGCACTCCGGTATCACCGGGTGCCGACCTACCTTCGTCGTGTGGTCGGGGACTACCTGACGGATAGGGCCGTCATCTACCCCGGTCGCACCGGAGAATGGAACCGGCGAGAGATGTCGTGCGGTGTTCCACAGGGATCGGTTCTGGGGCCGCCCTTGTGGAACATCGGCTACGACTGGGTGCTGCGCGCCGACCTCCCTAGCGGTGTCAGTGTAGTTTGCTACGCTGACGACACGCTGGTGCTGGCACAAGGGAGGTCGCACGAGGCGGCGGCCGAACTAATGACACGCGGGGTTGCGATAGTCGTGGAGAGAATCCGGCAACTGGGTCTCGAGGTGGCATTGCACAAGTCCGAGGCCATGTGCTTTCATGGGCCTCGGAATGCGCCACCGTCGGGATCCATACTGACGGTAGGAGGGGTTCCCATCGGCGTCGAGTCGACGCTGAGGTACCTAGGGCTTGTCCTCGACAGCCGGTGGAACTTCGTGGAGCATTTCCGACGTTTGGCTCCCAAACTGGAACGGGCAGGGGCTGCGTTCAAGCGGCTCTTGCCCAACCTGGGGGGTCCAAACGCCTCCTGCCGCAGGCTCTACGCGGGGGTCGTGCGGTCCATGGCCCTTTACGGGGCCCCGGTGTGGGCGCGTTCTTTGAGGCGGCGAGCCGCCCACTACCTGAACGCGCCCCAGAAGGTGGTAGCCGTCAGGCTGATCCGGGGGTACCGCACGATCTCCGGCGAGGCGGCGAGCCTCTTGGCCGGATTGCCGCCATGAGATCTGGAGGCGATAGTCCTCGCGTGCTTGCACGAATGGCGCGCGGAGGCACTACGCCGGGGGGAAACTCCGCTGCCGCGGCAAATTGTCGCTCAGCGGACAGACCTCCGGCGCGATCTCATGGCGACATGGAGAGAGCGACTGTCGCAACCCCGTGCAGGGCACGCCACAATAGTGGCGATAAGTCCCCTCTTTGAGGAGTGGCTAGGGAGGCGCCACGGCGCCCTCACCTTCCGCCTGACGCAGGTCCTCACCGGACACGGTTGTTTCGGGAGGTTCCTGCACCGAATCGGGCGGGTGTTACCACTGCGAGGATCGGCCGGAGGACACGGTGGAGCACACTGTGGAGCTCTGCCCCGCTTGGGCTGAGCACCGCAGTGTCCTCGTAGCGGCGATTGGCGGCGGCGACCTCTCGCGTCCGGCCCTGGTTCAATCCATGGTCCGGAGCGAGAGGGAATGGGAAGCCGTCGCCTCCTTCTGCGAAGCAGTCATGCTAGCGAAGGAGGTGGCGGAACGTGAGAGGGAGAGAACCTCACGTCCCAGCCGCCGCGGGAGACGCCCCGGGCGTCGGGGGGCAACCAGTGGCCCCCGGCCACCGTAGGCGCGGGCCTGTGGACGGTGAGTAATGGGCTAGCTCACCGTCCTTCCGTCTTATGACGACAGACCGTGCCGACGGCGCGTTCGTGTTCCACGCGCGCCTCAAGGAGATGTCAGCAAATCGGAAGGGGTCCGAGAGGGCCGATGCCTGCCAGGGCTGCGGGTTGTTCGAAAGAGATACCGTGCCCCTGGAACGCAAAGGGCTAAGAAGGAACATGGATGGGTTTTAGTCAGTCAAGTCTGACACTCCCTTCCGCTCCGCCCAGAGCGGAAGAAGTCATTTGATGATTTCCCATCCGAAAAAAAAAAAAAAAAAAAGGGGGATTTGTATTTATATGCCATCGAGAAATACCTCTCAGGCATGCGGGTTTCCTCACGATATTTTCTTTCACCGAAGCAAGTGATAATTAAACAATACGCACATGAATCAGAAAATCAGAGGTGCGTGTCTTGGATCGAACTCGAGACCTATGATTTGGCAGTCCGACAGTCACACGACTAGGCTATCGCTGCTTTATATCAGTCCTATAACTATTTTTAATTAATACATTTTTTTTTATCCACACATTTTTACTTTTCCATTACCATCTTTTAAGATGGAATAGATGGGAGAACAGCGGTTGCCCAGTGGCCGGCAGCCCGGACTTACGAGCAAGTAAGCCGTGGGTTCGAACCCAGGCACGCGCATTACTTTGTGTAATTTATTTCATCACCGCTGCCCTCAAAAACGGTGAAGGAAAACATTGTGAGGAAACCGGCACGTTCTAGAACTAATAATTCGAAGGCATTTGACATCTACCAACCCGCACTGAGACCGCGTGGTGGGTTACAGCACAGTCCCTATCATTGAGAGGAGGCCTGTGTCCCAGCATTGGGAACATTATTGGCTGATGATGATGGTGATGGTGATGGAATATCAGTGACTTTGTTCCGGTTACATTCGTCTATGCCTTCGGGCCTAGACAAAGTGATATTGAACCACAATTTGATAAGATTTAAAGCGTATTTTTTTTTTATTATAACTTTAATTATCTGACTTAAATATGCTTAATATTCGCAAATAAATAATATTTAATTATTTATTATTTTTAACAAAACATGTAACCGGAGGTGTGATGCACGCATATATTCGGCAGCGTTTTATTCGGCATAGCTGGATGGCAAACTGGAATATTAATGTAGACTAGCCTTTGCCGCGGTTCCGCTTGCGTGGATATAGGGAATTATGCTGCGGAAATGTACTAACAGGATAAAGAGATATCTTTATGTCCTTACCCAGTTCATAGTGTAAACGAGGTGTAAACGTGTCCTTCGCGAAGCCGTCAATCAAGCATTTTGTACTACATCAAACTAAGAATCTACGCAAAAATTATTGCTGGAAACCAATTTTTTTTGGAGTGGTACAACCCCTTTTACAGTAGGACTGAGTGTTACGCGCTCAAAATATTGTGCTGATATGGATGTATTGAGGAGCTCGTGGCTAAATAATAACAGCCGCCCAGGTCGATCTTTAAGGTTAAGCCGTGCTTGCCGAGGTTGGTCTGTGGATGGGTGACCATAATTACATTTCGAGTTTCCTCCGTGCCTCGGAAAGCACGTTAAGCCGTTGGTCCCGGCTGTCATTTGTAGATCTTTGACAGTCGTTACGAGTAGTCAGAAGCTAAAAGTCTGACATCCAGTCTTACCAAGGGGTATCATATTACCCAGTTACTGGGTTGTGGAGGTCAGATAGGCAGGCGCTCCATGTAAAATACTGGTACTCAGCTGCATCCGGTTAGACTGGAAGCTGACCCCAAGATAGTTTGGGAAAAGGCTAGGCAGATGATGAATGATGGATGCATTGATCGTGGATCGTGGAGGTATTTACAGTAAAGAAAATTATAAATCTCGTGTTTGGAAAATATCATGTGAGAAAGATGGAACTTTGACCTCCAATATTTACGTAACTAGAAGATTCCTAGGTATGGTCCTGAACAAATAAAATTATCACAATGACGGGAAGAACAAGTGTTAGTACACCGTATATGGACGCGTGACTAACAAATCAACTCACTGTCATATTTCAATATTAGTTTGGACATAAGTTCGTGTTTTTTCTTTTTTATATAAAATTGCCCCTCTCTAGGAATTTCTCCTGTATCGTGGATGCGTTTGCAAGCAATTAAACTCGCATACACAAACAGCCAGACCCGGAACAACTATCTTTAGGCCATACAAATATTTGTTCCGTGTGGGGATCGAACCCGCGACACGCAGCGCAGCAATCGATCGCTCAACCACGGCGCCAACTGTGCCTTTATGAATGTAGATGACTATAAGAGTAGAGGAAGATCAAAGAAACGATGGACAGACTGTGTGAAGAATATGGCTAGAAAGGAGGTGACTTAGCTCGAATTGTAATAGGCCGAGCATAGTTTCCCAATCGACACGAGCCAAAAATGTGTATAATGCGTTCGGTTTGACTGTGTTGCTAACAAATACTGCCTAAGAGCCCAATATAAGTGTATAACACCCCTCTTATGAGCTTTTACGCCGTACGGCATTTCATACAAACTTTCAAGTCAAATTGTCTTTTTTTTAAAGACATTTCGAAAATATTTTTTAGTAACTTTTTAAACCCATGTATCCTGCTTATGCGTATGAAGTTTCATGTAAATCAGT
Source organism: Cerastis rubricosa (assembly GCA_949152445.1). Classification (NCBI taxonomy): domain Eukaryota; kingdom Metazoa; phylum Arthropoda; class Insecta; order Lepidoptera; family Noctuidae; genus Cerastis; species Cerastis rubricosa. The sequence goes on from OX424549.1 coordinate 14,002,077, forward strand.
TCTTTCATTTCGAAAAATAAGGACTTGAAAGTTTGTATGAAATGTCGTAAGGTTTAAACGCTCTTAAACAAAACGTCCATTGCAGAAAAGCTAGTTAGAAAAAAAGACATGATGTATTTAACAGAATGTAGCAGACGGGAGCATAAACACACAAACAGACCCCAACACCCAAGTGTGTGTATATGTGTGTGTGCACATTTACACACACATAGACAGGTGCTCCCAATGACCCCGCTCGACACCTGGCTCGTGACAAAGGGCTTTTAGTGATGTCACGATTAGTTTATCGATGACGTTATAAAATGGAGGTGGATTAAAATTTACAACGCGAATGGCGATGCAAAAATATTTTGTCGGTCTTTTTGTTTGTTTGTTTTTGCATTGTGATGTCGAATATTTTTGCGTAATTTTGTTATAAAAATGCAATTCTGAGTTAATAACTAAATCATCCCCAAAACTGCCTCTCATAGAGACGAGGCCTGTGTCCCAGCAGTGGGAACATTATAGGCTGATAATGATGAATGATGAACTAAAACATAAACTTTGTACGAGTAAACCTATTAGCCTACTATAATAATAGACTACATTAAAATTCCTAAGTGAATCTTATCAAGGAGCTACAAGTAAGTAACAAGCCTAATAACTTTGAAATAGATAATTCACTACTTACTGTCAATACACATATTACAAATTAATATTAATAGATTATGTACCCACTAAAATGTCTACTTTATCACAGAAAATTGCTTCAAAATACTCTACTAACAGAATCTTCTATGTTTATCGAATCTCTATCGACATTTAGCCACATCCCTAGTCCCTAGTAAACTCCGGCAGCCCCTATACCACGTCCCGCTAACTGCCTTACGTCATTACTACCACAAGTAAACGTGAACCTTACTATAATATAATAATAACTACATGATATTGTCTTTACCGCCTTCAGTTGTGAGAGAAAAAGGTCGAAAATGTGGCTGAATTTGACTTCATAAAGGTCTTGCTTTTTAAAAAGTTTCAGCGTTGTTGGATACGAATTACGATAAGTTGATGATATTATTGTTGCAATAAGTAGAAAAAATAAAGACCTGAGAAGAAACGGAAGATTTGTGCGTGGGAAGGCCGATAGAGCTACTAAAATTATTTTTTTAAATAACCGACAATACGTCTATTTTTTTTTTTAAGGTTTCATTTACCCATTTTAGTTGTGATATCTCACACAAATTCTTGTCAAGAATCAATTTTACATTTTACTAGACGATTTCCATTGTCCTTTTCTCCCCCACAGCCACAGGACTAAAGCAAATATTACTATCTTACCGATGCAAGCCTTGAGGTTGGACTGAAGATGAGCATGTCGAAGACCAAGCTCGTGACCAACAGCTCCAAGAGGAGCATACACGTAGGCGGGGAGAATAAACAATATGTCCAAGAATATATTTACTTGGGCCAAGTAATCTCTTGCCAGGCAAGGCAGGATAAGGATATTGCAAGACGCAAAGAATATGCGTGGATGAGTTACTGGTCCATGAAAGAGTATTTCAAGGGCACCCTGCCCATGTCTCTGAAGCGGAATCTAGTGAACATGCGGATTCTACTCATCTTGACCTACGGTGCACAAACTTGGTCTTTGACTAACATACAAAAGTCCAAACTCAAGGTTTGCCAACGTGCTAAGGAGCACAGGACTGCACCTATTGGCACACAGCACTTATTGGTAAGACTGCATGTCAGACTTCTACCTACCTAACCCCCTTCGACCTACTGACAAGACGTAGCGACTGCCAAAAATCTACTAATCTTTTCGATACACGAAGGGGTCTCAGTTTATAATGGATGATCACCCATCTTCAGACAAACCAAGCAAGCGTTGCTTACTCTGGTAGACCACTTAGAAACTCAAGCTTAAAACGGGAGCTAGTGCTAGCGCGACCTTCATAAGTACTACCTAAATGTGGTCAATGAACGGGATCAACTAAGGGTGGTCACGGATGGGTTCAACACCTGTAGCAACCAACCTATACGACTGATATTATGAGCTCGAGAAAAAAAAAGTTCATATTAAACTAGCTGACACGCGCAACTACGCCTGCGCTACACTTCCCCCATTTTTGCAACACTTTTCATTGATACACCGCTCATATTAGTCGAAGCGTAATGTTATATAGCATTATAACCTTTATCGATAAATGGGTTATCCGACACTAAATATTTTTTATATTCCTACCAGTAGTTCCCGAGATTAGCGCGTCCAATCAAACAAACTCGCTTTATAATATTAGTATAGATTCAAGTAAGTAAGTAATATAATATTAATCACTGGCTGTCCCGCGCAACTACGTCTGCATCACATTTTCCATGTTTTCGCAACATTTTTCATTACTGCTCCGCTCCTATTGATCGTAGCGTAATGATATATATCCTCGATAAATGGGCTATGTAACACTGAAAGAATTTTTCAAATCAGACCAGTAGTTCCTGAGATTAGCGCGCTCAACCAAATAAACTCTTCAGCTTTTTAATATTAGTATAGATTTAAGTAAGTAATATATTATTCAGTGCAACTGACTGCCGGTCTAGATAGACTTTGTTTTAGCAAAGACTATTTTAACTCTTCGTTACACAACAAAGAAGCAATAATGCTACAGTTGCAAGCATTGCAGTAATTCACATGCGACGCGATTGTAGAGACGATATAAATAGATCAATTAGTAGTCGCCTGTTTTAGCTGTATTTGCGGAAAAAATGTTGCACTAGAAAATTCATTGCGACTGGCTTCACTTAACAATTTTCACAGAAGGCTTTTGGCAGACAGACAGATGGAAAAAAATGTGATGGGCTCAGTTTTTTTCGTATGGGACCCTACAAATGATCGTGAATACGAAAGTTTATCGTTGCAAAAATGGTAAATGTACCAACCTAATTTATAAATGTTATCTTACGGTATTTTTTTCCTCTATAATCCTCGAAACAAACAGTACATATTCAAATTGTTCTCCACTGAGTTCATAGACCATAGCACCCTTTTAAAAATCATCAACCAACAAAATAAATTACCTACAAAAAAAACTACATTCGCGTGTCCCAAAAATGATATTGTTAAACCCCTATTTTATTCAACCATTTCGACCCTACTTTCATTAGCATACCATGTTTTTTATCAAGCGACAGCTGCGCGCGCGGCCGCCATTTTGTCGTGACGTCACATATCGATTGTGGCGCGAAAATCGATATTATCGAACGCGCACACCTGTGGCAGGCGCGTGCCGTACCTTCCGGGTGCATTGACCTTTTTACCTTTTTTTTGTAGGGTTTGAGATTGAGACGAAGGGAAGGAATAATAAAGGATGTAGGGGTGTCGTTGGAGGACCTGTTTTGTTTGGGTAAGTTACAATAAGAGTATGGGTTGGGGGTAGGTAGATGATGTCTTGTCCAGTTTATTTTAAAGATGTTTAGTATTTATAGAAATCGCAACTGTTTTGGCGTCTGTACAAGCAAAGTTTTGTTGTCGTATGCAATAAAAAGCTACCCTACTTTTACGAATTTAAGTATGATATATTTTATTAATCAGTTGAAGAAAAACTTTATTACATACTTTAACGAAAAGCTGCATCAGCTAAAGAACTTTAAAGAAGAAAGAGTTCGTCTGTCTACCGGTTTGTATCAATTTACGTAAAACAGAAAAAAAAAGTGTAAGTAGATTTTCACGAAAATGTATTGAGAAGTTCAATTAAATATTAACGGTAAAATTCTAAATACCTATAGACATTGAAATAATAGCAAAACTATACATTTTATAGACCCGCAAGATGTTTTAAAAAAACCAGCCCCAAGTTTTAATCGTGTAGGATATTAAAAATATATTAGTACGGCTTCGTGGCAGGCATCGGATGCAAAGGGTTAGGGGTTCTCGGCCACTTCCTACGGTTCAGTTACATTGTTTTACTGGTAACCCCTTTTTTATCATCCTTTGGATACGTGTCTATTCAGCCTGTATTCTCTTTTGAATTAAACTAGTAAAAATAAATTGGGATGGAGTAAGAAATTCCCAATAATACATAGTGTGTTTTAAGTCAATTTCACGTTTTTCATATGCATAGTAAATTGTCATATTGGGTATGATGATAGCTTCTGCCTAGCCTTTTCCCAAACTATCTTGGGGTCGTTTTACATGAAGCGACTACTTAACTGATCTCCGCAGTGCAGTAACTGGGTAATACCCCTTGGTAAGACTGGATATCACAGTTTTCGCTTCTGACTACTCGGTACGACTGTCAAAGATCTACAAATGACAGCCGGGACCAACGGCTTTCCGAGGCTTGGAGGAAACTCGTTGTGTGATTATGGTCACCCATCCACGGACCAACCTTTGGCAAGCACGGCAAATAACTCTTTAAAATATAAAATACAATATAAGAATATACTAACTCACGTATAAATACAAAGACAAAATACTCGTATACCAATAAAATAAAAACCTATACAACTATGACGGAATGGAAAGAAAATGTCCTTTTACTCTGTTCTTTGATTATCTACATTGGACAGTCAAAAAGGCTCCAAGTAAAAAACTGGTGTTCAGCTGCATCTGGTTAGACTGGAAGCCGACCCCAAAATAGGCTGTTTGTGTATGTCAGTTTAAATGTTTGTAAACGCACCCACGATACAGGAGAAATTCCTAGTGTGAGGCAATCTTTAAAAAAAATAAAAAAGTTGGAGAAAGGCTAAGCAGATGATGACCTACATAACAGTATTAACGACACAGTTCTAGTTCTAATCTAACCCTTACAATACCTTTAGGTAGGTACCATATACCGTCATACATGATTAATGTATAGATAAGTACACTCAAGACCTAAGTAAGACATATATAATTACTGTGAGACAACCAACAGCTGAAACCATTGTCTTTGCATAGAAACCTAGTATAGCAAGTGGCTTTTTCCGATATTGCTTTGTATCTTCACATACTTTATAGCTTTACATAGCATCATTTGTTGTGCTGTCCTTATTCCAATTTGTTTGGGGACGTCGTAGCACCTCTTTTAGGGTTCCGTACCCAAGAATCATCATCATCATTTCAGCCGAAAGACATCCACTGCTGGACACAGGCCTCCCCCAACGCCACATTGACATAAGGGGGGTTTTACCATAATCGCCACGCTTGCCAGGCGGGTTGGCGATCGCAGTACGGTTGTTACAAAAGCACAGAGAACGCTGCTGCCCATTCTCTGGCAAGTCCCTTAGTCGCCTCTTACGACACCCACGGGAAGATATGGGATGGTGCTATTCTTTACGTCCGACACCATACACAACAAAGGGTCAAACGAGACCCTATTACTGAGACTTCGCTGTCTGTTCGTCCGTCCGTCCGTCTATCACCAGGCTGTATCTCATGAACCGTGATAGTTAGCTAGTTGAAATTTCTACAGATTATGTATTTCTGTTGTCAATAGAACAACAAATACAAAAACAGAATAAAATGAATATTTAAGGGAAAAAAGTTTCTTTTTTATAAATAATGGTACGGAACCCTTCGTGCTTAAAGTCTGACATCCAGTCTTACCAAGGGGTATCATATTACCCAGTTACTGGGTTGTGGAGGTCAGATAGGCAGTCGCTTCATGTAAAATACTGGTACTCATCTGCATCCGGTTAGACTGGAAGCCGACCCCAAGATAGTTTGGGAAAAAAGGCTAGGCAAATGGTACGGAACCCTTCGTGCGCGAGTCTGACTCGCACTTGCCGGTTTTTTTTCCTTTCTTGCCATGTCATTATACACAAAGTTCATCCATCGTTTCTTTGTCTTCCTCCACTCTCATACCCATCTACATTCATACTCAACGTTTTCCTCGCGACATTTTCCTCATTCCTCCGCATCAAATGTCCATACCACGATAACCGATTACCATATACAACGATCCAAAAGTGCTCTATCAAATATAACGTTAAAAATTAAAGTTTCTCGGTTGAGGAGGTGGCTGAATAATAAATGCCGCTCGGATCAATCATCTGATCAAGCTGGGCTTGGCTAGGTTGGTATGTGGATGGGTGACCACCCATTTCATACCGAGTTTCCTCCGTGCTTCGGAAAGCACGTTAAGCCGTTGGTCACGGCCGGTTGTAATTTGTAGATCTTTGTCAGTCGTTACAGGTCATAGTCAGTGGCCCAAAAGTCTGACAACCAGTCTTACTAAGGGGTATCGTATTACCCAATACTAGCCGGAACCAACGGCTTAACGTGCTTTCCGAGGCACGGAGGAAACTCGATATGTAATGGTTGGTCACCCATCCACGGACTGACTTCGGCAAGCACGGCTTAACCTTGAAGATCGACCCGTGCTGCTGTTTATTATTGCTAAATAATAAACACGAGCTCCTCTATAATATCTACCTATTTAATAATATCTACATTAATATTATAAAGCTGAAAAGTTTGTTTGTTTTGTTGAACGCGCTAAACCCAGAAACTACAGGTTCCAATTGAAAAAATATTTCAGTGTTAGATAGCCCATTTATCGAAGGAAGGCTATAATATAACATAACGCTACGACCAATAGGAGCGGAGCATCAATGAAAAAACCGGCCAAGTGCGAGTCGGACTCGCGCACGAAGGGTTCCGTACCATTATTTAAAAAAAAAAGAGGAAAAAAAAAATTTATTTAAATATTTATTTTATTCTATTTTTAGTATTTTTTGTTATAGCATCAACAGAAATACATAATCTGTGAAAATTTGAACTGGCTAACTATAACGGTTCATGAGATACAGCCTGGTGACAGACAGACGGACGGACGGACGGACGGACGCACGGACGAACAGCGAAGTCTCAGTAATAGGGTCCCGTTTGACCCTTTGGGTACGGAGCCCTAAAAATGTTAGTCAGATGAAGTTGCGCGGGTCGTCTTCTACCTAATATAGTTGTTACCAGTAAAGTAAGAACAAGTTTACCATCATCTGGCCTATCGTTGTACGGAGTATCAATGTAATAAAAGGTCAGCTTATACTGGTTATTTTACCACTGTCTTCCGCGGCCTACTATTCCTCGAATATACCTACTAAATTATACCTTTGTTACTGCTTGCTTCCTGAAACTTCTAAGCACCTAGTATTCACCATGGTTGTAGAATGGCATTGTGACCGTAATAGGTACGTCTGTTTTTACTAGAACGTGGAAAATTTTATCATATGTTGGAAAAGAAGCCCCATTCATTATACTTGCATAATATTGTTGATGTTTATTTTTTAACTACTTACGGTAAGAATCAATTTAAAGTTTCGATTTTACACAGGCTACAAAGTACTGCTAACCTACTTTTTAATAAAAATACAACAATTATAAAATCCAATAGGAATGTGGAACTATTGATTTTCAACCGACGGCAGATTTATAAAATAGCATAGGTAGGTACTACGGCAAGTTTAACTTGTATGGAAAATTACGCTATATCTACATAATACAAAACTAAACTTATCTACACCTACACCACTATCGATATTTGTCAGAAAATCAATAAATTAATTTATCTGCAAACAGCCGCCATTTTGTAATGCGACAAAATTCAATAATAATCTTACCGAATCAATGAGATAGTCTTTTTTGTCCACCACCATCGTTACTTTACCGTCATCCATGCATATTTCAAGCTTATTCTCCTTCATGTATACTTTTACTATAAACTCCGACATTTTGACCTAAAAATATCGAGCTATTATATTGGAAATCATACCCTCGCTGTGACCCGTTGTCATGGCAACGCCGCGACGGCGACCCCTAGTTGCGGCGCCGAACCCATCCCTTTCTGCACCACTATTTTCACTGCGAGAGTGAGGGAGACGGGCATATGGTTTGCATTGCGTTTCAGTGAAAGTAGCAGTTGTCAAAATCGATATCGCACAAGGCTAGGCGTCGATTATCTGTTCTTTGGTGCAGTGGCGTAACGTCGTAACTCACGAACACCCCTAACCTAACCGCAACCCTATTTCCTTGGCGCTAAAACATATTTTCTAAATAAAACAAACTGTATAAAAGTTCTTACGTCGTGTTCAGTGGTTTGTAGGCAGCTTGCTAGGTTGAAACAAACCATCGACTATTGATTTTTGCGATCCCGTTTGCCGATGATTACGTGAAATTTCGATTTATTGGATTATTAAGTATTACTTTTACTATTCAGGGAGTATTTTTACGCATTCGCACGTTACTTAGGAACTAAGTTATAAAGCCTGTTTTTGCGTAGCTAAGTAGGTACTATCATGACTTATGTAGGTAATGTTCTTTTAATGTCTTTTTCAACTGGGCAGTTATAAAGGAATTTTGTTCAGCGAATGAATGGAATATGACAATATTAGACTGTTGGAGGTTTTAGGACTGAAAGAAACGTTTTGCTTACGTTAGTAGTTAATTATTTCCGTGTTAGATAATCATTTGTTTGATTAGGGGTTTGGTACTGAATTATGTTTTGATGGGGTGGGTACTTACTGTGTGAAAGATTTAACGTACTTAATTTGGTGTGTAGGTGTTAGGGAATCAATTATTTTTTATTAATTTGATATGGATAAACATCTCTCAAAAACAGTGAAGGAAAACATCGTCAGGAAACCGGCATGTCCTAGAACTAAAAATTCGAAGACATGTGACATCCTACCAACCCGCACTGGGCCCGCGTGGTGGAGTACAGCCCACTCCCCCTCATAGAGAGGAGGCCTGTGTCCCAGCAATTGGAATATTATAGGCTGATGATGATGATGAAACATCTACGTTCTGAATCTACCTAGTTATTTCGAAAGAAGTACAACCAGTCTAGGTTGTACCTTCTAAAGATTTACCATGTAGGTAGTAATTTGTTTTAGTTTTGCCAAATGCAACAAAAACAACAACTTGTTCTGTATGGTGTCGGACGTAAGGAATAACACCATCCCATATCTTCCCGTGGGTGTCGTAAGAGGCGACTAAAGGACTTCACAGAGAATGGGCAGCAGCGTTCTCTGTGCTTTTGTAACAACTGTACTGCGATCGCCAACCCGCCTGCCAAGCGTGGCGATTATGGCAAAACCCCCTTATGTCAATGCGGCGTTGGGGGAGGCCTATGTCCAGCAGTGGACGTCTGTCGGCTGAAATGATGATGATGATGATGATGAAACGCAACAATGCAAGGGGTGCTTTGATAAATATATCTAATGGTAGCGTAGTATTGACCCTTTACTGGCAGGTAGCTAATGTTATAAGGAGTAACTGCTACTTTAATTTTATCAAAAGGATTAGGGTTCCGTGCAAAACTTAATTACAACTCTTTATTGCATTCACGTGCATACTTTAAGTTGTTACATTACTTATATGCAATCAAACATGAAACCCGGTTAGGGCACGGCAACATAAAGGTAGATTGGACAAAACAAGCATCCAGTTAGTAGGTATACTAGATTGCAAGTTTGTAAAACAAATATAATTGTTATCATCGGAAATATTACTAGTAAGTATCTAGGATTATAATATGTAGTTGTTAACTAAATGTCCCCCTTAAATTTTTGGGTTTTCCATCCATTTTTCAAATGGGGAAGTAATATTTTTTATAATAAATTCACGCGGACAAAGTCCCGGACAACAGCTAGCCTAATGTATGTAGCTAGATTTACTTCTAACGATATCCAAAGCTACAAAGATTACAGAGTTAATTCTTTGCTAGTAGCTTTCCAAAACGACATAAAAACCCTGACAAACGATTTTTTTTTCATAGTCTAGAGTTCGAATAAAGTCATGACATAATGCCAAACTAAAATGGGACTGGGCAGGCCATGTCTGCCTGAAAAGCTGTGGGCCTACATTTCACAAAACTGGAGCCCTGAGACAGCTAAACGGGGTCGCGGCAGACCGAGAAGAAGATGGCGGGACGCCTTGGTGGCTTTCTCGTTAAATGGCGAGAAGAGGCAACAAACAGAGAAAAGTGGAAGGGATGGTGGTGGCCCAGGAGTGGGAATGATCAAACTAACTAAAAAAAACTAGAGTAAATCCAGTATAAAATGGCCCCGCTTTGTATAGATTTCCAACCAAATAAGAGATCCGCTTATACTGGGTTTTTATTGTGTTGTACTACAAGTTTTCTCCCTGCTACTACTAAATGTTACCCCTAAATAAGAACTTATACGGTTGCAGAGGGGAGCTCGGGGGATGTTGCCCCGTGCGTGGCTTTCGTTGGCACCATTGCTCAGCACACGCAATGAATACGGTACGGTAAATATGGCACAGGGTCGTATCCCGTAATATTTGATAGTGTTCCTACAGGCGATACATTCACACAAAACATATTGAAATTTCTATTTTATTTCACACTAGATGTGCCCGCGACTTGTCCGCGTGGAATTTATCAAAAAGTTATTTAGGTAGTTTTTTTATAATAATTTTAGTATTTCCTCCTCCTGCTTATTACATCAGCTATCTGCCAGTGAAAGTCCCGTCAAAATCAGTCCAGCTTTTCCAAAGATAGGCCTACATGGGCACTTATAAAACGTCGACAAAAAGGTGCTCGGTTCGGGTTGGTCGTTTCCTATGGAGAAGAACCGGCAAGAAACTTCACGGTTACTCTTATAGAATTATTTGGTTTTGCAATATTTTTATAAATTTAAAAGTTTTAGAACTTTAAGTGTTAGCGTAGGCCCGACAGTAAGTCGTTGCTTACTAAAAAAAACGTACAACAATATAAAAGTTAACAAAATTCTCTCTCTTCTCTTGGATTGAATGAGTTATTTCATCAGACAATTTCTTTTTATATGAATTCTTCGCCGGCGGGCTGTTTTTGAGTATTTCATATAAGTATCAACTTTTGCCAAGTGGTCAGTTTCCTTCTTTTTTTCTTTCTTTGGAAATGACGGTACAATAAAGAATTTAATTAAATACCAAATATATGTATGTATTTTGAGCTGACATCAAAAAACCGGCCAAGTGCGAGTCAGACTCGCGCACGAAGGGTTCCTTACCATTATTTATAGAAACTCTGTTTCTTTACTACCGTAGGTACACACGGCGTCACCTGAAGCTATACATTTCCAGTATAACATGGCCATACTTTGAGTAGATTTCATGTACAATGAGAGATCCGCGTTAACTTAATTAAATGAATAAACTTAATTTTTAAATGAAAGTTTGTAATAAAATTGTTTAATAAATAAATAATAATAATAACTGGTTATGCATAGCTTCATTGTTCATCATGCGTACACCGTCCGACTAGGGATTCCTAAATCAAAAGGACGTACAACTATGTTATCTGGCAACGCATTGCGATGACGTCATTATCGATTTACGTTTAGCAGGCTTTGAAAAATAACCAGCAGTAGGCATAGGTCAAGTTACTTTAAATTTGTGTATAAGTTACTAAAACGTCTGATAGCATTGACCTGCATATTTAATCTTTCCTTTTTAGGGTTCCGGACCCAAAGGGTCAAACGGGACCCTACTACTGTGAGACTTCGCTGTCCGTCCGTCTGTCACCCAGGCTATATCTCATGAACCGTGATAGTTAGCCAGTTGAAATTTCTACAGATTATGTATTTCTGTTGCTAGCGGCAACAGAAATACATAATCTGTAGAAATTAACAACAAATACCAAACAACAGAATATAATAAATATATAAAGGGGTTCCCATACAAAAAAGGGATTTCTGTGCTCGTTTTTATAAATAATGGTACGGAACCCTTCGAGCGCGAGTCCGACTCGCACATAACCCGTGTTTTTTTTTTTGGTAAGTGCCTAACCTGATGTCAGAATTTTTATGCAACTCATGAGCCTTTGACTTGGCTTTACATGCCGTCGAAATATATCTCTCAGGCATGCTGGTTTCCTCGCGATGGATAACTAACGAAAACTTTTTTTTTTTGTTAATCTGCCTATTCCTACGCACTAAGTTATTCCGTTTATGAAGATAAGTTAAGAGCTCAACTATTTAACTTTACAGAAAGCAACATGATTATGTGCAATCAACCGGGTTTAAGCCCGATTAGGTACTGAGTTTAATAAACCCGTTTAAAGCCCATCACAACACGGATAAGACGTCTTAAATTGCCACACAATTATTGATATTGTTCAGCTCCTCCCAAAACTTAAACATTGAACAAGAAAACCCGGGAAAACTTTCAAACTAAGAACATGTGACTCGAATCTGCGAAATTCAAAATCGAAAGTAGAAAAAAAAATTCATCTCATTTAAAACGGGACCAAGAAGGTTTCTACGCAGAAGTGCACCCTATGCAGTGGCGTGCATACATTTACGCTTTAAAAACATGGATTATCAATCAATATGACTGAAATTACTTAATAATTATTAGGCTAATAAATAAATTTTACGTACCTCGTAATAATATTCACAGCAGTTAACCAACATTGCACTTTTAATAACACTAAAAAGGTTTTTACCACCTGTGACGTCTGTTAAGCGATTAGTTCTACTGGGGCTGCATAGATGGCGCTGTTGTACTTAGAGAAGCACACTGCCCTATTTGAAACCAATGTCATTGATTAGCGGCAATATTTGAAATCGATTGGATTTTTGGGTTTTATTGGTATTTGAAGGTGATTTTGGAAGTTCTTAATAGCAGCCACGTAGTCTGGAATTGTGCCCGGTTGATGACACTAGGCTCGGCCCCTATTACATAAGACTTAAACATAACTGGCGAAATGTGGGTGTACTATTAGCTACACGTCTGCATAACCTTCGGGAATTACAGGTGTGATGTTATGTAATGTGTTCAATATAATAGCGTTTTCTTCATCGTGTCGCTGACAAGTTTTTTTTTTTCATTATTTGTGGCCCTAGCTTCGCCACTTCCACAGCATCGTCGGTTTCAGCAAAGAGGTTACTTTGGCTGCATGTTTTGGGGCTCAAAGGGCTGTGTATGAGGTGGAACATGGTTGGCGACTTAAACACACACACAACCTGGAATTTCGTTACACAGGGTGTAACCGAAAGGGTATATACATACTTAAGGGTGTGCTACAGACCATCAAACTGAACATGTTTCTCAACAAACAAACATCGTAATAACGAAAAAAATATCAGCTGCCCCATACATTTGGGTCGAATAAGTATTGAAATTTTGTATGGGGCAGCAGATAATTTTTTCGTTATTAAAAAAGTTTTCTTATTCATATCGTAAGTGAGATTGCACCATCATTAAGTGGTATATATAATAGTAGTTGTTGGTAAAAAGAAAAGCTTCTATATTTTTAAATATTTTCACAAAATTATATTTTAAAAAAACATTTAAAAATATAAAAAATAGTAGCCCACCGGCATCAGAAACAGGGTCCGGACTACCGGTGGTCAGGGCTCTTGAGAGAGGAACCTCCTGACAATACGTGCCGTGTCCAGAAGTACTGCTTTCTGTATCAAGCCCTTGATCCAGCCGTCAAGCGAAAGACTCCGCTGATGTTGGTCGAAGCTTTTGGCTATTAAGCCATTGGCCGACACGACTATCGGCACAATGACTGCTGTTGTCACGTCCCACATGTCGACAACCTCGCGAGCCAGATCTAGATACTTGAATTGCTTATCTTTCTCTGCTTTCACGAGGTTCTCGTCATGCGGGACCGTTATATCAACAATCATTGTGCGACGCTCCAATCGATCCATCAACACAATGTCAGGCTTATTGGCTACAATAGTCCTGTTTTGTCCTGAGTTTATCCGTGATCATGGAGTTTGCAACAGCGCCGAAATATCGGGAACTCATAACAAATAATAAACATGGTAAATATCCCGTTACAAGTGTTGTTGATAATAGTCCTGTCAGTGACGATAGATCGATCCCAATACAACGTGATATTAGCATTATCGAGGACTGGGTCGGGCGTATACTTATAGTATGGCACTTCTGATTCCACAAGGTTGTATTTCAAAGCAAGTTGCTGGTGGATAATCCTGGCAACAAGGTAGTGTCTATGCAAGTACTCTCCGTTAGCTAGACGAGAACAACCAGAAATAATATGTCTGATGGACTCACCCGGGCGGTGGCATGCCCGACACACGTCCACCGTCCCGTCCTTCATAATATCTTTCCGGTAGTTATTCGTCAGCATAACTTCGACCATTATTGCACAGACAAAACCTTCAGTTTCCCCGAAGAGGTCACCGAAACGCAGCCAGGATACGGACGCTAAGAAGTCTACATCGGGCCCATGTAAGGCCCGGTAAAAGCGTCCGTGAAGCTCCTTGCTCTGCCATACCTCCCTGCGGTCATTAGTGTCTAATACTATAGGCTTGCGCCAGTTCTCGTTAGCCAAGAAGAGCGCGGTAAGGCCCTTGTCTACCGAGACCACATCTCGGTGCATCCCTACGTTGGCTTCTAGGAAGTATTCCCTGAGACTGCATACCTCACGGTTGTGCAGGGTCTTAGCATTTAAGAAGCCACGACCTCCACACTTCCGCGGGATATACAGTCTCATCACCGACAATCGTGGGTGATGCATCCGATTTGCGGTCAGCAGTACGTGGACCTTCCTATCCAGGGCATCAAGTTCTGTCTGAGTCCATTTGAGTATGCCGAAAGAAAACATCAAAATCGGCATGACCCAACCGATAAAGGCGCGCACCTTGTTTCCGCCTGACAGAAGACTGCTAAGCACCTTATTCAGGCGGCCAAAGAAACGTTCCCTCAACGATTGTTTCATGTCAGCATTATTGATGCCTAATGCATCCGACATACCCAAATACTTGTAGGATTCTGTCGAGGACAGGGATCTAAGGTGTACGGAATCCGAGAGTTGAGTTCCCACGGATTCCGTAATCTCCCCTCGCTTCACATGCATGACTGCACATTTGTCCACACCAAATTCCATCCTGATGGCGCTACTGATAGTTTCAGTAGGGTTAGGTTTCTCGTTTTTATAATTTGGTATTTGTTAAAATATTTATTATTCTATTTTATGTGAATTTGTATATTAGTATCTATGTAATTATATACAATTTCGAAATTAATTACATAATTTTAGATATTATTTTGTACCCTATCACAATGTTGTCCTTTTTAACCCAATGGTTGACTGGTAGAGAATGCCTTGTGGAATTAGGTCCGCCTATGTACAGACAGCGTTAGTATGTGCTAACCCCTCCAACAGTCCGGCCGAGTACCTACGCCAGGGGGGTAACTACTTAATGACGCTGTCTGTACCACTATTGTACATGAAATTTAAATAAATAAATAATGTAAAGGGGGTATTATTGTTTTAAGATCACATATTGTAAACCTACATACTTGGTAAATAAATGGATTTGATGCTTTTTTTCCAAGTTTGCACAGTAGTGTAGTACACCACTAACACAATCAAAGAAAATAGTATGAGGAATAGGTAAACACGGCAACACATGCAACTATACATTTCCAGTATAACATGACCTCGCTTTGTATGAGCTGCTCGAACAATGACAGATCAGCGTAATGTAAATGCTCATTCCTTCCCTATAGAAACTAGGAGACCTACACTAAAATATTAAAATAAAACTCAATTGGTATGTTTGTTTGTTTGTATTGCATCAACTGTAACACTTTCAGTTATCATCGATATTGAGCAAAGTTTACCTACATTATTATAACTGCTCGCATTGTGAGACAAAATCGTTTATTTTTACATCTTTTAAAATTAACAAAATAAAATACGAGACCTAAAGAAAAATTACAAACAACGTAGATGCAATCCGCACGCACTAACCTTGGAGCGGAGGGCTCGAATAAATTATCTAACGGTTTTTTTTTCGAATTCAAATAAACGATTCTGTGTCACACGAAAGCATAACAACGCATGCTATGTCATAATGCTCAGACCCCTTCCATGACAATACACACACGACAAAGTGCCGTCATATTTTGTTTTAAGCTTTAAGCACCAATTTTCTTTATAACAAGTCGTTCGAAATAATTAAACGACTAAAATTCTATAAATATCTTACTATGTATAGGTTAAAAATACATGTTATAACATTTTTACAAGTCTATCTTTAGTTTATTGCATGAATCTAATGATCTATTCCAACTTCTGAAAGCAATTGTAGTTTTCGTGAACATATCTCACGTTGGAATAAGCCATTCGACTCGCGAGTATCTATTTTAAAAATAAAGAAAAATTGTAAAAAACTAAATGAAAATGAAAGCGCGGAGGACTTGACTGATGACAAACATAACATATAAACGCATTCTAATGTTAATTATACAAATAAAAAAAGTATAAATACACTCCGGAACATATTTACATACAATGATAATGGATACAATCGTAAAATTACTAATAAAATTAACAAATTCGCTAAAAAAAACAGTTAATCATAATTGCACATCAGATGAACTAAGAAATTCGTAACTAGGAGTATTTCTCTATTGGTTAATTATCCTTATAATTATTTTTCTCTATTTACGTATTATGTATTAAACTTTTGAAATCCACGAAACTTATAAGACGGATTTTCGTTCCTTTTACAATAAAAAGAACTGAAAAGAAATTATAGTACAAGTTTATATAATTGAAGGATTGTAATTTTTTAATATCAATAAGCCATGCGAGAATCAAAAAGGTGTCTACTTCGTAAAAAAAAGCGTGGCTATTCCAAGTTGCGTAGATTAAGAATATACATGCCAGTAAAGTATATAGGTACATAAATGGGTACAATGTAGGTAATTACTAAAATTATACAATATCATAGAAGTAGTTTTATATTTCAGCGAAACTACGCATAGAAGCGTTACTTAATCGTACAATAATTATTACATGAGGGTTATAATTTATATCTCTGGATTCGAAATCAATTTCCAGACTGCTGGGTGCCCAGTTTCTCACAATTTTCAAATAGATATATATAGAAACAATGTGGTAGAAAACTTAGAGAAATATTTTAGGGAAAACTAATACATCATTAAGGGTTACTTACAATTTTCCGAACATTGGGCCTAATTTTATATAATAAAAATTGCATTTCAAGGTTACAAAATCTTTGGGAGTACATACAAGCCTTTGCAGAAATGAATACTAACAATGAAGATAATCGTTCAAAGTCCAGGCATTCAAAATAATGTTTATCATTTATTTCTAGTTAGCACGTTGTATAGAACGCATCATAAATATCATACAATATTGTTGTATCTAAGGCACATAATGTTTAGGCTTTCAATTATTACTCCATATCATATTAATGGTGCTAACAATGAAACAAAAGAATACATGCCGCGACCAATACATAATTTTCAATTTCCCTTCAAACTTGTTGTCCATACAAAATCTTGTATTAGTCACATCCATATAAATTACTGCAAAGCTATCAAATAAATCTACCGTTTCTACTTACACTGTCAAAAAAAAAATACATTTCTCAGCTTACATTCGCTGTTACCATTACCTTTACAATTATAACAAATGCATTTCATACAACATGTTCTTATCTGCCATTTTACATTACATTTTATTTTGTAATTACCGCACCCACTGTGCATTGCCAATCATACAAAAACAACTATTTCAATATAAGACACGTTCTGAATGAACAATTGAATCACAGTCTAGAATTTTCGGCACCAATGAGCTTTAAATTCGTCACCAATATTAATATTGCCTTACCACGTTACAATGTTATCTCTTTCAGATTTTCAATGACGAAACTGTTTCTTTTTTCTGTAACCAACAAGCCTTAATGACATTACTATTACTTTCTAGTGTTTTTTTTTTTTCGTATTCTAATAATGTTTTCTATAGCTAGCAATTGACTAATCCCGCCTTTCTGCCTAGTTCGACTATAGCTGTAAGTCTAATATATTTTTTGTCAAATAGCTATTAATTGTACCAAACTGCACTATATTTATCATTTTACATTTTGCCCAGCCTCTCCCCGATCTGTCTATAGAAAATATATTATCGCGAATCGTTTATATAGGTCACACTACGTTTCAGTACCAAATTCTAGCCTCACTAAAGCCGTTTTTTTGTTTTATAATTACTTTTTTATTTATTGCTTGTAGTTATTGCTACGTTTCCCTACTACACTATTTTTATAGAAATCCAAAAAACAATGTTTATAAAGGCATGAAAATAAAACATGTCGATTGAATGATGATGAAAATTAAGATGTTTCTTGTTTAGCCCGATCAAATAAATTAACATTTTCATGAAAATTTGACGTGGATTTTTTGTCTGAATGTTGTTTTTGTTTTTCCTACTCGAATTATAGTCACTTAATTGTTTTCGCTACGAACTAAATTTTACCACGCTTATTTAAATCTAAATCTATTAAAAATTGTGTATATATATTTGGATTTCATTCATTAAGTGTAATTTGGCCACATTTTTAGTTTCACACCCCTTACTAATAAACGTAAGGGGTTTTTTTTATAATTGTAAATATTTTTTTATTATTTTAAGTAACATTAAATTTACATTGTAACTCTAATGACTAGCTTTCCTCGTATGGCCACTGTTATTGCGAAAAAAAAAAATCATTTCCATGAGTGACAAAACTATATACACACATCAAAAGTGTCTAGGGATCAAGCATTTTTATGCGGATTTCTTGAGATTGAGATGTGGCTTTGTAATAAATTTATGATTTTATAAATTTATATGGATCCTTTTTGGTGCATTTCATAATTTGAATCAGGAACTGTGAATCAAATTCGAGTAAAAGATGAAAATCAGCTGTCAATATTTTCCCTATAAAAACATACAACGCATTGAAGACATTATTAGTGCTACTGTTTCCCTACTACTGATTAAAACCAACGTTATTATGGAGCGGCGACGTCATTTAAGCAGGGAAGAAATGCTCAGAGCCGTGGGAATGATAGAAGCTGGTTCCCGGCAACGTACTGTGGCTTTAGCTCTGAATACAAGTCAGAGTGTTATCAGTCGACTTTGGACACGTTACCGAAGCACTGGTACCGTGGCTGAGCGCCATGGAGGACGGTATCGCTGCACCACACGGAGACAAGACCGATACATTCAAATCTTAACTCGAGGAGCTCCAACAATAACCGCCATGATGTTAGCCGTGAGGCTTCATCACTCTTCAGGGAACTTAATTAGCGACCAAACAGTCAGAAACCGCTTGCATGAAGTGAACCTTCATTCCCGAAGACCGCTACGGGTACCACCTATAGCAATGCACAATCGTAGGATTCGATATCAATGGGCTCTTGAACACAGAAATTGGGCAGAAGAACAATGGCGTTTCGTGTGCTTTTCTGATGAGTCTCGTTTTGGTATGAGACCGGATACAAGACGTATACGACACTGGAGAACCCCTGGACGCCAACAGCGATTAAAATCCTGCCAGGAAGTCCATCCTTATAGGGGTGGAACCATCATGGTATGGGCGGGTATTTGGATCGGCGGAAGAACTGAGTTGATTTGGATCAGAGGCAACCTCAACGCTCAAATTTATGCTGAGACGATTGTATCAGACGTCATCGTTCCTCTACAAGTGCAAATCGGTCCCTTATTTCAGTTAATGCATGATAATGCACGACCGCACACCGCAAGAGTTGTAAGACAGACTCTCGCCGCAGCTAACATCAATGTCCTGCCCTGGCCTGCTCAGTCGCCAGACTTGAACCCGATTGAGCATGCATGGGATATGCTACAGAGAAGAGCTCTGCCGAATATGGAGGGTATCCAGTCGCAAGAAGACCTTTTTTTGTTGTTGCAACGAACATGGGCGGCCATTCCACAGCGTGATTTGGATGAACTCATTTTGAGTATGCCAAACCGATGTTCTTGTGTTGTTAGTGTTCGCGGTAGAAACACGGATTATTAATTGTTTAAGTTACCCAATAAAATTTTAAAGAAAACTGTTATTTCAGTATTTTTTTCGAACTTTAATGTTAGTGGTTCAAATGTCAAAAATCCCTTTATTAGAAAATGGCAAATTTCTTTATTAATGCAAAGGTGACTTGGTTTATCGTTACTGTGACAAACGAAAACACTTTATTTGATGAATCCTTAAAGAAAATTTTAATTAATATCAATCAGGAGAAAAGTTATTGCAAAAATATATGTTGATCCCTAGACACTTTTGATGTGTGTAATTTCTAGTATTTAATTTATAGGATTACAGTACTTTACGTGTGTATTGTGTAACCAAAAATATTTATATATATGAGTATTTTGTGCATTCCAACAGCTTTTCAAATCCAACGAAAAATAGTTATACGTAAACTCTCATTGTGACTGTACTTAAGTAAAGTTGATATCTCAATGTTTAATTTATTAACTTTATCAAAAAAAGATCCTTAAGAAGCATTAAATTAATTATTTATAAATAAAAGGTGTGAAAAATAAACACTCGGCATAGTGACTAGCCACATACTCGTACCACTTGTCTCATCAATTTGGTTACAAAACACACATTTCTTAAGTTAAATAGTCAATGAATCGTTTGTTACAAGGTAGGTATATGAGCGGATGGATTTATCAAAAAGAACACTACAATTTACAAATCCCTATTATTTAAGTTATTTTACGTTTTCTTCATGAAAGGCACCTATAAAATGTCCTTTGACACACGTCGACCTACTCATGATTTATTGTCTCTTTCGATGCCCAGAACTTTTCAAAAAATAAATCGTAAAAATAAGAAAAAGGAAAAAAATCTCGTCTTGTTATAATTGTGTCACTGAGATCAATATTATAGGTCTATTTTTGTGCGAAAATTACGTAAAAAATCTTTTTACATTTTTTTTATTTTCTAAAAATTTTAATGTCATTTCCCGATCGAAAGTACAATAAATCAACTACTCTGTTCGCTACTAATTACAACTAAACTAATTTTTTAAGCAAGGCTCGTCTTTATTAAATATTCGTTCAATAAATAAAAAAAAATACTTTAAACTAACCGACGTCTTACACTTATTTAATTTTTATTTCCATTACAAAACACACAACAACGAAACAAAAAAAACAACTTATAGTATCACACTTTCGTCAATTTAAACTGCTTTGACGCTTTTGGAAGCATTTTTATTCGCTTATCCTGTCTCACAGCTCAGCAAAACAATATTTATAAGCTGCACTTTTTATTTAACATTTTATTTCACTAAATTACTGGAAGGCTTGATCATATCATACTTGTTTTTTTTTTATATTCTATAAAAATATTAGAATATAATATGTTGTTTTTATTTCGTAGCTTTAATATTTTTTACATAATTATCGTTGGAGTATTGTATTTTGTTATCGCCTTAACAAGTAATAAATGAAAACCATGTCGATCACCCGCGTCTGTCAAAACTCGTATTCGATTGCAGATGTGTTTTTTCGCCACGACAAAGTCACATCGCACGGACAGGTGCAGTCGATCGACACAGAGTAAAAATTGTAAAGTCTAAATTTCAACTACAACCTCATCCGTTTTAATTCCTTTTTTTATATTTACACTAATCCCTCGAGATTCAGAGATATTGTTAGAAATTAAACAGTCCGGTGTGAAACGGGTCGCCAGTGAGGGAGGGGCGCGGGTGTCCAGCGGAGCACAGTCGCTGCCGGCGCCGCTGACGCGACCGATGCGACACCCGAGACCGGCGTATCAGAATCAACACTAATTACAGATCCAACATTTTCGACCGATCCGTCGGTTCCAACACTTGCGACACCGACCGACGTAGCGGTTGCGTGGGATCACGGCGAGCGCAAATCGGGCGCTGGTTTGTCGGGAGCGATGTCGTCTGACGCGTCGACGACCGACCCGACCGAGCCGGTCGTGTCCATCGCAGTCGCTTCGGATGTAATCACGCTTGATTGGAAGAAGCGTTCTGTCGAAGAAAAAGCTCTAAATAAATAATCACATCAACTCTAAAACTCAAAGCGAATAATTTTTCATGCTGGATACGGACTAGATACTTGAGATATAAATTATGTATAAAAGATCTTCTTACACAATATGGCTACGTCATAAAATAGCACTCTTGACGGGCACTCTGTAAAAGTACGCATGAAAGTAGAAAAGGCATAATAAATATACAACGCGGTTATGTTTGGGTCTGGGTGGGACATCTTTTTTAAACAGTTACTACTAGAAATACGAAAAAACAAGAAAAATCCAAATTTTTGAAGTAGATTTCAAATGGGACACTCAGCTTGTGATTTTGGTTCCAAATCTCTGATCGAGCACAAAACTAGTCCAGAAGCATCAGTAACGGAATCCTTAATAGGGTAGATTGTAGGGGACAGTGACACACAAACTTTTACCACGAATTCAACACATGATTCTAAACCCACAAACGAAGAAAGCACTAACCACTTTTTAAAAAAAAAAAAGTCATTCTTGACACAAATCTTTACATAGTATAAAACAAAATCGCTTCCCGCTGCCGCACCGCCCGACGTCTATCTGTACACTTACATCTTTTAAACTACGCAACGGATTTTGATGCGGTTTTCACCAACAGACAGAATTATTCAAGAGGTCTGAAAAACGCATCAAAATTTCCACGCGATCAAAGTCGCGGGTAGCAGCTAGTATTATCTAAACAGTAAAAATGTACAAAACTCAAACTCAAAGCATTTATTTCAATTAGACCATTACAGGCACTTTTGAAAGTCAGAACACAAAAAAAAAACGCGAAGCTACAGTCCTAGTCACAAGACATAATAACTTGTGAAAGTACTGTAGTCGCCCATTCCAAAGCGTAGATCTCTATGGAGAAGAATGGGCAAGAAACTCCATGGACACTCTTTTAAATCAAAATATGTTACAAAATCTTGGTTACATCATTCGTGTTCAGAATTACTAGTACGTGAGAACGATGTAGAAATACGGGCAAGTTAAGAGCGTCCAGAGTAAAAGACGAAATCAATAATTCGAAAATAAAGTTTTAAAATAAAATAATTAAAATAAACCGTGGCAGCTAAGAGATGACCAGTCCCCGTTCACGAACATGACGCATGTATCAGCCATCATTCAACTCAACCATATTGAAGGGAACTAAACCGCTTTTGTTCACAATCATATCCTGAATTCATAGTAGTATGCAGGTCGATGGCCCTTTATATTAAAGAATGTGTATAAATATTGGACAATTGTATGCTAAAGAATGTCTAGAAGTTCTACAGTCATCAACACATTGTATACCCACCATCATCCAACAAGACCACATGATCGGGTCCTGGCGGCGCCGTCATTATGTTGAACTCTTCCTCCAGAGTAGGGAATGGTGCGTTCCATCTGAAATCACCGTACTTTTGTTAATATTAATAGTTCATAAGTAGTACTGGTCGAATGAATGGCGATTGAAAATGTGACTGCAAGGTTTGACAAACTGAATAATTTAATTAAAGAATAAAACGTGTAAGACCCTAAACGAAACGATGCTAAATCACTCTGGTTCTGCGCGACATTGTGTTTTCTTTTTTGGTTTGGATCATACCTTTTTTTTTTGGTTTGATGGGAAATCATCAAATGACTTCTCCCGCTCTGGGCGGAGCGGTTGGGAGTGTCAGACTTGACTGACTAAAACCCATCCATGTTCCTTCTTAGCCCTTTGTGTTCCAGGGCCACGGTATCTCTTTCGTACAACCCGCAGCCCTGGCGTTTGGATCATACCTGCACCCGTATTCACAAACGCTCGGATTCGATTTCGATTCGGAAAGTCGTATGTCTATGTCTCTCGCTTTCGTAATGGCAAAACAAGATAGACATACGACTTATCGAATCGAAATCAAATCCGAGCGTTTGTTAATAGGGGGCCTGGGAAACTTCTAGTTCCGGATATATTGGATTGGAGATCACAGTTCAATTTTTCAATATATTTTTTAATTACTGTTAAACTGCTGCTCTGATTTGACCTCATCAGTTTCTGGGCAATATAGTTGAGTACAATAACTGGTAATTCGTAAAAAAACCATTTTCTGATACATAATTCAAAGGTTTATTAATTACCCTTGAAGTAATTAAAATACTTTAGCGGTCTAAAACCGTATCAAAATCTCCATACTTCGCTCCAAAACCCAAATAGGTGATGCTGGCATTACAGCTGCTAGGTAGAAATGGAACTGGGCTGGTCACATCTCGCATCTCGGAGGAGCAATGGGCAAAAATAACCACTCAATGGATACCAAAAAGCAAGAGAAAACAACGCGGCAGGCCCGGAAGGAGATGGCGGGATGAGCTGGACTCGTTCTCAAAGGATTGGATGTAATCGCGCTAGATCGCGAGAAATGGAAGGAGGGAGGAGGCCTTTGCCCTGTAGGGACAATGTAGGCTTATAATAATAATAGCAGTCTAAATTTCAGTCAGATAGGATTTCGCACTTTACAATCTTCTACTGGACATAGGCATCTTCCAAGTTAAAAATGTGGTTGTTTCATTTGGAGTAAGCTGTTCCTAAGCTAGGATCCCACTTTAACATCGCCATCGGTGGTTTTGTTGGCCATCATTAAGTTGGAGTATCGAAGCTGCAGACTACTAATAAGCGTATGATGATGAAAATGAGTTGTCAGAGCCTCTTTTGTCAAAAGCGGGGTGTACTATGTTATGGTGAGGTTGACAGTTTAGGGAAGACTGACCCCCAGTTTTTCGAAGCCATCTCAAATTTTTGCTGCATCTCTTATCAGCTGCTTAAATGTTGTCATTTTGGATAACAAATAACAATGGAAGATTAACTGATAAAGTTGAACAGTCTTCCAGAAACCGGGGGTCAGTTTAATTTCCGAAACACTCCTAATTTAATCCTGATACGGACCTGTTAATCGGTCCCAAGTCCTCTAAAACCCACCTAGGCGCTGCCCTCGCCGAGGCCCGGGGGGCGTACAGCCCCAGCCCGCCGGGGGGCGACACCCCGCCCGCGCCCGCCATCACCGCACCCCCGCCCGCCCCCACGCCTGATACCCCACCACTTAAACCCACACCGCCAAGTGAACTTGCATAGCTAAATACCTGTGGACAAAAGTTTGAAAAGTCAAAATTAGTAATATGGTGATGCACAGTTCGCTTTGAGGATCTGCCCATCTCTTAAAATGACCGGGCCCATAAATCCAGCAAGCGTAGATATAGCTAGAAGAAAGTTCATTAAAATAAGGACACCAAAAAGAAGAATTTCTGGAGTATGTAAAGGGTTATGGGTTTTTAGTGTAACTGCACATGAGTTTCAGCTTTGTCTCTAAGACGGTGACACTCCTGGAAACCTCTGAAATCGAAGATGTACCCAACAATCAAGTGGGCCTCATCATCATCAACAAATCTTAACAAAAAATTAATAAAGCATCTAATTTCCTTACCTGTTGCGGCTGCGAGTGGAAATGATTAAAGTGTGTAATAGGCGGGTGACATTCGGTGCGGTAGGGGTGCGGTGAGCGGCGGCGGGGGGAGGCAGGGGGGGAGCGCACCTCGGGGGAGGGGGGCGAAGCGCCCCCACCGCCCACCACGCTGCCCCCCACCATCTCACTCGCTGCAACAGACGGATCATCGTCAGTGTTATAGCGCCCTGGAAACAGTAAAGGTCCTGGAATTTGTGACGAAGAAGTGAGGAAATCATCAAAACTTCGTAGGTTGGTGGAGATTGGTATTCACTGATTTTGTTTTTATTTGGGAGACAGAAGATCACTGTTGAACTTGAAGTAAATGCAAAACTGTCCATAGCGTTCTTAGAACTGGTATGCAGAACTCTTCTGAGTCAGAAGGGGTGCGTTGTAATCCACTTCAGTATCACAGGTCAAGAGCAGGTTGGAGGATTTCACACGCCTGAAAATGTTTGGTTCGAATACATCCTAAAAGTTTCCTCTTAAAAGACGGTTCCCAAATCGAATATTTTCCTCGGCTAAACTGCTTGGCTTTACCGAATAGTAATACCCGGTTATATGTTTACTAATTATTTGATTCAGCAGACCAAATAGATTAAAACTTTCCTGATAGTATCAAGTCCCAGCTCATAGATTTCAAAAATAAATAAAAAAGGGTTAATTACCTGTGGATCTGATGATGGCGACTGGTCTGGCCATCGGCGGTAGTGGCGGCGGTGGAAGCATGGAGCTGCTGAAGTACGGCGGCTTCGGACTCCTCGATAGACTGTGCACCTGGAAACGAGAGATTTGCTTAATAGGGACCAGTATATAAGGATCCTTGCTGGAAAGAAACTTGATACGATAAGCCGTAGATCAGAATTTCACCAAAGCAAAAACGAGTGCAGCGGAATGACTCGTCTCTTGTGATTGGTCGAATCTTGAACATCTCCTCTTCTCTCCTTTCATGTCCGCTTTAGTGAAAACCGGGCTTTACCTGGGGCCGTACTGGTTGTATTATTCACGATCAAAAAGGAAGCTTGTGATGACTGATGAAGTTTCAAAGCTTTAAGATAATATTACAGTAAGTAACACTGCAAAATCATTGTTGACCCTTTAAAGACTATCTCCATGTTTTTCAAAGAGAATCTAGGTCACTGTTAAGGAGGTGTCTGACGAGATGACGAGTTATAGAGAAGAATGGAAGAAGAAGACATGCTGCACCGACCCTAAATGAATTGGGATAAGGACAAGAAAATGATGATGATTCAATTCTAGGTCACTGTGAAGGATCTTCTCCCAGTTTTTGGACATTGTAACCGGGTTATAAGGTGACGCAGTAAAAGGTGATGTTACCTGCAACTGTTGCACATCAGATGGGTCCTGGCAGACGAAGGTAACGAAGTCTCCGAGCGAGTCCTGCGGTGCTCCATCGTACTTGCCGCCTGCGTGCTGGCTTGACAGCGCTTCTGATGCTGAAATAACCAATAGAATTATGTTGAAAGAAATTCTATGACACTTATGATGTATCCGGGTATGATACGAAAAACAAAATAATTGTAGGATTTACGAGATTTTTTTTGAGAGCTTCCTTTATCTGGTGTCAGTTTTTATACAGCCCATGGGCCTCTGACTTGGCTTTACATGCGTATACTTGGCATGCTCGTTTCCTCACGATGTTTTCCTTCACCGTAACAAGTGAGAATTATACAATAAGCACATGAATCCGATAAGTCAGAAGTGCTTCTTGGGTTCAAACTTGAGGCCTATGATTTGGCAGTTAGTTTTTTTGCGATGAAAACATATGACTTGATTTTAATTAAGCAGATGTCAGATAAGGGCGTCATAATAGTTTTATAGAAGCCTGGTCTGCCTATCATCCAACCTTATTTCGGAAACCTGACGCATAAGAAGATTTTGTCCCTTTGTATTTCGTATCCTATATTGTAGTGATTCCAGCTATTGATTGATACAGGTTTATGGCTGCTATTTTGTAATACGGAGGAAAGTTAGGCAAGCCAAAATATTCAAATGCCTTTTGTAACTTTGAAGAAATCTTATTTCAGTGTTGAGATAAGATAGTGTTCTAAAGTGCTCTTCGAACTTTCATTTCCCGCCACCACAACAGATGGCGCTACAAACTCAAATCCAAGTTTCTGTAGGATGCGTGCCAGTGGGCGGCTAAGCTCTGCGGGTTAACTCCATATCACCGCCAACAGATGGCGCTGTAACCAACTTACTTGTTGGATGCGTTTCGGTGGGCGGCGCTGCGTGCTGGTAGAAGATGGTGTTGGAAGGTACCAGCGGCGACTGCGCCGACAAGCCGGCTGAGCTGTGCGGGATGCCTGCTGGCAAGAGAAGAAGGTGAAATTACATGTTTAGTTGATGCTCTGAAAGAAACTTGTGACAGAGCTGGTGACGAGGAAGACTCTTAATTAAGAAGAATCCAATTTTTGACAGTTTTTGTAAAAGAAGATTGAGAGCAAAGAGTACATAATTCCTTTTAATATACAAAACCCTTATCTTACAATGAAGTATTCACTTATTAATTCAAAATTAACAAGAAAAAACAGAGGGCTGATACACTTTGGATTCTTAAGAATTATTTAGGATAAGGCTCTGTATGGTGTCGGACGTAAAGAATAGCACCATCCCATATCTTCCCGTGGGTGTCGTAAGAGGCGACTAAGGGACTTGCCAGAGAATGGGCAGCAGCGTTCTCTGTGCTTTTGTAACAACCGCACTGCGATCGCAAACCCGCCTGCCAAGCGTAGCGATTATGGCAAAATCCCCCAA
Organism: Cerastis rubricosa; assembly: GCA_949152445.1. NCBI lineage: Eukaryota > Metazoa > Arthropoda > Insecta > Lepidoptera > Noctuidae > Cerastis > Cerastis rubricosa. Next base: position 14,030,105 of record OX424549.1, read on the forward strand.
AATGTCGTGTGTGGCGACACTTGGTGGAGGCCTATGTCCAGCAGTGGACGTGTTTTGGGCTGAAATGATGATGATGATGATGATTCAGGATTATACACGATTATACCTACAGAATCTCTTAAAATTCAACCCCAAGATTTCTAGAGAATAATATTTTTTGTTAACCAGCCATTCAAAGAACATAATCGAGTTTCTATAAACAGTCTCACAGTTCTCACACATAGTGATCTTTATTCAAATATTCAGAATATAAATGAAACTTTAAATTACTTTTCTCAAAATCCTACATCGTCATCATCTGCCTAGCCTTTTCCCAAACTATGTTCGGGTTGGCTTCCAGTCTAACCGGATGCAGCTGAGTATCAGTATTTTACATGAAGCGACTGCCTATCTGACCTCCACAACCCAGTAACTGGGTAATATGATACCCCTTGGTAAAACTGGATGTCAGACTTTCGGCTTCTGACTACTCGTAACGACTGTTAAAGATCTACAAGTGACAGCTGGGATCAACGGCTTAACGTGCTTTCCGAGGCACGGAGCAAAACTCGGTATGTAATTATGGTCACCCATCAACGGGCCAACCTCGGCAAAGCATGGCTTAAACTTAAAGATCGACCCGTGCGGCTGTTATTATTTAACCACGAGCTCCTCCTAATCCTCAAAATCTTACATTTCAAGTTAAAAATATAAAAAACACAAATAGCACGTGCACCGCCCAGTCACCGCGCCGCAACACAATACATGTGCCATACGAACGCACACTATTTTAGTCGCGAGCGCACGTGCTACGAATACTTCACCAGCATCGGGTGTGATTGACATACGTTTTTGTCGCGTTTTTTTAATGTTGACTCGATTGTTATAATGAGTCATTATATTCTTAATCATTTACTTATTTTTGTTTTGTGAATGGCATCTCGCAGATCAACCTAGGAGGTTGTGGTCTGCTTAAACGGACTATCCTGTGGGTGCCGTGAGTGGAAGGCCTCCAGCCAGGGGCACCCCTTGTGGGGTAAGAGCCTCGAATTAGGGCGTAGGTCGGGGAGGACAGCAAAGGGACAGGCTGGATCGGAATGAGATCATTTTTTAGGAACGTGATGTTAAAACTACAGGCTCAGCTTCGCGGGCTTGCTGACTCTTGCTGGAGCCAGCTTGCGATGACCCAAGGAGTGAGATGTCGCGACGGACCTAAGAAGGAATGACGGCGGTTTGCTTCTGTATTTTTAAAGAGCGTTAGTTTTACTTTATTTAAAGTATCACACTTATACTAAATAGGCTAGCGTTTGGCTGCTACTCTCCTCCTCGGGAGGAGCACGCTTGCCTAGAAGAAACCGATTCCGTCGAACTTTGAAGAGATTACGATAATTATGATTGGGAAACAGAGAAGCCGACAGTCAAAAAAGTGTCGATTTTTCTTAGAGGAGTGATCAAACAATGGATTTCATGGATTTTAAGGAGCACGAGGAACAGAGTGTAAAGTTCCTCGATACTACTTAGAAAAGGGAGGATCCTCCGACCAGTCAGGTGTTGTGTCTGGTGGGCAACTGCCCGACAGTTGTTGTCGGGTTTCTCTATATAGTCTTAAGTAGATGTAAACTTTGTTTGCGAGATGTAGGTTGTGTTTTGTAGTAAGTTGCTTTTTGTAGGTCGCTCGCTACAGATTGATGAGATCTGCCAATTTGGTCACAATCCTAAACACCGTGATTCTTACTAGTAGTACTACTACTTCTACTTACTTCAAAACCCATAATCATACCGATACATATTTTTTAGCGGCCATGCAAAAAAAAATATTTTTTTTGACTGCATGCATCGCATCTAATCATTGCTGCCGGTAAAACATAATGAACTCACTATAGCACTGCCCCACAAGCATAGCAGATGGAGTGGCTCTCTCAGCAGGAGGCTCGAAGGCAGGAGGAGCTGGGCTATTGTAGCCGCAGTAGTACCCAGACTCCAGCTTTATACCGCCGCCAGAACCACTCGGTGACTCCGACCCAGTCTCCTGGAGGATTGAAGCTAGAAATAAAAGAAAAGGAACCTTAATGATGTAGTTTTATTGTTTATTTTTTCTGCTATGCTACGGATAAGTATGGTTAGCTGATCTTACAAATACATGAGAGAAGCATTTATGAAATATACGTAGGCGAAGTGGTCATGACTTTGGTGATATTAAACTGATACTTTTTCAAACAAATATGTGTCAACAATGTCGACTATATGTGTCTTCATAGTGGCTTCTTATTTTAAAAGGCACTAATGGTAAGAAAGAAAAACGCAACCTAACGTAAGCGATCCGTATTGCAAATACTCGTCCGCTGCCCTCATCTATTCGGAAAACCGACTGAGCAACCATACGTTTGGGTTTACGCTTTTATTGGGACGCGGCCTTTGCTCACACTTGAATCTGCCAAAATCAGTGCTGAAGATTATTGTAAGTTTCATCGCCGCGCCGTATCTAACACAAACACTCGTATCTATTAATAAGCGAAAGTGATTACTTGAGTAAAAGTCATTATTTAAGGTACCTACGGTTTTTATTCTGTCTTCTCGTTTTAGTCTGTCGAGTCTATTCAAAATTAGAAGCGACTTCCATATTATAAACACACGCAGTAAACAAACGAAATTGTAATACTCAATTTCAGATCAACTGTAACTAGCAAGTCATCTAAACTAATATTATAAGGAGGAAAGATTTGATTGTTTGTTTGTTTGTTTGCATTGAATAGGCTCCGAAACTACTGGTCCGAGTTGAAAAATTCTTTCAGCGTGATATAGCCCATTTATCGAGGAAGGTTATAGGCTATATATCATCACGCTACGACCAATAGGAGTGGAGCAGCAATGAAAAATGTTGCGAAAACGGGGAAAATGTGACGCAAACGAAGTTGCGCCGGACAGCTGGTTTCTTATAAACAGTATGTACGTTTTTATAATAAGTTGTCGAAGTCAGTTACAGAACTAACCGATGGAAAGTTTAAAAATTATATCAAACGTGTCCTAATCAAAAAAAGCATATTACAAAATTAAAAACTACGTCGAAGATAGAGAAGTCTGGCCAAAGACCCTTCGCGCATGCGGCTTCCCTGGTAGCTCATAAACGGCACAAATGGGTGTCTCTAACTATTCTCAATCTTATTTTAATTTTTTTTTTTTTCATTCTTTTAAATCACATGTTTTACAATAGTTTTTAAATCATTACACCTTTTGTTTAGAATAGTTACAGCACGGATGACATCATTTGTGTCACTTGTTTAATTTAGTCTTTTTATAATATTTTCTTTTATTTTTTGTTGTTGTATACTCTTTTTTTATTTACTGATTGTTTGTGAACGTGTGGACATTGTAGGCCTTATAGATTACTACCGTTTTGAAGTAAGCAACGACTTGATGTCGGACCTACGATGTCCTCCCATACTTAAATTCTAACTCTGTAACATAAAAATATTATAAAACCAAATGATTTTAAAAGAGTAACCATGGAGTTTCTTGCCGGTTCTTCTCCATAGAAAACGACCAACCCGAACCGAGCACCTTTTTGTCGACGTTTTATAAATGCCCATGTAGGCCTATGTGAAATAAAAATAATTTGATTCGATTTGAAGTTTAGTATTTGCATGAAGTTAGAACTGTCAACATGTAAAAATTCTTTGCTTTGCTTTCCTTGACAGTTCTTACTTCGGTTAAATTCTAGTCTATTGCATAAATATGTTTGCATAGGTTTACGAGTTACGGCATTTCATACAAACTTTCAAGTCCTTATTTTCCGAAACGACAGAACCGATTTTAATGAAACTTTATACGCATAAGCAAGATACATAGGTATAAAAAGTTACTAGAACATAGCTAAATTAGACCGATTTATCATCTAAAGAAACAAATTTTCATACTTTTTTTTAACATTTTTAAATGTTTTTTTAGTAACGTTTTATACCTGCATATGTATCCTGCTTTTGCATATAAAGTTTCATTAAAATCGGTTCAGTAATTTCGGAAAATAATTACTTGAAAATTTGTCTGAAATGTCGTAAGGCGTAAACGCTCCTATACTCAAATAATTACTTTTACTTGACAACAGATACTGGTGTAAGAACTTACCTATTTTTATTTTTTTCTTAGTAACCTGTCAACTTTTCTAGAACATTTAATGAATGAATGAATAAACTGACTTAAAAAGCATACCTTTGGACAGCTTCCACAGCTCCTTGGATGAGAAGACACCGGTCGCTAGAATAATATCGTTGCATATTACACCGTTGTATGGATTGTGACTATAGCCTGAAATCACCCATTTCAGACGTTATAACTTAATGACACTATCATAATTAAAAAGAAACGGGTATTGACACTATCAAAGATAACACTATCAATTACACTGGAAACGGGAAATTTACCATTTGTACTATTTGTTTTGAGTTTCCGATATTTATTTTACTATCAAAGATCTTTCATAAATCCATAACGAAAAGGTGTTCGGGTATTGCCCAGTACAAAAAAAAAATGGGAAGAACACTTATTGCATATCATTAAACGTAATAATATCATACTCGGCGTATAATGTTCCCAATGCTGGGACAGGCCTCTCTACGAGAGGGAGAGGGCTGTAATACCTCACTCGGGCCCAGTGCGAGTTTGGAAGATGTCACACGTCTCGTCAGTGTTTTTAAAATAAATTGCATAAATAGTAAGATGGTTCCTTGCCAGAGTCGAAACCCGCGACCTACAATTCTTAAGTCAGAGCCGGTCATATCTACAAGACTTAAAACCAAAATTGACGCTACCTTAAGTTATACAACATTCTTATACTCTGAATCACTGAACTAAGGTCACTTATGGGTACTTTATACGTAGGTGTGACGTGTTACTAAAATTGTATTTAATGATAGTTTATATTCTTAGATATTATTATATTTTTATGTATGATGCACGTATAGCATATTCATATGGACTTCCATGATGTCATCAACAGGTCACAGATTCATCGAACCCGTGGCTTCTACTGAGAAATTCCTCGTACAGTCGTAGAGGAAATACAAGGTGTTGTTTTGCATCCTCGTCAAAATTCAGGAGGTTGTCTCAAAAGACACAAATAATCAATTTAAATTACGGTACCTAACTAGTTAATTATTAATAAACGATGATTTTTTTGGTTGTTTAAGTTTGTCTGTATTTCAGAATAACCCCTTTAACGTGGTTTAGGGAATAGAAAATTATCGAATAAACGTTTGAGATTGTTTGTACGTGTAAAAGCGCGGTTATAGGGCGAGAATCAGACGGGTCACGTTTAAAACATGTGTGGTTCACTCTTACCAATTTCCGTAAATAAGACAAAAATACCTACCCATTTTATCGTTGATTCGGGTCGAGAATCATTAGCATAGTTACCTCCTTGAATTTGACGAGGATGCAAGACAACACCTTGTAATTTATCTTTGCAGAACTGTATAAAACAAGAGCTTTATATCAGGTATGCCTGCAGTCACCGAAAGATAGGACATTTTTGACATAACATCTTTTTGGCTAAAATCTTCATGTTCAACTTATAATACTTTAACATCTAGAAATCCATTACACCACTGTCTACAGAGTGTAACATAATAAATACACATCCGCTTGTGTGGTGAGTTAGACCATGATACTGAACAGCTTTTTCTCGAGGACTTTTAGAAATACATTACTGTTTTTGTGTGACCAGACATGTCGATCAGCGAATCGCGCTAATTCCTATGGGAACTCTCATTATTTTTTTGCGAATTACTAAATCTCGTAGAAAAACGTTGTTCAGATTCATGGTCCGAGATACAACACTCTATAGATTGTGTTTTGTTTTTGTTGCACCTTGCAATTATTTCAAGGTATATTAAAATACGACAAGCAATTGACAGCCACATATTTAACACCAAGAAATCTAGACAATAGTGAAATAGACTTCAATACTTAAAATTAAGCGCCTGTGTTTTAATTACAGGTTTTTTTTATCTTATAAGTAACAAATAAAGCCACGACATCAAACATCTGTACAGTATAGAAAACATCCAACGATATAATACTTAACTACGACAGAGTTAATTTTCTAAAACCATATTAAAGGAAACAACGAATTAAAATATCTTCAAAATATACCCAATAATCGAATAAAGATAAATATGTTATTACTAATAAAAAACTTGGACACACATTATGATTAAGAAAGAGAACACTAACGCTGTTTCCCATAATATGACATTAGAAAATTAACTGATCAGTTGCAGCAATACTAAATATGTACCAACTGTTATCTTAGTAGAATATTAAAGACTTCATCATCCATCAAACACAATTGATTATGATAAAGTTATAGATTTTATACTGACGTTATAAATAGTAAGAATCCATATTCAAAAGTACAAATAGGTAGTTGATGCAACGTTGTAAATTGAAAACATCAAATCGAAGCCTTTCATAACGAATTTTTTCAATAAATAAATAACGAAAATAATAAATAACAATTCCGAATGACGAGAAACTCCGAGAAAGATGAGCAAATTAAGTATCTTGACTTGGCTCGCGATTTTGTCCACATGTGGGATGTGGACTCAGCGATCATTGTGCCGATAGTCGTATCAGCCAATGGCCTAATTGCCAAGAGCCCCGACCAATTGTTGTGGCGCTTGTTAGGCAAGTGGATCAAGGGCTTTATTCAAAAAGCGGTACTCCTGGAAACGGTTCGTATTGTTAGGAGGTTCCTTTCTCTGGAGCCGGTAGCTTGGACCCTGTTCCCGATAACGGTAGGCTACTATTTTAAATTTTAAATGTTTTTTTTTTATATTATTTTATACAGAAATATTTAAAATTGAAAATGCTATGTACAGAAATAAATAAATGAGAAAGTAATACTGTTAAATTAGATTTAAAAATAGAATCAAATAATACGTATAGAAAGGCATCGAGCAATATTAAGATAAAAAAAGAGTGAAAGAGAAGGAACACCGACTACATACAAATAATTTTCAAATAAAAACCAAAAAAGGAGCAAACATTACTCTGGCAATCCCAAAATGTGATTTTAATTAAAAATTTTGATACCAATAGAAGCATGAAAAGTGTAAGTGCAAGCCAATTTGATGCAGGATTAAGAATTTTGCTTTGAAAATGCATAAAATAAAATAAAAATTTGTAGGACAAATACTTTTGTGCAAACCAATCACATTTATGTTCCTTCTACAGTGTGGCAATCAACGATTTTTTACTTACTTTACGCTACTTTTGATACCAAAGGACATAGGTACTAATATTATAAAGTAAAATCTCATTTTTGTCATCGCATCCGCCGCCCGACCTACCCGAGCTGGGCATTGCTTATGCTAATTTCCACGCTCTTGTGGCAGTCACATCCGACATCATCATTGGAGCCTTCGTGTGGCTTCTCAGTTTATGGTTTGCCCACTATTTTCCTCTCTTAAAAAAATATTGTGAAACGACTTTTTGGTGGGTGGTGAAAATCGAAACCAACTCCGCCATTTTGTTTTGTCAATACGATATCAAAAAGCAATTTAGTAAAATGTTTACCAACAGGGGCCTTGTGAATATCATTAGAGCGCCAAAACATCCTTGAATAATTGCAGTTTTTTTTTAATACACATACATACATTAAGCTCACGGTTTTTTTCCCATACGGGTGGGCAGAAACGACTTGACGCCTGCTACGATCCTTACATACTCCTTTGGCCTCGTCCACGTTCATACAACTGATCATACTCGCACGCTGGTTGCGAGTACTACGCACCTGACCTTTCTGAAGAACCTCACCAATAGGGTCAGTGTATCTCCTTCTAGGGCGTCCCCTCCCGACGACATTGCCAAACACATCTGCCTTGTAAATAAACTTTTGTTAGTCGCCTTCCACTAATCCCGTCCACTCTTTTTTAGGGTTCCGTACCCAAAGGGTCAAACGGGACCCTATTAACTAACACTTCGCTGTCCGTCCTTCCGTCCGTCTGTCACCAGGTTGTATCTCATGAACTGTGATGGTTGGCCAGTTGAAATTTCTACAGAACAAATACTTTCATATTTTCAGAAACAATCCAATTGTTTGCCACAACCGCAGAAGCAACGGCACAACAACACACGTGACACAAGACGTACAGTACTCTTGCACGAGTTACCTTTGCTCTTAGCCTCGTGTTCATTCTCTTTGTCCCTAGGAGTCTGAGGCGAAAGCGAACCGCTAAGAATATCTGAAATCACACCAACTTCATTGTACAATGGTTAGGAACCGATGATGTCTGAATATTACAAACGTCAGAAAGAGATAGTGATACAGGAATTAGAAACACAAACGATACTACCAATAATACTTGAAACGGGATAATTACCATGTTTACTATTTGTTTTGAGTGCTTGCATGGTAAATATCCCGTTTTCAGTGTCAGTTATAGTTTAGTGACCATTTCAGTTTAAAAACTTAGAAACGATACTTTACAAAGCCGAACACTTGAAACGGGATATTTACCATACGTTTACTATTTGTTTTGAGTTGCACGGTAAATATCCCGATTCCAGTGTCATTGATAGTTTAGTGACCATGTCAGTTAAAAAACGTAGAAACGATACTCTACAAAGCCGGACTACTTAAGAAATCGTACCCATAATTTCGTGATGATATTTTTGAGTAAACTGTTTGGATCGAGAACAGTTGGCCTACCATGACGTCTTAAAACATTATTGTTTTACTCCTTTTCCAGTTTGGGAAAGAGATGGCGCTAGACATCCTATATCGCTCCGTCTCTTTCCCACACTGGAATAGAGTAAAACAATACTGCTTTAAGACGTCATGGTAGGCCAGCAGTTCTCGTAAAGAGGAAGCTAGGGGCGTTAATCCCATACAAACGTATTTCTACTATTTCCTCCCTGGAATAAAACAAATAAAAACAGAGGATATTTTTTTACAATATACTTTTTGTTCTAGTGGTCACAAGAGCCACTGCTAAGGATAAGCTCCTGGGGGCAACTCCCAGATTGGGTCAAGTGTCATTGGGTTTTTCCACTAGAATTTCTCCATAGCAGCTATATATCAGCTTTATAGATTATATTTATTTTCAGTAGTAATAAATTTAGGGGATAAAAGATACGTCAAACGTTTGTATGGGCTAAACGTCACAGGCGTTTCGTCTTGATGGAGCATTTCGACTTAACGGAGCACTGCGAAATCTAAATAATCAGCATTATTTAATTTAATGTACAAGCTGTGACACTCTGAATAGAACGATTATCAAGTTCATTCAACACAACACAACTGTAGCTGTGCCTGAGAGGCAGTTTAGGTTTTTCATAACCTTGGTTATACGAAAAGTGCTCTTAAAAATGTAGCAGTACTTTAAAGCAATAACAATGCAATGCATATCCGCATTATCTACTGAAGCAGTCTCACTAGATAATGTTTTTCCGCAGTTCCGTAGTTTACTACAGAAGTTAGATTACGAGTAGTAATATTTTTAAATCTTAGTCTCTACTTAGGCTTAATATACTATGCTATAGTCAAATCTTTTTAACTTGGCAAAACAATTGAATGTGAACTTGTACCAAAAATCTCGCAATTGTAAACGATCTTAATCGATAACCGTACTGTCGCTAAATCTAATCTAATACTTGTACTAATCTATAACAATATTATAAAGCTGAAGAGTTTGTTTGTTTGTTTGGTCGCTTGAACGCAGTGATCTCAGGAACTATGGTCTGATTTGAAAATTTCTTTCAGTGTTAGATAGCCCATTTATCGAGGAAGGCTATATATCATCACGCTACGACCAATAGGGGCGCAGCCGCAATGAAAACCGTTGCGAAAATGGGGAAAATGTGACGCAGATGAAGTTGCGCGGGACAGCTAGCATCATATATCACGCGTATACAGGATCTGTGTATTTTTTGGTACAATTTCACATACAATTGTCTTGTCAGCTTGAAACGATTCTCATAATTATGAAGTCAGTCAAATGAAAAGCACTAGAAACGGGATATTTACCATGTCACGTATTTAAAACAAACATGGTGAATATCCGGTTTCTAGTGTTATTGATAGTGTTAGTGACCATGGCAGTTTAAAAACTGATTCTAATATAGTGATAAAATAAAGTCGAATACTAGGTCTAAGTTAAACTAATATCTAAAATTCTAAAGAAGGAAGAAGTAACCACGCAATCTAATAAAATAATCTGTGACGAAATAATCACGTTAACCGAAACCGTATGAAATAAAAAAAATAGTGCGTGGAGTCCATGCGCGCGCAAGAAGTGAAACTTCGTAATGTGGAAATGAGTGCTTTCATACCCCCTCCATGGTAGCGTTAAACGTTTAACGCAACCTTGTTGGAAGTCGCTTAAGAAGTGTCACTTCAAAATAGGTACATGCATCTACACCTACTAAGTACTTATTTGCAACTTATAATAATAACGAAGTGGGATGGCTGTTGGTGACATTTATAAACCGAATTATTCAAATTCTTAAAACCCTTTAAGTCAATTCCTTTTATGACTATTTGGTTAGGGATCTTTAATACATCCATATTGTTTGCACACCAAAGCTCTCGGTAACCTCCCTAGAAAGCCATCGAATGCAGTCGCTGTGGTGATATCGGCTAGATGGCATCATCGTCATCGTTTTAATTTGTGACAGGGAATGATAACCCTCATTACTGCAAAACTCCTTATTTAATTTAATATCTAGATCTATTTTATCATAGAAATTATTTACAGTGTCTTCATTGCACACCGCACTCGAAATCACAAGTTTATGACGATCTAATAGTATCCATTTCATTCGTTAGAAAATGGATTACCTAAATCCCAATCTACGGCGAAATCGATGTTGTCCAATTGCTGGCTATTACTTCACCATTTAGTTTAGCAACCGTAATTACAAAGGGAGAGGCCCAGCAGTGGACAAACTACACGTCTCTGGACACGATTACAATTGATGCGGTTTGCGACGCGACATACGTCAAGACACGCTCGTATGGCACTTTTGCCCCCGCGTGAGTATCATCGCAGCGCAAGCCGTATCGCGGTGAGTCGTAACATGCTCTAAGCAAAATCTTTAATTTCATTTTTGTGCACTCACTGTCGGAACACGCATTTAGGTTATCGCCAAACGGTAATTCGGGTATTTGGCTTAATTACCAAGTTTTAGGCCTGGACTCCACTAACGCATACACGAAGAGAGCGGAGAGGAAGCGTCGACAAATCACAGGAGAGACGAGATACAGACTTTAACCAATGTGATTGGTCGCTTTCCGCAAGTGTCCTCTCCACTCCACTATCATCATCTATCGTATCATCTTTAGTGAAGTCCAGGCTTTAAAGCGAATTACAATTTTTGGATTCGTTAAATCTTGCGAAGTAAGGAATTGCAAGGATGTTATCAACACCCATCCCAAACAAAAACCTAAGAAGCAAGACAACAAATAAGAACTGAGCGAGAGACCTGGCAGACCGTCGCTCCCATTACCATAGCTGTTTATAAAGTTCGCGAGGTACAGGTCCAGCTCTCTGACGGAGACATTGATGTGGTAGGGGTTCACGCAGAGACCTGGCTGCGTGCATTCAGGGTGCTTCTCCAGGCGTTCGCCGTCCGTACTCTCCAGCGGAATCGCTTTGAATAGGATCACCATTACGAGGTCTAGGCGCCATACCTGGAATGTGAAGCGAGGACAGTTAATAAAATATCATAAAAACAAATCCTTTCCAGATTCAAATAGAGTCGAGTGGGTGTAACCCCGACTGCTGAGCATGAGGTCTTAGCTTCGATTCCCGGGTCGGGCAAGTTGATTTTGGGTTTTCCTATAAGGAATTTCACAGTAGCAGCCACGGAGTCTGGATTTGTGCCGGTTGGTGGCAATAGCGCTGTATTACATGGGACTTAAACTTAAGTGGCACATGGTGGGTGTACTATTAGGTACACCTCTGCCTAACCAATCGGGGATTTTAGGCGTGATGTTATGTTAAACCCTCCGTCTAGGGAAAATGGAGGGCTATGTCGGACTCTAACTGACACGAATCCTACTGTTTCTTTTTGTTGTACTTCTAACCTAACCAACCTTGGTCCATTGAACAGCCCGATTTATTTACGATATAAATATGAGACGTGGAACAACCCAATAACAATTTGCCCGACCTGGGAATCGAACCCAGGGCCTCATGTTCAGCAGTCGCGATTGTAACCACTAAATCAACGAGGCAGTCAGCAAGGTGTCCATAAGGAAAACCTCATTCAAAAGCTTGGCATTGAATCTACCTCACACACATAACCTTGACACTGTTATACGAAAAAAAAACAAGTCTCACTTTGTCAGCCTGCCTCAAGCAGTCTATTCTCCTCATCTTGCCCTTCTGGTCCGGGTTGGAGAGCACGCACACCGCCGGCCGCTTGCCCGTGATGCTGAGCACGAAGTCTTCCCGGCAATCCTGCGTTATGTCCTTCCGCAGCTTCCCTAGCAATCGTGACGCCCATTTTTGTTTTACTTCTGCTTTTTCGTTCTGGAATTAGTTAATGAGAGGATTAGTCTGGAGTTCTAGATCTTTCATTTCAACATTTTGTATCCATTCTTTTATAAAGTACACCGATGCAGAAACGTGTACCAAGTATTCAGTACACCATTCTGGACATCCTCACATCGAATTTGCAAACTAGTCAAAAATTTACATATGGAGGGGTGTTCAGAATGGTGTTCTGACAATGAGGTAACCGTTTGTACATCAGTGTTCCTTCTGCTCTGTATAGTGTACCACTCTATCGTATTCTATTAAATTAGGTTTTGATTCGATAAGGCCCGGACTCAAACGACGCAAGAAGAGAGATGTGTTGCCAACCACCAATAGAACTTCATTATTCACACTTCTGGTCTCCGCTTAGCTTAAGTGGAAACGGTTGAACAGAGAGGAGAGGAGATGTCTCATGTTTGTTCAGGCCACGTAGGAAACAGCCCTCGGTGGCGAACAGAAGAGCCGTGAGCGATTTGCGCCAGTCGCTAAACTGGGTGTCAGTAACCTGCACAAACATCACTGGTCCGGTATAGCCAGTATCCATCTCCTCACATATCCGCTTTGGTGGAGTCATAAGCAGAGGTCGGAATTAGGTAGAATTTTTTTTTGTACTTGCATCGAAATGTTGATGTTAATATGGATCTTCCCTTGCGTGTGCGCATTGGAATTTTGGAACTTCGGACATCCGATGTCGGATGGTTTAAATTGTGTAAAAGTAAATAACTTTTTTATTTAAAAAATCACGGGATATTTCTGCTTTCTACAATTAATCGCGGGATTTGAGACATATTCTTTCGCTGTATGAAAACAGTGTAAGTACACAATATGCATTGTGTAGAAATTTTGTAAAATAAAGGGAAGGAGTCCGAACCTAGAGTGGTTGTGTGATGTTTTAGGTGTCTTTTTATCATTTCAGAGTTTGTCTGTGTCATCATCACCATTAGTTGCAAATAACTCAAGAAATTTATTAAAATAGGTGTAATGATGTTATTTCCGAGAGGACGACTTCATAAATGCTTAGCTTTAAATACCAATTGAAAATAGTTATGTTTCGATCATTTTTTATTTTCAAACATTTTTTATTTTTTCATTCTTTAATGGACAGTCGATCAACTGTACACTGTACAAGGTTGTGTTTTAATCGTAAAAGTAAATTTTAAGGTGCAGTAAAACCGGCGCCAATGGGCCGCCGCACCAATTGCGGGCCGGACACCGGACGCCGGACACGATTGGCTGCTACGCTGCGTCTTGCAGGTTCAATTCCCGCATAGAATAAATCTTTGTATCTCCTAGGCAGCTGTTCCGGATCTGGCTATTTTTTTATTGTGAGTTTAAGAGTAAAGTAAAGATGTAAGTGTCACTGCTGTAATTGCTATAAATAATCCAATAGCCACTTACGATCCAAAAGCAGCTTAGAAACATCAAGTCAAAACCATAAAACGAACAAAATTTCAAATACACAAACAGTTTACCTACCCACAAATCCAGATATATTCAGTTTGTCTATCGAAAGAAGTGTGTCCTTGTCGATAGTACGATTACTGCATCGGAACCAATAGCTGTCAGTCCGAAAGATATTGGCTTAGCTGGAGGACGTATGTGAGGACATGAAATGGCAGCCACAGGGAGTCTTATTACCAAGGTATGAGTAGAAGCTGAGGAAAATGAATAAACTTCAAAAATTGGTATTAATATTTACCTGTAATTCATATTTAGTATGTCGCTCCTCCTCGAGACTCATCCGTTTTTCGTGTTTCTTATAATATTTCCGTTTGGCCGCTTGTAAATTGAACCAAGTATACGAAAAGGACTTTACAAATGGCATCAGGGCCTCTATGAACGGATGGAACTCGTCCTGTGAACAAGGAGAACATTCAAAACAGGTATTAACTTGGTAGATTCAATTTTCTTAATTGGCGCCCGCCGTGGGACACCTCTTCCCAGTCTACTAACCCCAAAAACCCCTGTTTACTTTCGGATGTAATAAATTCATCAGTTACGACAACCCAAACTTTGAAATAAACGATTTTCCTCATATCTTTGTTTAAGATACGATTATTTAAGCACTGAATGCTTTTACAAATAAGATTTCCAGGGTTTATACTATCCAGACTTATGACTCTGAGCTTCGTTCACATAAATTTAACTTTTTAAATAAACGAAAACATTAAGAATGTTTTGGCATCTATAAATAAACTGACAAGTTAGTTTTGATATCTATTCGTTGCGTTATATACGACTATTAAGAGAAAGATAAAGATCTTCTGAACGGACATCGAAGAATAGAAGCTGCAAAGCAAAAAATAAATTTACATAAAAGTAGATTTCTAGACATAGCTCTGTAAATCTCAGTTAATTTATTAAGGTAAGTGTTAATGAAGTGATTCTTCCCAGCTGGATACAGATTTCCTCGAAAATGAAGAATTCAAAGACTGAACTCAAACAAATCCTTGAAATTTAAACAATTGTAAACCAAACATTCCATTTATTTTTATAAAAATCGAATTAGCCGTCGATTAACATTTCTTTATCAACCTAAATATTTATTTCAAGAAAAGTATTATTTTCTAAAAACTGCTTGATTAAATAAACAGTCTAGATTTTCTTCATATTATTACAAACTCCCTTGGTATTTTTTTGTAGGATGAGAGCTGCTTGTCCCCGAACGTTCTCCCAGCAGACTAATATTATATTTAGGTTGCATTAAGGGAGGAAAACTATCCAGCAAAGATTATCCACCACATAAACGAATCAAAGATAATCTCAATATTGACCACGTGGTTGTCATCAGACTCTCGATTGATAGATACTACAACAATGTCATCACCATAAGTTCCTTCATCAATAAGGATCAATTGATTCTTTCTTACTACCTTGAGTTAAACTTAGAAGATACGCTTATCATTATCATTCAACAAGAAGTCTTCCTCTTTCCTACTTATGTATTAGTCGTCATTTAAGCTTGTGTTTCACACAGTCCATCTATCGTTTATTTGATTTTTCCCTACGCTCATAACCATTGACATTCATACTATCATCTTTCTACCCTTGTCCCATCTTACTTGGGCTCGGCGCAATACGCTTTTTTCTTCTATCACCTCCACCACCTTCTGTCACCTTCACGATATCATTTGCTTCTTTTTCTTCCATATCATTCAACACACAGTCCATCCATCGTTTCATCGGTATTCCTCTGCCTCTCCATCCATCAAAATTTATATCCATCGACATTCAGACCAAGTATCCGAAACATCAAAACAAAGCAATCTTTATTATGACTGATGGCTCTTTCCCCGAAGTAAGATCCTCCACGTACGATGCGAATCATGTCCTAAACCCAAATCGTTTACCATTCTCAAGCGAAACACCTGTCATACATATCAAATCTATCTTTCTTATTATTCAACACCAGCAGGCCTAATTGTGTCATGTACAAACAAAAGAAAAAGAATCTACGTGAGCTACACGCAGAAATTAATATCGTATGCACCGCACATGCGCGAAACAAATACAATATTCTAATGCGTTGAATCATATCGTAATGTATGCAAATATGCTGTGATTTACCGCCTACCCGATTCGGTTGCTTGTATCGAGTTTTCGTTGCTTTTGTGTCACATTTATGAGATTACGTTTATTGATTTTTGTTGATATATTCTTTTCTTGACCACATTCTTTTCTTTCGTGTTCGGAATTTAAATCAATCGAAGGTATTTTGTGACGTTTGAAAGATGTGTGCAGAGATTCAAGATGGGTTTTATATTTTGGTATTCTTTCGTCGTTAAGAAGGAAAATATTTGTGCC
Source organism: Cerastis rubricosa (assembly GCA_949152445.1). NCBI lineage: Eukaryota > Metazoa > Arthropoda > Insecta > Lepidoptera > Noctuidae > Cerastis > Cerastis rubricosa. The sequence continues at coordinate 14,046,427 of OX424549.1, forward strand.
TGTCCTGAATTCACTCATAAAGATTCATAACGTAACGCTGATTATCCTATATATTGGCCCATTCAATTTAACCAGCTTCTTAAGAAAAGACAAGTACAAAATATCAACGGTCTACGATCAAAGTAAAAGATCAAGGGTCAGAGCGATAGTATTTTAGATCGTGACAGGAATAATGAAAGTATTCGGACATCCATATGTTCTAAAAAGTTGCGAAGACACGTGGAATGAATGATAACTAGTATCACTTGTGAAATATCTACAAAGGACCCTTGAAATGCTGATCCATCAGAACTTGAAATACAATGGCTATCAACAATGAAGAACCCAAAAAGATTTAGGTAAAAGTTACAATAGCTGCAATTGGAAAGTTGACAATCTTACAGTCTGGAATGCTCAAAAAATGCTGATAAAGTTGATAAGAACCCACCTAATGAGGCTTCTAGAGATGCTTCTGAAAATCAAAGAGAGAAAGGGCAACTTAGAGGACAAAATAACCACATTACGAAACCCAGAAGCTGACTAGGGCTAATTACTACGCTTTTGCTAGAAATCTAATCTATTAAGATAACACAAGGACATTTAGAACTTCCGTAGAGCGTATGTCAGCAAAAATGCTGTCTAGAAAAATCCAGACAATTAGATTAATTTCTCCTCACTCATCAAGCGTACGTTCAACTGTAATAATGGGTAATACAACTCCATAAAACTGGCAATAGGTCCATTATTACGGTTACTTACGTATCCATATACGTAAGTAACCGTGATAATGAATAACTATAATATTATTAGAGTATTTGACGTCACTGAAACGGGTCCATTGTGAAAACTGTAGCAGACAAGGGTGACGGTCCCATGCCGCCCCATGCTAAGGCATTGTATAGCGTATACACCTATATGCTATTGTGGTATAGCCTAGCCAAATAATATAGCTTTTGGTTGATGGCAGTAAGTAAGTATCTCATATTAGTATTGTCTGGGCTTTGTTGAGGTCGCCCTCCAGTCTACCCGGAAGCATCTGAATACTCCAGTCTTTTACATTATCATCATCTTCCTACCCTTTTCCCATTAAGGGAGGAGAATAATGATGATTCAGACTATCTTTCCGAACACCCCCAAATAGAAATTCAAATAATCAGAAAAAAAGAAAAAACTGGTATTTCCTACAAATGTGCGACTTTTTTTTTTATTACCCATGAAACATTTCCATTGTAATAAACGTTTGTGCGTCGATTTCCTTTTCATCCTGTGTATAAATCTTATATAATATTATTCATTAATAACCTGCTAGGCCAATATATTAACCTTCTCCTCTCGAGACGGTATAATACGGCATCTGTAGATACGGCTAAAAGCGTCTGACAGTAAATATAGAATGAGAATTAGCAATGGTACATAAATAGCTCAGGTAGCTAGCTCATTGCCTGTCAACAGCCAAAACGAGAACTTTAAATGACAATACCGGAAAATTGTAACGTTGGATAGTTTGTTAGCTACAGATTAGACTATAGTTGAGGTGCATGTAACATAACATATCATCACGCCTGTAGTCCCCGAAGGGTTAGGCAGAGGTGGTCATCAAATGACCCTCCCCCCCCCCCCCGCTCTGGGCGGAGCGGGAGGGAGTGTCAGACTTGTACTGACTAAAACTCATCCATGTTCCTTCTTAGCCCTTTGTGTTCCAGGGCCATCTCTTTCGAACAGTCCCGCAGCCCTGGCAGGCATCGGCCCTCTCGGACCCCTTCCATTTTACTGATCTCTCCTTGAAGACGAACGCGCCGTCGACACGGCCTGTCGCCATAAGACGGACGGACGGTGAGCTAGCCCATTACTCACCGTCCAAAGGCCCGCGCCTACGGTGGCCGGAGGCCACTGGGTGGAGCCGACGCTCGGGGCGTCTCCGGCGGAGGCTGGGACGTGAGGTTCTCTCCCTCTCACGTTCCACCACCTCCTTCGCAAGCATGACTGCTTCACAGAAGCAGACGACGGTTTCCCATTCCCTATCACTCCAGACCATGGATTGAACCAGAACCGGACGCAGAGATGTACCTTAGAGTACTATAAGAAGAGCCTATTGCCATCAACCGGAAGCAACAATATTTAAGTAATATCAAAGTGACATTCTCAGTTTCTACAAATAAAAGGGTCTAGGCAAAGGAACCTGTTTGACGAAAAGACAACATGCCATCATCTGTCTTATATTTCCCAACTATATTAGGGTCAGCATTTAGTCTAACCGGATGCAGCTGAGTACCAGTATTTAAAATGGAGCAACTGCCTATTTGACCTCAACAATCTAGTTAGTACCCAGCAATACGATACCCTTGGTAAGTCCTGGGTCTCAGACTTTTGGACCACTGACTACCTGTAACGACTTTCAATGATTTACAAATGACAGCCGTAACCAACGGCTTAACGTGCTTTCCGAGGCACGGAAGAAACTCAGTATGTAATGATGGTCTCCCATCCACAGACCAACCTAGACAAGCGCGGCATAACACGAAGATCGACCGGAACGACTATTTTTATTTAGTTACAACCTTTTCGAATTGGGCCTGTATAGAATATTATAGATATGCTACTGAAAAGATGTTAATAAAAATCGTTGTAAACGGTTTGAAAGCGATTTTTCTTGTCAAGGTCCGCTGCTGCGTTTGCAAACACCTACTAAGCCCATTGCAAGAGTTTCGTAACGCAAATATAATATAGGCTGACTGGTAATTAGTGACCGATACTTAAACACGTGATTAAACTCATGAAAACAAACAACTTTCCCAAAGAAACATTTTTATACTGATACAGTTTTAATAGTTTTATCACAATAATACAAAAGCCGTATGAAATTGGCGCGCGCGCGCCTTTGGCCTATCAGCTTGTAATGGAAGTAAACGAGTATAAAAAATGTTCCTTTGGGAAAGTTGTTTGTTATCATGAGTATAATCATGTGTTTAAGTATCGGTTACTAAGTATCAGTTACCCTATAGAAGTTATCTGAACGAACATTTTCTTTTTTTACAACACTCTTCTTAACTAACTGCCTCGTCTCGTTGGTCTAGTAATTGCTAGCGCGACTGCTGAGCATTTGGTCGCCCCCTATTTCATGGGAATTAAACATTACTGACGCAATGTCATCATCATTTCAGCCGAAAGCCACTGCTGGACATAGGCCTCCCCCAAGTGTCACCACATTGATCGTTCCCGTGCGACTCCCATCCAGTGTATCCCCGCAACCTTCACGAGGTCATCGTTCAAAATTGCGCTCATAAGACCCCTTATTGGTAAATAGGTTTTGCCATAATCGCGACGCTTGGCAGGCAGGTTGGCGATCGCGGTACAGTTGTTGCAAACGCACAAAGAACGCTGCTGCCCACTCTCTGTCAAATCCCTTAGTCACCTCTTACGACACCAAGGGGAAGATATGGGATGGTGCAATTCTATAAGTCCGACACCATACAGACACCCGACACCATACAGAATGTGGTGAAGTATGAAAAAAGAAACAGATTTGTACTAAAAGCACCACTACAACCATTAGATTAGAGATAGTCATTGGTTTTCATTGCCCAAAAAAAGCGAAGCCACCAGCCACCTCCATGACACATCCTCTTAGTTAAATTCTTCACCACGTAGCAGTAGAAAGGGGCAAGCTCATCCACAGTCACGGAATCAATAAATTACTCGTTGATTTCAAACTTTATTGTATTATTATCGCAGGAATTCGCATCGATAGTAAGGCCTGTGTGATGTGTCCCACTTTGAATCGAATACAACAATACTTTATTGGAAAACGTGAATAGAAAATCTAAGTTTAACAAATGGTCAGGGTTTGAGTAAAACATGGAAAAGATTTCTTAAGCTTTGTGAGTTTTATTAAATTTTAAAGTACTGTCAGATTGGTTTTGTAGGTAGGTAAATTTTCGATATTTTGTCAAAAATTCAACAGCCGCAACTACATAAATCCCTTCCAACTAAAAACAAATAAATTGTACTAGTTAGCCCACCGTAATTCAGCATGTAAGTAAGATTATACAAAATCTAATAATTTAATAATTCCATTGATTTGACGGACTGTAATCAGCTTAACTGAAGTCTAAACTGAAGTTAGATGACATTAAATTAAAGCCAACAAACAAAGAAAACTTTCTAGCAGCCTACTCTCACTAGACACCAAAAAACTACACAATCACTAAAAAAAAAAACAACTAAATCTTCCTACACAACACTCATTCATACAGTTTACAACTCAATCAATTCCCACACACCTTCCAAAATCGAAAATATACGAAAAAGAATCTAAACTACCAATGATTGATTCGTCCAAACAAAGCGGTCGACTTCCGCGGGCATAAACAAAAAGGTCTAGTCAAAACATTGAGTTGGCTGCCACCACAGACAAGTTGGTTGCCAGTGCCAGGCCTGGTGTGCCCCTTTGGCAGGATCCATGGCCACACGTGGTCGGAATCCCCTTGTTATAAAATTATCAGTTTTATCATGCCAAATGTGAGAGTCAATAGCCTGAGTGAAATTTTCGGCTTGGATTATTCTTTGAGTTTGTTTTCAAGTGCGCTTTTGGCTGGTTATAGATTTTTATCTGTTTGTGACAGAAGTGGCGTTCTATAGTATTGTTGATTTAACTTTGAGCTTTAAATAAGATACCTGCTGCGTGACCCTCAAAACACACGCGGCTCAGGAAATCTCGTCCAATCTAAAATTGTTTTACCGATTTGATTGATAGTCGTAACCCAAACACATAAAAATACTTCTAACTTTTGATCGCTCAATATAACCAACAAAAATGAACAAACATTCTCATAATTACATTAAAAAGCTCCACATTATCGCATTATCCAAAACAAACAGCCACCATATTGGAAACACGGCCAAAATGCGCGCGAAATAAAAATATAAAAATGGCGCTCGTAAAACTATCACAATACGCTAGCGATAAGGTGCAAATATTTGGCAAATATAAGAACAACAAATGCTGAATAGTAAGATTGTTGGCAAAGGTTCGCTCATAGTGGATTCTCGGTACGAGCCGGCTCTGCTACTATGACGATATCATACACGGGAATCGCGATATTCATGTTATTATACTTTTAGACGAGGCGCACATTGACGATAAAATCGACAGCTTGTAGATAACCCACGGCTAACGTACTGCAATCTGGAACACGAATACTAAGTCAAACGACTGCAGAATCAAACGCTCCTGCGATTACTTTGTCGTGAACAGATTAACTATGGAACACTGCTCATGTTTTCACTGTTAATGTAACCAGCACCCAAAACATTTCGCTTTTCAACGTTGGCAATGCAACTATCCTAAAATAATTCTCAGTAACGATAGCATTAATGTCAAACCATTGCGAACTGATTAAAAGGCCGGTGCGGCAATAATAAAACGCCTTATCAAATGAACGAACTATTAGGACAACATCCAACGAGCCATGCCAAAACACTGGAGTGCGTTCACCCAGGTTTTGGCGGCAAATCAGGAGCTGACGTTTACTTCATTATAATTTTTTTTTCTCTTTATTTCGTGCGTACAATTTATTTTATAGACATTGGCGCTGGTTCATTGGGGATGCCCGGATGGACTTGGCCGTGGCACCGGTTGGCGTACCTAACTGGGTCGGCGACGTCACACAGGAGAACTGGCCAAAATCACGGCACACGCGGAAAGACGCCGTGAAAAAAAGCGTTCGGCGGCCATCTTGCCACGCGCGGTTTTGGCGCGCAACAAGTGATGCGTACCAACGCGCTTATCGCAGCTCGCAGCACGTAAATTTACAATAAATCCTATTGTATGTGGAATGCAAAATGTTTGTACGATTACATGTATTTAGGTACTTAAACGGTATGCATTCGAAATATGTTGAAAACCTTCTAAGAAACAAGTGTGCAAGTGCACCTGGGTTGTTGCATATATTAGTATGTAAAACTTGGTTGCGGCGGTTTAGACAGCTGCTAATGAGCAATCAAATACATCGATATGCACATGTCGGCCTGCTTAATCTGCTTTAGCGAGGGAAAATTGTTATGCAAGCTTTAGTTTTCTGAAAACAGGGGTAGATGTTAAACATATGGTTAAGGTTACTCTCTTGTACTCGTACGTCACAAGGTCTTATCTCAATTTGCATTGTTTCAACGTGAAGTTACCTAACACTATAGAAAGCTTGAGGTCCTGGTTTCCTAGGTAACTAGATTTAATGAGAGATAAAGATATACTTTTATAGTCTTTACTCTTTCTCTTCTTTTAGACAAGAACGAATATTAAACCAAATTAGCAACAACAACACTGAGAGATTTTAGGGAAGATTTTATTTTTATCTTTATTTTGAATAAAGATTGTGATTGCAAAGTTTTCAAACAAACTTAATTAAGTTAAGTCGTGAAGAACAACCATCCTAGAGGTCTAGACTGAATCTAGATCACAATATCATCTACATAATATATAAATTACTATGACCTTTTTCTATGTGGATTTTACCGGTTACTGAATAGAACAAGTCTGTTTTCCTTTTATTATAATAACTAGCTACTGTCCGCGAATTCGTCCCCGTGGTCATTTTGATGGGTTTTAAAGTGTATGAAAAATAAATGTTGGCCGATTCTCAGACCTACCCGATATGCACACAAAATTTCATACAAATCGGTACAGCCGTTTCGGAGGAGTTTGGTAACAAACACCGCGACACGAGAATTTTATATATTAGAATTATCTTAGCTACTATGTCGGCTTTGAGGTTAGCGTTTTCCTGAAGCCAAGGTTATAAAACTAGTCGCATTGCTATTAATAAACGATAGACAAATATTTTCTTATTTTACCTCAACTGATCTTTAAGAATTGTGTTCATATCTTCTTGATAGCCAAATTATTTCTAGGGTTTAGTTAATAGTCATTATAGTAATTGTTTAGGGTCGGCTTTAAGTAGACCATTCAAAATAAAAGAGGTTATATTTATGCCTATTTTAACTGAGGTAACTCTGTCTATCTACGCATAATATAATAAAATCGTATAAAATCATTTATAAATAAATAAAGACGAACTGTTGAAATTTCAACACTCGGCTGAGCTAGTGAAAACAGGGATAAGGCTTGATACTTTGAACTTGTATAAGTTAGTAACTAATCGAACATAGACTGTATTTTAATTTATAAAACCGCACAAGCACAGACTATAAATCGCAAAATAAAACCTTCATCATCAAATTCTTGCCCAATCAAAACAGTCCAATCAAAAATAGACTAGATATAATGCACCAAAACCATCAAGAACGAGTTTTTCATGGCACACGTGGTTTTTTTTACGATCATGCTCGTAAACTCACTATGGTGTCAAGAAAATACAATAATTTCGTAACGTGATAGTTAAGACGTTAAAAAAAGCTCCTAGAATAAGGAGTTCCATGGAGTTTCTTGCCCATTCTTCTCCATAGAGATCTACGCTTTGGAATGGTCAACTACAGTACTTTCATAGTTATTATGTCTTGTAACTGGGACTGCAGCTTCATTTTTATTGCTGTTCGACTATTAAAAAGTGCCTGTAACTGGCCTACTTTAAATAATGATTTTGATTTTGATTGATTTTTTAGAGGAGTGTTAATTAGAATCTTTGAAAGAGAGAGTTATTATGATTCGGATGTCGTAATAAACGTAAGTTACCCTTTAACACATTTTGAGCCTTGAATCTGTTAACCTAGGCCATATTTTCTTCTAACTTTCGTTTCAAACAACAGCCTTGACCAAAACAAGACTTTGCAGCGTATAATAAGATAGTCCAAAATGGTTATCAGATTACTGAAGAATGCAATATCCAAATAGCCACATACCTTTAAACAAATAGATTCGTTACCAACATAGGTGCAGACAGAGTAGGTATTTATACCAAACAACTTGAAGAATAGTAACAGCTGAGCAGTTGCGCACAAATAGAAAATAGTTTCAAGAACTAAAGTTGTGGCTTGTGTGACAGCGGGCTAAGGCGTAGAAACGCTTCCGTTTGTGATCAATATGCTTAGAAACGCAAAACAGAAATAGTTATTGAGATATCAGATGTTAATAATAAAGAAGAAAAAATCGAATTGGACCAAGAATACAACGCTTAGTCATCTCGATAAAATAACTTCTCATAATTGAAGACAAACACTATTTTTGTCTACAATTTTTTTTTTCAATTTACGTGGGTACCTACGCCAAGAATAGACTGCCTTTTCGCATAACGAGAAAAACCAACCAGCAAAGGGAAATCAAGACATCTCCGAAAACGACTTAAGACCCTTATAATACTGTACCATCGATAAATTGGGTAGAAGGGACACGGGGCAAAACTAATAAAAGAACTTTATTTTTATTCAATTAAAATAATAAGTAATAATTTGTATTTCATGAATTATTGTATTCAGCCCGTTGTGCAGTGATACAAATTACCTCAAAAATGTAACGGCACCTCAAAATAGTCTATGGTTCTGGCTTAGAACCCGCTGTGATTAAGGCTGCACCCCATGTGCAATCCAGCGACCTTCTCGGGTAGAACTTACATCAAGTTGTTTCGTTCAAAGTTCGTACGACGCGAAACGTTTGCGTTTTTTACCGCAGCTGTGGTATGTACTAAGTTTTATGTCTTAAAAGTAGGGTGGGAACGGATATAGGTCGTGAGGAATTAATTGATACAGTTTGTAGATGTAACTGCAAGGAAGTTTGTTTTATTTAGCGCAGGTAAAAGTTGAAAATTAAGATTGTACACCTCATAGTAACAACTTACAGACAGACAGATAAAAGTACTATGCTGAGGCTTAATAATGCTTTAGAAAGATGGTCAACACTCAGAAGCTTTTTTGAAAAATGCAGTAGATAAAGCCATGTCTGTGCCTATGTCAAATAATAAATATGGAAGACAAGCGGTTTAAACTTGTTTCTGAGAAGGAAGGAAAGTTGCTTACACTGAAATAATAGGTATTACTCACCAAATATTTAATAGACAAAAAGAAATAGGATAAAGAATGAGGAGAAGCATGGTTGAAATCAAGACAATGCTTTTGATAAAAGGTTATGTTAACCAAAGGCCTAGAGAAATCAATGTGCTTAGTTAAGAAACGTGGTCAGTGAGGGCGGCAAAATCAATCAGCAGATGGACAAACCGTCATCAAAGGTTACCGCTCCGCAGATGCAAATGCAAAACACAACCCCTTTGATCACAGGTGCATAAGATGCACTCTCACACAATCTACATGAATCCAACGAAATCTATTGGCAGATTCGCATATCGATTTCACTATTCAGTGGGAACTTGGGCTGCATACCCAAGGTACGTGTAATTGTGGATAATCGTGCATGCTCCCGGATACGACGTTGAATGCAGGCTGCGACCGTCATGTACTAATAAATACACTGACTGGGAGGAATTCTAATAAAGGTGATGCGTTTTAATGTGCTGTTCGCGGGTTTTCCTACGCTTGTCTTGTGAGTTTATGTACCGCGCGTTTGGACGGTTTTGTGATGATAGATATCTCTAGACTAGATCTATCTAGCTAGATAGATATTCAAAGAATAACCGTCCATATTCATGAATATTCTGTATTGAACGCTAATAGCACTTTGCCTGCCTTCTTCTTCGCCCGTAAATTTCTCATTGGATTTCGAAACATCATGACTTTTTCTTTTACTACATCATAAAGGAAACGTTAGTACAAAAGTTCAGTTTTGTAAGTTTGGGCTGGGCGTTGATAAATCAGAGTGAGTGAATCAGACTTTCCCTTTAATATGTCTTAATGGTTTTTCCTCCTCAAAAAAATCATCAGCATTGAGAGCAGTCGTAGACAATGGAGAACCTTAGTTACCAAATTATTAAAGAGACACCAGTTCAAGAAGGTAAATTGTACAGTGAGAAGAGAAAAAACAAAATACTTAAAGGTTGACTTACTTGCAGACTTAGCACTAAGAGTGTCTTACAGACAAACAAAATTGATGGGAAGAATCGTACAGAAAGTATAAAGGTCTAACGTGAGATGATTTAAACCTGTGTCAGGCAGTCTAGCTGCCGGCATTTTGCAGAACTGGCCCTATTTGACGCAGCCGTGAGGCACACAATAATTATTCCTTTTTTTTGTTTAGATTTAAGTAGTTTTTGTTAATTTTTGTTTAATGTTGTGTGCACTTGAGGCATGTGGCAAATAAATTTATTTTCTTTCCTTCGTGTAGGAAATTTCTTCTATCGAATCGGCATTAACTTCATGAGAACAGATTTGAGTCTAAATATACATACACCGTCAACTAAACTTTGTATCAACTGTGTGAAAGGCGATAAGAGCCAGAAAAATGGTGACTACCATGATGACGACTATAAGAATCAAATCGAAAAAGAAGTTAGGAGAGTAAGCAGTAAAATGAGCACAGGTCATACCGTGGAAAAAGTCTAGCAATCCAACAATCAGGTAAATCTTACAACTGCATAAAAAATACAATTTCACGCGAACCCAACTAACCGACATTCACCTATTAATTTATTTAAAGGCCATTACATAGTATAGTTCCCAACGTGAGAATCGAAACCACGACCCTGCTTTGCAAGGCCGATCCGCTACTGCAGCAAAACAGACAAACAAATAATCTTATTAAGAAATAAAACAGAAGTAGCTAGACTACTGTCCCCCACAAATCATTTAAAAACTTTCAATACTGCAGTGATACAGAAAATTGCATGGGACTCCACAATCAAGGCACTATACAAACTTTCTGATTTATCTTCGAAACCAATTGTGTAACCCAACCAGTTTGAGAAGCTAATATTTTGCTTGGCATCCTCTCAAACGATCGCCTTCTCAAATCGCCAAGGTTATGCTAATACTTTTAAAGTATCGCGGAATGGCTTTATTGCTATGTTAAAAGGTGCTATATTTTATTTGCGAAGCTTTTTAAAGTTACAGTAGGTACCCTAAAGCTGTTACAGTGTTCTGGTATTCATTTGTCATTGAAACACATCTTTTTTATGAAGCCGAGCCTAAAAAAAAAATTAGAATCTTTATAATCTTTTTTTTTCGGTCTATTACCCGTTTTTCTTTCGAGATCTATGCAACATTTGTTGATTTAATTAACAGATTTGATAAAAAAATCACAAGATTTTAATAAAGATGAAAAGCAGTTAAAGTTTTACTTAGTCAGTAGTCAAAACATCTGAAGTTTATATAGCTAGTCACAATATGAGGACTAAAACTTGTCAAGATAATATTTTCGGAGACCCCAAAGCTCCTACTCTAAAAGCTCCTACCAGTCCACACTTAAGCTAAATCCCCAAACGACTGACCTGGAGAATCATACTGCACGCAGGTTAATACCAGTATTTTACATAGAGCGACTGCCTACCTGACCTCTCGACCTTACAAAACGTTATAAAACCTCCAATATATTCTTAACACCATCATCATATTCCTGACCTTACGCATTTTACTTGAGGTCTGAGTAAAATTTTTTTTTAGACATAATTTACTATTTTTACTTTCATATCATTCCTCACACGATCCGTCCATCTTTTCCTCAGTCTACCACTTCAACTCCATCAATAAATATTTATGTTCAACACTCTCCTAGTTGTAGCTACCACCCACCAGAAACAACAAAACATCGATTAAAGCCCGACATATCTTGCTCACACATTGTGCACAATGTTGCCCGTACACAAATACTCCAAGGTTCTATCCGTCCTAAATTAAACGACACGTGATTTTAGCCCTATTTTATAGCCTAGAAATGTGTTGCAAATGTCTAGTGGACTATTTAATGAAATGATTATGTCAGTAACCTCGATATTTCTAAGAAAAAACCGATCTTTCTAATAAAAAGTTTTGTTTCAGAAACATAAATTGGGTTTAAAATGCACTGACAAGTATTTAAAAATAGAAGTCTTGTTTTGACGGGGAATTCGAATAACTAAAATTTAAGGAAAAGATTGTCTATAGATTTTGTACTCTGGCCATAGACAAAGCTTTTGTAACAACAATATTATTACAGACCACAGACATTTAAATATTTACTAGCGATAAACGGGACAAGAAAGAAAATTGTAATCCAATGTTGTGTCAAACTTTTTACTATTTAGTAAAAATTCGGTCTGTCTAGTATCATACGCCCCGCTTGTCCAAATCGAAAATATTCGGGATCAAGATTTTTGTATGAAAATAATCCCAAAGTCTGCTCTATAAAGGTTACCAGAAACCGTGTATAAGTCTTTCAAATTTCTTTGTTACAGACCTTTGCTGGCAAGCTGGTATTTTACAATGTTACTGAAACCTAAATGATTAATTGGATATAGACTAAATACGCCAACTTCACTCTTGGCAGGGGAAAGATGTTACTCTCTAACTGGGGTCAGATTGGCAGTCGTAACACGTAAAGTTCTGGTATTCAAATGTATCTGGTAAGACTGGAAGCAAACCCGAACAAAGTTGGGACCAGGCTAGGCTGTTGATGAATTAAGTCCCAAACTGCTTATTTTATAAGCAATCGTCGTATTTCGTAATTAAATAAACACCAGACATAAAGACATAACAATTATATTTCTTTTTCGCATGTTATAATTTGTAATCTTTAAAAAAAAAATTATCGCTTTTTTTCTGTCTTGTGCGAGACTAAATTACTACTTACTACGTAGCTTTTCTTTCCTTCTTTCTTTCTAATAAAATCATTAATTTACCATAAGTTTATTTAAACTCATTAAACTCTTAACGAATGGGGAAGCTTAAGAAAATCCAAGATGTCTACTTTAGAAGTGCACAGATGTTTCAAGTCCGCACGCCCTCTGAATCAAAGATCTGGTACGGCGCCTTTTGAGAGATCGTAGAGGCGCCTATAAAGTTGGACCCAGTAATGCATATTTCAAGAAATAAGATTTAATCTACTTCCTAAATGCGTCAGACAAAACGAGTACAAGCTTTGAGTAAAAGTGAAGAAGTACTAGTCGTCCCTGTTTATAGGACCTCGTAGGTAACAATTTGAACGTTCGAAAGAGGTCGATGCAGATGTCTGTTATACCACACTTCTCTCTTAGTCGTCATTCAGCAATTACCTCCTTTCTAGCCATATTATCTTTCACGCAGTCCGTCCATTGTTTCTTTAGTCTTCTCCTACACTTAACAAGAGCCATCCACATGCATACCCAAAACTTTCATTACAACGTATTAAATTTGCCATATTATCTTTTAACAGACTCGTAGAACTAGTGGACTACCACGCAATAATCATCCTTCTCTTGCCGTTATCCGAATTTATTTGGTCGGCGCAGCATGTCTTCTTCCATACTTCTCTATTACTCGTTATTTCATTTGATACCTCTTTTCTTCATCATCCTTCACAAAGTCCATCCATCGTTTCTTTGGTCTTCCTCTACTCTTATACCCATCCACATTCATACACAAAACCTTCCTCAAGAATTTTTTTCTAGGGGCCTACCACGAAATTACTCAAGTTTATTATGCAAATATCAATTTCCACATAACAATAACAATATCACCTCACACTGGTTATTCCTAAACTGCCGTTATATCAAAAAACCCAACATCCAAACCTTATGACCAATTCTCAACACGTAACACAAGGTAAGCGTAGGCCATTGCACTTGCTGGACAATTATTTGCAAATACGCAGCTTGGATTCTGATCACGAACAACGAAGTTTTTTTTACAATGGAACAGTTGACGTGGCGTATAATAAATATGTTATGTTAATCGTATTGTCAGTTGTCATTGTTGCATAAGGCTGAGGATCGTTCACCCGGGTTCGGCTGTAATTTGGGTCAAATGTGCATGTGCAGTAGAAGGGTAGTCATAATATTGAATTTTTGGGCGATTTTTAAATGAAAGTATAGGAGAAAATGAAAAAAAAGAAAAAGAAAAAAAAGAAAGAAAAAAAAAGAAAGAAGAGTTGGAGAAAGTGTAGGAAATTAAAGAGATGTTTGTTGATAGAGCCTTAATTGTTTGAAGCTTTCGTCTGAAGGAAGTTTACGGTCTTTTAACAGTGGTTTCGTTTTGCCGTTTTTAACAGATTTTTACCAGTATTTCGTTCTTAGCTTATTACAACCCTAATCTCTTCAAAGTAAGAGTGAACAGGCTTCTTCTGGGTAGGCTCGTACTATCCTCGAATTTGTCTCTGACTTCTCTGACCTAGACTAGAGTCAAGAGAAAACACATTGCAAAAAAAAATGGAAACATTTAAATAAAGATAGAGGATACACGAGTACCTATGTTTACCTAACCATCTCAATTGCTAACTAAACTTTATGTTGATAGTTAATAAATGTGATCTCCTTTAATTATTAAGGGAAGCCCGAAACTAAACTATGAAAACAATATAGTCCAGTACGAAGCAGAAACAATGTAAGCCTAAACCAAGATCTGCTCATCCCATAACTCGAGAGCAGTCGAACCTTGGACCATAACGACACGACTACAAGCCTATCCACCCTAAGCCCGGACCCTCTGTAATCCCGGGGTGAAATTACACAAAATTACTACCGACTTGCTGCAATCCCGCTAAGACGCAGCACTGTCTCAAATCCCGCAGATGACGTTTAACTGCGATCGTATGCAAATAGTTCCCGTGTTGTCCCGGGATATGCCGGGATTACAGGCTAGCACGTCACTAATCCCGGCTGGTAGGGTTGTCAACGGCTTATCGTAAGATATGTAGTAGTGTTGTGTGGTGTAGCGAAGTTATGATTACTGGCACCCAATTTGTGGTTTGTGGGTCCGTGATTTGCAATGGCTCGGGTTGGCGGGTCGCCCGTGTGTGTTTCATGGCTTTGCGTTGGAAAAAATTATGGTTATTGTATGTTTGGATCATTGGTATTAAGTGAATAAGTGTCGCCTTTGGTTTATTGATGAAATTTTCTCAATATGTGATTTGCGCTTTAAAGTTTACTAAAGAGTTCTAACAGTTTCTGCAAAGAAAAAGTTTCAGTTATTTGCAACAACAAAAAATACTGCTGTTACGAAATTAAGATTAAACGGTATATTTATAAACATTTCCCAAAGTAAAGAGGTTTATGACTAAATAATCATCTAACCTTTTTTTTGGTTTTACTGAAACTGTCCATCGTAATACCCCAAAATGTACAAGTAAAAAAAAAAACAATTTACTTTTTTTCATATCACCAACACTATCACTACTTATGTAAACGTAACATAACCTACAACAACCCAGGAGCCATATTAAACAGACAAGCCTATTAATTCCTCAATACGGACGAGCTTCGAGCCTGTACTTGTATACATTATGATTCCGTACCATATGCCCGACGGTAGAAGAATATTAAAGGACCTCACAACTTTAGAATAGGTTTTGGCTTGTCTAAATCAAGTTGGGTTAGGTTATGTTTGGGGACTGTCAAAATAGGAGTCTATGTTAACGTTTTTTAGCATATTTCTCGTTATTTTATAGAAACATACAGAAATACAAAAAATATGGCGAAAAATAAAGTAACGTTGTCGACAAACATCCTTGAATAGTGGATGAAAAGAAAATAATACTTTTTACGGTTTGAAACCAACTAAAATCAACCAAAAAACTTTGTGAGCTGAAAAATGTTTTGTAAATACTTTCCATTGCTTTACTAGTTAGGTACTCAAAAGAACAAATGTGTAATGTTAACATTTAGTTACCAAACGTGATTGTCATTAAAATTTTCTAATAGACCATTAATTTCTGTAGTCTGCAAATGCAAGTCCAAGTTTGCAGGAAAACCCATTATAGAAAGATAATAATCTATAACTATTCAAGAGACTTGAGAGGAATGCGTAATATATAAGACTACCATTAAAATAATGGAAACCAAACTAATGGACAGAAATCTTAGCAATTTACTTCAATTCTTGCCCATAAATAAAACTAAAATGTAGTAAAACTATTAAAGTACACAGATTTAGATGCCGACGATATATTTGTGACAATAATACTCGAATTTATTAGGACATACAATGTTACAAACGTCTTTGTATATACAAAATGTCAACTGACATTACCCGGTAGGTATTGCCAGCGCAGAAAACATTCCAACACTCGAACTTTACTCATCAAACAATGCATGCAAAGGAAACTTCAACCATCTCAAACGAGTACCACTGAAAAATCATTAGGGAACACTACCTACAGACGGTAAAAATAAAAAGTCATTTCTACACTTAAGTTTAAGTGGTCCAGCGTTTCAATAGGCGCCGCCGTCATTAGGAGAAAGGAGTAATTAAAAGTTCTATAAAAAATAGAGCGAGAGAACAAAAGTCCGCCCGTTCACAATGAAACAAGGAAACTGGAAGGTGTAAACATTCCATAATCAAAAATCTTGTGCAACTGTTGAACTATAAACAAGATAGTGTTTGGCAAAGCTGCAAGGCGGGCCCGATTACACTGCGCCATCATTCCGTTGCTTCATTCAATATTTTTTTTACCGAACGCTGTAATTTCTTGGCTCGAACGCATCCGTTTACATGCCAAACAATAAATTTATTAGTCGAACGGAGGAGTGGCAACACTAAACTTACGTCACACATCGACACGTCACCGATTGCGTCACGTTTTTGACATTTTCGAATTTCGATTTTGGAGCGCGTCGCGTTCGATTCGCGTAGCGCGTTACATAAGACACGCGCGTCAAGGTGACTCGCTCCAAGCTACTACTGAATCTATTTTAGTTCCAATTTCATAAATATCCCGTGACAGCTCATCTCTCCCGCGTCTTCTGCCGCGCGGCCGGCCGCCATGTTCGATGTTCCGAAGCTTGCGTAATTATCAGGAGCGCTGGTGTCGCCGTACAGAAATACTCAGCTTGCGGCCCGTCTGTAACCGTTTGAACCCGCGTCCTTGCTAATTTTAAAGTCCTTTCTCAAACTTTGGCGTTTATGAGGTAATAGAGGTGTGACGTCGATCTGGCAGTTTGCCTGGAGTACGGTGGACCGAGGAAAAATGGTGAGACGACGGGCCGCGTGCGCGGTTATATTTAGCTGTCCCCGCGACGCACCTTGAGGGACATACGGTCGCCGGTCGGAGCCGCTCGCCACGGTCCGAAAGCTAACCGGCTATCGTCCGATAATGGACTATCGACCGGATAAACCTGGTGAAAACGGTTCGAAAACTAATCGTATATCAAACGTTACGCGTATAGAGCAGCAGATGCGCTAACCAAAATTGCCGGGCGGCCAGCTCTCCCATCAATATCGGCGACCTAATTGAATATTATACAGCAATTTGTGATCGCGAAAATCTGGCTGGGAATATGCGGTGTCGATATATCGTGTGGTGTATGGTTGTTAATGTTTTCTATGGGCATGACACGGTGCAGTGTTGCAGAACTAAATTTAGTATGGCTGAGCCCTGTTTTAGCTCGTGTTGGTGGCGTTTGCGCAACGAGGAGTGAGGGAGATGGCGCGGGCTATTATCGGAAAAATGAACACAGCGGACGTCGGCAGTAGCGAGTCTTTGATTCCGGAGATCGGGATACAGATTCGGCTTCTGATTGATACGAGCTAAGGAATGTGTCTCATTAGTTCGGTTTTAAGGATAATTGAGTTGAGAAGCGACGTTGAGAGATGTTTTCAGTCTGCTGGTTAGATACGTCATCTGTCTAAAGTACCTAATATCAATAGATATGTATGGCTTACACATATTGCTCGATAGATAATGGCATATGGACTTGTAATAGCGTAATGAAAACTAACTGGGCTGTGTATGCAACTCGAAGCAAGCTATTAGATGTTAAGCTTCCATAGAAGATAAAATTGACAGGCACTGGACAAGTTACGGACACTGCTTCGGACTCTGGACTTTGACAGATACTGTGTTGAAGTATCTGTCAGAGTCTGCCACTGTTCCCCAATTTGTACTCACCGATTTGACCGGACATTTAAAATGAGTTTTAAGAAGATCATCATTGTCATGATTTTATTTTAAAATTTTATAAAGTGATTTTTCCATTAGGCATTTTTCAGTAGCAGCAACGCAGCGTCGATTTTGTGCCCGGTTGATGGCAATGGGCTCGTCCCCTATTACATGAGAGTTAAGCATAACTGGCGAAGTGTCGGTTAGGTAACTTTTAAGTACACCTCTGCCTATTCCTTCGAGGATAACAGTCGTGAAGTTATGTCATGATATAAAGTGCATGATTTATGACAAAACTGTTGCTCACATATTGCACCAGAGTTTAGTCATACTATAAGAAAATCTGGCAAAAGCTCAGTCTAATTAGTAATAATGCAAATCAAAAGTCGAGTTTATTCACACAAGTGAAATCATAATGTAAAGTCATCATTACAGAGACGACTCATACCTTACTTTGAAACATCTAAATAAGTGTCCAACTCAAACAAAATCTTTGTGATCCTGAAACGGGGCTAAAGATAAATGATTTAAATTTTAAAAGTGCCCGTACTGAGATCTAGTGAAAAAGTGTTCACACTGACAAGAGTGAGTTCACACATCCCGCATGGAACGATAGATAGGATTTTCAGTTTCTTTTGGCGACACACTAATACTATTCAAATATTAAGAGCGTTTACACACCTTGCGGCATTTCATACAAACTTTCAAGTCCTTATTTTCCGAAATGACTGAACTGATGTTTGAATGTAACTTAATACTCTTAATAAACATGCATAAGTCTAAAAAGTTAATAAAAAACATTTTCGACATGTCTTAAAAAAAAACATAATTGGATATTTCTGTTTCTATAAATAATTTATAATCGGTCTAATTTAGCTGTAACACAATTTTTCGGAAATGTTTTTAATAACTTTTTAGACCTATGTATGCTGCTTAAGCGTGTGAAGTTTCATTAAAACCGATTCAGTCATTTCGGAAAATATGTATGAAATGTCGTAAGGTGTAAACACTTAAGAAATTAAACAAATAGAAGACAACGATATATTCAAAAGAAAAAACCCAACTCAACATGATTTGCATTTTTAGTGTCGAAGATTCTAGTTGCTGATACTTAAAACATATTAATTAAAAACCCAATAACCCTTTGCTCGACCTGGGAATCGGACCTCATCCATACTATTTCCATACTTGATATTATAAATGCGAAAGTCACTCTGCTTGTTTGTTACCTTTTCACGACTAAACTGCTGATCGGATCTTAATTAAATTGGGCAAGAAGATAGATTTTAACCTGGGGAAGGACATAGGCTATATATCATCACGCTACGACCAATAGGAGCGGAGCAGCAATGAAAAATGTTATGAAAACGGGGAAAATGTGACACAGACGAAGTTGAGCGGGACAGCTAGTACTTAATAAAGGCACTTGTGACCACCAACTAGGCAGTTTCCACAAGAATCTTTTTCGTATTTTCTAAATTCTATCCAGACTAATACCATGACAAAGTTTAGTCAGTAATATGCACTTATAATGCAATTTCACGATAGACTGGCGGAGCCAATTTCCGAAACCCAAACGCTAATCCTAATTGCATTCTTCTAAATGCTGTCATCGACAACCCTTTATTTTGTGGAATGACATTTTAATGAAATTTGCAGACCTTTCCAGAAATATTAAAAATGTGAAAGATTTTTACAATGTGTTCTATTGCTAGGAACTACCAAAATAAAAGGGTCGTATGTATACAAGAATTACGAGTAGTCTCTGCCCACGGCTTCGCTCACGTTTTGTTCGGTAATTGTCACACGGAATCGTACTACAGGGATCAAAAGTATCCTATGTGCTTTCCAGACTATTATTTATCCCTACGCCAAATTTTATCTAGATCCGCTCAGTAGTTTTTTCGTGAAAGAGTAACAAACAAACAACAAGAACAACAACAGACAACGAAAATAACAAGAAGTACCATGTAGTTTTTAACGACAATAAAAATATGAAACAGTAAATTGAACGAGTAATAAAATATGCACACTCAAAAACGGATGTACAGATTTTGGAAAATAAAAAGAAACACATATCTCTAGGTATTTAATCATAGACAACTTTTACACGAGGACATAAAGTATTAAAGCATTCCTAATAGAGCGTCGTCTAAACTCATATTATAAAGAAGATTTGATTGTTTGTTTGTTTGTATTTAATAGGCTCCGAAATTACTGGTCCGATTTGTAAAATTCTTTCAGTGTTAGATAGCCCATTTATCGAGGAAGGCTATAGGCTATCATTACGCTACAACAAATAGGAGCGGAGCAGCAATGAGTAATGTTTAAAAATCGGGGAAAATGTGACGCAGACGAAGTTGCGCGGGACAGCTAGTTATAAAATTAAATTTAGTCTGAATTCAAAAAGACTGACTAAGCGAATCATTGTAAAAATGAATCACATTAAAAGTGGGAAAAGTTGTGATAGTTGTCAATCATAGACAGTTTCTTTCGTAAATCATAGTAGTGTAGTTTTCTGCAATTGAATTAACGTAAACACAATTAATGATAGACGGGAAAAATATTTTCTAAATTTTTTCATCTTTCAGCATAAAGCGCTTCGTCCAGGAAAGACTAATTTCTTTGTAGTGAGCGACTAAGCGGCTTTCTTAGCGCTCGTGAATGAAATGGCTGAACATTCTAGCTGTATTTTTGACTGAAAAGGGTCTGAGATAAGATAAACTCTGTCGATCTATGTGTTATTTCTTCACGGTTTAAAATAAAAACAATAAAAAATTAATGTAATTTGGCATACAGTTATAGACCGTGTTTTTTATATTTTTTTATAATACACTAGCTGTTCCGCGCATCTTCGTCTGTGTCACATTTTCCCCGTTTTGGCAACATTTTTTATTGCTGCTCCGCTCCTATTGGTCGTAGCGTAATGATTTCCAAATCTTAACCATTTAGGGCGCCACCCAAATGCATAAAAAAATAATCATTCAAATCGGTCCAGCCGTTTAGGAGGAGTTCAGTGACATACACACGTACAGTAGAATTATATATTATACAAGGTGTTGTTTTGCATCCTCGTCAAATTCAAGGAGGTAACTATGCCAATGATTTTCGTCGCGAATCAATAATAAAATGGGTAGATAATTTGTATTTTTTTTTTAGTTACGGAAATCGGTAAGTCTGAACCACACGTGTTTTAAACGCGGCCCGTCTGATCCTCGCTCTGTAACCGCGCTTTCACACATACAAACGATCTCAAACGTTTATTCGATAATTTCTTATTCCCTAAACCACGTTAAGGGGGTTATTCTGGAATACTGACAAACTTAAAGAAATCAAAAAGTCAGTATTTATTAATAATAAACAAGGTACCGCAATTTAAATTGATTTTATATGTCTTTTGTGACAACCTCCTGAATTTTGACGAGGATGCAAAACAACACCTTGTATTGATAGTCATGTGTTTTGGCGCAACTCGTCCGATGTGAAGCAATGGTGCTGCCTACGGTGGAACATGCTTTGCTAAAAGAAACTGATTCACTCGAACTTAACATAGATCCAGATTGTAATGACCAGGGAAACGACTGGCGATTGACTGACTGGATCTGCATTTGGACAATCGCGTTAGTACGGTTCCGTGGAATAGGCAAAAGCAAGTTTTTTTCTTTAAAAAAAACGTATCGTGGTTGCGTTTACAATCATTTAAACTAACATACACAAACAGCGTTCTGTATGGTGTCGGACGTAAAGAATAGCACCATCCCATATCTTCTCGTGGGTGTCGTAAGAGGCGACTAAGGGACTTGCCAGAGAATGGGCAGCAGCGTTCTCTGTGCTTTTGTAACAACCGTACTGCGATCGCCAACCCGCCTGCCAAGCGTGGTGGTTATGGCAAAACCCAGGGGGGTTTTGCCATAATCACCTCTTGGGGGAGGCCTATGTCCAGCAGTAGACGTCTTTCGGCTGAAAAGATGACACAAATAGCCAGACCCGGAACAACTATCTGTAGGCCATAAAAATATTTGTTCCGTGCGGGGATCGAGCCCGTGACACGCAGCGCAGCAGTCGATCGCTCAACCACTGCGCCAGCCGTGTCTTCGTTGGCCTATAATTAATATCTTCGTGGCTTTTTTAAAGTAAATGTTGCCTTATTCTCGAATTCCATATCTCAGACATGACACTTAATATTACTCAAACATTAAGTTAAATTGACCAGTAAATATTGGAACGTTGACAGCTAAAAATGTATCAGAATGAGAATATTTCAATTTAGTTGACATATCGTGCTCAATTAAAGTTAATGATTTATAATATTGAATTTGTTAATCCGATTAAGCTGTAAGCTTGAGCCCAACATAGTTCGGAAAAGCAGATAGATAGATTTATAATGTTTAGTTTACATCTTTATTTACAGAACTAGCATTTCGCCCGCGACTTCGTCCGCGAATTTCGTTATATAATACAGCCTATGTTACTAGGTAAAGATGTTGCTTTCTAATGGTGAAGGAATTTTTAAAATCGGTCGATTAGTTTTTGAGTTAAATCGTAACAAACAATCAAATCTTTGCTCTTTATAATATTAGTTTATAATAAAAATCATTTATCGTCTCTGAGAACGGCAGTTAATCAGCTTTTTATCAACATAAAATTTAACGTAACGTTGAGCCTGTTTTCTCCGAAAGTTTAGGCAGAGGTTTATATATAGTACAACCATATTTCATGACTTATGTTTAACTGCCAGGTAATATGCGGTGAGCGTATCATATCCTATACTATTAAATGAGCAAGACTTGTATATATTTGTAATCACGGTCTCGAAAACGGCTCTCACGATTTCGATGAATGTTGCAATATATTTGTTTACGGGAGATTCAAAATCGATCTAGCTATGTCTCATAAAATCAAAAGTCTTCAAGTTAGGTCGATAATCAGCACTTTCTGAACGTCAAAATCACAACAGACAGTCCCCCAAAACGCCCTTCGCCATTTCCTAGTGTTTTAGCTGGGAAGAAGAAGTGACGGAACAAACTCCCCAGCAACACATCTGTCTGTTAGTTTAGAAGAACCAGATTCTACACAATAGTGTTCAAGTATAAATAAAAAACGAATTATCGTTATTAATTCGTTTTCTGTTTTCACACGAGCAGAGCTCGCTCACCCTTTAATATAATAAGTATTATAGAAAATCTCCTGTAAAACACCGAAAGAGAAACAGAAGGTGATTCTTGCATTTATAATAGAATGATCTTTTACTTATGTATCCAATACCATGTCATATACACGTTATCATCACGGTTGGCAAGCGTGATCGCAGCCCAATAATATCACTGTACACGTATGTAGACAATGTCCGTGATTCATCGAAAATACATGCAGCGGAATTATCGAGGGAAAACTGCATTCTGTCTTAAGAAAACTGCATCGGATTGGCGAGAGTACAAGACAGAGTTTGATTACAGCATAATGTACTATGTCTTCATCTGCCTAGCCTTTTCCCAGCTATGTTGGGGTCTGCTTCCAGTCTAACCGTGTGCAGCTGAGTACCAGTATTTTACACGGAGCGAATGCCTATATGACCTCAACCACCCAGTGAGTACTGGGTAATACGATCTCCCTTATTAGGCCTGGTCGTCAGAATTTCAGGCCACTGACTACCTGGGGCCGAAAAGTTCTGGAATGACGACCGCAAACCGGAAGACGATGCGTTGGAAGGCCTCCCACTAGGTGGACCGATGACCTGGTGAAGGTTGCGGGGATCTGCTGGATGCGAGTCGCACGGGACCGGTCAATGTGGCGCCACTTGGGGGAGGCTAAGACTTGCTTAGGCCGAAAGACGTCCAGCAGAGGACGTCTTTCGGCTGAAATGATGATGATGATGATGACTACCTGTCACGACTGTCAAAGATCTACAAATGCCTACTTGGGCCAACGGAGGCACGGAAACTCGGTATGTAACGGGTCCCCATCCAGGACCAAACCTAGGCAAGCACGGTTTGACCTAAAGATCGACCCGTGTAGCTGTTGTTATTTTTCCACGAGGTCCGCATGCAAGAGTATGGTAATATAGACGTGAACATGCCAGTGACTCACAAAAAAAAAACAGAAAAGAAGAAAAAAGAGACTCCTAGTAAATAGTTCGCTATCAATAAAAAGGTCGAAAATGTTAAAAGTTTCAGGTAAACGCCGGTTCTTCCACGTGAACGGAACGGTATCGGTATCAGTGAGCGAATCTGAACGGCAGTCGATACCAGAACGATACATATCTCGCTGAAATACTGAAATGTACCTGTTATCTATTTCACTGGAGCCTTTGTTGTCAACTACAGGTTTCAGACTTTCAGGAGTTAATGGGGAAAAGCGAATTTAAAAAAAGGCTTGGCTCCACCCGGTCATCTACCAAAGAGTTTAAAGTATTTTAAATGGTTATGAAGAAATAATTATATGTAGAAGAAGAATTTTAATTATGTTAAACCAAATCCTACTAATATTAAGTTACGAGTTGAAAGTTTGTGAGGGTATAATATGGATGCCTGGAAGTATGGATGTTTGTTATAGTTTCACGTAAAAATATTAGTTTCCTTTTTTGTGGTGATGACTAGACGGCAAATATTTTAGACATCATCAACTGCACCATATAACTTGAATAATAAACTTCATTATAATTCTTATTTAAAAACGTTTTCTAAAGAATAAATACCCGAAAATCATGACAACGAAGCTTCTCTGCAAAACGCAAAAGATTCCTGTTACTAACAAAACATTTACGGAAATTGGGACTAGATTTAAGACAAGCTTTCTCCAACCCAATGACAAACACCAAAGATCGAAGAAAAATCTATCACCATACCAAAAAGTTTCAGCTATCCAATTAAATATCCACCACATTACGTAAAACTGAAAGGAAACAATATTTCATAACGCTAGTTAGACATTGGGAGCAGCAGAGCAGTGTCAAGGGCGGAATATGGCAGTTGGCATGATACTGGCAGGCCACGTGTATGAGATACGGCGGCCATCTTGTGACGTCATCAAGAAACAGGTGAGACGGTTCTAATTGAATATTTATGTCAGTTTTTTTTTGTTAAAATGAAATTTGACCCAAAAAAAAATTTAACTAACTTCTAAAAAGAAAGGAAAAGAAAGAAGGGGTAGGTTGTGTGTAAGGAGCACCTTATTCTGTTTTTCATGTAGGTATTTACACCGATTTCTCCGTGATTACTGGTTGGTTTTAAGTGATTCTTTCATTTGCGTGGAACTTTACTTCGGTACCTTATGAGAACCAAGGTTACCGACGTAGCCCGAAGAATTGCCAAACTTAAGTGGCAGTGGGCAGGGCACATTGCTCGCAGAACAGATGGCCGATGGGGCCGAAAAGTTCTGGAATGGCGATCGCGAACCGGGAGACGATGCGTTGGAAGGCCTCCCAACTAGGTGGACAGATGACCTGGTGAAACTTGCTGGGATCCACTGGATGCGAGTCGCACGGGACCGGTCAATGTAGCGACACTTGGGGGAGGCCTATGTCCAGCTGTGGACGTCTTTCGGTTGAAATGATGATGATGATGACTTTATAAATAATTATCTAAAATATATTATAAAGAGGAAAGATGTGATTGTTTGTTTGTTTGTCTGTTTGCATTGAATAGGCTTAGAAACAACTGGTATGATTTGAAAAATTCTTTCAGTGTTAGATAGCCCATTTATCGAGGAAGGCTATAGGCTATATATCGTCACGATACGTCCAATAGGAGTGGAGCAGCAATGAAAAATGTTGCGAAAACGGGGAAATGTGACGCAAACGAAGTTGCGCTGGGCAGCTAGTCCTCTATAATATCTATATTTTCTTCTACGTATACTTGGATGATGTGCTTATCTTACTAGTTAGTTTAAAATTAATGAACTTTTTAAGGGCCAACCAGGCCCTTAAAAAAAAAACGATACTTTCCACTTTAAAATACGTGGTTTAAAATACGTGAAACACGCTCTCTGATTCCGAAACCGTTAATTGGTCCTTCTCAAGTACTTATCTAGTTTAGTTACTTTCTACGATTAATTTATTTAGGATAGGCACAGCAAGTCATGGTGTATTTCATACAATCCATCCATCTTAAACATACGTGTATTCAGAAACGATTATAACAAAAAATAAACAATTTTGTTTTGTTAATTAGCTATTTTCCGAAAGACAAAATTACACACACAAATTAAAAAACAAGCTCATTATCGCTTTTCGTAGTATTTATAAGAACACACCTATTTACCTACTTTAAAAATAATCTTCAAGTATACAAAATCCTACCCATTACAAATTTAATAGGAACTTGTCCATGCTACGAAAATATGTGCTACGCCGTAGTTAAGTAAATATGAGAACCTGTGTCTACGAGCGTAGCAATATACAATTCAACTTCTGAAAACTGCATTATTGTGGCTACAACCGTTTAAGGACGGGACTACACTGAACACAATCTAAATTGTTTAGTAATTGTGTAAACGAAAGGGTGAAAATCCTAAGGCCCTATAGGCACACAGTTTGTTTGTCCGTCCGTCTGTCTATCATTGGACGGTTTCTTTTAACCGTAAACGAAAGCTGGTCTTAATTGCTAAACGTTAAGCTTTAGAAAAGTTTTATAGCAATTCATGTCCTTACTCAAGTCATTGTCTACCTACACGCCATTTTTTTTTACCGGTGGGAAATCATCAAATTACTCCTCCTGCTCGTGGCGGAGCGGAAGGGAGTGTCAGACTTGTACTGACTAAAACCCATCCATGTTCCTTCTTAGCCCTTTGTGTTCCAGGGCCACGGTATCTCTTTCGAACAGCCCCGCAGCCCTGGCAGGCATCGGCCTACACACCTTTCATCGAAATCTGTTCAGCGTAAAAAAACAACAGACAATAATGTACAATATTACCTTCGCGTTAATAGTATTAATATGATAGTATGGATCATCATAGCAACACGTCTGTAATCCCCGAAGGGTTAGGCAGAGGTGTACCCATCATCATCATCATCATCATCATCATCATCATCATCTTCTTCTTCTTCTTCTTCTTCTTCTTCTTCTTCTTCTTCATAAGCCTCTAATGTTCCCACTGGTGGGACTCAGGCCTCCTCTCTATGAGAGGGAGTGGGCTGTAATCCACCACGCGAGGCCAGTGCGGGTTGGTAGATGTCACATGTCTTCGAATTTTTAGTTCTAGGATATGCCGGTTTCCTCACGATGTTTTCCTTCACCGTTTTTGAGGGCAGCGGTGATGAAATAAATTACACAAAGTAATGCGCCTGCCTAGGATCGAACCCACGGTTTACTGCTCGTAAGTCGGGGCTGCCACCACTTGGCCACCGCTGCTCTCATTATTACACCCACCCACATTTCCTCAGTTATGTTTAAGTCCCATATAATAGGGGGTGAGCCTATTGCCCATTGTAGTATTGATTAGTGTTAGAATAATCCTCTACTTGTTTAATTGGTATGTACGAAACTTTTAGTCCGTAAGAACGATTTGCCTGCTTGGTGACACATTTTCCCCGTTTTCGCAACGTTTTTCATTGCTGCTCCGCTCCTATTGGTTTTAGCGTGATGATATACCTACCTATAGCCTATAGCCTTCCTCGATAAATGGGCTATATACCACTGAAAGAATTTTTCAAATCGGACCCGTAGTTTCGGAGCCTATTCAATGCAAACAAACAATCAAATCTTTCCTCTTTATAATATTAGTTTAGATTTAGAAAACCAGACATCAAGTCAAAACTTTTTTTAAAAAAAACGTTGCCCCAAACTAGGAATTTCTCCTGTATCGTGGGTGCGTTTACAAACATTTAAACTCACACACACAAACAGCCAGAACCGGAACAACTATCTGAAGGCCATACAAATATTTTTTCCGTGCGGGGATCGAAACCGCGACACGCAGCGCAGCAGTCGATCGCTCAACCACTGCGCCAATCGTGCCGTCAATGCGTAGCGTTTTTAATTAGTAAGACGACCTCATAAACCAGGGGTTACACAATGTGCCCTACACACACGATGTGAAACTAGGACAGTGTGTAGACACCTTAAAATAACCCATGATTCGGAGGTACCCGTGTGGAAATGACTCGGAGCTTTTTTGCTATAGTGGAACTTTTCTTGGCCTTTTTTTTACGTATGGGAAATCATCAAATGACCTCTCGCTCTGGGCGGAGCGGAAGGGAGTGTCAGACTTGTACTGACTAAAACCCATCCATGTTCCGTCTTAGCCCTTTGTGTTCCAGGGCCACGGTATTTCTTTCGAAGACCCACAGCCCTGACAGGACTTTTCTTGGCCTTAATCAACCAAGATGAATTAAACTACAAAAAGTATTGAAAATATTTAGATATAACTTATGCGTGGTGAAAAAGTTTAGTGAAAATCCGATGGTCTGTCTCAAATGTTTAAAATCCTACTATATTATATAATCCTACTAAAATTATAAACGCGAAAGTTTGTAAGAATGTATGTTTGTTACTCTTTCACGCAAAAACTACTGAATGGATTTTTATGAAATTTGGTATGTAGATAGCTTATACCCTGGACTAACACATAGGCTACTTTTTGTCCCGGTCTGCGCAGGTGAAACCGCGGGGCGCAGCTAGTAATATTATAAATGCGGAAGTATGTGAGGATGTATGGATGTTTGTTACTCTTTCACGGAAAAACTACTGAATGGATCTGGATGAAATTTGGCACAGGAATAGATAATAGTCTGGAATAGCACATAGGATACTTTTTACCCCAGTAGTACGTTCTCGTGGGACAGTTACCGAAAAAACGCGGACATAGAGACATATTTAAATAATCATCATCTATATAACTTTGTTAAATTATGTAGAAATACATATTACCTTGCCTTGCTTTGCCTATGGCCTTTTTTTGACAGAAATAAATGTATTTTTTTTTATTTTAAGTTATTATGTTTAGTAAATTATTTAAACCGAAATACCGCGTAGCAAATGGAATAAATAAGGGCTATAGCAGGGGGTGGTCTAGAATTTGTACATCCCTACATAGAAATAAAGGCACACGTTCAATATTCATAAAAACGTTAACAAAAATTGACCTGAAAACGTTTAAATGACTCATTTAACGAGAAAAATACTACAAAGAACCAAACGATGACAGTTTTCTTGGTAACTGCTTTGTGATAGTAAATACTACACTCAACATACCTCATTACTAGTCACTATAGTAACTACTAAAGTACAGTCAACCAAAGAGATTGGTGTCCACGCTGCTCATCAATATATCCTAGCACTTACGACAAAAACTTCTAAACTGAGTCATGAGTGTATTGTTATACTTGTTATCTAGTTAACGCGTTGTGAAAGTCAGTTAGGAAGTCGCTCCCTGCAAAATATTATTGGTGTTCAGTTGCATTTGGTTAGATTGAAAGAAAACCATGACATAGTTGGGAAAAGGCAGATGATGATCAAGATAATTGCGTTTTAAGCACAATGGATATTTTATGAGTGTGATAATGGACTGAGGTACACAAAATGGAGAGACCCCATCATCATATCCGCCTAAAGTTTTTCCAACTACGTTGGGAAAAGGTTGGTTAGGCGGTTGGCTTCCAGTCAAACCGGCTGAATACCAGTATTTACATGGAGCAACTGCCTATCTGACCTCCTAGCTAGTGCTGCGTAATACCCCTTGGTAAAACTGGTTGTTAATTTTTAGAGCCAATGACTTTTTTTTTGGGATGGGATATCATCAAATGACTTCTCCCGCTCTGGGCCGAGCGGAAGGGTGTGTCAGACTTGTACTGACTAAAACCCATCCATGTTCCTTCTTAGCCCTTGTGTTCCAGGGCCACGGTATCTCTTTCGAACAACCCTGGCAGGCATTGGCTCTCTCGGACCCCTTCCGATTTGCTGACATCTCCTTAAGGCGCGCGTGGAACACAAACGCGCCGTCGGCACGGCCTGTCGTCATAAGACGGACGGACGGTGAGCTAACCCATTACTCACCGTCCACAGGCCCGCGAGAGCCAATGACTACATGCAACGACTGTCAAAGATTAAAAAATGACAGCTGTGACTAACTCCGTAACGTGCTTAAATGAAGTAAATTTTAATAACCTAAATGAAGTGAAAGGTTTGATTTTAAAGGCTGCTGGTATTTTTTTAACTAACCGACTTCAATACATAAAAGGAGGTTATTAATTCAACCTGTACGTAATATGGTCGAAAATGCGCAGGTTTTGTATTATGCTAATCTATACCAACTTCTAAACAACATAAAGTAGTATAAGTGTATGTATGTTTGTTTGTATATTTGGATGTTTGTCTACGCATATCTCAAAGTGTTTTATTTTATGCTATTACCAAAACCCTAAAAAACTTTTTCCAAAATCCAAAAAAACATTCAAATAACTTTACTTTCGGAAGTCGGTGGCAAAAAAGTCAATGAAACAAATGAAAATAAAGTTATTTTAATGTTTTTTTGGAAGACGGTTTCTTTTTGCAAAAAGTTTTTTATTATTTCGTACCTGTCCACCAAACTCCTTAGTGAAGTGTACTCTCAGTAATCACGTTAAGTATATACATGCACGCTCCGCATAGTCGTGACGAGGGCAGCAGCACGGTCGCCA
Organism: Cerastis rubricosa; assembly: GCA_949152445.1. Classification (NCBI taxonomy): domain Eukaryota; kingdom Metazoa; phylum Arthropoda; class Insecta; order Lepidoptera; family Noctuidae; genus Cerastis; species Cerastis rubricosa. Next base: position 14,076,900 of record OX424549.1, read on the forward strand.
CGTGCGTTGTGGCACATTTGTTGGAGTATCTTCAAGCAGGTTACCGTTATAGGGTGGGTAGAAATACAGGCGGTATAATATGTAAGTCATACGTTCGATCACTCGGCCTTAAATATGATTACACGATTCATTTAAAACAGGAATAAAGATTTTATTATTTCTATACTGTTTATCTTGTCACTACTAAAATAACTTTCTAATTAACAAAAAATACGTTATAAGTAGTTGCGAAATAAATAGACGAAAAGCTTCCACCAAATAAATAGAGACTTTCTTTACTTTACTATGCTTGTTTGTCCATATACTCCAGATAGCAAAGTTGTATTTAAATGTACTTTTTATTTAAAAACAAAATATTTGTATTTGATAAGAACATTGTGCTTATTTTTAAAAGCAATGGCCATTTTAGGGGCTCTTTTGCGTAACTGATGTTCAAAAGTGCTGATGTTCAGCTTAGTTTGAAAAATAACTATTGATTTCTACGCACAGTGCAAAAACCTTTGTACTTTCCGGGAAATCATTGCCTTAGTAGCAAAACTACTTGAATAGATCGTACCTTCTAAAAGATTCTTTCTACCACACTCGTTAAACAAAAATGAACATTTTGTCCCCGCCAAGGTCGCATCCCGAGGGACCCTTGGCACAGCAGTCACAGTTGGCACCAACCCCCAGCTATCTGCTAACCAAACGGTTATGTCTAACCATTCCAACTTAACTTAGATTGCCGTTTCTGAATATTCTAGCACTTTTTAACTCGAATTAAGTTTTAAAACTGACATCTGACATCTTTTTTGGGAGCGAATTTAGGTAATAGTTGGGATTTAAAGTGTTAAATTTTTATCTTGTACTACCTTTTGTAGTAAGCAACGACTTAACCTTAAAGATCGACCCGTGCGGCTGTTATTATTTAACTGCTGTAACGGATGCAACTATGAGATGCATGAGAAAAGAAGTCATAATCGAAGAACGCAAATTAAATTGGTTAGTAGAGCAGAAGTATGGTGCTGATGATTCCTTGATAACCGTCTAGATTTTACTTACTATCTAGAAATTGACTGATAGTCAATTCAATATCTACGAAAGCAGCTGTACCGTAAGCTCTTTTACTTGTATTACGTGAAATTTAAAGATTTCAATTGTTCTGACCACGCATTTAAGATTCCATAACTTTATTCTAGGATGGTAAATACTTTTTTATAATTAGTAATTTACCTTTTTGTACCTACCATTTACTTATGATATAAATATATTCAAGACATTATTAGATTTTTTGCATTTTAGCGAATAGATTTAGTATAATATTTTGACAGAATAAAATATATAATAGTTAATAAATAAATTATTGTAAATATTTACAATAATTTATTTATTAACTATTTACGTTCCATTGACATAAACATATCATATGTGATTGTTTTTTTTTTTTGCGAATTTTACTGTTTGATATTCATAATTTATTATTTTTAGCTGTATTTAATTAATTTACCACATAATTCAAACACAATGCGAATTGTTATATGAATAAATAAAATAAAAATAGTAACAGAAAATTAACTAACCTATAACCTACTATTCTGTTGTATAAAACATTGAATGAATGATTGATAGTTTTCTTTATTATTGTTTTAAATTATTCCTTGTATGTATAAGTTCTAATGGCATTAACGTAAAAATATGTTATGTTAAACCGTTTTTTTGTGCATGTGGTGTTAACCTGTAATTAATTGTTGCACTTGTAAATGTTACTCTAGTCATTAAGTCTGAAATGTACATCGTGTAAACAATTGTTGGTTAACCTAAATAAATAAATAAATAAATACAGCCTACGGACAAGACAAAATAGAAAAATATAAAATGCATTGAAGATCGATTTTGCACTTCTGCTTGTATAATAATCTAAGTAATTTAGAAAATCACCTGGATCTAACTACATATTTTAAAAGATAGCACACGAAAAGACCAATACCCATCACTTTATAAGAAAACGCCTGTAGAAGGATTACACGCTAACTAAATCATACCAACATAACGCCACCAAAGTGGATTATACCAACCGCACGCCGCAACATCTTATAGAAAATAATAACGTTCCTTTTCCCGCATGTTTTCCTGCCTTCCTACCCGTGATTTACAGCATCAATATAAGATTTCAGCGTTATCTAGTAAACAAGACGTAGGCCGCATACTGATGGAACTATATACAAGTTACTACATAAATTGTGGGGAGTAAAGTATGACGTATCACGGAACTTCGGTGGTTAGGACGGTAGTGTTAAGTAGGACTTAAGATGTAACTGTGGGCAATTGATAGTGACGAAATTACTTTATAAAAGACTTTTAAGCGAGACTAACTTTGTTGGTCTAGAGGTCGACAACCTGCTGAGTTTATGTTTCTAGATTTTATTCCCAAACCAGAACATCCTTTTTTCTTTTTTTTTTACGGTAGGAAATCATCAAAGAACCCCTCCCGCTCTGGGCGGAGCGGAAGGGAGTGTCAAACTTGTTCTGACTAAAACCCATCCATGTTCCTTCTTAGACCTTTGTGTTCCAGGGCTACAGTATCTCTTTCGAACAGTCCCGCAGCCCTGGCAGGCATCGGCCCTCGCGGACCCCTTCCTATTTGCTGACATCTCCTTGAGGCGCGCGTGGAACACGAACGCGCCGGGATACAACCTGTCGTCATAAGACGGACGGACGGTGAGCTAGCCCATTACTAACCGTCCACAGGCCCGCCAAAAAATCCTACCTACCTAAACCTACCCAGATTCTGGTGAAGTTTTTCAATGTTTCCGTAGGATCACTAACTAGTTGTTCTGTTCTCACTATGAAACCAGCAAATAGGTATTCCCATCAAAAGTGAACCTTTGTTCTTTTCATACAGGGAGAGAGCGTCTTCTAAGTTGATCTCCTAAGGATTGGACTAACCTCATGCTCGAATTGTACCGAGCGGGGTTTGCAGAGGAGTATTGCACAACCTCGTACTGTCACTGTATTACTTGTACTTCATAGTGATTCATCATCTGCCTAGCCTTTTCCCAAACTATCTTGGGGTCGGCTTCCAGTCTAACCGGATGCAGCTGAGTACCAGTATTTAACATGAAGCGACTGCCTATCTGACTTCCACAACCCAGTAGCTAGGTAATAAGATACCCTTTAGCAAGACTGGATGTCAGACTTTTGGCTTCTGACTACTCGTAACGACTGTCAAAGATCTACAAATGACAGCCGGGACAAACGGCTTTTTGTAATGTGCTTTCCGAGGCACCTTATAGGGAGTGAGAAGGACAAATCAAGATACGAACGAAGGAGAAGAAGTATGAAACCAAAAGAGATTATAAGACTTATAGAGCGGACATTGGGAATATTTTCATACAACATGTGCAATTTTGATCCCGAATATTTTCGGTTTTAACACACGAATGACACTAGACAGACCGATTTTTTACTAAGTATTAACAACTTTGACACAACATTGGATTACGATTTTCGTATTTGTCTTGTCCCGTCTATCACTCGTAATTATATGAAAAACAACAAAAAAAAAACCCGGGCAAGTCGGACTCGTCCACTGAGGGCTCCCAACTTAGTATTTTTTATAGACAATTTTTTATGATTTAATTATAAGTGTATAGTTTCAGACTTTTCCATGAAGTTTTAGTGTAAGACGATATTAATTGCAAAATTTCATAGTTCTAGGTTAACAGGACGTACCCTATACATTTTGTTTCCCTTGAGAGTGTAAAAATATACGTTTTTTGCAACATAAACGGCGTAAAAAATAGTATCTTTTTTACGTTGACTTAGAAGTTTGATTTTTTCACAGCATCAAGGTATATGGTTTTAATTTCAACTTGATACCTAAACGCGTTCCCGAGATAAAGGGTCTTGACAGACAGACATACAACAAAGTGATCCTATAAGGGATCCATTTTTTCCTTTTAAGGTACGGGACCCTAAAAACGAGATACTGACTTGAAAATCACTCTGGAATACGAAACAACTTTCACAAACATAGAAAACTGTACTGAAAGGACCGCAAACACAAAGTTATTTTTACCATAACATCCCCATTACTATATCACAGACAATTAGCCAAATGAAACACATAAAAAGGTTCTATCAAAGATTTACGACCGCCATACATAGAAATTATAACTAAATCCTCTTTGTCTATGCTTATTTATTTCTTCCTTATTTTTTATTGTTTGCTACCAGAGATACACTTATGACTGTAATAAACTTTATTTCTGTTTGCTTCTCCTCAATATGTTTTATGTTTGTATTTGTGTAGGATGCTGAACTTGAAACGTTCTATAGTGAATGCTTATATAGAAAGTATTTTTTTTTTATTATAGTCCAGAACTTTTTTTAGAAAAAAATACTCTTTGGAGCACTGACACAGCCAGAAGGCGTCGTGGCAGACCTCGTAGAAAATGGCGGGACGAAGACCAGCGACTAGTGGTCAACGTTGGCCCCGGATCGAAATAAGTTTTCCTTATTCTCGACATTGTATGGTTTATTATTAATTTTAATTCTTTGAAATATTTGTACGGTGGAAACAGCAGTATATTATGGACAACATATAATGCGTAACGCCTATGTAACTACAATATTCTAACAAATAAATTTATTATTATTAAGTGGGTCATGGGGAGGCTTTTTCCCAGCAGAGTGATGACGCATGCTGTATCAGTTAATGTGTTGATATTGAAGGTATGATCATCGTATGCCTAGCATTTTGGCAAAAATGTTGGCGTCGGCTTCCAGTCTAACCGAATGTAGCTGAGTAAAAGTATTTTATCTGAGCTCCACAACCTCAATCACACAAACCTCAAACACATGAAGCGACTGCCGATCTGACCTCTACAACCCAGTAACTGGGCTGATCCCCTTGGTAAGACTGGATGTCAGACTTTTGGTTTCTGACTACTCGTAACGACTGTCAAGGATCTACAAATGATAGCCGGGACCAACGGCTTAACGTGCTTTCCGAGGCACGGAGAAAACAGTAGGTATGTAATTATGGTCACCCATCCACGGACCAACCTCCGCAAGCATGGCTTAACCTTAAAGATCGACCCGTGCGGCTGTTATTATTTAGCCACGAGCTCCTCTTTAAATATAACTTTTAAATCTATAATTAATTCAGCTAATAACTGAACCAACCGTAATCTTAAATATAATCTATGTTAAAACTCATACAACAAATGTTTCTGAGTTTTCAACGCTGAAAAAATAAGAAACTGAATATTTTAACAGTCAAACCGACTAAGTATTATCTCAGTTTATTTATAGATGGCAAAAAATCCTCTGTTTTATTGAACGAGCTTCCTACTGTCGCCCGATATATTAACCCATTTTACTATTTCGAAGAAAATCTCCACAGTAGAAATATGTTATAAAATTATTTAAAAACCTGTTAAAATTCCGATGATAAAAGAAACACGGCTAAGTATAAATATATAGACATCAAGAGTCAAAATACACGAGGTTACATACAGGCATTATACATGGATTACCTGTGCGCTGCAATCGAAAAAAAAAACATCAATATACAAATCCAATTCACTAATGGATTCCTTTGCTTGGAGTAGTGAAATTAAAAAAGAACATTAAAAAATAACAGGTTCGTGCAACACATTCTCGCTTTTAGGGTAGTGCATTCGGGAATCATGCACATATACAGAATTATCGACTAAACACTGCTGGCCAGGGAAATAAATTACTTTTCATGAAACCTCATACTTCAAAATATCTAATCATAGTTAAGTACATTGTATATCCATGCATTGTGTTTGAGGAACCGTCTTTCATCGACAATTTCTTTTTTTTATTTTCCTGACCATTTTTTGTAAATGAACATTATGGTACATTGTCTTTACTGATTTTTATTATGTTAAAGCAAGATTTAAATAAAGCTTTTCCAGCTATCATGTTATATCAAATAAATCTATTGATGAGAAGTTCGTAAAATCAATGTAACAATCCAAATACAAACAAAAATATACATTGTAGTGCGTGAATCATTATGATTGACCATAACAGAAATAGAATCATGATTGTCTAGTAATGTTTAGTCACAATACAAAGAATTTTGTTCTAAGGAAGAAGTCACACAGAATATAAGGCTGCCGACGCATTATAAAAAATCCAAAATGACAAACATTTCACGCACCACAGAAGATACAGAAAAAAAAAGACCAAACTAACAATAATTAGGGATACATTAAAATATCAACATTAACAGTTAGTGAAAAACATTCATACATCGAGTGGCAAAAAGGGTGATAGAAGAAATAATAGGGGGATACATCGAGAAACACCGATGCGACGCGGTCTGCTCAACGCAAGCCGGCCGGGTACTTTTGGCGTCAGTTTTTTAATAATATTCCGTTTTTAAAACATTCAAATAGTTCTTTTTTGAAACCGTGATTGAGTTCTTCATTGTCTATTCCCTGTTTCTTTTTTAAACGTCCAAAAATATTATTGAGTTGACACTTACCATAAGATATTAATTTGGATGTGATTAGTTTTTTGATGGCCTTTTTTAGTTTGTTGTAAGTTTATTTAATAGTAATAATGTCTGTAATTTTTGTTTGAATTAAGATTATTATGTGTATCATAGTCGATCTGATTAAGAAATAATAAAATATTTTTGTTAAAATCTAAATAAATAAATATTTTTTAACTGATTTGATTCCACTATTTATCTCCTTTCTTTAATGGTAAAAAATCCGTCTGATGTTTCTGCAAGTTTTGATTGTATTCGTTCTTTTTGGAGTTATTTTAGCTGGTCTTCTTCCTGTTTATCGTAATACTTTTTGTTTTTCTTCTTTAATTGTTATTCATTTGTAGTATTACATCACTCTTCCCATTCTCGAGTCATAAAATCAGCGTAAACAACATAAAATTCTTATTCCTCTCCATCAATAGTGCGTACTCCTTATGGCTCATTGATTCTCCATTTTGCTAGTTTTCTTTTATCGATTCAATCGTAACTATTTTGCAAGCTTCATTTTATTTTAGGTTCTTTAACAATGAGGACACTGTAACCTACCCATTTGTGCATTGTAATCCAAAGTCTAATTTTTGTTAGCAAAATACGTTCTTTGGACATGGAATTGCGGACCTAACCCGTTATTCAATACATGTATTTTTTCCCCAATTCATTTTATTACTTCATCAATTACCTTTTAAACCTTTTTTTACAGGTCTTTTTTAATGTAAAACAGCAAGATTTAACTTTTAATCAAATGCTTCGTATTCCACAAGTGAAATGCACGAAATTAAATTAGAATTTCAAGTTGTGTCGAGTTCTGGTCGGTTTATCTGTGCTGACTATGCGCCGGCTCGGCTAACTTGGGAGGTTGGTACCTTCGCAACCTCGTTTATATTATCTGTATGTACGAATTTTATGTAGCATATGATGCTCTAAATTGTTATTCGATATATATGCTGGATGTTACTTTAGTTTTGTTAAGGTTTTCATGACTTATTGTGGAGGAATGTCGGTTATCCAAAACTGTAAGTTAAAATACTGTTGCCGCAACATTATTTCGCAAAAACTATGGTAGGAATTTATAATTTAAGAAGTCTTTTTGTTGGTTGGTTTTGAGTATAATTATCATGAAAATATGCGAAATCAATCGATTTATTGGTATTAATTTGAGAAAACGTAAAGGGCCTGCTTTTGTCAAGAAAATTACGAAGAAAAAAACAAAAAAGTAAATAAATCGTAAAACCAATCGATTTATTAGTATTACATAAAAAAGCTTATGTTTACCAAACGATTTCACATCATCAAGATCAAGGGCAAAGTATTAGGGCACGGAGCCAATAACTCCAAAATTTCCAAGATATGAACAAAATAAACTAAAGCTTTTTAAAACAACGATCTTTTAAAGTATAAATAAACAAACAATAACGGGGAATCTATTAAACTAATAACTTCATGAAGTAGTCGAAATAAAATCTCGTTGTATCCGAACATAGAATTATTGAAGAAACAAAACTATACCAAAAAGAATACCGTAGGAATCGTAATCAATATAACGAAGGCCGGTCCAATAGGCACATTTGGGCATTTATCTCGGCAAACAGAAACAAGAACAATAAAAAAAAACTTCACCTCAAGAAGGACACGCGTTTCCAAAAACCATGTTATCCTAACCTAAAAGCATTACAGTAAAACGTAACATAAACGACAGAGGACCGCGAATCCGCATAAAAACTCCTTTTTAAAACTAAAACTTTTTTTAAAACATCCAGTAAATTGTTTTTACAGTCAGATAGAGCCGATTTTAGCAAAACAGGGTAAACTGCAGATGCGATGGGCGTTATGCTATTCTATGCCGTAGTTTCCCTGCAGTCAACTTATTCACATCTTAGCCACACCATATCGATTCACTAACCTTTTTCCATTTCTATTATTGCTATAATCTATGGTTCGGACTGGCTTATTTTGTTTTTAATGTTGATTGGTTGGATTAGCAAAGAGTTTGGATTACTGTTTTTTTTTCCTTTTTTCGTTTAGTTAAAGTTTGTATTAATGTCGTTTTTATCATTTTTGAAAATGGATTCAGTTTTATTTCATGACTTAAATATTGTTTAGCTTTTGTTAAATGTTATACGTGATTTCCATTATAAGTTTTATTTTTCTATTTAAGCATGTAATTAGTCTTTAAAATTATTATTTATGGATCACATTGAATGAAAATGATTATCATTGTGAATCACGCGACAACAAACGCTTAGTCATTGGATTTTTTCTTTATAAGAAATTAATTTTAGTCTTTCTGTTTCATAACTACATAACAATCTCAATGTTCAGATGTTTCAGTTTTAACATTCTCGTAATATAAATAATTTAGTCGCATTTGAAGGTTATGCTCGTTCATAAAGATTTAGAGTGAAATCTAGGATATTATATTTTGTTGTACATTATTAAAATGCAAATTATATTCACCATTATCCTGTTTTTGAGGTTATAGTCGTTTTTTTGTGTCAAAGCTTCACAATCCCGTCTTTTTGGTTTTAGAATATTCACTGAATTGTTTTAAATTCAACGTAGGTACGTCACAGCTTGCAACTGTCAATCTTATACGAAAGCATGTTCATCGATCTGTTTACAAGCTCTGTTTTGAACACAATTTACTTCTTTACCTTATTGAAATCCGTTACACTTGATTCTTAATTTGAATTCTTCTCAATCTTCATCGAACACGTGTTTTTTTTTTTAAGTTACCTTGTTACTAGCGATGTGGCCATACAGCCAGTCGCATCCAGCCTACAACATTAGAGGATCACGTGCGTCCACATTGATCTGACGGCGAAATCGGTACGTCCCGAAAATACCCGGGCGGCCGACGCAGTTTAGGTAAGCAACATTAGCTCACAACATCTGTTAATATGATCATTGTTAATTACATATGGGTTTGTTGTTAATAATTGTAGCCACCTGTCCCGAGGAGGGCGCTTGCAAGTAAGTCGCTACGTCGTCCACCATGCAGGCTCGCGGAAGGTCGGGGAGGAACATAATACGCTAGAGGGCGCGCATGACGCGTGTGGGCTGCGCGGCGCCCCGCGACCGACTGGCGCGACTCGACGCGCCCCCTCCCCGCGCGCACACCCCCCCACCACCCGCGTGCGCCCCTCCCCGCCCCGCCCTACGCACAGGGCTGACGGCAAGCTTTTCCGGCTTTTTCGTAAGGTTTTTTTAGGCTGTGACTGCTATTTTTAGGCTAGATGAAAGCTATTCTAGGTATTGATTTTTTAGTGCATTGTTTTTAAGTTTTTTGTGGAAGATTATTATTAATTTCTAATTAAGATTTTGGTTTAATTGAATCTGTTTTGCAGAACATTGATTGAATTAGATAAACTAAATTTTAATAATTTATTAATTTTACATTTAATAACTTCGTAAAACCATCACTGCCACACAACACCATAACGGTTTTCCCAAAAAAAAACAACCTACTTAACAAAAACGCATCAAAAGAACAAGAAGCACAACAACCAAAAAGTATGTATAATGTAAAAATAGCAGTTTTCTTTAGTTCCAACCCTATAGCACTACGTTCGTAATGCATTCGTGTGCTCGCCGCGTCTCGGCGCCTCTCCTACCCGATCGGTAAGCGCTCGGCTCCGCTCGGAAAGCTCTTTCAAATTCGGAACACAGACATGACATATCTGTTTTCTTCACTAACACAATTCAGAACCTTAACTTGAGTAAATTAAAGTTCGATTTGCTTTGACAAAGGAAGTTCAAGTGTTGTGTTTGACTTTTGAAATATCCTAATTTAGCTCAGTTTTTGCTGAGTATTCTCGCTCTTATTTGATTCTTCGTAAAGTCTAATTTACATTGTTTGCCTTTTTCAGCTGACGCGTCTATAAATGTCACATTATGTGAGTTGGTGTGCGTTTATTTTTGTGTGTGTGAGTTAAAAACACATCTTGGGCGGACCGTCGGTAGCGATTTTAGGCAGATTTTTCCGTGTTAGATAATAATAATTTTCTTTTACTTAAGAAAACACATTTTTTTCAAAGTTCAAGCGTGTATTTAATACTAAATCAGAACCCAAAATTGTATTGTCTATGGTTAAAAGGTTCAGCTTTTCTATAAAATTCTCCTTTTTATTTTTCACTCCTTTGACACGTACTTAGCAACTAAGTTAGGGGTTGTCTATGCGTGTGCTAGTTACCCAGAAACTTAGTTTTAGAAGTCTCAGGACTTTAATTTCAGGACACAGAAGTTTTAAAAGTGTATTGGCTCATGTCTTGGCTTTTGAGTTGGATGACGTGAGTTCGATTCCTATTAAGGCTAAATTTTATTAATTTACCGTTGCTTGGGTATGTTTTATGAAGTACACATGACCATGTGACCTTAAACGAATCCACAGTACTGATAATTAAATAGTTTTAGTGGTTTGATTACGATATATAATATCTATATAATATACTTTATTATCTCTACAATAAAATATATTATTATTATCGTTTATTTATTTTCTTGTCGGACGTAAAGAATATCACCATCCCATATCTTCCCATGGGTGTCGTAAGAGGCGACTAAGGGACTTACCAGAGAATGGGCAGCAGCGTTCTCTGTGCTTTTGTAACAACCATACTGCGATCGCCAACCCACCTGCCAAGAGTGGCGATTATGGCAAAACCCCCCCTTATTGGGGGAGGCCTATGTCCAGCAGTGGACGTCTTTCGGCTGAAATGATGGTGATGATGATTTTCTTATATAATATTTACATTTTTGACTATTTTTACAAAATTAAATTTAAAAAACATTTAAAATATAAAAAATAGTAACCACCAGCATCGGGAACTGAGTCCGAGCTACCGGTAGTCAAGGCTCGAGAGAGAGGAACCTCCTGACAATACGCGCTGTGTCCAGAAGTACTGCTTTCTGAATCAAGCCCTCGATCCAGCTGCCAAGACTCCTCAGATGTTGTTCGGGGCTTTTGGCTATTATGCCATTTGCCTACACGACTATCGGCACAATGACAGCTGTACTTACGTCCCACTTGTCGACAACCTCGCGAGCCAGATCTATATAATATTTGAATTGCTTAAATATTAATATAATATAATATTTAAATTGCTTGCTTTCTCTGCTTTCACAAGATGCTCGTCATACGGGACCGTTATATCAACAACAATCACGGCTTAAACTGAAGATCAAACCGAGCGGCTGTTATTAATTAGCCACGAGCACCAATTTGATTTGAAATTTTCTCCTACTTTATTGATTGCAGTTTCATGTTTTTATGAACATAGTTCACACTGGGTCACATCTAGCTATAGTTTACTAGTGTAGTATGGCCTCGCTATGTGTTGTAGGTAGACTTAAGATATTATAAAGAGGGTACCTTGTGGTCACCAATAAATTAGTCGTTCCTCACACGCTGTTTGATTGAGACACATAACCTTATTACATGGTGTCAGGTGTAAATATTTCACGAAATCGGTCAAATATATCGTGTATACAGTACTTAATCGTAGTTATACAATAAGTAGTGAGACAACATGGCCAATTCGGAAACGAAAGTTGGGAATATGAGTGCAAGTGCGATGATTCAGCAACCAGCGCCATTACAGCAAGATGGTAACCTTGCCAGTAACTGGAAGGAGTGGAAATCATCATTTGACTATTTTTTGATCGCAGCAGGAAAAGATTCTGCACCCTCGAAAGAAAAATGTGGCTTATTTATGCACGTCATAGGAAAGTATGGCCGGGAAATTTATGAAGAACTTGACGTAACGGACGAGATAAAACAGGATTACAGTTCGTTATGCTTAAAGTTTGCTGAGCTGTGCGATCCGACAAAAAACATCAACTATGAAAGGCACATGTTTTTCGAGACTTATCAGCATAATAATGAATATGATAAATATCTAGGAGAATTGAAAGTCAATAGCAAAAACTGTGAATTTGGAAGTTTAAGAAATAGTTTAATTCTAACACAAATGATTCGGGGTTTGAAAGATAATTACATGCGAGAAAAATTATTGGCTAAAACAAAGTTATCGCTGGATGAGGCTGTTCAGTGGTGTCGTGCGGCGGAGCGAGCAGGACGGCAAGGAGCAGCGTGTGAGGCGAGCGCGGCGCGCGCGGCTGGCAGCAGCGCCGGCGCCGCCGCCTCGCTGGAGCAGGTGGCGCGCGGCGCGCCCTCCCGCGCCCGGCGGCGACCGCGGCCAGGGAACCGCGCCCGTCACCCGGGCTCCCACCGGACCCCTACCTCGGGCCTTGCGTCTCCGCGTAGTGATACATATAAGTCTCCGGGTAGTGTGTGCGGAAAGTGTGCGTATCAACACGCGAGTGACCGTTGCCCAGCAAGCTCAGCTAAGTGTCGAAGGTGCCAAATGGTAGGTCATTTTGCTAAGTGTTGTCGAGTGCGTTTCATGAAGGAAGTGCAGGAACGGTATGATGACTCATGCGGTGAGGAATGCGGGGACTACGACAGTGGTGAGCTACTTATGTACAATATTTCAATCGAATCTGCTGACATTAAGAGATGCGAGTCTTGGTATTCAATTATAAACGTAAACGGAGTAAATTTAAAGTTCAAGCTTGATAGTGGAGCGGACGCAACAGTCGTATCAGTGAATAGTTACAAAAAAGCCGGTTTTGATGTAAATAATCTTAAAGAATGTACCACTGTGCTACGAGAAATCAGCAAAACACAGTTACCTGTTGAGGTCGCTAGATGGCGCTTTAGCTACAAGCATCTGAATTGTCGTTCTCTGTTTTTAAAATTCACTAAAAATAATAAACAAAGTGTAATAACATTAAGTGTGCACCAAAAACATTTAGCAACTTATAAATATTAAGTGTCAACGTTATCCTCGAAAAAACTAAAGTGTTATCGAAGATAATTAAACATTTGTGATAAGTGTGTTAAAAGCCCTCTTACAAACAATAGTAACAGAATATGGACACAAGTGAAGCAACAGTGCAAAATAAGTGACTAACAGTGCATAATAAGTGAACAAAACTTATAAAATAATCCGCAATTCAAACTTGAATTACTTGAGTTGTGAGGAAAAAATTCCATTAGCATGACTCACATCTAACGACTTTTTATCATTTAAAAATCTTTCTCGCTTAAAGCGACCACCAATTTCAACATCAATATCAACTGGTCGTCTGTTCAAATATCTAACAAACCCGACTGCCGCGCACATAGTCGTGCGTTCAAACCCCGCCGGCTGTATCACTTTTTGGAATACATAAAATTGATAATTTGACAATTTTAGTAACCTTACAATGAACTTCTTCGGAAATATCACTCAGCGACGTCAGCGCCAACGCAGACATTCGGATACTAATGACGATTTAAACATAACCACTGACTTAAATTGTACCACTAGCAATAGTTTGCCGGATATGTCAGACGAAGAACATTGCGATGAAATTACCCAACTACAAAATAAAATTAAGGAACTAGCATTGGGATTAGAGGCAGCACACGCAGAAGTGGAGAGTTTAAACTTAGAAAATACTCAACTTAAAAATACTATCGACGAATTAACTAAGAAGAAAAATATCTATAAGAAAATAACAACCGATATAGTTAGCGACAACAGTACTTCACCAATTAGTAACAAGAAAAAGAAAAACAAAACAAATACTATCAATAACAGCCCCCAGACAACACCAAAGATTGCTAAAATTAAAACTAACTATTTTCCCGCGCAGACTGCTGACAAATCAACACAATATGATACGCATTTAATGACGAACCTGCAAGGCGATAAAAACTGTTTCTTAAAAAAATACAAATCAAGAAAAAATTTATGTATAATTAGTAATAATAAAAGGAATAAATTAATTAACTTAGTTGAGGACACTTTCTATATGTATGATTACTGCCACTATCTATATCCAGGCGGTGATATTCAACAAATGCTACAGGGCATTGATGATAAAACAAAAACCTTTACAAAAAATGACTATTGTGTTATTATGATGGGAGAGATGGACTTTATACGGACTGGAAACTACCACGACATTATATTTTTTATTAGAGAAACCATCGGTAAAATCAATAACACCAATGTGATTATTTGCCTTCCGACATACAGATATGGCAATTATACAACCATATATAATGCTAGAGTAGAAACTTTTAATAATCTCCTGTATCTAGACAACTTAACTCATGAATATGCGTATTTACTAGACTCTAATGCAGAACTAACTTGTGGCTATCATATGTTTTCTGCGCAACATGGACATATAAATGAAACAGGAATGAAGAACATTTTCACTAATCTCCAGAGGACTATAACCGAAATAGATACTGAAAATAATATGCCAACATCTAATTCTTCTACCTCAGAAACGAAACACTCAGACACGTTTTTTCTATAATTACTTGATTATTATGCATCAAAACATCGCAGGACTCATCAACAAGGTGGATCAACTAACACTTCATCTGCAAGAACTAGCCGAACAAAGAAACAGCATAGACATAATTTGCGTCACGGAACATTTTATGGAGCGAGGACACGAGGAGCTTCTTTCAATACCTAATTATAAATTAGCCGCTTACTATACAAGAAGTACGAAAAGAGGAGGAGCCTGTATTCTGGTAAAATTTGGTCTCCAATACAAAGAACTAACGAATGTCAGTAAAATGTCAATTGAAGGCGTTGTCGAAGTTTGTGCAATTGAACTTATACCACATAACACAATCATTATTTGTATATATAGAGTACCAAAATTAAACAATTTACAGGTTTTCTACTCAAAATTAAACAATATATTATCAAAATACTGTTACGACTCGAAAAAGAATGTAATTCTATGTGGTGATTTTAACATTAATATTTTAAAACAAGATAAATTATCTCTTGAATTTACTAGTTTCCTATTGAAATACAATCTATTGTTACAAATTAATCAACCAACTAGATTACAAAGCAATACGTGTATTGATAATTTTGCACATAATATTTCACGAAAATGTACTCATAGTGTCCTTGATTTACATATGTCGGATCATACCGCACAAACTTTAAAGCTTCCAGTAAAAAAGACATGTTTAATCAAAAGTTGGAGGATAAAAGTGCGTGACTATAGTAATGAAAACTTGATGAAATTCAAAGACTGTCTCAAATCAATTTCTTTTTCTGAAATCTACCTAAATAAAGATCCTAACGTAGCATACAACAACTTTTTAGAACTATTCCAATTGTTTTATAATTTATGTTTTCCAATTACGTACAAAAAAAGAAAATTATTAAAGAATACAAATTGGCTAACATCTGGTATCAGACGATGTAGCCAAATAAAAAGACAGTTGTTGTGGCACCATAGATTAAATCCATCTAAGAGAAATGTGACGAAACTTAAAAATTATTCAAACAGACTTAAGAAAATTATAAAATTGACACAATTAGCTAAGAATAATTATAAAATAGAGACAGCATATAATAAATCGAAAATGACGTGGAAAATAATAAATGAAAATAAAAACAATTCCCCCCCAGAGTATATAAAAGAAATAAATTATGACGGAGTTACATTCACCAAACCCAAAGACATAGCAAATACCTTTAACGACTACTTCATAAGCCAAGCAGAAAAACTTTCTAGTGCTTCGACACAACTGACCACTGACAATAAAATAAATTTCTCTGCACAATCCATGTTTTTAGCCCCTATCATACCAGATGAAGTAAATAAAATAATAAAAGACTTAAAAAATAAAAATAGTGTAGGATACGACGATATTTCAACAAAGGTTCTAAAGTATGTTTCAGAAATAATATCAAATCCTCTCAGCTACATAATTAATTTGAGTATTGAGTCTGGAACCTACCCTGATAAGCTAAAACCTACAGTCATAAAACCTTTATTTAAAAAAGACGATGAGAAAGACATTAAAAATTACAGGCCAATAGCTCTTATTCCGGTAATATCCAAGATATTCGAAAAATGGATCTATAGGTCCATAGACGGATACCTCAATAAACAAAGCATACTTGTGAAAGAACAAAAAGGATTTAGAAAAGATCATTCAATAAATATGGCAATATATGACTTTCTTAATGTTATCATAGCTAACATGAATGAAAGAGTCCCAATATCAGCAATATACATGGATATGACCAAGGCATTTGACTTGGTCAACCATGATATACTGTTGAGCAAATTATATGCGTATGGGATAAGGGGAAATGTTTTATCTCTCATAAATTCTTACTTAAAAAATAGAACACAACGTACAGAAATAAGTCGTATTTGTAAATTAAATAAAATCGTTATAAAATACTTATCAAAAGAAAGGAAAATATCTTATGGAGTGCCCCAAGGCAGTGTGCTAGGGCCTTTATTATTCCTTATATATATAAATGACTTTCCCCAGAATATACCCTATCCTATGACATTGTTTGCTGACGACAGTACTATCATTGTTAAACTTGACAAAAATAATAAAGACTTTGAAGCTGACATAATCAATGCATTACAACAAGCCGTTAACTGGTTAGAACATAACAACTTAATTATAAATTTGAAGAAAACTAAAATTATGAATTTTCGTCAAAGAGCTCACTCGGAACTAAATGTAAGCTTTAATAATGAAAAAATTGAAGAAGTTGCAAATACAAAATTTTTAGGCTTAACTATCGACAATCAACTTAACTGGAAACAACATACTTCAATATTAATTAAAAAAATCAGTAAGTTTGCTTTTGCTTTGTTTAAACTAAAGAAAATAGTCAATCAAGCAGCGGCAGTCACTGCATACTATGGATATGTCGATTCTATACTACGCTACGGAGTCATGTTTTGGGGTAACTCCTGCAATAAGGACATGGTGTTCAAGTCGCAAAAAAGATGCATTAGGGCCATAACCGGTATAAAAACAACTGATAGCTGCAAACCTTATTTTGTATTGTTAAAAATAATGACTTTACCTTGCTTGTACATTTTTGAGACTGCTTTATTTGTTAAGAAGAACATGCATCTATTCAGAAAAGCATCTGAACATCGATACAAAATCATTAGACAGGAATATAGACATGAATTATGCGTTCGACCATCAAAGACCGCTTTAATGCACAAAAGCATACTTTGCATGGCCCCAAAAATATTTAATAAATTACCAAATGGAATTAAGGACTTAAATATTATTCAATTTAAAAACAAATTAAGACATGTATTACTGGAAAAATGTTATTATACTCTTGACGAATTCCTTAATGATAAATTGTAAGCTATTTGACATTGATATTTATTTAATTTGGACATTGTATTACTTTTTTATATCCATTCATTATTTAATTTTACCTTTCTCAATTGTTAATGATTTGCTTATATTTTTTTATCATATATTATGTTGTGGTTTGTTGTAATTATTTTATTATTTTATTTTAATATGTTGATTATTCTTTTTTTATAATAATTATTAATAATTTGAAAGAGTGTACACCTTTAAGGTAGATTTTTGAGGAACTTTTTTTATTATTAAGATCTCATGTAAAATGTACCAAAAATCACACCAATAAATGAATTGAATTGAAAAAAATTGAATTGAATCTATATTAAAAAAAAAAAAAAAAAAAACTGTGTTGGGTTGTTTTGATGCAATTCTAAAATATGATAATAGGAGCTGTAAACAAAATATTTTTGTTTTGGACTTGAATTGCAATAATTTATTGGGGTTGGGTGCGTGTTCAAATCTGGGTCTCATAGCACGGTGTGATCAAAATTCTTTAAACAGCGTTCAAGTAGATGAAACTATTTTTACCGGAATCGGTTGTTTACCTAATCAGTGTCGTATTCAGATTGATGAGTCAGTGCCGCCGGTAGTCAGCGCCACGCGAAAAATTCCGATTAAGTTAAGGCCTAGATTGAAAGCAGAGTTGGATAACATGGAAAATTTGCAAATAATTAAAAAAGAAGACGGCCCTACTGATTGGGTGTCAAGTATAGTTGTGGTAGAAAAGCCCAATAAGAGCTTGCGTGTGTGTTTGGACCCTAGAAATTTAAATCGTGCGGTAAAGCGAAGTCATTTTCAGCTACCAACACTGGAAGAGATTTCTAGTAGTTTATCGGGTGCAATGTATTTTTCTAAGTGTGACGCGAAGAACGGGTTTTGGATGATCAAACTAACAGATAAAAGTTCAAAACTCTGTACGTTTTCCACGCCATTCGGAAGATACCGGTTTTTACGTTTACCATTTGGGATAAACTGCGCACCAGAAATCTTTCACAATGAGATGTACAAAATTTTTAAAATGGAGGGGGTAGAAGTCTACATTGACGATTTATTAATTTGGGGTAAAACAAAACAGGAGCACGATGATAGACTACAGGAAGTTCTACGAAGAGCTACGGAGAATATGGTGAAATTTAATAAAGAAAAATGTGTATTTGGAGTTAAAGAAATAACATTTCTAGGCCACAAGTTCAGCAGTGATGGGATAAAACCAGATGAGAACCGTGTCAAGGCAATTAAGGAGATACCTACGCCTTGTGACAAGAAGGAGCTGGAGAGGTTCCTGGGGGTAACCAACTATTTAGCTCGATTTATTCCCAGGTACTCTGAAACAGCAGCACCACTCAGGGAACTATTAGGTAGGAATGTGGAGTTTGATTGGCAGAATGTTCATGAAAACTCTTTCATGTGCTTAAAAAGCTTGATAAGTAGTGCACCTGTATTAAAATATTACTCGCCAGATGAACCGGTGACGGTGTCTGTGGATGCGAGTTCGCGCGGACTGGGGGCGTGTCTGATGCAGGCCGGGCGGCCGGTGGCTTATGCTGCTCGAACGCTGACGCCAACAGAAATGAGGTGGGCGCAAATAGAAAAGGAATTACTTGCTGTAGTGTTTGGCTGCACACGTTTCCACCAGTATATTTACGGTCATTATGAAGTGACGGTGGAAAGCGATCATAAGCCACTGGAAGCTATATTTAAAAAGCAGCTGAGTGAAACACCAGCACGCCTCCAGCGTCTGATGTTGAGGCTCCAGAATTATTGTGTGAAATTGCAATATAAACGGGGAAAGTTGCTATTTATAGCAGACACGTTATCGCGAGCTGCAGTGGAGCCTGCGGCACAGTCAGAGCGCGATCTCAATGATGACGTCACAATACATGTCAACATGCTGTTACAAAACATAGAAGCGACACCACAAATGCAAGATAAAATCATATATGAAACGGACAAAGACCAAGTATTAAATAAGGTATGCCAGTATTACTACAGCGGATGGCCAACAAACAAAAGAGAAACTGACATAAATGTAAGAAACTATTGGAAGGTACACGAGGAGTTGCATGTAATAGATGGAATATTATTTAGAAATAATCAAGTTGTTATACCAACAACGATGCGTGAAGAAATGTTGCGTCGAATTCATGAGGGCCACCTGGGTGTGGACAAGTGTCAGCAACGCGCGCGTGACGTCATGTGGTGGCCGGGCATGGGCGCAGCCATCGAGCGCACCGTGCTGGGCTGTGACACGTGCCAGCGACACCGCGCAGCCAACCCGCGTCAACCGCTCGCACCGCACCCGGTGCCGCAGCTGCCCTGGCAGGTGCTAGCTACTGACATCTTCGAACTTAATGGTAAACAACATCTATTGGTGGTTGACTATTATTCGAAGTTTGTGGAGATTGCATTATTACCCAATCTGCAAAGTGCTACAGTTGTAGCAGTATTAAAAAATATGTTCAGTCGCTTTGGGATCCCGCAAAAGGTTGTGAGTGACAACGGGACACAATTCTCGTCACAGGAGTTTAAAACATTTAGCGAAAAGTGGGGATTTATTCATGTAACGAGCTCGCCGTTATATCCACAATCAAACGGGCTCGCCGAACGCAATGTACGCACAATAAAAGCATTGCTGACTAAAGCACGTGAGAGTGGTGAGGAATGGCAGCTGGCGCTACTGAACTTCCGCAACAGCGCCGTGACTGGTGAGCAGTACTCGCCGGCGCAGCTGTTGATGGGGCGGCGGTTGCGATCCAGACTGCCAGCCAGTACACAGGCACTGCGTCCAGCGGCTGTGGACGAGCCCGCGCTGAGAGCTCGCAGGGAAATTATTACTCAGAGTACTAAAAGAAATTATGACAGGGGTACTCGGACCCTTCCACCGTTACACCCTAATGAGCCAGTGCGAATGAAAAATGATAAACAGTGGTCAAGATCATATGTGGTAAAATTGGCACAAGATAACCGTTCATACTGGGTTAGAGCAGAAAATGGGCGCTTGTACCGTCGCAATCGCCAACAACGCCAACACGTATTCAAGTCTGCAAAGGCCAGTGGCGCCGGCGCCGGCGCGCCAGCCCACCCCGCCGCAGCCGCGGCAGGCTGTGCCCGCGGGGGCAGGGGTTACTGTCACTAGAAGTGGCAGAGTAGTAAAACCGCCTCAAAGGCTAATTGATTTCGATTAACTACTCTACACGAGTATACTTAATAACAAGTTGTAAAATTAATCAAAAAAAAAAAAAAAAAAACAAAAATGTATTTGCAGAGTGAGTGAGTTAATGTAAAATTAATTACATGTCTAATGTTTGGGTTAGATAAAAGTTTTTATTTTTTATGTATACCTAGTTATATTTCTGTGTTTACATACTAAGTTAAAAAAAAAAAAAAAAACTATATACATTATTAGATAAGTATTAGAGGGGAGATGTTGTAGGTAGACTTAAGATATTATAAAGAGGGTACCTTGTGGTCACCAATAAATTAGTCGTTCCTCACACGCTGTTTGATTGAGACACATAACCTTATTACACTATGTATAGATTTCTCGTACAACGAGAGATCCTCATAAACTGGTTATCTTGTTCTACGTTTTGTAGTAAGCAACGACTTATTGTCGGGCTTACGCTGTCCTCCCATTAAGTACTAACGATGTAACATAGAAATATTGTAAAACCAAATGATTTTAAAAGATTAACCATGGACTTTCTTGCCGGCTCTTCTCCATAGGAAACGACCAACCCGAACCGTGCACCTTTTTTCGAAGTTTTTTAAGTGACGTACATCGTCACCACGGCCTATGTAAAATAAAATAAAATATTTTTTATTTTTTATGTGTAGCTTGATTGGGCGTGGTGCGTTCTTAGAGACACACAGAGATAGCTGATGTTATAAGAGAGTAATTTAGGTTTTTATTTTAGAAAAAAGATTACAGCTCTGTACAAAAAGTAACCATTGAAATTGTTAACAAAAATTAGTAATATTTATGTAATTATTTCACTCCGACGAAGGTCACAGGTAACAGCTAGTTCTAACCTAAAATACCTTTAAACACCACTGTCTAATCCTCCAGACGAGTAGTCGTGATGTTTCACGATTAGTTGCAAATTGAAACTCGACCTTAAGGATAAAAACCACTTTTCTTTATTCCTTTCTTTCTTACATATTCTTTTATTATCCTTAAGATGAATGATACACAATGACTAACATTAAATGATAGCATTTGACCTCGAGGCTCAAGGAGAGAGGAAAATAGAAAATTTATTAAAAAAACTAGCTGTCCCGCGCAACTTCGTCTGCGTCACATTATCCCCGTTTTCGCAATATTTTTCATTGCTGCTCCGCTCCTATTAGTTGCAGCGTGATGATATATAGCCTCCCATAGCCTTCCTCGATAAATGGGCTATCTAACGCTGAAAGAATTTTTCAAATGGGTCCAGTAGTTTCTGAGATTAGTGCGTTCAAGCAAACAAACAAACAATCTCTTCAACTTTATATATTTTTTAAATCTTCTTATTTAAAACACAAGTAATTTTTGGGTAATTTTTATTATTTTAATAATGGTATAGAAATATAGTTATATATATATTAGGATAGATATGTAGTTTTAATATTGGTATAGATATGAAGGAACGGCTTTTGTATGTGGTGTAGCCAGTTGTAGTCATGGTGGGTTTGATTCCTAGATTGCCTACACCAGAAAAGTTGGCAAAACTGAGGCATAGCTTTTTGGATTATTTTGTACAATACAAACAATACATTTTGGACTGGCTTGTTTGTCTAGTGGTCCCAAGTGTGACTGCTGAGCATAAGGCCCTGGGTTCGATTCCCGGGACGGGTAAAGTGTTATTGGGTTTTTCCATCAGCAATTTCTCAGTAGCAGCCACGTAGTCTAGATTTGTATACATGGGACTTAAACATTACTGGGGAAATGTGGTATGTGGTGGTATACTGTAGCGCCCTACAAAAAGTAACTTATAACAAAGCACGTACTACAGCGCCATCTATGAACAAACTGAAGAATTAATATGGTCTGGATCTCGCAAGCAAAGTTTACATCGACTTAAGAGTATATAGAGAAACCCGACAACAACTGTCGGGCAGTTGTCCACTAGACATATCACCTGTCTGGTCGGAAGATCCTCCCTTTTCTAAGGAGTATCGAGGAACTTTACACCGTGTTCCTCATTCACCTAAAATACTATTAGGTACAGCTTCACCTATCCCTTCGAAGATAACTGGCTTGATTTTATGTTATGTTATGTTACATTTTTTAATTTTTCGTCATCGTTATCATCATCTGCCTAGCCTTTCCCAACTATGTACTTAGGTTCGGTTTCCAGTCTCACCGGATGCAGCTGAGTACCAGTATTTTACATAGAGCGGTTGCCTATCTGACCTCTTCAACCCAGTTAGTACTGGGTAATACGATACCCATTAGTAAGACTCGTTGTCAGTCTTTTGGGCCACTGACTACCTGTAACGACTGTCAAAGATCACCAAACGACAGCCGGAACCAATGGCTTAAGAGCGTTTACGCCATACGATATATCATACAAACTTCCAAGTCCTTAATTTCCGAAATAACTGAACCGATTTTAATGAAACTTCATACGCATAAGCAGGATAGATAGGTCTAAAAAATTACTAACAAAAAGTTACTAACATTTTCGAAAAATTGAGTTACAGCTAAATTAGACCGATTATAAATTGTCTATAAAAATAACACAATTTCCCATTATCTTATTTTTTAACAGACATTTTGAAAATGATTTTTAAACAGTAAGTTTCGTTAAAATCGGTTCAGTAATTTCGAAAAATAAAGACTTGAAAGTTTGTATGAAATTCCGTAAGGTGTAAACGCTCTTAATGTGCCTGTGGGTGCTTTTATCTGGCCTACATGGATCAATGGCACTGACGCTGCAATGCGACTATCTTAAAGAGTCACTAAACGTACACTGTTACGGGCTATCTCCCTTGATTGTTACTTATAATGAGTTCCCGATATTTCGACGCTGTTGCAAGCGTCATCATCGTGGGATCACTGGAGAATGCGGGTGGATGGTTAATAAATAATTAGGAGCAGACACATCCAAAGGGCAATGGAGAGGGCCATGGCCAGAAATGAGGACATCCGCAAGAGAACCACGTTACCGACGTAGCCCGAAGAATTGCCAAACTTAAGTGGCAGTGGGCAGGGCACATTGCTCGCAGACCGGATTGCCGATGGGGCCAAAAAGTTCTAGAATGGTGACCACGAACCGGAAGACGATGCTAGAAGGCCTCCCACTAGGTGGACCGATGACCTGGTGAAGTTTGCGGGGATACGCTGGATGCGAGTTGCACAGGATCGGTCAATGTGGCGACACTTGGGGGAGGCATGTGTCCAGCAGTGGACGTCTTTCGGCTGAAATGATGATGATGAGACACATCTGTCTTCTTTCTTTGACTCTTACTACGCGTACTACTGGCACTCGATACAAAGTCACGGCAAAACACACTCACAATACCCCCAGGTTTTGTGATCCTGTAAGTGTTAGTGTAAGTTTAGTTATAAACCGTAAAAACTTAAAACAGTGACACTAAAATGTTTTGTCAAGTAAAGCTTTGCAGTACACCGGAGGCTTTGTCATTGTTGGCTTCGTCTTCGGAGCTGCCCTTACACTCTTATACCTGTTTCACCATTGTCTAGCTCAATCCCACAATACAATCCCACGCTGCGCTCCAAAACGGTGGAAAGGCAGTCTGACTAAAATGGGATTGGTTGGGTCACCATCCGCATGCATAGTGACCGCTGGGCAAAAGACTTCATACTGTACTGCCGGACTCAAGCAAAGGTGCCGAGACAAAACAGTTTATTCAAAATTCGGCTCTAAAACAAAAAAGCAACGGATGAAAATGATTTTATGGGTACGTCCCAACTGGTAATGTTTTGTTGATATTGATATTTTTGGTCTCTCTCTGGCACACTAAGGTTTGTTACGGAAGAAGTCAATCAAAAATTTGAGCAGAAAGTATTAGGAGAGCAGAATCATGAAGAAGATGTTGGTGCCGCTAAAATCATCTTTTTAGTGAACACATTTGAAAAAGTACTAGGCTTGCATAAATTCTAAGCGGCTCTTCTGTAATAATTTCTAACTTTTTACTTCATTGTTATTATTTTTTAAATAAGTCATTGTAGTTAGTTTAAGTATTATTGGAACTACGTATTTGTTTACTTAGTTACAAAGTCATAGTATTATTTTTTTTTATTCTCATATCGAGAAGTATTGATTTTCTGTACTGTTTGGGTATAAATATATTATATATTGTTTGGGTATAAACGTAAATTAAAAATAAATAAGAATTTACAGAAATTATGTGTATTTGTGGTATTTTTAGTACTTCTCCTGAGTCTTAACTGTACTTGCCTAACAAAAAGTTGATGAAACGGGAATGAATACACTACACTCAAAAGTTGACGAAACGAGACTCCAGTGTTTGAAAATATTTTGTTTACGAAACGGCACTTTAATGATGGTATTTTGTTTAGTTGGCAAAATGGGAAGTTACCAGTTGGGAAGTAGCCGATGTTATGCATTGCTCTTTTGTTTTTTGGAGCGCGTGCTGACGCGTTACACAAGGCTGATGTTAGGTGGCTCAAGAGGAGGATACCTGGAAAAAACTGAGGAAGATTTTTAGCCCAGCAATGGGACACTATAATAATATTTATAATAATCGTATATAGGGTGACTGGTAATTCGTAACCGATACATAAACACGTGATTATACTCATGAGAACAAACAACTTTGGCAAAAAAAATCTAATAAATAATAGTGTTCCTGTGTTTACAGCTGATCTTGGTGCACAAAACATAAACATTTCGAATCAGAAAAGGTCGCAAGGGCGACTACTGAGCTGGAGATCTAGGGTTCGATTCCTAGGTCGGGCAAAGTGTTATTCGTAGCAGCCACGGAGTCTGGATTTGTGCCCGGTTAGTGGCAATAGGATCGCACACAATATAACTGGTGAAATGTGGGTGTACTATTAGGAACTCCTCTGTCTAACCCTTCGGAGATTACAGGCATGATGTTATGTTCACAAATTATCACAAACATTTTCTAACCTTAACCCACAAACAAAAGAGCAACGTGAGAAAACCAACAATTCTCGTAGACGGGTCCTATCTCGTAGCGGCGTAGACCCGCTACGAGCTACGAGCTACGGCGCTACGCCACCCAAAGCGCGGTATTGATAATTTATGTGTGTAAGTGATTAGCGTTGTGACGTCATGACTGCAGTGTAATGTTATTGCAGAGCGGGGCTACAGAGTAGTGCAGGGTAGAGGGTTTTTAGAAATCATTGATTAAAAATAATAAGCCAAACCTAGTGCTCTGTAGTATTTACAGCACCATGCTCAGTTAGGGGCCTTTTGGGAACATACAGGACCAGTTTGATATGTCTTATAATTTATGTTTCTTTACCCAAAAGTTTTTTTTTTTATTTTACTTTATTTTTTCTCTGCCTTGTTAGAGAATAATAAATACTTTTTCGTTCTTTTCAGCTTAGTAAAAGGTTTAAAAGTGACAACCCGTACTGGGCCCATGTGATTGAGTACAGCCTAGTTCCTCTCATAGAGAGGAGGCCTGTGTCCCAGCAGTGGGAACAGTATACGCTGATGATGCTGTGTTTGTAAGCGATTAATTGTGTGACGTAATGAGTGCAGTGTAGTTGGAGAACGCGGATGTACAGGGTAGTGTGGGTTTCAGGTGGGACAGAAAAAAAAGAAAGAAAGACAGTTTTTTTAACTCTAACATACTGCCTCGTTTGTCCAGTAGTTGCAAGTGCTATAGCTGAGTATAAGGCCTCGATTCCCAGGCAAACGTGAAATTGGGACTTTCCATCAGGTTTTTTTTAGTAGCTGCTCGGACTGTGGGTTTGTGCCTGGATGGACCTTTATAAAACTTTGCCTGACTTGGGAATCAAACCTGGGACCTCAAGCATAGCAGTAGCGCTTTGATTTATTTACCAAACTGTTAGACCTTTTATTGCCTCGTTGGCAATAAAATACAAGCATAACATTACTTCTTTTACCCATGGGGGGTAGTCAAAAACTATAGCACTCCACTTGCTAAAAGCCTTAGGCAGTTTAAAATACAAAACAACACACACACATTCACACAAAAAACACCACACACATGAAAAAAAACACACACACAAAAAACAACACACACATGAAAAAAACACACACACATACAAACATACAAAAAAAACATTTATTTCAGACCACAAGTCCATTTGGTTAGTACAAAACACGACTTAGCAACTAGTTTTAGTACTTACATGATCTACCAGAAAAACAAAACAACTATTAATTATACGCCACAGCGGCATGTAGACGTACCCAATGCCCTAGTATGAGACTGTCCCACCTGTCCGCTATAGTACCCAGGATGCTGTTGGGGCTGACGCGTACCCTGCGCATGATGGAGGCGCATCGCTTGCGCATTAAGGCGTGAAAGGCATCTATGCACGCTTCTGCGAACATGCCGGAAGCACTGCAGTAGTACGGCAACCCCATCAACACCCTGAATGCATTGTTATATTGGACGCGCAGAGTGCTGTATGTATATAAGTTTAAACTTACAATTCCGTATTGTACTCTCTATCCCCGTTCCCTAATCTACAAACTATAGGTGAGTAGTAAATCTAATACAGTACAACAAGTCTGGCGCTTTATTATATTACGGAGCTGAACTCAGCTTAAATAGCTCACGTGTAGCTCGTATGGAAGGTGCCTAATCACGTGTCGTGAGTGTGGAGGCAGCCTAATGGTGATTTGATTTACGGGGTACGAGAGAAAATTCTGATTTTCATCGGAGAAATGTGTGTGTGTAGGGAATTTTAAAGCAAAAACTGTACACCTTTTTCGTGGCTAATAACAGCCGCACGGGTTGATATTTAAGGTTAAGCCGTGCTTGCCGAGGTTGGTCCGTGGATGGGTGACCATAATTACATACTTAGTTTCCTCCATGCCTCGGAAAGCACGTTAAGTCGTTGGTCCCGGCTGTCTTTTATAGATCTTTGACAGCCGTTACGAGTAGTCAGAAGCCAAAAAAAGCTGACATCCAGTCTTACCAAGGGGGTATCGTATTACCCAGTTACTGGGTTGTGGAGGTCAGATAGGCAGTCGCTTTATGTAAAATACTGGTACTCAGCTGCATCGGTGTGTGCGGTTAGACTGGAAGCCGACCCCAAGATAGTTTGGGAAAAGGCTAGGCAGATGATGATAATGACGATGACATTTTTAAGCACATTGCGTGGAAGGAGGAGTGTGTGATTTGGCATAATTAAAGTTTATAATATATGGATTTCCTCGTTGGTTTATTATTCGTAGTCGCGACTACTGAGCTTTAGGTCCTGTGTTCGATTCCCGGGTAAGGAAAATTGTTGGGTTTTTCCAACCAGTACGGTGTCTGGATTTGTACCCGGTGGATGTCGACGCCCCCTATTTAGAAAACCGATGAAATGTGGGTATACACCTCTGTCTAACCCTTCGGGGATACAGGCGTAAGATTATTTATAAATCGGCACGGCTGGCGCAGTGGTTGAGAAATCGACTACTGCGCTGCGTGAAGTGGGTCGATCCCCGCACGGAACAAATAATTTGTATGGCCTACAGATAGTTGTTTCGGGTCTGGCTGTTTGTGTATGTGAGTTAAATGTATGTAAACGCATCCACGATACAGGAGAAATTCCTAATGTGGAGAACTGTAAAAATTTATATATATTGTAAGATTCAGAAGGAGAAATAACTTAAAGATAACAAATTGGACAAGAAAACCGTTTATTATTATTTACACGTTTACTTCTTATAATTTTTCTAGTTCCTTACTTTTTGTAGTTTTCTAAACTTAAACGAAAATTAGGCAACGATTACACACTTTATCTGACGAATTTATTTTGACTCACGTGACCTTAAATCGAACGACCGGGATTCTGAAGATTACCGTCTGCTGCCAGCTCCAAGAAGCAAATGGACTTCCTAACTGAGCTCCACAGTTTTTATAGCCAGCAGCGGGTCGTTCTGCGTGTAGGGTATTCCTTACAATATATTTATGGTATTACATACCACCGTCTATAGACATCAGCAATACCACAAATATCTCATGTCTGATCATCACACCGCAACACAACAACGCTGTTCACGTACAAAAATAACAAGCAATGGTGGTAATTCCCTGGACGAGCCCCTATAACCTTCTCAACAATACCACCATACAATACTGTTCACCTTGCTACTGAAATCAAGCGTGAGCATACAGTTCCCATGAATCAAACCATACTAGTGCCAAGAATGTCTCACGTAGACTGACGTCCATGTGAGTGTTGTCACTTTAATTCCGTTTTGTCACGCTGTAGAATTGTTTCCATGGTTATAAAATTATGATTGAAGGGTTATGTGAGCTTTTTATTATAGACTAGCTGTCCCGCGCAACTTCGTCTGCGTCACATTTTTCCCGTTTTCGCAACATTTTTCATTGCTGCTCCACTCCTATTGGTCGTAACGTGATCATATATAGCCTATAGCCTTCTTCGATAAATGACTATATACCACTGAAAGAATTTTTCAAATCGGAGTTTCGGAGCCTATTCAATGCAAACAAACAAACAAACAATCAAATCTTTCCAGCTCTTTATAATATTAGTTTAGATGTAGCTGGTTTTTAAGGATAAAATAGATGGTGTTGGGGCTGGGTGTTGTGAAAAGTAGTAGTAAATAGCACAAACCATCACGCCTGAAGTCCCTGAAGGGTTCGGCAGAGGTATACCTTTTAGAGGAGAGCAGCGGTGGCCCAGTGGTGGCAGCCCCAACTTACGAGCAGTAAGCCGTGGGTTCGAACCCAAGCGCATTACTTTCTGTAATTTATTTCATCATCGCTGCTATCAAAAACGGTGAAGGAAAACATCGTGAGGAAACCGGCATGTAAAACTAAAAATTCAAAGACATGTGACCAACCCGCACTGGGCCCGCGTGGTGGATTATACCCCACTCCCTCTCATAGAGAGGAGGCCTGTGTCCCAGCAGTGGGAATATTATAAGACGAGGATGATGATTAAATTACGCTGATGATGCCTACTAACACCGACATTACACCAGTTATGTTTTGCGTCTCATGTAGAAGACGGCGAGCCTATTGCCATCAACCGGGCACAAATCCAGACTCCGTGGCTGCTACTGAGAAATTCCTGATGGAAAAACCAGAAAACACTTTATCCGACCCGGGTATCGAACCTAAGACCTCTTGCTCAGCAGTCGCGCTAGCAACCAATCGACCAGGAAGACCGTAGGTATTTTTTTGCCGAGTTGGCCCACTAAGGGGTAAGCGGGCGGCAATATCATCATCTACAGTCGGCTTGAACATTTTACCTTTGAGAAGCATTTTTCTGTCTGGATTTATCCCTTTAGTGGTTGAGACTGTCTTCCACAGGGTACATCAAGTGCATAGGTAGGTGGTTGAAACCAACGACCCATAAGTCACCGCATCGACAGCACCCTAGCTCGACAACTTAAATTGATTGGACCACCTTAATTAGTTGCCATATCTCTTCCAGCATGTGCATTCTGACAATCAGTCTTAACAAGGGTCTTAACAACGTCTTGCATTAGCTGCGTTTCGATGAGGACGTCAGCTGACGCGTTTTAAAAATAGTAAGCGCGGCGGTGCTAGTTGTCGCTCGTAATTTTAATTGCTATGGATTAACCACTTGTACCGAATGAATTGCTGGCGTTCCTGCAGAAGAAGTGATGGACGAGGTGTCTGCAGTATAAATCTGTGCTATGAACTTCAGAGAAGACGACATTGCTGCTGCCAAGCTGCTGCTGTACCTGTCGCTTAACAAAAGTGAACAGATAGTGTCCCGCCGGCGTGACGGGACAAAGAAAAGCATACAGGACATCATCACACTGCTTAAGGCGACCGACGACTGACGACGTGCTGACGTTCGTGGCGAAGGACTTGCACGAGCTCCCTCCCGTCACATTCGACCTCGTTGATATAACTAGCCTGTTGAAGGATATAGTTCTTCTTAAGGCAAGTCTAGTGGATGTGCAGAAGAAGTTAGATGCATCCCAAAATGCCAGTGTGAAGTCAATGAGTGGCGTCAAATGGCACCGGTATCTGTGTCACCGTCGGGTGCATCGAACGTTAACATGCGTCGCGGAGCTGGCCTTGATATATAAAATCGGCGAGTTTCGCGTCAGCAGTTTTGTCGCCGTCGTCACCGAAAAATGCTGAGCCTGCCGAATGCGCTCCTCGTACGCCGCGTTGCCCCGCTCCCGTCCCTGTCGCGAGCATAACTGCTCCCGCTGAGAAGCCTGTGCTTGAAAAGGCACCGATTCGGGCTGATGATGGTTTCGTGACGGTGTTGAGGAGGAAGCGCCGTTAAAGAATCAACAAGAACCACTGCGGCAAGGCTCCATCAGAGCCCAACGAGCCTATTCGTGCCACAAAACCGAACACTCTGCACGTTGCACTCTGCACCGGAGGGCATAGAACTCCCGCCTACACTACACCACTATGGCGGATAGTAGAGTACGTGCGCTAGAAGATCAAGTACATGGCGAGAGTGCAGCTGCTAGATTAACGTCGCAACTTCAAGGCGTTCGTGGTGCGGATACCAACGTGTTATCTGCACCTCGTCTTGGAAGAAGTCTTTTGGCCAGAGGGAGTGGTGTTCCGTCGCTTCCGCGGGCAAGTGCCACATGCACGCACAGTGACAGTGCACAAGTGAAGTGTTACTAACATAATGTAGTTTTAAGATTTTATTTACTAACACAAATTGTAGTTAATCGTATGTATCTTAGTCTGTGAGGTAGGCATATATCTATGGGCCAAAGTTGCCTGAAAAATAAATGTATGTTGTTGTTGTTGTTGTATCGTATTACTCAGTACTAACTGAGTTGTCGAGGTCAAATAGGCAGTCGCCCCATGTAAAATACTGGTATTCAACTGCATCCGGTTAGACTGGAAACCGATTGCAACATAGTTGGGGAAAGATAAGGCAGATGATGATGAATCAGCTGCATCTCCAACAGCAGGCCATTAAAGAAGATTCTATAACCTAAAAACAGCCAGAAAAATCAATTAGCCTACTGTTGTGACCATCTGACTGCCAAGTTACGAACTCAAAGCATTTATTTCAATAAGACCAATACAGGCCCTTTTGAAAGTCAAAAAAAAACGCGAAGCTACAGTCCCAGTCGCAAGACATAATAACTTGTGAAAGGACTGTAGTTCCATTCCAAAGCGTAGATCTCTATGGAGAAGAATGGGCAAAAAACTCCATGGACACTTTTTTAAATCCAAATTTGTTACCAAATTTTGGTAACATCATTCGTGTTGAGAATTCGTAGATCTCAAGTTCGAACCCAAGACACGCAAATCTGATTTTTGTTTCATGTGCGTATTATATAATTATCACTTACATCGTTGAAGAAAACAATCGTGAGGGAACCACCTGCTGGCTTCCTCATGATTGTTTTCTTCAACGAAGTAAGTGATAACCTGTCCTGAGAGATATTTCTCGACGGCATGTAAAGCCAAGTCGGAGGCCCAAAGACGGGATAAAACCTCTGATGCCAGGTTAGACCACTTACCACACGATAAAGAGAAGAACCAAAAAAACAAAGAACCCTTACGAACCCTTTTCCGCCGCGATAACTGTGACAAAAAACCCGTCTGTAACCCGTCTGTTATAGCGTGTATACAAAATATCAGAAACCGTTCACAAACCGCCTCAGGCGTCCTTGCTGACCGTTATTCTTTTTAATTTCGAACCGTTCGACTTTATGTTCCCGATAACAGAAACGGCACAGCACTATCTATCGGACGAGTATCGTTTTATGTTTATTTGAAAATTGGCGCAACACTGGCTAGTTAGTGGTTTATTGTTATGGAGTATGAACGAGTGCATTTTTTTGTTGGTTGCCAGCCGTTGCCTGCATTTCGATGCCTGTTTTTCTTGGGTAAATATTCAAGGTAAAAATGGACCCCCCCCCCCCTTGACAGCAGCTGTGGCCCAGTGGTGGCATCCCCGACTAGCGAGCAGTAAGCTGTGGGTTCGACCCCAGGCAGGCGCATTACTTTGTGTAATTAATTTCATCACCATTGCCCTCAAAAACGGTGAAGGAAAACATCGTGACGAAACTGTGTGTGAGGAAACGGTGTCCTAGAACTAAAAAAACGAAGACATGTGACATCTACCAACCCGCACTGGGCCCGTGTGGTGGATTACAGCCCACTCCCTCTCATAGAGAGGAGGCCTGTGTCTCAGTAGTGGGAACATTGTGAGCTGATGATGATGATGAAATGGACTCTTCACGAAGCCGTCAACAAATCTTTTTGCACGTCAAACTAAGTCACTCCTTGCAAAAATTATTAGGGAAATAGATTTTTTAGGTGAAAGGTCACGAAATGTTACGTACTCAAAACATTGTGCTGAAGGATGCTTTCAATGAATAGTACAGGGGTTGTGAAAGTATTTTTAAAGTTTAGTTATTACACCAAAAACTTTTATTTAAAAAAAAAAAAAAAAAAAAAAAAACTTGTGAAAATGTTGTTACTTTGGAACCCCAATAAATCCGTTACTAGATGGTGGCCACGTGTGGTCTAAAACAAAAAAATGATTGCAATGACGAGGATAACAAGTGACTTTTGGCTTCGTTCGCTTTTCCTTACATATTTACACCCATTATAGTATAGTATGCCACCAACACTACAACAGTCTGTGAACAGTCTGTGTCTTGAACGTGAAGCGACAGCTAAATTTTAGCCTTAGACACATAAGGCACTGCATTTTTTTTTTTTTTTTGGGCGTGGCATCTCGCAGTTCAACCTAGGAGGTTGTCGTCTGCTTAACCGGACTATCCTGTGGGTGCCTTAAGAGTAAGGCCTCCAGCCAGGGCATAAAACTTACAAACTAAGCGACTACACGCTAAGGGCACCCCCTGTGGGGTACGAGCCTCGGCTTAGGGCGTCGCTGGGGGAGGACTGCATGGGGACAGGCTGGATCTGAATGATATCATTATTTAGGGGCTGATTTAAAACTACTGGCACAGCATCGCGGGCTGGCTCGAGCGAGGGTCGGGGAGGGCATGGACCGGGACGTCGCGACGGACCTCGACGGCGAGGTCGGAAAGACGGCGGTTTGTGTCTAAACTTTTTAAGAGTGCTAGTCTCTTTGCTACTCTCCTGGAGGAGGGTGATAGCATCATCGGGAGTGACGAGGGTATGCCGAGGACGGCGTACTGTACTAATGCGCGAGGGTTCGTAACGGGCGGCCGCTGCGATCAGGGGATTACGGTGTTTAATGGCGTTATCGAAGAAACGCTTCGAAAGACGTTTCATAAACTGAAGGACGGTGGGCATTCTAAGGTCTACGTGTAGACGGTCATTACGGACATAAAAAGGGGCTCCCGTGACTCTACGTAAGAACCGGTTCTGCAAGGTTTGCATCCTATGGATGTACTTAGGCTTGGTGTGAGCGTACACGACGCAAGCGTACGTCATAATGGGGCGGATCACCGCGGTGTAAAGGCGCAACTTGCACTTGAGTGACAATTTGCTTTTTGTCGAAATCATGAAATGAAGCCTACCCATAGCAAAGGCAGCTCGGTCGCGAGCTGCTTTGATGTGCGCCGCGAAAGACAGGTGGTTGTCAAGTAAGACTCCTAAGTACTTGGCTTGCTTCTCCCAAGGGATAGGCTTACCGTACATAGTGATCGGGCTGAGCGCGGGTGGCTTATTCTTATAAGGCACTGCAATGCGAATAGTGTAGTAAAATGTTTACTCTTCATTAAGAAGTGCTACGCGAGCTACGAACTCTGCTACGGATGCTGCGTAGCACATATTTTTTGCTCTGACTTATGTATTGTAGGAACTGCTTTTAAAACTATGGAGTAAAACAGCAGGAACCTTAGATTTTCTAGTAAAAACGACTGTTACATCCAGCAACCCAAACCGGACTAAGTAATTTATTTGTTTTACCTTTACATAAAGTATTTTAACACCAAAGCCCATCTATTATCCTACCGCTTCAGGAAGTTTTGATTTGTGCGTGTAGTCCCATCTTGACCTCGACCTGCCATATTACATGCAATGTACCCAGAGTCACTTATTACTTTGGTGACAGAAATCTAGCAAAACGAATACCATATCTTTTGAACAGTCTGCCGGCAAACAAAATGAGTGAAGTTAATAAAAATAGTTTTAAAAATAAATGAATTAAAAATTTGTTAAAGTGCCTTCAGCGTATTATTACATTATATAACTTTATTGTTCTTAGTCTTAAGTACGATGTTTTAGAATGAGTGTATCTCAAAACTACTACGTGGGGCTTAGTTTATAATTTTTCATACGTTGTGTATAAATAAATAAACAAATAATAATGATATTCATTTTATTTATTTTCACAATGGTCTTGGAGTACTTAACAGTTTTGAACTATATAAATTCACATTGTACCCACGACGGTACCCAATACAGGATTTATTGTTACATGAAAATGACCACAGGTAATTAATATAAATATGTATCCGCAAGCATATTTGCTAGTGGCTAAATAATAAAAGCCACTTGGATCAATATTCAGGTTAAGCTGCTTGCTGTGCTTGCCTAGTTTGCTCTATGGATGGGTGATCAGTGACCACCCATTACACACTGAGTTTCCTTTGTGCCTTGGAAAGCACGTCGAGCAGTTGGTCCTGGCTGCCATTTGTAGATATTTGATAGTCATTGCCTGGTTGGCAGACTATGGGGCAGCCCCCACAGTCTGCCAACCAGGCTTAACAAGGGGTATCATATTACCCATTACTAACTGGGTTGTCGACGTCAGATAGGCAATCATAATCATCATCATCAGCCTATAATGTTCCCACTGCTGGGACATTGGCCTCCTCTCCTCTCTATGACAGGGAGTGGGCTGTAATCCACTACGCGGGCCCAGCGCGGTTTGGTAGATGTAACATGTCTTCTAAAGTTTAGTTCTAGGACATGCCGGTTTCCTCACGATCTTTTCCTTCACCCTTTTTGAGGGCAGCGGTGATGAAATAAATTACACAAAGTATTGCGTTTGCGTGGGTTCAAACTCACGGCTTACTGCTTGTAAGTCGGGGCTGCCACCACTGGGGCACCGCTGCTCTAAATAGGCAAGGAGGATATTCAATCGCTCCATGTAAAATACTGGTATTAAGCTGCATCCGGTTAGACTGGAATCCTACTCCAACATAGTTGAGAAAACGCTAGGCGCTAGGTTGAAGCATATTTTGCAATTCGCTTGCTTAGCAGTTCGCATGCATCTTGACTAAACCAAAAAATTCTAACACCATCTAATCCTTTCTTCACAAGACACCAACCACCACGTAATATAAATTCCTATCCAATATCCACAAATTCTGCCAGCATATTTTAATGTAAGGAGCAAATTGCAATCTTCCCCGCTTACTCGTCGGGAGCATAAAACATTTGGGAAATAGTTTTATGTAAAACGGTTTTAAAACTGTAAGGCTTAGCTTTAGCCGAGTTAGGTTTAGTGAATATATGTTTAGAATGTTTATTTTTGATAGTTTTATAGGAAAATGTCGCGAAAAAATTATCGCTCGATTGGTTTTCGTGAACGAGACGCGGGTAGCATTATGTGTATAGTTACAAGCATAAATAGGTACCTTGCATATATATTACCTTACTAATACGTAATACGTTTTCTAGGATGATGGCATGTTTTTAACATCATAAAACTATCATTACTTTACAATAACAGCCGCACGGGTCGATCTTTAAGGTGAAGCCGTGCTTGCCGTAGTTGGTCCGTGGATGCAAGTTAAGCCGAAGGTCTCGGTTGTCATTTGTAAATTTTTGACAGTCGTTACAAGTAGGTAGTCAGAAGCTAAAAGTCTGACAACCAATCTTCCTAAGGGGTTTTACCCAGTTACTGGGTTGTGGAGGTCAGATAAGCAATCGCGTCATGTAAAATACGGGTACTCAGCAGCATGCGGTTAGACTGGAAGCCGACCCCAAGATCGTTTGGGAAAAGGCTAGGCAGATGATGAAACCTATCAATACTTTAGTTACTACATTATTGGTAGCTAAAGTATTAATAGAACTAAAGTTTAGTTTACACATGAAAAGCTTTAGATTTTCGTGTAAGTATTTCGTTACTGTACACAGGAGGACCAGTAGTTCCTTTACATACAAGTTATTACACAAAATAAAATAGACTGCGTTTATATTCTGTCTAGAATTAAATTCTTGAGTAGTAACGTTGTTGTTATTTTACAACCCTAATCTCTTTAAAGTTAGAGTGAACAGGCATCTTCTGGGTAAGCTCGTACCATCGTCGACTTTGTCTCTGTCATCTCTGACCTAGACTAGAGTCAAGAGCAAACCCCCATCAATTTTTTTATATGTTTTTAATTAGCTTGCTTCTCGCATTAGGCGACGTAGGAGGGCTCTTGAGATATCTAGTACATTACATCTGTGTTCACCAAGTATTACGTCATCATCAGCCTATAATTTTCCCACTGCTGGGACACAGGCCTCCTTTTTATGAGAGGGAATGGGCTGTAACCCACCATGCGGGCCCAGTGCAGTTTCGTGTATTACACAACAAGTATTACCTACATGGGACTTAAACATTACTGGCTAAAAGTGACTTACTTTAGATAGACTTTCCCTATTTCACTACGGATTACAGGTGTGACCTTTTATTAATAACTAGTTCTTTCTGTTTAAAGTTTGGGAATTGGTCTCTATGCATGGAGTATCTACGCAGGAATAAATTCTCTTCGCGGGGCGAAGTTTTAAAATAAGTTTAGTATTTGCTTACTGACCGAACTAAGTTTCTGCCAAGTGCGAGAGTAGCAAGTTTTTTTTTTTTTAAGTTACCAATAGTACAACGGTAGACTCGGACAAGCTAGAGGTCATGAGTTCGATCCCCTTCTCGTGACTTAAACTCTATAAACAGAGCCGTAATGTTTTTTCACCAAATCATTGTTAGCCAGCTGATTTGTTCCCGCTGCTGGGCAAAATTATAAGTATTTTTACATTAATTTAAAACCTAATCTAGTTCTCATTGGCATTTTTATAGATCTTATGTAAGCAGCATTCCA
This sequence comes from Cerastis rubricosa, assembly GCA_949152445.1. Lineage (NCBI taxonomy): Eukaryota > Metazoa > Arthropoda > Insecta > Lepidoptera > Noctuidae > Cerastis > Cerastis rubricosa. The sequence continues at coordinate 14,114,788 of OX424549.1, forward strand.
AAACCAAAACTTACTAGTTTAACAGAACATTTTACACCGCATTTCTTTAAGTGATCCTAAGTTACCTCTGAAGTTTTGTAGATTTGTAGCAGTTATTTTTTTAGCAAAGTGCCTAACTTTTCTTTACGTCTATTAACGTCCAAAAACAACACTTTTTCTAAATAAGAACGCTAAGCTACAAAACATCCACTTTAATCCGATTTTCACCGCATTTCTTAAAGTCAGTAGGTTACCTCTGAAGTTAGCAGCGCTTAGCGTTGCATCGGGACATTTTTCCCGTGTAAGCGTGCGTTGTAGTCGTCTGATTTATACGTCGCTTATCTCGCTGCTAAATTTATTTGTCTGCGCTGCTACCCGGCGATTCTGCTCTCGTATTCGGGGTACGAATGTTGTAGAAGGGACATTTTAAAAAGAGTAACGGATTCGTATTGTAAACCATGCGTAAAGTTATAGAATTAGGCTTTGCGGAAATCCATGCCATTAAATAATGTTTTTGAGTATAGGTTTTAGTGCATGACATGGTAATTAGCATTACCTTTCCTGCAAGTGCATATTTTTGCGGGTGGTAGGGTGGTGTAGCGCCCAAATGGTGGAATTAAAACTACATACATATTTTGCATAACATTTAATAAAACATGGGATCTATGAGAGGAAATAGTGGGAAGGGTCAATTAAAACGAAGCAATGAGTATCATCATCTTATCAAGGAGAAATTAAGTTAACAATAATGCAAATTGAGTACCAATATGTTCTTACCCAAGAGTAAGAACATACGCTGAAACAATAGCACCGATAATGTCCTTTCTTCTTTCGAAAAGTTTTTTTTTTATAGAAGATAATCAATAAGGTACTAAAAGATGATAATAAAGTTACAAGATCAGAAAAAAAAAACACGAGAAATTATTTGGTTTCTATCTTTTGCTCTTGACTTCAAGTCTAGACAAAAGTCAAAAGTCAGTCTTAAAGTCTGACATCCAGTCTTACCAAGGGGTATCGTATTACCCAGTTACTGGGTTGTGGAGGTCAGATAGGCAGTCGCTTCATGGAAAATACTGATACTCAGCTGCATCCGGCTAGACTGGAAGCCGACCCCAATATAGTTTGGGAAAAGGCTAGGCAGATGATGACTTGAAGTGTAGACAGGTACTTTCATCTTTCACAGAATATTGACTGGCTCGTTGGTCAAGTGGTCGCAAGTGCAACTGCTGAGCGTGAGGTCCTGGGGTCGATTCCCAGGCCAGTCAAAGTGTTATTGGGTTTTCCCATCAGGAGTTTCTCGGTTCTTCTTCCTTTCGTGTCGATGATACATCCATATTAAACGGTTTGCGTCCAGTAGGTGGCCACGTTTTTTGCAGCGTCAGAGGCGTTATTCAGGTCGTCGAGAGTGCAGGTAAACGGACACCTGGGACACTCTTGCAGTTGGGGGATAGTTTGATCCGGAGCGCCGCACTCGGTGTTGGAAGAATGAATGGTTTCTCGGTAGCAGCCCCAGTGCCTGAATTGGTCCCGTGTTGATGGCAATAGGCTCGCCCCTTATCACATGGGACTTAAACATAACTGTCGATATCATCATCTGCCTAGCCTTTTCCCAAACTATCCTGGGGTCGGCTTCCAGTCTAACCGGATGCCACTGAGTACCAGTATTTTACATGAAGTGACTGCCTATCTCACATCCACAACCCAGTAACTGGGTAATACGATACCCCTTAGAAAGACTGGATGTCAGACTTTTCGCTTCTGACTACTCGTAACGACTGTCAAAGATCTACAAATAAGCCGGGACCAACGGTTTAAGTGCTTTCCGAGGAACGGAGGAAACTCGGTATGTTATTATGGTCACCCATCCACGGACCAGCCTCGGCAAGCACGGCTTTACCTTAACGATCGACCCGTGTAGCTGTTATTATTAAGCCACGAGCTCCTCCTTAACTGGAGATATGTGGGTGTAATATTAGGCGCACCTCTACCTAATCCTTCTTGGATTACAGGCGTGATGTTATGTTAGTATATTCCCCCAAAATAAATATGAAAAGTGCCTCTTCTACGTTTCTTAGGTCTACACACCCCCAAGTCTCGGGGGCGCTGGTAATTGTACAAATTATAAATTTGTGACCGACTGCCGCTGTTGCGGGATTAAATCGCGCGGTCGCACTCGCGTCGCGGTCGCAGCGCAGTCGCAGCGGCGTCGCAGTCGCGTCGCAACGTCGCGCGTCGTCACTGAGCAAGGAAAACAGAAGGTTTACTTTCAAGGATGTTAGTTCTGCTATAGTGACCTGATTAAAAGCGAAGCAATCTTAGTGTGATGCGGCGGTGGCTGCGGCATTCTACATACTGCATTAACTGTATGGGACATGGACACGAAAACTGGTACTACCTACGCTACTGTAGCGGCACTACAAAAAGTACTACTATAACATAGAACATGTACTACAGCGCCATCTATGACACACTTGAAGAACTAACATCAAATTCCTACATCGCGCACGTAAAGTCATCCGTGACTTAAAACTATGTAGGGTTATTGGTAAAACACCAACAACCTCTTAAGAGGTTATTCTACTCATCATTATGAACAACTTTTAATATGAGATCAAACCCGAAATCGTGAAAAATAAATCTGCTGTTCCCTACATTTTAACGAGTTATGTGAACATAAAGTACGGACCAGCAGATTTTTTTTCGCAATTTCAGGTTTGGTCCCATATTAAATGTTGTTCATAATGCTGAGTACAACGACCTCTTAAGAGGTTGTTGGTGTTTTACCAATAACCCTGTATAGGAATAACCCGACAGCAACTTTCGGGCACTGGCCCACCAGACATAACATCCATCTGGTCGGAGGATCCTCTCTTTTCTATGGAGTATTGAGGAACATCCGGTCGTTCTTCATATTCAAATGGAACGCTCAACATACATTTTAGAGGGTCCATAGCAATCTATGAATTAAGTCGCCTTGCGTTGTAAGTGTGAGTTCGGCTCTAACACTAGCGTCTAGTAGCGTTACTGTCTTACAAGCCTAAAATCTTGGCTTGCCCTTGTAACCTACTACTCCTCATGGTGTTATGGTGTCCGCACAGTCTACATGCCCTACGGGCTTGCCGTACTGTTGGCCTTTAGACACGCCACAGCTACAGTCCATGAGTTCCTGCTTAGTGTAAGTACTCATGGTAGGTATCATGTACACGCAGGACACGATATTAGGTGTCCTACCGTCTGTGGGACAGCACCACAATTGCACTCTTAACTGGAATCATCTACGAATATCCATCTGAGCCGGTTTCCCTTGCTTCGATCTCACACATCGACATAAAACGGCTGAAAGAATAAGCAAAGTGGGCCTTTTGTTCTATCTCTCTAGTGCGACTATCGCCCGCAGTGTTTTGTTTATTAAACCCATTTGTATTAACATGTATGCATTGTGATTTTAATACAAACATACTAGACCATAGACACTGCTGAATATGAGCCACCCTCAAAGACTTTTATAGAGATCAATCTTTAGGAATTACCATTTTTAGGGCTTTAGTTCACGGACCCATGCCGTGCAGCATGTTTATGTCTGCGGTTTCAACCGTGGAATAATGGAAATTATTCCAAGGAAACCTAATACCGGGATAAAAGTATCCTACCCAGTTCTAACCCAGTTTGAGTGTATAGTCTTCACTGGTGGGTTAAATCATTATAATCTGAATATATTCTAGTTCGGTTCTGTATGGTGTCGGACGTAAAGAATAGCACCATCCCATATCTTCCCGTGGGTGTCGTAAGAGGCGACTAAGGGGAATGCCAGAGAATGGGCAGCAGCGTTCTCTGTGCTATTGTAAAAACCGTACTGCGATCGCCAACCCGTCTGATTCCGATTCCGATTATGGCAAAACCCCACAAAATGTCAATGTGGCGACACTTGGGGGAGGCCTATGTCCAGCAGTGGACGTCTTTTGGGCCGAAATGATGATTCTAGTTCAGTGATTGGGTATCTTCTAGACAAGCGTGCTCCACCATAGGCTACATCATCGCTTCACATCAGGCGAGTCTTACCTAAGAGTATGTGCCAAAATCCGTGCATCCCTTCGGGAGTGAAATAGGTAACTGACAGATAGACAGAGTTACAATCGCATTTATAATATGAGTAGGAAAGGAATGTTTGTTATTAAGTACGAACAATGTATTTTATTCTGTTCTATAGCCACTCCAAATTTCATTCATAAGATTCTCTCTCGCATTTGGTCCAGTGGCGCTATTGACGTCATTTTCCTTTTAATAAAAACGCTTATGTGAAAAGTCAACGTCAACAGGCTGATATAAAATAAAACTACCAATAGAAACTCCACCAAAATGCTGAAATACGAAAGTGCACGACGAAATTAAAAATTTCGTAGTTCCTACGAAAAAAGTCATAGCAATTTGTAGTAAGCGCAACTGTGGTCGCAATATTAGGCGCTTCCACCATTTGGGGGGGGTACAGCTAGCTAGGTAGGTAGATATTTCTGCTTGAACGAAGTGTAACATATAAGTACACAGATATAAATACATGCCATAACTAGTAAAAATAATTATTCATATTATGCTACCCGTTTTCAAGGCGAACCAAAACAAACACCCATGTAAACTTTAAATTAATGTTAATAATAACATACCTATTGCTGTGTACAGAGCCTTAAAGAATGGACCATCTTCATGTATTAATTTTACACAACGAATATTGCTAGGTAAGCTATTCTACATTGTAAGGCTTAAAAGGGTAAAGTAAGTAAGCAACCATGCCTTCAAAATTATCTTAATTTTTATGGATGAGAGCTCCCATTTACCTACTTCAAAAAAACTACACTAAGCCATCAAAGTACGTACGTATCATGAGTACAGCAGCAAGTGTGCTTAGGCATTTAACATTTGTAGTCTAAAACTAAAAAGTAACGGGTTCGTGTTATGTAACTTTCAGTCGACGCGGCTAACTGCAATAGGCGGTAGGAAGCTAAGAAGCTGTTGTCTCTTCTTATGGAGTAGGTATTTTTAGTTTTAGGTTTTAAGTGTCCTCAACGCTGAGATAATGATTGGGTTCGATAAGTCACAGATAAATGATTTAAGTGCTTTCCGTCCCTAAATGTAATTGATCACTTTCTTCATTTCTTAAAAATGAAAAAATTAAATGATGAATTAATGAAATGAATGAATGATAATTGAATGAATGATCCATCCAAATATAACATAACATTACGCCAGTAATCCCCGAAGGGCAAGGCCAGAAGTATACTAACAATTCGCCAGCTATGTTTAAGTCCCATGTTATAGGGGACGAGCCCATCGCCATCAACCGCGCACAAATCTAGACTCTGGGGCTGCTACTGAAAAAAACAATCACGGAAAACCCAGTTTATATTTACTGGACCTGGGAATCGAACCCTCATACTCAGTAGTCAGTAAGGAGGCATGGTCGTGCACAATGAGGGAAGTGCGGCATACCTGTGAAGGGGCTCACGCAACAATGGTTCTATGTTAGAGTGCTTACTACTTACCACCAAGTGACCATCTTCCTTCAGGACCACACACAGCAGGTGCAGGTGCACCTTCCGTGGTCCACCTGGAGGTCCTTGAACCGTCTCCGGACTCAAGTGGGAAGACGTACCTCCAACCTCGTTAAGTGGGGTTACCTCAATGAAACAGCAGAAGGTGTGATTGCGGAGCTGTGTTGTAAACTATGCTCCACCTCATATCACTCATGATCACCTCAAACATGTAGCCGCAGTGACCTCTACGCTGCCATTTATGACACATAGGAAGTTCTGGGCTAACAAAATATAAAAAACACCCCAAATAAAACTTATAAAAATCGTCGTGCCATCGACACGAAGAAGGAGCATATCCTCTAAATTTTACGATGCCAACTCCACTCCCCAGAGTATCTTCACAGCTCCAATGTCGTCTGATTCGTCTCGGCCCATATCGCTAGGTTTTTCCTCTACTAATTACCGCCAGCATGCAGTTACGAGCCGAGTTAGTTCCCGAAAGCCAACGCAGTTTGGGGATTTCATTGTATTTCGTACATATGTAGCTGTAGGTATGTTTTGGTGATGTCTGTCTACTTGTATCTGGTCTTATAAGTTTAGGGGGAAACGGGGCTGGGATAAAGCGTGAGTCTAAAGAAAAATTTGCCTATGACTTATTTGATTTTCTTTACTGCATAGTTGGTGGACTCGAGCGCGCCAGAGCTTTGATACTCAGTCGTGTACTTTATAAGGTTTTGAATAAGAATTTCTTAGTAGCAGCACGGAGTTGGGATTGTAAACAATCAGATTTTCGGGCCACTGACTACCTTTAACGACTGTCAAAGATCTACCTACAATTGACAGCCGGGACCAAAGGCATAACGTGCTGCATAGGCCAACAGCTTAACCTGAAGATTGACCCGAGCAGCACAAAACATAAATTAAACAAAAATTTAATGTGCATGTACTACGTGTTTGTAGGAATATGTGCACAGTATGAAACGTTTGATGCGTGTTGTGCATAAATTCTGAATAATTCTCGAGTATCCTGAGGTCATGTGTTCATGGATCGAACACATGACCTACAGCATTCGCGCTTACGACCACTAAACCAACGGTCTAACAATCCTTAATCCTAACGAATATTATAAAAGAGAAACTTATTTTGTTTTCCAACCTTTAACACCTTCGCGAATTTCGATGTGGTATAATTATGGATAGCCCATTTAGTTTGAGACATAGAATACTCACTTCTTATTCCGGTAGAACGTTCCCGTGGGGTAATTTCCCACATTCAGGCGAGCAACGCCGTGAGTAAAAACTATTTAGGACATCAATAGGGTTTGGAATCTCCATAGCCCATTTCGGCAATAATTTTAAATGTTGTTGATTGGAGAAATTCTTATCAATAGGAAGATAAACTAATAATAATACCATATCTTCCTGTGGGTGGCGTAAGAGGCGACTAAGGGACTTTCCAGAGAATGGGCAGCAGCGTTCTCTGTGCTTTTGTAACAAACGTACTGCGATCGCCAACCCGCCTGCCAATTGTGTGGCGATTATGGCAAAACCCCCCTTATGTACACTTTGGGGAGGCCTATGTCCAGCGGTGGACATTTTTCGGCTGAAATGATGTTGATGATGATGAATAAAAACAACAATAAACATGTAAACAAACATTTATCCTTATTGTCCTTTGTTCTTAACATTACGTTTCTTGATCATACTTCTAGAATCATCCGTCAACTGCTGGAAGAAAGCCTTTGAGGTCTTCAGTGACTTATCATCCGTGACCGTTCCCTTCTCCGTATTCCTGTGTTCTGTTACCTTTTCAACTTTACCCTTCTTTCGCTGCAACTTCTTCTTTTTCCTGCGCTCTCTCTTCTTGTCCGTCTGTGTCCGTTCTTCTTTACTCATCAATTCTCCTTTACGTTTCTTCTTGACTTCTTCTGGGGCTAGTAAGGTGGCATCGCTTGTTGCCACTGGGGCTACTTCTTCCATTGATATTGCTGGAGTGTTGCTAACGATCTTGACTTCAGCTTGCGGTGCCTTTGGTGTGTAATGGTAGTGGCACAGAGCATCTAGTTTTGTAAATAATTTGCTCATAGCTTCACGGACTTCTGTGTGAGCTTCCGGTTCTTTCTCATCTTCAGCTTCGCCAGATATCGCTTGCTTTTGCTTCAAGTACTCAGCTTCATACACTTGTGCTAAGCTCTGTTTGCTCTTTGATTGTTCTAAGACTTCAGTTTTACGGAATGAAAGCTGGTCGTCGACTGGTTTCTCTTTCTTGACAACATCATCCCAGGCTTTGTCTTTGATTCTGCGTCTGATTAATTCTTCTAGTGTGACAGTTGTTTGTTCAGTTATTATTGGTGGCGGTCTACTTGTAAGGTCAAAATCTACTACTTCTTCGAGAAGAGAGTTTTGGGGACGCCGATTTGCATCAACTTCTCCTTTTAACTGCCATGGAGCATCAGCTAAGGTTTTCTGTTCTAATTTCTCTATCTGCTGTTTCAGCCTGAGCTGTCGTTGTTCAAACTCTGATTCCTTTTCATCCGGTTGTAGTTTTTTATTATTGTTTGTAGTTACCTCACTATCTACGGAGTCATCATCGTCGTCTGAAGATGCTTCGAGAGCAAACCTGACCTTTTTCTTATCATCTACCTTTGTAAGCTCATGATCTGACACTTCTTTTTCTTCTACATCATCCATTTCTTCAATTTCCTCCTCATCACCCATCTCTTCTCCATTTTCTTCTTCTAGATCATTGTAATCATCCTGGTGCTCTTCATCTCCTTCTTGATTGAAGAAGTCAGAGTACATAGCCTCTTTACCACCTTCTTCATCATGGGAACCACCATCATCATCATCATCAATATCTTCAAACATATCTATAGATTCTTCCTCACTATCAGAAGCATGGGCTTTACCATCATTCTTCTCTTCATTCAGCAAGAATTTCTCCATCTCTTGTAGTTTGAAGAACTTATCATCTACTATTGACGGTTTGACTTTAGATTTTGGTAACTTAGGGATCTTTTTCTTAGGTTTTTCTTTGATTTCGTCCTCGTCGTCATTATCTTGGTCAGTTCCAGATTCTTCATCTCCTGACATAGGTTCCTCATTAACTGAGTCATTTTGCACGTCAGGTTTCTCTTTAGAAGTGGTTATAGGGAATTGTAAGTTAGTTTTAGTGGACATGCAACTAGCTACCTCCCATACAAACTGATCCCAACATTCAGTATTTTGAAGCTCGATTTGTTGCCAAATCTGCTCCTCATCGAAATCCTCGACTATCAGCTCGGGCAATGCAGCCTTCTTTTCCTTATTATCAATAGTTTCCTCCGTTTTCGTGTAGTCGTACATAGATTTTACCAAGTTTTTAATATCATCTTTGAGGTCACTTTGCACAGAGAGAAATTTAACTGGTTTCTCTGTGAAAACATTGAATTTGTCTATTATTTTATCTAGCTTTGGAGATGCCATTGTGTATTCTGCTTTAACTACAACTAATTGACTATTTTCAATAGATTTCGCATGCGAAATAATTCTTTAGCACCTTTGATTACAACAAAATCACACGCGGTTTCGTTTATTTCGTAAATGTCAATTTTGACAATAAATACAGAAGCTGAACACGAGTCTTTTTGGAATTATAGCATCGGATACACTTTTGATGCAAAAATATGGCAAGTTTCGGTGGTGGAACCCAACTCTAACACACAGATAACTTATAGTTTCGTAGTTCGTACAATTAACTTCAATTCATTCGCTCTGTCACTCGCATTCATTATATTTTTATTTATTTTCGTTGTGTATCGTGGAATTCCTGATGTGATAGTGAAAAAAGTTATTGAATCGTAAATGTTGAAAATAAGTACGCAGCATCAGTACCGCAAACCACTCCAGATGCGAAATAAACAGAAACCTTCTCAATAAAACACAAGGTAAGTTCAATCGAGTAACTGTATTTGTGGCTATTGCATAGATTTTTCACTCCAGTGACCGTAGCATGCCCTCTGCTTTGTTGCGTGATTACAGAAATCTTCGTTTTGATCTCATGTCTATGATTTTAACTACAAATTAATAAGTTTAGTGCTCAAAATATGAAAAATACCATACTCTGAAAAAGTGAAAGGTATGGTACAAAAAAGTTGTTTTTTTCGTCACATTATGAGGACGCGTATGGCCGTGGATGCTTTCTCATGTAAATTACCATGGACTGTCCAAGCTAGAGAGTATTGTCAATCATTAACATTCATTTCAGCAACAATAGAAGTTTTTTCTAAAACAGAAGATTAAATATCTACTTCAATCAGGATGAGTTTACTTGTTATCCATTTATTTTAATTATTATTGATTCAGAGTTCTTTGAACTTTTACTAAAGAACATCTGACTTCTTGCCCAAACTTGTCCATAGAGATCTACGCTTTGGAATGGGCAACTACAGTACTTTCACAAGTTATTATACCTTGTGACTGGGACTGTAGCTTCATCCTTTTGTTATTGAGATTCCTACAAATACAGAGATATACCATCTTGTTACTGTAACAACAAGCCCTTTATAAAGTTAAACCAAGGAAGTACACAAATATGCATTGTTTAAGACTTGGTTCCATCATTCCATGTGACATTAATATCTTAGAGAATATCATCATCTGTGCAGCCTTTTCCCAAATTTGTTGGGGTCAGCTTCCAATTTGTCTGAAAGCGCCTGAATACCAGTATTTAACATGAACCCACTGCCTATTTGATTGAGAATGTAAAACATAGATAAGGGAGTTGCGCCTCAGGCTTCAGGCACTACCATAACGTTTAGGCTCGCTACTTCCCCATGTTTGGGTGCTCCTTGCGGGACTACATCGTTGGCAATATGGCGAAGCAGTGAACTGCCTCGGAGACAATAGCCTTTTGTGACGTAAGAATTAATGCATGTTGGATAGCACGGGACGCCAGCATCAATGACATGATCCATCATGCTCGTGCCATCACGGGGAACCCAGCTATTATAGAACCCAGTGACTTAGCCCGCAACAACAGAATGAGTCCGATGGCATGGGACTCTATGCCATGGTAGGCCTTTGGTGTACCCATTCCATTTCCCTAGCAATATTAATGTTCCTAATTCCTTTGACTACAGGTACAATGGAAGGCCAGGACCAGATGGAGATGAAGTTCAGTGGCAACAGTGAGGTGGGGGGACTGGAGCTCTGCATCGTGTGTGGAGACAGGGCTTCCGGCAGACATTATGGAGCCATCAGCTGTGAAGGTATGAGTTTATGGAGTCAACTAGCTGTCTGGCGCAACTTCGTTTGCGTTACATTTTCCCCGTTTTCGCTACATTTTTCATTGCGGCTCCACTCTTATTAGTTGTAGCGTGATGATATATAGCCTATAGCCTTCCTCGATAAATGGGCTATCTAACACTGAAAGAATTTTTCGAATCGGACCAGTAGTTTCGGAGCCTATTCAATGCAAACAAACAAAAAAACAATCAAATCTTTCCTCTTTATAATATTAGTTTAGATTACCGTGCTAATGAACAAATGCACAATAAAGGAAAAAGACAATCTCTTAGGTTAGGTTAGCCGGACTGTTTCCGCACTAAGCCTCTTTATTGGGCCATTGTACGTGTGAAAAATCATCTTGTTAGTCCAACCATCCCAGGTCTTCTCAGAAAGCTAGCAGCCTTTTCAAGCTGCTGTAGGCCTCCGGGAGCGATGCCCCCGATTGAAGACTCCGTGTCCGTTGATCTGCCACGCTTCTGCACTCCACCAGACAACCTCTTTATCAAAACAGCGATCTCAGAGAATCCAAAGAGACAATCAGAACATTTATTTAACTCTTTTTTTGCACACATGGGGTTTTGCAGCAGCCGGTTTTGTACATTTTAACATGTTACTGTACTTGTCTTTTAGAAGCCATTTAGAGCTCTGAAATATACTAACTTTTTAAATATAATGTCCAGAAAAAAAAAATTACAAATTAATGTCCATGTCCATCTCATCCCCAGGCTGCAAAGGTTTCTTCAAGCGCTCGATCCGCAAGAAGCTGGGCTACCAGTGCCGCGGCAGCATGAACTGCGAGGTCACCAAGCATCACCGCAATCGCTGCCAGTACTGCCGCCTACAAAAGTGCCTCGCTTGCGGCATGAGGAGCGACTGTGAGTATCAGCTAGACTTGAACGTAGTACTGCCTCGTTGGTCAAGTGGTTGCAAGTGCGACTGCTGACCATGTGATCCTAGGTTCGATTCCTGGGAAAATTGTTATTGGGTTTTTCCATCAGGAATTTATCAGTAGCAGCCACGAATTCTAGATTTGTGCCCAGTTGATGGCAATAGGCATGCCTATTACATGGGACTTAAACATAACTGGCTAAATGTGGGTGTACTATTAGGCTGTCGTAGAAAATTGTAGGAATTTAAAAAAATTTCGAGCGCCAAGCAGTTTTTTTTTTTTTGTGAATGGCATCTCGTAGTTCAGCCTCTGAGGCTGGCTACTGCTTAACCGGACAAACCTGTGGATGCCTAGAATTTAAGGCCTCCAGCCAGGCAAACGTCAAGCAGTAGTTGAACTTACCTTTTAATACTTTTCTTGGGTTGATAGTACTGTATTTAATCGATTAAAGTGAAGAAAATAAAAATAAAATTTTAATAACCTTCGACAACTTTCGACGTTACGACGCTTAGATTAATTTATTATTGTTTTTAGAGGTATTTTCTGTCGGGGGTTTTTTAAATTTTATTTCATGTTTTTTAATCTTATATAATTTTTCTTGGCCTTAACTGTCCCACTCCTGGGAATAGGCCTACCCCATTCCTTCCACTTTTCTCATTGTTGCGCCTCTTCTCGCTACTTAGCGAAAACAAAGAGTGTTATAAATTTGAAAAAGTTCCGAGCTTTTAGGGGGGATTGGGTTGCCGCCGCTCCACCCCCCTGGCGATGCCCTTGATGACAAGTGACAAGATTTCAAATTTCGAATCGACCAGACCTGTGGAAGTTGTTAATATCCCTTCATCAACTAGAAAAGAGGTGATGATCTTTAAACGGCTGAGCAGATTTTCTCGAAACAACACTCTCGATTAAAACACCTTTCAAACGAAACCAATTTTATTAAAACCGGTTCCTCCGTTTAGGAGCTACGATACCACAGACAGACACACAGATACACACGTCAAACTTATAATACCCCTCTTTTTTGGTTGGGGGTTAATAACACATGCATTATCCCTACTCAGCTAATAAAGTCTCGCCCTTGCATCGGAATTAAACCTACGTATATGCTGTACCTCTGGAAGTAAAGGCGTCATGTTATTTGTTTGTTGTCTTTACGAATGACTATTTCTGTGTCTGTTCTGGTTCTGTATGGTGTCCGACGTAAAGAATAGCACCATCCCATGTCTTCCCGTGGGTGTCGTAAGAGGCGACTAAGGGACTTAGCATAAAATGGGCAGCAGCGTTCTCTGTGCATTTGTAACAACCGTACTGCGATCGCCAACCCGCCTGCCAAGCGTGGCGATTATGGCAAAACCCCCCCTTCTTGGGGGAGGCCTATGTCCAGCAGTGGACGTCTTTCGGCTGAAATGATGATGATGATTTCTGTGTCGGCAATTCTGATGAGCAATAATTCTTGCACTGTATGCGACAGCGGTCCAGCATGAACGCAAGCCGATCGTGGACAAATCTAAGGGCGAGCAGCGAGAGGGGTTGCACGACAGGCAGGCAGCTTACTCCAAGTTCTTGGGTCTGGCGGGGCAGGCTCAGGGAGGGCAGGTGAGTCTGACTTATATTTGTTCATGTAAAATCTATAAATTACTGAATCAATGAAAAAATAACGGTCCTCAGAAAAGGAGAAAGAGTTATTCAAAGCAAAGGCTTTAAATATTTTTAACGCCTCCCTTGTTGGTCTTATGGTCATAAGCGAGATTGATAAGCATGAAGTCCTGGGTTCGATTCCCGGGCAAAGTGTTATTGGGTTTTTCCATCAGGAATTTCTCAGTAGCAGTCTCGGAGTCTGTATTTGTGTATGAAGAAGTAGAGCATGGATTTTCAGCTACATATATTGTTTCTTTGATCTGACTCCTTCTAAAGGTACTCTGCGAAAGATTACTTTTGTAGTTAAGATTGTCCACTGTGATACCCTACATAGATTAACAGCCTTTATATGTAGACAAGTTAAAGTAGTTACTTGAACAAACGTTTTTATGCAATAGACAAGACTTTAAAAAAATAAAGAACTGGCAAACAAAGCAAAGCTATAAAGTCTAACTTCTCACAGGTCTAACTACAAACAATTACTAAACTAAAGAATAATGAAAATTGTAGCCCAGCGGTATCGGGAATAAGGTCCAAGCTACCGACAGCTTGGACCTTATTCCCGATACCGCTGGGCAATTTTTTTTTTTTTTTAAATATATAGTATAGTATAATTTTTTTTTTAATTATTTAATAATTTATTTTTTTATTTTATTAAAAATATTTTTTAATATGTTTTATTTTATATTTTTTATAAGGAATATTTAAAAATATAGCAAACTTGTATAAATAAGTCAATAAAAGAAAATAATAAAAATCATATCTAATACTACATATTATTATACTTTTACTTTTTATTATTCTTATACGGGTGTAAATGTTTTCAACTCTCAATTTTACTGTCAGTCTGCATCCCATCGCTGGACAAAACAAAACATTTATTAATTTAAAAAAAAAACTTTTTTTCTCTGTTTTCAATTTGATACTCTTACGTGTTTCTCTTACTGAAGTTCGATTTGTAATATTAACGTTTGGGTGTTGTATCTAGGAGGTATATTCTCAGATCAACCCCAAGGAAGAGCCGAGCGACTCGGCATTCGGCGCGGTGTCTCCTGCGCCTGCGATTAACTTCGCGCTCGCTGCCGCCGTCGCGTTTAACAAAAGTAATCCAGGTAATGTGCCATGTTTATGTTCTTGCTATGATTTGATCCAAAGTATACAATTATGCATCCTGATAGACACTCATAAGGGGCTATCCATTAATTACGTCACACGAACTCCATGATTCCGCTCCTCCCCCCGGTCTTTGTTACAGCGTCACATTTGAGACACTCCCCCCTCTCTAGTGTGGCGGCACATTTTGCAATTTTACATGTTCATACAGATAGAGTAGAAAATATTTTTAAGTTTTTCGTTCGTATAGTTCTTTCGTGTTCTAAAACTTGGATATTTACTTACATTTTGAAATGTGACGTCTCGAAATTTAGGACCCTGCCCACCCCTTGTCACTCAATGTCTAATTTCGTCGACCCCCTCCCCCCATCTTTACGTAAGACGTAATTCACGGATAACCCCTTAAATACTTAAGTTTACAAGAATTTTTATACAAAAATAAGATCAGTCCTTACAAGAGTCTACTATGAGGGATATACTGACTAAAAGCATTCCTTCCAGTGTCTCCATACCTAACGCCGGGCAATGCGGGCGACATCGAAGGTGCTCGCAGACAACAGCTGATGCTGCAGACGCAACTCGCTAAGAATCTCTTCAAAATGGGACAGTTTGGTGAGTTACTAGTTACGAGATGAGAGTGATGCGCTAAGAGTCTCTATCTGCCTAGCCTCTTACCAACTATGTTGGGATTGGCTTCAAGTCTAAGCGGATGCAGCTGAATATTTAGTAGCGAGTATTTTACATGGGCTCTGTATGGTGTCGGACGTAAAGAATAGCACCATCCCGCATCTTCCCGTGGGTGTCGTAAGAGGCAACTAAGGGACTTGCCAGAGAATGGGCAGCAGCGTTCTCTGTGCTTTTGTAACAACCGTACTGCGATCGCCAACCCGCCTGCCAAGCGTGGCGGTTATGGCAAAACCCCCCAAAATGTCAATGTGGCGACACTTGGGGGAGGCCTATGTCCAGCAGTGGACGTCTTTTGGGCTGAAATGATGAATGGTGATGATTTTACATGGAGCGACTGCCTATCTGACCTCAACAACTCAGTTAGTACTGGGTAATTCGATATTTTATACAATGCGATATTTTACACGATACATTTGACAGTTTATGCAATTGAGATTAAATAAAAAGAAAATACAAAGAGGAGCGCACTTATACAAAAAAAAAAACCGGCCAAGTGCGAGTCGGCGTCGCGCACGAAGGGATCCGTACCATTATTTATAAAACCGAGCAATAAATTCACTTTTTTGTATGGGAGCCCCGTTAAATATTTATTTTATTCTGTTTTTAGTATTTGTTGTTAAAGCGGCAACAGAAATACATAATCTGTAGAAATTTCAACTCGCTAACTATCACGGTTCATGATATACAGCCTGGTGACAGACGGACGGACCGACAGCAAAGTCTCTGTAATAGGGTCCCGTTTGACTATTTGGGTATGGAACCCTAACAAAACAAAGATTAAGAGCCGAAATTTTTTTGTTTCGCCAAATGCTACATTCTATAATGACACCAGGATCAAAGTGGGCTTATCCAATAACTTATAACAGAAAATGTTTCGTTTAGGTGCAATCAACGAGTATCTTCAATCCGCTTACGGCGCGACCCCACCAGAGGTGCCGCTCGCTGCTCTACACGCAGCCGCTGAAACGCAACAGACAGAAGGTAGGTCAAATATAATAAAAATAAGTTTTTCCTATAAAATATAAGACAGTTTATAGCTAAACAGAACTATGAAAAAGTATCAGGTACCACGTCCAAACGAAATCTAGTTAGAGGGGACTCTAGTGGGTATTTCTCCATACAAACGTATTCCGCTGTTTTCTTCGTGGATAATGCGTCTGGAGCAATGATTTTTTTCCAAAAAATCTAGGTCTTATTAATACATGCCCGAATCATTTCCTTTTTTTTTCAAAACATAATCACTAAAAGAATTATGACAATCCAAAAACCCGAAAAAAAGCCCGTTTTTACCGCTATGTTCAGACGACTATCAGACAAATTAGATAAGTTTTTAACATAAAAGAAAATAATAGAAGCATAGATATACCTACTTTTCCTCTAAATTTTGATATACGAATTATTTAAATCAGTTTAGTTTTGAAGAAGAAAACAGCGGAATACAAAACGTCTTTTGGTCAAGATTTTTGTAGGTAAAATCAGCCTGAGTTGCAGTTGTCCCTTTCGCAATTTACGGGGGCTTGGTCGGGCGCAGCGCGACGGCAATAGTTTCTTCAAATATCTTTTAATAGTTTCAAATACCGACTAGAGACCAGGAAGGAAGTTTCAACCAGGAAACCCGTTGTAAATCTAGCGAATGACCCAAGAGCTAGACTGACGCGACACTACACCGAAGACATCCCGGACATCAGCCTGTACGAGATTAGGATGGCTCTGAAACAGCTTAAAAACAACAAGGCACCGGGCGATGATGGAATTACGGCCGAACTTCTGAAGGCGGGTGGAAAACCGGTACTTAAGGCCCTTCAGAAGCTGTTTGATTCCGTCATACTCGAGGGGAAAACGCCTCAGGCGTGGTGCAGGGGTGTGGTGGTACTCTTCTTCAAAAAGGGCGACAACGCCCGGTTGAAGAACTATAGGCCCATCTCACTTCTAAGCCATGTCTACAAGTTGTTTTCAAGAGTCATCACGAATCGTCTCGCGCGCAGGTTTGACGATTTTCAGCCTCCCGAACAAGCCGGATTCAGAAAAGGCTTTAGCACCGTAGACCAGATACATACGCTGTGACAGGTTATACAGAAGACCGAAGAGTACAACCTGCCTCTCTGTTTAGCGTTTGTGGACTACAAAAAGCCCTCGATTCGATCGAGACTTGGGCTGTACTACAGTCTCTCCGACGGTGCCAAATTGATTATCGGTACATCGAGGTGTTGAAGTGTTTGTACAAAAACCACGACCACCATGTCAGTCCGACTTCAGGACCAGACCTCGGAACCTATCCTTCTGCAGTGAGGTGTGAGACAGGGAGACGTCATATCTCCGAAACTGTTCACCGCTGCACTGGAAGATGTCTTCAAGGTTCTGGACTGGAGAGGGCTGGCATCAACGTCAATGGCGAGTACATCTCTCACCTTCGATTTGCCGACGATATAGTGGTCATGGCTGAGACCATGGAGGACCTCAGTACAAAGCTCGATGGCCTCAGTGGAGCTTCCGAAAGAGTAGGTCTTAAAATGAACATGGACAAAACCAAGGTCATGTTGAATATCCATGTAACACCCACTCCTATCAAGATCGGAGATCGAAGTTGTAGACGATTATGTCTACCTGGGACAAACTGGGGAAAGAGGTCAATCGTCGAATCCGACTCGGCTGGGCAGCGTTCGGGAAGCTGCGTGGTATCTTCTCGTCCAACTTACCGCAGTGCCTCATGACGAAAGTCTATGACCAGTGTGTGTTGCCAGTGATTACATACGGGACCGAAACGTGGTCGCTCACAATGGGCCTCATCAGAAGCCTTAAAGTCACCCAAAGGGCAATGGAGAGGGCTATGCTCGGAGTTTCCTTGTGTGATCAAATCAGAAATGAGGACATCCGCAAGAGAACCAAGGTTACCGACGTAGCCCGATGAATTGCCAAACTTAAGTGGCAATGGGCAGGGCACATTGCTCGCAGAACACATGGCCGATGGGGCTGAAAAGTCCTGGAATGGCGACCGCGAACCGGAAGACGATGCGTTGGAAGGCCTCTCACTAGGTGGACCGATGACCTGGTGAAGGTTGCGGGGATAATAAATTGTTTATTTGTACACAAAGGAAACAAGTAAACTTACATAACACACAGTGAAAAAGTTGTACAGCGAAGACATATTAAAATGCGAACTTCTGCCTCCTAAACTAGGCCAGAAGCCTGTGTTTTAGGAAGATCCGTTGGATGCGAGGCGCACGGGACCGGTCAATGTGGCGTCACTTGTGGGAGGCCTATGTTCAGCAGTGAACGTCTTTCGGCTGAAATGATGATGAATGACCGACTAGAGTCCCCTCTTAATAAAAATCGGTAATTTAGAAATAACAGAAGAAATAGGAAATTTTCAACAACAAAAAAACTTGTAATACGCATTCCATCAGCAACAATGAACAAATAGACAAACCAAATTGGCGTTTAATGGATACACACAGATTACACTATTACGCCATAATATAAATTCGTCGAATTCCAGGGTTTGCAGAAACGAAAATCAAATATTCAGATGCAGAAATATCAATAATATATGCATGGAATTTAATTTAAATCCATTCACAATTGTGTGAATTCGGCCAGAAGGTGCTTAAGCCTCAAATTTTCCAAGTAGCGGTAGATTATATTGTATGCTTTTTATTATTTCAAACCCTATATGTGTAGTGCTTTAAACTTTCCTTTAATACAAAAACAACACCGCTTTGGGTTTTTGTTTCTTTGCTCACACCACAAATTTGTATTTTATACGTGAGGATTTTTAAAATAAAGGGAAACAATAATCTAAATGATGGGTATGTCTGAAGTGCTGGGCATCAATTCTGTTGACATGAAGCAATCGTTGAAGGAGCGCTTCTTTGGCCGCCTGAGAAAAGTATTTAATAGTCTTTTATCAGGCGGAAATAAGGTGCGTGCCTTCAATGGTTGGGTCATGCCGGTTTTGATGTACTCTTTCGGCGTACTCAAATGGACTCAAACAGAACTAGACGCACTGGATAGGAAGGTCCGTACATTGTTGACGGCATATCGAATGCATCACCCACGTTCTTCGGTTATGAGACTGTATATCCCGCGGAGTTGTGGAGGTCGAGGCTTTTTAAACGCCAAGACTCTCCACAATCGCGAGATATGCAGTCTCAGGGAATATTTCCTAGAAGCCGACGTGGGGATGCATCGAGATGTGGTCGCAATGGACAAGGCCCTCACCCCGCTCTCCTTGGCTAAAGAGAACTGGCGCAAACCTGCAGTGCTTGACACTAATGACCGCAGGGAAGTATGGCTGAGTAAGGAGCTTCACGGACGCTACTTCAGTGCCCTGCATGGGCCTGATGTAGACCATGCAGCGTCCGTAGCCTGGCTACGTTCCGGGGAACTCTTTGGAGAAACCGAAGGTTTTGTTTGTGCAATTATGGATGAAGTTATAATGACGAATAACTACCGGAAATTTATTGTGAAGGATGGCACGGTTGACATATGTCGGGCATGCCACCGTCCGGGTGAATAGATCCGTCACATCATTTCCGGGTGTTCTCGTCTAGCTAACGGAGAATACTTGCATAGACACAACCTTGTAGCCAGGATTATCCATCAGCAACTTGCTCTGAAATACAGCCTTGTGGAATCGGAAGTGCCGTACTATAGGTATGTGCCCGACCCAGTTCTCGAAAATGGCAATATCACACTGTATTGGGATCAATCCATCATCACTGACAGGACTATTGTAGCCAATAAGCCTGATATAGTGGTGATGGATCGATCAGAGCGGCGCGCAATGATTGTTGACATAACGGTTCCACATGACGAGAATCTCGTGAAGGCCGAGAAAGATAAACAAATCAAGTATATTGACTTGGCTCGCGAGGTTGTCGACATGTGGCCTGTTGACTCAGCGATCATTGTGCCGATAGTCGTATCAGCCAATGGCCTAATTGTCAAGAGCCTCCACCAATATCTGATGAGGCTCTCGTTAGGCAGCTGGATCAAGGGCTTGATTCAGAAAGCGGTACTCCTGGACACGGCTCGTATTGTTAGGAGGTTCCTCTCTCTGGAGCCCTGACCGCCGGTAGCTTGGACCCTGTTCCCGATACCGGTGGGCTACTATTTTTATATTTTTAAATGTTTTTGTATATAATTTTGTAAAAATATTTAAAAATGTAAAATGTATGTTTATAAAATGAACAAAGGGAATCTAAATGAAAGGGAACAATAGTCACAAGAGAGCAATCTGGTGACTATTGTTCCCTTTCTTGTTTGCTTTTATTAGCTGTAAGTCCTCCATGTTCTAAACAGTGGCTGATCTATCATACAAGCTGAAAAGCCCGGCTTGCCTAAGAATCAAACTCAAGAAATAAGAAAATAAAATATTCCAAACAAAAACAAAAATGTACTTAGTCAAAATAGTAATAACATCAAATTTCGCGCGCATTTATCACGAATTCACGATGCGCGACGTTGCCAAAAAAAAGTCTAATTTCTCCTATACCTACAGGCCGCGCGAGACTCTTTCTCGCTCTAATACTAAACAAAAGAATAGTTCAAGCTTAGTTCGCTATGGTATCTACGGACCCTACGGTCAATGACTCCGTTCGGATGCTCCCACTCGCACTCACTGGCTTCTGCATTTGGCTTCTCGGACCTCTCTATTTTTCCTAGTAAAATGACTCTGTTTTGATAAAATTTATAGGTACTTATTTGAAAATTTGTATGAAGTTAAAAGCTGGGCTTTTCTTTGAATGTGTGCGTGAATGTCGGTGTAAGGTTGACAGAGAATGTGTGTTCGATTTCGAATTGATTTGAAATTAGTTCATTTGTTTTGAGCGACAACTGGTGCATTTCTTTTTGTGATATTTTTTATTCAATTTCTTGTGTTTTAAAGTTTTGCGATTCGTTTTTGCTGTAAATGTTTGTTTTGAAGTGATTCATTTGTTTTAACGTTATAGTGAATTTGAAAACGCATTTAAATTGTTCCTTGTGAAGGATTTTAGTGTGTGAAAATTAAATCGTAACTGTGCAAGGTAAATGTGTGAGAGTGTGAGCTTGCTGTTTGTCATCTGTTCGTGGTAGAGAAGCGAAGAATGAAGAAATAAGGCTGTTTACATTGTGAGTAATCTTTACACAGTATAGAACAAAGTCGCGTCCCGCCGTCTGTACGCTTAGATCTTTTAAACTACACAACGAATTTTGATATAGTTTTCATCAATAGACAGAATTATTCAAGAGGAAGGTTTATAATCATGTATAATTTATGCCTGAAAAACATCAAAATTTCCACGCTAACGAAGTTTTGGGAAGTTACAAATATTTTCAACAATGTGTAAACCAATTTATTGTTTGTGCGCCATCTAGCGGTGTTTTTTAAATTTTGCGACTGTAGAGAGAGCAAAATAATTACAAATTGACACGAAGAGTTCAGTTGTTAAATTTAATTCAATAGATGGCTCTTATATGTTGTGTTTGTTATTGTTAGGAGGTTCTTAGGTAGGTAGTAGGTAGTGTAGCGAAAATAAAAATAAAAGTCGTCACTGCTACATGTTAAAACGTATAATTTTGCTGTTATAAAAAAGACTAATACAATTTTTTTATAAAAAAAAAATTTAAAAGGATCAAAAAAAGGAATTAAATAATGGACGACATGTAATATAATTTTATGTAAAGCAGCGAAATGGGTTGTTCAGAATTGTATAAAATCTGTAATTTTGAAAATTAAAACAAGGTGAGAAAGGGGTTGCAACGCCTACTCAGCCCTAGGCGCGATCAAAATGTATACGAGTTTAAATATTACACCGGAAAAAATACATTGCGCGACCTTTTGACACGAATAGGGTTTAAATAAATTAAATGATTGTACAACAAAAAAAAAAGAGAAACTATACTATTGCTAAAGATTTAAAAAAAGGATTAAAACAAAATTTGTTCCCTGAAGGTCCGGATCCTCGCTCGAAATCGGATCTTCGCTGTTGCTCCGGGTCTCAGGCGGCAAGCCTCTATCAAGAATCTATGGTGAGAAAAATACAGAAAAATTAACACCATGCTCCGAGAGAATCTTTTAAGCAGAAAAAATTTAAAATGTTTCAAATACATACCGGTTCTTGGTGAAATCACTGATAACCGACTATACAGTACAGCACTACAAAATTTATCTTTCTTAGGTCCTTTTTTACTTTATCAATTAAATTACGAAACGGAATAATATGTCTGTTATTTCCAAAGATTTGTCGTCCATCTGAGAAAAATTTTCCTCTGTCACATCCATGGAATCGTCATATTTTTAAATTTGAACCGAAGTAAGAAAAAGTAAATTGATTAGAAATGAGGTCGACTTACACGAACAGAATAGTTTTTATTCAGCCGAAAACAGCGTGATAATGCTGCAATACCCTCTTTCTAAGAAAAAAAGGACGTAAGTACGAGTGAGAAAGAAGAAAAAAAAAAACTGGATCAGGCAAAAACAAAAAAAACAGGCATCATATCTGAATCAAACGATATCGAAGTGCAACAAATACTGAATAAACACGGAGGCCACCATATCTAAACGTTATCCGCGCGAACTCGCGATATCTCAATTACATCTATGGAGAATATGAAAGAAAATAACGAACTCCTAAATCTAAATATATATTGTTCAGTTAGAGCCAAACTCTAACCTGCCACATCCTTACAATTAGTAAACTTTAGATCTAAGTAAAATTAACCTAACTTAACATAAGACTTAACTATTACCTATCAACTATAAGAAAAAACTTGGGAAATCCCAAAAATAAATAACGTGAACACGTAAAGTCCAACCTCTAGTTATAGACACTAAGACAAGTTGAACAAAAAAAAAAACTAAGTTTAAGAAAGAAAACCTAAATTAATTAAGTCAAAGAAGAACTCAAGACAGAACTTAAATCAGAGAACTCAAGTCATAAAACTCAAGTTTAAATTCAAATTTAAAATTAAATGTTGAATGTCACGCCATCTGTGTTAAACTAAAAGAAACAAAATAACCTTAGAACACAAGTTGACATAACACAGAAATAAACAGATGTCACTATTAACAGATAATCTATGAAGTTTTTAATCTAATCGAAAAACTATGCAAAGAAATATTCCAAAGAGGAAAAAGGATTAGAAAGCAAATGTCAATGTCAAAATGGAACAAAGAGAATTTAATCCAATTTATTTTAAGATATCTTTGATATGATATTGTCCGGAGTGGACTGAATCACAATCCTGTAGCAAATAGGTGGTCCTTGAAATGACTCTTATTACACGGCACTTAATAAAACGTGGAGCAAGCTTCCCAGAGAAAAAATCACCTCCAGAAGACTTGGAAAAATTCCTTCTCCATACAGTATCACCAACATTTAGAGTGACAGCTGATCGATTAGAATTATATGCACGAGAGTTACGGAGAAAAGCTAAAGAAAGATTATCAGCAACCTTTGCATAAACTTCGCTGAGAGAGGATAGGTTTGAAGCATGACGAGCCCGACTGTCTGCCAAATTAGAGCTTCGAGTCTGACTATTTACATGACTGCTATCCATAAGGACCTCTCTACCAAGCATAAGAAAGTTAGGCGTAAAACCAGTAGCTAGATTAACACAAGAATTGAGGTAAAGCTTCACTTTAGGTAACATTTTAGCCCAACTTCTTTGGTTTTCACCAACCAAAATACCTAAACATGTTATAACGCTTTGGTTGTATCGCTCAACCGTATTTGCTTGGGGTGTATAATATGGCGTAAAAGTAGGTGATTGAATATGGAAAGATCTGAGAAAATTAAGGAATTGATTACTACGAAAAACTGTAGCGTTGTCACAAAGAATAGTACGCGGAACCCCAAAATTAAAGAAAATTTCAGACTCTAACGCTTTTATAACAGAAAGAGCGTCAATCCTTTTCAGAGGAACTAACCAAACATATTTGGAAAAAACATCTACCATAGAAAGGATATATTTATAACCCAAATATTTTAGTTCGCTTTTACAAAACTCGCATTTTTTTAAATTTATAGTTAAGCCTGCTTCTTTAAGTCGAGCAAGCACCTTCCTGAGCAGCGCCATATGACTAGAGAAATCTTTAGACACGATTATCAAGTCGTCGACGTACCCAAAAATACAGTCGTCGCTGGTAGAAGTAAACTCGAAATTCACGATCATATCAGTAAGGCGTTGCATCTCCGAAGCAGCGTTCGTTAGACCAAAAGGCATCCTAACAAACTCAAAGAGACCACGTTGTGGAACAATAAACGCTGTTTTCTCACAACTTTCTCTATCAGCGAGTGGAATTTGCCAGAAAGCACTTCTAAAATCCAATGAGCTAATATATCTAGCACCACGAAGGTTGTCGAGGATATCGTGAATACGGGGAAGAGGATATGAATCTCTAACTGTCACACTATTCAGTTTTCTACTGTCGACACAAAACCGAACAGAACCATCTTTTTTTGTCACCATTACCACTGGACTAGCCCATGAAGAACGAGATGGACGAATAACACCCATACCTAACATTTTGTCAATCTCTTCATTGAGAATCTTCAACTTGACAGGGGATAAGGGATAATATCTTTGACGGATAGGGTAACCCGTAGTATTAATTTTATGGGACAACCAAGATGTTTTACCAAGACCAACTTTTTCCGAAGAGATAACTTCGTACTCTTTAATAACTTGTTGAAGACAAGCCTCTTGATCCGGCGATAGGATGTTACGAGGATGAATATAACGGACCTCGCTGACAGAGGAAACTTGAGGGGAAGAGTGCTGAACAGAAGGGATAAACATATTACCATCAATATTTTTATTAAAAGCCTGACTAAAAATAGACGTCAAACCGAATTTATTCCAAAATTCGATACCTAAAATAACAGAAGATGACATCGAACTTGCAACTAAAAACTCATGAATAAAAGTTGTACCATTAAATTTAACTGGAAGGTACACAGAACCAAGAATATCAATCGGCGAATTATTAGCCGATATAACACGGGGACAAGCGTCTTTTGATGTCAAAGAAACACCAAGTTGCTGAATAAAATTATCGCTAACAAGCGACATCTGAGCACCAGAGTCGAGCAATGCTTTAACAACTCTACCACATAATAATACTTCTATAAACGGTCGGTTATCAAATGAATCTGAAGTAAACACTGGGGATACTGTACGGAAAGAAGCGTATCGCCAGTGGTTTATGCATTTTTTGGATTACATTTCGGACATTCCCTAGTAATAAATCCAGGAGTGCGACACTTAAAACAAATCATGCCTGTGATCTCTGGGCAAGAACGGTAAGAATGACCAACTTTGTTACATTTTAAACAAAGCTGAGACTGACTACAACCAGGACAAATCTGAGAGTTACTAGATGTTGGCTGATGGGAAGTTTTGTTCGGCCTAGGTTTTGGTGGGTTAAATACTTGAGAAGTCGACTGGTCGGCAACACAGTCGAGACTGGCTACCGCCTTTGAAGGTTTTAAAAAGGACTCGAAATGAGTAACGGCCTCGATTAAATTATTGACATCATGGAATTTTTGAATAGACAAGCAAGGAGTATACTTTGGCAACATGTTGTGAGTGATGATCTGCAACAACTCCGATTCTTCAATAGGCTTGCTCAGTTTAGCGTTTAAGTAAGAAACTTCGATAATAAATTCTCTTATTAACTGTTCCGGTTTCTGCTTGAGGTTACGGACCTCCTGGCTTGTCTTAAATTCAAAATCGGTCGTACCGAATGTCTGAAGAAAGGCATCTTTGATCACAGAAAAAGAAAGACCCGGTCGACGGATCGACCTAAAATATTGAAGTGCGACACCTGACAAAACTTCATGAAATCGCTTAACTAAATAACCATCGGACAAATTGTCGGCCTCCCTGCACTCCTCTAAACTCGTGAAAAATTCCCGTACGCAGGTCTTACCATCGAAAACAATCTTCCACTTAGTAAGAGAGAACTGCCTGGTAAATTGTAGGCATTCCTCAGATCTTATTGGGGAAGGAATGATACTCTGTGAAGAAGCGTGAGAAGGTCTTGGCGGAATAGGAGGAGGTGGTGGTCGCGAAATAATGGGACTAGCACGACGTGGAGTCTCAACAATAGGGAACCCCTCTTCTGACATGATGTAACTAGAATAGACCTAATAACGTATGAAAGAACAGACAAAAGGCGATTGAATCCTAGCGAAAAAATAGGCACGGCATGAACAGACGGATAAAAATAATCCAGCAACCAGCAGTCAGTAAACGCCAAGCTATTAAACAAAGATACAGGCTACATAACCGTTCATACTAAGCTTACCTTGAAAACCGACGCCTATAAATTCATACGTCACCATATATACTCTACGGGTTCTAACTACCGCTAGCTAAGGATATGGAATAAAAATCAGGAGACCTATCGTTATATTTGCTGCGATAAGTGGGTAAAATAAAAGACAGTTATGTGTTATATAGTTCACAAAATTATTTTTCCTTTAAAATAAATTACATTTAATGAAAAAATATATATATATGTCAAGGAAAAATGACAGCTTCACAGATCTGAACTGGTGGTAAAAATCCCAGAATACCTTTCTAGAATGAAAGAATATCCGTGTCCTGAAACAAATAAGCTTAAGAATCATTAGCTCCCGGAGGGAGTGACCATCCTCAATAAGGCAAAAAAGATTTTATGTAGAATCATTCAAATTTCAAAGTTATTAGGTAAAAAACACTTACTTTAGTTGTTCGGGCGCCATTTTTGTAGCGAAAATAAAAATAAAAGTCGTCACTGCTACATGTTAAAACGTATAATTTTGCTGTTATAAAAAAGACTAATACAATTTTTTTATAAAAAAAAAATTTAAAAGGATCAAAAAAAGGAATTAAATAATGGACGACATGTAATATAATTTTATGTAAAGCAGCGAAATGGGTTGTTCAGAATTGTATAAAATCTGTAATTTTGAAAATTAAAACAAGGTGAGAAAGGGGTTGCAACGCCTACTCAGCCCTAGGCGCGATCAAAATGTATACAGCAATTTTGTTTTAATCCTTTTTTTAAATCTTTAGCAATAGTATAGTTTCTCTTTTTTTTTTGTTGTACAATCATTTAATTTATTTAAACCCTATTCGTGTCAAAAGGTCGCGCAATGTATTTTTTCCGGTGTAATATTTAAACTCGTATACATTTTGATCGCGCCTAGGGCTGAGTAGGCGTTGCAACCCCTTTCTCACCTTGTTTTAATTTTCAAAATTACAGATTTTATACAATTCTGAACAACCCATTTCGCTGCTTTACATAAAATTATATTACATGTCGTCCATTATTTAATTCCTTTTTTTGATCCTTTTAAATTTTTTTTATATAAAAAATTGTATTAGTTTTTTTTTATAACAGCAAAATTATACGTTTTAACATGTAGCAGTGACGACTTTTATTTTTATTTTCGCTACAGTAGGTAGGTAAATAGTAGGTAAAACAAGTGTATTGCAACGCATCAGCTAGTAAATAAAATAAATATTCCAAATAATATTAAAAACTCTAGCAACTCAATCAAAAAGTCCTATGAAAATCCGACCACTATAAAACTTGTTTCTCCTTTTGAGTATTTTCTGTATAATCGCATTCGGCTAGTATGCATCCAGTAAAAAGCTGTTATTTTGACATTACAAACAGAGACTTCAATTTTATTTACTAACAATAACACTGGAAACGATATGTCGCAGTTGTCATGATTTATTTCGTTAGACTCGGTCATCATGTGGGCAGAACATGGGTTCCGTGCTATGAAAACACACACTACACGAGGTACACTGCTTTTCTCGAACTCAGTTACAACTCTCAAATTACTTGAAATTACAATCCAACACAATAACACTAGGCACCATGAATCGGGGAACAGTTTCGGGACGTCTTGACTCCGCCGTGGTCAGACACAGACTGTCCGCCTCACAGCGAGCTCGAAACATCACGACTCTGTAGAAGCGCGCTTAGGTGTGGGTAGACTGGTAAGTAGGTCGCGTGCTACCTTTGGCGCGCTTGCCGATTCATTTTCTGTCCGTACTAATGACCGGATCCTACAGATATATTTACCATGTTTACTATTTGTTTTGAGTTTCCGATATTTCGGCGCTGTTGCAAGCGCCATGATCACGGATAAACTGACGGTGTTTGTGAGCAGACAAATCGGTCTACCGTCTTTCTTATTTGTTTTTTTGCGCTCCGTACCACTAGCACTGTCACTCACAACTCGATTTTGTTCCATACACACGAAACGCACTGTGTCCGTTCGTGAACTATCACCGCGACTCTCTCACTCGTGGAGACGGCCAACTCCAAAGTCAACGTCAAGGCCAACTCCCAAAGTCAATCAAATGTTTTTAGAATACACTGTTTATATCTACGTGTTGTGTCTCCTCCAGCAGATGCCCCGGGAGGTGGCATCCTCAGCACTCCGGAGTCAGTGCAGCTGCTAGTATCTCTCCCGGGCGCCGCGCCCGCGCACCTGCGCCTGCACGCCGTGTGCGAGGCGGGCGCGAGACTGTTAGCTGCGGCCGCACGCTGGCTCAGAGCTGTACCTGCTGCACATGCGCTGCCGTGAGTATACATACTGTACACTACTAGTGTCGCTCCCGCACCTGCGCCTGCACGCCGTGTGCGAGGCGGGCGCGAGACTGTTAGCTGCGGCCGCACGCTGGCTCAGAGCTGTACCTGCTGCACATGCGCTGCCGTGAGTATACATACTGTACACTACTAGTGTCGCTCCCGCACCTGCGCCTGCACGCCGTGTGCGAGGCGGGCGCGAGACTGTTAGCTGCGGCCGCACGCTGGCTCAGAGCTGTACCTGCTGCACATGCGCTGCCGTGAGTATACATACTGTACACTACTAGTGTCGCTCCCGCACCTGCGCCTGCACGCCGTGTGCGAGGCGGGCGCGAGACTGTTAGCTGCGGCCGCACGCTGGCTCAGAGCTGTACCTGCTGCACATGCGCTGCCGTGAGTATACATACTGTACACTACTAGTGTCGCTCCCGCACCTGCGCCTGCACGCCGTGTGCGAGGCGGGCGCGAGACTGTTAGCTGCGGCCGCACGCTGGCTCAGAGCTGTACCTGCTGCACATGCGCTGCCGTGAGTATACATACTGTACACTACTAGTGTCGCTCCCGCACCTGCGCCTGCACGCCGTGTGCGAGGCGGGCGCGAGACTGTTAGCTGCGGCCGCACGCTGGCTCAGAGCTGTACCTGCTGCACATGCGCTGCTGTGAGTATACATACTGTACAGCTAATACATCACAGAAGCTGGTGTACGTTACTGAATCTCCAAACAGTGCCAAACTCCACCACCGTCACCGCCACTTGACTAGATTTTTTTTCCAAAATGAACTGACACCTCAGACCCCCATAGCCATATGACGTACTACTACTACTTACTTTGCTACTAAAATATAAGTTATTCTTATAACAAGTTGGTAGTTTGGTACACGTAACACAACTTGTTGTGATGGGGGTCGATTTTTAGACCTCCTCGACCCCAATTTCTGTTTTCGTGTAAGACCTTCTCGACTCCAAGGGAAGGGGGGAGGGGTCTGGGAAACTCCGGACCAGTATTACACGACTAAGTAAAAAACACAATTATTAAAGACAGTAAATAATTTAAAATAAACCGATTCACATTAATAAAGTTGAGTATACTTTTAACATTTTAAATTAATAGATTTCTTTATCTTCTTTTTCTTTAGATTCTTTTTCTCAATAGACAGATCTCTAAATCCTTGAAGAGCGACCTCCGCCGCTTTAATACCGAGCGTATTAAAGACGCCATTGAGCGGAATAAAGGCTCAAAGGTATTTGCAAGAGATCTGGCTATTGGGCAGAGCCAGCTCACGAAACTGAAGACCGACGATGGCAGAATCGTATCCGCCAAACCGGAGCTACTGAGGGAGATCGAGAGTTTTTATGGGCAGTTGTACACGTCAACCAGGAAACCCGTTGTAAATCTAGCGAATGACCCAAGAGCTAGACTGACCCGACACTACACCGAAGACATCCCGGACATCAGCCTGTACGAGATTAGGATGGCTCTGAAACAGCTTAAAAACAACAAGGCACCGGGTGATGATGGAATTACGGCCGAACTTCTGAAGGCGGGTGGAAAACCGGTACTTAAGGCCCTTCAGAAGCTGTTTGATTCCGTCATACTCGAGGGCAAAACGCCTCAGGCATGGTGCAGGGGTGTGGTGGTACTTTTCTTCAAAAAGGGCGACAATGCCCGGTTGAAGAACTATAGGCCCATCTCACTTCTAAGCCATGTCTACAAGTTGTTTTCAAGAGTCATCACGAATCGTCTCGCGCAGGTTTGACGATTTTCAGCCTCCCGAACAAGCCGGATTCCGTAAAGGCTTTAGCACCATAGACCACATACATACGCTGCGACAGGTTATACAGAAGACCGAAGAGTACAACCTGCCTCTCTGTTTAGCGTTTGTGGACTATGAGAAAGCCTTCGATTCGATCGAGACTTGGGCTGTACTGCAGTCTCTCCAACGGTGCCAAATTGATTATCGGTACATCGAGGTGCTGAAGTGTTTGTACAAAAACGCCACCATGTCAGTCCGACTTCAGGACCAGACCTCGGAACCTATCCTTCTGCAGCGAGGTGTGAGACAGGGAGACGTCATATCTCCGAAACTGTTCACCGCTGCACTGGAAGATATCTTCAAGGTTCTGGACTGGAGAGGGCTAGGCATCAACATCAATGGCGAGTACATCTCTCACCTTCGATTTGCCGACGATATAGTGGTCATGGCTGAGACCATGGAGGACCTCAGTACAATGCTCGATGACCTCAGTAGAGCTTCCGAAAGAGTGGGTCTTAAAATGAACATGGACAAAACCAAGGTCATGTTGAATGCCCATGTAACACCCACTCCTATCAAGATCGGAGACTCTACTATCGAAGTTGTAGACGATTATGTCTACCTGGGACAAACGGTCCAGTTGGGTAGGTCTAACTTCGAGAAAGAGGTCAATCGTCGAATCCGACTCGGCTGGGCAGCGTTCGGGAAGCTGCGTGGTATCTTCTCGTCCAACTTACCGCAGTGTCTCAAGACAAAGGTTTATGACCAGTGTGTGTTGCCAGTGATTACATACGGGACCGAAACGTGGCCGCTCACAATGGGCCTCATCAGAAGGCTCAAAGTCACCCAGAGGGCAATGGAGAGAGCTATGCTCGGAGTTTCCTTGCGTGATCAAATCAGAAATGAGGACATCCGCAAGAGAACCAAGGTTACCGACGTAGCCCGAAGAATTGCCAGACTTAAGTGGCAGTGGGGAGGGCACATTGCTCGCAGAACAGATGGCCGATGGGGCCGAAAAGTTCTGGAATAGCGACCGCGAACCGGGAGACGATGCGTTGGAAGGCCTCCCACTAGGTGGACCGATGACCTAGTGAAGGTTTCGGGGATCCGCTGGATGCGAGTCGCACGGGACCGATCAATGTGGCGACACTTGGGGGAGGCCTATGTCCAGCAGTGGACGTCTTTCGGCTGAAATGATGATGATGATGATGAGATTTCTTTAACAAAAACCATCAAGGCTCTTCATTATTACTTAACACAAATCTCCATTCCTCCTCAGATTCGAGATCCAAGTGACCCTCCTAAAGAAGTGCTGGCCGGAGCTGTTCGTGCTGTCCCTGTCGATGTTCTCCCAACAGCTGTCCCTGAGCAGTCTGCTGCCGCAGATGGTCAGTCACCTGCAAGCTGTGCTGCGCGACAGAGCGGGCAACGACTGCGCGGTACGCTCACATGATATGGCTATGCCAGAGGTGAGAAATATGCAAATTAAAATTCACTTTTAAGAGGGGACTCTAGAGGGCCTTTCTCTATACAAACGTATTCCGCTGTTTTCTGCGTAGATAATGCGTCTATAGCAATGATTTTTTCCAAAAAATCTAGGTCTGATTAATAAATGCCCCTATAATTTCTTTTTTTCAAAACATAATCACTAAAACTAAAATCCTAAAACCCGAAAAAAGCCCGTTTTTACCGCCATGACTATTAGATAAATTAGAGAAGTTTTTAACAAAAAAGAAAATAATAGAAGCATAGATATACTTTTCCTCTAAATTTTGATATAATAATTATTCAGATCAGTTTAGTTTTCAAGAAGAAAACAGCGGAATACAAAACGTCGTTTGGTCAAGATTTTTGTAGGTAAAATCAGCCTGAGCTGTAGTTGTCCCTTTCTCACTTTACGGGGGCTTGGTCGGGCGCAGCGCGACGGCAATATATTTCTTCAAATACCACTCACTGACAGCGGACAGCCGTTGGATTGGATCTAGCAATATAATCCATCCAAGATTTGGTTTTGTACAATCTAAATCATCAAATCGCGTTGAGCATAAGGTCCGAGGGTTCGAATCCCGGGACGGGCTAAGTGCTTTTGGGTTCAGGAATTTCTCAGTAGCACCCACGGAGTCCGGATTTGTCCCCGGTTGATGGCAAGTGGTACCGTATTACCCAGTTACTGGGTTGTGGAGGTCAGATAGGCAGTCACTTCATGTAAAATACTGGTACTCACCTGCACCGGGTTAGACTGGAAGCCGACCCCAAGATAGTTTGGGAAGAGGCTAGGCAGATGATGATGATGATGGCAATAGGTTCGCCCCCTATTACATAGAACTTGAACATAACTGGCGAAATGTGGGTGTACTAATTGGGTACAACTCGTTACCATCACTTTATCATAGCAGGTTGTCTTCCCAAAACATTAAAAATCCCTTTTGTTGGGAATCGCACCCAACAAACACGCAGTCGGCACGCACAGGCGACGTGACCACTCGCTTTCTCGGACACCACCGCGACGGACGACCCTCTCAAACGCCATACTAAATCATTTTGTGTTTGTCCGGGACAGTTGCAATATTGTAAATCTAATCGGCAATACACCAAACCTATGAACAGTCCACTTTTACCCTTTGGCCCTTTTTCACTGTTGTGTATCATAAGGACTACATTACCCCTAACTTTGAACAAATCCTGACAGATTTAAACCTAAGGTTATTTTTCCAGATCACAACGTCAGATTACTCCGACGAGAGAATAGCGGAAGTAAGCAGCAGTCTGTCTCGGCTGCAGCAGTTCATCAGCAACATGGAGCAGTTGCGTGTGCAGCAACGAGAGCACGCACATCTGAGGGCTCTGTGCTTGTTCTCACCTGGTAATATACTCATATTTAGAAATAACAAACAGACACTTTATTTGTATGTATAAGACGTTGGTCCCGGCTGTTGTTTGTAAATTTTTGGCAGTACAAGTAGTCAGTGAACCAAAAGTCTAGGGGTTGTAGGACCTCATGCTCAGCAGACTCCGAACCCAAGTCGGCCTTAGCAAAGACTATCTCTATAGATGGGAGCTCATGGACGGCTCAGATCTGGCGTGTGTATGCGGCGTGTCTCCACAGACAATAGCTCACCGCCCCATCTTGCGCAGCTTGCCCTGTCACCTGCGCACTTGAGGAACTTATGACTGCATCAGCGAGCGGAGTTCGCTTGGCTGAGTTATGGGCTAAATATATTTAGAGATTTGCCGTCGACACGCTAAGATAGAGAGATGCTCAGAAGTTTATCGCTTGAAAAATTTAGAGGAGAGAAAAACATTTAGGTGGCTTTGCAAATCATGCTCTCAAAAAGCAAAAGAGCAGAATATACTTACCCCTGGAGTATCCAATGTGACATTGAGGAAAAAACACTCATCACCTAAAGCGGAATCAAGTAGAAATGTCACACCAAACGTATCAGAAGAGACAACTCCTTGGTCCACCCCAAAGAGCACACCTTCTGAAGCGTATGACTCACATATACTAACAATGGAACATATGTACGATGATTCAACTGCTATATCCGATAATACACTGTCAAAAAGTGTGGACTATACATTAATTGATCCTATGCAGAACCATGAGCTCAAAGAATCAATTGAACACCTCCAGATGGAACTTAGAAGTTCTCAGAACGAACTTGAAAATGTCATTCTAGACAATAATGAGCTCCGCAAACAAAATGATAAACTACTTAAAGATAATATTACTTTAAAAGGATTCTTAGGCCAGTCCACACAAAAAGTATTTAACAGCAATGAAGTCACAAAAAAAAGAAATGCGTACGCTTTATTACATTCGGATTTGCAAGCATTCTTTACACCGCCCAGAAATTTGCCTAGGACTTCAAATAATACAGCAGATACAAAGAAAAATCTAAGCGAGAATATCTTTAGCCTACAAAAAAACATCGCCGACTTGGAGGATCAGTTGAAAAAGGCTGGAAACGATATACTACACCTCAAGGATCAAATTCTAAAACTACAGAAACTATTACAATTAAAGGAGAGCGGTAAAATATTCAACGATAAGAAAACGTCTGATGGACTAAAAGAAGAACGGTCTAACAAGATATTTATCTTTGGCACACAACAATGTGTTGGACTTTCTTCTGCATTGATTAAGTCGAGAGCGGCTAATCCGTATATAAAATATACTGTGACGGCGGAAACAAAACCACACGCGCTTACAAGTGACATCATTAAGAATTGTCAAAATATTGCAACATCAAGTGACGACAAACTTATAATTTGTGTGGGTGAAAATGACTATGATACCAAAATCTTGTCTGCGCAATTACGCCAACTCCTAGACGTATTCAGTAATAATTACATAATCGTTTTGAGCCCATTAAAGAATATGTATATAAATATAGATGATTTGAAACAAACTATAAGTAATATTTGCAGTGAATACAAAGGTTGTAAATATATTGATTCTGAATACAAATTGTACAATGCATGTAAATCTATAAACTATGCTATTGACTGTTACGATTATGAAAAAAAGTATTTAAATGTTAAAGAATTGAAGAAAATAATACTGCGTAATCAAACTAACTGTATAAAACCTGATAACGAACATGTAATAGCTTCGAAAGGTACAATCCCTTATTATTTTGCACGTCATCAAACGGAATGCCATGCTAAAAATGGTCCTGATATTGAAAACTCTACTCATACTAAAAAAGGTACTATTCCATACTATTTTAAAGTTTTGGACCACAAACCGCTTTTTCGTGAATAACAACAGTGTAATAAGTGAACCTAAAACTTTTAAAATATTGCATCAAAATATCGCTAGCATTCTTTCGAAAAAGGAAATTTTGGAACTAACGTTGCTGGAGTTACGAGACATAAATAAAGAACCAGACATGTTGTGTTTGTCTGAAACCTTTATGCGTGTCGGAAATGAGAAATATTTAAAATTAAATAACTACGCCGTAGCAGCTGCATTTAGTAGAGACACCCAGAGAGGGGGTACCTGTATTCTCGCTAAACAGGGTATTATATATAACGAGCTTTCCCACATTAAAAAGTACTCAACCCAAAAATCATTTGAAGCCTGTGGCGTTGAAATTCCATTGCACAAATTAATTATCGTGTGTCTTTATAGAACGCCTAAGTCTGATCCTAACATATTTCTGGATAAACTGGATCAATTTATGTGCGAAACGGTAAAAAAGTATGGGGCAAGTACGAAAATAGTTATTGCTGGTGATTTCAATATAAATACTATTAAACCAGGAAAAATCACCAACTACTTAAAGGATCTATGTAATAACTATAACTTGCAGATTCACGTTACAGTTCCAACACGTAAAGACTCTTGTATAGACCACATACTAAGTAACATAAAAAAATCTTCTGCTGAGGTTTTACCCCTATACCTATCAGACCACGACACAGCACAACTCTTAGATTTCCCAGTAAAAGAGCAAAGTGTAAAGACCAAATCATATTTTATTTATAAAAAAGACTATTGTATTGAAAATATAAGTAAATTCAAAAAATGCCTAGCAAGTTTAACGTGGTCAGAGGTTCATCTTGAAATGGATTTAAATAATGCATTCAATAAATTTCACGAGTTTTTATGTTTATTGTATAATTTATGCTTCCCAAAGATCAAGATTAAAATAAACAACTCTAATATAAATAAACAAAAATGGATAAGCAAGGGTCTCAGAAATAGTTGCAAAACTAAACGATGTTTACGGTACCTCTATTATAAAAATAAAACCATAACGAACAAACTTAGATATAAAAAATATTCATCTCTACTGAAAAAATGTATTTTTAAATCCAAAATAAATTCAAACATTAATTACATAAATAACAGTCAAAACAAATGCAGAGCAACATGGTCAGTCATTAACCGTGAAGTTGGAAATGCAAAATATGACAATAATATTACTCAAATAGAATTAGATAAAAGAATACTGACTAATCCGCCTGAGATGGCAAATGCCTTTAATGATTACTTTATTGATTCGACTAGCACTGCGACATTTAATAATTTACATGACAATGACGAGCCTAATAAAACCATGACAATACCTAATTCCATGTTTCTTAGCCCTATGACTGCAGATGAAATTAAAAATTTAATAATATCATTAAATAACACTAACTCAGAAGGTTACGATGGAATTAGTACAAAAGTAATTAAATCTTGCAGTTCAGAATTAATTCCTATATTGACTCATTTAATTAATCTTTCCTTTTCATCTGGAACTTTTCCTGATGCTTTAAAATTATCAGTCGTTAAACCCCTGTACAAAAAAAGCGATAAAAATGATGTTAAAAACTATCGGCCGATAACCCTTATACCTGTAATATCAAAATTATTTGAAAAATGTATGCAAAAGAGACTTTCCGACTACTGTAGCAAATACATGATCATTACAAAAGAACAGTACGGATTTCAAAAGCACAAATCAACAACACTAGCAATTGCTAATCTCTTAGGGCTCATTCATAATTCCCTAAATAAAAATTATTTGACGACAGGACTATTTTTCGACCTGTCACAAGCCTTCGACTTTGTGGCACATGATATCCTGTTGAAAAAATTAGAAAAAAGTGGAATAAGAGGTTTAGCACTGGAGTGGATCGCGTCTTATTTAAGCAACCGAAAACAACACGTTGTTATTAATAAAGTAAATTAAAATGTATTAACCTCGTATTCATCTGACTATAGAGTTAACAATTGCGGCGTCCCCCAAGGCAGTGTACTAGGACCCTTATTGTTTCTATTATACATAAACGACTTGCCACTAGTGACTAATCATAAATGTGTGTTATTTGCAGATGACATTTCGATTATTGTGACATCTGACAAAAAGTATAAAACTAAATTTGATCATGAAATAGACATTAATAATACGATTGACGACATCATAAAATGGTTGCAGATAAATAAATTAAAAATTAACTTAGATAAATCTAATTTTATACAATTTAATAAATCAAAACATACTAAATACAATTTTAAACTTAATGTTGACCGATTAAAAGAAGTCACCCAAACTAAATTCTTAGGAGTACTCATAGATCAAGATCTGAATTGGAAAGTACATCTGGATAGTTTGTGCAGTAGGATTAATAAGTTTGTTTATGCTCTCAGACAAATAATGAATATAACTAACAAAAAAACAGCAATTACAGCATATCACGCCTACATAGAATCCATCTTACGTTACGGTCTTATTATCTGGGGTAACAGTACGGACAGACACAGAGCATTTATTGCGCAAAAGAAATGCATCAGAGCCATTTGTGGTATCCGTCCTGACGAGTCATGTAAACCGTTCTTTAAAAAGCTAGGTATATTACCACTTCCGTCTCTCTATATTTTCGAAATTTGTAATTATGTTTATAATAATAAGGGATTGTTCAGAAAAGCCAATCAATTAAACTCTCGAAATCGAGATCCATGCAGACTTGTATTGCTGGATACTCCTAAATCAGCCAAGTATGCGAAAAGTTTTCTAGTCATGTGTATACGCATCTATAACAAAATTCCAAAAGAAATAAAATTGTTATTTAATATTAACTTATTTAAAAAAAGACTATTGAAATGGCTGAAAGAACATATGTTTTACGACATTAAAGATTTTCTGAACAATAAACTATAATTATCTGGACTTTTGCCATTGTGGATAAAACTATAATATAATTTGATTGAATTTGTATCTACACATTGAACCACAAATAACTAATAAATATTATTTTGCATGCAATTGATACATCTCCTGTATAGCTAAACATGTGGACTTTATAATAATAACTGACTGTAACAACTTTATACCATGTTTAAGGCAAATAAAGACTTATCTTATCTTATCTTATCAGCAGTCGTGTTTGCCAGGCAGTCCAATGCTAGATTCCTATGCAGATTCTAGTTACCAAAATCAAAATATTTTATTTCACATAGGCCGACATGGGCACTTACAAAAACGTCGATAAAGAAGCACGGTTCGGGTTTCCTATGGAGAAAAACAGGCACAAAAACTCCATGGTTACTTGTGTCTTTGGTTTTACAATTTAACTATGTTACAGCGTTAGTACTTAAGTTGACTGCCGGGTTGGTCTCGTCAACCGCGACTACTCAGCATGAGATCCTGTGTCGGGCAAAGTGATATTGGGGTTTTCCATCGGGAATTTCTTAGTAGAAGTCACGGCGTCCGAGTTTATGCCCAGTTCATGGCAATACGCTCGCCCCCCTATTACATGAGACTGAAAAAACATAACTAGAGAAACATGGAGGTGGAGGTACACCTCTGCCTAACCCTTGGGGGATTACATAAAGAAAGAAAGAAAAGAAAATTGTTTTTACTTGGCATTAATAACACCTTGTAAATTATACAAAATAAATGAACAAACAAGACTAATAATGCCAAAAGGGCCTCAGCTCAGCATCATGCCAGATGGCAACACAAGGTGTACCACCTGACGCTGATTTTCAGCTGCAGCCCACGAGTGCCATACGCTCGAAAACAAAGAAACACAAGTCTTTTTTTTTTCTGCACAAATTCCAACAAACACATGCCTGATGTTATGTATGTGTCTTGGTCAAATTTGTTGATTTACTTATAACAACATAACATTTTTTTGCAGACGGCGTCCCAGATTTCCTGACTCGCAAACTCCAAGACTACCAGATCAAAGTCCTGCGGTCCCTCCGAGCGTCGTGCCAGCCCGATGAAGATCGTCTAGCAACCTTGCTGCTGCAGCTTCCAGTCTTGAGAACATTCTCCGGACCCTTCCTCGAAGACGTGTTCTTTGTAGGCTTCGTCGGTGATGTCAGCATCGATGATGTTATACCTTACTTGTTGAACGCTGAACGCTAGTGAATGGACTTTAAAACTGTACGAAGCGATCATTTCTTGCAAAAAATGCTGCTTGCAAAATGAGTTTTTTTTTTAATTTTCGACCATCCAATGCTAAGGGAAGGTTTCGAAAGGAAAAAAAGGCTCGAAATTTTGATGCTTCGACTTTCGCTCGTTTGTAATGAGAGTTAGAACTCATTTTGAAATGGAGCAGGTTTCATTTTGTCTGAAGAGACCGCTTGGTAATGTTTTGAGAAGTTTTTGTATCAAGCCACGAGCCCCAGAACTAATAGGTATTTGGCTATGACCATGATACGTCTCAGTATAAGCTCCAATAGAAAAATCGTTAAGCCACGTCCTAAACAAAGCGATCTTTCTTCGCGCGAACACTCGACTTTTGACTTTTGTTCGCCGACCACGAACGCGTTCGTGACAACATAAAGCAAGAAAAATCTGCAGGTGCAAAACGACTGCCGCAGTATGCCTTAAACAGCATAATATTCAGATCTTTAGTACACCTTGAAAATCTGCTGACCAGCATATTATATCGAACCGACAAAGCCCTTCATTCTCTTTCTACATCCTCGACATCAAATAGGTTCTCAGTTAAGATGTGCCCAATTTATGTAAAATGAGACACTCTTTTAAGTGCCACCCTATATATAAGAAAACAGGAGAAACTGTAGTCAGTTTTCTGGAACCTACACGAAACACCATTACCTCACTTTTCCTGATATTGTACTGGAGACCATGAGCCGTGGCGTATCGCTCACAAACCCCAAGTCTGAGAGCATCAATCGAGGGACTCAGCAGCACCATGTCATCAGCATAGTTTATACTATTGACAATCTTACCATCAATAGAGCATTCGACACCAGCATGCGTAGTATGATCGCCGTAGAAATGGGCTATGTTCTAGGAAGAATAGACAAACTGACACATTGTCTATAGGCTTGCGCTTGACCACTATCTCACTTGATGGTAAGCGATGATGTGGTCGACGGTGAAGCACGCTTGCCTAGAAGAAACCTATTCACTCTTGACTTAAAGACCCCTAGATTGTAGCTATCAGGAAACACAGACTCCGGCAGGGAATTCCACTCCTTAGCGGTACGCATTATAAAAGTATTCCCAAAACGCTTAGTGCGTATAGGTGGGATGTCCACCAAGTACCGATGGCGCATCGCCGTACGTCTGGTAGTCCGATGATGAAACGGGCTAGGCGGAATCAGATCATGCAATGTCATTGTCTATCTGTCATTATGGTGATTCTTCCGTAGACAAAACTCGTTTCTACAGAGGTCATGCTACGGTTGCTGTGCTACCAAACTCCTCGAAATGTAAGCAGTGCTAGGCCATGTTATACTGGAAATGTATCGCTTGAGTGTCGCCGTGTGTACCATATAAATTCGAATCCAAAGTGCGATCAGCCGTTTTTCTATTGGAGCGTCTACAGGCAATATTTTAGTACTGTAAGTTTACTAAGCCAGTATGTAAGATATAAGTATTCGGTGCTTTGCTCAAACACGAGCAATCATTCCTTCCATAAAAATGTTAGTTTTATTTTTAAATAATATTTTAACTATACGACTTGTTATAAAAAGAAATATTTTAAACACACAATTTTTTGTAAAATAATAAATACGGGGTCAAATTATAATACTTAGGGAAACTTCGCACTTGTGATAAATAGGTTATTTGAAGTAAATAAGGCGCTGCGCAAACGTGGAGACTTTTGTGTCGGACACAAGCTACCAATTCATATTTGATTTCTATATAACTAGTATGCTAACGCTACGGGACACAGCAACTACGGTTTCTTGTGATGGTGTGCCGTGTCGGTAACAAAAAGTGTCTACGTTTGTGCAGCCTCTAAGAGTTGATAAAATCAGTTTTTTTTGTTATGTCATGAAACATGTTCAAATATAGTTCGGTCAAAAAAAAAATTTTTTGTATTGTGCATAAACAGCGATAGCTATCATGTCTCCGTAGTTTCTCTAGCTAACTTAATTTTGCCCTGTTTATGTAAATGTAACGTTGTGGTTACTAAAAATATACAAAATGGGAGGAACACAGATGCTAAAACGATTACCTCGTACGCATAGAAATTTTTCATTGGTATTTTTTTTTTATTAATATAGTAATAATCAGTTTATTATGAGGCAACTAAGGCTCATAAATAAAATACACAAATAATCAAATAACAATAATAAACTAATACATATCTAAAACCTTAATTAAACTATGGCAACACGAAACGTCGTCGGCAAAAAAAATCTTGTAAATTTGAAAAAACTGGCAGTTTATTATGGTCGGGTTAACCTTGACCATAGAAACCATTTAGGTTCTGAGAAGTATGGACCGAAGTCGCACTGTTTCCGGATTATGCCCCGATTTTTATGTAATTTTTATAAAATGATCTAAATTTCCAAAATGGTTGCTCAGATGTTTTTTTTTTTCTGGAAATAAACTGTTGCTTTAGTAGAAAACTATGAGATGGTGTAAAAAAATCCGAGAATATTAAGAAAAAAGAAAAAAATATTCCAAGTGTTGGCCGATCTTTCAGCTTGCGTATCGTTAGGGGCAAAGACAGCCAAATTTTCGAAGATTTTTTTTCTGACACATATCGGCCGTTTTTCTGGAAGAACATTATTACCCTTGTCCATAGAAACCATTTCGGTTCTGAGAAGCATGGCCCTACGACGCACCGTTTCCGAGTTAGGAGCTTCTTATTTTTTTCTTGTTTTTCCAAAACGCTCTATATTTCTAAAATGGTAGCTCAGATGAAAATCTTTTCTGGAAAGAAACTGTTGCTCTAGTGGAAAACTATGAGATAGTGTAAAAAAAAACGAAAATTACTGAGAAAAAAAAATCTAAGTCCTCGCGCCATAGCGCCCCTAAGGCTACACTCCAACCCATCACTGCTGCTTTCAAAACGGTGAAGGAAAACATCTTGAGGAAACTGGCATGTCCTAGAACTAAAAATTCGAAGACAGTTGACATCTACCAACCCGCGCTGGGCCCGCGTGGTGAATTACAGCCCACTCCCTCTCATAGAGAGGAGGCCTGTGTCCCAGCAGTGAGAACATTATAGGCTAATGATGATGATGGTCGCGTGAATGACGCCCGGAACCCCTAGGGTTCAGACTGATGTACTGACTACGTAACCATTTTAGCGTCTGTGTCCCTTCCACCATTATAATCAAGAATTTTAATACACGAAAGTGATGCTCTTCCAGCTGATTTTATTATTATTAAACAAATATAATTATAAAGATAATTAACTATAAGGACTATGTGTCAATAAATTAATACTGTTTGAATAGAAATCATGGACATTATAAGTTTATTTTATATTAGAATATTTAGAAACCATGATAAAATCTTGGAATTTGCATAGACCAGTGAAAAACTAAAATATTAATTTAAGTTGTAAGTGCCTTCGACTCAAAAGACCTAATAAATTGATATGCATATTTTAATTAAATGTTTTTATTTAACGTGTTTACTTAATTTAGTTTCCAAAATTCTAGAAAATAAGTGTATTTGGAAAAATTACTATGAAACTTACACATATGAAAACAAACTTAATTTTCAGTAACTTAGAAATATACTTGCATCTTATCATCTGTCTATCAGTTGGACAGTTCAATCTGAATCAGTGTTCAAAAATAATTATTATTTGATTTTGGACAAAGTTACTACACTTGCTCTCTTAATTTTTACTTAAACCGATTTTATTGTTTTAACGCGCTCGAATTCAGTCCAAACAGTGTTCATTTTTCGGTATTTTCGTAAGTATCACTCTGGTCCTATTAACGGTGACTCGGAACACACTCTTAATGCGATGTGATAATGATGGAAGCGAAGTTCATTATAATTCCATTGAATAACTTTTTTCATTTAATATTAATTTAATGGGATTAAAAGAACTTAAAAAGGTTGTATTGATGAATTTATTTATTATAGTTCTGTACCATAAAGCCTGAGACTGCCAGGCAAATTTTTTAAAAAAAAAACAAGAAAATTTGAATTTTTCGATCTACCCTGTTGCTTCCACCATTAATAATCTCATCTCTAAATTAGCAACCGTATCCAAACCGACATTGGCGACATCCGTATTTCATTCGAAGCTGCTTCATTATATTACGGATACCGTTCTTAATAATAGTCTCTTGATTTTCTTGACTTTTCCAACCCTTCTGTCGCCTATGTTCTTCAACAAAGTCTAGTATTGCAAATCTCGCATTCTTATCCAACCCGGGTCTGACAAATGCCCCTCTAAGACTGTAAGCTCTAGGTCTTTCACCAGTTAATGAACATACAATAAGCGCATTCTTGGTAAAAATTTCGAGCGATAACATTCGAGCCAATGACCTGCAATCTTTCGCTAATCTCGTGCACTGATTAAGTTTGACAGCATCGATGTACACGTTGGTACGTGGCATAAGTTCAACAAGTCCCGGCACTAATTCGCGATGCTTCAACGTCCATCTCGAGTTGTTTTCTTCGTATTCTGGAGGAAGCACAAATTTGAATGTACGACGAGGTTTATTTTTGACGACTCCATTATCATCATCATCTTGTTCCTTCTGTTTCTTGTTAATTATTTCGGATATCTTTTCAGCTTCTGCTGTAGTGCCTTTTGAAGTAAGAGCAGCACATAATTCATCGATTATTTTTGCTTGCTCTTTCATTATTTTATCATTCATAATCAATGTTTCACGAACCATTTCTATCACTGAATTATTTGTAGTAGACGATTTATGTAAATCTTTTATGATGGTAAAAAGTACAGTGAATAATTCTGGGTCTGCTATTGTTATAGGCTCTGAAGAAGAGTTTTCATTTGGGCATTCAAATGCATGACCCCACTGTTCTGCAACCTCGCTATCAGACTCAGCTGGATCAACTACTTTCGACCGTTTTAAAGCAGCCTCTGTTTCAGGATTTGGCTGTGGCGTTCGTTTCAGTCTTGTTTTTCTTGCAGATCTATCATCATTATTGGAGGAGACAACAAATTCCAGAGGTCTGTTGATATCTTGATTTGAATTAGCACCATGCTCGGTGTGTGGTGTTTTCTCTACACTTACTGATGATTCATGATCTAAAACAGGGTAAATATTATTATCACTAATTGTTTAAAACTACTTCAGTTTTTTTACAATATTAGCAACAGTTATTAAGACAGTAAATTCAGATTTATTGTATTGAATAAACTATCTAAAATATCCATGAAAAATGCTATTTTCATAAATTGCTAATGTCATTTTCAATGACAAAGCTCAAAAATGGATACTAATTATAATATGTACCTGCAGTCTTCATATCCGAACATTTATTAAGTTTACAA
Source organism: Cerastis rubricosa (assembly GCA_949152445.1). Classification (NCBI taxonomy): domain Eukaryota; kingdom Metazoa; phylum Arthropoda; class Insecta; order Lepidoptera; family Noctuidae; genus Cerastis; species Cerastis rubricosa. The sequence continues at coordinate 14,159,426 of OX424549.1, forward strand.
TGTAACTCGTTCATCTTTGTAGTAATATGTTTGGCACGGTAGTACGAATCTGCAAAGAAGAACATACGTTTATTTAAATTTCACTCCTGAATTAACATCATCATTCATCATCATTTCAGCCCAAAAGACGTCCACTGCTGGACATAGGCCTCCCCCAAGTGTCTCCACATTGACGTTTTGGGGGGTTTTGCCATAATCGCCACGCTTGGCAGGCGGGTTGGCGATCGCAGTACGGTTGTTACAAAAGCACAGAGAACGCTGCTGCCCATTCTCTGGAAAATCCGTTAGTCGGCTCTTACGACACCCACGGGAAGATATGGGATGGTGCTATTCTTTACGTCCGACACCACACAGGGCAATAACATCATTACACATATAATTATGGACAACAAAAAACTTACTAGTTTGACATCTCACAATAGACGTATAAAATTTCCATTCTTTTGATATTTCCTCTCTGCCTTTAACTCTGTTTTCTGTAACCGATGGGTTTTCAACCGGATATGCTACTACAACATTATCATTTGAACGTGATACTATCCACGTCCAGGGTATACATACATACTCATCAATACCTTCGTAAGGTGCTTCGATCACATAGTATTTATTTTCATCAGGGCTTCCCATCTGAAAGTAAGAGAAAAAATACCGGGCAAGTGCGAGTCGGACTCGCGCACGAAGGGTTCCGTATCATAATTTATAAAAACAGTTTTTTGTATGGGAGCCCCCCTTAAATATTTATTTTTTTCCGTTTTTATTATATGTTGTTATAGCGTCAACAGAAATACATTATCTGTAGAAATTTCAACTGGCTAACTATCATGGTTTATGAGATACAGCCTGGTGACAGACGGACGGACGGACGGACAGCGACCATTTGGGTACGGAACCCTAAAAATTAAAATCACATCTAGCACAAAGTCATATTACTGCAAATAAAGTTCATAGTCATTTAAAATAGTTATTTGCTTTGTTTTATTTATTTCATTTTCATTTTTTCTTTTACACACTATGTCAACATCTTTTTCTTTTTGTCTTTCGCAGGTATGCTGGATGAGATTTCTTGAGAAATAAGCCTCACCTTTGTATCTATTTTTTCTATTTGTTTCTCGTTTTCTGTATTTAGTGTGTAGGTACATAAATTGTTAAATATATAAATAAAGCTGAGAATCGGTTTATGAATGTCAAAAACTACACAAGACTAATAGCATCAACTAGTCCTTTGCCAGTTTTTAGTGCCCTAGCCGGCGAGAAGAAGCAGAACAAAGATCCCAGCAACACAAGCCAGTTGACCTTGAATAGATGATCTTCATCTGCTTAGCCCTGTTCTATGTTAGGGGCAGCTTTCAGTCTTACCTGATGCATCTGAGTACTTTTATTCTACACTAGCTTCTGCCCGCGGCTTCGCCCGCGTTGAGTTCGGAAATTGCCTACATATGTGTTACCCCCGCAAAATAATGTCGAAAATAGAGTCATTTAAATGTTATATTTACTTAATATTTGTTGCCCGCTGGTTCGCTCGCACTTTTTACCAACTACCTCCTACCCAACTTGCCCTACCAACTTACCCTACCTACCTATCCTACCCAACCCTACCTATCTAAACTACCCAACCCTACCTATCTAAACTACCCAACCCTACCTACCTACCCACCCAACCTTACCTACCTACCCTACCCAACCCTACCTACCTATCTACCCTGCCCTAGCCTACCTACCAACCCTATCCTACCTACCTACCTACCCTACCCAACCTACCTACCCTACCCAACCTTCCTACCCTACCCAACCTACCTAACTACCCTACCCAATCCTACACCTACCCTTTTTTTTTTTTGTTCCGTGGTTGAAAATCCGCACGGATGTGGGGTCTGTCAGACTCCACTGTCAGACTTTTTTTTTTTTTTGTTTCGGGGTGGAAAATCCGCTCGGATGTCCTCCGCCTGGGGAGGGCGGAGGGGTCTGTCAGACTCCAACTGACTAAAAACCACCCCGGTGTTCCATCTCTCACCTAAACCAGGGGTCGCGGGAACGTACGACTCTTCCGCCAACCCCCGGCTGGTGCCGGCCCGCTATGGCGGGCCTCATCTCGGGTTGAGGGGGGAGTGAGGTGTTTGACTCCCCCCGCGACGTCTCAGAGGGGCGCGCGTGGAACACTACGCGCCGCCACCTCGGGTCCGATGTACCCATTTAGGGGGGCTGGAAGAGGGCGTTGTCCGCCCTCCGCCGACGCCCGGTGCGCCTGCTGCGGACTGGATGAGAGGTCGTGATCTCCCTCTCTCTTTCCGCAGCCTCCTTCTGCGAGATGACTGTTTCGCAGAAGGAAACCACTGCGTCCCAAGACTCCTAGCTATCGACCATCGAGTTCACGACGGCCGGCAGCTAGAGGTCACTGCCTACTCCAGAGATGAGAGCACGGCGCGGCTCCTCCCAAGCGGCACACTCTGCCAGCGTATGCCGCGCCGTGTCCTCCCGACAGTCGACGCAGTGGTGGCACCGAGCGTCCGGCTTCCTGTTTATGCGACCGAAGCAACCATGCCCTGAGAGCACCTTCGCCACCCGAAACGACAGGGAGCCGTGCGTCCTCCCGAGCCAGAGGTCGAGCACTGGCCGGATCGCCTCGATGATGTTGAGGCCGGCGGTAGGGCGTGAAAGCCTGTCCCGCCATTCCGCCACCAGGACCTCGCGAAGCTGTGACCGACACTGCTCCAGCTGTCGCTGCATCGGTCGCTCGCCTCGCGCCCGCATTTCCTCGCGCCACCGATAAAGCGACGCGAGAACTTTCGCCTCCAGGTCCCAGGGCGGGGATCCGGCCAGTGTGCAAGCCGCCTCGTAGGAGATCGTGCGATATCCCCTGATGACTCTGACGGCCATTGCCCGCTGCGGTCTCCGCAGGACTGCGATGCTGCCGGCCGTCAGGTCAGCCGCCCAGATCGGGCCCCGTACAGGGCCTTCGATCGCACGATCCCCACGTAGAGCCGCCTACAGACGGCGCTCGGGCCCCCCAGATTGGAAAGCAGCGTTGACAGCGCCCCAGCCGCGTCCAACAACTTGGGCGCCAGCCGCCGGAAGTGGGGTCCGAAGTCCCTACCCTACCCTATTCCTTCATTTTTCTGATATCATAGGGTAGGTAGGTAAGGTTACCACGCTCAACTATCTCCGTGTAAGCTATGTGCATCTAATACCTCAATCCCGACCACGCCACCCCAGACACGTTCGCCAAGAACATAACGCGCCAGGGCATCACCAACTCCACGCTCAACTATCTCCGGGTAAGCTATGTGCTCCTAGTACCTCAACCCCGACTACGCCGCCCCAGACGCACATGGCACTTGCCAAGAACATTATAACAAACTGCGCCCCGCGGTTTCACCCGCGCAGACCGGGATAAAAAGTACCTAGCCTATGTGTTAATCCAGGGTATAAGCTATCTACATACCAAATTTCATCAAAATCCATTCAGTAGTTTTTGCGTGAAAGAGTAACAAACATCCATCCATCCATACATCCATACTTACAAACTTTCGCGTTTATAATATTAGTAGGATGGAGCCACTGACTGTGACCTGTGCTTAAACTTGAAGATGAACCTATGGTGCAGTAATTTTTGCCACAAGCAAATCGGTACTAACAAGTAGATGATGTCAGTACTATAAATATCACAATATCAGTTGCCCTTGTAACATCACTGCTTACCTTGAAGTCTCCTTGAGGTCTTTCACCTTCCACAACTTGAAGAATTCAATTTCTTCAATATTACATTACATGAATCGTAACAGGATCAAATGCAACCAATGCTTAATTCCTACAAGCTGATCCTTATATAACAGTACCAGGGTGGTACCAGAGAGTTTTCTAGAAAAAAAAAAATACTAAATAGCTGTAGATAGACCAAATCGCGTATTCATAAGTTTGACAGTGTTGTACCAAGGTTGTCAGATCAAGGTTCTGATTTCTCCCCATATTCGTTTGTATATGCCAAAATGATTTGTTTTGTAACTATTTCTCAATTCTCTTTATCAGGAAGGATGAAATCGTGGACGATGTTCACAAAATCACAAATTCGACGGTTTAGATAGTGATGAGAAAAGCGACAGCAGCTCGGTCGTAGTTCCACCACTGGGCCACCCGACTTATGAGCAGTAAGCCATGGGTTGGAACCCAGGCAGGCGCAATATTTTGTGTCATTTATTTCATCACCGCTCCCCTCAAAAACGGTGAAGAAAAACATCGTGAGGAAACCAGCATGTCCTAGAACTAAAAATTCGAAGATATGTGACATCTACCAACCCGCACTGGGCCGCGTGGTGAGTTACAGCCTACTCCCTCTTATAAAGAGGAGGTCTGTGTCCCAGCAGTGGGAACATTATAGGCTGATGATGATGAGTAAAGTGTTGACCAAAGGAATCAGGGTTTTCCAAAATCGTGCTGGGGAAATGTTGGATGAGGGACGCGCAGTATATATGTAGAAGTATGACTGAAGAAAGGAGAGGTCTACCCAGTGGCTGGTTCCGTGCTGGAATGATGACGATGACACCTCGTTTTCATTTGTCACCAATTTATTTTTAACCCCCTCTAAAAAAGAGGGCTGTTATAAATTTGACGTGTGTGTATCTGTGTGTCTATCTGTGGCATCGTAGCTTCTGAGTGGATGAACCGATTTTGATAAAGTTGGTTTCGTTTAAAAGGTGTCTTAATTGAGTGTTTTTAGCAATATTTCAAGAAAATCTGCTCAGCCGTTTGAAGATCATCTCTTTTCTAGTTGATGAAAGGATATAACCAACTACCACAGGTCTGGATGATCCCCATCCGTGTCCGTTTCAACCACGCGGCCACCTCATAATACTTGATGAAACTTTGCCAGGAATTAGTCCTAATTTGTTCCTATACACACCTCTTTTCGTGAATTTGTTCCAAAAAAAACCAAGGCGCTATGACCAAGAATAGTTGGCCGCTAGAACCGCCACTTGCCGTAGTCATAGCCCGTGATTACACAGAAAATATATGATGGAGATAGACGAATTATGCATCAAAAGAAAGGTCTTAATTTGTTCCATTTGTTTCAAAAATAAAAAACATCAAAAAGTAAATAAATGAAAAGTTATGCAATATTTAGTTTTCAGGTTATGAGTAGGTAGGTATCTCACCTTATATATCAAATTATTAGAAGCTAATGTGTATGGACAATTAGTCCCTAATTTGTTACAGCGAATAAACAGAAAAAAATACTAGAAAGTAGGTTCAATGATTTGTTAGAGTCGATTTTAGTTGGCCGCTCGGACGGCAATATGCCTAAAATACAATGGCGTTTATCTCGTTATTAAAAGCAGGTTTAAGCTTAGTTATAGTACTAATTGACGGGTAACGTAACCTAGTTTGGATAAACATGGAGAATATAACTGCAGCATTCATATTTTAGAAGAAATTTACGAAAAATCTGTAGTATGAAACCGTATGAGAGTAGGGTGACCATGATTACATTGGTACGAAGGCATGTTTTTAATGTTGGACTCTGTTTGAACGAATATGCGGTTCGTTTTGCGGCCATTGTCTATTGTTCTTAATCCAAAAAAAAAAAGAAAAAAATAATAATAAAGAAATAATAAGATTGTCAAAAGGAGATTTTTTCGTTTGGGAGCAGCCAAATGCAGGCTTGCTTCAAGTCATCATGAAAAAGTAAAAATTTTACTTACCGCAGTTCATTTGGATCCCTCTGCAATACTTTTTGGTGGTGAGATCCACATTAACAAATCCAACATATAAGTGACACAACTCATAGCTAAGCACTCTTAGACACTTCTGGATTTAGTGATAGTTGTCTCAGTAACTTAGTAGTTTGTAAATCTCGGGAATTAAATACGTACGAGGTACGAGCACACAGTTAAAAATTCAGCACAATAATGACTATATTCACAACAAAAAATAATCGTTCAAACCCCTTGTGACAAATATTTTTAACAATAGTTTGGAAACAATAGAGATCCTTTTTCTGAAATCGTTCCCATCATAAAACACCTGTGGAAAGTCAATGAACTAAAACTTAATCAGTAAATACTTTAAAGAATTAAGAACAATAGACAATGGCCGCAAAACGAACCGCATATTCGTTCAAACAGAGTCCAACATTAAAAACATGCCTTCGTACCAATGTAATCATGGTCACCCTACTCTCATACGGTTTCATACTACAGATTTTTCGTAAATTTCTTCTAAAATATGAATGCTGCAGTTATATTCTCCATGTTTATCCAAACTAGGTTACGTTACCCGTCAATTAGTACTATAACTAAGCTTAAACCTGCTTTTAATAACGAGATAAACGCCATTGTATTTTAGGCATATTGCCGTCCGAGCGGCCAACTAAAATCGACTCTAACAAATCATTGAACCTACTTTCTAGTATTTTTTTCTGTTTATTCGCTGTAACAAATTAGGGACTAATTGTCCATACACATTAGCTTCTAATAATTTGATATATAAGGTGAGATACCTACCTACTCATAACCTGAAAACTAAATATTGCATAACTTTTCATTTATTTACTTTTTGATGTTTTTTATTTTTGAAACAAATGGAACAAATTAAGACCTTTCTTTTGATGCATAATTCGTCTATCTCCATCATATATTTTCTGTGTAATCACGGGCTATGACTACGGCAAGTGGCGGTTCTAGCGGCCAACTATTCTTGGTCATAGCGCCTTGGTTTTTTTTGGAACAAATTCACGAAAAGAGGTGTGTATAGGAACAAATTAGGACTAATTCCTGGCAAAGTTTCATCAAGTATTATGAGGTGGCCGCGTGGTTGAAACGGACACCCCCATCCTCATCCCCTAAAATCCGCTTTGATTTGTGCTTGTGCTAAGCGGTCCCCCGACGCTACGACGTTCCGATTTTTTTTGTCGTTTTTTGTGCCAGGGTTTTTATAATTTAATTCTTTTTTCATTCTTTTAATCCATTTTTTTTCTCAACCTTGAATATCTCTCTCTTGGACATAGGCCTCCCCCATTCCTTCCACTTTTCTTGGTGATGCGCGTCTTCTTGCCAATAAACGACAACAGGAAAAGTTATAACTTTCAATTCTTTTTTTTTGCTTATATTAATAATATTATAATTGTGCTATAAGTGCATACGTTTTCAGAATATTTTCTTATTAAATAATGGCGTTTGCCCGCACATCTGAAATTATACCACCGGTTAGCCTCAAATTCCCAGGAAGACCAGTTTATCTGGTTAACGACACAACGAGAGCGTACTGTAACTGCCCGCCCTACTCCAAACTCATATATCCATAATTATGAATCACTTAATCATTAATATGTTTAAATAACAGCATAAAACTGTCATGGATTTAGATTTATATCACATTCACTCACCAAATGATGAAATATTATACGCAATTTAAAGAACTACAAAAAATTGGAAATTCTTCTTCATTTTCCTTATCCTGAACATAATCACAAGGTCTCTCTAAAAGTTCCTCAATCTGGGGGAAGTTAAATCAACCTGGACACATTGTTTCAAGAATAAACCCCATCTACCAACGCAGGTGTTGCAAAAGCGAAAATAAAACTTGCCAACTAAAAAACGTGAGAAATCATGAGATTATTTTTTCACTGGCCTCGAAATCATACCAGTAAAACAGACTAAAATACGTGTGGTTTTCTTGGTTTTTATTTAATTTACTTTTGTCTATGGCCACGTAGATGTGGGAAATTATTTCTCAGGATCATACTACAACGATGAATATTATTGAGAAAAGCAGTCTGAATCTGCGTAATAGTTGTAAGATATTTTATAGGGATTTCTTACGTTACTTTGTTGGCAAGTTTCTTGTTTTTCTGAATCTTATTATTGCAACACTAATCTTGGTAGATGGGGCTTTTCCGGCAAAAATGTGTTGTTCATTTCCCCAAGATTGGGGCAATTTGGAAGAAACGTTTAGGAACGGGAACACATTCTTTGGCCTATTTTGTGTGTAAACATAGATTTAGAATCTTTCAATTTGTTTAAAAACAAGTTTGGAAAAACGTAAATTTAAATAATATCACGGCTATTCCTTAAGGGATAGGCAGATGTTTACCTGATTAAATATGTATTGCATACATCGAGTTCTTTTACATGGGGCTACACAGCGACACATCAAGCTATAAATTTCATGGGGTGAGCCTATTGTCATGAACTAGGCACAAATCTAGACTCCGTTGCTACAACTGATAAAAGCTTGATGAATAACCTTTATAACGTTGCTTGTTCTGAAAATGCAACCCAGGCCCTCATGCTCAGCTTGCTCAGCAGACCTTGGGCTTGCTACCAGTAGACCAACGAGGCAGCCAAAACAAACAAAAGAGAAGATGCAAAGCACATCATTGGGTGGGGGGGGGATAAGAATGTGGGAAAATTCAGGAACTTAATCTAGCAACTCTCTGCAACACTGTCAAGTGTCAACTCTCAACGAGTGTTGCAGTTGCATTGAATCCTGTAACAATTTGTGTAATATAATATTATTTCTGTTGTGGATACCCGATAGTGATATTGTCAAGACAGAACATATTTAGGATTCTAGGTAAGCAATAATTTATAGTTTTTTCCGAAATTTTGAGGAGATCCGTCACTTGTTTTGTCTTGATTGGCTTGAGTATGAGAGCCTCTTCGAGCGACGTACCCTACGACCTTCGTTTAAGTTGGAAGGACACTGGGCAGTCCACTTTTGGGTATTGGCTAATCCCTTCATCACGATGGTACTTGATGACCTGATTACTGCATCAGTGAGAGGAGTTCGCGTACTGAATTCTGTGCTAAACATTTTTTACCTACTCTTTTGACATTTACACTAAAATTGATAGAGATATTTATAGCACTTGACTAATATGACATCATGTACTTGAATTCATCTGGCTTAGGTACCTATAACACTATCAACATCTTATTTTACCTTTTGTTTCTTATTTATACTTTCAGATGGAGCACACTACACATCTGCGCATAAAACACACAAATGATTTTAAATATTATGTGATACTTTTTTCTGATTTACCTAACGAGAATATTAATGAGATTGTGTGCATACCCTGGATGTGGATAGTATCACATAAAGTGGGAGATCTAAATGTAGTGGTATCATATCCTGTTGAAAGCCCGTCTGATACAGAGAAGCGTGTTAAAGAAAGGGAAAAACATTCAAAAGAATGGAAATCATACAAGTCTGTTGTGATATACGCCACTGGTAATATTTTTTCTGTTTGTATTTATTTAATTTTTTACCACCTTTATGTTGCCCACCTACATCGTCTGCCTAAAATTTTCCCAACTATGTTCTGGATGGCTTCCATTCTAACCAGCTGTATACCAGTATTTTACACCGAGCCCACATACAACAACAATAAATCAATATTCTATTCAGATAAAACAATCCTTTTACAGTTATTTAACCACTTATTATTTAATAATATCAATATATCAATTGGGAAGTGAATTTGAAATAAAATTATATTTTACTTTTCAGATTCATATGAAGATGCGAAACATTTTGCCGCAGAAAGGATGAATAAAATAAATAATAGCTTTAATCCATGTTCAAATATGAAGGATAGAGGTAAATATTGTATATTAATATCAATTACCTGGCTCAGTATTTTAACTTGTGTACAGTCACATCTAATAACATAGAAACACCCTTAAAATTCAAATTCATGTCGCAACATTAAATCGCAAAAAAAAAGTATACTAACTGCATCCAATAATTATGTAAAAGTTAAATTGTGTCAAAATTAACTACAAATTTCTATCAAAATTTCGTCAACAATATAGACCAAAAATACATATTAACTTGTAACATGTATAACATTTTTTTTGTATACATTTTGTATACATGTTATTGAAATTATCATGGATTCTTAAAAAAAACATTGGAAGTGTAACCTTTTTACTGATTTTGTTTCGTTTATATTACTGCGAAACCAATGTATACCCAGTTTTGACACAGTTTGATGGCTAGCTAATTTAGACAAAACTTTCGTTCACTTATTTTTTGAATGGAGAAGTGTAAATATTTTAGAAAATGTATATTATTGTTTGTGACCGTACATACAAGATAGGTGTGGGAATCGCTATGAAACAAATATTATAGGATAAATATTCTTATACCTAATAACTCGTACCTAAGTTAAGTATGGACCTACACAAAATAGTTACTTTAAAAATAACACAATAAAAAAATGTAGAAGCGGAAAACTTTGCCTGAAACTTAAACTCAGAAAAAATATTTTAATATTGATGATAGTAATTAGCATTATTTGTAAGATAATTTATCTTTGAATATGATGTTGGGCATGCGGAGACTTTAAATAAAAATAAACAAAGCCAAATATTAATATACTACTATTTATTTTTCTATGGTAAAGTTTCTACTTTATTATAAGCCACACCTAGTCAGTTAAGTATCTCTAGAAATCTTACATTAAGCTAGAAAGACAACCTTATACTTACTATAACATAACTGTCTAAATACCTAGCAGCCATTTTAAACAATAAATCAAGTTAACAATAACTTTCTGTTAAGGTCACAATTCTTCGGCAAAGGTAGAGGAAACAACAGACAGATCTAAGCGAAGTGCCAACTCAAATCCAAAGAAGAGTTCTTTGGAACATGGTGTATCCTCAAAAAAATATGATAGATCTGCTTTAAAACGTTCTAAAGTAGTCGAGCCAGCTGAAGCATTCAATAGCCTAAATGAAAATCAATCTTCACCAGTTGTTGAAAAACCTTCAAATTCTGCAATAGAGCCTAGAATAATAGCCAGTCGTGAATTTTTCACAGATTTTTTTACGCTCATACGTGTTTTACAAACAACTTCTGCTAGGGATGCTTCAATAATGGATATGTTACGTGAAACTTTGATTCAAAATGCTGAAACAATGAGAAAAGTAGCTAAATTAAACGTTGATTCACGTGCTTCACTTGCTTCAAGCACCATTACTCCGAAAGCATCTACATCAACAGGCACTACAGCAGAAGTTGAGAAGATATCCGAAAAAAATAACAAGAAACAGAAGGGACAAGATGATGGAGACGATGATTATCATGAAGTCGTCAATAATAAACGTTCTCGTAAGCCCACATTTGTGCTTCCTCCAGAATACGATGAAAACAACTCGAGATGGACGTTGAAGCATCGCGAATTAGCGCCGGGACTTGTTGAACTCATGCCACGTACCAGCGTGTACATCGATGCTGTCAAACTTAGTCTTTGCAAGAGATTGGCGACAGATCGCAGATCTTTGGCTCGAATGTTAGCACTCGAAATTTTTACTGACACTGCTTTGAGTGTATGTTCATTCACTGGTTCAAGAGCTAAAGCTTACGACATCGAAGGGAATGCTGTGAGACCAGGGTTAGACGAAAATGCAAGAACAGTATTAGTGATATTTGTTCAAGAGTATGGGAATGAAAGGAATTGGAAACCAGTAGAAACCTTACCTATTCAGAACACTGTCCGTTATATAATGCAGGAGATGCGAATTAAATATGAACAGTTACTTTGTTATTAAGTACACACCGTTATTATTCAAGGATATTCTTAGTACCTACGTGTTTTATTAACTTAAAATTAGTTCATATTATAAAGGCGACGTACGCTGCGGCAGCTTATACAGAAGACCGAAGACTATAACCAGCCGCTCTGTTAAGCGTTTGTGGACTACGACAAAGCCTTCAATTCTCTCGAGACTCGGTCGGTACTGCAGTCTCTCCAACAACAGTGCCAAAGTGACTATTGGTACATTGAGGTGTTTGTACAAAAACGTCAACATGTCAGTCCGACTTCAGGACCAAACCTCGGAACCTATCCTTCTGCGAGTGAGACAGGGAGACGTCCACCGCTGCACTATAATGTGCCTAACTATGTTTTCAAGATTCTGGACTGGAGAGGGCTAGCCATCAACGTCAATGTCGAGTACATCTCTCACCTTCGGTTTGCCGACGACATAGTGTTCATGGCTGAGACCATGAAGGACCTCAGCACAATGCTCGATGACCTCAGTAGATCTCCCGAAAGAGTAGAGAGAAAATGAACATGGACAAAACCAAAGTCATGTTGAATGCCCATGTAACACCCACTCCTATCAAGATCGGAGACTCATCACTCGAAGTTGTAGAAGATTATGTCTACCTGGGACAAACGGTCTAGTCATGTAGGTCTAACTTCGAGAGAGAGGTCAATCGTCAAACTCGACTCGGCTGGGCAGCGTTCGGGATGTTGCGTGGTCTCAACTCATCCTTTTATATTTGCTACGCTTCTTTGTGTGTTCTAGAATTTAATAAAGCTAAAGTGCAATAAATATACCTAGTAGATTTTCATTATTCTAGTTTGTGTTTTATTTTTATTTTTGTTTATTAGAGTGTAAGTTACTTAGGCTTTACTGATGTTAAAATTTAAGTGTGCAAACCCAATTTGAAAATATTCGTAGGCCGCTTTAGCGGCGGTTGTGTCCAGATCGAAATCATTAATATTATAACAAGCCTGTAGTTAATTAAAGAAGGATATAATTATTGTTGTCGTTGTAACACAATACTATTGTGCTGAATAAATATTTTATGAAAAATAAGGGACCGTACAAGTATTACGTAAGCACTATAGGGGGGCGGGGGGGTCTTTGCTTTGCTTAATTTTGATGACATGGGGGGTGGGGGATCTAGATGGTGATTACGTCAGCAGCAATTATTTACTTTTTTACACATATGGCAACTCACACATTGTCTATGCTTGAAAACAAGATGCATTTTTGGGGATTCCTACAAATAATGAATACGTTTCTAGGTACTCGCTTAGAACTGAGTAGGTGAATTACCGCGCGCTATTAACTTGTCTGTCACTATAACTGCTGCCCATGAGTCAATCAATTGTACCAATGTTTACGTAAGCATAGCGGGGAGGGGTAAGAGCTTTGCTTACTTTTGCTGACGAGGGGGAGGGGTGGGTTAATAATTGCAATAAATCTGCTTACGTAATACTTGAACGGCCCCTAAACATAATGAACTATTTTTTTTTATTTCGGGCAATTTTCCTTTACCTAGTAGGTACCTATGCCATCGAATTAAGCGCGTAACGGGTCCATACGATGAAAGGCCTCGGTTTCAGAATTGAGTTTAAATTCAAGTACCTATAAGACTTCAAATTTTATTTAGGTTTTTAATTTCAATGTAATATAATGTCAATGTATAATCATCAATTCTTATATAATAGTTCTCAATTCAAAACCTTCCTACTTAGGACGGAAACTGGCAGTGAGTGGAGCTTATTGGTATCATCATCATCTGCTTAGCCTTTTCCCAACTATGTTGGGGTGAAGGTCGTTTCGTTGGTCTTCCTCTATTCTTATAGCCGGCCGCATTCAAACTCAAAACTTTCCTCATTCCTCAAATAAAAACCTAAAATAAGATATAAATAAATAAATAAACGAATGCATGCTCTGTATGGTGTCGGACGTAAAGAATAGCACCATCCCATATCTTCCCGTGGGTGTCGTAAGAGGTGACTAAGGAGTTTGCCAGAGAATGGGCAGCAGCGTTCTCTGTGCTTTTGTAACAACCGTAGGTACTGCGATCGCCAACCCCTGCCTGCCTGCTGCCTGCCAAGCGTGGCGATTATGGCAAAACCCCCAAAATGACAATGTGGCGACACTTGGGGGAGGCCTTTGTCCAGCAGTGGACGTCTTTTGGGATGAAATGATGATGATGATGATGAAACGAAGAGAAGATGATGATGATGAAACAAAGAAAAATGAAAAAAAAGAGAAGAGAAGATGATGATGATGAAACGAATGCATCCATAAACCTACTGCGAGCGTACTGCGTAACGTCAAAACACTGTACATAGCTAGTTAGCGACAGCTAGTTATATTATATAAAGTGAAATAAAAATAGGAAATTAATCACAAATAATTATACTATAAACATCAACTTAGCAACATTTATTTACCCATACATACATTTTATCATTTACATTAAATAGGTACCTACTTAAAAAAATACATGCCTCGACTAATAAAGAGACTCTGCTTGCTTTTGTTAGTGGCTTTTTTAGGGTCGGAGACTCGGAGCATATCCCTTATTAATGTTGGCCACACTTAGCGACTCGGCTTGAGTAGGTTTTTTCTCTCGTGTCCCGGGAATTGCCGAAAAGAATTTCTCGAGTTGTCGCTCACAATTTATTCAGAAAGAGTTTCATGTTCTTGTCTTGCCTTATCAGCCTGTAAAGTTCCCACAACAGGGTCTCAACTTTCACGCCTCCTCATCATCCACATCAGGCATCATCTTCATCTGCAGAGCCTTTTCCCGATTCCACACCATGGCGGTCATGAATAGGTAAACTGTTTATGACCGACTCAAACCGCGGTGTTCCTTCTCGCCGGGTCTTGAAAGTTTAAAACTCATTCTTTGGTTTAACACCATCCCAGGGTACGACTTGCTTGTCGAACCACACCAGTTCTCCCCTGAGGGAGTCGGGCGCGTCCAGCGCGACGTACAGCGGAGCCGCCGCCCCCTCGTCGATGCTCATGGGCCCGTTGTGAGAGGACATGTCCGTGTCCACGAAGCCGGGGTGCACCGAGTTCACTTTTATGTCTGTGGGGGATGAAAGGATTATTATAAGGTGCATGTATTCCCGTTCGTCCCACCGACATCGTCCCCCTAGTGGGACGAACAGGAATTTACAAAAATAATATTAAATTTGTTCCCGATCGTCTCACTCGGGATTTTAGAGGGACGAATGGTAATATGTTCTTAGATTAGTGCCATTCATCCCACTAAATAATTATGTGCATAAAATGTTTAATCATTGTTTCGTCGTTTACTTTAAAATTTGTCGTGATATTACATGGCTCTGGTGCGCCGGCGGTGCCGATAACATTGTGTTATTTGCGTAAACCCTTTTGGTTTACCTGACATTCTCTCCCTTTAGTACCTATCCTTAAATTAGGCCGGTCGGGTTACTGTTGACAAAACAATGACACTGCACACAAACAGTCTAAAATTATTTCGTGGGACCAATAGGACTAAAAAATAATTAATAAATTATTCCCGTTCGTCCCACTAGGGGGACGAAGTCGGTGGGACGAACGGGACGGAACGGGAATACACGCAGTTTGTGTACAGACAGCGTCATTAAGTAGTTACCCCCCTGGCGTACTCGGCCGGACTGTAGAGGGGTTAGCATAAACTGACACTGTCTGTACCACAGAGCAAAGTGGAAAAGCTGTCGTGGCCCAGTGACTTACAGTTACTCGTGGTTAGAATTTATTGCTTCTCTGAAAGTGGCACCGGTGACTGAAAAGTTGTGTGTTAATCGGTTGTCGTGGTATGGGCATGTGATGCAGATAAATGAAGAAAATGACGCGAGGAAAGTATTGAGTAAGAGTAGAGGACTGGAAGACCAAAGAAACGATGGGTGGACTGTGTGTGTGAAGGATAATATGGCAAGCAAGGAGGTGTCTGATGAGATGACGAGTAATAGGGAAGCATAATTTGTATTTTATATTGTTTTGTTTCTTATTTTCTTTCTTATAATTTGTTTTTACTGTTGTACAACTTTTGAACTATAGTATGTCATACCTACTTAGCGTTTCAGTAATTTTGTGTTTTTATGACAATTTGATTTCATCCTCATCAGCCTATAATGTTTCTACTGCTGGGACAGAGGCCTCCTCTCTATGAGAAGAAGTGGGCTATAATCCACCAAGCGGGCCCACCCAATGCAGGTTGGTAGATGTCACATGCCTTCGAATCTTTATGTTCTAGGACATGCCAGTTTCCTCACGATGTTTTCCTTCACCGTTTTTGAGGGCACCGGTGATGAAATAAATTACACAAAGTAATGCGCCTGCCTGAGTTAGAACCCACGGCTTACTGCTCTAAAGCGGGGCTGCCACCACTGTTACCTTTGCTCTTTATTTTTGATTTAAGTACCATTATTTAAATTTTAAACAACTTATTAATTTTAATACTACTTTTTGTTCTATTTATCTTGAATTAATTTTAAAAAAAAAATGTTATTTCTACGCCTGAAATGTGATCTGTACCTCAGGATCTTCGTATTTCAGACACCTTTCTCTATAGATTGTGCATATGTACACCAGAGCCTATTATTTGATGTCGAGATAAATAAAGATTTATGATATTGATTATTTACTTAATGGCACAATGTAGGTAGGACAGACTATGCCTACTCTTTAAGGAGAATAATATAGGCACAATAAAGGTACCGAGACCATCACCGATACTTACCTTATTTTTTTTATTCGGTTTTCATTTAGTGCTCTTAAAAACATTATCACGTCGTTACAGCCACCTATGTAGCTGTAACCAATTGCGAAAGTACCTACTTATGTATCTTTTGTACTTACTAATGAGGGTTATCTCATGTAAGTAATAATGGTAATAAACAACGCATGTAAATAACAAGCCACCTATGTTATCAATGTTTTGTGTCCGTTTCAACCACGCGGCCACCTCATAATACTTGATGAAACTTTGCCAGGAATTAGTCCTAATTTGTTCCTATACACACCTCTTTTCGTGAATTTGTTCCAAAAAAAACCAAGGCGCTATGACCAAGAATAGTTGGCCGCTAAAACCGCCACTTGCCGTAGTTGCCGTAGTCATAGCCCGTGATTACACAGAAAATACACAGAAAATATATGATGGAGATAGACGAATTATGCATCAAAAGAAAGGTCTTAATTTGTTCCATTTGTTTCAAAAATAAAAAATCATCAAAAAGTAAATAAATGAAAAGTTATGCAATATTTAGTTTTCAGGTTATGAGTAGGTAGGTATCTCACCTTATATATCAAATTATTAGAAGCTAATGTGTATGGACAATTAGTCCCTAATTTGTTACAGCGAATAAACAGAAAAAAATACTAGAAAGTAGGTTCAATGATTTGTTAGAGTCGATTTTAGTTGGCCGCTCGGACGGCAATATGCCTAAAATACAATGGCGTTTATCTCGTTATTAAAAGCAGGTTTAAGCTTAGTTATAGTACTAATTGACGGGTAACGTAACCTAGTTTGGATAAACATGGAGAATATAACTGCAGCATTCATATTTTAGAAGAAATTTACGAAAAATCTGTAGTATGAAACCGTATGAGAGTAGGGTGACCATGATTACATTGGTACGAAGGCATGTTTTTAATGTTGGACTCTGTTTGAACGAATATGCGGTTCGTTTTGCGGCCATTGTCTATTGTTCTTAATCCAAAAAAAAAAAGAAAAAAATAATAATAAAGAAATAATAAGATTTTCAAAAGGAGATTTTTTCGTTTGGGAGCAGCCAAATGCAGGCTTGCTTCAAGTCATCATGAAAAAGTAAAAATTTTACTTACCGCAGTTCATTTGGATCCCTCTGCAATACTTTTTGGTGGTGAGATCCACATTAACAAATCCAACATATAAGTGACACAACTCATAGCTAAGCACTCTTAGACACTTCTGGATTTAGTGATAGTTGTCTCAGTAACTTAGTAGTTTGTAAATCTCGGGAATTAAATACGTACGAGGTACGAGCACACAGTTAAAAATTCAGCACAATAATGACTATATTCACAACAAAAAATAATCGTTCAAACCCCTTGTGACAAATATTTTTAACAATAGTTTGGAAACAATAGAGATCCTTTTTCTGAAATCGTTCCCATCATAAAACACCTGTGGAAAGTCAATGAACTAAAACTTAATCAGTAAATACTTTAAAGAATTAAGAACAATAGACAATGGCCGCAAAACGAACCGCATATTCGTTCAAACAGAGTCCAACATTAAAAACATGCCTTCGTACCAATGTAATCATGGTCACCCTACTCTCATACGGTTTCATACTACAGATTTTTCGTAAATTTCTTCTAAAATATGAATGCTGCAGTTATATTCTCCATGTTTATCCAAACTAGGTTACGTTACCCGTCAATTAGTACTATAACTAAGCTTAAACCTGCTTTTAATAACGAGATAAACGCCATTGTATTTTAGGCATATTGCCGTCCGAGCGGCCAACTAAAATCGACTCTAACAAATCATTGAACCTACTTTCTAGTATTTTTTTCTGTTTATTCGCTGTAACAAATTAGGGACTAATTGTCCATACACATTAGCTTCTAATAATTTGATATATAAGGTGAGATACCTACCTACTCATAACCTGAAAACTAAATATTGCATAACTTTTCATTTATTTACTTTTTGATGTTTTTTATTTTTGAAACAAATGGAACAAATTAAGACCTTTCTTTTGATGCATAATTCGTCTATCTCCATCATATATTTTCTGTGTAATCACGGGCTATGACTACGGCAAGTGGCGGTTCTAGCGGCCAACTATTCTTGGTCATAGCGCCTTGGTTTTTTTTGGAACAAATTCACGAAAAGAGGTGTGTATAGGAACAAATTAGGACTAATTCCTGGCAAAGTTTCATCAAGTATTATGAGGTGGCCGCGTGGTTGAAACGGACACAATGTTTTGCGTAATATTTACCTCTGATAATTTGATAGCCAAACTATCAAAGATTTTCTAAGGAGACCGTTCCTAACAATCCTAACTATGTCAAGATTCATGAATGACTGATAAAAACTGGTAATGACACTCACCTCTACTGTTCAGCATTCTTTGATGAATTTTACTAAGAGCAGTCACACCAACTTTAGTCACGACTAACGACGAGTTGCCCCACTCAGCAGCATGGGTGCCTTGCTTAGCAGCATCCACGTACTGCTGCATCAGCTCGGACAGCTCCGGAACAGTCAGCTTCTCATCCTTGAGCTTCTCCCTCAGCGCTAAGCTCGGTATATTACTCAAGTGCGCGTAAGAACTGGAGATGTTCACCACTCTAGCTCCATTCTTGAGGATCGGGTTAAGTATTTCACTGGTAGTGACTAGAGCAAAGTAGTTACCAAGCATTGTCTGTTCTGCTTGCACGGCAACCGCTTCTGTCGAGTTCCTGCCGAAAGCAATGCCAGCGTTGTTCACCAAAATATCAATGCCTCCATATTTGTTTTTGATGTAATCTCTGAATTTATCAAGGCTTTGCTTATCTGTAACATCTAGTTGGTGGTATTTAGGGTGTAATCCTTCTTTTTCTAAGTCGGCTATTGCTATTTGTCCACGTTCTATATTCCTCGAAGTCAAGTAGACAGCTCCATCGAAACGTTTGCAAAGTCCGCGAACTATTGCAAAGCCGATGCCTTTATTCGCTCCGGTTACTACGGCGACTTTAGTGGCCATATTTGAAAAGATATGTCAGCCAAGCAGTTACAATGTTACTTACTCAGCGTTCAGTTTGATACTAAACAAAAATATTGGCCGGTTATTGTTTTATAGGTAGGTATAGTAGTTGTTTATTCATCGCTACTAGATAAACAGCGCAATCATTGGGGCTTACCTGAGAGATAAAGATGACACCTTTCAATAATAATGTTGGAGATTGGAACTAAGTTACTGATGTTAATTCGACGAAAAGTATTTGTACGGTCAATAACCTGCATTACCTGACCCATCTAACAAAGCAAAAAAGAGGTTGATGGGTCAGGTAAACTGACTGTAGGTACAGTCTCCAAAGGACATAAGTAACCAGATTCTCATACTACTAGTATGAGAAACTGGTTACTTATCTCCTTTGGAGACTGTACATCTTATGACGAGTTATTTCACCAGCATGCCTGAGAGATATTTCTCGACTGTATAAAGCCAAGACAGGCGGGCGGCTTAAAGACTCTGAGATCAGCATAGCTATTCACAAACCCGTCAATCGAAACCGAATGAATCATAGACACTGATCGATTATAACCGCACCGCGACCGAACGGTTATCAAAATGCGATTCACAGATCCGGGCGGTAAGGTTTTTTTTTTAAATTTTAAAAATGATGTTTACAGGGTTCGTTACAAAATGGTAGGAAATAGAAACTGGTGGTAGAAAATATAAAGTGGCTTATAAATTAATTTTACTAGGGATTTTGTTATGTACGGCTATAGAATCTACATTTTGTATTCCTATATAATACAAAACAGCAAACACTGATTGTTTTTTTAAATGAGTTCACCAGATTTTTATCAAACTTGCTTTGTAAACTGTTTAATGTCAAGGTCAAACAATAATAAGTTAATAACCTCAAACTCAAAAGTTTCCAAAAGTGTTTTGTGCTAAACTAGGGTTTAATTAAACACATATTGAAAAAGAAATGGGTGTAAGTATTTTACTAGTATATAAAACATCATCCTTTTTCTTACGTATCATTTACAAAACGTAATTGACATTGGATATTTTCAGAAAAGTGAAAAAGAAACAATCTTTGCGTTCACGCAGGGGCATGAGGACTTAGCCCGGGGCCGTTTCTCAGGACTGGATGCGGCCTGTGCCAAAAAAAATACCTAACAGAAGAGCCCTAGCAATCAAGAAGCCGCCCAGACCCGCTTCATGCTATCCTCGCACGGCACGCAGCAGCAAATTGAAGATGTCGCAATTGGAATGCATAGCATCGAAGCTATCCTTCACCAAATTGCAGCCTGAAATTTGATTGTTTCTGGAGGAAGGATAAGGTTTGGAAATAAATGATACACAAGTAATTTTTAAAATAATCTATGTAATAGAACTTAACTAACATACCATAACGTATTTTTAAAATAATCTATTTAATATAACTTAAGTAACATACTAACACAACTTAACTTGCCATCTTGCTCAATTCCTGAACCCATGATTATTTCTGTAAGTGGTTGGTTCTCCAACTCAATTTCTTTTGGTTCAGGCAAGCGGCCCCATATACACTTGGTATGCAGAACTGCACATGCCTTGGTGATGCATCCCACTTTATACAAGCACCGCTGTATTCAAGCACCTAAAGCACCCTTTCTACACCTTGAAGTAACTCATGACACAGAATCTTGTGTGCAGTTCTGTGTACCACGCTTCCAAGTAATTTGGCTCAGCATTAAGAATCGGGGCGAGAATCCAAGGCTCCAGAATCTCCTGGAAACATTAAATTCTAATTAAATATTTATTTTTTAACATGAATGTTTATCATTATTGTTACAGTTACTGACCTAGAAGCTAGCAAGATGTAGCGACAGAACATGTGTCCCGTCCACATATCCTAAAACACCAGCGAACCCGAACCTGCTGTATTTCCTGAAAATAAACATTTTAATTGTACAATAAATAGATGTTTTTCTTCTTGTACACTGCAATTATCTTTAAAATTATGGTGACTCTAGTATAAAGAAACAAATATATTATGTGACTGATGTTATATTTTTACATTACACTATTGGAATCTTCTAAAGTAGAAGTTCCTGTTTTGCTGTTGACTTATATTGTACTATACCAATAAATTATCCTCATGTAAAGAAAGTATATTTTGTTTTTTTTTTTACTATGAAATGTGAGTATTAATATTAATAAATAAAAATCAATATAATCTGTGATTGTTGTAATCTCTTAATTTAATAAGGATATTTCTTACTTTTGTAAATTTTGTTGCCTTTCACTTACTTGGCAAGGGAATTGAACACACTTGTGCAGTATTTAGTGTCATTGTCGTCTCCGTTATGGCTCTGGAAATAGATGCCTGGCTCAAGCTTACGAAGGCATCCCTTCCGTCAGTTTTCTGGCAACTGCTTTGGCCATGAAAGTGTAGGCAGCTAACACCTAAAATAAAAGTAAGTAGTAGTAAATAAATAAGCATGTCAGATGACTAAATTGGATTCACGTTTGTATTATATGTATGTATACTAGGGTTACTACTTTGTTACAATTATTGGTTTACCTAAATCCAGGGAGGGTCTAGGTAAACCTTAGCCACACTAAGGCAGTACCTACTAAATAGAGGTAGGGTTATAGGGATGAGTTTATCAGTAACAGTATAGTTTGTGCCTGATTGGATTATAACAAATGTGGGTGAATAATGACTCCTCGTCGTATACCTTCTCGACTGTGATGTTAATGTGATGACTTTCATTACTTAAGTACTTTATATTTAAATATTACTTACTTTGAGTTCAATAGGGGATTGCGCCTGATGAATGCACGCTTGGGAAATACGGCTTTATTTCCACATTTAAGCTACGGACCATGTCAGGCGATAGCCTGTACACAGACTGGAAACGCGGGTCAGCAAATGGATCCATCATGTCTCGTATTCTTCGATGAAGAGATAATGTCTCCAGCCTCTGTTGTGTTGCGGCACGCCGGCGGTCTCACTCAGGATTGCACAATCACGAACTCCATCTACCCAAATAATTAACATCAAACTCGTGAACAAACTTTTATGTTACGTACATATGTAACCACTTAAACTAGTGTAAATCTTTAAGTAATAGTCAAAACAATAGTTTATCTATCTATACAATATGTACACTTACTTCATACACTGCTTAAATTAGTTTAAAGTGCTTTTAATTTTCATTCGACTTCACTCTCTACTGCAAATAGCTGTCGGTAAATTGATGTCTTCAAAACCTCATTACAAACGAATAGAAACGTCAAAATTGGTCAACATTCATCGGTATCGGTTTTGTGAATAGCGTTTGGAAGACTTGATCGATTGCACGATCATTCGATTAGATTAGTTGTCCAATCGAGTGGTTGTGAATAGCTATGCAGGCCCCCTATTCACAAACGCTCGGATTTGATTTTGATTCGATATGTATGTCTATCTTGTTTTGGCATTACGAAAGCAAGCGGGATAGACATACGTCTTTCCGAATAGAAATCGAATCCGAGCGTTTGTGAATACGGGGGCTGGTTTAGCACTATCCACACAATAAATAGTCCGGGGAATTTACGCCGAATATTAGGCTTACTTTGCATTAATTAAAAACAGCGATTTTTTTCATTGAATGTGTAGGGTATGGACAGGAGAGTATATTAAGCTGTATCCCGCGAAAAGTTCACCTCCGCGTATATGTTTTTTTTTAAGAAAACGTCTAATATGTATTTAACTTGGTGGAAAAAAATATAAACAGGTATGTTTATTTGGAGTATTTGTAGAACAGATTGAGTACTACAAGTAGGTCAGAAAATTAAACATTTTCGTCCACGGAACATTAGTTTTTTTTTTTTAAATCTTATAATTTGACTTCGTACTTAAGGCAAAAATATTAACAGGACAAAAATAGTGCTAAAATGATTTATATCACCATGTCTAACTATAATTATGAAAATTAAACAAATTCTGCTCCGGATTTCACCGAAAATCAAGAAAATCAAAAAATCTTAAATACTACTTACGGCAAAAATGTAACAGGATTTAAATTCATTTAATAATGAGAAATATACAAATCCAAACCTTAATCCCCCAAAATTAAACAAATTAGAGCGATAATTAATATTGTCAAAGTAAAAATTAAATTACGATGCACGGTGTCAGCGCTAAGCAGCGTGCGGCGTACGGCGTGTGCTAGTGTGCGTAAACAAGATAAGCGCTGCGTTCATTGTGTGCGAATGACTGTGTTGTTGTGTGATTCGGTGTTTTATTGAGTTACGCGATTGTACACCTTATTTCTATTCCGGAAAGATCAAATTCCTATGAAAGTGCTGCGCCCAATACAAGAATAAAGTTTGCAGACGTATTTTACGTAAACATTAATTGTTTTTTTTCACGATTTGCTTTAAAGTGTTTAATTTTCGTGTAAATAGGTTAGAAATAGCCTTTAGATGAAAGTTAAACTAAATTAAACCCTGTTAACTTTTTGCTTCAACCGCTATTGTAAAAAAAACTGGTAATAATAACTTCCGGTGGTACAATTTGTTTAATTTTGTTTATTGGCGGTGTAATATATTAATTTAAGTTATTTTATGTAGAAAAACCGCTGTTTATATTTTTGCCTTAAGTACAATCCAAAAATATCGTAAATGTTTTTTTACCGTAATTTCCGTGGACGAAAATGTTTAATTTTGAAAAAATATATTACTGTCACCAATTCTTTACCTAAAGTAACTAAATTTGTCCTGTTAACTTTTTTTCCCATGTTTTTATTCACAAAAACGCGTTTTCGTCTTTTTCAGCTTGATCCGGTCTCGGAAAATGTTTAATTTTTTTTTATTATTTGAAGAGCTAAGGTCAAGTACACGATTCAAGAAAAAAATCGCTGTTTATATTTAATGCAGGGTTCAAATCTAAAAGCCCCGGACTAAAAGAAAAGATTTCACCAGATATTTCACAAATTATGTCTCAGTAGCAGCCACAGAGTCAAGGCTTGGTGGATTAGGTGGATAAATGTGTTATAGGCTCGCCCCCTATTACATGGGTCTTAAACATAACTGTCGAAATGTGAGTGTACGAAATACACGTCTGCCGAACCCTTCGGGCTTACAGGCGTGATGTTATATTTACCAACAGCGCCCAGTTATCGCAGCTCTACACGTCAATTTTATTAACATTAATTATCATTATTTTTGGTGCAAAAACTGCTATCTAAGAGCAAGATCTAACAAAAAAATTAAACAAAGGATAATAAAATACAGGTTTATTTAAATTTTACTTATAAATCAACAACATTATGCTTACAGCAGTAAAAAATATAACAACTTCCTTTAATTATGATGCTAAAATTAAGTTAAGAAAATAAAAAACAAAGATGGTAATATTTCCTTTAGAACAGATATTCAAATAGATTATACTTTATTGTACACCAAAAGTTGTAACAGAGCCCTTTTACAATATTTCTTATTCAATGAGTAGTACAATGGCGGTCTTATTACTGATAACAATATCTTGGGTGGATATTGCTATCAGCAATAAGACTGCCTCATCTTTGGATCAACAGTACAAGCTTTAAAATTATTTTCCGAGCGAAGTTTATGTTTCGAGTGTTTTCAAAAACACGGTTTTAAAAATAGCCGAAATTTACAACTTCGTACTTTCGGGTCGCGTTCGACTAACGTCGGGTACGCTCGGCACGGCTTATGCTATCTACAATTATTAACAACTCGCTGTCCAGTAAATGTTACATTCTCACTTTTTAAGGTAGTTTAATTTATACCCAGTGTCACTATGGCAATGTTGAATTTTCAATTCGAGAAAAGTGAAACGTAGAACCCTGCCTTATATGCCAGCGAAATGATTCATAATTCATATATCCGGAAAGAATGGCCCACCCACATTTTATTCAACGTTTTAATCACGTTTATAAAAGGTTTGGTTTCGGCCGAAACTATAATCAAAACCGACCTTCGGTTTCGCAACAAAAACATGTTTTTGTCGGACACTATTTAAAATAAACTTAGTATATTATGAAATTATTCAGAGCGCCAGCAACAGGTTACCAATAAATTGATACAGTAAAAAAACATGTATAAAGGACAGACGTACAAAGGACATCAGCCTGTACGAGATTAGGATGGCTCTGAAACAGCTTAAAAACAACAAGGCACCGGGTGATTATGGAATTCCGGCCGAACTTCTGAAAGCGGGTGGAAAACCGGTACTTAAGGCCCTTCAGAAGCTGTTTGATTCCGTCATACTCGAGGGGAAAACGCCACAGGCATGGTGCAGGGGTGTGGTGGTACTCTTCTTCAAAAAGGGCGACAATGCCCGATTAAAGAACTATAGACCCATCTCACTTCTAAGCCATGTCTACAAGTTGTTTTCAAGAGTCATCACGAATCGTCTCGCGCGCAGGTTTGACGATTTTCAGCCTCCAAGCCGGATTCCGAAAAGGCTTTAGCACCGTAGACCACATACATACGCTGCGACAGGTTATACAGAAGACCGAAGCGTAAAAACTGCCTCTCTGTTTAGCGTTTGTGGACTACGAGAAAGCCTTCGATTCGATCGAGACTTGGGCTATACTGCAGTCTCTCCAACGGTGCCAAATTGATTATCGGTACATCGAGGTGTTGAAGTGTTTGTACAAAAACGCCACCATGTCAGCCGACTTCAAGACCAGACCTCGGAACCTATCCTTAGGTGTGAGACAGGGAGACGTCATATCTCCGAAACTGTTCACCGCTGCACTGGAAGATGTCTTCAAGTTTCTGGACTGGAGAGGGCTAGGCATCAACGTTAATGGCGAGTACATCTCTCACCTTCGATTTGCCGACGATATAGTGGTCATGGCTGAGACCATGGAGGACGTCAGTACAATGCTCGATGACCTCAGTAGAGGTTCCGAAAGAGTGGGTCTTAAAATGAGCATGGACAAAACAAGGTAATGTTGAATGCCCATGTAACACCCACTCCTATCAAGATCGGAGATCGAAGTTGTAGACGATTATGTCTACCTGGGACAAACGGTCCAGTTGGGTAGGTCTAACTTCGAGAAAGAGGTCAATCGTCGGATCCGACTCGGCTGGGCAGCGTTCGGGAAGCTGCGTGGTATCTTCTCGTCCAACTTACCGCAGTGTCTCAAGATGAAAGTCTATGACCAGTGTGTGTTTCTCTGGTCATAGACTTTCATCGGCTCGGAGTTTCCTTGCGTGATCGAATCAGAAATGAGGACATCCGCAAGAGAACCAAGGTTACCGACGTAGCCCGAAGAATTGCCAAACTTAAGTGGCAATGGGCAGGGCACGTTGCTCGCAGAACGGATGGCCGATGGGGCCAAAAAGTTCTGGAATGGCGACCGCGAACCGGAAGACGATTCGTTGGAAGGCCTCCCACTAGGTGGACCGATGATCTGGTGAAGGTTGCGGGGATCCGCTGGATGCGAGGCGCACGGATCCGGTCAATGTGGCGTCACTTGGGGGAGGCCTATGTCCAGCAGTGGATGTCTTTGGGCTGAAATACGATGAAATGAATTCAGTACATGACCCTCGACCCCCCACCAAAGAAACTTTTTACTGATTTCCCTATAGTAAGTGACATGATCAACATGTACGGTTCTCAAAAAAAAGTTATGAATTTAAAAAACAAGTTCAGCGGCTTGGTCCGCCATAATTGATGTACTGAATTCTCTAGCAGGTTGTGCATCTTTGTCTCTTTAACTGTGTATACCCACTCTAATACCACTCCTTAGGTTTCTCACCATCCCACTGGACAATATCCTTGTTGAACCACACATACTGTCCCCTGACAGAGTCTGGAGCATCCAGAGCTAGGTAAAGTGGGGCTACAGCGCCCTCATTGATGGTCAAAGGCCCCTTGTGTGATGACATATCCGTGTCTACATAGCCGGGGTGGACTGAGTTCACTTTTATGTCTGTAAAAAAGCAAATAGGTTTCATTAAGAGATAACATAATATGATGTCTGTAATCCCTGAAGGGTTAGGCAGAGTTGTAGTTATAAGCTATTGCTTTTAATAGGGGGACTAATTTTCTAACCAAATTTGTCCCCCTATTTTTTGGCTAAAGGGTAATAGGTAAAGGGTAGGTAGGTGGGTGGGTAGTAGGGTTTATAGGGTAACAATAATTTACATAGTTCATCATCATCATCATCATCATTTCAGCCCAAAAGACGTCCACTGCTGGACATAGGGCTCTCCCAAGTGTCGCCAAGTTGACATTTTGGGGGGTTTTGCCATAATCACCACGCTTGGCAGGCTGGTTGACGATTGCAGTATGGTTGTTGCAAAAGAACAGAGAATGCTGCTGCCCATTCTCTGGCAAATCCCTTAATCGCCTCTTACGACACCCATGGGAAGATATGGGATGGAGCTATTCTTTATGTCCGACACCATACAGAGCCAACATACTACATTATAACATAGTTACAACATATAACATAGTTGCCAAGACATTAAATATACATTTGTTCGCAAAAATATATTTATAAGGCTAACTCACCTCTGTCATTCAGCTCACGCTGTTGAATAATAGTCAAAGCGCTCACACCAACTTTAGACACCACATATGTGGAGTTGCCCCACTCTTCAGCATGAGTGCCTTGCTTAGTAGCGTCCACAAACTGCTGCATCAGCTGGGAAAGCTCCGGAACAGTCAACTTCTCATCTTTAAGACGGTCTCTCAAAGCTTGACTTGGTATGTTACTCAAGTGGCCTGCAGAACTGGAAACATTGACCACTCTTGCTCCGTTCTTCAAGATGGGGAAGAGGATATCACAAGTAGATACCAAACTAAAGTAGTTTACGAACAGAGTCTGTTCAGCTTGCACGGCAACCGGCTCCGGAGCGTCGGCTTTGAACGCCATGGCTGCGTTATTAACCAAAATATCGATACCGCCGTAGTTGCTCTTGATGTAATCCCTGAACACCTCAAGGCTCTTCTTATCAGTCACATCCAGTTGGCGGAATTTAGGATTTAAACCTTCTTTTTCCAAGTCCGCTACCGCCTTCTGGCCACGCTCGACATCACGTGCAGTCAGGTAAACTACGCCTTCAAAACGCTTGCAAAGTCCACGAACTATCGCGAAACCGATGCCTTTATTTGCTCCGGTTACTACGGCGACTTTTGAAACCATTTTTCACGAAATTATGTAGAAAATCAACAAATAAATTCACGAAAAAGTTTTGACTTAAAATGTCAAGCTGAATCAGTAATGTCAAATTAACTTTTAAAAGTCAACAAGTAAATCAAGCACAGGTACCTTTGGCGTGTTCAGCCCCCAAGAAAAACGAGATACGTTGCTGAGTTTTGTATGACTGTTATGTTATGAATGAGAGAAAATATAAATTTAACAGTAACACACCTAGCTTGCACTATCTTATCAGAAATTGATAAGTGTTGATAAGTTTACAATAAATCTTTATTCAGAACCAAAAAAACCGGCCAAGTGCGAGTCATACTCACACTTACACAGGGTTCCGTAGCACCAAATAATAGCAGTGTTTTACCTTAAAATAAAACACATATTAAATACTTACCTTATTTGAAGCTTACTAGATTGAGAGTGGCACTACCTGTTTCCGCTATATTTCCTTTCTCTTTTGCTCTTTACTGTGGTTGTATCTATCCATCTCTCTCGCTCATCCCGTTTCCTCACCAGGTGGCGCTGCCAAATGTAAGCTTAGCCATGGCAGTGAATCGCCGATCATTGTGTCGAAAATCTTCACCAGGTAGAAATTAAAGGTAAGCTTCAAATAAGGTAAGTATTTAATATGTGTTTTATTTTAAGGTAAAACACTGCTATTAAACACTTGACCGTTATTTGAAGCTTACTAGATTGCGACGTGTTTGTTATCACCTGGTGGGAAATGACGCCAATGTGAACGTGGAATTATGTTATTAGTAAAACTAGATGCGCATAGCGAGAAATACAGTTTAATTGAATGAATTATTCAATACACAAACATGTTCATACAGAAAAATATCATTATAATAGGTAGAGGATACGTATATTTATTATAGAGTATGATGAACAAATTTCCATTACAATAAAAGGAACTAACACTTTAAACTTTTTAAATATTTAATCACATTATAGGATAGACTAAACGTAAGCAATCTTCATTTGTTTCTAGAATATTATGCAAAAACATAAATATCTCATAAAGCCCTGGAGAAGAATCACATAGGTACATAAGACAAGAATATTTTTTTTTTTTTTTTTGTTAACTTCTATGTACTTTAAACAATAGGGTTAAATAGATACATTACAACTAGAACTGGCTGGCATACATGGCATCACTTCTCTACAGTAATAGCGGGTGAATGTATTTTGCGATCTCCAATTACCTCTAGAGAGTATTTCATCTAAGGAGCCAGTTCCTAGAGGCTACAGCAGACCTAAGACTGCCCGGCGAAGCACTCACTCCTGCTTCTAACAATAGAGATTTGACCCAACCCGCTATGACTGTACGAGAAGCGACCCTTGATTTTCCTCTAAAATTGAGAAAAAGATTATTAAGACACCCTGTCTGGCGTTTATCTTTTATTATAGATATAGTTCTTTTCACCCAAAGTACAGGGTCTAAATTCTCGTTAGTAGGATTAGGGGATAGTCTCCAACCAGACTGTCTATAATCGGCAGTATCTGTTTTGGATCCAGACATTGGCCATAGGATCAGACATTCAGTATTTTCTAACAGGTGTTTTGAGTCCACAGCTAGTAGAGTTAGATCATGAACTCTTCTGCCGGAACAAAGGAGTAACAAAGTTGCCGTATGTCTACAAGTAGCAAATACATTATTCGCGTCCACAGAATAGCTTCCCATAAATTCTGCTAGTTTGTCGACGTTCCATACTATAGATTTTTGAGCTATTGGGTTTTTTAATGCAATAGACTTTAATATATGAGTAACTAAAACGTGAGAACTTAATTTGGCAGATTCGTCAGGGTTGCTTAGCGTGCAGACCACAGATTTATGTAGTAAAATAGTTTTATAAGCTAACCCCTCTATAAGACTCAAATCTGCAAGATAACGAGCCAAAACTGGACCTGTTGGTTGGAAGGGGTTTAATTTATGCGTTTTTGTCCATGTGAGCCACCTATTCCATGCTACTCGATAAGTCTTTTTGGTTGATGGCCGCCAAGAGGATTTTAAGAGCTGTAACTGAGCTTCATTCCATTCAACTAAGGTCTGGGACCACCCCCACATTTCCATACTTCTAACGTCATCTCCCGTACTCTTGGGGGTGGGAGGCCTGTCACCGTATCTATCAGCTGTGAATGCAGGTTCCGGATTGTGAATGGAGGTGCTAACGCACGGGATTTTAGGTCTGCTCTCCAAAAGACTCTCTCCCACCTCGGGACTACTATTAGAAAGACGCCCGTCGATGAGTTGAGGTGAGCTAGAACCTTGGGCACTAGGTACGGTGGAGGAAACACCCAAGCTAGTGGGTAAGTCCAGTTTTGGGAGAAGGCATCGTGGTACATTGCTTGAATGTCGTTCTGATCCAGTGAAACATAATTCATCACGACTTTTGCCCTTTCCGACGCAAATAGGTCTATCACTGGAACTCCGAACTTTTTGAATATCTTCTCCGTACACTGGGGTAAGAGATACCACTCCGGAGGGTGCCGATGACGAGAAAGATGGTCTGCGTGACAGTTGTATTTTCCCGGGATATGCTGGATTTTCAGCTTTATTTGGTACTGTTCTAGGATTTGAAAAATCTCTCTCGTGAGTTTTAGCAATGAAGGAGACCTGGTCCCCCCTTCGTTTCTCAAAAAGGCTACAACAGTCCTGTTGTCGCACTGAATTAGAACGGTAGACTTGGACATGTTTGGACCCCGCTCTTCTATGGCCTTTAGTATTGCGAGCATCTCCTTTTGATTGCAATGGAGCTGTTGCTCTTGATCTGTCCACGGTCCTGATAGTGCGTACCCATCCAGCTGAGCCCCCCATGCTATATCCGACGCGTCTGTTGTCAGGAAATGTGATGGTGGCGGATTGTGAATCAAAGAGGCCCGATGACAATTTAGTAGCCACCAATTTAGGTCCTCCTTTACTTCTACAGGTAGAACTACACTGGCAGAGTCTGCTTTTAGTTTAATTCTTCTTCTTTTAGTTTTTTTTTTCTTTTAGAAGTCTGCCCTTTGGTACCACGAAACTGGCGAAGTTTAGAAGACCTACTAGGCTTTGTAGTGCTTTTATCGTCGTTATGTGTTTGTCTAACAGATCCAGCACTTTTTCTCTTACTTTTCTTATCTTTTCGTGTGGCAATGATCTCTCGTTTATCCATGGATTCCATAGAACACCTAGAAATACGAGGCTTTTGCACGGAGTTGTGACAGATTTTAGATAATTCGTCTGACATCCTAGGTAGTGTAGGCGGTCTAATACTATTTGGACGTGCACTCGCAGGACCTGATGGTCCTGGTGAACCACGAAAAAATCGTCTAAATATACGAGTATTCGAATACCCTCCTCTCTTAGTGTCTGTGCTACCCAGTTTGTTAGAGTCGCGAAGACTTTGGGCGCTGTGCTGAGGCCAAAGGGGAGACAGGTCATTTCTAGCAATCTTCCTCTGTAACTTAGTCGTAAAAATCGTCTGTGTGACTGGTGTATCGGCAAATTGAAGTACGCCTGTGACAGGTCGACTTTGCAAAGCCAGTCGTTCGGTTGGAGGAAGTCTGGGACACGAAACACGTTTATGAGCTTGAATGGCTCCGTGTAAACAAAATCGTTCAAATTCTTTAGGTTGAAAATAGGCCGGTTGGTGCCATCGGCTTTGGGGACCAGAAACATTGATGATAGGAAACTCGGAGAGTGTGAAACTTCCTCTAGCACCTTTTGTGTTATCATTTGAGATATGATAGTTGACATTGCCTCGGATACCTTTGTTTGAAATGGGCTTTGTGCATCGGGTACCACTAGAGGTGGTTTTTTTTTTTGAAAGGTATGCGATAACCTTTTATTATCCGAAGAAGAGTTTTTGGTGCTCCAAGTTTCTTCCATCGATCGGCATAGAACGTTAACTGGCCCGCTCTGAAGTCTTGTTTGTCAAAACATGCTTCTTTTCCCTCCTGGGGGATATTCAGAGGCTGAAGTCCGTTTTCTGTTATTTCTGCTCGTATCTTATTTGTTAGGTTGCTGGCGAGTTCCCCGAGAACGAAAGGGCCCATTATAGTTGTTGCTAGGCCCACGTGTTCCTTTATTGTTGTTGCCGTTTCCCTGCGTGGGATGGCAATGACCCGACCTCTGTGAGGTATGGTTGTGTCCACAGCCCTGCGAGGGCTGGAAGCATGGCATAGTGCAGCACGCTTGGCGGGCACCCTGCGAGGGTGCCCTATAATAAGCTGACCCCTGCGGGGGGTAGCGACTGGTCTTCTTAAATCCTGCTTGCGAAGTAGGTTTGAAGCCACTGGTTTTATTTGGAGGTAGGAAGGTCTTCTTAACCCCTCCATTCTTTTCCAACGTTGATGACAGTCGCTCAGGAATAAAAACCAGCTGATTGGAAGGGGGAATTTTGCGCAGCGCAGACTTAACAAGAGGATCGCGAACATGATTTATTATTCCGTCTCTACGCATTTGAATTATTTCTGCGCGATGACCGCAAACAAGCTGTATCATATCTGAAGACACTTTATAATATTCACCAGCCGAAAATAATTCAGAAATTTTGTTATGCAACTGATCGGGTGTCACACTACCCTTGACACGTGCCTAGGATAAAAGATCCGTCATGCTAGTTTGTAATACCTCTCGCTGTTTAAGTGCACAAAAAGTTAGAGCACCATAGGCTTTGTCAGCCAAAGCTAAATGTCTTAAAGAATCGTATGGTTTGATTTCTTCGTTGATCTCCAGCTCAGTAAAGCCGGGACTGTAATTATATAACTTCTGCACTTCCGAATATCCAACCTCGCACCATTCATTTTTATTAAAATGCTGAATATCATTTAAAGAGTTGAGATAATTTTCAGGAGCCTTAGGAACAGGCGGTTCCTTTAATTTGACTTGTAAATCAAATTTGAATTGATGTGATTCGTTTGATTTTTCATCTACTACATTATAATCATACAAAGACCTATAATCATTATTATCTAATAAGGAAATTTCGTCATTACTGCCGACTGCCTGCATTTCTGCTGAACGCCGAGGTGAACATGCATAGTTGTTGTCGCTATGAAAAACGCGTTCTCGTAGCTCGCTAACCTCTTGAGTTAATTGTAGCAATAAATCTGCTTTACGAGAATGGCGGCCCCCCTTCTTTTTTTTATAGTGACGGCGACGTTTCTTTTTATTCGGCTTCGCTGATGACGAAGAGGAACAGCTAGAAGAACTGGACGAGGAGCTAGAAGACGACTCGTTTGTCCGATGTTCTCGACGCAATGGAGACCCTTTCGTTTGTAACCCTGATGGCCCCGGAGCTTCCATCGTGATTAAATTACTTGCGCCCTCCATCCTAATTAAAAACTAAAATCTTCGACTTTTTTTTTTTTACGAAATCTATCTCAACGCACCAACGAGTACGTAAACGATTAAAAACATAAACGAACCAAAAACGTTTACTGATATAGTCTTGAATCTATTGCAAAATTAACCGATTCTAAGTCATAAAAATAGTTCCTACAATCTTTAGAGCAAATGAGGGTAGTTTGAAAGAGAAAAAATAAAAAAGATTTATAAATCATTACAGCATTGCATTGCGAATATTATAACAAAGCAATGCTGGCTAAGGGCAAAGTCGAACGGTAAACCCGTTTTCAAATTATATATTTTTTTGCCCATAAACATAGTGATCATGCATCGTATCACTGAACAGTTTTATGAAAATTATATTTCTACTTACAATTTTGTCCGATGAAATGCACTTATATTCACTTTTTTTGAAGAAGAATTTAAATGTATTTTTAAAAGTTGTCTCGGCAACCTCTTTTCACGCGGAAAAAGACGCCAATGATCGGCGATTCACTGCCATGGCTAAGCTTACATTTGGCAGCGCCACCTGGTGAGGAAACGGGATGAGCGAGAGAGATGGATAGATACAACCACAGTAAAGAGCAAAAGAGAAAGGAAATATAGCGGAAACAGGTGGTGCCACTCTCAATCTAGTAAGCTTCAAATAACGGTCAAGTGTTTAATATAATAAAAATATGTTACAAGCCCATGCATATTATGTTATATTGTATTACATTCAACAGTAAAACTAAATTTGTTTTTACAATAGGGTAATGAAAAACAAAGTTACTGCGTCAGTTTGATGAAAAATTGTCATATCTCAAAAACTTAACATCAAATCTTATTCAAACCAATTTTCGTTGGAAGTTTGCATGGTACATCACATATTTTTTTTTAGTTTTATCATTCTCTTATTTTAGAAGTTACAGGGGGGGAACACACTCGCACAAACTATTCAGTTTAGAAAAAAATGATAGTAGAAACCTCTATATCCTTTTTGGAGACCTATGCATGGATATGGATACCCCACACATATGGGTTTGATGAAAAAAAACTTTTGAGTTTCAGTTCTAAGTATGGGAAACCCCCAGAATTTTATTTTTAAGATTTTTTTGTGAAAATCTTAATGCGTTTCACAATTCACAGAATACATCTACTTACCATGTTTCAACAGTATAGTTTCGGAAAAAAGTGTCCGTATGTCACAGCCAAGGGGACGCCCACGCCTGGGTACGCTATATTTGGACGACAATAAGGAGGGTTTCTGATGATGCGGATGGCCGGCTGGGTTTGCGTAGCGTTATGGATCGATTGACCTCGCGTTCAGGCGCCCTATTCACAAACGCTCGGTTTCGATTTCGATTTGATAAGTCGTAACTATGTCTATCTTGTTTTGGCATTACTAAAGCGAGTGAGATAGACATACGACTTTCCGATTCGAAATCGAATCCGACCGTTTGTTAATACGGGGGCCGGGCAGGTTCGTGGCGGTCCGTACAGGAGCTGTACGGGTATCCAATGTATGCGTGGACTGCGTATTCAGACTACGTATAACACAGGAACGCGCAGCGACCGACAGACGCGCTGCGAGCTAGTTCGGGCGGCACACGTTTCCTAAGAGTGTACGCGTAGCTGCAAGTATGGACATGGCGTTCCAGGTTCATATTCACAAACGCTCGGATTCGATTTCGATTCGGCATAAAAACTCTGAGAGCAGGTTTAGCACTAACCACACAATAAAGAAAGAAAAGATTACACCAGATAATTTCACAAATTATGTCTCAGTAGCAGCCACAGACTCAAGGCTTGGTAGATTAGGTGGATATGTGTTATAGGCTCGCCCCCTATTACATGGGTCTTAAACATAACTGGCGAAATGTGAGTGCACTAAATCCACGTCTGCCGAACCCTTCGGGCTTACAGGTGTGATGTTATCATTAGCAACAGCGCCCAGTTATCGCAGCTCTACACGTTAATTTTATTAACATTAATTTTGTTGCAAAAACTGCTACCTATCTAAGAGCTAGATCTAACAAAATAATGAAACAAAGGATAACAAAATACAGGTTTATTTAAATTTTACTTATAAATCAACAACATTATGCTTACAGCAGTAAAAAATATAACAACTTCCTTTAATTACGATGCTAAAATGTTAAGAAAAAAAACAAAGATGGTAATACTTCCTTTAGAAAAGATATTCAAATAAAGTATTGATTGATTGATTGAAAGTATACTTTATTGTACACCAAAGTTGTAACAGAGCTCTTTTACAATATTTCTTCAATGACTTCAATTTATTCAATGAGTATGTACAATGGTGGTCTTATAGCTGATAACAATATCTTGGGTGGATATTGCTATCAGCAATAATACTGCCTTATCTTTGGATGAACTGAACAAACTTTGAAAATAGTTTCCGACTGAAGTTTAGGTTACGGCTGGTTTCAAAAACACTGTTTTAAAAAACTTACAACTTGGTACTTTCTTACTTACCATCTACAATTAACAACTTGCTGCCTCAGTATTACAGTTAATATTACATTCTCACTTTTTAGGGTAGTTTAATTTATACTCAGTATCACTATGACAATGTTGAAATTTCAATTTGATAAAAGTGAAACGTAGAACCGTGTAATAGTAGGCCAGCAAGACGTTTCATTATTCATTTACATGGAATAACTGGCCCACTGACATTTTATTCAATATTTTAATCACATTCATAAAAGGTTCAGTTTCGGCCGAAACTACAATCAAAACCGACCTTCGGTTTCGGCACAAAAACATGTTTTGGTCGGACACTATTTAAAATTAACATAATACATTATTAAATTATTCAGAGCGCCGGCAACTGGTTACCAATAAATGAATTCAGTACATGACCCCCCACCAAGAAACTTTTTACTGATTTCCCTATAGTAATTGTCATGATCAACATGTATGGTTCTCAAAAAAAAGTTATGAATTAAAAAAGTTGTTCAGCGGCTTGGTCAGCCAAAATGTATGTACTGAATTCTCTAGCAGGTGCATCTTTGTCTCTTTAACTGTGTATACCCACTCTAATACAACTCCTTAGGTTTCTCACCATCCCACTGGACAATATCCTTATTGAACCACACATACTGTCCCCTGACAGAGTCTGGAGCATCCAGAGCTAGGTAAAGTGGGGCTACAGCACCCTCGTCAATAGTCAAAGGCCCCTTGTGTGATGTCATATCCGTGTCTACATAGCCGGGGTGGACTGAGTTCACTTTTATGTCTGTAAAAAAGCAAATAGGTTTCATTTAGAGATAACATAATATCATGTCTGTAATCCCTGAAGGGTTAGGCAGAGTTGTAGCTAAAAATATAGGCTTGCCCCCTATTACATGGGACTGAAACATAACTGGTGAAACCTCTTGTATGTGTATGTTATTTCATACAACTTGATGTTTTTTTAAATTTAATTACTACTATTCATCACACAGTGATTCCTAATCTGCATGACCTTGAGCAAAAATGAGTTAAAGGATAACAATAATGTACATGGTTCCCAAAACATTAAATATACATTTGTTTGCAAAATTATATGTATAAGGCTAACTCACCTCTGTCATTTAGCTCACGCTGTTGAATAAAACTCAGAGCGCTCACTCCAACTTTAGACACCACATATGTAGAATTGCCCCACTCTGCAGCATGAGTGCCTTGCTTAGTAGCATCCACAAACTGCTGCATCAGCTTGGAAAGCTCCGGAACAGTCAACTTCTCATTGTTAAGACGGTCTCTTAATGCTTGGCTTGGTATGTTACTCAAGTGGCCTAAAGAACTAGAAACATTGACCACTCTAGCTCCGTTCTTCAAGATGGGGAAGAGGATATCACAAGTAGATACCAAAGAAAAGTAGTTTACGAACAGAGTCTGTTCAGCTTGCACACCAACGGGCTCCGGAGCGTCGCCTTTGAACGCCATGGCTGCGTTATTAACCAAAATATCGATACCTCCGTAGTTGCTCATGATGTAATCCCTGAACACCTCAAGGCTCTTCTTATCAGTCACATCCAGTTGGTGGAATTTAGGATTTAAACCTTCTTTTTCCAAGTCCGCTACCGCCTTCTGGCCACGCTCGATATCACGTGCAGTGAGGTAAACTACGCCTTCAAAACGCTTGCAAAGTCCACGAACTATCGCGAAACCGATGCCTTTATTTGCTCCAGTTACTACGGCGACTTTTGAAACCATTTTTCACGAAATTATGTAGAAAATATCAACAAATAAAGTCAAGAAAAAAGTCAAGCTGATTAAGCTGAAGCTAAATCAGTAATGTCACTAATGTCAAATTGACTTTAAAACTGTCAACATGTAAATCAAGCATTGGTATGACGTGTTCGGCCCCCAAGAAATACGATTGCTGAGTTATGACTGTTATGTTATGAGAGAAGATATAAATTAACAGTAACACACCTAGCTTGCACTATCTTATCAGAAATTGATAAGTATAAAATAATATAGTAGTTAGTATTATTTAAAGCACATGTGTGAGTATTATGTACTGTAAAGCCACCATTTACTGAGTACCTACATCTTTCACTGACGTGAATTTACCCTGGTTGTAGTGGTGGTTGAGACAGTTGAGTGAATGTCATGCTCACAGCGCACAGTGACGGTGGCGGGTGTGTCGAGTCATTTAGTTCCCTTCAATATGGTTGAGTTGAATGATGGCTGATACATGCGTCATGTTCGTGAACGGGCGCTGTCAGTTGTGACTGGTCATCTCTTACTGCCACGGTTTATTTTAATTACTTTATTTTTGAATTATTTAATTATTCTTTTACTCTGGACGCTCTTAACTTGCTCGTATTTCTACATCGTTCTCACATATAATATTTGTAATTCTCAACATGAATGATGTAACCAAGATTTTGTGACATACCTATTTTGATTTAAAAGAGTGTCGATGGAGTTTCTTGCCTATTCTTCTCTAAATTCGGCACCATGGAGGTAGAAGAAAATATGGGTGATGTTTTGAATTTACAAACTTAGTGCACATGATGTTCTAAATTCAATTTACTTTATCCTCTAGCGGATAAAAACGGCTTTTGCACTCAGATATCGAAGAGCAAAAATACTCTTTCCGGGATGGGGTATATATAGGCTTTAATGCAACCCACAACACTGTCCACAGGTAGACATAAAATTTAAAGAAGAAAAAAATATTTAATCACTTTTTTATTTAGTAACTTAGTAGCAGTACGTGCAGTAATATACACACATCAACACGGTCTAGGGATATTTAAAAAAAAGCGAATTACTATCAATGTGTTAATTATTTATATGACATGTATATATTTAAAAGATACGTTATTTAATATTCTACCATTTTTTATAATGGTTAAGGTACTTCGATTAAAATTTCAGGATTTTATGGAAAAAAAATGAAGCATAGACGGAAACCGTATATGAATTAACTTTTAATTTATGAGTAAAAACTGAAAAAAATAGAAAAATCATTTAATTTGTGTTTATAAACTTGAAGTTAGTAGTCTGAGAAAGCGCCCATGATGTTCATAACACATCGGCAACGATTCGGCATGCTCAGAACAAGGTTGTCAATGTCTTGCTGCGGAATATTGCCCCATGTCCTTCTGAGGTGCGCAAAAAGTTGATCTTCTGTAGCCAGATTTTCAGGAACTTCCTTCAGAGCTCTTCTTTGCAGCATATCCCACGCATGCTCAATGGGATTTAGATCTGGCGATTGAGCAGGCCAGTCTAAGGCCCTAACATTGTGTGTATGTAACCAAGCTGCTACCGTTCTCGCCGTGTGTGCCCGGGCATTGTCGTGCATGAGCAGGAAATCTTGCCCCATTTGTGTTCTGTGGGGCAAGATTACGGGCCCCAGCACCTGTTGGACGTATCGTTCTGCCGTCATATTGCCCCGCACCCAAACGAGATCCGTCCGTCCTCCAAGACGAATTCCTGCCCAAACCATAATTGTTCCTCCTTGGTATGGGTGAACTTTCTGAGGGTTCTGAAGACGGCTCCATCATCCAGGAACTCACCAAACACGCGTCTTTCGTGAATCTGGATGGAAGCCGAACCTGGATTCATCCGTGAACAGCACATTGGACCATTGCTCACGGCCCCAGTCCACGTGGTTCCGAACCCATTCTAATCGTCGTCCACGATTGCCTCTCCGTAAAGGTGGGACCCGGAGTGGTCTACGAGAGCGTAGATTGCTTTCATGCAGTCGCCTTCTTACAGTTTGGTCACTCACAAGCACTTGGTGTTCCACTCGCAGCCTTTGGACCAATTGAGTCGCCGTTGCATTTGGTTGAGCTCGCGCAGTAATTTGCAAAAATCGGTGTTGTCTGGGGGTAGTGATGCGACTTGGCCCCCGGTGCCTCTCCGCTACTTCACCTGTGGCACGATAGCATGTCCACAATCTTGAAATTATATTTTAGTGGGTCCCTATGGCCTCAGCAACATTACGCTGAACAGACCCAGCTTCCAGCATTCCCACAGCTCGTAACATCTCCGCCCTCGTCAAATGTTGGCGTTGCATAGCTACAATACCTCAATTTTAACTTTATCTTTCGTTTAAAAATGAAAAAAAACTGTAACTAAACGTTATTCGTATTGTTTTCTAAATTTCGCACAAATGAAAATTCCCTCTCCTACACATCAAGACATTTTTATGCCACCGAAACAAAAGAATTTTCAAAAATTTGAATTTGGAATTAGTCTGAGATAAATTACAAACAAATCGGTGTATAAAAGATTCCAATGCGGCCAGTACTTTTCGAGTTATTTGATTGAGTATGAAATATCCCTAGATCGTGTTGATGTGTGTAATATAAGCATTAAAAATAGTACTTAAAAATTGAATATTATTACAGTAAACTTTAACAGTCAATTATAAACATTAGTGAATTTCACAGGTTTCATTTAGTCCACACGAGAGATTGCGTTTATTAAATTATTACACATTAAAAATAGCCAAAATGTATGTAAGTACGAGTTCTCTATAGTCCTGACGCCGTAGGCTGGTGCGGGTTACATTAGATAAACCGTTCCTTTTTAATCTTTCTCTGATTTACAATCATAACTGAATACTTTAGCTGCATCCTGAATACCATATTCCTAAAATATGGAATCAGTAATCATACTCTAATACCACTTCTTAGGTGTCGCGCCATCCCACTGAACAATTTCATTGTTGAACCATACAAACTGTCCCTTGACGGAGTCTGGAGCGTCCAGAGCTAGGAAAAGTGGGGCTGCAGCACCCTCGTCGATGGTCGAAGGTCCCTTGTGTGATGACATATCCGTGTCTACATAGCCGGGGTGGACTGAGTTCACTTTTATATCTGTGGAAAGGCAAATAAATATATTATTATATTTTTTGAACTAGCTGTCAAAACTACAATATTTATATTTTATGTTGCAATATATTTTTCACAAATGTGTGTTGTGTCAGAATAGAATGAATTTTAGATTTGAAATTGCCTTGCCTCTATAATGCATGTTAGTTTTAAGCAAGTTCATTTCATATAACCTCTGCCCGCCCTGACTGCGTTGTTGGTTGAGTGGTCACAAGCCCAATTGCTGACCATGAGGTCTGGGGTTTGATTCCTAGGCTGGGCAATGATATTGGGTTTTATTAACAGGAAGTTCTCAAAGTCAAACTCAAAACTCAAAGCATTTATTTCAATTAAAATGTTTTTTGTAACTTTTTAGACCTATGTATACCTACTGCTTATGCGTAGGAAGTTTCAATAAAATCTGTTCAGTCATTTCGGAAAATAACGACTTGAAAGTTTGTATAAAATGCCGTAGGGTATAAACGCTCTTAAGAATCATTGATATTCCTCTGACAAAGTTATTCCTAATCTTTATGACCTTGAGTAAAAATGAGTTATGAGCAAACAATCATATTCTTACATATTACCCAAGACATTAAATACTCAAGTTTATAATAGTTATTTAAAGCAAAAAAAAAAAATAAGGCTAACTTACCTCTGTCATTCAGCTCTCTCTGTTGAATAATAGTCAGAGCGCTCACACCAACTTTAGACACCACATAAGTGGAGTTGCCCCACTCTTCAGCATGAGTGCCTTGCTTAGTAGCGTCCACAAACTGCTGCATTAGCTTGGAAAGCTCCGGAACAGTCAACTTGTCATCTTTAAGACGGTCTCTTAATGCTTGGTTTGGTATTTTACTCAAGTGGCCTGCAGCACTAGAAAGATTGACCACTCTAGCTCCGTTCTTCAAGATAGGGAAGAGGATATCACAAGTAGATACCAAAGAAAAGTAGTTTACTTTAATGATATTGGGTTTTATTAACAGGAAGTTCTCAAAGTCAAACTCAAAACTCAAAGCATTTATTTCAATTAAAATGTTTTTTGTAACTTTTTAGACCTATGTATACCTACTGCTTATGCGTAGGAAGTTTCAATAAAATCTGTTCAGTCATTTCGGAAAATAACGACTTGAAAGTTTGTATGAAATGCCGTAGGGTATAAACGCTCTTAAGAATCATTGATATTCCTCTGACAAAGTTATTCCTAATCTTTATGACCTTGAGTAAAAATGAGTTATGAGCAAACAATCATATTCTTACATATTACCCAAGACATTAAATACTCAAGTTTATAATAGTTATTTAAAGCAAAAAAAAAAAATAAGGCTAACTTACCTCTGTCATTCAGCTCTCTCTGTTGAATAATAGTCAGAGCGCTCACACCAACTTTAGACACCACATAAGTGGAGTTGCCCCACTCTTCAGCATGAGTGCCTTGCTTAGTAGCGTCCACAAACTGCTGCATTAGCTTGGAAAGCTCCGGAACAGTCAACTTGTCATCTTTAAGACGGTCTCTTAATGCTTGGTTTGGTATTTTACTCAAGTGGCCTGCAGCACTAGAAAGATTGACCACTCTAGCTCCGTTCTTCAAGATAGGGAAGAGGATATCACAAGTAGATACCAAAGAAAAGTAGTTTACGAACAGAGTCTGTTCAGCTTGTACGGCAACCGGCTCCGGAGCGTCGGCTTTGAACGCCATGGCTGCGTTATTAACCAAAATATCGATACCTCCGTAGTTGCTCATGATGTAATCCCTGAACACCTCAAGGCTCTTCTTATCAGTCACATCCAGTTGGTGGAATTTAGGATTTAAACCTTCTTTTTCCAAGTCCGCTACCGCCTTCTGGCCGCGCTCGACATCACGTGCAGTGAGGTAAACTACGCCTTCAAAACGCTTGCAAAGTCCACGAACTATCGCGAAACCGATGCCTTTATTTGCTCCGGTTACTACGGCGACTTTTGAAACCATTTTTCACGAAATTATGTAGAAAATATCAACAAATAAATTCACGAAAAAGTTTTACGACTCAAAAATGTCAGTATCGCGTATTCGCGTCAAATGATATGTTCGCCCCCCAAGAAATATTATTAATACTTTAAAAGTTGCTGAGTAATGATGAGATATGATTTAAATAAACATTAACATACCTAACTTACGCTGTCTTATCAAGTTATCAGACATTGATAAGTATGTTTTGGATGATGACTACCGGAATTGTATGTAAGAGGAATGTATCGATGTGAATGCACAAACATCCAGGTGAGAACTTGGCATTTTTACCGGACTTGTAATTTATAACGGAGTTTATGCATTCGAAATTCACCGTGCCAGCTTTTTATTTTATAATGTTTGTAGATTCATTTCGAGTTTTCAATCTGGCGGAGAGAGAGTAGGTACGTAAACATCACATAACATAGTTATAATTTATTCTAAAACCCTCTTGACGGCGAAGGTCTCAACAAAAACATTTTCGAAAAACACTGTTACAGCTAAATTAGACCGATTTTTTATTATCTATAGAAACAGAAATTTCCAATTATCTTCATTTTTAAAAGACATTTCGAAAATGTTTTTTTGTAACTTTTTAGACCTATGTATACTGCTTATGCGTAGGAAGTTTCATTAAAATCTGTTCAGTCATTTCGGAAAATAATGACTTTAAAGTTTGTATGAAATGCCGTAGGGTATAAAC
This sequence comes from Cerastis rubricosa, assembly GCA_949152445.1. Lineage (NCBI taxonomy): Eukaryota > Metazoa > Arthropoda > Insecta > Lepidoptera > Noctuidae > Cerastis > Cerastis rubricosa. The sequence goes on from OX424549.1 coordinate 14,203,189, forward strand.
GCTCTTAGGTGTGATAGTTTTCCTTCAAACTTCGTTATATACAGGGTGTAACGGAAAGGGTATATACATACTTAAAGGTGTGCTATAGACCATCAAACTGAACATGTTTCTCCATCGGACAAACATCGTAATAGCGAAAAAAAATAACAGCTGCCCCATACATTTGGGTCGAATAGGTATTGAAATTATGTATGGGGCAGCAGATAATTTTTTCACTATTACGTTGTTTGTCCGATGGAGAAACATGTTCAGTTTGATGGTCTGCAGCACACTAGCACATCCTTAAGTATGTATATACCCTTTCCGTTACACCCTGTATAAGTACTACTGCCGTGACATTTTATTTCTAACTACAACCGTTTATTTGGTAGAGGGGGGGGACACTTGACTCTAACGAAAATTGGTACTTTAAAGCTTGAAAAGTCTCGAACGGTTTACTTAATCAAACGGTCTTCCCAAACCCCTAATATTTTTGAAAGACCTATCCAACGATATCCCACGAAGGACGAAAAAAAAACTGATCAGCCCCACTTTACATGTAGGGGAGATACCCTAAATAATAGTTTTATTTCAAAATTTTATTTTACCACTTTTCTTCTTCATTAACGTGTATACTCGTGCCAAATTACAACTTTCTAGTACCAATAGTTTTTGAGCTAAACCGCGGACAGACAGACAGACGGACATGTCGAAACTATAAGGGTTTCTTGTTGACTACGGAACCCTAACAAAAACAGGGAAGAAAAATTAAAAAAATTAAACAACCATAAACAATCTAATCATTTATTTTACTAGCAATCAAACACATTCAAATATTTACGAGCGATAGACGGGACAAGACGAAAAATATTGTAATCCAATATTTATAACTAGGTACATAAAAATTGTCAGGTAGCATTCGTGTAGCAACATCGAATAAGTTCGGGATCAAAATTATTTTATGAAAATATTAGAACAGAATAATATTTTATTGTACACCAAAATTGAAACATAACTAACGGTTTTACAATACTGCAAATATGTTATTCCCAATGTCCGCTCTATTATTGTTTTAAATTTATTTGCTAGCAATAAAACAACGAAACAATTCAGAGATCACTATTTTGTACCTACTAGCTGACCAAGTATGACAACAGTTAACGAAGATTTGTATTCAAAACCCAGGTAGGAAACAGCATAATTCGATTTTATTGTGATGTGCCGTTTTCTTGTTAAAGTTCAACATTCGTTTCTAAAACAATATTATCACTGCGTAAAAAAAAAACACGTATTCAAAGGGAGTCAATAAATTTGGAGGTTTGTATTGATGATTTTAATGACGTATTTATCCTGCTTAACTGTGTAAAGACATATTTGTACATACACAGGAAAAGAGCTCTTGGAAGGAATTGGCCTTTGCCCAGTAGTGGGACAGTACAGGTTAAAACGAAGGAAAATTTGAATTTCGCGGAATTTTTTGTCGCTTTCACTTTTAGACTAATTGGAATCAGTTTTTGAATTTACTTGGTCTGCTAGTAAGTTTAACTATATACTTATTAATTTAAATAAATAACTATACTAGTTATTATTACTCATAATAGGAACACTATAACAGTAGACATATACTTTTAAGTTTTAGTATGTACATACACGAAATTAAGACATAATATCCAAACAGAAATGGATTGAAATAAAGGGGAGACAATAGGTATTGACCAACAATATTACTTTTTTTACAGTGGGTAACTATAGAAAACATAATTAATTTAGTGACATGATAGTTTTGTATCTCTGAGTAATGTATGTCCTCCACACATACATTAATCTCTGAAAACTTTTTTAAAATTAATCTAAATCAATTTTTTTTTATTTCACATAAGCCTACTATGGGCGGGTAAGTAATATATCATATAATTACAAAATCTCTAATATTTACAAGATATAACAACTGAATCCATAATTTTATTCGATATAATGATCAGTAATATTATTATAAGCATAACATACATTGATACTGTTATGCAGCTGTTTGTTGTTTGTTTGTTTGTTTGTGTGTTTTGTTTTGTTATGGCTGTTGTTGCTGTTATGTTGTTATGTTTGATACAGCATGCAAGCAGGCATGCCGCATGCAAGCATGCAACAGGCATGGTTTCTGTCACGGCTCCGGCGCTGCGGCGGTCCCATGCGAGCTTATCGTCGCAAATGTGTTTCACCCCCACCATCGCGACTTTGCCGGCCAGCCTCAGCCGCGGCGGCGAGCGTGAAACCACCTGCTCCACAGCTCCGGGGCCGCCTCGCCCCTCCGCGCCAAACGATTTTAAATAACACTCTAGAGGTATAGAGGTAGGGCAGACAAGACTACGTGGAATCGGTTTTGCAGCGATTCGTTTATGTCACGCCGCTCCCACAGCACGATCGCTTCACTTCGTTTGCCTTCACGCGTTAATGGTCACTGTTCTAACCAAACCTAACCCAAATGATTCACCAACATAGAGGGGACCTGGCACTCCGCTCCACTCCCGCCTTAACCTTCTAACCTAATATAACCCGTCCGAGTCGGATTGCTTTGAATCGGGGTGTTAGCCATGAAGATGGTATCAATATTATATATTTTAAACGATAGGACTAATGATTTTCGATTAAATAAACGTTATATCCAATAACGTTATACGAAATAAGATTTGGAGTATAAAAATGTTATATCTAAAGAAATTATATCAACAGTTGGTATAACTCACGTTTATTATATCTTGTGATCGTCATTGAAACGAAAATATATCAAATTACTTTATATCACATGAGACGCACACCACCACTATGGGCACTTATAAAACGTCGACAAAAAGTGCTCGGTTTGGGTTGGTCGTTTCCTATGGAGAAGAACCGGCAAGAAACTCCATGGTTACTCTTTTAAAATCATTTGGTTTTACAATATTTTTATATTTCAGCATTATTATATTTAAGTATGGGAGGACATCGTAGGCCCGAGAATAAGTCGTTGCTTACTACAAAACATAGAACAAGATGACAAGTCTCTATATCTTACACTTCTTACAATGTCCACACATTCACGAACAATCGGTAAATAAAAAAAGAAACTATACAACAACAAAAAAAGAAAAATCTTAATAGACAAAACAAGTGACACAAATGTTGTCATCCCTGCTGTAACTATTCTAAACAAAAGGTGTAATAATTTAAAAACTATTGTAAAACATCTGATTAAAAAGAACAAAAAAAACCTTTGACCTTACCATGTATTATCGATGGGTTGGTGAAACCTGAAAAATAAATGGATTTTTATAAGTCTATTGATATTTCGTTATTCATTTATTTTGCCGAGCTGTGTTCCGCACAAAGCACACAAAATACAAAAGCTAATTTTGAATTTCTAAAATGTATTTGTATAAAACAGATACCTACATTAGAAATTCATAATTAGATACAATCGCAATAATTATAAATAAAATACATACTAATATTACGTTCTAGGTTGGTGTTTTTATGCTTATAAAATAAAGTTACCACAGCAACAGCTACATATTGATAAGATGTCAAGTTAATTGAAATAAAAGGAAACAAAAAAAAAAAACCTAGCCACTGCCCAAATGCCCTTGTTATGAAATTTTGTTTTTGTTACTAAGACCTGCAACTTGAATTTGAATTTATTGGTCAACGCACTGCGCCAACTTGCGCCACCATCATTTTTTTCGATGTGGAAATCCTTAACGGATTTCCTCCGCCGAGAAGAGCGGAGGGGCGTCAGACTGACTAGAACCACATCGGTGTTCCCTCGCATCGGGGGGAGTTGTACCCCCACTCCCCCCCCGCACGAGGCCCGCTGGCCAAGCGCAAGTCCGGGGCAACGGGAGCCGTATTTTGGGTCCTGCTGACCCGGACCAATGCGGGCCTAGTCCCTGAGCGGAGTGAGGTGCAAAACTGCCCCGTGACGCCTAAGTGAAGCGCGCGGGGAACACTATGCGCCATTATCTCGGGTCTGGCGGGGTCTGGGTAGACCTGGCGCTACCACCACATTAACTTAACTTCTTCTTCTTCTTCTTAGCGTGTCGATGGCGACCTAAATTCTGTTGGCCCAGAACTGCGCCACTTGTTTGGTGCTCTCAGTAGTGTCCATCAGTTCCTGTAATGAACAAACAGCAGGACACGATATTAAGTGCCTAATCGTTTGTGGAACAGCACCACAAACCAACTTAATAAATCTTAAAGTCCTTTATACCCTACTAATATCCACAAATGCTTGGAAAGTTGGAACTTGAAATTCATCTTCTTCCTTCTCAATTTTGATCTGTATGTCTCCCTCCGGAACCATAAGGGGATCTTGCTCGTTCTCAACAGTAACATCAGACCTTATCTTCTTGTTTGCTATCGGCGGTTCCCAATTCGTGCTTCTATTTATATTGTTCTGTATCAATTGAGTTTTGTTACGTTTCCGCTGCGCCTTTATTTGTTCTCTTGTCATGTTTAAATGCTTGAGTTGGTAATGAACTTTGACATAAGGTTGAGTTTTGAAGAGCAGTCCACATTCTTTGCAGGGATACATCTCGTTCGAATGGACTTTCTTGTGTCGGGTCAGCACTTGCTTGTTCTGGGGAAGAAAGTGATGGTTTTAGTTACATAAAACACAACATTACATCACGCCTGTAAGAAAGGGCTAGACAGAAGTGTACCTAATTAGTAATACATCTACATTTCACCAGTTATGTTTAAGTCTTATGTTATGGGGCGAGCCTAACAACAGGGCACAATTCCAGGCCCCGTAGCTGCTACTAGGAATCGAACCCAGAGCCTTATGCTCAGGAGTTCTGCTTGCGACGTCCAGACCTACAAATATTGCAATGAAATACATACGAAAATACATTTCGTTATTTTAAATTTACAGGCGTAAACGTCATGAACTGAGAACGCCATATTGTGGGGTTTGGTTTTTTTTTTCAAACTATTCGAGTGGGGTATTAAAATTAAGGGAATTGACATCGCTTGAAGAGTGTGATTCCAAAAATATACACAACAACAACTTAACTCAACTTATACATAATATGTTTAAAATGATAAATCGTTTAAAAAAAAAATTAACAACTTCTTAGTAAACTCAACTCAAACTCAAAGCGTTTATTTCAATTGGACTATTACAGGCATTTTTGAAAGTAAAAAACAAAAAAAACGCGAAGCTACAGTCCCAATGACAAGGCATAATAACTTGTGAAAGTACTGTAGTTGCCCATTCTAAAGCGTAGATGTCTATGGAGAAGAATGGGCAAGGAACTCCATGGACACTCTTTTAAATCAAAATATGTTACAAAATCTTGGTTACATCATTCATGTTAAGAATTACAAATATGTGAGAACGATGTAGAAATACAGGCAAGTTAAGAGCGTCCAGAGTAAAAGATTGAATCAGTAATCCAAAATTAAGTAATTAAAAATAAACAGTGGACGATGTCAGTTAAGAGATGACCAGTCACAACTAACAGCGCCCGTTCACGAACATGACGCATGTATCAACCATATTGAAGGGAACTAAATGACCCGACACACCCGCCACTATCAGCGTGACATTTAAGTGAGCATGACATTCACTCAACCACCAGGGTATGCGCGTCAATGAAAGATGTAGGTACTCAGTAAATGGTGGCTTTACAGTACATAGTACTCACACATGTGCTATGCAATTATAGTATTATAGTTATTAGTAAACACTCCCTTACCGCAAAAGCCTTATCACAATGTTCACACTGGTGCACCCTGGGCGGAGACTGCCCCGCGTGGAACCTGGCGTAGTGGTCGCGCAGCAGCGACGGGCTGCGGAACATGCGGCCGCACGTGCACGCGTGCCCGCCGCGCGCGTCCGCCGGCATGTGCGACCATGTGATGTGCGCGCGGACCTCGCCTTTGGTCAGGTAAAAGCGTTGGCAGTAGTCGCATTGGTATCTAGGAGGACGAAAGTATTGTTACGTCGTCTGCTTTACGAAAACATTCTAGAATTACGTTCGAGTCTAGAATGATCCAGTTTGTCTAGAAGGTTCGAGAACAATCCTAGAATGTTCCACGATGGAAGTGTCTAGAAAGTTCGAGAAAGTTCTGGACCTTTCTAGAAAAATTGGTTCCCCTATAGGGAATGTTCAGGAAGGTTGTAGAACTGTCTCGAAGGATGGGTTTCCCCTAAGGAACTACCTAGACATTCACGGAAGTTGTGGAAGTTCCTCGAAGATGGGTCGGCCATATAAATAGACGACGGGTTAGCGGAAGGAGTAAGTCTGATTTTGGCTACGGAACGAAGCGATCGAAGTGAACTACTAGTGCGATATCTAAGTGAATAGTGATCATTTGTGTAATTGTGATTAAGTTTTAGTGTTTTTCATCACATTTGCACGTAAACAGTATCTAAACATAAAGGGTAACTAGGCCGTAATGCCCCATACAAAACCCTTGAGCTTTGTTTTTGTCATGAAACCCACGGTCGGTAAGTGTTATTTTTTTAAATTATGGCCCAGCACACAGGTCTTGCAAGTTCAAGCAACGAGTTTACACGCAATTGAAAAATTGTCTTAAAAAGTTATCTAAACAGGAATTTCATTGTAGGTAATCTCGCTACATGTTATAAAGTACTCAACTAATGTTCTTAATAATAGTTTTTGTATCAAAACTTTTTATTTTTCAAAATTATCTTATGTTTGCACACTCCGTCATGGTTGTATGCCTACGTTAGTCACAGTTGCCCTTAACGTTTCTGAACGAAACATTTGTATAATCTGTGGTGTGGAGAAAAACCGCCACCCACTTAAAAAACACGTATTTCGTAATAATAGTTGTGCTGACTTGTGTATTAAACCTATAATTCATAATTATTTACTCGCAAATGTGATGAAAAACATTGTATGTTTCACGGGCGCTACGGGAATTACGAACCTCGACTCAGAAAGCCCTCAGTTCGACTTTGGGCTTATAATAGAGCCTCGATCGTAATTCCTTACTTACCGCCCTTAATACACAATGTACTATTGTGTTTATTAAAGATTTTTAGTGTTTCATTGGTAGTGTGTTAATTTATCCGACACCCAGCTCGTAACAGTATCATCGTAAAATGTGGTAAATGCTGCGTGTATCGGAAAAGTATGGGTGATAAAATAATCAGCTTCTTCCTTCACCGTGTGGTTAGTGTCTAAGGTCACAGTTTTTTATGCCACCCATGGGCCTCCTCACGATGTTTTCGTTCACCGAAGCAAGTGATAATTATACAATACGCACATGAATTCGAATTCGAGACCCATGACTTGGCATTTCGACAGTCGCAGCACTAGGCTATCACTGCAACTAAAACCAACTACACTACCTAAACTATAAATCAGCTGCCTAATACGTTTGCGTCGAACTTGAAGCATATATGCATAATGTGACGTGCACTTACTTCTTAGTCCTGTCGCTGTGCATCCTCTGCATGTGTCGCTTCAGCATCGCCCGTGTCGAGAATATCCGCTCGCACGTTGTACAGGTCTGCTCCGGCAGCCTGGCAAATAAATAGAGAGCCTGAGCACTGTCCTCCAAATAGCAAAATACCAAAGGGATACCCTGGCGCTTCCCACTTAAGTGCGAAAAAAGTAAGTTATAAGTATTGGGCGTTACATAACATATGTACATTACGTCCCGAAGTCGGGCCTACGATGTCCTCCCATACTTAAGTACTAACGCTGTAACAGAAATATTGTAAAACTAAATGATTTTAAAAGAGTAACCATGGAGTTTCTTGCCGGTTCTTTTCCATAGGAAACGACCAACCCGAACCGAGCACCTTTTTGTCGACGTTTTATAAGTGCCCCTGTAGGCCTATGTAAAACAAAAATATTTTGATTTTGAAGCTGTAGGCTATCACGATGACATAATTATCCAACTTTTGTGAGAGATTGGCCGGACAGAAGAGTTGAAGGCTATTGCGGAGGCCTTTGCCCAACAGTGGGACAATATAGGCTATGAAAAAAAAAAACACTCACGCAATATATTTCTCATTATGAACTTTCAAGTAGTGATTGCCAAGCGTGATCCGATTCTTGCACTTCTCGAAACAGATCTCGCAGTGGACGTCTTCGTCGTGTGTGAGGAGGTGGCGCTTCAGGCTGGCCTTGCTCTTGTAGTCGCGGGAGCAGACCGGACAGGTCGCTGGCAGGCGCACCGTTTTAGCCCGCACCTCCTCGTTGTGAGTCCTGTTAAATGAGAAAAGGAGCTTATCTCCATGTCGAAGAACTGGAAGGTACTGCCTCGTTCGTCTAGTGGCCGCAAGCGCGACTGCTGAGCATGAGCTCTTGGGTTCGATTCCCGGGTCGGGCAGTGTTTCTTACTGGGTTTTTCCATCAGCAATTTTTCAGTAGCAGCCACGGTGTCTGGATTTGTGACCGGTTGATGGCAATAGGCTCGCATTATATATACCTACCTATTTCCTTAATCTCTAATCTGAGTGTGGGAGAGAGATGGGTCTGGACGATCTGTATAGCACCATCTCTCTTCCACGCTCAAGTGACAGAAGTCATGGCAGGCCACCAGGATTGTTCCTACCTGATATGCGTCCTATACCAGCCCCGCTCGTGGAAAACTCGGAAACAAACGCCACATTCAAGATTATGAGGCTTCGTGTGATGCTGTTCCACGTGCCTCTTCAGGTACTGCGGTCGTCTGCAATCAGGGGGATAGATAAGCAGGGCTTCTAAACCATGGAGTCTCAGACATGAAAATTTTTCACACCAATTTGCTGTATAGGAATTATGTTGATACATGTTTGTGGACTCCATTATTTATTTATAAACTCCCATTTGGACCGTTGCACATAGTGGATCCTCCAGGATGATTTGGGCTCCTATTTTCTTGAATCTTGAAGCGCAACTTGCGTCGACTGTCTTGTGCCTATATTGGCCCTAGATTACTATGAATTCTTGGTGTTCATAGAACCTTTACAAAAATATACAATGGAAATTTGCCGTAAGGCATATGAGCTTGATGGATATGAGCATGATGGATATGAACATGATTGACATGAGCATTATGGATATGAGCATGACGGATATGAGCACGATGGATATGAGCATGATGGATATGAGCATGATGGATATGAGCATGATGAATATGAGCAAGATGGATATGAACATGTTGGATATGAGCATGATGGATATGAGCATGATGGATATGAGCATGATGGATATGAGCATGATGGATATGAGCATGACGAATATGTGCATGACGGATATGTGCATGATGGATATGAGCATGACGGACATGAGCATGATGGATTTGCAACGTTACTCACTCAGCTCCGTAAGATAAAAATCCACCAACACGCCTGTTACGATTTAAAATTCCTCCCGGCGAATAACCTTTAGGGACTTTGTTCTATCTACCAACGCTAGTACTTACTTGAATCCTCTCCCACAATGATCGCACTCGAAGGTCTGGCCCGCATGATCGTTCATGACATGGCAGGCCGCAGTGTCCTTGTCCTTGAACCGCGTCCGGCAGAGCAGGCACCGGTAACGACGGAAATGACGTAGGCGATGCCGGTACAACATATCAGCGGACTTCAGACGTGAGTGGCAGATTGGGCATTCGTGGTCGCCCGATTCCTGGTGAAGACCGTCAGAAAAACGATTAACCAAGATCATTAATATAATATGAACAAACCGGACAAGTGCTGACGGTTTGTTCATCACGGAAATCAGGTGTCTAAGATTAAAAACGTACACTGTAAATTACGGGATAGCTTGTCGCTGTAGCGAGCACCATGATCACGGGATGACTTCCCGCGATCATGCAACAGCGACAGCCGAAATATCGAGAGCTCACGAAAATTCTTGGATATTATCCCGTAACTGCCAGTGTAAGTTTACTTATAAACCGTGAAAGCTTCCAACAGTGCGTGAACTTGAAAAATTCGAGTTCACATAGTCGTATTGAACGGAAAAAAATTGTTAAAATAATACCCCCCCATACGTCACGTTTAATTCTAATATAAATATTTATTTTTTAATTGTAACTCACCTCCACTTTCGACATTTTAAGACAAGCCTTTTAAAAAATCCTCTTGCGTCAACGAAAATTATGGAGTTAAGAGGAGGGGAGAGGAGGAGAGATCGGGGAGAGACACCAACGGATCAACGTTGGCTAATTAAAATCAGGGATGGTACTCACCGGATCATGAACCTTCATATGCACATCAAAAGCATGTTGAAGTACAAACCCTAGCGCGCAATGCTCACAGACATGGCGCATATGTTGGCGAGACTTAAGCGTCTCTTTGAACTCCTTGTCACGCTCTTCTTCGTCGATAGTCACGATTTCTATGTTCCGCAGTGTTTCGTACGAATACATCAGGGGGGTTTCCACTGTAGAAGAAAGACAAAGGTTATATAAATGAAGGAAAATTGGCCCTGCTTGGTAGGGTTGCCACCCGTACTTTATAATAAACTATTGTACGTTATTTCAGGTAATTCTACTTTATACTTTATGAGAACAATAAAGTAAATTTTTTTTTTTCTTACCTATACTAACAATGTACTCTATCTGCAAAAAAAAGGTGGTAACCCTACTGCTTGGGTATGACGAGGTAACCGTTTGCGCGTGGTGTTCCTTTTGCCTTTTTGGTCTCTTTTTACTCCCTAGATCTAGGGAGTAAAAAGAGACCAAAAAGGCAAAATACACAGATCATACTTTGATTTTACTTGGATAAGTATGTCTTTATACAAACATAAACATTATTTCCTTAAAAGTAAGATGCTTACGCTGGCTTTGTTAAGCAAAGTTTAGTCAAAGCGCAATCTGAGAGAATAACCAAGAACATTAGGATCATCGCGCCTTAAGAATAGGCTGATACAGCATGTAACAGAAACTTATGAACGGGTGTGCTATACCATTAAACCGAGCTTTGCCAGCAGATTATTCCGAAGTCGGTCCCAAGGAGAAAGTTGTTCAATTGAATGGTCTGTCATCATCATCTTCCTGCTCCTGTCCCATTTTGTCTTTTTCCCCCATTCTCTTCTGTCATTCGTCATTCGTCTCTTCTATCATTTACTCCTTTTTCCTTCATCCAAGATGGATGGATTGTGTGAAAAATTATCTTAATCTAATTATTTGGTCTTCCTCACCCTTTCCACCCATCCACATTACTCATATATACATCACATATACTCATCACCGTTTTAGTCACATGTGTTCCATGCCTCCTCATCACATGTCCATACCAAGACAGACGACTCCCTTTCATCTTTTCAGTTAGATGGTCTGTACCACACCCTTTATATGACTATACCGTTTCTGTAACATGCTGTATAAATAACAGTTTAAACTTGTAGCGTCAATAACTAAAACTTTTAAAATGTGTCTTATTGTTTGAGGGTAGGTATGTATGTTGGATGTAGTAAATTAAACTTACTCTTAGGTTGTGGATTATCCCCTTGCTGCTCATTTTCTTCAGGGACATTCTGCAACGAAAAATAATCCATTATTTTCAATAGAATTTCTGGCTTTTTCCCAGATTAATAAGGCTACATAATACACACATCAACACGGTCTAGGGATAGTTCATACTTAATTAAATAACTCGAAAAGTACTGGCCGCATTGGAATCTTTTATACACCGATTTGTTTGTTATTTATCTCAGACTAATTCCAAATTCAAATTTTTGAAAATTTTTTTGTTTCGGTGGCATAAAAATGTGTTGATGTGTAGGAGGGGGAATTTTCATTTGTGCGAAATTTAGAAAACAATACGAATTACGTTTAGTTACAGTTTTTTTTTCATTTTTAAACGAAAGATAAAGTTAAAATTAATGTATTGTAGCCATGCAACGCCAACATTTGACGAGGGCGGAGATGTTACGAGCTGTGGGAATGCTGGAAGCTGGGTCTGTTCAGCGTAATGTTGCTGAGGCCATAGGGACCCACCAAAATGTAATTTCAAGATTGTGGACACGCTATCGTGCCACAGGTGAAGTAGCGGAGAGGCACCGGGGGCCAAGTCGCATCACTACCCCCAGACAAGACCGATTTTTGAAAATTACTGCGCGAGCTCAACCAAATGCAACGGCGACTCAATTGGTCCAAAGGCTGCGAGTGGAACACCAAGTGCTTGTGAGTGACCAAACTGTAAGAAGGCGACTGCATGAAAGCAATCTACGCTCTCGTAGACCACTCCGGGTCCCACCATTACGGAGAGGCAATCGTGGACGACGATTAGAATGGGTTCGGAACCACGTGGACTGGGGCCGTGAGCAATGGTCCAATGTGCTGTTCACGGATGAATCCAGGTTCGGCTTCCATCCAGATTCACGAAGGACGCGTGTTTGGCGAGTTCCTGGACGATGCAGCCGTCTTCAGAACCCTCAGGAAGTTCACCCATACCAAGGAGGAACAATTATGGTTTGGGCAGGAATTCGTCTTGGAGGACGGACGGATCTCGTTTGGGTGCGGGGCAATATGACGGCAGAACGATACGTCCAACAGGTGCTGGGGCCCGTAATCTTGCCCCACAGAACACAAATGGGGCAAGATTTCCTGCTCATGCACGACAATGCCCGGGCACACACGGCGAGAACGGTAGCAGCTTGGTTACATACACACAATGTTAGGGCCTTAGACTGGCCTGCTCAATCGCCAGATCTAAATCCCATTGAGCATGCGTGGGATATGCTGCAAAGAAGAGCTCTGAAGGAAGTTCCTGAAAATCTGGCGACAGAAGATCAACTTTTTGCGCACCTCAGAAGGACATGGGACAATATTCCGCAGCAAGACATTGACAACCTTGTTCTGAGCATGCCGTATCGTTGCCGATGTGTTATGAACATCATGGGCGCTTTCTCAGACTACTAACTTCAAGTTTATAAACACAAATTAAATGATTTTTCTATTTTTTTCAGTTTTTACTCATAAATTAAAAGTTAATTCATATACGGTTTCCGTCTATGCTTCATTTTTTTTCCATAAAATCCTGAAATTTTAATCGAAGTACTAATTATTAAAAAATGGTAGAATATTAAATAACGTATCTTTTAAATATATAAATGTCATATAAATAATTAACACATTGAAAGTAATTCGCTTTTTAAAAAATATCCCTAGACCGTGTTGATGTGTGTATAATTTATTTATTTATTAAGATAGGTGTTCATAAACAGATCTTAGCTTAGATGAAATAGAGCGCTATGTTATGCCGGCAGCCGTACAGTTAATTTGGTTTCCAATTTAAATTAGTACCAATCAATTAAAAACTAAATTCAATAAAAATGCAATTTTTTACAAAACAGTCACGCAAAATCTCAATTATTTTAGCTTCAGCCTGGGTATGCAAAACTCTGAAATTCACAGCAAAAAAAAACGTGTTTGCGAGGACGTTTGATAATTTCCTTCATTCAGAATGCCTATTCCACACTAAACTGCCAATATCCATCATCCAGAATGACTGTTCTACACCAAACTGCCATTATGTTTCATTCAGAATGACTATCCAACACTAATCTGCCAATATCCTTAATTCAGAATTACTATTCAACACAAAACTGCCAGTTTCCATCATTCAGAATGGCTAAACCCCACTAAACTGCTAATATCCATCATCCAGAATGACTATCCAACACCAAACTGCCAATATCCATCATCCAGAATGACTATCCAACACTAAACTGCCAATATCCATCATCCAGAATGACTATCCAACACTAAACTGCTAATATCCATCATCCAGAATGACTATCCAACACCAAACTGCCAATATCCATCATCCAGAATGACTATCCAACACTAAACTGCCAATATCCATCATCCAGAATGACTATCCAACACTAAACTGCCAATATCCATCATCCAGAATGACTATCCAACACTAAACTGCTAATATCCATCATCCAGAATGACTATCCAACACCAAACTGCCAATATCCATCATCCAGAATGACTATCCAACACTAAACTGCCAATATCCATCATCCAGAATGACTATCCAACACTAAACTGCCAATATCCATCATCCAGAATGATTGTTCTACACCAAACTGCCAATATCCATCATCCAGAATGACTATCCAACACTAAACTGCCAATATCCATCATCCAGAATGACTATCCCACAATAAATTAGTAATAGGCTTCATTAAGTATAAGTATCCAAAACTAAACTGCCAATATCCTTCATTCAGAATGACTATTCAACACTAAGCTGCAAATATCCTTCATACAGAATGACTATCCCACACTAATCTGCCAATATCCATCATCCAGAATGACTATCCAACACTAAACTGCCAATATTCATCATCCAGAATGACAATCCAACACTAAACTGCCAATTTTCTTCGTATTAATGACTATCCAACACTAAACTGCCAATATCCTTCATACAGAATGACTATCCCACACTAATCTGCCAATATCCATCATCCAGAATGACAATCCAACACTAAACTGCCAATTTTCTTCGTATTAATGACTATTCAACACTAAACTGCCAATATCCTTCATACAGAATGACTATCCCACACTAATCTGCCAATATCCATCATCCAGAATGACAATCCAACACTAAACTGCCAATTTTCTTCGTATTAATGACTATCCAACACTAAACTGCCAATATCCTTCATACAGAATGACTATCCCACACTAATCTGCCAATATCCATCATCCAGAATGACAATCCAACACTAAACTGCCAATTTTCTTCGTATTAATGACTATTCAACACTAAACTGCCAATATCCTTCATACAGAATGACTATCCCACACTAAACTGCCCGTATCCTTAGTTCAGAATGACTATTCAATACTAAACTGCCAATATTCTTCATTCAGAATGATCATCCAACACTAAATTGCCTCCTTCATTGACAATGGCTATCCCACACTATACTGCAAGTATCCTATCAATTCTTTTTTTTTAATTCAATATCTTCCACACAGTGTAAATATCCCCAACCACATCACCAATATTCCTCATGCATCATGCATGACTACTCCCACTACACCGATAATATCAACTAATGACCTTCATACAGTGTGACTATCCCCGCAACACACTGCTTATTATCTTACCAATATCCTTCATTTAGTATAAAAGTGTATCTTGAACCACGTCGCATCACTTGTCCTACCCCACCCCTTTCAAGTATCACAACCCCCGCCGGGTTGTGATAATTGAAAGGGGTGGGAGTCGGGCGTTTTATCCCCCGCACTGCACCATTGCAAAATGGAACCACGCCCGTGTGATAAAATGCCTTGTGAGTTATGACCAATAAATGCGACCGAGTCCCGAAAATCACGACGTAATGGCCGTCACACACGCAAGAATAAGAACATTTGAGAACTTCAAATATGAGTAGCCAGCCTAGCGCGTATGTTGCCTGACGAAACTCTGCGTGAAAAGATGGCGATGTCCTGCACTCAGGACTGAATGACTGTAAAAAACCCGTTTAAAAAATTCAAGGATCTTTGCGATAGCGACACAGAGGGTGGTCGCCGATGGCTAACATTTTTTTTTTTTTGAAAATTGATGAAATAGCAAAATGGCGGCGTTGGTACCCAAAATGGCCACGCGTCAAAAGATCCTTGTAGAGATTAATTACTATACCGGGTGCCGGGTGGAAGGGACACTGAAGGGACACTATGCGTCAGTGTCCCCTCTATCCTGCATAATTAAGAAGAAAAAAAATAGAGAACAGAACACACAAACTGAGAACGCCTGACCGCAGCACGCACGACCAATCTAGAGAAGGAACAATAAAAACTCACCTTTTCATCTGGCTTTTCTTGTTTTGAGAAGTCGTCATTTTCTTGCTTGACTCTCTTCTCCAATCTTTTCTTGAGCGGCAATGATTTCAGATCTTTGGTTTCTTCATCTGCAAAAATAGAAGTAGATTGCAAGCGTTAGAATTTTATCATCCCTGATTTCTGCGTACCCCCTTAATATTGATTTGTTGAGGGGGGGGACTCTTCTCCCCCTTCTTCACGGGGAGGCCCGTGATTCTGGTGGCTCAGAAACTATTTTTTCTGTAACCTACGCCTAGACACTGCACTATTGCACTGCGTTGTTGCGATTTTCTTATTTTACCTAGTTACCCTAAACGGAGCGCGGCGCGCGGTGGCCCGTTTCAGAATATTATCGGTTTTTTGGATAAAATAATTCCGTCCCAACATCTTCCTACTTAGACGCAAATCGAATTCCGTACGCTATTTCGAAAACAAAAGCGAATCGAACTCGGTCAAGTCTTATGTATTCGGTAAGTTAGCACGCGGAAATGAATTTTATCGATCCGACAACAATTGAAACGCAGTCATTAATTTTAAAGCCTAAAAACCCTTCTCCAAAGGCCACTTTTACAAAATTCTGCACAGTTTTTCAGTGCAAGCCTTATCCCGGTCTATCGAATGCGGTACTACGCCCATCGGGCCCGGTGCACCCCTTTTATACCCCAGCCAAACGCGGGCACTGCAGTATTTCCGCGCAGGTCTGTTAGGTCTCAAATATAAGTATAGGGTACCTATCAAAGTACTAATCGATCAAAACAGGGACGTAAAAGGGGTAACGCGCAGGTTGGGAGACAAAGAGTCCACGCAGGGTGGGTGGAGGTGATCTATCTGCAGTGTTCGTTCTATGCAATTTATATTGGTGTATTTGGAACAACCTTCGAAATACATCAATATTGTACAGCGTATGAACAACGCTGCGGTCTAACATGCATTTCTTGTAGTATTTCAAAATCTTTTCGACTTGGACTTGGCAAAGGAGTAATACTTAACGATTTTGAATATTTTTGCTGGCCGAATTTAGTGTCGCAAAAGATTGCCGTGGTATGATCTTTATAATTTTAGCCTAATAGGCACTCATCCGCAGTTGTCCCCAACTTGGTAACTATGTTCGCACGGCATCTAACCAAGCTATGAAAACCAGTTTATGCGGATCTCTCAATGTACGGGAAATTTATACAAATATATATTTAAACAAAACTCTTGTGAAACATATAAAATTAATTGTTTTATACAGGGCTATAGGTATGATAATTAAGATTTAAGTCCTGTTGCGCCGTAAATCATTTTTATATTCAAATGTATTTATATGGGACTTTTCATGAATAAAAAACGAAAATTTTATCAGCCTAGGGTAGGTTTTCGGTAGAACATTTGGTGGCTTCGCGATTATGTATGACGTCCTGCAAGGAATAAGTTGAGTTAACAGTAACCCTGTTTAAGTTGTTAGTGATATCATCATATTATCTTCTCATTTATTCGTCTACTATACTGGACAAAGACCTTAAAGCATCGTCACACCGACCGGTCCTAAGCCACCTGGCACCTAGCCGATTTTTGTGACCCAAACCCAATGACATCATTGGGTTTGGGTCATCATCATCTGTCCACTTAGTGGGTTGCCTACGCACGCAGCAGCGCCTTTCGGTACGTGATCGCATCTCCAGAACTTACTAGCCCTGTCAGGTCTTCGTTTAAAATGCTCTAATCACAGCCACCAAAGAGAGCTACGAGCTTCCGACAAAGTTTTCGTTAATGATCGAATTCAATTCGCAGAGGAACCAAGGCATCCACAGACAAACCGTGAAAAAGGTTTTGTAGGGCATTGTTCTCAAGTAAAGATTAAATTTGTTCTTGATAAATAAATAAACAACAAACAGCGCAACCTAAATACAATCGTTTAAAACTAAAAAGCCGGCCAAGTGCGAGTTCCGTACCATTATATATAGAAAACTTTTTTGTATGGGAAACAGAAAAAAAAATATTAAAGGGGGCTCCCTTTAATATTTTTTTTTTCTGTTTTTATTATTTTTTGTTATTGCGTCAACAGAAATACATAATCTGTCGAAATTTCAACTGGCTAACTATCACGGTTCATGAGATACAGTCCGGTGACAGACGGACGGACGGACAGCGAAGTCTCAGTAATAGGGTCCCGTTTTACCCTTTGGGTACGGAACCCTAAAAATAGACATTTATCCTGAAAACTCACCGAATCTAAACTAAGCAACGGATTTTGAAGCGGTTTACACCATCATTTAGAAAATGTGTTCGGGATGATTTATGCGTAAATGTTAGTACAATTTATATTAGACTTACATATATGTAATACGGAAATCTCTATGTTTTATCAAGTCGTAGAAATTGTACGAAGTTAGCGCGGGCGGGTTGGTAATGTTACGGACGACACCAATGACAACAGCCTAATGGTTGCAGAGCGAGACTGCCGTACTGGCGGAATTGTTACTGCCGGAGACGTTTCTTACTAGGGAGTTGGGAGCTGGCTTGGCATGGTGCCAAAATAGCGCCTGAAGTAAGTGAACCAAGCTGCGCCATATCGTCATCTGTGAGGAAAAAGGTTGAGTAAACTACTACTATCTTGGTTCTGTATGGTGTCGGACGTAAAGAATAGCACCATCCCATGTCTTCCCGTGGGTGTCGTAAGAGGCGACTAAGGGACTTAGCAGAGAATGGGCAGCAGCGTTCTCTGTGCTTTTGTAACAATTAAATAACCGTACTGCGATCGCCAACCCGCCTTCCAAGCGTGGCGTTTATGGCAAAACCCCCCCCCTTCTTGGGGAAGGCCTATTTCCAGCAGTGGACGTCTTTCGGCTGAAATGATGATGATGATGATCTTGGAGAGAAATTATATCATGATAATATTCTTTAGGTCTAACTATCAATACAACCTACAGTCCTAAGCAATAAATAGTTATAATAGTTTTTACCTACTACCCCCATGGGGAAAGGCATGAGTTTATGTACGTATGTAAAATCTTCGTAGCTGTACGCACGACGATCAATCAAGCTATACAAAACCAGTATTCGCGAATCTCTCATTGTACGGGAAATCTATACAAATCGAGGACATGATATAATGTTGCGTCCTGTCGTATCTCAGAAGCTCTAGGTAACCACACTGATAACTGTTTAATAAATCTCGTGAGAAATCGCTACGGTCCCCGTCTGGGGGCGTGGCTAGCGGGATATGGGTTAAACCCTTTCCCCGCGGTATCGTCATATGTGCCCGTAAATACGGGCACCTCATTAGGTTGCCGGTTTAGGCACGGATGGGGGCGAGCGCGTGTAAAAGGCGCGACTCGTCGGTACCGTCTTGACTTTTAAACGAAAATAAACTCAAAGTACTTCTATCATGCTCAACCACCCATCTTCACAGTAACTGGTGTCTAGTCGAAATTCCACCAACCCAGTACACTGGGCGACCCATCGCACATTTTGGTATAACCAAGGAGTAGTCATATTTTTGCCAAATTTCATTAACATCCAATCAGCCGTATAGCCGTGAAAAGGTAACAAACAAACATACAAACAAACAAACAGAGTGACTTTCGCATTTATAATATTAGTATGGATAGTATGGATTAATTATACCAAAATTACCAAACGGGGTATAACGAAACGAAACAATTAATTTGACAGATTAGGCTGAATGAATGACACATTATTGACACATTGTGTCAACACGACATGTCATGTCGTATGTCGTGTTAGTTTACAAATAGACGTCAAACAAATCGAAAAATCGATTAGCGATAGCGAGTCGAGCGAGATCCGTTAGAATAGGCAAACACAAATCATTATTGATTACAAGCTTTTAGTCAAACTTTTAGTTTAGACAGGTAATATTTTATTCTTAAATATACCTAATCAAAAACACTATTTATCCGATGAGTAAAAACGTTCTCTGAAAAACAACAAGTCCTATTTTACAACTTTGTAGACAAAACATTTAAAATTCGATTTAATTAAATCGTAGCATAACATAACTCAACAGCTGAAATTTGATCGTCCGCGGTGCAACGGTCAGTGTGGGTTTTCTGCATAGACGTCTTCCCAATGTCCAGCTTACCTCTCAAGCTTTTGAAACTGTGTAGTAGCCATCCAAGCCGGTAAGCTATAAATGCCACCATTTTAATGTTAACAATTTACTGAAAGAAAAATATCTAGCAATTGACACCTACACTCGCACTTTTTTCCAATCGAGTTATGCAAACACCACAAAAGCACCTTGATCTAGTATATACTCCTATTGCTGTGTCAACATTTATAAAAAAATGTCTAGTAAAATATTGTGAGAATTGTTTTTTTTTGTTTGTCTGGTTTGCACAGCTTCAGCTATGAAATGGCACTCTCGTATTTGGCCGCAACAGCAGTAATGCTTGAAGAAAAACAAAGAAAAGAAAGGCTCTCTCGACGACGGCGTGTCTTACAACAAAGATTTGTCATAAATTCAATTCCTGACAAAGAGTTTATATACAAATACAGGCTGAGCAGAGAACTCTTTGATAAATTGTGTGCAGAAATAACACCTTTGCTGCCCCCAAAACTGGAAGATAATGAACTCGATCCTAATATAAAGGTTTGTAGGTATGCTTTAGCTACTAGGTGCATTTTACTAATATTTTGTCACAAGTTTTTTGACTGACATGGTCAGTAACACTATCATTAACACATAAAATGGGATATTTGTTGTGTGTCATGTTTACTATATTTTTGAGTTGATATTTTGGCTAGCACGGTGAAATGGTCACGGAAAAATCCATGATTGTGAAGTGAGTGGTCTATTCAGTGTTAGAAGAAGCACTACTAAAAATTGTACAATACATCCCATGCCAATTTGGGCTACAGACTATTTCTGTTTTGTGTTTTTTGTGATAAGTGTATTCTCTGTCATGGTTACTGTATCCTATCTTAGTCCTGAAAGTGCATAATGAATATCATCATCATCTTTCTGGTCTTGACCCATGTTAATTGGGGTTGACTCAACACGTTTTTTTCTTCCATTCTCCCCGGTCAATCATCACCAGAGGTCGGAATTAGGTAGAGTTATTTGTGTACTTACACTGATTTCATACAGCGAACTAATAAAGTGGGTATACCTAAATCCCGAGATTAATTTTAAAGAGCAGAAAAATCCCGTGATTTATGAAATAAAAAAGTTATTTACTTTTACACAATTCAAACCATCCAACATCGGATGTCCGAAGTTGCAAAATTCCAATGCGCACACACATGGAAAGATCCATTTTAATATCAACATTTCGATGCAAGTACAAAAATAACTACCTAATTCCAACCTCTGATCATCACACTATTATTTACCCCTTTTTCCTTCATATTATTCCACACCCAATCCACCCATCTTTTGTTTGGTGTTCCTTAGTTATAGTAATATCACTAAAATTAATATTTCTTTTAGATCCTAGCAGCATTAAATTTTTATGCTTGGGGCCGTGTGCAACATTCCACGAGTAAACACTTTGGGTTGTTAGCAAACCAGAGAATTTCTCGCTGCATCAGAGAGGTCACCAACGCCCTAACTCACAGCTCCATAGTACGGAAATATATTAAATTTCCGAACAATACTGAAGAACGGGATGTTATTAAAAAGAAGTGAGTATTTTTTTAAGTGAAAACTTCTTAAGGGAGGGTAAGCTTCTTCGTAACGTAACGCGTTACGGCACCACTCTGTCTGGCTTCCCTTTCTCTCACGCATACGGCAGCAGTAGGCAGGCTCTTTCAATATTAAATAGTTCAACTTAGATTAGTTTAAGTTATCACTTCTGTAGAGTGTCCCGAGACCCACATGTTATTTTTCATTGATCGAGTTTTTGTCACTTAGTGAATATCTGCATCGGGCCTGACAAGTGGAATTATTATATATTTATTATGTTGTTGTCTGTGGTTCTTGTTGAATGTTTACTGTTGTTTTATATTTTTATATAAATTCTACTTACATAAATAATAGAAACTTTTGTAGTAAAAACTGAAAAAGACTACTAAGTCTCCTGGCCGTGGGGGAATGGGAGTCAGGCTTATGGCTTCAGGCACTCCCGTCATCCACCATTGGCACCATGATGGATGACGTGTCATTTCGGCTCGCTACAACCCTTCGCTTAGGCGCTCCTTGTGTTGCTCCACATCGTTGTCACTGCGGTGAAGTCGTCGACAATCTCGGGCACGATGGCCTCTCCTGCTACAGGAGCGCAGGTCGCATAGCACGGCACGCCAGCATCAACGACATTATTCGTCGGGCTCTTGCCACCGCCGGCGTTCCAGCGGTTTTAGAACCTAACGGCTTGGTACGTGACGATGGGAAGAGACCAGACGGCATGACGCTGATGCCCTGTAAGGTGGGTAGGCCTTTGGTGTGGGACGCAACTTGCGTCGATACCCTTGCGCCATCTCATGTTGCAAGCACGGCGGGCTATGCTGGAGCTGCTGCTGCGGCTGCTGAGAGCCTCAAACGGCGTAAATACTGTAATCTAAATGGCAGTTATAGTTTTGAGCCGTTTGGGGTCGAAACACTCGGGACATGGGGCCCAAGTGCGCATTCGCTTTTTAAAGAAATATCTCGTCGACTTGTTGACACTTCGCGAGACCAGAGGTCTGGCTATTTCTTTGGGCAAAGAATTAGCATTGCCATTCAACGTGGCAATGCTGCCAGTCTTCTGGGCACGTTTCCAGATGACAGCGATGGGGAGGAGTATTTTGACGCCTAAGCCTCCTATTGTTTTTAAGTTAGTTTATAGTTAGTTAGTTTATGTAAATATTTAGTTTTTAAGTTAGTTTATATTTAGTTAGTTAGTTTATGTAAATATTTAGCCATTGTTACAATCATTTTCTTAATCTAACTTAGCGCTATTAGTAATCGTAACAAGTTATATTTTAATATATTTTTTTTACTAAGGATTAATTTTTCGTCTCGTCTAATAAAAAGACAACTATCTTCAATCTTCTTATAGTAGACTAGAAAATTATCCTGAAAATTTCACTATAATAACTAATATATTGTGAAAAAAAGTGTGTAAATAATTATAAAATAATATGATTCCAGATTTTTTGAAAAGTTTGGTATTCCAAATGTGGTAGGATGCATTGACTGCAACCACATTGCTATCACTAAACCGGTTGTTGATGAAGATAATTACCTGAACAATCATAATTACTACTCTCTCTTAGCCCGAATTGTAAGTAGTTATTCATTTTAAACAGGCACCTATAATATTGCATGCATAATATATGGCCAATATAACACAAAATGTAACTAAGCTGTGCATGATGCTACTTATGATATCTCATCCTGTGTTTAATCCATGTCCTGGTTACTGTTTACCTGGATAAAAACTGATTTCTATTTACTCAAAAGATGGTCACCATCGCAACCATTAGCTTCACGAATTTAATTTTAGAATTGAATTGAATTCGTGAACCTTGAACTTCTGCAACGAACATTCGTGACTTCGTGAATCCAACTAAAAAAAATTGTTTCGCAGCCAATATTTGATCACACACAATTTTAGAGTTCATAGCGATGAAGTTAGGCCTATTTCATTATATATCTCTTGATTATCTGCTAAATAAGTTATTCAAAGATGCAACGGAAATAGAGAGTTTTTAGAGAATGCCTTGTTGCATTAAGGCCGCCTATGTACCACTATTGTACATGAAGTTTAAATAAATAAATACGAAAACTTAACTATTTCGGCTTCTTTGTATTATTGTGTATATTTTCTCAGTTATTTTTATAAAGAATGTTACATTTTGTCAAAATAAATAAACCTTATTTTCTTTCATTGTTTTAGTATACTTAGTAACATATTATTTTTTCCAGATCTGCGATGCTGATTGTAACATCCTCAATGTTTATGGCAATTTCAGTGGAGCGTATGAATATACTGATGTTTGGTATGATGACCCCATTTCTGATCATTTCAACTTGCTGGACGAAACTGCCTACCTAATAGGTAACTCATTATTTTTCTCTTAAGAGATAACATCTCGCTAGTCCTCAGAGGAATAGGCATTGGTGTACCCACATTTCTCCAGTTATGATTAGGTCCCATGTAAAAGAGGGCAAGCCTTTTGCCATCAACGCAAAACATAAATCTAGACACCAGGCTGCTGAAAAATTCTTCCTTTGTTAATGATAACGGAATTACCTACGGCTGAGAGTCATCAGTAAATCAATTTTTTTAGAAAAAATAAAATTTGTAAATACATTTTTGCATCATCATTTATCGAAGAAGAAGACCGCCATCTTCTAAGACCCTTACAAACTCCATGTTTTATATTATTTAATTAGACATAGAGTAAAACCATAAAACAGGTTTTTCATCAAATCCGATATCCTTACAGGCAACTCAAACTACAGCTTAGATGAACACCTGATGACACCCATATTTGAAGTCACCGAAAACTCCCCCGAAAGCCGTTACAACGATTTACATAAAACTGTCTATGCTACCATAGACCAAACAATGTACAAGTTGAAATCTAGATGGCGCTGCCTTCTTACTCGCAAGGAGCTGCATTATGATCCTGATATGGCTGCAAGAATACTCAAAGCTTGTTGTGTTTTACATAACATGTGTAATATGGCGGGCTTAGAAGCTCCTGAAATGTCAGAAAGAGATTTTGAGGAAGAGAGAAAGAGACAGGATGTTCAAAGTCCGGACTCTTTCTGCTACGATGCTGAAGAGTATAGAGATGAGTTGGTGAAGGTGATTGAGGAGAATAGGTTGAAAGCTTGTGGAGAAATAATGGAGGTCACATGTGGTGACACAAAGGAGGTTGTATGTGGCAACACTGTGAAAGCCCCAGACAGTAACACTACAGAGGCCACAAGTAGCAACACTACGGAGGCCACATGCAGCAGCACTGTGGAAGCTCCGTGTACTAACATGGAGGGTTAAAAACGAAGGTCTGTACCTTAGTTTATTACGGTTTTGTTCGGATTTTTAGGATATTACGTTGGTGTCAATTTAGTTCTATTTTTTTTGTGATTATCTCAAGTGTTAGCGTTACCTACTTGTTTTCATATTTCTAAGTGTGTTATCATAATTTGTTAAAAATAAAGTAAATGAAAAAAAAACTAAATGCATAAGATTTTCATTACCAAATGTTAAAAGTAGTGATTGTAATATAATATTGAATAATGAGAAACTAGAATTTGTCGATAATACAGTGTTCCTGGGGATTACGCTTGATTCAAGGCTGCAGTGGGGTTCTCATTTAACATCTCTTGCGGGGCGGCTAAGTTCAGCAGCATATGCTGTTAGAAAAATCCGTCAATATACCGATGTAGATACCGCGAGATTGGTCTATTTTAGTTACTTTCACAGTATAATGTCTTACGGCATTTTGTTATGGGGACGGGCTGCAGACATCGAGTCTATTTTTATTCTGCAAAAAAGAGCCATCAGAGCCATATATAATCTCCGTAGGCGCGATTCTCTAAGGGAACTGTTTAAGGACATTAACATCATGACGGTACATTGTCAATACATTTATGAAAACATAATGTACGTAAGAAAAAATCTGCATCTTTTTGGTAAAAGAGGTGACAGACATAATTACAGTACTAGAAATAGGGACCAATTAGTTCAGCCAGGCTTCAGACTCGCTAAAGTAGACTCATCTTTCATGGGGTACTGTTTAAGATGCTATAATAAAATTCCACAAAGTATTCTTGAACTGAGTGAGATGAAATTTAAAACATGCATTAAACGCACACTATGTAAGCAAGCTTATTACAAATTGGACGATTATATCGCTGATAATAATGCTTGGCTCAATGCCGGTCCTGCTCCACAAGGACAGGGGCGCATGAATTGATAGCATTAAATAGTATTGTTGGAGCTGCTGAAGATTGTATAAACTAACTTTGCATTGTATAAATTCAATTAATTTAGTATTGTATAGTCGCACAGCCCATATTGTGTGAGCACTATGTACTAGAAAGCTATCATTTACTGGAAACTGCAGCATTATCACGCTGTTTTCGGCTGAATAAAAACTATTCTGTTCGTGTAAGTCGACCTCATTTCTAATCAATTTACTTTTTCTTACTTCGGTTCAAATTTAAAAATATGACGATTCCATGGATGTGACAGAGGAAAATTTTTTCTCAGATGGACGACAAATCTTTGGAAATAACAGACATATTATTCCGTTTCGTAATTTAATTGATAAAGTAAAAAAGGACCTAAGAAAGATAAATTTTGTAGTGCTGTACTGTATAGTTGGTTATCAGTGATTTCACCAAGAACCGATTCGCTCAGAATCGGTTCTAGGATTTTTATCCTAGCTAAGATCTAGTGACCCATATGCTTTCGGCGCCGCGACTCAAGGCCGACCAGGGGTCGGGAGACGCGTACTGGCGGTTGGCTCCGAGGCTTGCCGCCTGAGACCCGGAGCAACAGCGAAGATCCGATTTCGAGCGAGGATCCGGACCTTCAGGGAACAAATTTTGTTTTAATCCTTTTTTTTTAATCTTTAGCAATAGTATAGTTTCTCTTTTTTTTTGTTGTACAATCATTTAATTTATTTAAACCCTATTCGTGTCAAAAGGTCGCGCAATGTATTTTTTCCGGTGTAATATTTAAACTCGTATACATTTTGATCGCGCCTAGGGCTGAGTAGGTGTTGCAACCCCTTTCTCACCTTGTTTTAATTTTCAAAATTACAGATTTTATACAATTCTGAACAACCCATTTCGCTGCTTTACATAAAATTATATTACATGTCGTCCATTATTTAATTCCTTTTTTTGATCCTTTTAAATTTTTTTTATAAAAAAATGTATTAGTTTTTTTTTATAACAGCAAAATTATACGTTTTAACATGTAGCAGTGACGACTTTTATTTTTATTTTCGCTACAAAAATGGCGCCCGAACAACTAAAGTAAGTGTTTTTTACCTAATAACTTTGAAATTTGAATGATTCTACATAAAATCTTTTTTGCCTTATTGAGGATGGTCACTCCCTCCGGGAGCTAATGATTCTTAAGCTTATTTGTTTCAGGACACGGATATTCTTTCATTCTAGAAAGGTATTCTGGGATTTTTACCACCAGTTCAGATCTGTGAAGCTGTCATTTTTCCTTGACATATATATATATTTTTTTCATTAAATGTAATTTATTTTAAAGGAAAAATAATTTTGTGAACTATATAACACATAACTGTCTTTTATTTTACCCACTTATCGCAGCAAATATAACGATAGGTCTCCTGATTTTTATTCCATATCCTTAGCTAGCGGTAGTTAGAACCCGTAGAGTATATATGGTGACGTATGAATTTATAGGCGTCGGTTTTCAAGGTAAGCTTAGTATGAACGGTTATGTAGCCTGTATCTTTGTTTAATAGCTTGGCGTTTACTGACTGCTGGTTGCTGGATTATTTTTATCCGTCTTTTCATGCCGTGCCTATTTTTTCGCTAGGATTCAATCGCCTTTTGTCTGTTCTTTCATACGTTATTAGGTCTATTCTAGTTACATCATGTCAGAAGAGGGGTTCCCTATTGTTGAGACTCCACGTCGTGCTAGTCCCATTATTTCGCGACCACCACCTCCTCCTATTCCGCCAAGACCTTCTCACGCTTCTTCACAGAGTATCATTCCTTCCCCAATAAGATCTGAGGGATGCCTACAATTTACCAGGCAGTTCTCTCTTACTAAGTGGAAGATTGTTTTCGATGGTAAGACCTGCGTACGGGAATTTTTCACGAGTTTAGAGGAGTACAGGGAGGCCGACAATTTGTCCGATGGTTATTTAGTTAAGCGATTTCATGAAGTTTTGTCAGGTGTCGCACTTCAATATTTTAGGTCGATCCGTCGACCGGGTCTTTCTTTTTCTGAGATCAAAGATGCCTTTCTTCAGACATTCGGTACGACCGATTTTGAATTTAAGACAAGCCAGGAGGTCCGTAACCTCAAGCAGAAACCGGAACAGTTAATAAGAGAATTTATTATCGAAGTTTCTTACTTAAACGCTAAACTGAGCAAGCCTATTGAAGAATCGGAGTTGTTGCAGATCATCACTCACAACATGTTGCCAAAGTATACTCCTTGCTTGTCTATTCAAAAATTCCATGATGTCAATAATTTAATCGAGGCCGTTACTCATTTCGAGTCCTTTTTAAAACCTTCAAAGGCGGTAGCCAGTCTCGACTGTGTTGCCGACCAGTCGACTTCTCAAGTATTTAACCCACCAAAACCTAGGCCGAACAAAACTTCCCATCAGCCAACATCTAGTAACTCTCAGATTTGTCCTGGTTGTAGTCAGTCTCAGCTTTGTTTAAAATGTAACAAAGTTGGTCATTCTTACCGTTCTTGCCCAGAGATCACAGGCATGATTTGTTTTAAGTGTCGCACTCCTGGATTTATTACTAGGGAATGTCCGAAATGTAATCCAAAAAATGCATAAACCACTGGCGATACGCTTCTTTCCGTACAGTATCCCCAGTGTTTACTTCAGATTCATTTGATAACCGACCGTTTATAGAAGTATTATTATGTGGTAGAGTTGTTAAAGCATTGCTCGACTCTGGTGCTCAGATGTCGCTTGTTAGCGATAATTTTATTCAGCAACTTGGTGTTTCTTTGACATCAAAAGACGCTTGTCCCCGTGTTATATCGGCTAATAATTCGCCGATTGATATTCTTGGTTCTGTGTACCTTCCAGTTAAATTTAATGGTACAACTTTTATTCATGAGTTTTTAGTTGCAAGTTCGATGTCATCTTCTGTTATTTTAGGTATCGAATTTTGGAATAAATTCGGTTTGACGTCTATTTTTAGTCAGGCTTTTAATAAAAATATTGATGGTAATATGTTTATCCCTTCTGTTCAGCACTCTTCCCCTCAAGTTTCCTCTGTCAGCGAGGTCCGTTATATTCATCCTCGTAACATCCTATCGCCGGATCAAGAGGCTTGTCTTCAACAAGTTATTAAAGAGTACGAAGTTATCTCTTCGGAAAAAGTTGGTCTTGGTAAAACATCTTGGTTGTCCCATAAAATTAATACTACGGGTTACCCTATCCGTCAAAGATATTATCCCTTATCCCCTGTCAAGTTGAAGATTCTCAATGAAGAGATTGACAAAATGTTAGGTATGGGTGTTATTCGTCCATCTCGTTCTTCATGGGCTAGTCCAGTGGTAATGGTGACAAAAAAAGATGGTTCTGTTCGGTTTTGTGTCGACAGTAGAAAACTGAATAGTGTGACAGTTAGAGATTCATATCCTCTTCCCCGTATTCACGATATCCTCGACAACCTTCGTGGTGCTAGTTATATTAGCTCATTGGATTTTAGAAGTGCTTTCTGGCAAATTCCACTCGCTGATAGAGAAAGTTGTGAGAAAACAGCGTTTATTGTTCCACAACGTGGTCTCTTTGAGTTTGTTAGGATGCCTTTTGGTCTAACGAACGCTGCTTCGGAGATGCAACGCCTTACTGATATGATCGTTAATTTCGAGTTTACTTCTACCAGCGACGATTGTATTTTTGGGTACGTCGACGACTTGATAATCGTGTCTAAAGATTTCTCTAGTCATATGGCGCTGCTCAGGAAGGTGCTTGCTCGACTTAAAGAAGCAGGCTTAACTATAAATTTAAAAAAATGCGAGTTTTGTAAAAGCGAACTAAAATATTTGGGTTATATTGTTAATGAAAAGGGTCTTCAAACCGATCCCGGCAAACTTGATGCTATTAAAGATTATCCTACTCCTACTTCAGCTAAGTCATTACGCGGTTTCATTGGTATGTGTTCCTATTATAGGCGTTTCGTTAAAGGGTTTTCTTCTATAATTGCTCCGCTTACTGCCCTTATCGGTAAGAGAAAGGGTAATGATCCAATAAGTTGGAACGATGCAGCCGATCAAGCTTTCACTCAGTTGAAACAAGCGCTAATTGATACGCCTGTTATGGCATGTCCTGATTTCTCGAAGCCATTCATCCTGCAGTGTGATGCGTCAGCTGTTGGTCTTGGTTCGGTACTGACACAGAAGATAGACGATGTGGAACATCCAATCGCCTATTATTCGCGTTTATTCTCTCAAACTGAACGCAATTATAGTACTACAGAGCGTGAACTCTTGTCAGTTTTGGATTCAATTAAACATTTTCGATGTTATTTAGATGGTATGAAGTTTTCTGTCATAACAGACCATATGGCTCTTAAGTGGCTCCTCTCTCTTAACAACCCATCTGGTCGTTTAGCTCGTTGGGCTACTATTATCTCCCAATATACTTTTGATATTGTGCATCGTAAAGGTTCGCAACATATAGTCCCCGATGTTCTTTCCAGGATCCATGCTAATCCTGTGTCATTTGACCAGGGTCCTGAACATACTAATGACCGTTGGTATAAGAAGATATATATAGGTGCTCGAGATACGCCACAAATGTTCCCAGCATACGCTATAAATAACGGTATCCTTATGAGACGCATGCCTGTTTCTAGTCCTTTATCTTCTGAACCATGGCGTGTGGTGTTACCAGCTGAAAAGGTTCCAGACGCTATTTGGGAAATTCACAATAGATTTCCTTCGATACATCCCGGTGTTACTAAAACGTATCTAAAGCTTAGGGAGTTGTTCTACTGGCCAAATATGTTCCGTGACGTTACTTCGACGTTAAGTCAATGTGAGGTTTGTAAAGCCTATAAAATTTCGAACACACAACCTCGCGGTCAGATGTGTTACCCTAAAGAGGTTTCCTTGCCCTTACAGATGATTTCTATCGATATAATTGGTCCGTTGCCCTGCGCTTATTATGGTTATAAATATATCCTTTCTATGGTAGATGTTTTTTCCAAATATGTTTGGTTAGTTCCTCTGAAAAGGATTGACGCTCTTTCTGTTATAAAAGCGTTAGAGTCTGAAATTTTCTTTAATTTTGGGGTTCCGCGTACTATTCTTTGTGACAACGCTACAGTTTTTCGTAGTAATCAATTCCTTAATTTTCTCAGATCTTTCCATATTCAATCACCTACTTTTACGCCATATTATACACCCCAAGCAAATACGGTTGAGCGATACAACCAAAGCGTTATAACATGTTTAGGTATTTTGGTTGGTGAAAACCAAAGAAGTTGGGCTAAAATGTTACCTAAAGTGAAGCTTTACCTCAATTCTTGTGTTAATCTAGCTACTGGTTTTACGCCTAACTTTCTTATGCTTGGTAGAGAGGTCCTTATGGATAGCAGTCATGTAAATAGTCAGACTCGAAGCTCTAATTTGGCAGACAGTCGGGCTCGTCATGCTTCAAACCTATCCTCTCTCAGCGAAGTTTATGCAAAGGTAGCTGATAATCTTTCTTTAGCTTTTCTCCGTAACTCTCGTGCATATAATTCTAATCGATCAGCTGTCACTCTAAATGTTGGTGATACTGTATGGAGAAGGAATTTTTCCAAGTCTTCTGGAGGTGATTTTTTCTCTGGGAAGCTTGCTCCACGTTTTATTAAGTGCCGTGTAATAAGAGTCATTTCAAGGACCACCTATTTGCTACAGGATTGTGATTCAGTCCACTCCGGACAATATCATATCAAAGATATCTTAAAATAAATTGGATTAAATTCTCTTTGTTCCATTTTGACATTGACATTTGCTTTCTAATCCTTTTTCCTCTTTGGAATATTTCTTTGCATAAGTTTTTGATTAGATTAAAAACTTCATAGATTACCTGTTAATAGTGACATCTATTTATTTCTGTGTTATGTCAACTTGTGTTCTCAGGTTATTTTGTTTCTTTTATTTTAACACAGATGGCGTGACATTCAACATTTAATTTTAAATTTGAATTTAAACTTGAGTTTTATGACTTGAGTTCTCTGATTTAAGTTCTATGTCTTGAGTTCATCTTTGACTTAATTGATTTAAGTTTTCTTTCTTAAACTTAGTTTTTTTGTTTTGTCCAACTTGTCTTTTGTTTCTATAACTAAAGGTTGGACTTTACGTGTTCACGTTAATTATTTTTGGGGATCCCCAAGTTTTTTTCTTATAGTTGATAGGTTATTTGATCCCCAAGTTTTTTTCTTATAGTTGATAGGTTATTTGATTCCCAAGTTTTTTCTTATAGTTGATAGGTAATAGTTAAGTCTTATGTTAAGTTAGGTTAATTTTACTTAGATCTAAAGTTTACTAATTGTAAGGATGTGGCAGGTTAGAGTTTGGCTCTAACTGAACAATATATATTTAGATTTAGGAGTTCGTTATTTTCTTTCATATTCTCCATAGATGTAATTGAGATATCGCGAGTTCGCGCGGATAACGTTTAGATATGGTGGCCTCCGTGTTTATTCAGTATTTGTTGCACTTCGATATCGTTTGATTCAGATATGATGCCTGTTTTTTTGTTTTTGCCTGATCCAGTTTTTTTCTTCTTTCTCACTCGTACTTACGTCCTTTTTTTTCTTAGAAAGAGGGTATTGCAGCATTATCACGCTGTTTTCGGCTGAATAAAAACTATTCTGTTCGTGTAAGTCGACCTCATTTCTAATCAATTTACTTTTTCTTACTTCGGTTCAAATTTAAAAATATGACGATTCCATGGATGTGACAGAGGAAAATTTTTTCTCAGATGGACGACAAATCTTTGGAAATAACAGACATATTATTCCGTTTCGTAATTTAATTGATAAAGTAAAAAAGGACCTAAGAAAGATAAATTTTGTAGTGCTGTACTGTATAGTTGGTTATCAGTGATTTCACCAAGAACCGATTCGCTCAGAATCGGTTCTAGGATTTTTATCCTAGCTAAGATCTAGTGACCCATATGCTTTCGGCGCCGCGACTCAAGGCCGACCAGGGGTCGGGAGACGCGTACTGGCGGTTGGCTCCGAGGCTTGCCGCCTGAGACCCGGAGCAACAGCGAAGATCCGATTTCGAGCGAGGATCCGGACCTTCAGGGAACAAATTTTGTTTTAATCCTTTTTTTTTAATCTTTAGCAATAGTATAGTTTCTCTTTTTTTTTGTTGTACAATCATTTAATTTATTTAAACCCTATTCGTGTCAAAAGGTCGCGCAATGTATTTTTTCCGGTGTAATATTTAAACTCGTATACATTTTGATCGCGCCTAGGGCTGAGTAGGTGTTGCAACCCCTTTCTCACCTTGTTTTAATTTTCAAAATTACAGATTTTATACAATTCTGAACAACCCATTTCGCTGCTTTACATAAAATTATATTACATGTCGTCCATTATTTAATTCCTTTTTTTGATCCTTTTAAATTTTTTTTATAAAAAAATGTATTAGTTTTTTTTTATAACAGCAAAATTATACGTTTTAACATGTAGCAGTGACGACTTTTATTTTTATTTTCGCTACAAAACCTACGTCTTTTATTGACTTCAATGTGCCCTGGCGGTTAAGAGTATGTCATGCTCACTTAAATGTCACGCTGATGGTGGCGCGTGTGTCGGGTCATTTAGTTCCCTTCAAAATGGTTGAGTTGAATGATGGCTGATCCATGCGTGATGTTCGTGAACGGGCGCTGTCAGTTGTGCCTGGTCATCTCTTAGTTGCCTCGGCTTATTTCGAACTATTTATTTTATTTTTGAATTGTCTTTTTTTTTTGTTTTTACTGTGGACACTTTTAACGTGCACGTCTTGCTACATCGTTCTCACATAATTTACCATCTCAACATGAATGATGTAACCAAGATTTTTGTAACAAGCCATTAATTTAAAAGAGTGTCCATGGAGTTTCTTGCCCATTCTTCTCCATAGAGATCTACGCTTTGGAATGGGCAACTACAGTACTTTCACAGTTATTATGTCTAGTGACTGGGACTGTAGCTTAATATGTTATTGTTGTTTGACTATTCAAAAGTGCCTGTAACTGGCCTACTTGAAATAAATTATTTTGATTTGATTTGATTTGATTTGAGTTATTCAGCTCAGTTATTTTTTTATAAAGAATGTTCTATTTTGTCAGAATAAACCTTTTTTTTCATATTTCTAAGTGTGTTATCGTACTTTGTTAAAAATAAGTTAAAATGAAATGATGTTTTTTTTTTTCTTTTGAAGAAAGAACCATACAGATTTGAGTGGACTTGGCCAGCCAGCGCAAGCATTTGTCAGTTATCGTGTAGCTCTCGACTCATAACTAAATAAAAAAAATACGTAACAAAGTCAATATTAATGTCAAAATCATTAAATGTTTATTCAGCTGTCCCACCCCTATCGTCTTCACCTACAGAGTTGCTCGATTTTTGAACTATTTTGTTTAGTATTTCTGCACCTTAGGATGAAGAAGTACTAAAGAGAAAAGACGTGTCTCTATCACATGAGCAAAAAAGAATTAATAAAAAATGTAAAAAGCGCCGACACAAAAGCCTCTTAAAAATAAAATAGATTAGAAAAGAGGTGATGATCTTCAAACGACTGAGCAGATTTTCTTGTAACATAGCTAAGAACACTCTATTAACACACCTTTCAAACATACCAACTTTACCAAAATCGGTTTATCAATTTAGGAGCTATGATGCCACACACAGATACACGTCAAACTTATAACACCCCTTTTTTTTTGGTCGCAGGTTAAAAATGTAGCAAATCTGTAGGCACCTTTACACAATTTGATGTTAAATGATTGTAAGTACCTCATAATGTATCAGTATCTTTTATTGAAATGTGAGCCCAAAGTCAAGTTAACAAGAATTCTAATAGGTTAAATCAAGAAAAATAAAAGTGATTGTAACAAATTATTTTTTTATTTGTGCTAAAAATAACTATTAATAGAAACGAATAAACATTTATAAGGCTTTATTTTTTATCGTATTTTTTTCAATAAATTGTTTCACAAGTCCTACCATATCTTCTAAGGCGTTTTTGATTCCAGTCAACTGTTCGTTTCTTTTGAGGTCATTTTTTAGTCTTCGCTCTTCTATTTGGATTAATTTGTTCGTGTATGAGTCCAGGCCGGTCCGGAGTCTTCTTCGGCCTTGAAGCTTTTGACCTGTTGAACATAGTTACATTTTAATATTAATCTGATTGCGAGAGATATAGATATTTTTCTTTACACTTTTTCTAAAACTGGCTCTTATCGGCATATGTTTAGGTTCTACATGCAAAGTATTTCACACTCGTAGATTTTTTTCCTTTAGCTCAACTAGTGTTTAATTTCCACAGATAAAAATAAACATTTTTTTTTTATATTTAGTTAGATTGAAATGTTTAAAAATCTAATTAATATGCACAGAAATAAATTAAGAAACAATAATTGTTAAATTCCTATAGTCCGCGGTGATTGTAATATTATAAATAAACATTTTTATTTATAACATAATTTGTTTTAATCAAAAAATTAACATTTATTTGTGTCCTAAATTCAAAAATATAAGATTTTTTTTATTTATAATTTAAGTGTGTTTTGCGGTGTCACACCTTTGCTTCCGCTTCAATTTGCGAAAGCAAAGCGCGAGGAAAAAAGCACATTCATTTATTTCTTCGTTAGTGTATTGAAAAGCGCCGTTTGACTTGATGTTCAATAATGGTATACAATAAATTTTGTTCTGCTGAAGATAGACCCAAGTTCCATCACAATTTGAATGAACTTTATTCCAATTTCTATTGAATATCAATAACAGAAAAGTTACTAATTATAATATGTTGGGCTCGATTTCCAGTCTAACCAGATGCAGCTGAATACCGGTATTTTATATGGAGCGTCTGCCTATCTGACCTCCACAACGCAGTTCGTAATGGGATAATACGTTACTCCTTGGTAAGACAGCCCCCGTATACACAAATGCTCGGTTTCGATTTCGATTCGGAAAGTCGTATGTCTATCTCGCTCGCTTTTGTAATGCCAAAACAAGATAGACATACGACTTATCGAATCGAAATTGAATCCGAGCGTTTGTGAATACGGGGGCTGGTTGTCACACAATCGGGCCACTGACTACCTGTAACAACTGTCAAAGATCTTCAAATGACAGCTGGGACCGTGCTTTCCGAGGTACGGAGGAAACTCGGTGTGTGGTGGTCACCCATCCACAGACCAACCTAGACAAGCTCGGCTTAAGGCCTGCGTAGACGACGGACTTCTCTACGGCGGAGAAAAAAGTACGCTCCGCGAATAAAAAGTCTGCCGTGGATTTACCGCGAACTCAACGCACACGGTGTGGCAAATTTCGGTCGTGATGCTCTTTTTTGACGTATCATAGAAGTTCTTTTTTCGACTTCTTTTATTAAAATTTTCAATCGATTTCCTGCGTCATCGTTAATCGTCGTGCATACGTACGTCACTCTCGAGCGCACAACGCGTAAAGTCCGCCATGTGCGTTGCTTCGCCTAGCCAGACGAGTTCTATTTTTTTCGGGGACTCCCCCGTACTTTTGTCCGGAAGTCCGCGTCGTCTGCGCAGGCTATTAACCTGAAGATTGATTCGAGCGGCTGTTATTATTTTGCCACGAGCTCCTCGCTGCTGTCAGTTTCTGAAATAACTGAATGGTTGTAATACAAACCTCGTCGAGTAGGATTTGGTGACGATGGATCGGAAATGAAAGCTGAAGACGGCAGGTCATCCAGTTTCTGATCTCCTGGCTTAGGAGGGTCATCTGGTGGCTTCGAGGCATAGGGCTGATGGGACACATCTGGTACAATAACCCGTGTTGCTGGTACCACTGGTTGGGGAATGTTGGAGCTCCTTGATTCCTCTTTCCGTGAAGAGTCGGTCTTTCTTGGAGTATACGGTTTTCTTGGTGGTTTATTTGGTAGTATTTGTACTTCTGGATGTGGGGTTAGTTTTTCTGTTGGAACTACTGGTGGTGATGGCTCCAATTCTACCTTTGCAGGTACTGTTACTGCTGGGGCATCTGGCAGCTGTTTTGGTGTTTGCGGTTTTGGCTGGAAAAGTGAAAATTGTTATTCTTTTAGGATGTTTTTGGGCATTGTTTACGTGATAAATTCTAAGGCAAGCCAATTTCTCCCGAAAATTTCATAATGTAAGAATTCAACGGCACTTTGCCTGACCTGAGGATCTAACCCTGGAGCTTTATGATTTGCTTAATTTTAGTCCAGTTTTCAAAATACAAAAATATTAATATATTGTTATAAAAAAAATAGTATTATTTACTTAAATGCCGACAAAACATAATAATATATATCGGCGCAACTACAACAATTCGTCTAGAAAAACCTAGAATAACTAAGTTTAATCATTTAATTGTCCTAAAAATTAGTTTAAAAACCATAAGTTGATTACTTTGAATTTATTACGATGTAAAATGAATGTCATCATTGTAATTTCAATACTTAACCTAAAATTAAACGTGCACGTACGTCGAGCCCTATAAATACGGCCGCACTGTAGGCGATCGAGTCAGTCTGCACCTGCCAGGCCTCCCCCGGGCAACCGGAGGTCTCACCTGGCGGTGACAGACCGCCGAGGTGGCGTGAAGATAGCGGCGCTCGCTACGGTAAAGTTTCGCCGTAGCTAAGCGCACAGCGCTCAGCGCCGCTGGCGCCTCCTACCGGACAAAATGACAACCACACACGGGCGAGCCGCGCCTTTTACACGCGCTCGCCAATTCCATGCCTATATCGGCAACCCAATGAGGTGCCCGTCTTTACGGGCACAGTTTGATATTCGCGGGGAAAGGGCTTGCCCATATCCCGCCAGCCGCGCCCCCTGCCGGGGGCGTAGCGATTTCTCGATCGATCGATCGAGTCAGTCTTGCTTGAGCCGATCGAGTCAGTCTTGCTTGAGCCGCCGAACTGTACGGATCTATGTAAATAAGTCGTTACGCTGTCGGTTGAATAAACGAGTCATACAGTGTACTTGTGGTGTTTTACTTGGAAGATCGAAGATGAGTGATCACCCTGAACATAGTCAGTGACGTCAGCTATGCTGACGTCACGCTTTTTAAAAACGGAACGGAGACATTTTCTCCGTCATCAGAAGTGGGATTGCAAGAGATTTCTACTCAAGCCACTTCCTCATCAGCTCGTTTACCACCTGAGCAACTGGAACCAGCCAACATTCGGCGTCAGGAGCCTGGACTGGTCTCCAATACATCAATGGAAGCCATGAATCAATCAAGACCGCATACATACCCTGATCAAGGAATGCGGATGGACGGAATACCACCACAATTCCTTATGCAGATGATGGAAATGATGCAGAGAATGTCAGAGCGTTTGTGTGCTCCGCCTACCGAATCAATAATAAGGATCAAAGGCATTTACCTGCCATCTTTCGACCCGGATACCCATGTCGGAGTACGTGAGTGGTGTCAACATATTGATAGTGGCCATTGAGGCATATAAGTTGAGTGATTTCGACGTTCGTATGAAAGTCTGCAGTCTGCTGAAGGGACGTGCGAAAATGTGGATCGATGATTGGATGGTGACCAGTAGTACCTGGGAAGAGTTACGAAAGAACATCATCACCACATTTGAACCTGAGAACAGATACTCCCGAGACATTGTTATGTACAGGGTGAAAATAATTCATCAGAATAAAACCGTAAGTAACTTAATTCAAATATTCTAAATATCCCTCAGATAACTCTACGAGAACCTCCGAGAACTCTACGAGAACCTCCGAGAACTCTACGAGAACCTCCGAGAACTCTACGAGAACCTCCGAGAACTCTACGAGAACCTCCGAGAACTCTACGAGAACCTCCGAGAACTCTACGAGAACCTCCGAGAACCCTTTAATAAAATCTCCGAGAACCTACTAACCTTATCAGAATCGATATTCTCAAAAGACAAACAACGCAAGTTGTTTACAGATGTACTACTCAGAGGAAGTTTTGTTTCTATTCTTTCAGGTCTACGAGAATCCACAAAAATCGTCGAGAACCAACGAGGCTGGTGCAGAGCGCGCACCGCCTGTCAGTGTGGCCGTATCGGAATCGGAAAACCGTAATTCATCAGAATTAAACCGTCTACGAGAATCCACAAAAATCGACGAGAACCAACGAGGCTGGTGCAGAGCGCGCACCGCCTGTCAGTATGGCCGTATCGGCGCAACTACAACAATTCGTCTAGAAAAACCTAGAATAACTAAGTTTAATCATTTAATTGTCCTAAAAATTAGTTTAAAAACCATAAGTTGATTACTTTGAATTTATTACGATGTAAAATGAATGTCATCATTGTAATTTCAATACTTAACCTAAAATTAAACGTGCACGTACGTCGAGCCCTATAAATACGGCCGCACTGTAGGCGATCGAGTCAGTCTTGCTTGAGCCGCCGAACTGTACGGATCTATGTAAATAAGTCGTTACGCTGTCGGTTGAATAAACGAGTCATACAGTGTACTTGTGGTGTTTTACTTGGAAGATCGAAGATGAGTGATCACCCTGAACATAGTCAGTGACGTCAGCTATGCTGACGTCACGCTTTTTAAAAACGGAACGGAGACATTTTCTCCGTCATATATAATAGCTACACTTGTTTAACACTTTCGGTGCTATGCAGCATATGGGTCAAACAATAATTCATTCGTGAGCTCACAACCCACCTCCCAAGTCGTAGCTAGATGACTTGTGCATAGAAAATGAATAATTTGAACTTAGCACCGAAAGTGTTAAACTGTCTTTATTTTAATCTGAAACCCACCTCAGGAGCAGCAGTCTTCAGACAGACACGTCTCGGTGGAATTGGT
This sequence comes from Cerastis rubricosa, assembly GCA_949152445.1. NCBI lineage: Eukaryota > Metazoa > Arthropoda > Insecta > Lepidoptera > Noctuidae > Cerastis > Cerastis rubricosa. Next base: position 14,242,609 of record OX424549.1, read on the forward strand.
TCTCCAATAATAGCCAGGATCCTCTCATCTAAAAGGGTCAGTTCTGGGGCGTAAACTTCACCAGCTGCTAAGGATGTCTTCAGACAGACACGTCTCGGTGGAATTGGTTCTCCAATAATAGCTAAGATCTTCTCATCCTGCAGGGTCAGATCTGGCGCGTAAACGCCACCAGCTGCTAAGGATGCGTATCTGGCAGCCGCAGCTTTTCTTGTTAGATATTTTTTATCGGACCATACCTAAAATTACAAAAAAAAAACTGTTTTGGCTTATGGAATGCTAAGTTATCTTCTTTTACGCACGGCGCATTAACCACAATACTATACAAAACCAGTTTATGCGGATCTGTCATTGTATTGGAAATCTATACATAGCTAGGAAAGGTTGTATTGGATATGTATAGCTTGATGTGCCGCCGTGTGTACTGACAGGTGAAAAAATTGATAGGTAGTTCGTCACATTCCATTACATTACATTTATAAATGTCAGTGTGAGTGAATGCGATCCTGTAGACCAGACTATGGCCCACTTGCTGAAGTGTGTAAAATGTCCCTTCACCTACACTTAATCTATCTATATTTATATAAATTACGCGTCACGTTGTTTGTCGGGGATGGACTCCTAAACTACTTAACCGATTTTAATCAAAGCACACCGTGACCGTGTGCAGTTTGATCCTACTTGAAAGATAGGATAGCTTACATCTCAATTTATAGTCGCAATATTATTTTATTGCAAATTAAATCACAATTATCTGTTAGCTCCAAACGATTCTAACAGATAGCGGTATCAGTTAACTGGATTGAGTAGGTATTTAATAGATGGCGCGGTATAGGAGTGCAGCAGCAATGAAAAATATCACGAAAACGGGGAAAATGTGACGTAGACGAAGTTGCGCGGGACAGCTAGTAGAACATAAAAAACGCCACGGAGGCCGCGAATAATATTTCGTTTAACATAAAACCTGTCACAGACCCGCAAATTTTAAACGTAAGAATTATTGAATTTGTCGCTTCCACCTTAAAGGCGGGTACAAAAAGAATCTTACCCTTTGCCATTGTTGTGTAGTCTTAATACAACCGCTTATGCTGTTGAGCCTCTCTGCGATAGCTTCCCAGAGTTGGTTTGCTCTAGCCCGACCAGATGGTCCCCTCAACATGCAGTTAGCAAGGTCCCTGTGTTCATTCAGAAAATCTAGAAATACCAGAATCTGTTTTCTTGAAGGGGCATTAGATTGCCTATTTCCTAAAAATAAAAAGTTACTGTATTGATTGCTAGCCTTGAATTAATCCCAAAGATAATATTAATTTATTATACTTACTGGAACTGGCAGAATGATTGTGTATTTTTTCAGTTTTTATGTTGAACCGACACAAACCCAAAGTTTGGCAATGGAACAAAATCAAAATGAATTGAATGGACACCTAATAAAGAACATTTTTGTTTAATTGTAACTACACAGAGCAGTGGAGGCCCAATCGTAACGGCCCTGATTTACGAGTTTTGTAGGTGATGGGTTAGAAACCAGGAATATTTTTGGTGTATTTTTTTTGTGGCTGCCCACTGCTTGTTAAAGGCCTCCCCCATTGCTTTCCAACGCAGGCATGTTAATTTGTCTAAATTATTTCATTACTACTGCTCTAAAAACGGTGAAGGAAAACATCATGAGGAAGCTGATATGTCTTGGACCTAAAAATTCGAACCACTGCCTCTCATGGAGAGCGAGGTCTGTCCCAGCAGTGGGTACATTATAGGCTGATTATGTAACTACAGTCTTCTGGAAGAAAACCAAACATCCCAAAGACAAAAATAAATGTAGGTGCATCATTATTATCGTAAATATATTTAATTTAGGTAGGTTATTTTCAGTTCTGTATGGTGTCGGACGTTAAGAATAGCACCATCCCATATCTTCCCGAGGGTGTCGTATGAGGCGACTAAGGGACTTGCCAGAGAACGGGCAGCAGCGTTCTCTGTCCTTTTGTAACAACCGTACTGCGATCGCCAACCCGCCTGCCAAGCGTGGCGATTATGGCAACACCCCCCAAAATGACAATGTGGCAACACTTGGGGGAGGCCTATATCCAGCAGTGGACGTTAAAAGGGCTGAAATGATGATGATGATGATTTTCAGATAAAAAGTATATGCGGATGATATTTAAGGTGCCACTTTAGGGGTATTATATTTCTCTACAATTTGTTATTTAATGGGCATTGAGTCCTTTCTATATTAAATCTCTTTCTCTCTTCTGTATTACAAATGTGTTCACAGACACCATATTACACATGTACATAAACTTTGCAGTATCAACAAGCCATTTAGATCTGTGGAAATTAGTAGACTAGCCTTAATTCTGTGGGGCACTGAAAACCTAAGTATATTATAGAACTAAGAAATTAGACTACATTTAGACTACACAGCACAGGACAGGTAGACTACAGTCTAGACATTTTTAAGCTATTGCATAGCTTTTATCGCGGGCTTTGAGCGCAGCGACCGAATCAAGAAATTCCTTAACTAAATCAAAAAGTGTAAAGTGAATTAATATCAAAGAATAAAAAAATATTGCTAAAATATTATAATTGCATAAGTTGATAAAAAATGCTATGCAATAGCTTTACCGCGGCAGTCCCAGAGTGCTACACATATTTTTTTACTGTAGGTACAGCTCAAGGTGTTCAACTAATCAGTAAAACACAAAAAATCAACACGATAAAATATCTTTCAAATTCATGGGATATTTAGGGCTTACTGTGTTTAGACCTTCCATACAAAATAGGTTCTTGTATCTCTTATTAATGTTGTCTAATGTAGTTATAAGTATGTTTTGCATGCCCACCAAAATATTTACGTATCATTCAATAACATTGTACTCACTATTGTATTCGTCATTCTGGGCTTCTTCATCTAACCTGGCTTCAGTCTCACACTGTGTCCCTGGATCCTCTTCCTTGATCATCAGATCTTGAGAGTCATCTTCATGGGGCTCCGCCTTGATCCATAGTTCTTCTTCTTTGACTGAAGTAGAAATGTAGATAATTATGTTAATATCTTGAAAGGATTTAGTGATTAAAAACAGGTATATCTATTTATACCTGGAATTCCTTTGTATTTCTAATACCAAGATACAAAATATTGATATGAAAAGAGGTCTCAGTGTGCAAAATTCTCAAATATGCAAAATATTGATATATAAAGAGGTGTCATTAGCTATCTATAATTATTATTTAAGAGAAGTTGGTGACTACATTCTCAACATGTGTGCCTGCCCTATGAGAGCATAGGTGTTGCAGCGATGTGTTTATATTACTTACCTGCTTCATTTTGTTTATTATTTCCATTCTGCTCCTCCCCCTCTGTATTATCACTGTCCATAGGTTCATGCTTAACAGTTACCTCTACCACTGGCAACGTCGCCTCCATAGCTAATCGTGATAACCTACTTTTACTAGTTTTACTACCACAAAATTAAATTTACTAAAACGAAAAAAAAAACTGCGGCACCAAGTCTATCACAATGTTTTTATGCATAGTTTTTCACAATAACCAGTTCAATGTCAAGTCATTTTCACAGAAAGTCACAGTCACAATGTTTATTATGTCCTTTTTGCACAAAACTTTTCACTTTTTGGTGATTTTCAGTCAGTATCCGCAATTTTCTGAACCACTAGCTGCCGGCGAGACAGGAAGCGATATCATTTCACACCTGCAGTTTTTAAACAAAGTGTCAAATTGATTACTGAATACTCTATCTACCGAAATTAAATTCACTAGGAACTATCGGGATCCTTAACATTTTAAAATCTCCTTATTCCCAATTATTTAAAATCGATCCACATCGCATCACCGCAATCAGTTATCACTTCATCACAGATAACTATATTTTTCTTCCTTGTCAAAAAAAAACAGTGATGCATGTTGTCACTTTGAAATTCCGATTTGCAAAAATAAAACGCAAAATCGATTAGAGGTGTGAAGAGAATACAGAAGACTGAGATGATGACCAGTTTACATACTGTTCTAAAGTGATGATTACAAACTTTAATTCTAAATATTGCTTGCGCAAAACACACGGAAAACATGAAATTAAAGAATATTCGGAAAATATTACACTGCTCACACACTTTTATTGTGTATGAGCCCAACACTACGCACTTGTTTATCAGTTTAAAGGGCCTTTCACACTGAACATACAGCATTTTCATTAAAAATATCTGTATGATTATCTGGAGAACCAATACCCAGTCCCAACAAAAGCATTACATTGTTGACCACTATGTTCCAAAGCCTGTAGCTGCGAAAACCGAAGATATATTTTTTGTAGCTTTTGGACTAATATCCATCAAAAGAGTATTTTTTTCGGTCAGTGTAATTTGGAGGAAGGAGGAGCATTTTAGATTTGCGCTGGATTGATAAATATCCGCTCAAACACCCTATACATGAGACGGAGAAATGTAGATGCACTCGGTATCTACCTCTGAGACGTGATGTTAGGGTTATGCATGATTTGGCAGCACGTTTTTTTTTCTAGAACTTACTGCTACCCACGTCGTCGCTGTTGCCGCGTACTATAACATTGCTGCACTGACAAAATTCGGTTCTGAGCGGCAGAAAAGGATAGAAGCGTGGATAAGTGCGATTCCGTGCTTAGTAGATAGATGTAGCGCAAACCATTAGTTTAGTTTTTGGCAGGGCCACATAAACGACGAAATGACCCATCCCTTTGAATAGTACCCAGCAGATTGCAATAGACCACGAAAAGAAATGAATGTAATAAATAAAAACACATAAAATCTTTTCTAATTTTTATTTCGAACCGTTACACATAACTTAATAAAAAATTAGACGTATTTTTTTATTTTCAAGAGTGTACAATGCATTATAATATGACACATAATCTCAAAATAGAATGGTTCTATACAATGACGATAACATTTTGGTATCATTACTAAGTAAACCCCAATTAAATAAATGATGACGAGCATTCAAAAGTTCAATACTTTCATTTCTTCTGGCCAAGTCGAGCGACATTGTTGAGGACCTCCCTCTATTTTGAAGTCGGTTAAAATGAGAGAATTTGATATGATTTTAAACAGAAACAGCAACAGTTAAAGCTGTAGACAAGTAAGAGTAAGTAAACAAGTTCGAATCCCATTAATATAATCATAATAACTTATTTCCAAAGAAGTCGTTCTATTAATTACACATCTACTTAACTCTTCGGAGATTACTATGAAGTGTCAGAGTTATTAATGTTCTAATGCGAGACAGAGATAACGCTATACAGATGTAAAGCGCCATTCCTTTGTCACAACAGAATCATAATGGTTCAACACTTCATGGTTGGAACTTGCAATAGAAAAATAAATATACAGAAAATGTCAGTAAAAAACAATGTTAATAGACTTGGCCAGCCACCTGCCGTAATACTAGACTAAATACTTCTTGCACCTGCGCGATTATAAAAATATTGACTATGGTTTATTTTGGAAGAGTTTCACCTCATTTCTGAGAGGTCAACTATCGTTGGCTGATGCTCTGGGGACCAAAAACAGCATAAAATTTTTCGTTTTTCTTGTCCCTAAGGGCAAAGGCATTGGCGAAATCCCAGGCTCCATAAGTGGTTATATTTACCTTACTTGGTTATCTCTTTGGTTCAGCCCGTTTTTGATGGTTTGATATCTCCAGCGCCTTTATGTCGTAGCATTGAGGTCGATTTTCGTTATACACGTGTTTTGCCCAGTCAACAACTATAAAGCAAATGAAAACTACTTCTACAGTAGTATTAATAAGAACCATTTTGGATCAAGAGCACGCTCTATCAGAAATAAGGTGGTACTTCAAAAAATAACTCAAGTCACAAGAAATATCGGTGGAAAATTATATTTACATAAAAAAAAACATGACATCATCATTACATTATAAAACTTAAATTATAAGCTAATGGTACAAATTAAAATGAAATTGGAAGAACAAGATTGCAAGATTCGTACGAAAAAAAAAACACATTTTTTCTTTACACAAAATAGCACTTTACTTTCTTACCTGTGACTCGAGTTTATTTCAAGTGATCTTATTTTCTAAAATATATATTTTGGCCGATTTTTTAAATGATCGAGCTTGCTATACTATCTAGTGATTTATTTAAAAAACGACATTATGTCAATCCCATTTTTTGGTGTTACTCTGAAGTATAATGATAATTCAGATATTCAGTAGAAATAAATCTATCAAGGGATTCGTCTACTCATTTGTATAACATACCTTATATCTTCACTATTGGGCACCATACCACAACATTTGGTCCTTCGAGCCGGATGTTGGGGATACCCAACAGTGGAGATGTTATGTAATTGTCATGTTAATTTTTTTTACTATAAGACCATCCAGAATACTTTTGCCTGACCCTTAATTTCTTAACTTTTGGCTAGTAATACGGTCCCAGAGTGTAAAAAAAATGGAAGATCTTTGATAAAACATTAGCTGTTTCTGTTTGTTCTTCATGAAAAACTATCATTACACCTTCAGAAATCCACATAATGTTACAGTATCCACAATGCATTTCCGCTTATAACAGCTTATTATTAATCTCTAACCGGCTAAGGGAGTGACCAGACCAGTCTATGGGAAACCGCCAGAATTGCCCGCGAAAGTCAAATTTTCTTAGGTTTTTTGCTATTTACCGGCCAGTGGCTAGCTGCATGTGGATTAAAATATGATACGCAACCTTAAAAAACATGGCTTTACTCAGTTATAATTAGAGATCGGATATTCGGATGCATATTTACCTAAAGTTTGTGTGTTGACTAGTATGGAACGCGCGTCAGTACAGGTAAATTTAATTCATATGACTTATGCCCAGTCACATTTAACATTTTGACTTTTTCAGTATATCAGCAGCAAAATTTTAATTCCAACAACTAGTTGTAATATTTTTTTTACTTGTTATTTTCAACAATATTCTTGCCAGGTTTTAAATAGATTATAAATATGTATAATGCTAAAGAATACTTCATTTTATACACACTAAAGAAATACGAAATTCCGCGATCCCGGTATGAAAATTGTCTTAAAAAGATGCCGCTTCCACACCTTTGAACGGATTGTCGGGAAAAAACGTACTTTAGGTAAATATGCATCCGAATATCCGATCCCTAGTTATAATCATTAAAATCATCAATACAAGACTCGAGTTCATTTAACCCTTTAATTGAATGACTTTTTCATGAAATAGTCTGGTGCTTCCACCTTATGCCAATAACAGCTTTGAGTCCTCGCAATAAAAGCGAAAAGCCAACGCGATAAAGAGGCGAAGGACGTCTTTTTAGCTGTGATTGAATGGACATAATACTCTCACTGATAATTCAAACCAATTCTACTTTTATAAACCTGGTCACTCCTTTAGCAGGCAAAAACTGAGCGGGTAGGGGAGATACGCTATGAGAGCATAAGCATGTCAAAATGTCAACTTTCATGTCAAAAATGTACAATATGTATAGTAAAAATGTTACAAAGCTAAAAGTCAAACAACGTTCGATGTATACAATATAAATATCAATTCCTTATGGAACATATGTTTGTTGGCGATTTTTGGAACAAACTTGTGTTTTTGTCTGCGTCCTATTGATTTATAGTTTATGATGCTTATTACTTGCTTGATTACTTACATGAAAAGAAAGCTGAATGAGATTAGCAGCGTTTTTACCTGACTGGATGAGGGTAATGTGTTTACCAGCTTATCTATACAGCATGATTTTTTAGTCACCGTCCAAATTTAGACATTTTAATCTTTGGCGAAAACCATTGAATACGTGTTTTTTCGAGGTCAAGTGGAAAAGAGGTCTCAGTGTGCAAAATTCTCAAATATGCAAAATATTGATATATAAAGAGGTGTCATTAGCTATCTATAATTATTATTTAAGAGAAGTTGGTGACTACATTCTCAACATGTGTGCCTGCCCTATGAGAGCATAGGTGTTGCAGCGATGTGTTTATATTACTTACCTGCTTCATTTTGTTTATTATTTCCATTCTGCTCCTCCCCCTCTGTATTATCACTGTCCATAGGTTCATGCTTAACAGTTACCTCTACCACTGGCAACGTCGCCTCCATAGCTAATCGTGATAACCTACTTTTACTAGTTTTACTACCACAAAATTAAATTTACTAAAACGAAAAAAAAAACTGCGGCACCAAGTCTATCACAATGTTTTTATGCATAGTTTTTCACAATAACCAGTTCAATGTCAAGTCATTTTCACAGAAAGTCACAGTCACAATGTTTATTATGTCCTTTTTGCACAAAACTTTTCACTTTTTGGTGATTTTCAGTCAGTATCCGCAATTTTCTGAACCACTAGCTGCCGGCGAGACAGGAAGCGATATCATTTCACACCTGCAGTTTTTAAACAAAGTGTCAAATTGATTACTGAATACTCTATCTACCGAAATTAAATTCACTAGGAACTATCGGGATCCTTAACATTTTAAAATCTCCTTATTCCCAATTATTTAAAATCGATCCACATCGCATCACCGCAATCAGTTATCACTTCATCACAGATAACTATATTTTCCTTCCTTGTCAAAAAAAAACAGTGATGCATGTTGTCACTTTGAAATTCCGATTTGCAAAAATAAAACGCAAAATCGATTAGAGGTGTGAAGAGAATACAGAAGACTGAGATGATGACCAGTTTACATACTGTTCTAAAGTGATGATTACAAACTTTAATTCTAAATATTGCTTGCGCAAAACACACGGAAAACATGAAATTAAAGAATATTCGGAAAATATTACACTGCTCACACACTTTTATTGTGTATGAGCCCAACACTACGCACTTGTTTATCAGTTTAACCTGCATGGCACCGTGGAACCCATATGGGTTAGTTACATCATCCGCCGTTAAGACCCCGAGGAACCCAAATGGGTTACACTCATACCGGCAAACTTAAACTCTAATCGTACGTGCAGTAGGGTTCAAAGACGTCAGCGATCACGTAATGCGCGATGCCCAAAAGGGGCCCTCAAACGGGACCAAAGGATTCGGATGGGGTTAATAAGGTTAAAGGGCCTTTCACACTGAACATACAGCATTTTCATTAAAAATATCTGTATGATTATCTGGAGAACCAATACCCAGTCCCAACAAAAGCATTACATTGTTGACCACTATGTTCCAAAGCCTGTAGCTGCGAAAACCGAAGATATATTTTTTGTAGCTTTTGGACTAATATCCATCAAAAGAGTATTTTTTTCGGTCAGTGTAATTTGGAGGAAGGAGGAGCATTTTAGATTTGCGCTGGATTGATAAATATCCGCTCAAACACCCTATACATGAGACGGAGAAATGTAGATGCACTCGGTATCTACCTCTGAGACGTGATGTTAGGGTTATGCATGATTTGGCAGCACGTTTTTTTTTCTAGAACTTACTGCTACCCACGTCGTCGCTGTTGCCGCGTACTATAACATTGCTGCACTGACAAAATTCGGTTCTGAGCGGCAGAAAAGGATAGAAGCGTGGATAAGTGCGATTCCGTGCTTAGTAGATAGATGTAGCGCAAACCATTAGTTTAGTTTTTGGCAGGGCCACATAAACGACGAAATGACCCATCCCTTTGAATAGTACCCAGCAGATTGCAATAGACCACGAAAAGAAATGAATGTAATAAATAAAAACACATAAAATCTTTTCTAATTTTTATTTCGAACCGTTACACATAACTTAATAAAAAATTAGACGTATTTTTTTATTTTCAAGAGTGTACAATGCATTATAATATGACACATAATCTCAAAATAGAATGGTTCTATACAATGACGATAACATTTTGGTATCATTACTAAGTAAACCCCAATTAAATAAATGATGACGAGCATTCAAAAGTTCAATACTTTCATTTCTTCTGGCCAAGTCGAGCGACATTGTTGAGGACCTCCCTCTATTTTGAAGTCGGTTAAAATGAGAGAATTTGATATGATTTTAAACAGAAACAGCAACAGTTAAAGCTGTAGACAAGTAAGAGTAAGTAAACAAGTTCGAATCCCATTAATATAATCATAATAACTTATTTCCAAAGAAGTCGTTCTATTAATTACACATCTACTTAACTCTTCGGAGATTACTATGAAGTGTCAGAGTTATTAATGTTCTAATGCGAGACAGAGATAACGCTATACAGATGTAAAGCGCCATTCCTTTGTCACAACAGAATCATAATGGTTCAACACTTCATGGTTGGAACTTGCAATAGAAAAATAAATATACAGAAAATGTCAGTAAAAAACAATGTTAATAGACTTGGCCAGCCACCTGCCGTAATACTAGACTAAATACTTCTTGCACCTGCGCGATTATAAAAATATTGACTATGGTTTATTTTGGAAGAGTTTCACCTCATTTCTGAGAGGTCAACTATCGTTGGCTGATGCTCTGGGGACCAAAAACAGCATAAAATTTTTCGTTTTTCTTGTCCCTAAGGGCAAAGGCATTGGCGAAATCCCAGGCTCCATAAGTGGTTATATTTACCTTACTTGGTTATCTCTTTGGTTCAGCCCGTTTTTGATGGTTTGATATCTCCAGCGCCTTTATGTCGTAGCATTGAGGTCGATTTTCGTTATACACGTGTTTTGCCCAGTCAACAACTATAAAGCAAATGAAAACTACTTCTACAGTAGTATTAATAAGAACCATTTTGGATCAAGAGCACGCTCTATCAGAAATAAGGTGGTACTTCAAAAAATAACTCAAGTCACAAGAAATATCGGTGGAAAATTATATTTACATAAAAAAAAACATGACATCATCATTACATTATAAAACTTAAATTATAAGCTAATGGTACAAATTAAAATGAAATTGGAAGAACAAGATTGCAAGATTCGTACGAAAAAAAAAACACATTTTTTCTTTACACAAAATAGCACTTTACTTTCTTACCTGTGACTCGAGTTTATTTCAAGTGATCTTATTTTCTAAAATATATATTTTGGCCGATTTTTTAAATGATCGAGCTTGCTATACTATCTAGTGATTTATTTAAAAAACGACATTATGTCAATCCCATTTTTTGGTGTTACTCTGAAGTATAATGATAATTCAGATATTCAGTAGAAATAAATCTATCAAGGGATTCGTCTACTCATTTGTATAACATACCTTATATCTTCACTATTGGGCACCATACCACAACATTTGGTCCTTCGAGCCGGATGTTGGGGATACCCAACAGTGGAGATGTTATGTAATTGTCATGTTAATTTTTTTTACTATAAGACCATCCAGAATACTTTTGCCTGACCCTTAATTTCTTAACTTTTGGCTAGTAATACGGTCCCAGAGTGTAAAAAAAATGGAAGATCTTTGATAAAACATTAGCTGTTTCTGTTTGTTCTTCATGAAAAACTATCATTACACCTTCAGAAATCCACATAATGTTACAGTATCCACAATGCATTTCCGCTTATAACAGCTTATTATTAATCTCTAACCGGCTAAGGGAGTGACCAGACCAGTCTATGGGAAACCGCCAGAATTGCCCGCGAAAGTCAAATTTTCTTAGGTTTTTTGCTATTTACCGGCCAGTGGCTAGCTGCATGTGGATTAAAATATGATACGCAACCTTAAAAAACATGGCTTTACTCAGTTATAATTAGAGATCGGATATTCGGATGCATATTTACCTAAAGTTTGTGTGTTGACTAGTATGGAACGCGCGTCAGTACAGGTAAATTTAATTCATATGACTTATGCCCAGTCACATTTAACATTTTGACTTTTTCAGTATATCAGCAGCAAAATTTTAATTCCAACAACTAGTTGTAATATTTTTTTTACTTGTTATTTTCAACAATATTCTTGCCAGGTTTTAAATAGATTATAAATATGTATAATGCTAAAGAATACTTCATTTTATACACACTAAAGAAATACGAAATTCCGCGATCCCGGTATGAAAATTGTCTTAAAAAGATGCCGCTTCCACACCTTTGAACGGATTGTCGGGAAAAAACGTACTTTAGGTAAATATGCATCCGAATATCCGATCCCTAGTTATAATCATTAAAATCATCAATACAAGACTCGAGTTCATTTAACCCTTTAATTGAATGACTTTTTCATGAAATAGTTTGGTGCTTCCACCTTATGCCAATAACAGCTTTGAGTCCTTGCAATAAAAGCGAAAAGCCAACGCGATAAAGAGGCGAAGGACGTCTTTTTAGCTGTGATTGAATGGACATAATACTCTCACTGACAATTCAAACCAATTCTACTTTTATAAACCTGGTCACTTCTTTAGCAGGAAAAAACTGAGCGGGTAGGGGAGATACGCTATGAGAGCATAAGCATGTCAAAATGTCAACTTTCATGTCAAAAATGTACAATATGTATAGTAAAAATGTTACAAAGCTAAAAGTCAAACAACGTTCGATGTATACAATATAAATATCAATTCCTTATGGAACATATGTTTGTTGGCGATTTTTGGAACAAACTTGTGTTTTTGTCTGCGTCCTATTGATTTATAGTTTAAGATGCTTATTACTTGCTTGATTACTTACATGAAAAAAAAGCTGAATGAGATTAGCAGCGTTTTTATCTGACTGGAGTAGGGTAATGTGTTTATCAGCTTATCTATATATGTATGTTTATTCCCTTGTGGCTCTCTAGAGACCAAACGCGTGGACCGATTTTGTTGATTCTAACGACAATCGATTTGTTTCAGAACAGTTTATAAAACATATTTACTTCGATTTCATCTCTGAAAAAACCTTAGAGTGAAATCACATTTACAAAGAATCAGCATTTTTCTGTATTTCTGTCTATTTAGATCACTTAAAGGCGTCATCGGCTAGAGCAAGAAATGCGCTTGACGTAAGCAACTAGCGCTTTTTCGTGCTGAAAGCGCATTTACATGCAGATGGTCTCCTCGCTCTGGCGAATAACGCTTTTAGTGACAGAAAAACATACAGAAAATTACCGTTCCGTCTAAGAAGTATGGTTTTATCCGACAATCTAATTTGGACAATCTGGATTCATTCATTGCATATAGCAATAACGAAAAGCTAATGCAAAGAATTACAAGTGGACTTAGGCTCCAATGACGAATATCGAATGGCGTCCAAGAACAGAAAAAGGAATATGAGTCGTCCGGCAGCGAGATGGGCAGACGACATAGTTGCCAACGGGAGAAAACCTGGCTGGAAAACCGGATGAGGCACAGGACCGTGGAGGCACAAGAAAACGGAGGCCTATGCCCAGCAGTGGGAGATTTCGGGCTATGGATGGTGAGGACGATGAATGCAATGGCGAAAGTCAAAAAATTCTACTTTTGCATACAAGTTTGCTCCAAAAACCGCTTACTATATTATTATTGCGTTCACTAACAGAATATACAATGTCCGATGCTTTTTAGCCATTTTGCACTTAAAACTACGTGGTTTTTAATCATCTCCTTGGTTTAATCTTGTTTGTCCGAAAGTTAGCTTCGTTTCGGAGTCAACGAGCGGAGCTACTTTCGGTCTTGAAATTATGGTCACGTGAAATAATTACTGTCTATGTAAATTGCCTCAGAAAATTCAATAAATACACTAGTTTTGTATGACATATATTTAGACAGAAAAACTTGTTTTTAATGATTATTAGTCTTAAATCGTTAGGAAAACAATATTTTTAAAACAGATTTATAAATCATAACGATTAACAAATCTAATCTTCTTTGATATATCAATCACAAATGTTAATTACAAGAAAAGGTGTCAGTTCATGTCTTTTAAGGGCGAGTTCCCACTAAAACGGAAATATCCTCGCGCAATTTTTTAAAGTCAAAATTCGGGAGGGGACACTATTATTGTCTGCGTCGGATTTTACACGTAAAGGCAGTACTGATACAATCCTTTATTCAGTGACCTCAAAAATGTGCGCGGGGATATTTCCGCTTGGTAGAAACGGACCCTTAGAAGGACATTCATTCCAAGTCCTTATAAAAAGACAATGGCTGCAATTCAACAATTCCTATTAATAGACCTCGTCTAAATCACAAGATAGATAGGTACAGAACAGCATAATCCGCCTGTACGGTTCCCACTGCTGGGACTCAGGCCTCCTCTCTATGAGAGGGAGTGGGCTTTCACCACACGGGCCCAGTGCGGGTTGGTAGATGTCACATGTCTGAGATTTTTTGGTTCTAGGATATGCCGGTTTCCTCGGCATATTTTCCTTCACCGTTTGGAGAGCAGTGGTGATGAAATAAATTACACATAGTGGCGGCCCCCGACCTGGTGACCTACCATGACCTATTAAAGCAGTATTGTTTTACTCTTAGTCCAGAGTGGGTAAGAGACGGAGCTATACAGGATGTCTAGCGCCATCTCTTGCCCACACTGGAAAAGGAGTAAAACAATAATGTTTAAACACGTCATGGTATGCTACCTGGTTTGAAGTCGTAACCACTGGGACACCAACTGTTTTCAAGCAACTACCGGTCGCGAGTGCGGTTGCACTCGCTGTACGTGAAGCGTGTGTGTCTATGTGTGCGTGCCTTGTCGCTCCTTCCACAAACACGACTTCACATCATCACCTGCCTGCCTTCTTCCAACTAAGTTGGGGTCGGCTTCCAGGCTAGCTGGCTGTATATTTTACATGGAGCGACTGCCCATCTGACCTCCACAACTCAGTTAGTACTGGTTAATACGATACCCCTTGGTAAGACTGGTTGTCAGACTTTCTTGTCAATGACTACCCGTAACGACTTCCAAAGATCTAAAAATTACAGCAGGCTTTTCGATACTTCTATACCTATCTATTTTATTACAAATTGATCTAATGTTAGTTTCAACATCAAGCATTAAAATTAGTTGCTAGACATTCAATAATGGTCCTTCGAGCCAAATAAGCAATCAACATGATTTTTATTTTTCTATTAATATTCCTTATGCTGCAAGTATTGATTTAGGTTCAAATAACAATATTTAAAAGGCCTGGTTAACCTTTTGAACGCCAGAGCATAAACGCACGCGCGTGACCTCCACGCCATCCACAAATTCATCGCAAATACTTACAAATAAAAAAAGGGATTTCAAAAGTATTGTTAACTTATTTCTTGTTATGACATTTAATATTTAAGATATATAGATCACATTTTAAGGATATATCATTAAACACACACAAAAGTAATGATTTAAATTGCTTATTTCGTGTTATAGTGCACCACATTTTTTGTCACACATTTGTGTCGTTGGCGTACAGGGCACGCGCTTGCTTGTCACGTATATGTGACAATGGCGTTCAGAAGGTTAAATAGCCATCTCAATCATTATAGCCGCATAAGGAATAATAATGAATTTACATATAGCCATGAATTATTTTAATAAATGTCATACATTTAAAATGATGAGACAAGTACGAATTTTACATGAATTTATGTAAACATTAGAAAATGCAGTAAAAATGCACGAAAAAAAAGAAATAAATACACATCAAAATGAGTTTCTAATAATCTCAATATCGATTTTTTTTTATAATATTTTTTTAGTAGATTTCGATTACAAAAAATTATTATTACAATTTTTTTTAATACATATTTTTTTATAATATGTAAGTA
Source organism: Cerastis rubricosa (assembly GCA_949152445.1). Taxonomy (NCBI): domain Eukaryota; kingdom Metazoa; phylum Arthropoda; class Insecta; order Lepidoptera; family Noctuidae; genus Cerastis; species Cerastis rubricosa. The sequence continues at coordinate 14,258,217 of OX424549.1, forward strand.
AATAATTATGTTTAAGAATACATGTTTTTGTGCGTCCTGTGTGTATTACAATTTTATATTTATTAACTAAATCAGTTTTACAAAATGTGTAACAATTAAAGAGTTTACATCACAAATTATAGGTATACTTCAGTTATTCTTAGCATTTTGGTAATTTTCAAATCCCATATTTTAAAGTATCAATACTATTATATTACTATTCGTCTGTATGGTGTCGGACGTAAAGAATAACACCATCCCATATCTTCCCGTGGGTGTCGTAAGAGCCGACTAAGGGGCTTGCCAGAGAATGGGCAGCAGCGATCTCTGTGCTTTCGTGACAAACGTACTGCGATCGCCAACCCGCCTGCCAAGTGTGGCGATTATTCCAAAAACCCCCCTTCTTAGAAGAGGCCTATGTCCAGCAGTAGACGTCTTTTAGCTGAAATGATGATGATGATACTATTATAATAGTCATGTGTGTGTGTGTGTGTGTGCGCCAAAGGCGTCATAATCCTTTCAAAAAACTTTAAAAAGCATTTACGAAAACAACTGATGACTTGTTTCTACCCACATTACAATTTATTTAACTATTTGCATTTAATTGCATACCCAAATATCTATAACATAACCTTCTTTCTGCGGCAGTCGGGTAAAAACAGGGTAGTCTGAAGCCAAAAGTCAGTTTGATACTTTTAAAATATGGGACCCAAAAAATTCACCATCAATTTCACTTCACCTTATCTACCGTGCAATCAATAGCCCAATATCGGTGGGCACAGTCCATAGAGCCTATACCAAAGACATTTAGTCTATGGCCATATGACGACACAATTTTAACTGGTCTGGTTCTCGTCAAGAAACTCGACGCAAGTGAATGGAAAATGACCTATTTTACCGTGTAGCTCCCCTTCCCATTGGCCGTTTATGTTGATTTTTGTCACCTGAAATAATTATGTAATTAGTATTAATTATTAATTTGTGTTAGTAAATATAACCTTAAAACTATGTCAGTAAGAATTGTCATGAACGTCATCTTCGACGCCACGCGTTCGGATAAAATCGTGGGTTCGAGTTTTTCCGATGAAATTACCAAATATAATTTCTCCGTACGCTAAGCGTTACTATGGCAACGCTAAAACAAATTGTCGCTAGGTAATGGTTGCTAGACCTGCAATTAGTTGACTTTGGGTAGTCACTCTGTTCGAATATAACCGACTAAACCCGATTTACATTACACGGCTAAAATACGAACAGTGGCAAGTGGCTCATCTATTAAAGTCCGTGACTACACCACTAACGCGGGCAACTCTGGCGCTTCTACCTTAAATGCTTTTACGCAGAAGATTGATGCTGTTTCTCCATAAAATAAATCGATAACTATTTGTCGTACTTTCCGTCAAGATAAATCTAAACTTACTTTGATAATATCTCCTTCCTCAAGCTTGAGTGCTGTCTTGTCGTAAGCGTTGGGTACTCGCGGCTGTTTCACCCTCGCTAACGCTGGGAGGGTGCGCTGTAATGTACGATAAAATATAATTATTAATTTGACACCTGTATTGCCCCCAAGGAATAGAGTATCTGTCTTGTAACTGGATTGAGGTCAGATAGGCAGTCATCATCTGCCTAGCCTTTTCCGAAACTATTTTGAGGTCGGCTTCCAGTCTAACCGGATGCAGCTGAGTAATAGTATTTTACATGGGGCGACTGACTATCTGACCTCCACAACCCAGTAACTGGGTAATAGGATACCCCTTGGTAAGACTGGATGTCAGACTTTCGGCTTCCGACTTATCTGACTATAGGTAGATAAGATAGGCAGTCGTTCGATGTAAAGTACTGGTTTTAAGCCGATTTCAGACTGCCTCGTTGGTCCAATTGTCACAAGCGCGTCTGCTGAGCATGAGGTACTTTTTTTTATTTTTCGCATGGGAAGTAATCGAATAACCCCTCCCGCTCTGGGCGGAGCGGAAGGGAGTGTCAGACTTGACTGATTATAACCCATCCATGTTCCTTCTTAGCCCTTTGTGTGCCAGGGCTACGGTATCTCTTTCGAACAGTCCGATGTGCTGACATCTCCTTGAGGCGCGCGTGGAACACGAACGCGCCGTCGGCACGGTCTGTCGTCATAAGACGGACGGACGGTGAGCTAGCCCATTACTCACCGTCCACAGGGTGGTACTGGACCCCCACGGTCGCCTTGCACACTCCCCAGTGTAGAAGGAAATGCCTACAAACCTGCATGTTAGTCCGCTGCTGCGGGTGCTTGTTGCTGGGCGGGCTCGGCGGGTCCGCGAGGTGGTTGAGGGCCTCCGTGGGTGGGTACGGCAATCCGGACGGGTCCAGGATCTGTTGGTAAGGTTAGAAGATTAGAATTGGAATACAAAAAATAAGGTCATCATCATATCATCATCATTTCAGCAAAGACGTCCACTGCTGGACATAGGCCTCACCCAAATGTCACTACATTACCATAAGGGCGGTTTTCCCTTAATCGCCACGCTTGGCAAGCGGGTTGGCAATCGCAGTACGGTTGTCACAAAAGCATAGATAACGCTGCTGCCCATTCTCTGGCAAGTCCCTTAGTCGGCTCTTACGACACTCACGGGAATATATGGGATGGTGTTATTCTTTACGTTCGACACCATACAGAGCGCATCATCATCATCTGCCTAGCCTTTTTCCAACTATGTTGGGATCGGCTTCTAGTCTCACCGGATGCAGCTGAATACCAGTACTTTACAAGGAGTGACTGCCTATCCGGCTTTCACAACCCAGTTAGTACTGGGTAATAAACCCCTTGGTAAGACTGGTCGTCAGACTTTCGGCTTCTGACTACCTGTAACGACTGTCAAAGATCTACAAAAGACAGCCGGGACCAATGGCTTAACGTGCTTTCCGCGGCACGGAGGAAACTAGGTATGTAATTATGGGCACCCATACACGGACCAACCTCGGCAAGCAAGGCTTAACCTTAAAGATCGACCCGTGCGGCTGTTATTATTTAGCCACGAGCTCCTCCACATCAAGCTATACATTTCCAATAATATGGCCTCACTTTTATACAGATTTTCAATAAAATGACAGATCCACATAAACCAGTTTTTAATATAATTTGGTCACCGTGCATACAAAACTAGCGACAACATCACGGCCATTGTGCGTTTGCATCGCTAGTTCATCGCTGGAAAAAGTAGCTGTGGACGAAGGCTCTTAGATCGCCACCGACACGATAAGAAGATCTTACCCTCTGCACATAGGGCACGGGTATGGAGCCGGTGCGTCCGAGACTGTTCCGCGCTGTCCACCACTGCTCCTCATCCCGGTTGATCACCATCAGGCGCTCCCCGCGGCGGAAGGGTAGGTCGTCTGCGTCCTGGAAATAGAGTAACAAAGTTTTATACATCATCATGTGCCTTATGGCTTCCAGTCTAACCGGATGCAGCTGAATACCAGTATTTTACATGAAGCGATTGCCTATCTGACCTCCACAACCCAGTTAGGACTGGGTGATACGATACCCCTTGGTAAGACTGATTGTCAGACTTTTGGGCCACTGATTTTCTGTAACGACCGTCAAAGATAAATGGCAGCCGGCGGCTTAGCTAATGTAAGTTTTATACATAATCACATTATATTTTTTTATTTGAGTATGTATGGTGTTACGCGAATGGATAAAATAAGAAATGATTACATAAGAGGAAGTCTGAAAGTGGCGCCGGTGACGGAAAAGTTGTGGTAATCGGTTGGCTTAGTAGACTGGATGTATAAAAGTTTTTGTAACAACCTATTTGCAAAATAAACGAATGATAGATACATTGCAGAACATAGAAACATTTCACAATCATCATCATCATTTCAGCCGTAAGACGTCCACGGGTGGACATAAGCCTCCCCCAAAAAGGGGGGGTTTTGCCATAATCACCACGCTTGGCGGGCGGATTGGCGATAGCAGGCAGTTGTTGCAAAAGCACAGAGAACGCTGCTGCCCATTCTCTGGCAAGTCCCTTAGTCGCCTCTTACGACACCCACGGGAAGATATGGGATGGTGCTATTTTTTACGTCTGATACCATACAGAGAAACATTTCACAATAATAAAATCCAAATCATACATACTTGTGGCATTCACAAACATAATATTTGTACACACCGTGACACATGCAGCTATACAATCCAGTATAACCTGACCTCACTCCGTATGAGCTTCCCTTACAATGAGACATCAGCGTATACTGGTTTAGCACAGCTTGATTGGTCGTCGCGCGTACACCACAGACCTTGGTCTATGTTTATACCAAACAAATTCTTTCGCGACGCGGGCTTCGAACCCACGACTCGCAGTGCGTCAGTCATCATAATATCGTAACTATCATTGGAATATTAGCAAAGCATAACATAAACATAGAACATCTGCCATAAACTCATGTTAGTTCCGAATTATTTTTACCTTAGTACATACGCAAATGAAAATAAAAGTGCAGAAGTTAAATTTTTGCAACGCACTGGATATTTCGAGTCAGAAATGTTATTTAAGAGCGTGTTGGTGACGCGTGGAATCTTAGGTTTGATCTCCAAGTCGGGTAATAAGTGTTGTCAACATCATTATCTGCCTAGCCTTTTCCCATCTTTATTGGGGTCAGCTTCCAATCTTAACGGATGCAGCTGAATACCAGTATTTTACATGGAGCGACTGCCTATCTGACCTCCACAACCCAGTTAGTACTGGGTAATACGGTACCCCTTGGTAAGACTGGTTGCCAGACTTTCAAGCCTCTGACTACCTGGAACGACTGTCAAAGATCTGCAAGTGACAGCAATTAAACTCCCGGGAATGGAATCTTGGACCGCATACACATATACAGAGTGTAAACGGTCACGAAGCCGTCAACCACGCATTTTTTTGTTCTTTAATCTTTATTTAAAGAGTTTTTTCACCATTGCTATTTGTGAATATGACACTCTGTAGGTACAAATTTAAAATACTTGTCCTTCGATCAACTATTATTGATCGAAGTACTTGTCTTAAAAATCTAAATACAAGTGTTTTGTACGGATCTGTTCTTTAGGGCGAACTTAATCATATTTAGTAAGAGAATTATTTTATTTGATAGTGGGTAATATAAATTGTGTATACCAACTTGTGTTCTCAATGAGTAAAAAAAAATATGATGAGAAGCGACTTTTTGTTTGGGCTGAAAAATTGACGTTTTACGGCAGGACGTATCGGGCCACTGACTATCTGTAACGTAGGTTTAAAGTGCATTCCGAGGCTCGGAGGAAACTCGGTATGTAATGGGTGGTCTTCTTCTTAGCGGGCAATCTAAATTGTGTCGGCCCAGAACTGAGCCACTAGTTTGGCTCTCAGTAGCGTCCATCAGCTCCTGTAATGAGCAAACAGGACACGCAGGACACGATATTAAGTGTCGCATCGTTTGTGGAACAGCACCAAATTTACACTCCAGGGCAGAGTCATTAATGAATCTCCGCCTGAGCAGGTTTTCCTTGCAGCAGCCAATCTGGGTCCGAAGTCAAGAATGGGTGGTCACCCAACCACAGACCAACCTAGCCAAGCTCGGCTTAACCTGAAGATCGACTGGAGCTGAGCTCATTTCCAGCATAAATAATAATGATCCTTCTGCCCATAACCTTTTAATAGAACGTAACTCGATATGATTGCGGCAGTTAGTCATAGCGTCACCGGCAGCGTTACTATGAAAGCTAATATTAGAAAAACATTCACGTGGACACCTGATTTTTACCGTTTTACGACGAGACGTTTCTTCCTTGTTTGTAGACATGTTTTTATTTTAGACTGTTAGTCATAAGTGTGATGAAAATCTGGGGTAGAAAGTTCTGGATTTTAAAAGATTATCTTCAAGCTTGTGCTCGGCAAAGGGGTACGACAGAGGTGTCTTATACCCGCATGTTGCCAGGAATGCATTTATAAAATTTTGAATAAAGTAGGGGAAAGTTTAGTATAATGGTTAGGAAAATCCAAATAAGGTGGCCTGACGTCTTAAAACATTATTGTTTTACTCCTTTCCCATTCTGCAATAAGAGTAAAACAATACTGCTTTAAAACGTCATGTAGGCCAACAGGTCGAATTTCATTTTCGGCCGTAAGCAAATGCATCGGTCCGGCCGATCTCATTTGCCTAGCCTTTTCCCGGTCCGGTCGGACAATCCTACTAATATCATAAATGCGATAGTTTGTGTGGATGTCAGTTACTCTTTCTTTTGATAAGCTCTGCTTTCGTCACGAAATTCCATGATGCGCTTTACTTGGCCAAGAATGGACGAAGATGGCGGAACATCGTCAAGAAGAAGATGTTTGCAAGGGTGGATCACGACCCTCAGTAATGAGGAGCACGACTTGAGGAGGAGGAGTTACTCTTTCACGCAAAAACTACTGAATAGATCTGGATGAAATGTCGGGAATAGGACATAGGATTCTTTTATTCCCGGTAGTACGGTCCCGGCGCCGGTGACTGAAAAGATGCGTGGTAATCGGTTGTCGTGGTATGGGCATGTGATGCGGAGGAATGAGGAAAATGTCGTGAGGAAAGTTTTGAGTATGAATGTGGATGGGTATAAGGGTAGAGGAAGACCAAAGAAACGATGGATGGACTGTGTGAAGGATGATATGGCAAGAAAGGAGGTATCTCATGAGATGACAAGTAATACAGAAGTATGGAAGAAGAAGACATGCTGCGCCGACCCCAAATAGATTGGGATACGGGCAAGAGAATGATGAATGATGAGTACGGTCCCGTGAAACAATTGCCGAATGAAACGCGGGCGAAGCCGAGGGCTTAAGCAAGTAAACTATATTTAAATGTTACATCTCGCACACGATTGTAATCTACGTTTACAAATACAGCTTATTGATCGATTCAAATAACACCTGTCATAAAATGTTCACGGTTCTATTGTTCATTTCCAAATACGTGTACATGGCATGTCACAAGCGCCATTATTTTTGTTACTATGTGTTTTTCTATAAGAGTTAATGTGATAGTCAAATATGTTGAGGCAGCTGAAGCCATCGACTCGTTGGTCGCGGATTCAAAACTGGCAGGTGTGGAATTTAATAAAAATGGTGGAAGAAAACATCTAGACTAGACAAAACTCTCCCATATTATCGTTGGTCTAGTGGACCAGGTTTGATTCCTGAGTCGGGCGAATTCTTATTATATCAATAAACGCGGCCCTTTTTTTAAATACGTTTTGTTTAAAAAAAAATCTTAGTCTCTGTTAATGATCCCAGATGTTGGACCACCGTTTTTCGACCAATAGGAATAAAACAAAAAAAGGGACAAAGGAATAGAAAGTTTTTAACTGTTTTAACGCTGGAAGCAAGGATAGTCCTTACGGGGGTCCGATACTCAATTAGTTGATTGTACCCTCTGCCTAACCCTTCGGGAAATTACAGGCATGAAGTTATGTTATGATACAAAGTATGAGGGCGCCTTAACCGTACAAGGCCTGCGTAGTGGATGAAGAAAAATGTAAAACTATGCTGAATGCAACGATAACCGCTCAAGAGAGTCACAAACAATAGCCGACTGATTGAAATGTGGCTCTCGAGTCGATGTTTACAGATGAAAGAGAAAGGAGTAAGTGATACCGTGATGTCTGACATGGGAGCATAGAAGAAAACGTGTTGTGCCGACCCCAAATAGAATGGGACAAGAGCAGGAAGACGAGGAGTCGATGTTTAAACGTTAAAGGTGCCCCAAGGTAGAATGTTTGAGACCTAACAGCTGTGAACCCAAAACGTGCCATACTTACATTGCCAGAGAAGTCAAACTTCGCAATCACCAACTCCAAGACCTGGTGAGGCTGCTGCGGTGGCGGCGCTGCTACTTTCGCCAGCGCCTGTGGCAGAGGCCGGACAAGCGGCGTTGTGTCCAGGTAATGAAGCCGGTAGAAAGCCAATAGAGCTGGCATGTCCGCGAAAAGCTGATCTCCAATCCGGAACCTGATCGCGCCGTCGGCTGACACGACACGATTGATTATGTAGTGGGAGACTCTGTCGTCTTCTCTGGAAGATGGAAAAGGTGCATTAATAGATTTGCGAAGGAGCAATTCTCTAAAAGTGCCTGTTTTAAATAATCATGCTCAAATAATTTATTGTGGAAGTTGATTTAACTATAGTTGTCGTTACCTAGGTTCGTGATCTAAAGCGCGATTCCGATTCCACTTGTAACACAATTAGAGCCTGAGTGACATACTGTTTTGTTCGTAGGATTAAGCGCGTTACGAGAACTGAGGATAAATTGTCTAACAAAGATGATTTGGCTCGAAATAGATACATATAAGTATAAAAAAACTACCAACGACAATCAACAGCCTAAAAATGAAAAAAAGTAAAGTTTGTCGTTTGAAAGTCATTCAATAAAGGAGTAAAACACCAACCTGACACACAGCACATAGTCTCCAGTAATAGTCTTGGAGTCCCTGACGAGGAACACACCACTCTCCGTTTCGTTGAGGAGTAACCTCGTCGCTTCAGCACGGGATAACTCTCTGAAGTACCAGCTGTTGGTAGAAAACAAATTACCGTCAGAATCTATGACGATGATATGAGTGATGAACTGATGATATAACATGGCTTTATTTATTTCTCCCAGAAATAGCCAATAGATCATCAAGCAAAACGTTTAAACAGGGCTGTCTACCCTCATGGAAAATGTAGATGAGTCGGTTTTATAACAATGATGGGGTTGACCAAGCATTTGATTTTATGAAGCTGCATGCAGTCCCAGACTCCCAGTATATTACAGGTAGATTGTTGACTGAACTGATACAACCTCCATATATTTTCGTCTAAAACACATATACAGACATGACATATTTAAAGGAAAACTGCCAACTACTGGTCCTGGATAGACAAGGCAATCATTGAAAATGGAATGCCCCAAGGCACTATCTTGGGCCCACTTTTGTTCCAAAACATCTAACTGTTTACTACAGTAATTTTTCACGTTACTAACTACCTGAGATGTTCCATCTGGCAAAGGAAGAGAAAAAAAATCAAGTTCATAGCTAACTTTTAGTAATTGGAGAGTCACTAAAAGAAGAACAATCATGTGCCTTCTAATATCCTCGGGTCAGATTCTAGTCTAACCAAATGCAGGTTATTATTATTATAGCTAGCCCATATTGTCCCACTGCTGGGCAAAGGTCTCCCTCCATTCCTTCCTAAGGTAGCGATTCTGTGCTACTTCTTTCTAACACACAAGGAAGGCATCCAGTTTGTCCTACCATCTCCTCGTGACAATTAATGATATAATGTATAGCAGTTAGGTCATGTCACAAATTGTTTTTCATGAATGAAAATAATTTTAGACATCTTAAAATTCTTCCCACACTAAGGAAGTAGAATAAACTAGCCCAGAAATGAACGGTTTCGCTTACAGAACAGTTGAAGGTCATTCTAGTTAGCTACTAATTACCAACAAAATGTTTTTGTTGTCTCAATACAACAAGTTTTTGTGCTAATTACACTTCGTGAGTTGTGAAAAATTTCAAGGTAAAGTACTAATACTGATCTCTTGAGTGAGATGAGTTTTGGATTCTTTGTTATTCATGGTTTTAAACAACTATTTTGAATTGTAAATTATGGTTCATTTTTTTCAACTTGACTGACTCATTGGTTTAGCGGTGATATGCGCTAAATTTGCATGAGGGTCTTATTCCTAGATTGGGTGAAGTGTGTGTGGGTGGGTTTTCGAACTACGGATTTCTCTGTAGTATCCAGGAGTCTCGATTTGTGCCTGGTAAAAGCTTACTCCCTATTATATTGGACTGTAAAATACGGATGTAATATAGGGTATACATATGCCCTAACCCTTTGGAGAAATACAGCGGTAACGTCATATAAGAATCTTAGACCTGTGAAATATACAAGCTGTTGTTTTGTATCCTCGTCATATTCAAGGAGCTAACTATGTTAATGATTCTCGACCCGAATCAATAATAAATTCGGAAATCGGTAAGTGTGAACGATCCGTGTTTTAAACGCGGCCCGTCTGATCCTCGCCCTATAACCACGCTTTCACACATACAAACAATCGCAAACGTTTATTCGATAATTTCTTATTCCCTAAACCACGTTATGAGGGTTTTTCTGAAACACTGGCAAACATAAACAACAAAAATAAGCACCGTTTATTAATAATTAAATATGTACCGTAATTTAAATTGATTATTTATGTCTTTTGTAACAACCTCCTGAATTTTGACAAGGATGCAAAACAACAGCTTGTAAATTTCACAGGTCTAAGATTCTTACATGAAGTTACCGCTGTATTTCTCCAAAGGGTAATGATTGTATATACCCTATTGTATATGACACACAATATACTGAAGTTTTAATCATTTCTTAGAAGTCTTATATTTTGTATAATGTATGATAATAATCTAATATATGTCTTTATTATAAATTTAATACTTCATTCTAAATATGGAATATTTGTTAAATGTTTCATGTAACTTAATATTGTAATAATTTCCAGTTTTGGGTTTATACCTACCATAACATTAAATGTTGTGTAAATGTATAAAGAACTTTTATTTAGCTGGTATTTATATAGGTTTATCCTGTTCAGGAATATCAAAAGGGCTTGAAATTATAGAATTGTGGAAAATTAATTAAAGATTATTTTTTATTGGCTTCACTTTTACCTAAAATCCATATTTCCCTACTAATATAATAAATAAATGTGACAGCAATCTTATCTGTCTGTTATATTTTCACATCTTAACAGCTTGTAGCGAAATAATCAAATTGATAAAAGAACGCTTGCAGCATCTACAAGTAAATTAGGTAATCTTGCACATCCAATCTGAGCTATCTCTAAGGATATATAGTACTACCCAACATCAATCATAGAGATGTAGCCCATCAGACACACCACCCATCTGATTGAAGGAAAGGAAGGACTCCTTACCAATGGGGGCTGAGGAAATTTATCATGTTTCCCTTAGACACACCACCCATCTGTGGGATAATTTTCAACCTCAACAGGGCAATGCTGGAGTTTATTAAGTGAGTAATGCAAACATCAAACAACTCATATTTTGTTGATCACAGTTCAAAGTCTAGCCAGTGTTTCGTATGAGTTATTTTTAGTTTTGTTCATGTGTTGTGGTAAACAACCTGTTTTCTAAGATTGGTGACAGTCTTAAAATATATTTATGATGCACTTTAGAGCTGATTGAAAGATTTTAGGTTAATAAGTTCCTAAATTATTTTAAAATATTGTTCTAGCCTTTGCCAAAATGTTTTGACATACTTTCTGCAATAAAAAAAACTGCATGCTTATACTATTTGTTTGTTTTAACTTATACTATTTTGTTTGCAGTATTATGTGAAATTTTTAGGGTTCCGTACCCAAAGGGTTAAACCGGACCCTATTACTGAGACTTCGTTGTATGTTCGTCCATTTGGCCGTCTGTCACCAGACTATATCTCATGAACCGTGATAGTTAGCCAGTTGAAATTTCTACAGATTATGAATTTCTGTTGCTGCTATAACAACAAATACTAAAAACAGAATAAAATAAATGTTTAAGGGAATCAGGGCTGCAGTGGGACACAGATGGCTGATAATAATACATATCAGTGCTTGAGACTGTACAGCATACGCATCAGCTATTTTAATACTGAGATCAACACTTGAAACTTCAATTGAGTTAAAAAACGTAAGTAGTTGAAGCAGGTTATTTAGAGCCGTTATCAATGGAAGATTAAATGATATTACTTCATGTTGTTAACATGCATTTTAGTTACTAGGACAGATTATTCTGGTAAATTTTGGAGAGGATAGTGAACAGCACTATTGGTACAAATTTTAAACTGACATGGTCACTAACACTATCAATAACACTAGTAACGGGATATTTACTATGTTTATTATTTGTTTTGAGTTCCCCATATTGGGTTGATTTGGTTTTTGGATTAGATTGAGTTACATAACCCTCAGGTCATCTCGACAGAACGCCACTATATACCCAGACTGGTTAGAGAAGCTAATGAAATAACTAATTATTAGACCTTCAATCGGTAGGATGGGTTTCAACTGTCAAGAACTGCCAGTGGTTCAACTGTGTAAAAACCGAAAGAGTGACGTAAAAGTTCGCGAGTGGACACAGTGAGTTGCGTATGTCGGGAACAGAATCGAGTTGTGAGTGGTAGAGGTACGGCGGGCAAAAAACGAACAAGAAAGGCGGTAGACCGATTTGTCTGCTCATAAACATCCGGCAATAACTTCAGTTTATCCGTGATCATGGCGTTTGCAACAGCGCCGAAATATCGGGAAGTCAAAATAAATAATAAACATGGTAAATATCCCGTTGCTAGTGTTAGTGACCATGTCAGTTTAAAAAATTACTATCAATAACACTCAAAATGAGATATTTACCATTTGCTCATTTACACCCACCCTAAATAATATCGCATTTCCAGTGTTATTTATTATTGGAACATTATGTGAAATCATCTTTTTATCGTAAGGCATGTGTTTGAAAACATTATTAAAAGATTTACTGAAGAAATAAAGGATGGCATTACAGTAATTGGCTCTGTCTAAGGAAAACTGCGAAACATGATATGACTAGAACCAATTTGACTACGGAGATGACAAATAATAGAGAAATTTATAAGAAGACGCGCTGCACTATCTTAAATAAATAGGGATAGAATGATAAAGACTATTTCCGACTACTAGGTTGGGCAAAGTGATATTGGGTTTTCCATTAGGAATTTCTCAGTAGCAGTCACAAAATCTGGATTTGTGCATGATTGATGGGAATAGGTTCGCCCTCTATAACATGGGACTGAAACATAACAGCCAAAATGTGGATATACTATTAAGTGCACCTCTACCTAACCCCACGGGGATTTCAATGTGATGTTATGATATAACTTCCTATAAGAAAAAATGTAATAATCCTTCTGAAAAGACATTTTGATAGTTTTAACTTAACATGAAACTAGTTGTCCTGCGCAACTTCGTCTACATCACTTTTTCCCTGCTTTCACAACATTTTTAATTGCTGCTCCGCTCCTATTGGTTGTTGCGTTATGATATGTAGGCTATAGCCTTCCTCGATAAATGGGCTACATAACACTGAATTTTTCAAATCGGACTATTAGTTCCTGAGATAAGCACATTCAAGCAAACAAACAAACAAACTCTTCAGCTTTATTATTAGTAGTATAGATAATCGTGTAACATAGACATAGGCTTTATTAATTAGGCTACACCAAAGATTGAAGGATAAATTGACTTTAAAACTAATTAAAAGTCTAGCCGACCAATAAATTATTTTAACTGATTTATATTAGTTTTGTAATTGCTCAATGGAAATATTGATTGAACAATTACAGGAAACCACCAACTTTGCAAACAAAATATTGCAATTATTAAATAAAATTAAATGCTTACCATGAATAAGAATCCTCAGACATCAGGCAATAGAAATCATTTGTATAAGCAGAAGGCATGTTGAATAAAACTTAATTATGTGTGTGATAGGTGTATGAGGCACAAACTACCAGTTTAAACTGAAATTGTTTACTTTGACACAATTTATATATAATTTATATTAATGTAAAGGGAAAACCAAATAAATAAACTGTGTTGATGTTTGTTTCCATCATGTGTCATCTAATTGTGGTTTTGAGAGTTTTTCTAATTGTTTGTTCTCGATAATTATTATTTATTTATAGAAATGGGAATAGTTTACAGAGATTTGTTGTAATTCTGAACATGTTATTCTAGATTAAATGTATTGTAGGTTGTATCATGTAAATGGAAGATTTTGAACTAAATAGTTACATTTCATAGGTTCAAAGTTCATAGAAACTTGCTAGTACTATGTCTTTACTTCCTTATTAGGATAATCATGAAGGGAAACAGGAAATTATAGGTATTGTGGTTAGGGATACTTAGGTGATCTTGTTACTAACCTGGTCATGTCATTAGGGTCAAAAGAGACCCCGATCCCTGTGTTCGCCATGGCTATGTCAGGACGTCAGAACGATTCACCAGGAGACTTCACCGGGGCGCCCACATCACGAAAAACACACCGGAAATGACCGCATTTATCACTTATCACCAGCACCACACGGATCCGCTACGGTAATCGCCACTACCACAAGATCTCACAACAACCCTTTATCACTCCAACACACAATTAATTCACACGTAAACTTGATAAATTATAATTTGTTGTCATGTATCATGATTTGATGTTCACATCAAAACACATGTTTCCGCATTTCTGGTGCGCCGTCGGAGCGTCGCAGTCCACAAACGTTTCGTCCTAACTAAGTTTGGGATGTATATGTGAAAGAAATCTATAATTAAAACTGAATTATAAATAATCTTCCCCAATCCACACACGCGAAGTTTCACTGATGATGACGCATAGACAAATTTGCATGCTTTTTAATTTTTGACGCATAATCTTCTGGAATTGCCGTAGTCTATTGTAAAGAACCGTACACATAGGGCTGAAATCGGAGGTTTTTCGTAATTTTATTGATTTTGCGGGGTGGCAACATCGTTTTCATTACACATCATCTTCGAAATTTTAGTCTATGGTTTGTGTCCATTGTTTTTCTACAATGTTATTTTTCTGACTGCTGCTGGTGGACGAAAAATTGGTTTCGCTGCGTCTAGTGTGAGTTAGTTCTAGTGTTCGTGTTCGATATTGTGATTTATTAGCAATAGATCACGAAGATGTCGTCACCGAGCGCTGGGAAACGACGCATGGACACCGATGTCATCAAACTGTATCCTTTCTTTGTTATCGTCATTACAAAGAACCTATTGCGTTCGAGGGCCACCATGTAAATAAGTAGCTGTAGGGCCGTCAGCTGATTGTCACGACCCTATATAAAATCAATATGGGGTGTGTTTTTATTAACATTTCTTTGTTGTACACCCGTGAAAAGTTATTAATAACACTTTATTTGAAGGTTCTTATTGATGTAGACCTTTGCCTATTTGTCTGGGTAAGGAGCGTGCATTCTTTTCACGTCTCCGTGGGCCAACGTATCTATATATAACGCATTGATAAACTAGTAGGTAGGTGCGTTACGTTAGCAGTGTTCTTCCGTATGTTCTAGCTGGTGATATTTCGTAATTCCGTATGTAGGCCATGGTCTCGATTGCGCATTTTTTTCTCTATGTTTATGGCCTTAGGCACACACAACGGATTATAGAGTCTATTATGCGTAATTAATCGTTATTGCATGTACACAGGTCCCTGTTGCTAGCTATTTCTTTCTTACTGTATGTTTGGGTCATTGTCAGCAAACAGGTTTTATTTGTATTACAATAATTCAAAGTTTTCGATGATGTTGTACTTAGCACATGATTCATATAACTACTTTGTTTTGGAGCATTCTGATATGTTTTGCACTGGTTCTAAATTTATGTCCTTTTCATAGAACATACACAACGGTAAATATTTACTGTAATGATGTTACTCAAAAACATTTTTCAACAAAAAATTTGTGTAGTTGTATTTTGTTTTTACTGAATTAGCACAGTCATAAAAATTGTTTTTGATTAATGTGATTAGTGTGATTAATTCTCAATCAATGCATTACTTTATCTAAAAAAGTACATGTTCATTAAAGTTTACATTACCTTTATTTAAATGCAAGTCATTAAAAATGTTTTAATTAGAAATATTAAAAGTTAAATTAGTGTTTAAAAAATCTTTGGTTGAGCACACATTCTATACATATAAATTACACAAACAAAAACCTACAGTAGTTTATTGTCCTCATCAAAGTAGCAAAATAATGACTTGATATTATTTATTTAAACTTCATGTAGAAGAGTGGTACATAGGTGAACTTAATGCCACAAGGTATTCTCTACCAGTCAACTTTTGGGTCAAATAGGACAGCATTGTGATAGAGTACAAGAAAAATTAATAAAGAAAAATGCCATTTTATTTACATTTAAATTGATGTACATAAATAGGTACTTACATAGTAATACATATTTATTTTTACAGAAAAATAAACTAATATATATTATATAAATACCTATATATATATATAAAACATCATAATTTTGATTCAAGTCTGAATTTATTTATCAGATTTAGGCATTTGTGTTCCCTATTTACATTTTTTTCTATCAAAACATAACTTGTAGGCTGTATAATCCCATTGCTGGACAAAGACCCATTGCTATCAAATAATTGGCACACTTTATATATTTAGACAAGGTAAAACCTAACACATTATGATTGTTTATAGTTTCTCTCCAAACATATTTAATGGTGTAATAAAAAATAAATACTAAAATACATATTTATACATCATTCATTTTACTTTTTGTTTGTTTAATTAACACCTACCATATTGCTTTCTATGAACACTGTTTTTTTTTTTTATAAAACTAAATATCTAGTAAAAAAGAGTTATTACACGAATGTGACCATAGTAATCTATTGATGAGACAAAATTAAAAGTACTCAATAAAAAAATTAGATAAATTTAAGTTAGGGTTCAATGACTTGATAATGTAAAATTATTTAAAGTTTTAAGAGATATTAACCTATTTATAAAGTAGGTAGTGTCTACAATGTTGATTGATAAAATAAATAAGATAAAGTAATGAAGTGGTCACCTGACATGTAAAAGTTAGTCAAGGCCCATCACCATTTACATATATTATTTTAGAGTTCCACTTCTGGCAAATATTCGCTTTAATTTTTAGGGATCAAATGGGACCCTATTACTAAGACTTTGCTGTCCATCCGTCCGTCTGTCACCAGGCTGTATCTCATAAACCATGATAGTTAGCCAGTTTAAGTTTAATTTAAGGGGGCTCACATACAAAAAAGTGTTTTTTTTGCTCGTTTTTATAAATGATGGTACGGAACCCTTCGTGCGCTAGTCCGACTCGCATTTGGCCGGTTTTTTTGTAGAGAAACTATCGAATGAGTATTTATTTATTTACATTTATTTGTTGTGCATGTCAGTATTTTACTTCCTTCTTTATTAACAATAATCCTACACATGTAGAAAAGAAAAATAAACTATTACAAAACTTTCTAACGGGTGCGTCATGCCATTAGAAAGTTTTGTAATAGTTTATTTTTCTGCGTAATTATATAATAAAAAATTATATGCGCCTTTTTGTAAAAAAAAACTTCCAAGTGCGTCGACTTCGCGCACTCTGGGATTCGTTAAAAAATAGTTTATAGAGAAGGAAAAAAAACAACGTGGGTTTTTTCATGCCAATTAAAAACAAAATTAAATGGGCTCACCAACTCGCAGCCATTCCAATAAAATATTATTTTCCTAAAATTAAATATTTTTCCCTAAAAGTAAAGTACAATTAAACCAGAAAAATTATGTGCTTCGACAATCTTCGTGTGTCCGAATTAGCACGAACGTCGCGTCACAGTAACCTTCCACCGAGGAAAAGTTCTAAGTATTCCTGTAGCATCTTTAGTTTTTTTTTTGTTTGCCTGAACTTTGCCACTTCTGGGCAAAGGCCTCCCCCATTCCTTTGTAGATTAATAAACAAATATAAACAAATTTCATAATTGAAGGGTCATGTTTTTTTGCGGTAAGTATTGAGATGACCTTGTGAAATAGGGTACTTACCTAGATAAATTGTTATTTTTTAAAATAAATTACTAATAATCAGTAATGGTTTGGTATGTGAATACGTTTGTTGGTAATAATTGCAAGTTCAACAGATAGATACTTATCAAATATTAGTCAAAAAGGTTCAGTTAAGTGTGAAACGTTTTCAGGAATTATTTACGTGTGTAATATGATGGTGGTTGATGGCAATAGGGTCGCCCCCTATTACATCAGACCTAAATATATCTGGCGAAACGTGGGTGTACTATTAGGTAGAACTCTACCTAACCCTTAGGGGATTACGTGCGTGATGTTATGTTTGTAATAAGACGTTTCCCACTGTCGGGCAAAGGTCTCCCCTTTCTACTTCCAAACCTCTCTGTGTCGTGCAGTATCTGGCCATGTCTTGTAAACATGAGCAGACAGTAAACCTCAACTGCGATGTCCTCCCTCTGGCGTGCAGTGAATTACGATATTTGTCCACCTCTCAGGGTGGACGGTAGCCACGTGACCATTTCAGCCTCCTACTTATTTTCCTTAAGAGTGGTTACACCTTACGGCATTTCATACAAACTTTCAAGTCCTTATTTTCCGAAATGACTGAACCGATTTTAATGAAACTTCATACGCATAAACAGTATACATAGATCTAAAACATTACTAAAAATTTTTTCGAATAAAAAGTGATACAGCTAAATTACACGGATTATAAATAAAACGCTCTTACTCACTTTATTTCTACATCTAAATCATCATCTGCCTAACCTTTTCCCAACTATGTTGGAGTCGGCTTCCCGTCTTACCGGATGAAGCCATTAAAGTTGTCAAATACCAGTTTTTAACTTGGAGCGACTGCCTATCTAACATCCACAACCCAGTTAGTACTGGGTGTTACGATACCCCTTGGTAACACTGGTTGTCAGACTTTCAACCCACTGACTTTTTCTTTTTCTTCATCTAAATGTACATGTTAATTACAGTAAATACTTTATGTAACATCCTATTTCATTATCTCCTAGCCTAAAGCAATCTTAACTGTCAGCAAAAACATAAATGAATTAGGTCCATTCTACAGCTTCTTGGAACTCGAGGCTATTACCACTAATTAAAAGCATTTTTTTTTATTAGAACTCCGTACACTTCCTTAACGTTTTATTTTGTGAGAAAACAACGAAAAAAGATTAATCAGTGTGAATTGATTGAGTCGTCTACGAACTCGGGAACGAAATTAATTAAAGGTAAAATAAGAGTAAAGGCAGCGTTTGCTTTCCTGTGTGGCCAGTAAGAAAAATAGAAAAGATTTTCTATCTTAATTAGGGAAATTGCAGAAAGGTTATTTTTTGTGTCCTTTCACCGTTTGGTTAGGAGCCGCATCTTCCCTGTAATCCCTGAGGGGTTAGGCAGAGGTATCCCTAATAGTAAATCCACATTTTACCAGTTATGTTTAAGTCCCATGTACCATGAGGAGCTCGTGGCTAAATAATAACAGCCGCCCACATCGATCTTTAAGGTTAAGCCGTGCTTGCCGAGGTTGGTCTGTGGATGGGTGACCATAATTACATATCGAGTTTCCTCCGTGCCTCGGAATGCGCGTTAAGCCGTTGGTCCCGGCTGTCATTTGTAAATCTTTGACAGTCGTTACGAGTAGTCAGAAGCTAAAAGTCTGACATCCAGTCTTACCAAGGGGTATCGTATTACCCAGTTACTGGGTTGTGGAGGTCAGATAGGCAGACGCTTCATGTAAAATACTGGTAATCAGCTGCATCCGGTTAGACTGGAAGCCGACCCCAAGATAGTTTGGGAAAAGGCTAGGCAGATGATGATGATGTTTAAGTCTCATGTAATAAGTGGCGAGTTTATTGCCATAAACGGGGCAGAAATCCAGACTCCGTGGCTGCTACTGAGAAATTCCTGATAGACAAAGCCAGTTAACACTGCCTGACATGGGAATCGAGCCCGGGACCTCATGCTCAAAAGTCGCGTTTGCGACCGCTGGACCAACGAGGCAGTCACATTATTTTTATATTTTCTCTCTACTCAAAAAGAAAGAGAAAATATCTCAGTAGAGTGGCTGTTGGCTAAGTAATAACTCACGGGTCGATAGAAGGGTAAGCGACGCTCGCCGAGGTCAGTCTGTGGATAGACGACCGTACTTATTTACATATTGAGACCTCTCCCTGTCTCGGAGAGCACGTAAAGCCGTTAGCCATAATTCAAAGATCTTTGACAGTCGTTACGGGTATGATAATCCCCAAGGCTGATAACCACACTGACCAAGGTTTATCGTGTTATACAGTAACTGAGTTATGGAGATCAGATAGGCAGTCGATTCATGTAGAGCGCGGGTATTCAGCTGAACCCGATTACACTGGAAGTCGACCCCAAGGTAGTTGGGAAAAGGCTAAGCAGATCATCATCATTCTCTTGCCCTTATCCCAATTCATTTGGGGTCGGCGCAGTATGTCTTCTTCTTCTATACTTCTCTATTATTCGTCATCTCATAAGGCACCTAATTTCTTGCCGTATCATCCTTCACGCAGTCCATCCATCGTTTCTTTGGTCTTCCTCTACCCTTATACCCATCCACATTCATAATCAAAACTTTCCTCACGAAATTCTCCTCATTCCTCCGCATCACATCCCATACTACGACAGCCGATAAACAGAAAACTTAGGCAGATGGAGATGATGATATTATATTAATTTGTAACTGAGTTGTGGAGTCAGATAGGCAGTAGCTCCATGTAAAGCACGGGTCAGTTTAGACTGAAAGCCGACCCCAACATAGTTGAAAAGGCTAAACAGATGGACGATATAATATTTTCTGAATAAGTAGCATTAAGACGCAAGCAGCACTATCGGTAATAATGTGACGTGTATGTAAAGTTATATACATACATATAAGACCACGCGCGTCATATATCAAAAACGTGACGTAATAATCTAAAGCGAATCGTTGGAATAATTTCCGTGTCATATTAATCTTCGTTTTCTGGACAAAAAAAAAGAACCATTTTTCCAAAAGAGTTTTATCAGGTCTTTAAAATATATGAAACGTAAAAGAAAATTTTGACACACAATTTAAATTCTATTTATTCCTATAACTTTGATCGTATAGTAAGTACCTACATTTGATTTTCTTTTACTGACACTTAGCGTGCGTGATCCCACTGCTGGGCAAAGACCACTCTCCAAGACTTCCAGTTGTTTCGATCCATGCCCCATGTAGACCACTACTCGCTGGTCTGGTCGAGATGAAGTTTATAAAAATAGGAAAATGCACAACCCAAAACTTTCGGCCTTGTCAAAAATAACTTAATTACGGAAACTTCTAGACTCATAAAACGAACTTGCGGCCATTAACGGTTCCTTTCGCACCTGGCACTAACTCTCATATTGATTTACTCGACATTCAGTATTTGGTCTTTATTTTGGCTTCGAGCTTTACCAAGAACTTGAAAGAGGGTCTTCTCTTGCACTTATACCTGTATGACAGTTATTATTTTTCGTCTTTACACCCTTTATAAGGTTCCGTACCCAAAGAGTCAAACGGGGCCCTATTACTGACACTTCGCTGTTCGTACGTCCGTCCGTCTGTCACCAGGCTGTATCTCATGAACCGTGATAGTTAGCCAGTTAAAATTTCTACAAAATATATTTCTATATTAATATATTTCTGTTGCGGCTATAACTACAAATACTAAAAACAGAATAAAATAAATATTTAAGGGGAGGCCCCCTTAAATATTTATTTTATTCTGTTTTTAACCCCCGACCAAAAAAGAGGGGTGTTATAAGTTTGACGTGTGTATCTGTGTATCTGTGTATCTGTGTATCTGTGTGTCTGTCTGTGGCATCGTAGCTCCTAAACGGATGAACCGATTTGGATAAAAGTGGTGTCGTTTGAAAGGTATTTTAATCGAGAGTGTTCTTAGCTATGTTTCATGAAAATCTGCTCAGCCGTTTGAAGATCATCACGTCTTTTCTAGTTGATGTAGGGATTTAAAAACTTTCACAGGTAGTCTATTTGAAATGTTGTCGCTTGTCACCATGGGCATTGCTGAGGGGGGGGGGTGCACCCCCCCCCATTTATATTTTGTTTAATTTATATCTTTCCTTGGTTTCGTTAACCAGGAGTAGGAAAGTCAAGGCAAAAATAAAATAAGTTTAAAAAGCATGAAAAAAAATTAAATTAAAAATTTAAAAAACCCCCGACACAAAAAACCTCTAAAAAGCCAAAAATAAATTAATCCAAGCGTCGTAGCGTCGGGGGACCGCTAAGAAGACCGCTTAGTACAAGCACAGAACAAAGCGGACCCCCGACGCTACGACGCTTGGATTAATTTATTTTTGGCTTTTTAGAGGTTTTTTGTGTCGGGGGTTTTTTAAATTTTTAATTTAATTTTTAGTATTTGTAGTTATAGCCGCAACAGAAATATATTAATATAGAAATATATTTTGTATATATATACATACAAAAAAGTGTTCTTTTTGCTCGTTTTTATAAATATATATAATTATACATATAATATAATGGTACAGAACCCTTCGTGCGCAAGTCCGACTCGCACTTGGCTGGTTATTTTTTTATATTACACATATTATTTCTTAAAAAACATACATTTAAAATGAGGTACCCACCGGTGTCGGGAGCAGGGTTCAAACTGCCGGTGGTAAAGGCCCCAGAGACAGGAACCTCCTCACAATGCGTGCCGTATCGAAGAGTACTGCCTTCTGAATCAGGCCCCTGGCCCAGCCGCCCAGTGAGAACCTCGCTTAATGATTATCGAAGCTCTAAGCCGTCAGGCTATTGGCCTTTCCCGTTGAATGACTTTCATGATTAGTCATTGAAAAACGAATTTGGAGGGTTGCATGATGACTTTAATTGTGTAACTACATACGTATTACAGCCGCAAACCATAATACAGCGCGACACGTTATTGTATAAGTTTCATTAAAATCGTTTCAGTAATTTCGGAAAATAAGGACTTGAAAGTTTGTATGAAATGCTGTAAGGCGTAAACGCTCTTAACGTGCCGACTCTCTTTCTAAAACCCGATGTATCATATAAGCGCCTTACTCGATTCAGATATTCACGTTCTCCGATTGCGCGTTGAATTAAACAGAGCGAGAAACTGAATTCTAAGCTAATTTATGGCTACGATTAGTTTAGAATGGCTAATTCATTAATTGCATTTGTTTTTATACTGCTTCTGATTTATTTTTACGTTCATTAATGAATGCAGTGCATATTGTTCAAAGCTGGATTCAATCGTCATCTTTGTCCCGATCTGTCCCGATTTATTTGGTTTCGGCGGAGCATGTCTTCTTCTTTCATACTTCTCTATTACTCGTGATTATTATAAGGTTTAATATCACCAGAAATCTGCAGTCTTTTCCCTACGATTTTGGAGTCGGCGTCCAGTTTAACCAAATACGGATGCATATCAGAATTTGCTCTAATTAGACGGGACTGAGCCTCTGACTTCCACAACCCAGTTATTGGGTAACACGATACCCCTGGTAAGACTGGTAAACTGGGTAAGACTAGACTTTCGGGTTGCCGAGGACTTGTAACAAACTGTCGAAGATCCACGAATATCAGCCGAGGCCCGGGACCAACGGTGCTATTTTCCCGTTTCAATTTATGAAGTAATTACTGATATTGCTCTGTATGGTGTCGGACGTAAAGAATAGCACCATCCCAAATCTTCCCGTGGGTTTCGTAAGAGGCGACTAAGGGACTTGCCAGAGAATGGGCAGCAGCGTTCTTTGTGCTTTTATAACAACCGTACTGCGATCGCCAACCCGCCTGCCAAGCGTGGCGATTATGGCAAAACCCCCAAAAAAGTCCATGTGGCGACACTTGGGGGAAGCCTATGTCCAGCAGCCGGCGTCTTTTGGGCTGAAATGATGAATGATGATGACTGATATTGACTGCTTCGTTGGTCTAGTGGTCGCAAGCCGCGACTGCTGAGCATAAGGTTCTGGGTTCGATTGCCGGGTCAGGCAAAGTGATATTGCGATTTTCCATCAGGAATTTCTCAGTAGCAGCCACGGAGTCTGGATTTGTGCCTGGTTGTTTGCAATCTGCTCGTCCCCTATTACATGGAACTCAAATAATCTGGCTAAAGGTGGGTGTACTATTAGGTATTACATCTTTGCCTTACCCTTTGGGAATTAGAGCCGTGATGTTATGATTGCCATTCTTTCAATAACCTACTGATAAAATCGTGAATCTCTGTAGGATTTGAAAGGTCGAGCATTCGTTCCGCGTTCAACCAATAACTCCTCAATCATGCATGAATGAATCATCTAGTACCTACTGCGTAATTACTAATACCACCTTATTAATGTACGGCCAAAGAACGGAGGCAGGTAAAAGGCTCAAGCCCGTTTTCACCAAAAAAGCGACACCTAAATGAATCCTCATCATCATCATCATTTCAGCCGAAAGACGTCACTGCTGGATATACGCCTCCCCATGTGTCGCCACATTGACCGGTCACGTGTGACTCGCATCCAGCGGATCCCCGCAGCCTTACCAGGTCATCGGTCCACCTAGTGGGAGGCCTACCAACGCAACGTCTTCCGGTTCACGGTCGCCATTCCGGAACTTTTCGGCCCCATCGACCATCCGTTCTGCGAGCAATGTGCCTTGCCCACTGCCACTTAAGTTTGGCGATTCTTCGGGCTACGCCGGTAACCTTGGTTCTCTTGCGGATGTCCTCATTTCTGATTTGATCACGCAAGGAAACTCCGAGCATAGCCCTCTCAATTGCCTTTGGGTGACTTTAAGCCTTCTGATGAGGCCCATTGTGAGCGACAACGTTTCGGTCCAGTATTTAATCACTGGCAACACACACTGGTCATAGACTTTCGTCTTGAGACACTGCTGTAAGTTGGAAAATGAATAGCTTAATGTAACTTTAGGTATTGTTGCAATTTCAACTTTAAATTCAACAGGATTTGATTATAATCTTCCTGCTCTTGTTCCATGTTGCTTGGGGTCGTTTTTTTCCATTCTCCTCTGTCAACCGTCAGGCTATGGTTTACTCCATACATGTTCTATGGTTTACTCCTTATTCTTTCACATCATTCCTCACACAATTCATTCATCATTTCCTCGGTCTGCCTCTCCCTCTCCATCCACCAACATTTATATTCATCTTTGTTTTAGTCACATGTGTGATTCTCATTCGGCTCTCCTCATCAAAAAAATTAAAGAAGATTCAACAGGATTTCACATCCCGGTATAAATTACCCCTTTAAGGGATTAAAAATCTTCTCTTAATGGTTACTTTTTCTAAAGGAACTCTGCCAAATTTAATTCTGGTCTTGGACATGTTTTGGACCCTGTGATTTAAGCAGTGCGTTCTCTACTCATCATCATCAGCCTATGATGTTCCCACTGCTGGGACACAGGCCTCCTCTCTATGAGAGGGGCTGTAATCCATCTCGCGGGCCTAGTGCGGGTTTGTAGATGTCACATGTCTTCGATTTATTCTTAGTTCTAGGACATGTCGGTTTCCTCACGATGTTTTCTTTCACCGTTTTTCAGGGGAGGGGTGATGAAATAAATTACACAAAGTAATGCGCCTGCCTGGGTTCGAACCCACGGCTTGCTGCTTGTAAGTCGGGGCTGCCACCACTGGGCCACCGCTGCACTCCCGTTGTTCTCTATTCAATGATTTTTACTAACTAGGTTGTGCCTAGTGTTTGTGAAACGGGCATCAATGTAAGAAGTCATCATCATTCTCCCCTTACACTTTCACTTGGGGTCGGCGCAGCATGTCTTCTTCTTCCGTACTTCTCTATTCTACAGTGCAAGAAGTATTTCCACATAAATACTAACGGTTACGTTTCGCGGTATAATTATTTTGTCACGATTCTTTTACTGTATATTTCATAATCAAGTGCAACACGTTCACTTATTATTATTACTATAACTCACGTTTTTTATAAAGATAAAAAATGTTCATAGTTAATCCAATAAACTCGTGTAAGTTATGAAGAACATTAAATCCCACTTGCACCACTATTCAATAAGTTTAACGCTCATCACATTTTACATTTGGCTGTCAGAAACAGAAGTTTCGTTTAGCGAATCAGCACGCGTAGCATGACCACTGTTGAAACGGGTTATGACGATGGAAGAATCAACAGAATTACAGATTGTCTATCTGTTATTATGTCGATTTTTCCGTAGACAAAACTCGTTTCTACAGTGGTCATGGTACGGTTGCAGGTGATGCTGCATTTCGACGAAAAAAGCTAACTCAGTGCACACGGGGACACATCAAGCTATCCAGTATAAAACCTGACCTTGCTTTGTATGACTTTACCGTATCAGATATCAGCTTAATTTGGTTTAGCTTAGCTTGGTTGGTCGTTGTACTTACCTGTTCATAGGCTCTTTTGTACATCTGGCACGGGTGTGTATGGATTTTTAATACACAAAAGAATCCTTTGTCCTTCCCCAGATCCGAGGTTGCTCATTTGTCAATTTCGTATTGATTCTGTGGTTCTTTTTCTTCTCCTTCACTTTGCCCTTTCTTTGGTTTTTATTAATACTAAACTCTCAACGCTCGGTCATTGACGTCTATTTCTTGAAAGGTTGTCTCGCCGAAATTGGATACCTATCTTTCCCCCTCATTAAGAATTTGGCTAGACGTAAATTATTATCCCCTACAAGAAATTTAAATCATACGCTCGTTTGACAATCAATTTGAGCCGTGTTTTTTATTTTTATTATTAACCTTTTATCATTATAATGACCTTAGGTTCAAACACATCCATTGACCCCTTTGGCGGTCGTCAATTCTGAGTAGGTAAACGTAGGATACTCACTGTGTGGGCCATTGTCTTTACATATTTAAGAACTCTAGAAAACTGCAGCTACTATCCTACTAACAATTCTCTTGAGGCATCGGAACGTTTAGTAGTTTTATAAGCCTTGTTTTTAATGTGGTTTCCAGTCGGCAAAAATAATGATGCTAATTTCCATATATAAACTTAATTCATCCCTTACTTAAGCGCTATAGGGGATGAATTATCAAGTATCCTTCCGAACCGAAGGGCTCACCTGCGTTATACATCTGTTTCAAAATTAGAAGCTTCCACTGGTAGCTATGCGTGATCTGTTAGAGAATGATTTAGAGATTTGAAGTAAATGATTAATACTGCGCTACACTCAAAAGATTACCATTCGCTGGTCTTCCAATCCAAATAACTCTGAATTTAGAGAAGTTTCTTAGATTTAACGATGAAGAGACACCAATTTTACTAGGTATTTAATTTCCTGAGTGGGGTGTTGCTAGGGCGTTTGTTGCTCCACTTCTTACCAGCTAAAACACTCATCTTTCTGCCTGTGTTCCAAATTAATTGGGGTCGGCGTAATACGTTTATTCTTTCATTATATCTTATCAATCGTCATGCTATAAATTACTTCTTTTTCATTCAAATTATTCGTCACACAATCCGTCTGTCTTCCCTTAGATCTTCCTCTCCTCCATCCTAACTAAAATACTATGTAATGGCGAAAAGGCCTTTTGATGGCCTGCCTTTGTAATTACGATCATTCTGATTTGAGTAAACGAATTTGGATTTCATAATTAACAAAGCCACATTGTTTAAATCTGAATGAACTTAAAGCTGACCTATTGCAGCTTTTGATAAGCTAATTGGCGATGACGTCAGACTATTGACATTGTGATTGTTTCTGACCAGTAGTAGTAAATAATTCTCATTACGAGTTTATGCGCTTTGTGAGTCATTCTGTCGCAAGCATAGTCTGAAATATTTATGCAAAGTTATGCATAGACACAGTCCTTCTGCTTTGTTTAGATGTTGTTAATCTTGCATAGTAACTTCGGGTCTTTTGCATCATATGCCTAGCCTTTTCAACTATGTTGGGGTCGGCTTCCAGTCTAAGCGGATGCAGCTGAATACCAGTATTTTACATAGAGCGCCGGCCTATGTGACGTCTGTATCGGCTGACTAACTGTAACAGCTATCAAAGATCAAGAAATTACGGCCTGGACCGCAACGGCTTGACATGCTTTTTGAAGCACGGCGGTAATTCCATATGTAATGAATGATGGTGCACAGACGAACCTCGGCAAGTTCTGCCAAGCCTTGAATATCGAACCGTGCAGCTGTTATTATTTGGAAACTAACTCCCCAACAGACCTTTTGCATGAATTTCGTAAATCCACAGGAGACTTTTTTAAAAGTAGAACTTTTTAAAAGCTTTAAATGTAAGCTTAATCCTCCTGGGCTCGGACCTTCTGACCCAGAGGAATTAAACTTTTACCCGTCCGAGTTTAGGACGCATTCCGAACTCTTTATATTAGCGCGTACACAGAACTAAGTCGAACTGGAATGTATCTGAGGTAAGTCTGACTGGGCCATGTTAGTTCTGCTTCTATAGACTTATATCAACTTTGAGTAGTTGTTGAGTTGAGTTTTAGAAAGGGGACTGATATACTAAACTGTTTTTGTCCGTCACGTCATTTATCTCCAGTTGAAAACCAGCGTCGGGCACTAGCTGCTCGGCAGTTTGCTGAACTGGGCCTATTTGGCGCAGCCGTGAGACACACAATATTATCTTTTTCAGTTTTAGTTCTAAGTTTTATGTTTTATTGTGTGCATTTGTGGCATGTGCCAAATAAATATGTTTCCTTTCTTTCTTTCTTTCTATATGAGTGTGGCTACGCTCTGCAAAGCTTAACATTTTCTTGATAACAACATAAAATAACTTCATGCATGTAATTCCTGAAGGTTGACAGAAGTGTAGATACCTAATGCACACCCACATTTCGACAGTTATGTTTAAGTCCCATGTAATAGAGAGCGAGCCCCATTTTCGTCATGTGTTCGAGTGATTAACGAACACGTGTACTGTAAGTCCGTCTGTCTACTGTAGTTTTACAGCTTTTTGACACTTTCTTACAAAACGATCTATCGTTATTAATTTTCACCTGTTTTAGTCTTGCCCATACCGGGCCACTGCTGGGCAAAGGTCTGTCCCAAGTCTTACCAAGAGAATTTACAACAATTTCATGTAAAAATTTACAACGAACCGTAATGAACCCAAACATGTCCCGTCATGAACCCAAATAACTGCATCCTGTTCTCAAAACAAAGGTCCCTGACCGAGCAGTCGGCCACTCTTGTTGCAGACAAAGAGCAGGGAATATCGATTGACATCCGTCTACTCGGCTACCCGGCACCTACACTTACATAATTAAACGCTTGCACATAGCAACGCCAATCAGTCGCGACTTCGTGACGTAGTAACAGCCGGATTTTCGACCGTCTTGCTTGTATGTATGAAAGTGGACGAGATGGAAGAATTAGACTAGGTGGAAGAAACACTGACGCTAAAACTATGACCGCGTATTCAGTAGGTACATCATTTATTCATAACGTCCACATATAAAATATTAGCTGAGGAGCTCGTGGTTAACTAATAACAGCTGCACGGTTTAATCTTTAAGTTTAAGCCGTGCTTGCCGTGGTTGGTCCGTGGATGGGTCCGGATCTTTACATACCGAGTTTCCACCGTGCTTCGGAAAGCTCGTTAAGCTGTTGCTCCCGGCTGTCTTTTGTTGATATCCAGTCTTACCAAGGGGTATCAGGACTGCCGAGCTTGAGGTCCTGGCTTCGATTCCCGGGTCTGCCAAAATGTTATTGGGTTTTACCATTAGGAGTTTAGTACTACTCATTAGCAGCCACGGAGTCGGGATTTGTGCCCGGTTGATGGTAATAGGCTGGCCCCATAACTGGCGAAATATGTGTATTATATTAGGTATAGGCTATAGCGTATAGCTCTGCCTTACCCTTCAGGGATTACAGGCGTAAAGTTTTGTTATGTAAATGATAATAAAAAAGTTTGGCTATTGATTCCATGCAAGCTGAATATTGAATTTGGGAACGGCGATGTTCCTTCCCGTGGCATCGCTGAATCATTGTTACAGGGAATACAATGACTATACGGTACGTGACAAATCGGGACCTAATTAATGCAACGTTAAAACTATTACTCATTTCATTTTCATAATCTTTTCGAGGGTTAGAAGTGTTCTTGCTATAAATTTAACTTGCAAGATGACTCAGAATCTTCCCTAGCAAGTAGTGTGTAATACACTTTGCTAGGCAATTTTAACAATTTCAGTGCTAAACACCCAGGATATGGATCGTACAAAAATTTGTTCGTGTGCCCACGACCCGCCCCCCGCGAGTCGTCGTTATACAACATCGTATGTAGTATTTAGCTTAATGACTTGTGCATTCAAAGAAAAATGAATCATTTGACCTTCCAGCGAAAGTGTTAAGCTGTATCTTGTTAGACTGGAAGTCACCCCAACGTTGGAAAAGGCTAGGCATGTTAAAAATTCTCTCATACTTCCCGTCAGAGTACCGGTGGCCGAGTGGTGGCAGCCCCGACTTACGAGCAGTAAATCGTTGGTTCGAACCCAGGCAGGCACATTACTTTGTGTAATTTATTTCATCACCGCTGCTCTCAAAACGGTGAAGGAAAACATCGTGAGGAAACCGGCATGTCCTAGAACTAAAAATTCGAAGACATGTGACAACTACCAACCCGCACTGGGCCAGCGTGGTGGATTGAAGCCCACTCACTCTCTTTGAGAAGAGGCCTGTGTCCGAGCAGTGGGAACATTATAGGCTGATGATGATGACTTCCCGTCATTACATCCCAAGGTAACTGTCCTCCAAAGAAAGTCCCGTTCGCAGTGACCATCATCAACAAGCTTGTTTTGTTTTGTTCTTATCTCTTATCAGCCGAGATTGTAGCTGTTTCACTAATAAATATAGTATGACCAAGCGTTACTCAAGTCCTGATATCGCTACGTATACTTGCCGTTATCTCTCTATAATAATATTTAGTAAAAATACGTAGAGATAGTGCATTATCGGAGAAACCGCAACCACGTCTATTTTGTTATGTCATTGCGTGTCGTATTATAGGCAAACGTCTATAAGTATGGACTCGTCCATTTATTTACTTAGAAATTTGGTAGTTTACTGATCGATTTGGATTCGAAATCAGTAGCAGGCCCGAGGTGGGATTCGTGCCCCGTTGATGGCAATAGGTTTGCCCCCAATTACATGGGACTTAACCGTAACTGGCAAATGCATGTAAATGTTCTATATGTTGACATACGCACACCTTTAACTAATCCTTAAACAAAATGCTTGCACTGACGCGAAGCCGAAGATCAAGTGCCTTTCGGCTTTCGCAAGGCTACAGAGCCTTGACAAAGCTGTAAAACTGTACCAAATAAAGAGTGTAAACAATTACATTCTTTATTTGGTACAGTCGCTGCTCCTCATTACTTGATCGCTCCCCCTCTTCTTCTTTGTACCATTGTATTATCTTACTGCTGGCCAAATGCCCTGTGCATTGGGTTCTTTGATGCAGTTCTTTCCAGTACTAATGTAGACCTCTAGTCGTTAGTTTTGTAAAAAAAAACAACGATTGTTAAAAATTTACCATATGTACTTAAAAAGTAGGTATGTATGTTAGAAGTATTCACACAGATATTAACACAAAAAGGAAGTAGCGATAAGGACGATAAGATTACGCCTGCTTACTCCCTATCGCGACCTAGTATGCGAGTTTAGTGAAACGGTAATGCGGTGTATCCCTTTACATTATGAATTTATTAATTTCATGCGTAGGGGCCGAAAAGTTCTGGAATAGCGACCGCGAACCGGAAGACGATGCGTTGGAAGTCCTCCCACTAGGTGGACCGATGTTATGGTGAAAATTGCGGGGATCCGCTGGATGCGAGGCGCACGGGACCGGTCAATGTGGCGCCACATGGAGGAGGGCTATGTCCAGCAGTGGACGTCTTTCGGCTGAAATGATGATGATGATGATGCGTAGGTAGGAACGTGGGCGTGGTCGTGGCGGAGCTCGTGGCTAAATAGTAACAGCCGCTCGGTTAAGCCCCGTTTGCCTGGATTGGTCCGTAGATGTGTGACCACCCATAACATTCCGAGTTTCCTTAGTGCTTCGGAAAGCACGTTAAGCTGTTGGTCTCGGCAGTCGCTCTATGTAAAATACTGGTATTCAGCTGCATCCGGTTAGACTGGAAGCCGACCCAACTTAGTTGGGAAAAGGCTAGGCAGATGATGAGGTGGGAACGTGGGCAAAAGAAGGATGTAGGGGTAGAAACAAGTAGCGTACTGTACCTTCTGCTAACTTCTCTAGCCCTATGTCTAAACGGTGTGAGATTGTGGAACTTTTTGTGCACCTAACTACTAGCTTTTGTGCAAAATTTATTATCACGGTGAGGTTTGATCAGAATTGGGTTTTAGCTCGCACTTTTTTCGTTTTCACAAAAAGATAGCACTAGCATACAGGTTGTCTCAGAAAGCAAATTGTGCAAAAAATGCTTTACGCTTTTTATATGATATTATATACACAAATTAAAAACTACCTTTGAAACTTTAAGTTTTGATAAATTTGTTTTTCATCCCTAATTTTTGTCCATACTCGATTTTACACTTCCATATAGATTCTGAATTTATTCAAAACCGGCCAAGTGCGAGTCGGACTCGCGCACAAAGGGTTCCGTACCATTATTTATAAAAACGAACAAAAAAATCTCTTTTCTTGTATGGGAGCCCCCCTTAAATATTTATTATATTCTGTTTTTAGTATTTGTTGTTATAGCATCAACAGAAATACATAATCTGTAGAAATTTCAACTGGCTAACTATCACGGTTCATGAGATACAGCCTGGTGACAGACGGATGGACGGACTGACAGCGAAGTCTCAGTAATAGGGTCCCGTTTGACACTTTGGGTACGGAACCCTAAAAACTACCCGTTTAACTTAAGTTGATAAATACACCAGTCCAGTTACCATTGCGTGTTCATTCCGTTAAATACACATAATTAATGGCAATGTCATTTACTAAAAGAATGCTATAAATAAATGATACTACCCCACTTTGTGGGGTTGCATTTATACTTGTAACCTTTCTACCCTCTGGGGTCTCATTATATTGTCCTTTTATAATTACAAAGGTTACTGTGTTGCTGAACTTTACATGGGTACTCTTCTAAAGATAGGCTTTCGAAATCTAGCAATTATTAATTTTTTAAGAGTCTCAGAAAATCCCACATAGAAGACACTGATAACTAAACTAATCTTCTTCTTAGCGTTTCGATAGCTATTTAAATTGTGTCGGCACAGCAGAACTGGCCCAGTTAGGTGCCGTCAGTAGCGTCGAAAATTAATAACTTTTTATCTTTTAAAACGAACTTCAGTCTTATTTCAACTGTTAATAATGGCAGTTGAAATGAACTTGATAGAAGAAGAAATTAAATTCTAAACTATCTTGCCCTGATTCCAATTCGTTTGGGGTCGGCGCATCATGTGTTCTTCTTCCATACTTCTCATCTCATCAGCCAACTCCTTTTTTGCCATACCACCTTCATACAGTCCATCCATCGATTTTTCGGTCTACGTCTACGCTTTTACATTACTATAGATTCTAAATTCTATTATTTTCATTAAACTTATTCTGCCGCATTGCGCGATTCCTGACCCTGACAGATAGTGCTGGGTTCAACCCCCAGCTTATTCAGTATTATTGGAATGTATAAATGAGAATTCCTTTCTAGATCAATTCCAGACGTTTATGCTAAAATATTTTGTATTTTTATGTTGTTTCCACCATATTTCCTTAACATTTAACAAACAGTATCGAAAGTAAGCATGAGGTGACGATATTGGGAGGACTCAATGAGTTCTGCGTGAAATTCTTCGGCCCTCCTGGAAGTGAGTTTTTACAATTTATTTTAAACGATGTTGATTCAAGAGTATCCTTATTATTTATTAATTGATTCATGAGTGTACTGATTCTGATTCAGGTAAGTATGTTATAATATGCTAAGTGTTGGTTGCTGTGTCAATTGTTTAAAATAACCAAAATACATTTGAATTATTCAATAAGTGGTATATTTTTGAATCAATCAGATGATACCTACCTTAAGTAGTAAATCCAAGATTCCAAACTATTTTAACAATACATCACATTTACTTGAAACTCATTTGGTTGATAGTTGTCCCTTTGAAAAACATCGTGATGTAGTAATTGTAGGTAAGTAATTATAATTGCGGCGTTTTAAAACAAAATATTTTTAAATAGAGAAAACGCCATTCAACTTAAATAACGGTTTTGTCTGACACCAATCAAAAGTGGCTTTGTCCGATTAACAATTTTGACTGTGGCATATACACCTTTTCAAACTCATTGATTCAGCATAAACTTGTTTAGAACTAATTGATTCGACATACAACCCAACTTCTCAAATTCCAGCTCCATACGAGGGCGGCGTATGGCGCGTCCGCGTGCACCTGCCAGACCACTACCCCTTCAAGTCGCCCTCCATCGGGTTCATGAACAAAGTCTACCACCCCAACATCGACGAGGTCTCCGGCACCGTGTGTCTAGACGTTATCAACCAGGCCTGGACTGCACTGTATGGTGAGTTGATAAGAAGTGCTTGACAGCGAGATGGTTCTCAGTCCTCCCAGTCTTTTGTGAGGGATTTGTAGATGTCACCATGCTCCTCCTGCGTGATCTCGTCAGCGTTGCGTGTCCTTTTAGGCTTTGTCTTGTTCAGCTCCTCATCTTTTGTGTACTTCTCCTTGATGGTTCTTTTTCTTCTTGTCTATGACGGCACTGTTTCGCAGTGGCTGAGCGATTAACTGCTGCGCTGCCTGTCGCGGGTTCGATTTCCGTAAGGAACAAATATTTGTATGACCTACAGGTAGTTGTTCCGGGTCTGGCTGTTTGTGTATGTGAGTTTAAATGTTTGTAAACGCACCCACGATACAAGACAAATTCTTAGTTTGGGGCAATGTTTAAACAAAAAAAAAACAGAAAACAAAACATATTTATGGAACTAAAATATAAAAATATTATAAATTTCGCATATATAATATTAATTAGGACGAAGAGCGGCTTTTGTAGATCTTCGACAGTCGTTACAGGTAGTTAGTGGCCCGACATTCTGACAACCAGTCTTACCAAGGGGTATCGTATTATCCGTTACTAACTGGGTTGTGGAGGTCAGATAGGCAGTCGCTCAATGTAAAATACTGGTATTCACCTGCATCCGGTTAGAGTGGAAACCGACCCCAACATAGTTGGGAAAAGGCTAGGCAAATGATGTTGATGTTTTAATTTTAGAAATCGAAATAGGGTTCCGTGCAAAACAATTTAAACCTCTGAAATTGTTAACAAAATCCGATTAGTCGCTGGCTACAGCTATTTAACCCCCGATCAAAAAAGAGGGGTGTTATAAGTTTGACGTGTGTATCTGTGTGTCTGTGGCATCGTAGCTCCTAAACGGATGAACCGATATTGATAAAATTGGTTTCGTTTGAAAGGTATTTTAATCGAGAGTGTATCTTAGCTATGTTTCGATAAAATCTGCTCAGCCGTTTGAAGATCATCAGCTCTTTTCTAGTTGATGACGGGATATAAACAACTTCCACAAGTCTAGTCGATTTTAAATTTAAAATCTTGTCACTCAATCGTTTTTTTTTTTTTCATTTATAACTTTCCTTGTTTTCGTTAATTAGCAAGAAGAGGCGCAACACCGAGAAAAGTGGAAGGAATGGGAGGAGACCTATGCCCAGAAGTGGGACAGTCAAGGCTAAGAAAAAAAAAGAAGTTTAAAAAGATTGAAATAAAAATTAAATTAAAAATATAAAACAACCCCGATAGAAAAAACCTCTAGAAAACCAAAAATAAATTAATCCAAGCGTCGTCGCGTCGGGGGACCGCTAAGTAGACCGCTAAACAAAAGAACAAAACAAAGCGGAACCCCGACGCTAGTACGCTTGGATTAATTTATTTTTGGTTTTTTAGAGGTTTTTTCTGTCGGGGGTTTTTAACATTTTTTTTATTTGATTTTTTAACAATAAAATTGATGTGAAGAGTGATGATACTGTGGCAGCGCGCATAACACCGCGCCTGCCACTACACTGAGCTATTGAACGGCGCACCGCCACCTATATTTATAACTTCAGCGTTAAGTTGATTACTTGAAGAGTTGTAAGAGGGCGCGCACGCGCACTGCACATGGTGTGATATTTCTAACTGTTTTCTTATTGGTTGTTTATTTTATTATGATTTGTTACTCCTACAGTATTTGTGCCTTGCTAATTTTGTACGTATATGAGACACCAATAAACGACAATTAATTCCTTTCTACAACCAAAACTGTTTTACTTAAATCGTCCTAATACATCGCTAAAATACTAATGGCATGGTAACTTGTGTTCCAGACCTGTCGAACATATTCGAGTCGTTCCTGCCGCAGCTGCTGACCTACCCCAACCCTATCGATCCCCTGAACGGCGACGCCGCCGCCATGTACCTGCACAAACCTGAGGAGTACAAGAAGAAAGTTTCAGGTAACAGATATAAAGCGTTTTCGCGTCAGTATCCCTTACACCCCGTAAGGGAGTACAGTATTCTGAACTAGAGGGGTTTTAGAATGATGGACTAAGTACGTGGTAAGCGTAATTTAAAAAAAAAAACGGCCAAGTGCGAGTCGAACTCGCGCACGAAGGGTTCCGTACCATTATTTATAAAAACGAGCAAAAATTACTTTTTTGTATGGGAGCCCTCTTAAATATTTATTTTGTTCTGTTTTTAGTATTTGTTGTTATAGCGGCAACAGAATACATTATCTTTTTCAACTGGCTAACTATCACGGTTCATGAGATACAGCCTGGTGACAGACGGACGGACGGACAGCGAAGTCTCCGTAACCAAAGTACCCAACACGTACCCAAAGGGTCCCGTTTGACCCTTTGGGTACGGAACCCTAAAAAACCCTAGAAACTCCATGGACACTCTTTTGAATAGTCAAACAACAATAAATATTAAGCTACAGTCCCAGTCACAAGACATAATAACTGTGAAAGTACTGTAGTTGACCATTCCAAAGCGTAGATCTCTATGGAGAAGAATGGGCACGAAACTCCATGGACACTCTTTTAAATTAGTAGCTTGTTAAAAAATCTTGGTTACATTATTCATGTTGAGATGGTAAATTATGTGATCATCAATCATATATCAATAATGATATCATTCAGATTCAGGCTGTCCCATTGCTGCCGAGGGTCGTACCCCGCAGGTATTTTGCTCTGGCTGAAGGCCTTAGACTCAAAGCACCCACAGGATAGTCCGGTTAAACAGAAGACCTGACGGTTGCCCAAAAAAACTTATGTAAGATTACCTGAACCGATAGACGTTTCCCACTGCCCTGGAGGTAGATGACTTTTATTAATGTTTCCTGATTTCAATTCCTGATAGAAGGCCATGGCCGAAGCCCACTAACAAACATGATAAAACCGGCCAAGTGCGAGTCGGACTCGCGCACGAAGGGTTCCGTACCATCATTTATATAAAACGAGCAAAAAAAAACTTTTTTGTATGGGAGCCCCCAGAAAAAAATATTTTAATTCTGTTTTTAGTATGTTGTTATAGCGGCAATTTGTGAAATCTTCGTAAAATTCAGTACGTTATGGATAATATTCAGCTTTTCATTGTTGTGCCTAAAATAGTGCTAGGAAAACCCCAAGGAAGACGCACACGTGCGAGCAATAAACATGTCTGAAGCATTTACATATTATTTATTCTACACATTAATGGAGTTTGATATTTATTACTGACCGTTTGTGTTTCACCAAGCGAAAATGCACCATTGGTTCACAGAAATAAAGTTCATTCTTTATCATTAGTATACAGCCGGCCGAGGAGGTAAATAATAAAAGCCGCTCGGGTCGATTTTCAGGTTAAGGCGAGCTTGCCTAGGTCGGTCCGTGGATGGGTGACCACCCATTACATACCGAGTTTCCTCCGTGCTTCGGAAAGCCCGTTAAGCCGTTGGTCGCGGCTGTCATTTGTGGATTATTGACAGTCGTTACAGATAGTCAATGGCCTGAAAGTCTGACAACCAGTTTTACCAAGAGGATCGTATAGCCTAGTACTAACTGGGTTGCGGAGACCAGATAGGCAGTCGCTCATGTAAAATACTGGTACTCAGCTGCATCCAGTTAGATTGGAAGCCGACCCAATATAGTAGGGAAAAGGCTAGGCAGATGATGATCATGAAAGAAAGAAAGAAAACTGTTTATTGGCACATGCCACTAGCACATATATAAAAACAAATAAAACTTAACAAGAAATATTGTGTGACTCACGGTTGCCGATGAGGAAGGGAATGCTAAGGCAATGCAAAGCTTTTTGCCCTCGAAATTTTGTATTGGTCTAGATTTCAAGATGAGATTGCCACGCGTAGATCTTGGTTTATTCGAGGCCTAGCAAGACCTCGAAAGGATCCCAGCCACGTCCTAAATGTGAGATCTGCCCCCGTATTCACAAACGCTCGGATTCGGAAAGTCGTATCTTGCTTGTCTTGCTGTTAATTAGCAGTTTTGTAAGCCCGTTATGTTTCATTTTTGGTGTACAATAAAGTTTTATTCTATGTTTTATTTTATGTTTGATGTCTATCTCGCTCGCTTTGGTAATGCCAAAACAAGATAGACATACGACTTATCGAATCGAAATCGAATCCGAGCGTTTCTGAATAGGGGGCCTGGAAAAGCCAATCTCTACTCGCGACTGCATTCCCTGTAAGATGGCATTACTGGCATATCATGTATTTCATCCCATCACACACACAGTCACAAACATAAATAGCGATTAGCTCTGGTATTGAAGATGTCCAAACATAGAGTTGACCACGTACCGCAGGTGGGTCGTCAAAAAAACAGTCCTTACCTCCCAAGATCAACAGCTCAGTGAAATGACAGTTGGCACTGATACAATACTACGCACGTCGACTGATATATTACAACTATTGGCACGTCGCCATGTTTTGACGCGCCGTCAATGAGCGCTTGATAAATACGTCTGACGAGTCACTTTTACTACAGTTTGGAACAGCTGATTGGGTTAAATTTGGGGGTTCATCATCATCATCATCATTTCAGCCCAAAAGACGTCCACTGCTGGACAAAAGCCTCCCCTAAGTGTCGCCACATTGACATTTTAGAGGGTTTTGCCATAATCGCCATAATAGAAATTTGTTACTGGTACATGTTCTTTTACAATAGGGTCTAATACTGGGTAAAGAAAACTATATTCAATTTTGTCCGTCAGACAGGTACAGGACGAAAATATTAAGACACGTATTTTTTGTTTTATCAAAATATCAAAAAGTTACGTATAGTTAAAACTCATTAAAGTTGGAGAGTGGGGGCACACTACGTCACAAGTAGGCATAAAAATTATCTACAAGTGACGTCATGCGCCATTTCAACTCAATATATCTCCGTAATTTTGCGACGACGTGAAAAAAGAAAAAATACGTGTCCAATACTTTTCCATAATCTACCCGACAGACAAAGAAAAAAAAGTAGTGATAATCCCGACATATTGTGGGGTTATAGTCTCATCTGCCTTCTTTACAACTATGTTGGGGTCGACTTCCAGGATAACCGGATACAGCTGAATACCAGTATTTTACATGAAGATCTCCTCAACCCAGTTACTGGGTAATGACCGTTAGTTGGTACGTGTGGTTGTCAGATTTTCGAGCTTCTGACTATCTGTAGCGACTGTCAAAGGTCTACAAATGACAGCCGGGACCATGGCTTAACATACTTTCCTATGCAAAAAGGTCTCTATATGCAATGGAGGGTCACCCATCTACAGACCGACCTCGGCTAACGTAGCTAGACAGATGATGATAGTAATAGAAACGTCTTTACTCACAAAATTTTTCAACTACTTATGTATCCAAATCCTATTTCCAGATTACGTCCGAAGATTTGCAACCGACGAAGCCCTTTTAGAAAAGGACGCGATCACCGGCATGGGGGGCGCCGCCCCAGCTTCCTCGGGCTCCAAGCCGTCCAACGGCAACGCCAACAATAATAGCGATACAGAGTCTTCTATGAGCGAGTTCAGTGATGACGAAGCGCAAGACATGGAGTTATAACATAAGTTACCACAGATAAGTAATACTTGCTCACTCGTCACTGCCTTGTGTGTTTAAAAAAAGTTTTGTTTGTGGTCTAATGTCTTCTCTTTTTTTTTGGCAACACTGAAGTTTTGACAGTTCTTTGGCAGGTGTTGCCATTATAATGATAATTAATATTCACGTCTGGATGCATTGTAGCTTTATGGTCTCACTGTTGCCGATTATGATTTGAAAGACTACATTTTCGAGCGACTGTACGCTTTGTTATGGTTGTTTGAAATTAAAAAGCTGATTGTTGTTTTCTTGCGTTCACTATTCGAAATGAGATTGATCTATAGAGCTTATTTGGATAACTCATTACAGTTATCTTGCACTATTATTGACGACACTGGTGCGTTTTTGGTCATACTGGTGCCACACCAAACTGGAAATAGAGTTCTTCGCCACTGGGTTTCCAGCGTTGTAGGGAATTCTCAAAGCTGCGTTGAAGCAGGTGAACTTTTATCACTCACAGTAATTCCCCTTTTGCAGACGTGTATTGCCAAAGTATGACCAATTCTTTAATACAAAGTAAATCTGCTCTCACATTTTTTTGCCGGTTATTATACCGGATATGATATATATGTAAATACTTAATTAGTGTTTTAACTCGTACTATTGAAGACACGACTATAAAATGTTGAATTATACACATAATTATAATATTATATCAGATTATCTGCATTAAAGTTAGTAGTCTTAATAAATGTACTGATCTGATTTATGTAGGACTGCCGAATTATCGCATGAATTGGCCCAAAAATACGTCAACCAATAGGCTTCGAGCTGTCCAAACCTTGTTGCTATTGGTGCAATAATCGTGACGCCATTTTGGGCCAGCAAGTTTAATTTTCGAACACTTGATAAAGTCTACATTAGACCACAGACAAGACTATAAACCAACCAGCCAGTTATCTGTACTCATACGGAGGTTCGCTGCCACCGTTTAAACAAAAATAATAAGTAAAAGTTATCTATTTCAATGGACCACGATCACGAACTTTTGCCAATTTAGAAGTAAAAAAAAAAGAATGCTCAGATACTTCCGAGGCGGCGAACAGAATACGCTTTAAATTATATATTTAAAATTAAATAAAAAAAAGTATATTATGCATGATGTCGAATGGTAAATTATAAATAAAAACGGTAAAATTAACTTTGTTAGTCGTTCGGTGTGTTGGAAACGTTACGGTTACGGTTTTAGGAATGTTTGGCTTTTCTTAAATGTGTCTATGCTTAAGAATAGCGGGAAAGTTATAGAAAGAAGTGTTCACGAATTCGTTGTAATGTAGGACTGTAGGTTTGGAAAATGAAAGGTGGGCGTAACTAGGAGTAATATGGGGAGAATGCAAGTTTAAATAGATGTTTATCGCTTTAGAAGTTATTGATATCTGTTTTAGGCATGTGGCCTGATCAAGCCGATTCTCCGTCGATAAGTGTGGACCGTTTATCCGAATACTGTTTATATTATCCCTAGTTGCGTCTACGTAGTAGAGGATTGACTGATCAAGATCTCAATTTGTATGCCATCCATTGATGTTAACTAAACTACACACGGCAACAAATCAAGATATACAAAACCAGTTTATGCGGATATCAAATTTTACAGAAAATCTATAGGGTGACTGCTAATTAGTGGCCGATACTTAAATACGTGATTATACTCATGATAACAAACAACTTTACCAAAGAAACATTTTATTTTGCTCATTCACTTTTAACATAATACAACAGCTGTATGAAATTCGCGCGCACGCGCCTGTTGTCTATCAGCTTGTGATAAAAGCGAATGAGTATAAAAAAATATGTTTCTTTGGGAAAGTTGTTTATTATCATGAGTATAATCACGTGTTTAAGTATCGGTGACTAATTACCAGTCACCCTATGTAAAAAGCGAGGTCATGTTTTACTGGAAATTAATAGCATGATTTGTCCATGTGTGTACACTCTTTTAAAACAGCACGTTTTCAGTTATGCTAAGCACAACTTGAATAAATACCAAAATATTATGGCACTGTTTGAATCCCTGGCTGGAGGCCGTAAGGCATCCACGAGATAGTCCGGTTAACCAGAAGCCAGCCTCATTGGCAGAACAGCGAGAGGACGTTACCAAAAAAAAAGAAGCACTTGGAATATCAAGTTCGCTGAGCTTAGTGTTAAAAATGAAAAAGTGCGATTTGATTGAGGTATTTATTTAGATATTGCTTAGTGTTAGCGAAAGGACATAAGTACATGGTCCCGGTCAGTCAGTTCTTCGCGTAGGAATGTTGTTGCGTTCTTGTTGCATTGTTGATGTTGCAAGCTATTTTACGATTTTTCATGCAGAAAATAAACAATGGGTTGATCAATTCGAGACAAAAATTACCAATCTATACAAAGCGAGGCCATTAATATATATAGTACGCACGGCGACACATCAAAATATGTTTTTTTTATTATCCATAGGCCCGCGCTTGACCACTATCTCACCTGATGGTAAGCGATGGTGTGGTCGACGGTGAAGCACGCTTGCCTAGAAGAAACTATTCACTTTTGACTTAAAGACCCCTAGATAGTAGCTATATACATGTCCAGTAAAACCTGACCTCGCTTTATTTGAGCTTCTTGTACAATGAGAGATCACCTTATACTGGACTACATATATAGACTGCTAAAATCCCCCTTACCCTTCTCTTGGCTTTTCTATAGTTGGGTAAAAAGTTTTAAATTACTTGCAACATTAACAGCATGGCAAAACGCACCTTTATGTAACGAACATTTAAATACTAGATTTTAACTTTAAAGACGTACGCTATACTCTTAAAATTAAAATAACTTTTGAAAAAATTATAATAATGTATGATAGACTAACATAAGGCGAAAATGCGAAGGTAGCCTGAAAATTCAAATTTTTTAACGTTAGTTTGTAATTTCTAGGTCATTTCAGGTTGTAGGTTGACGCCATTAATCTGTGAGGTGTTAGGCAGAGATGTAACTAAATGGTACAATCACATTTCGCTTGTTATGTTTGGGACTTCCCATGTAATAGGGGTCGAGCCAATGCAACTGTTACAAGTATGTATTTTTAATTATAATCGTCTATAGAATTGTCCAAGCGATGCCTTCAAATGTCCTGATATCATGAAAAAATCATTCTTGAAGCTAGTAAGAACGATGTGAGTTTTATTGAGGATTTAAATGATTAGAATTCTATAAATATTTTTTTACGGTCGCAAAATCAAACATCTTAGCTTTCAACCTGACTTACCTCCAAATTACAAAAACACGTTAGAAAATTTAATTTTGGCGGTCTACCTCGGCGCATAAACAATAACCACTTTAGTTGGAGAGTTTTATCGACTGGCAACACACACAGTGTGAGTGAGCGAGATAGCATTTTGTAAATATCCTATCTGTCCCATAGTTTAAATCCAACTTAATATGAGCCCGAGTCGTCGGACTAAAGTCATCACTTATATCTCATAGGTATTTAATTTTTTTTATTAATATGATTTTAGTTGTATTCGAAACGATGTGTCATTGTGAAATGTCGATCTCCCTCTTTAATGGCGGTTGGGTTGGGCGGAATTGTCGGCCATTTTAATGTATTCTTTTTTAAATATTTTTAGAATAATGAGCAGCTGTACTTTAAATAAAGACACGTTAAATCGAACTTAAGATATCTTTTTTATTACTTCCTCTTTCTTTTTTTATCAATGATGTTGCTCATACTTCTTTCGTCTCTCTAAAATTCCAATATTTTAATAAGAATCTGTCTCAAATAGTAAAGTTATATTCTATGAGTATGGTCTGTCTACCTCAAAAGTTTGAAACATTTTGTATGAATTTATATCACAGCCGATTAATTTCGACCCAACCCATAACTTTCGTTGCTGGCAACACTAATATAGATTGTCTATGCTCTCGCCAATGTTACCTGTTAAAAGAATTGGCGCGAATAGTAACAGAACTGTGATTTT
The DNA here is from genome assembly GCA_949152445.1 of Cerastis rubricosa. Lineage (NCBI taxonomy): Eukaryota > Metazoa > Arthropoda > Insecta > Lepidoptera > Noctuidae > Cerastis > Cerastis rubricosa. The sequence goes on from OX424549.1 coordinate 14,301,879, forward strand.
CATTTCTTCCCTTCGTTTGTGTGGTTGGAAAAATTGACAAGTCAAATTCGTCGAAAAGAGGTTGAGAAAATATAATATTTAATGGAAAGAAAAAACTGTACTTAGTCTAATTGCTGTTTAACGATTTTAGAGTTGTTTGTTGCTATTTTTATTATATAGCACAATCATTATTTTTTATGCTTTGAACACCGCCGGTTAGGTACGTTTTTTTAAATCGGATTTTGATTTTATTCGATATTTTAATATTAAGCTAATTATTGCCAACATTCAGCCATTGTCGTTAAACAATTATGTATTTGGTAAATTGTATGTCATTTTTTATTTTGTGGTAATTCAATATTTTTGCGGTAGTGCAATATTTTTACTGCTGCTAGAAAACGAGGCATTATTTGATGATAATATTCAAAATATCACTGTTTTACTGTTTATAAAATGAGATGATTTGTGAAGGCTATTTCGCGATAAAACCTCTGGCCATTTTTAGAACATTTAGCTATCTATGTTCGTGTTTGCTTACGACAAAGCGGCGTGACGGAATAACTTAATAAATACTCAATACATAATAGTGACATTCTACTGACATTGCAACTTTTTAAGTTGATGATATTAAAAAAAATAACTCGTGTAACTTTTAATGATCTTTATTTTATTTTGTAGTCTGCGTCGCTTGTTCACCATTGGTCAGTGGTTCCGCGAAATAGTCTATCTATTCGACTTTTAATAAGGAGGTTCTCAATTCAACTGTATTTTTAGCCGACTTCTAAATAGATTCCCATGGCAATTGTATAAACTGATCACAAACCGACGTTATAATAGAAGTATAGTGCTACTAAGATCTTTGGCGCCCGAGGGAGAGTGGAGTTGTTGGTAAACATTTGAGTCCGTTAGTTTCGATTCTCGCCACGCGCCATAAGATCCTTGTACAAACACAAGTCGTGGCGGTGTTTACAAGCAGTTTGTTTCGGCAGTTTTTGCTTTCACCCAATAATTAACATTTTGTTCGTACAGTCGGCCACGCTTAATACTAGTTATTTGAAAAATGTACTACAGTACTTTCACTGTTATTTCATATCACTGTCGTAATCAAAGTGATCTTTATTTCTCCTAGCAATAAAGTTGCTTTTGGGTTGGTAGTCAATGGCAAGTGTGTTACATCACAATGACCTTAATTTCCCTTGCAATAGTTTCGCTTTTGGGTTGTATTAGCCAAAAGCAAGTCCATCAAAATCACAGTGACCGTTATTCTGGTTATAGTGAGCTTTCTGTCGTCCAGAGGTATAAATAATTGTGAATGATCTTTATAGACGTTGCAAATCATGATTGCGCATCAGACGACTTTTATTTCATTGGCGTAAGGTTTAAATTTGTAAGCAAAATACGCGTTTTGGACGTGGAGTTGCGGACACCACCCCGTAGTGCAATACAATCATACAAAGTTTAAATTGCTATCATTGATGTGTACTCGCGAAATGCAACAACTACACAATGACGCTAACACGATAACACGTATTCTGAACCCCCACACGACATATAGATATATTTCGGCAGTTTAAAAAAAAATGCGTGGAGTCCCTCCGCGCGGAAGAAGTGAGACATCGTAATGTGGAAATGACTCCTTTCATACTTGATGAGTACTTTCCATGGTAGCGTCAAACGTTTAACGCAACCTTGTTGGAAGTCGCATAAGAAGTTTCACTTCAAAAATAAATAGTAGTTTCCTAAAAAAATGCAATATAATGCTGTCAAAATGTATGGCAATAGCTGTTTTTAGGGTTCCGTACCCAAAGGGTCAACCGGGACCCTATTACTGAGACTTCGCTGTCCGTCCGTCCGTCTGTCACCAGGCTGTATCTCATGAACCGTGATAGTTAGCGAGTTGAAATTTCTACAGATTGTGTATTTCTGTTGATGCTATAATAACAAATAATAAAAACAGAAAAAAATAAATATTTAAGGGGGGCGCCCATACAAAAAAGTATTTTTTTTCGATTTTATAAATAATGGTACGGAACCCTTCGTGCGCGAGTCCGACTCGCACTTGGCCGGTTTTTTTTTTAATTTTCAATGTAATATGTCTATGTCGTAAACGTTTTCGCGTCGGTGTATTCCATCCTGTATAACATTAACAAAATTATGCTAACACCTTGAAAACAATACTTATATCTGTATTTTTAGGTTATATTTTTGCAATACAGTGTTGTTAATTATCACTGAATACAGTTTTTTAGGGAACTACGAACTTATTCGAATGGCTACGTCGAGTTATGAGGTTATGTTAACTCTGTACAAGATCTAAAGTAGTCTGGAAAAGATATAAAAATAAACATAGCTTTACTCTTCTTTAAACATTGTGTTAAATTTTAAAAAATATTTTAGGGGTTCAAGTCCTTAAAAGTGTCAACTGTTTAATATGGGTTTAAGGTGATATTGTATAGTAGTTTTTCAAATAACTTGTACGTATGTGACATTTGGAATCATAAAATGTTGGTGTACTAGAATATTTTGTGATGTTCTTTTTGTTTAAAACCAAAACCGATTTGTTTAATGTATAATATTATTTGCTCTTGCGCTTCACATTTGGTATAGAATCAGTCGACTAAAGAAATGTATGTTACTGAAAATATTAGTAAGACTTAAAGTTTTAAATCGCATGTTTGTTAAAAAATGGCTGACTGTAACGATTTAAATAAATAAAATCAATTTTATAACATGACATTATTTTGCCACAGCAAATTCGTTTGATATTTAGCATACATATCAGTGAGTTTCTTGCACGCGAATCAAAAAGAACATTTCAAAAGATAAAATCAAAATACGGATCTCTAAAGGTTCTCGTACATAATGGCTTGTGACTATTGTAACGACTATTAAGGTGCTTTTATGAGAGCACTTTTGTTCTGTCGGTATACATACAAGACTTTCATAAAAATGTAGTGAGTTATCTGTCTGTGTAAATCGTAATGCGCCAGCATGGGCCATTGTGTACAAACGCCGTAATGTTTGACACATTGCGAAATGTAAGTGTTGCAATCGTCTTAATTATAAGTCCTTAGGCTAAAATAATATAGAGTTTAAAACAACACGAAAATTATTATTAATGATAGACATTTATCGTATCTTTGAAAACTCAGCCATAATAATATATTATATTTTTGGTAATAAGGAAATAACAAGTTAAAAATTTCTTAGTTGTACTTCTCGAAAAGTTGGGTTGACTGGATTTTTCTGGAATTTTTATTTTGTCCACCCGGCTTTCATCGATATGAATCATACAGTTAGTTTAAAATCGCTGTGGTGTCGATGTGTAGCTTATAACTTATGAAGAGGATAACGAAGGTTTTTAAATGTCCAAACATTCATTTCTAAATCTAGCTAAGAGGCGTAGAAAAAAGAAAAACGAAAAAAAAATGGCGCCAAATTTTGACTTAAAAGATGGCGTATTTAAAAACCTTCGTTCGAAATAACAATGGTGACGTGATATCAAGTTCAATAAAAATGAATTTTTATTTTTTTAATCTTTGACAAGATAGCGCCGCGCGCCGTTCACGTCACAATTGTTTGGTTTATGGATATAATTATAATCGAGGTTGAATATATTACCAAAATATGACGGGCAATCCGCCCGCGGCACGGAATCATTTATACATGTAACAGAATAAAAGTTTATAATATTATATTTTTATTTCATTACATGTAATAAACTTACGTTATTTTTAAACTATATCTGCCTTTTATTACTTACTCCTTTGTTTCCTATCCTCATGTAACAAACATACATACATGAACACTGAAAACAAAACACTCTTTTTTTTGGACAGTCGTGTAAAAGTTACGGAGGAGCTCATAACCTAGCAAGGAGAACAGCACGTCAAATTCAAATTCAAATTCATTTATTTTGTGAACATAAGTGAAAATTAGGTGGTAAACTGTATAACATTCAGAAACTATCTATGTTCCGCCGTTAAGCATACAAAATGTTTCTATAATAAGCATTACGATAACCTCAATGTACAACAATACAATTTGGTCAAATAAATAATTAAAATCATCAAATAACATTGCATTACATAAAATGTCAGCTCTAATGTCAAGATTAAAATTACATAATTAAAATTAAATTACATGCATAAAATGTCAGAGTTATGTCAATATAAGTAAAAGTCAAAGTGTATGAGCGAATTAGGAATAATAAATAAGATTTCAACATTACAACAGTTTGTCATTTAGAAATTCGCTAACAGAATAATAAACTTTTCCGATTAATAATTGTGACAGTTTGTTTTTAAATTCATTGAGGTGTTTACACTCTCTAATTTGTTTAGGAATTTTATTGTACAATCTGGGTGCCATGGCAAATACACTTTTATACATAAACTCAGTTTTAGTAGGCAATGTGTGCAGTTTATCTGAGCGACGCAGACTTTCAACAGATTTATATAAGTACATATTGTTCTTGACAAAAATACAAGATTCATAAATATAAAGTGATGGTACTGTCATTATTTTTAAATTTTTGAAATGTTGCTTGCATGATTCTGTAGATTTTATTTTGCATATAGCTCTAATACACTTCTTCTGTGCTATGAGTACATCATTAACCTTATAAGCATTACCCCAAAATATAAGTCCATACCGAAGCGTAGACGCGACATAGCCGTGATAATCCGCCAGTAATGCAGTCTTATTTACAATTTTACCCAGCATATAGAGAGCGTAGGAAAATCTACTAATTTTTCCACATACACTGCCTATTTGAGTTCTCCATGACATATCGTTGTCTATAAAGAGCCCCAGAAATTTGGTTACATTTGTTTCAAGCACTTGAGCTTCTTTATAGTTTATTTGAAAGTCTGATTTTTCAACTTGTCTCAATCTAAAATTCATAATTTTAGTTTTATTAAGATTTATAATAAGGTTATTAGCATTCAACCAATTAATAATAGAACTAAGGCTAGAGTTAATCTGTTCTTCTATGTCTTTCATGTCACTGTTGTCAAAAATAACTGTGCTGTCATCAGCGAAAAGGGACATTTGATGACTGATGACTTGAGGAAGGTCATTGATGTAGCATATGAACAACAAAGGTCCCAATACAGAGCCTTGCGGCACACCACAAGGAAATATTCTGGAAGTAGAGGAGTATACTACCTCGGTTTTGGACTTAACGTTTACTTGACTGATCTGAGTAATTTGTTTTCTATTTTCCAGATAAGATTTTATGAGGCTGAGCACGTTACCTCTGATGCCATATTTATAGAGCTTAGCTAACAGTATTTCATGATCCACGTAGTCAAATGCCCTAGTCATATCCATATACATAGCCATCACTGGTTTTCGATTGTCCATGTTATGATGAATTTTTTTAAGGAAATTGTAAACAGCCATATTGATTGTTTTAGTTTTCCTGAAGCCCATTTGTTCCTTGCAAAAAATGTTGTGCTTTTCAAAGTAATTATAAATATTATTATAGAAGACCTTCTCGAAAATTTTAGAGAGTATCGGTATTAGCGCTATAGGTCTGTAGTTAGCCATATCCGTTTTGTCTTCCTTTTTATGTATTGGCTTCACTATAGAAACTTTTAATTTTTCGGGGAAAATACCGTTTTCAATACTTTTATTTATTATGTCGCTTAATATGGGCGCTATATGAGGAGCAACTGATTTTAATACTCTGGTATCAATGTCATCATAGCCTGTGCTGTTGGTGTTTTTCAGACTGTGTATTATTGTACTTATGTCTTTTGGTATTGTTGGTGCCATGAACATAGATTTATGCGAAGCAAACATATTAAAATTATTATTTGCTTGCCAAGTATCGCAATTCGGTTGAACCGAGTCTATGAAGTAGTCATTAAATAGTTGTGCTATTTCGCTAGGATTTTTAATACATTTACCATTGACTTTGATAACATTTATGTTTGTTTTCGGAAAGTTAGGTTTTATAGAATTAATAACCTTCCAAGTAGCCTTAGATTTGTTGTTAGCCGTTCCAATAAAATAGCTATTTTGCGCTTTCTGTGTTAATTTAATCACCTTTTGGTATCTTTTCGAGAAATTTTTAAAAGCGATTTTTGATTCAATGTTTCGTGTTAGTCTGTATTTCCACAATAATGCTCGTCTAGTTCTGCTACAGCGTTTTACTCCCCGTGTAACCCACTTTGGTCTAGTTGTTGTAAAAATTTTACGTTTGACTATTGGGAAACACAGATCATAATAAAATTTGAACAAATCATAAAATGAATTAAAACTTTTGTCTACGTCCTCCGTTTCGTAAACATCAGAAAAACTAAGACTTGCGATGCATTTCCTAAAAAGATCAATATTTTCTTTGCTGTAATCTCGTTTCTTTACATAGTAATATTTCAAAGAACACGTGCGTTGTACCGGAAATGTCATCAGTTGGGCTGTGTGGTCAGACACACCTAGTTCCGTAATCTCACTTTTGCACCCTCGCATATTGTGGAGAAAGTTATCTAAACACGTACCACTGCTTGGACGCGTCGGCTCATTTATTTCGTCACCCACTAGTAGTCAGAAGCTAAAAGTCTGACATCCAGTCTTACCAAGTGGTATCGTATTACCCAGTTACTGGGTTGTGGAGGTCAGATAGGCAGTCGCTTCATGTAAAATACTGGTACTCACCTGCATCCGGTTAGACTGACCCCAAGATAGTTTGGGAAAAAGCTAGGCAGATGATCAAGAATTAACACGTTTATTAATTTGTTGATTAGCCTAGAGACCTCGATAAGGCCGGGTAGACCGGGTACCCCGTGAGATTCTGTGGTGGGCTCTTAATGAGATGGTGTGCCTGGGATGCATGTGCGGTTGATCCGTGCGATGTACAGTCGATGCTGTAGCCAAGTCCGGTCCTCAGCGGGCACTACCGGCAGGCGGCAGCTTCAAAGTGGCTGTCGGCTTGCATTAAGGGTCGGCCTCTCAGCCCTTACCTTTTCCTGGTGATAATGGGACGATTTACGTCTGAAATCCAGGAAAAGGCTCCCTGGTGGATGCGGTTTGCCGATGACATTGTGCTGGTTGCCGAGAGCAGCTAAAAAGTCCAGAGCAGCAGATTGGCAAAATATAGTCAAGTCCGTGATTAGAACTGACGTTTGTATGTATGGTGGGGTATGGATAGGAATGCAGGGCTGTTAAGAAAATGGATGAAAAACGATTGCATGTAGCAGATGGGAATGTTTAGATGGATGTGTAGTGCGACAAGAATGGATAAAGTAAGGAATGAGTATATTACAGGAAGTTTAAAAATGGCGCCCGTTACAGAAAAATTGAAAGGAAATCGTTTGCCTTGGTATGGAAACGTAATGAGGGATGCAAAAAAAGAAAAAAAAAACGCGTGTGACTGAGAGTGATGGAATGGTTTGTGGGTGAAATGATATGAAAGGCAACGTAAAATGATATCGTGACGTCTGACAGGGGAGAATGGGGTTAATCGTGTTACGCCAACCCCGCCCAAGTAGAATCAAACGGTAGAAGGACAGGAAGATGATGAATGACTTCATTTGAATGTTCTTTTTCTTCTTCCTCTGTCAATAGTGCAATAGCAACCACATCCCATCATTTTCAACTAGCGCACATGTACCGTCTCTGATACCTACTTCAGCGAACTGAACAACTCCAGCAAGTTTCAGCCTCGAGTATTCTGTTGAGCCTCCGCCGTGCGCCGCACGTTCGAACAGTACTTTTGCTCTTGACTTATGCTCGGGCATCCTTTTGGCCCGGATGCCCGAGCATGCGTGAGTACCCAAAGAGCACCTAAACTGTTTTAGGATATGTACAGTATTGCAAAAGCGTCGTGTACGCAATCGGTGTTCCCATTGAACAAGGAAAACTCGTCTTCGAAATAAAACAGCTACTTGATTTATTAACATAAGTAACTATATTAAAAATAAACATTTTAACAACAGGCGCTATGTACATTGTACAGTATGCCATAACCTATCTACACTCATACTTAAGAGAGGGCGCACATCTGCGACAAACGCGTACCGAGACATTTTAGATCACTCAGATCATCATTAAGTAGAATATTTGGTCAGTGTTAGCATGAAAGAGTTTAAAAATTTAAGACTATTTTATAATAAATACAATTAAGGACGTATTTGTCGCACATATGCGCCTCCTAGAAGAACGCCGTAGCGATGGCAGCGAAATAATCGACATGAAGCTTCTGCCAAGTACCCCGCGAATAGAAGGGGATGATAACATGAATAGGGGACGAAAAACGGGCTAGGGGTACCGGTATTAGCTTTTCACTCTAAGATATCTAATTTATTAAAATGCTTAAAAAGTATTCTTATCAAAATTAAATAAACTTGAGCGACAGAATTGTATACAAACTCATGTGAAATAAGTATAGTCAACAGCAAATTATGTAACAACTTGACGTTGGCAGCACCTTAATTTTATAGCAATATAAGGTTGGCTTTCCTTGTTCATGTGTAAAATTTTTAACATATATTTATTAGGCCGAGTCAAATAAATATAATTCACAAAATGCACACACAGCAATCATTTTAAATGATTGATCTAGGTTCAAATCTAAGTATTCAAAATGTTTTCAGACACCTTAGAGTGATTTCATATGTCTTAAATGCGTTTCTGGCGGTCAGCAAACAGTATAGCGTTAAAATAACAATTAAAAATAAGTATACATAAAGTGTACAAAGAAAAATTATCAATACATGTACCTACACGGTGTTCAGGCTCACATCATCCACACATATCTTGTGATTTATTATTTAGGAATTGTCTATCATATTCATTTTAAAATCTTTATTTTGGACTTCCAAAAATTGTGAATAAAATATGGGATAAAAATGACTTTAGCTTGTATTTGCAGAGAAATGACATAAGTTCATAATATTATCATGCCCTGTAATTCCTGAAGAGTTAGGCAGAGGTGTACCTAATTATATTTCGCCAGTTATGTTTCAGTCCCGTGTAATAGGGGGCGAGCCTATTACCATCAACTGGGCACAAATCCAGACTTCGTGGCTGCTGCTGAGAAATTCCTGATAGTAAAACCTAATAACACTTTGCCCAGTCCGGTATTCGAATCCTGGACCTTGGCGCTGCAAGAGCAGACCTAGATTTGTGTTTAAGAGCAAAAGTTCAATTCAAAATATATTCCGAGAACTTTTAGATTCAATTGCAAAACCAAGCATTTATTTTGTTTTTAACGGAACTAGCATAGCTTAAAAGGCAAAAGATAAATGTAAAAAAAATAATAATAAGTTATAAACTAGTATGTTCAAAATTCGTCCCCAAATTCTGAACACAATAGTTTCTTTAACATGGAAGCCCAAAATACAGATTTTTTTAACACCAATTAAGTCAATATTAGACTAAAATTATAATTACATTGACAAAATCAAGCTAGTGTTCAAAGTAACATATTCTAAGTAAAAGTATACATACAGTTATGTGCATCAGAACATACATTTATGTTATAACTTGCTGTCCCGAGCAATTTTTTCAGCGTCTTTTTTCCCCGTTTTCGCAACACTTTTCATTGCTGCTCCGCTCCTATTGGTCTTAGCGTGAGGATATATAGCCTATAGCTTTCCTCGATAAATGGGCTATCTAACACTGAAATAATTTTTCAAATCGGACCAGTTGTTTCTGAGATTGGCGTGTTCAAGCAAACAAACAACTCTTCAGCTTTATAATATTGGTATAGATATAGTATAATTTTGATGGCTTTTCAGGGATAAATTATACATATAAACTTTCCTCATGAATCATTCTGTCTATTGATGAAATCAAAATCCGTTGTGTAGTTTAAAAGATCTAACCGGACAGACGGGAGGAAGCTACTTATTTTTATACTATGTAGAAATTACATAATATTCAGCTTTTAATATGTATAAGTGTATATATGTAACTCCATACAAGTCGTTATTAAAGCAGCACGGATCTACCTTCACAAGTCAAGCATTGCTTGCCGAGTTCAGTACTTGGATGACAAAACATACATAATTATTCGTTGATCTTTGATAGTCGTCATTCCTAGCCAGAAGCCCAAGTCTGTGCCAAACAATTAGGGGTATTGACATAAAATAACATCAAGCCAGTAATCCCCAAAGGGTCACCAGTTATGTTTTAAATCCTATGTAATAGGTGGTGAGCCTATTGCCATCAATCGGGCAGAAATCTAGACAAAGTGACAAAAAAAAAAACAAAAGGCCTGAACGAAAAACTATGCGTATAACTAGTTGCCCAGTAACTGGGTTGTGGAGGTTAGAAGTCACCACATATAAGAACAACTATTCAGCTGCGTCCGATTAGATTGGAACCCGACGCCATTTTCTTTCGTCATTGCCTTGTCTTTTCGACATTTTTACAGGACTGTCAAATTAAACAAAATCGCCGCGAATTGATAAAATGACGCAACTGTATGGATTTATACGTAAACACAGGTAACAAGTATCCTTTGACTTTGAAAGACCACTGCTGGTAGTAAATATATGCAAAAAAAACAAGATGCCAGCTTTAGTTTCGACCACGAGCCAAAAGATTCTTGTACAGTTATAGTTAGTACATTTCTGGGTGCGCTAACAACAGAGGCATATTCATAGAATACAATATTAGGCTTTTAATCTGGTTATATGACTTACATGGAAGAAATCTAGACCTATGATAAGGCTAAATTAGATATTTTGTTCCTAACAAATATTAGTAAACACCAATTAAATATATTTTAGAAATAACTGTCCTACAATTTAAAAACACCGAGACCATAAAATGTCTAAATGAAATATACACAAAAATATTATTATTTAAAAACGTACAATATACAGGGTGTGGCTGAAACACTTGCAACAATCTATGCTACATCCACACTACGTGATGAGTTCACTTTGCATGAAACCACTGCGGAACTTATTCACTTCAAATGCTTCAAATTCACTAATCACATATAAATATGGGTGTACACTGATCACTAGCTTGAGATATCACTCAGTCATCATCACATCCCCCGGTGATGAGGTGATTAACCGATGATGAGACCGCAGCCAAATTTGAACTGTTGTTTAGCCTGGTTCGCCATGCCGGAGAGTGCGAATGTGAACGGTAGAGGTTGGAGTTTTTTCTCGAGAACTGCTCCGATGTTCCAATTTGAATCTACCATGCCTGGAAATAATATGAAAAGATTGATTAATGAAAAGCAACAGAGAACATGACAAAAAATCTTATTCGCATCTTCTTCATTGACATGCTCATGAGAAACTGAGTCATTTAAGTTTGACATACATGATAAGGCTCAATTTTTTTTAGATTAGATTAATCAGAGATAACAGATAGAAAGTTTTTAGATTAGATTAAACAGAGATAACAGATGGAAAGTTTTTACTAGTTATCCACGGTAAAACAAATAATATTTTTGTTCAATATTCATCATCAGCCTATAATGTTCCCACTGCTGGGACACAGGCCTCCTCTCTATGAGAGGGAGTAGGCTGTAATCCACCACGCGGGCCCAGTGCGGGTTGGTAGATGTATGTGACATCTACCAACCGGCACTGGGCCCGCGTGTCTTCGAAGTTTTAGTTCTAGGACATGCGTGTTTCCTGACGATGTTTTCCTTCAGCGTTTTTGAGGACAGCGGTGATGAAATTAATTACACAAAGTAGTTCGCCTGCCTGGGTTCGCACGGCTTACTGCTCGTAAGTCGGGGCTGCCACCACTGGGCCACCGCTGCTGTCTCCCTTTATTTGAATAGAGGATTTCTTTGGATCTTAATCCTTCATTTTATAGTTGAGGCCAAAAACTTTTGGACCTTATTTATAAATCAGACAATCTGTCTAACTAGAGTGGATGTTAGGGCGAGCATATGGTCATCAACCAGATATGAGCTGCTACTGAGAACGTAAAATAGAAACATTTTTACCTACATGGTGAAGGAAGAGAGTCATAACACTACAGATATTATACAAAGGGAAGCTGGATAGACATCCCAACAAATTGGCGGCTAAGCTAACAACTAGAAGCTTCAACAAAGCAAAAAGACATTGACCATGTAATCCACTACTATGGTCTACCGATGAGGAGTTGACCTCGCTGGAGGCCACACTCGAACTGCCCGACCTACAAGACATCTGCTTGTAGCTGATGACAACAACTTTTATAAAAAAAAACCTAGATGCCTTTTGGATTGAATGGATCCAAGAATCCCATAATCAACCTGCGCCAGGGGATTATACATTGAAGTTTATATGATGTGATGCTGTTCCACAAGCAGATGTCTGCTCAATGCAGGAATTGTTTGGATAATAGCGCCAAACTCAATGCAAACTCACGCATATGTGATAACAAAAGCAACAAGCTAAATAATGAATTCAAAAGCCTCACCTCTAAAGATTAGATCTGCTTTGGGTATGTTGACCTGGTAACCAATAGTGCCTACAGACTCCATCCCTCGGAATGAGGTGTCCATTTCCGCTACAACCTGCAAATTAAAGTTAAAAGTTTTAAGAATCACTTGTCAGTACCTAGTTTTTAGTTTATGGGATGGTGAGCGGATGCTTCGGATAATCTTGAAAACACAATTGAATTTATGAAACACTAGCTGTCCGGCGCAACTTCGTTTGCGTCACATTTTTCCCGTTTTCGCAACATTTTTCATTGCTGCTCCACTTCTATTGGTCGTAGCGTGATGATATATAGCCTATAGCCCTCCTCGATAAATGGGCTATCTAACATTGAAAGATTTTTTCAAATCGGACCAGTAGTTTCGGAGCCTATTCAATCCAAACAAACAATCAAATCTTTCCTCTTTATAATATTAGTTTAGATTATTATGAAACATAAAGAAGACTATAGCTGACGTAGCTCAAAGGCTGTCCAACTCAAATGCGACTGGGGGGTTATTATGACGTCTTAACGTAGTATTGTTTTAATCTTATTCCAGTGTGGGAAACAGACGGAGCTATAGAAGACGTCTAGCGCCATCTCTTTCTCACTCTGGATTAAGATCAAAACAATACTGCTTTAAGGCGTCATGGTAGGCCATCTGGGCAGGACATGCCTGCCGCATGCCGGAAAAACTGTGGGCCAAAATAGCAGGAAACTGGTGCCCTGACACAGTGAGATGGGGTCGCGGTGGGCCACGATGGAGATGGAAGGACGAGCTTGACAAGTTCCGTCAGAACTGAAGGAAGACGCGCGGGTTTGAGAAATGGAAAGAGTGGAGGGAGGCCTATGCCCAGGAGAGGCACAGAGCTGTCTAGAAATAAAAAAAAATAGGTTGCACTCTGGGAGTTCTGGCAAAACTTGAATATTAAAGTTGTGCATTTTTGATATTTTGGAATAGTTAGGGAATAATTTTGCACGAATTGCTTTAATTATCAGTATAAAACTACTATCATTTATGTGGTAAAATACAATATTCATTTATTGCGCTATCGTACACAAACATTACAATTTATATTAGGTTTACAATCCGTCTTACGAATTTTACCTCTTTGGAGAAACCGAAGGTTTTGATTGTAGATAAGATAATTATCCAGTTTTGGAAACCCAAATTCAATGCCAGATGTGTTCAAATTCCTTCGTAACCTAATGTCAATCCGTCTTCCGAACTTTCGATTTTCGAGTTAAACATTTTTTATCCATCACAAAAGTGCACAACGCCGCGAAGTTTTCACTTTCAAAAATAAATAAAAAAGAAGAATAGTATTTACCTGTAATTGTTCACTGCACTGCTTGAAGTAACACAAGTGGAAGTTAGCTGTGCTCAGGGTCGCCGATACTTCAGAGTCTAGAACATTATAATGAAACAACTTTAAAATTGCAACAAAACAGTATCTTAGTAACTAAACAAACAAGTCTTGCTGCACGATGAAAGAAAAACCATAGGAGGAACTCTGAAAGTGGCGCTGGTGACTGAAAAGATGTGTGGTAATCGGTTGGCTTGGTATGGGGCATACTGTGCATGTAACCTTTTTTTTTTAACTTTGCCCCACACTAGGAATTTCTCCTGTATCGTGGGTGCGTTTACAAACATTGAAACTAACATACACAAACAGCCAGACCCGGAACAATTATCTGTAGGCCATACAAATATTTTTTCCGTGCGGGGATCGAACCCGCGACACGCAGCGCAGCAGTCGATCGCTTAACTACTGCGCCAACCGTGCCGTCGAATGATCATGTGATGCGGAGGAAAATGTGGTGGGGAAAGTTTTGAGTATGAATGTGGATGCATAAGATCAAAGGAAGACAAAGAAACCGTAGATGGACTGTGTGAAGGATGATATAGCAAAGAAAGGATGTGTCTGATGAGATGTCAAGTAATAGAGAAGTATGGAAGAAAACATGCCGCGCCCACCCCAAATAAATTGGGATAAGGGCAGCAGTATGTTCTGTATGGTGTCGGACTTAACCACTATGCACGACAAAATTTTGACACATGACACATCAGCTGAATCGGCGGGGTGATGCGAATTGTCATGAATTTCACGAAATTTTCATCAACTTTCAGCGTTCGATTTTATTATGAAAAATATGTCACGGGACCTGTTACATACGATAAATTTGAGGTTAATATCTTCAGTATCGTGTTGAGGTCGGTAAAACGGAGTCAGTCTATTGCCAAATATGCGTAAAATACATATTACTACACCCTTCCAAAAAGTAGGTACCTTATATGCGCTGGAAATAATGTACATAGGCATGCTTATCGTTTGCTAAAACAATTTGGAAGGGCAAAATAAAAACAGTAACATTCTATCTGCATTCTTATTTTTGCCATTATTCACACAGAATTTCTTAAAAAACCCAATCAAAGTCTAGACAAATATTACTGAAAACTATGTTGTAACATAACACTTCTTAGTGCTGACCGAAAACCCAGGTTTCTTATTTAAGATTAATTAGTTACATTCAGCCTAATCGATAATCGCAATTAAATCGAGTTTGAAAAAAAAGAGTTGAGTCTGAATAAAAACTCATAAGTATAATTTTAAATAATTATTTAATTTTGAAATTGGTCTTAATCCATCTTTTTTAATAATTTCATTAAGTAATTATTAGATCAAAAGCATCTTATAATTAATTAATGAACGTTGACTTCATGGGAAGGAGATTTATTACTAAGTAATAAGAACGACAGAAGACAGTAATCCCAAAAAAAAAAACAAGTCAACATTTTAATGATTAGGCTTAATTCCCGCCGATTTTTTTTCGATTTGAAAATTTAAATAAAGAATGCGCTCGCAATATCATTGTTTAATTAAGTATTTTAATTTTACTAGATAACATTTTAAGAATTTTATTGTGTAATATCTGAAGGTTGGTAAAAGAATGCCCGGGATCTTGGAAGGCATAGTAAATAATTATTATGATCTAACACGATAAATTATATTTATTCTTCCAAGATTGTGTATCGTATGATGGGGTTATTGTTATGTTACAGCTAGTCAGTGGCCCGAAAATATGACAGCCAGTCTTACCAAGGGGTATCGTACTACCCGATACTAACTGGTTTGAGGAGGTCGCTCCATTTAAAATACGGTTATGCAGCTGTATCTGGGTAGACTGGAAGCCGACCCCAACAGTTGATGATGATGGTTGACAATTGGCAATTCATAAGCCGTTTCAAGGAACATTAGTTTATTGTTTCAAAGCGGTTCACTGTCCAGTCTAAAAAGGTTTTTGAAGTGATAACTTCTTAGGGGAGGGTAAACCGCTTCGTAACGTAACGCGTTACGGCACCACTCTGTGTGGCTTCCCTTTCTCTCACGCATACGGCAGCAGGCTTAGATTAGTTTAAGTTATCACTTCTGTCGAGCGTCCCGAGACGCACACGTATTTTTTTTAAATCTGCCATTTTTAGGTTATCCATCAAAGGCCGAGTCACTTGAATGAACAGCAATAGATATGAACCAGAACCATCAAGAGTCTACAAAATATACGAGTAAGACTGTTACTCGAGAGTCTTACCGTATACTTTGAATAGTTTTGTTTAAAATGGTTTCTTTTTCATTTTTGGGGTAGCTATCCCTAAACCTAGCCTATCTAAGCAGGTGTAAAAAAAAATTGTCGATCAAAAGTATTGGAAAAAAGATAAACTAAATTGGAAAGACATGGACAGGCCTTTACCCGCAATGGGACAGAACAGGCTGATAAATTAAGTAAAGAGTAAATACCCATTAACCAACCCAACCATAATCAAACTACATAATTCTTTTTTACTATTCCTACCGAGATCCTGTGTATTCTACCAATCTTCAGATAGTTCAAAAGAAAAATTCACAATAAATTATCTTTAATAGTAAAAAATGCCTACAATATAAATTGGAACAGCAAACGAATTCTAAATTTAAATTTTGAGATGGGTAAAAAATCGGCGCGAATTTAGTCATAATATCAGTCCGTGCTGTTTATTGCTGGGTCGCAATGTACGAAAAACAATTAAGATTACCATTATAAAAGCCTAAAAATCATTATAATAAATATTTACTGTATTTTACGCTTAAAATAAATTTATTTTAATTTTCATCAATCGATTTCTTAAATTTCTCAATTTAATTACTCGAGTTGATCAAAGATTACAAAAAATAATCGATTGGAATAATCGCTTTCACACATCACAATAATTTAAAAAAAAAAATGGTCGTCTATTTCAAAATACAAATTGAGCGGTGGTAATGAATATTATGTGTTATTAGTCCCGTATTAGTAAATAACGCTAAGATCTGGGCATTTTCATGCGGTTTATAATATTTGGAATGATATTTGTCTTGTTTGTTACCGAATCTATACGCGTGTGTGTGTTATATGTGAAAAATAAAAATGTAAACACGCACGATTGGCGCGAAACTTCGACTTTAGATTTCAAAATGCATCATTACCACTGCTTATTTAAATTGAATTAAGGATGAATTAGCCGCATAATTAAATGACGAGTTGATTATTGTCCATATAGTGGAGCTCGAATGTTCGAAAACCACAATTTTTATGATTTTTAGCTTCGACCAGCACAGCCGTCAAAATGGCGATGACCGTATTTATGCACTTGAATTTTATAAGGGTAAAGTAAGATACTTGCGCGCTATTTACAGAAGTTTTAATGGCGTTGATATATGAATTTTTTATACAACTTTCTTAATTAACGCACACTCACAGTATTTAATAATCAGAAAATTAAATCTTTGCATAAATTATGAGGATGACGAATGACTTAATTGCTAGCCCCTTTCGGGGCCCATACCAACCCAGCGGAGGTTTGTTCGTCGAGCCCCTTTGGGGGCCCGTACCGAACTATATGGTTAAAGAATAGCACCATCCCATATCTTCCCGTGGGTGTCGTAAGAGACGACTAAGGGACTTATCAGAGAAATGGGCAGCAGCGTTCTCTGTGCTTTTGTAACAACCGTACTGCGATCGCCAACCCGCTTGCCAAGCGTGGCGATTATGGCAAAACCCCCAAAAATGTCAATGTGGCGACACTTGGGGGAGGCCTATGTCCAGCAGTGGATGTCTTTTGGGCTGAAATGATGAAGGACAGCAGAATGATGACTCTCGTTGTACGACTTAAGTATTTTACAGAAGTGTACAGTTATTCATCTATCACGTAGGTCGAAAAGTTTCCAGCCTACACAAGTTAAATTAATCTGAGATACAAAACTATCATGTCACTAAAATACTGAAGTTTTCTCTTGATACCCACAGTAAAAAAGTAATATTTTTCTTCAATTTAGTCTCCCTTTATTCCAATCCATTTTTGTTTGGATAGGGTTCCCTCTATCTGGCAGAATTTTGATGCTCCAAAATTCATTTGGCATAACGGCAGAGTTTTCTTAAAACGAATATTTTTTAGGCATAAATATTATTTAATAAAATTATTGTTTGGCCGAATGTTTATATGTCCAAATTTACAATGGCATACTTTTAAAATGGTAGAATTTTATTTGACATAATTAACATTGGCAAAGTTAAAATTCCGCATAATTTCGTTGAGCGTAACGTTTATTTAAAGCGATTATTTGGTACAATTTCACTTGGCATACAATCAAGATGGCAGAATTTAATTTGAAATAATTTGATTGGGCTCATTGCTATTTCTTTAAAATAGTATTTTTAACCTTAAATTGAAATTTAAGGCGCGAGCTGCGAAGATACGAGATGGCAAAGTTGAAAATCGGAAAGAGCACATCAAAATCTCATATTTTAGCAAAAGTATTGTTCTCACCGTCCATGGTGTATCGAGCGGCTGCCGAGGTGATGGCGATCTCCCCGCCCATGACCCGCGCTCCAGACTGGTACACCAGCTCCGTGCCCAGAGCCAGGCGCTTTGTCACCGACTGCAAAACATAACATCGGCATGTAATACAGAGAATGAGCAAGTATTTTAAGCAGTGATAGTCTAGTGGTGTGACCGTTGGACTACCAAGTCACTGGTCTCAAGTTCGAACTCAAGACACGCACCTCTGATTTTTCGGATTCATGTGCGTATTGTATAATTATCACTTGCTTCGGTGACGGATAACATCGCGAGGACATCAGCATGCCTGAGAGATAAAAGAGAAAAGGCCTGTCTTCTTCTTTATCGTGTGGTTAGTGAAAATTTCTGAGACCAGGCTAGGCCAGGTTATGTTGTCAGAATTTTTATGCCGCCCCCCATGGGCGGCATAAAAATTCCTCTGACTGGGTTTTACATGTCGTTGAGAAATATCTCGTAGTCTCTCATCCACTTTGTTGGTCCATCTAGCTGGACTGTGGTGAGTCTGCGATTGCCCTTGCATTTTCACTAATCAGAAATTATCAGTGTAAATCCATTTTTTTACGGTTATTGTAAGACTATGAGAGCCTCCTGTTTCTTTAAGTCGGTTAATTTTTAGGGTTCCGTACCCAAGGGGTCAAACGGGACCCTATTACTGCAACTTCGCTGCCCGTCCGTCCGTCTGTCACCAGGCTGTTTCTCATGAACCGTGATAGTTAGCCAGTTGAAATTTCTGCAGATTATGTATTTCTGTTGGCGCTATAACAACAAATACTAAAAACAGAATAAAATAAATATTTAAGGGGGCTCCCATGAAAAGTGATTTTTTTGCTCGTTTTTATAAATAATGATACGGAACCCTTCGTGCGCGAGTCCGACTCGCACTCGGCCGGTTTTTTAATTATTTAGTAACACTTCTACTAAACAAAAATTAAATTAATACATTTGGGTTATTAACCTAATCATAGAGTTTTTCATTAGCCTTAAAACCCATGAGTAATCCTAAACATTAAGCATAAGTAAGGTATAGTGAAGTCAAGGCCAAACGAGATCAAAGCTATTGATAACAGTATAGTAGTATTAAATATTCATTCTGTAATCGATAGGTGCGGGAAACTCAAAGGTAAAGAATAACTTGCTTACTTTCCTACCATGCGTGTAGCACAGATAGTGACAAAACTGTTTCCAAAGAGAATTGAACTGGGAAACATACATCTAAACTAGGTAATATTATAAAGACGAAAGATTTGATTGTTTGTTTGTTTGCATTGAATAGGCTCCGAAACTACTGGTCCGATTTGAAAAATGCTTTCAGTAGTATATAGCCCATTTATCGAGGAAGGCTATAGGCTCATCACGCTACGACCAATAGGAGTGGAGCAACAATGAAAAATGTTGCGAAAACGGGGAAAATGTGACGCAAACGAAGTTGCGCCGGACAGCTAGTAAATATCATATAAAAGTCACTATTTGTGTCTGTCCGCAACGACCTTCTAACTACGCAACGGACTTGGATGTGGTTTCCAGCATAATTAGTATCACCCTTTTTTAACGAAATCCTGATGTCGATTCAAAGATTATGTCAAGGCGTTAAAACTGTGCATACTTACCAGGGGCGCTAGTTAGGTGAGTTATATTTGGGTAAGTAGATAGAGAACAAGCACGTTAAGCTGTTGGTCCCGGCTGTCATTTGTAGATCTTTGACAGTCGTTACAGGTAGTCAATGGCGCAAAAGTCTGACAACTAGCCTCACAAAGGGATATCATATTTCCCTGGTACTAATTGGGTTGTGAGAGCTACGGTGGCCCAGTGGTGGCAGCCCCGACTTACCAGCAGTAAGCCGTGGGTTCGAACCCAGGCAGGCGCATTACTTTGTGTAATATATTTCATCACCGCTGCCCTTAAAAACGGTGAAGGACAACATCGTGAGGAAACCGGTATGTCCTAGAATTTAAAATTTGAAGACATCTACCAAACCGCACTGGGCCCGCGTGGTGGATTATACAGCCCACTCCCTCTCATAGAGAGGAGGCCTGTGTCCCAACAGTGGGAACATTATAGGCTGATGATGATGAATTGGGTTGTGGAGGACAGATAGGCATCCGGTTAGCCTGGAAGCCGACCCCAACACAGTTGGGAAAAGACTAGGCAGATGATGATAGAGCATAAACGAGGTCTCTTAATTATTTTAATGTTTTTACCTGTAAGTAATGTCCGACAAAGACTGCCGACTTCTCGTTGAAGTCCGGCTTGCCTACAGCCATGGCGAGCGTGTAGTCAGAGCCCTTGTACTCCAGGGTGCCCTGTGTGGCTGTCAGCTTGCATTCTTGCACCTGGAATGAAAATATGTACAAAAATATATAATATGTTCTTAATTATCAATGTGCAGAGAAAAAGAGCTGATGATCTTCAAACAACTGAGCAGTTTTTCTTCACTCATAGCTAGCACACTCAACGTGTAAACATTGATTGATGTCATTTTTCAAATAAACGAAACTACATCGCAATCAATTCATCTATTCGGGAGCCCTAGCTGTTGCCCGCGCATTCGTCTGCGAGAAATTATTTGAAAAATATTACTTTCCTATTCTGTATGGTGTCGGACGTAAAGAATAGCACTATCCCACATCTTCCCGTGGGTGTCGTAAGAGGCGACTAAGGGTATTGCCAGAGAATGGGCAGCAGCGTTCTATGTGCTTTTGTAACAGCCGTACTGCGATCGCCAACCCACCTGCCAAGCGTGGCGATTATGGCAAAGCCCCCCCAAAATATCAATGTGGCGACACTTGGGGGGGGGCCTATGTCCAGCAGTGGACGTCTTTTGGGCTGAAACGATGACGAACGACGACTTTCCTATTAGAATCGGTTTTGTTAACAATTTCAAGGTTTTAATTTTTTCGCATGGAAACCTAATCATTTTTCGAAAATTTACTCCTTATAACATCAGATATCTGCTAGTAAAATAGGTCCATCGGTTTCGGAGTTTAGCCTGTACAACAGATGGATTGAACAATTTTTTTTTTATAACTGTCAAATAAACTTTCAGATGCATTCAGTAAAAAGGTGTTATTGGTTTTTTCAAAACTTGCCCAGAGTCATAATAGGCTTGCCACCACTTACACTTATCTGGCACTTAAACCCAACTAGCACAGTGTGGGTGTCTTTTCACTTCTACCTAACCAGTAGAGGTAACAAGCAACATCTAAACTAATATTATAAAGAGTAAAGATTTAATTGTTTGTTTGCATTGAATAGGCTCCAAAACTTCTGGTCCGATTTGAAAAATTCTTTCAGTGTTATATAGCCCATTTATCGAGGAAGGCTATAGGCTATATATCATCACGCTACGACCAATAGGAGTGGAGCAGCTATGAAAAATGTTGCGAAAACGGGGAAAATGTGACGCAAACGAAGTGGCGCCGGACAGCTAGTTTTGTATATTGAGAAAAAAATATCCACTTTACCTGAGCAGCCCCCTTCAGCCTGATCTCGGGAGTCAGTTGATGAATTAAACTAAAGTTGATGTTCCCTGAGGGGTCCACATCACCCAGGATGACGGGGAACGCCTCTGTGGGGGAGATCTGCTTGGTGCCGATGTATGTCGCTCCGAGCTTGTAGCCGTTCTGCGCTGAGCTCATTGTCAGTGTGTGGGACATCTAGAAAAGAAGTTTGGTATCTGTGTGTGTTTTTGTTGCTATAGTTAAGTCTGAGGGGTGACTAATGAGATGACCATTGATTTAAAAAAAATGCTACATTGACAAAAAAAAAATTAGGGCAGAAGAATTATGATGACTACTATATTTCTACTGATGTAATCTTAGAAAATATTGAGTTATCTTTATAGATCTTGTCCAAAACTGTAATACAAAGAAAGATTCTAAACAGAATAATGATCTTATCCCCATGAAAAAACAATCTCTAAAAACGAAATATCTTTGGTTACAAATAAAAGAATTATAATTAGATCTTCAAATAAAAGAACGAAATACCTGGAAATGGTTGGAGAGCCCCCTATTCACCATCAGTTTGCCTCCTTCGAAGTTGACTGGCATCACATCTGGAACACAAAATTAATATTTAGATTTTTTGCAGCCTTAATTTAGAAGGTAAGTAAGGTTACTAGGAAAACCAGCTCAATCTTCTCTCTATCTTTTTCGTTTTCTGGTATTAGCGTTTTTATGCCGCCATGTGCCCCTGCCTCAGCTACACATGCCATCGAGAAATATCTCTCAGGCATTCGGTTTCCTCACAAAGTTTTCCTTCACCAAAGCAAGTCATAATTATACAACCCACACATGAAATCGAAAAATCAGAAGTGTGTGTCTCGGGTTCAAACTCGAGACCTATGACTTGGCATTCTGACAGTCACACCACTAGGCTATCACTGCTGATAACCAGCTCAATGACAAGTTGGATGGGTTTTTAAACAAGCTGTCGAAACCAGGTGATTATGTACAAGCACACACAACTATGGACAAAAGAAAAAGTTGACATTTCACAATTAGATACCATGGTAAATTACAATAGGATTCTTATTAGAAAATATTCTTCATAACAATACTTCAAGCTTCTTGTTTACGCCACAGATTAAATATCCACTTGTTTACAGTTCAGGGATGTGGACCAAGGTTTGCATCATAAGTAAGGTTTAGTGCTTTGCAATGTTATTATACTTTGATTTATTCTTTGGTTTGTCTTTTATTATTTTAAAATACATACATTTTAAAATTATATCTTAATTATTATTGTTAATTTTTTAAAAAGGTCGACTCAACCCAAAATCAATAGGTCTATGGGTTATAATTAAGCCTTCATAGCATGTCTACTTCTTATAGACTCTCATCTAGTCATCTCATTTAAAACCTTTGGAATGGAATGTGGGTCCACAAAATAAACTTTAAATACAAAAAAACCCGGCCAAGTGCGAGTCGGACTCGCGCACGAAGGGTTCCGTACCATTATTTATAAAAACGAAAAAAAAACGTTGTGTGGAAGCCCCCCTTAAATATTTATTTATTTCTGTTTTTATTATTTGTTGTTATAGCGTCAACAGAAATACATAATCTGTAGAATTTTCAACTGGCTAACTATCACAGTTCATGAGATACAGCCTGGTGACAGACGGACGGACGGACGGACAGCGAAGTCTCAGTAATAGGGTCCCGTTTGACCCTTTGGGTACGGAACCCTAAAAAAAGCATGATGTTTTGCCGTGGATTTACATACCAGAAGTATAACGGATTGTGTGGATCCACATTCCAACCAAATTCTCATTCTAGGCATATCATTTGTCACATTGTACATAATTATTGTTCCATTGGTCTCTTTTTACAGATATCAAATGAGAATCAAAAAGAAATAAACAAGTTTTATTTTAGACTTACATTTGACTATGAGGAAAGCAATGATGAGCTTGAAAATATTGAGTGCTTGCCCATAAGTTACCACTTGATAATTATCTTGTCTGATGGGTATGTAGGTATACCCAACAAAAACCGAAGAAGAGTAACTACTTTGATTTTTAATTCAATCTAATAAATAAGTCATCATCATCATCAGCCTATAATGTTCCCACTGCTGGGACATAGGCCTCCTCTCAATGAGAGGGAGTGGGCTTTAATCCACCATGCAGGCCCAGTGCAGGTTGGTATAATAAATATGTAGCTGGCCCTAATTATTCAACCTTGACATAGTAACCTTTGGTATCCCAGAAAGTGGACAAGTGCAATCCTGCCATACTCTTTCTCGGAACATGAATCCAACAAGAAGAGAGCTCATTACTTTCATTTTCAGGTAACTTTTTAGATTGTGGGTACACAGTCCAGCATCGCAAAGTTTAATCATAATATTGCAATGTTGCTAGAGTGTTATTCACCAACCTGTACTGGGTTTAAGTGGTGAATTATGGTCCTTTTCCTCTCACAGAGAGGAGTCTAGGTATCAGCAGTGGGAACATTATAGGCAGATTGTGCTATTCATGTTGCTCAAGTGTTTTTATTGGAATTTCAATTAATTATTAAATATTTATCAAGAAATTTAATTGATGATAATTATTGCATTCCAGTTCTTGCTCCCATTAACGACCTCGCAGTGTGTAATAAATTCGAAATCGGGACGGTTGAGCGACAGAGGTTGATAACATTGTTATCAGAATACAAATATAGTAGAGATACACCTTTGGCAGCCTGAAGGTGGTAGAAAATAGTTTTGTGCCAATCTGTATGAATATTCTCAATCTAAAACAGTTTTAGTGCACGGCATACAACTATGAAGGTTTCTAGACGCATACATCGCTAGTAGTCTAGTAAATTATCTATTATTACATCACAAGATAACCCAACTTTTATGTCGGTACAAAACCAAGTTTGCCCCCGATTTCTGACTGAACGCTTTACCGCACTACGTTTATACGAACCCAATTAACATCTTAATCACTGCAGATAATCGCTAAAACAGTTAAAACGTGTGAAAAAAATACCTTTGGTCTTTTTATGAATCTCATCTAACGTTCCGGGATTATCACGTTGATTGTCACTTTCTTCAGGTTTTATGTCGATGTTTGTGAGTCCTGAGTTGTAAACACGGTATCTGCTAGATATAGCACCCATTTCGCCGTTCAATTCGCAATACTTTCCCTAAATTCAACAGAAATCGATGAACATGTGCAATGAAACACAATTCTGTGGAATAAAAGACAATCGCAGTAGCGTGAAGTTGACAGTACGTTTTACCAACATAACCAACGTATTCATGTACCATAAAGCACACTTTGGATTGTATTGATTTTTTGGAAAACATAAAACATTGTACTAAGTTGCACATTTTAGTCCTTTTCGATTTGGCATTTTATAGTCCAAGTCATCATATCCGTAGCCTTTTCCCAATTATGTTGGGGTCAGCTTCCAGTCTAACCGGATACAGCTGAGTACCAGTTTTGAAGTGAAAACTATTATGGGAGGGTAAACCGCTTCGTAACGTAACGCGTTACGGTGCCACTTTGTCTGGCTTCCCTTTCTCTCACGCATACGGCCGCAGGCTTAGATTAGTTTAAGTTACCACTTCTGTCGAGCGTCCCGAGACCAATATATTACTTTACTCTTTGCCCGAGACGCACATTTACATGGTGCAAGCGTGCAACTGCCTATCTGACCTCCACAACCCAGTTAGTAAGGTAATACGAAACCCCTTCGTCCGATTGGTTGTCAGACTGTCACTGATTACTTGTAACGACTGTCAAAGATCTACAGATAACAGCCGGAACCAACGGCTTTACGTCCTTTCCAAGGCAAGAAGGAAACTCGGTACGTAATGGGTGATCCATCCTCGGATAAACCTACGTAGCCGTGGCTTGACCTGAAGATCGACTCGAGTGGCCGTTATTATTTAGCCACGAGCTCCTCAAGCCACGAAACAGTGATAGTTTTTCCAGAAACAAGTGATTGTTTCAAATTCGAGCATTACAGTGCGCAAAGATACAGCTTTACAGGTTGCGCACTGTAATGCTCGAATTTGAAGGCAAATGTTCAAGTGCCGATGACACACAGTGGAAACCTAGCCAATAGCCTTCTACCCTACTTCTATAAAAGAAGTGAAAGTCAAATACTCTATGCGACATGCCACGGTTTTTTTTTTTTAAATGAAATTGCCATTGACACTTGACAGTGACTTAATGCCAAATCCAAATATTGTCCGAGTATTGTACGATTTATTTACTGATAATTTTAATATTTTTGAGGTAATAATAGATTGAAATATTAAAACATCAACTGGGTGTGAAGTTATTTACAGCAGCAGATACTGTTGATAAATCAAACTAACAAAAGAAGGCCAAATCAATACGTGTTCTATAAATCTCTCAAACGTACGATGCCAAAAGTAGTTTCAAGAAGCATCGTCTGCTCAGACACAAAAGACCAAGAAGAATACAATGAGACGAAGCCGTTACACATCTACTACTGCCTGTGCGGCCAGATGTCTCTTATCCTGGACTGCACAATAGATCGTTTGCCACTCCGACCCACCGACGGCGCACGAGTCATCGATGGTTCTAAACACGCTCACAAAATCACTTCAGATCCAGACGAGACAGTGTACTTGAAACGGGAGAAAGGTATCGAGCGACAGTACAGACTAAAGTGCAAGAAATGTGCCATACCAATCTATTACAAACATGACCAAGACAACAACATAGTTTTCATTATGAAAGGAGCATTAGTACAGACAGCGGGTGAAGGAGGAGTCACAGACATCTATAAACAGGTGGCTTTAACACAACCTAAGAAGATTATGGTAACAAAACATACGAAAAACATGGGCAAGTTCAGTTCTGTTACCGTGTCTACGATTGACGAGGAAGAAGATGAGATTGAGGCGAGAGAGGTGGCAGACAGTTATGCAAATAATGCAAGGATTATTGAGAAGCAGTTGGAGAGGAAAGGAATGAATAAGAGACAAGCAGAGACCCCTGCACAAACTACCGAGAAAAGAGTTAGAGGAACTTTGATTGAAAAATAAATTGTAATTCTTGTCCATAATAATATATTTGTGTATATTTCTACTCATACAACCCCTTCATCTAAAATCATCAACATCATTTTCTTAAACTTTGCCATAGTCAGGTAATCAAGTAAAATAGCCTACAATCTTGCTACAAATAAAAAAAAAACTTGATTTTCATCAATTTGCAATATATTAAGTTGTATCCATGCAGCTTGTTGAATAAGAATAGCTTTCATTCACGGGCATAATCTTTTTAGTAATGTAAAAAAGAAAAAAATGTTTTTTTTGTTATGGTTTTTCTCAGACTGTTTTTTAGTCTTAGTTATCATAGTTCTAAAGCTTATTCTGTATATTGTCTTTCATTATAATTAAAAAGTTTAAAGAGCATTTGTACTTATTTCTTTCAAATTCGAGAAAGCATTATGAATCACATTGTTTCAGTAAATTCACAGTAAGAATGTCACACAAGTCAACGGAATTGGACCAATGATGTTACCTTGTGGTACTCTCAAAAAATGCTATCAAAGGATTGAGTCTCGGATCATGAGAGTTGCTCAAAGTATGTTATATTTTCTTAGTATTTACGATTTGTAGAGATCAGGAATACCAGCCTGGATTTAATCAGGTAAAACTGCTGTTCTACGCAATCGAATGCGTTCGACAAAATTATCGGGAGATAAATTCGTTTATACGGACTGCTGCTGCTGAGCATAAGGTTCTGGGTCCGCTTTCCAGGTCTGGCAAGTGTTATTGTGTTTTTCCATCAGGAATTTGCAACCATTAAATTTGAAGTCTAGATTTGTGTCCAGATGATGGTAACGGGCTCACCCACCGCCGCTACATGTGACTTATCAACTGGCGAAATGTGATTCCCTACAGTCTCTTCGGGGATTACAGGCCGGTTATGTCATGCTGTAATCGAATTTGCAATATTTTACCATCTTCTGTAGCTGTAAAAATCTGAGTGGGTCAACAAAATAAAATTCCAATGCGTTTCCGACTTTTTTAATTATATGAAAACAATTTACAATGTTCTTTTTAAACAATAAATATAAGTAATTAATAATGTATCAATTTTTAATATGATTGACGGAATATATATCTTTTACACTTTTTTATTTACATAACTATTTACAATCCAAATTCTCATTACTGCTAGCGGTTATCACGCTAGAAATATAAAAAACGTACTTAAAATCACGTTTCTTCGAGTACAGATTCTTTAATTTTGTACATTATTTACAGATGAAGTTACTAACGAATGAATATTTAAAATTTTTGATAGTTATTTTCTTTCATTTTGGAGATTTATAAATTAGTAAATTTTACTGCTAAACAATAACAGCAGCTATTTAAATATATATATTATAATTATATTTTCCATAGCGCTCTACTCTTTATGCTCAATAAAAATCTTTAAAACATCTTTAATAAACTCTTACATACACTAAACAGAAAAGACAATAGGATAGGAATTCCAAACGAGTATTTAAAAATGGCAGAAAATATAAAGGCAACTTTAAAAGTTTACAACAGGACATAACATTATCGACTAAAACAAGTTGGCACCTAAAAGTTTAGGGGAAGCATAGATTAGGCTACATTAACAACAAAGAAAAGAAGATAAATCATTTAAAATATACCTATATATAGGTACAATAATAAAGCGTATAGTATCCACTTAGAATGCATCGTTCATTGAATAAGTACCTTAGCTGTATCATTTGCTTTGCAATCAATTTTAAGATGTCACTCTATTTAGACTTTTAGGCAATATAGCAGTGTCTGACATTATTGCGTATTTTATTATTATTATTATAAGATGTTCCGTCTTATCCATCTTTGGTAATATTGCATAATTTATTTCTGACAGCGGCAAAATGTTGCCCCACTAATATGATGCTACAAAATAATAGACATTACATATTCATACAATAATTATATACATTTAGAATATTTCACGAACATCATAGAAAATCATATCATATAAACATTTGTGCGTTATTGATCTCACCTATTCTTTGCTGTTGTAGCCTAAACGAGAAATACTTAGATTATTAAGACGCGAATTGACTAAACGACATAATGCTGCAACACAACATACATCAACAGGCCAATAAAACTGCTTAAGATCCTGCAACATTGCACAAAACGTAAGAAAATTTTAATTTCGCGGGCGACCCTCAAGCTTCCACCTTAAGCAGATTCATCATTAGATACTTAACTTTAAACAGCATTTGTAGCTATGCCACCGTAGACGGAAGACTGTTTAATAAAAACCCAAAAAATCTTGAGATAGGAAACATCAGTGCTGCAGCATTGTTTTGTCATTCGTAAATACGCGACTAATATTCGAATACTTCTTTATCCAGCGAAGACGTTTGAACAGAATACAAAATTGCCAGTAAGATTGACCTTAATTCTAGAGGAATGTGGAGTGTTTTGTCGGTATGTGGAGATGCTGACGATATTATTCTACACTACGTCGCTTCATAGAGTTTAAAAGGGCACTTACTAGGGAATTTATCTTAAAGAGCTAAGATTTTCGAAACTTGCAATACCTTAATATGTTTTTTTTTCGGTAGGTAAGTAACATCACAAATGAGTTTTTTTATCGTACCTGTAAGGCAAAGCTTTGATTGAAAAAATCCTTGTTTGCATAAGTATAAAAACGCATGACTAAATTATATTTTTAGATAAACCTATAGGTCGGTACTTATTGACCTACTGCATGTTTTTAAATCGCTATGTTTTTTTTGTAAATTATGCTGTGTAAAGTACACCTAAGTCCTTTTTTGTAAATCATCAAATTACAGGTCATATTTTGTAAAATTCATGAAAACTATCTACCTACCAAAAAAAGTTCAAGGTATTGCAATTTTCTTTAAATTTAACTAGATTTAAAAACTAAACAGTTAATGATTACTTAACTCCGCTGCCTTACTAATCAAGAACTAGAGACAATCGATATTAGTAAATGCCTCTTCGCAAAATTACTCTTTATCTGTCTTTTATATGAAATTAATAATGATATCTAAATTAGTTGCAGTTCTATTGACTTTTGATGTGTTTTGTTAGGTACCAATAATTATCGTAAAACTGATAGCAGGAAAAGGATAAGGTCGAGTGCAATTAGACAAAAAATACTTTTTTATTGAGTTCCTAGAGGTAATAAAAAAAGGCGCGAACGGAGTTTTTTTTTTTACTTTTTTCTCTACAGCTCTAGCAACTTAAAAAAATCCTATGAAAATCCGGACACTATAAAGTTTGTTTTCCATCTTATTGTCAACATTGCACTCGACTAATGATTAGACCTTCAATTGCGGCTTAAAAATCATTGTCTATAAAAATGGGATTACATAAATCATCTCATATGTTTTTCACAGTTTCGAATATTTTCCCAATTTTGAAAAATTTATGACGTCGTTAAAAAAAAACTCAGTAGAACTATAACTATGTTTGGATGATATACTTTTAAATAAACACTCCGCGACATTATCACAAGTACACGCAGCTTTAGAAAAAGCGAGGTGTTAGTTATGAATGTTATTGCCCAAAATTATTTATCTCTTCATCTAATGTAGCAAAGGACAAGCTATGTTCCCATACTAAGCTCATACGTCGGAGTTTAGTAAATAAAAATAAAATCGACTAAAACTAACAACCCGAGAAGGACATGGATGGAAAAATCGTATATAAATCGATCCACCTATAAAATCTATTAAAAATTCAAAAGAGTGCTTACTTTTATATAGTAAAAGTTAGTGAAAAGATGAAAATCAGACTCTCATCTTTAGTTTCATCGTAGGCGTCGAAGGAGCTTCGAATTTACGCTACAATTGATTAGTGTCTATTCTAAAAGTGGTCGAAGCTATTCAATAAAGCTGAACTTATAAAAATCTTTGTAGGTATCACACCTGTGTTGGGCCCTGTTACAAATCGAGGGCCGTAAATTTTTATAAATTCAACTTTTGGTGTAAACTACCTACAGAAAATTGGATCCCCTCGCCGAGGGCTAGTTTTACAATCAGTACGTCAAAGTCTTCAAATACGGTATTGTCTTGGATCTGGTGCTATAAATTAACAAAATAACATCTACAGAATTTAGGTTCCTCAAATATCGCTAAACAAGTCAGTTAGCTTCCCACTTAATACTGAATCGTAATAATTAAAGCGATCTTTTTATAAAACCACACCAAATTTCATATTTCACCACTAAATTTTCCAGCGTTCAAAAGTTTTGAAAGCTTTGTTACTTTAACAAATATTTAAACTAGAGGAAGAATCGTTCGCATTTATGAAATATATTTTTTAAACTTTGAAATAAAAAAGCCTTTGCCTCATGCAAGTTTTATGAAAACGACAATTTTTAATATTTTTTTATTAAAGTTAGGTACAATATTTTATATTATAAACAACTTTTATTAAAACTTGCACAATACAATATGCTATTTGCAAAATATAAATTTTAATACCTAAAAAGGATAAGGATAAAATTAAACATTTTGAATTACAATTTCTATCTATTTTAGTTTAGATTGAGAGTTTTTCTCTCTCATAGTTCAAAAAATTACATTTTGTAATCTAAGAATTTAAACGGGCCATTGCTCTTAAATATCGACATTAAAGGTACCCAACACTTTTGGAGTAGGTACAAATATTGACCAGAGTCTTTGGCCCTAGAATTACGCTATACCTAAACAACTACAATCTCACTTTACCTGTGATAACCACAGTATAGAATTTAAAAAGTACTCACGTACCCTAATTTTGTTCCGCCTGTTTGAAAAATTGAGAAACAAACGAAGATTTTGAGCATAGATATCGTGAAACGTCAAATAAGTCAATCGTATCTTGCCTAGATAGACTGAATTATTTCACGATTGAATGAAATTTTCAAACTATATAAATTAACAAATATTTATATAGTAAAATTGTGCTAAACCAGTACTGGCTTGCGTTTTCTTTTTTTTCTATGATGCGTGTGACGTCTTGCGTCACGCGCGGTCTGTGCGCCGGCGCAGTCACGCGCGGGCTCGCTGTGGGCGGGTGCTATAACCGCTTCAACACCGGCGGCGGCATCGTCGCTGGCTGGTGGAACGGGTGATACTGACGGGCAAGGATGTCGCCCTATAACCCAAATGTTACCCTATACATTCGTTATAAAATATGGTAGCAAGTTGGCAGCTGAAAAGTTAATTAGTGGGCAGTGTTAGTAAAGCATTCTTTGAGAAATGCTGATACTTACAACTTGGGGTTGGTTTTGAGCTTGTTTTATGTTCTTCTCGTTGACCATCAGCTGATGTGCGGCTCTGTAATGAGAGATTACCAAAGTTGAAAAAAAAATTTTTGTCTGTAAAGTTGGTTTACGGACGATAGTTTAACTTGACAACGTCATAACAAAACATTGATGAAATGATTTGCATACATGATGCATACTTTTATGAATAGCAAGCCGAACGCTCAAGCCGATCGTGCCTTTCGCTCGCTCATGCAGCGCTCTCGCTACGATTCGACCGATTACAATGAGCGTAACGTTACAATGAGTCGTCCTTTTTCGTGCGTGCAGCCGGCGTTCATCGATTTATTAGACGTTGTCACGTCAAAAATACACATTTAGGTAAATAGGTAATGGATGGACTGTGTGAAGGATGATATGGGTAGAAATGAGGTGACTGCTGAGATGACCCCGAGATGAGAGAAATATGCAAGAAGACATGCTGCGCCGACCCCAAATAAATTGGGATAAGGGCAAGAGAATGATGATAATGATTAACACTATCGCTGCTAAGTTCAAATAATTCATTTTTATTTGAATGCGCAAGTCATTATAGCTAGTACGTTTATAGACGATTCGGGAGGCGGGTTGTGCGCATACGAACGAATTATTGTTCGACCCATGTGCTACCAAGCATATATTATGAGTCGAACTTAGCACTGGAAGTGTTAAGTAGTCGACGATCATCAAAAATGATCGACGACTTTGTTTTATCAGGACGTCAATATTTTACCTATCCATTTGCTCCTGCGTCATTTCTAGGGCCTCTTGCATTTCCCGAGAAGTGTTCCGCACGAACTCAGGGTCACAGTAATCACCTAGGCCCTGCTCAGTTAGAACCTAGAAAAAAACATTTTGATTTGATTTTTAAGTTGACCTAGCTAAAGGATATTACCATGAAGTCTTAAAGCAGTATTGTTTATATGCCATTCAGTGTGAGAAAGAGACGGAGCTATAGATGACGTCAAGTGCGATCTCTTTCCAACTCTGGAATAAGATTAAAACAATACTGCTTTAAGACGTCATGGTACTCGATGTTTGTAACGTATAATTGAACTTACTCTTGTAACCAGACTCTCTGCGGACCCCACCACGACAGGCGCCGAGGAGTTGTTTCCCCTTGGGCTGCCGGGAAGCGACACCACCCCACGCCCGAAGCTATCTCCTCCTGCAACGTTAGGTGTAGCACATCGCGTTTATATATAGACGATAAGATTTATCATTCAAGTGCCGATAAGAATCATTTTAATTTTCAAATCTTCTAATTTCAGTGAAACATTTAATTAGTACAAAATCATAAATCATACCTCAATTTAATTGTTTTTTGATAATCTATATTCTAAACTATTAATTTTCTAATTTCTCAAAAGCTTAAAAGCTAGCCTATAATGATTCTTAAAGCGATGAATCTCAATTGTTTTTCTATACATTTCACACAATTCTAAATCAATAGCGTCCTCGTGGATTTTTATGATTATTTAAATTTTCGTGCAAATCATACAAAACAAAAACTTTTTTCTCAAAATCCTCTAAAAGCTTTTCTAAATCCTCAATCATTCTAAGAATGCACTAGTTTTAGTCCTTCAATGTTAGTTTCCATGCCAGTTACAAAGATGATACCTTTTACCCTGTGTCAATAAAATTATTAATTAGAAATCAAGTTATCATTTTACCTCATTAGTATTATTTTCAGTGCAAGATTTGTGTATTGTTATATTATTTGTGTGAAGTTGCAAAACATGAAATTTGCTGAAGCAAAGTGGAGTGTGTGTTAAAGTCTTAGTTTATACCGTCAGGTTTCCGTTTGCCTGCAATGTACTCCTGTAAGCTTTGAAGTTTTATTGATGAGCGTTCGTTATTCTACATTGTAGAAAGCTTCCTTCATTTAAAAGAAGTTTTTAGATTTTAACTACTGGTTACATTAATACTGCTATAAATATTAATCATTTACTATCAGACTAGAGTCTAACAAAAATATTTAGACCCAAAAAAAAAAGTTTAAATTAATAATCAGATTTCAAAGTAGTTTTCATAAGGGGAGGGACAAAAGTATCGGAAGGAAGCCTTCTGTGGCGTGCGGACCTGGCGAGTGCGGGCGATCTACAAGCCGAGTGGGCGGCGCATGCGAGGCCGCCCCCGACGAGGCGCTGCGCACCATCCGACCTGCTCCGCACAGCACCGGCTTGATGGTCCGCAGGCTGCGCCGCTCCCCGCCGCGGCACACGCGCTCCTTCGCGTGAGAGAACGCGAACGGCAGCTTCGCGGCCGCGTTGTACCCGTACAACGTCATTGTTCGCGACTCCGTCGTCGGCATACATTCGCTCGCTAACAGCGGCGATATCTTCGGCTGTATCTGCTCGAACGTATTCGGGGACGGCGTTTTATCCTCCATTGACGCCTTCCTCGGTATCGATAGTTTCTCCCTCGAAGACGTTGAGTCCTCCGGGTGAACTTTCTGCCTCGATACCGGCGACGGTGTTGGCTTTGATGTGGACAAGCTCTCGACCGGCGTCGTCAGATAGTTGATGCAGCCGTAAGCGAGACCGATCTGCCCGAGCATCTCCGGGTAGTTGGACTTTTGATTGCTGTTAGTACGTACCGTTATCCACACAGAAGCGGTGAAAAAGATGGATGCGTTAGAAAGGTTATTTGAGCAAGAGTGCGGGTGATGCAAACTTTAACTTTAGAAAATCAACTACAAAACCACACGTTTGACTACCTTGGTAAATAGTGTTCTTTAGGTCATTTGTGGTTCTTCTGTAATATAAGCATTTCTTATTTAGACTCTGACAATTATGTATTAGAATATTAAACGGATTTATTGAAATGGTTGATGTAATATTATGAATTCATTAGTTGCTAAGTAATAAAGATGGACTTACTCGAGGACTTGGTATATTTTCTCCGATTCTCCATTTAATATTAGAGGTCTAAGTGGAATTTGTTCCTTTGGTTGACCATTTGCTCTGAAAAAATACATGTATTGTTTAGATGCAGTACTTTTTTCAGTAGCAACTTTATCATACTTGATATTATTTTTCCTGTAGCAATGCTGTGACCGTCATCAGTGGAACGCAGTTATAAACTTTAAGTAACTCACAGATTAGGTGTAAGAGGTAGTGGTCCCACTCCGTATTCCCTTTGCATCATTGAACTCAAATGATTTCCTACGCCATCAGCCCCGACGCCGCTGCCGCCATCTAAAATGTTTAAGATATCCTCAAACCTATTTCTCACGGGACTAGGCAGCTACTACGGAACACCACGTGCAATTGATCTGACATACTCTTTTGCATACATGACTTTAAGGACATCAACGGTAGGGTTAGCATTTTGTTAGTTATTTTAGATATGTATTGAGCAATGGACATTGAGCTGATGTAATGATGGTGATATTCTTCGGAGAGTACCTTTTCGAGCGCATGATTTCTTTCCACACTGTCTTTGATTGGTGATACCACACTGGTGGTTACTTCATATTTCGCTCTCAGAAAATTTCAGGAATTCCAAAATCGATTCACCCTACTTGGGAATTGAACCCAAGCCCAGTTCGTACATCACATGCACACCACTATCCCCCTTTAAAACAACCATCACATTCATATACCCCACAAAAACTTTCATTCTATTCATCTTCAATGCCTTATTCAGCATATTTACCATGATTCGTTAGTAGTTCTTCCGCTGACGATGAATGTTTTATTTGTTCATCTGCATAGAGAAGACAGTTCACTGGTAAACTCATTCATTTTGTTTCCACTCTCATTCTCTTTGAAAGTAGTCATATGAGTATCTATGTATAGTTTGAAAAGCTATGGGAGTTACACATCTTCGTCTAGTATCTCTAGAGGTGTTATACGAGTCTGTGTATGCCCAATAAAGACGTGAGCATTAAAACCTTGGACTTTCATAAAAGAGACATTACCATCTGACTTTGTTTCGGAATTTAGTGCCAGCGTCAAAAGTCAATGAACTCTACATAGATAGTATCGACCACAATAATTCTCAAGCAAAATACTGTGTGAAAAATGATCAGTGGAATATTAGTAATGAATTAAATCTGATATTAATATGATAATGTAGTTAAGTATGGAGTCATGAAATTTAATCTTTACCTATTGGTGGTTCTCCATGCTTCCGATGTCTGTGGAAGTGTCTATTTGGTCCATGCCTTCGTATGCTTGACCAGACACCTCCAAATAAGGAGTGGTTTCTCTGTAACAGCAGAAATTAATGAGTTATTTTTTTCTTCCATTTTTTTTTGTGTCTTCAACAATGTCGTCAAGTATATCTCTCAATCAAACATTTCTGTCCAGACGGTAATACGTACCCTATGCATAGGCACATCACATTCAGCAGAAATATCATCCAAGTTTCCAGATATTGCTCTCTTCAGTTCAGGACCTGCTTCATGTAGTGTCCTCAACCCAGCCTGCAGTGTCATCTGGTGGGTTTGCTCGTCAGTCTGCCTCATTTCCTGCTCCTTTCGCTTTTTGAACCTTACAATTTATATTATTAGATTTAGAATCATTTGTAGTGTTGAGGAAAATTCTGAAGTACTTACATAATTTATTCCTTTGCAGTGCGCAACTATGCTAAGCGTTGAAGTGATATCGAAAAGATTTTTCTAAGAATTGAAAAAGTTCTATTATCAAAAAGTTGAGATTGATTATCGACTACGAGTATGTTCTTAAAAATTTGTAGTCTAAATAATCCCAAAAGAGAGAAAATTCAGATAGCAATGGCCTATGATAAGAAATTCTAAACGCGAAGATGAAAATTCTTTCAAAGAATAATTATGTTTCAATTTCATGAATTAACACTAAAATTATATTTATAACATAAATATCCACAAAAACACAACATATAACAACGGGGAATGTAAAATATTGGACAAAATAAAAACAAGGGAGTTGGATTGTTGAAAACATCTGCATGCTTTTGGATAGCATCAATTCGTAAATATGTATACAAAACAGCTTGTATAAAGCTAAACCAAAGATGATGGTACGTTGTAGGAGCGTCATAGGGACATGCAGGGTAAAACGGTATGTTTGAATCAACTTCCAAGGTTTCTTCAGGGGTTTACGATTTGCCCTCTATTGTTTATTAGCACTATGTCGCGTGGGGTCATGTCAGCATTTATATGATAAAAACACTAAAAAAGGGAACATTCTTTCCTACACATACGTATCTGTTGTTACTCACGCGTGATTCCTATGAAACAAAAATGTATTTGTCAGTGTTAACCGAAATTAAATGGAACGAAAGAAAATTAAAACACGAAATAAATACAAACGAAATAATTCTGTCTGACCAATACCAAACGTGGTAAGATTTATTATATTTTTTTCAATTAACACACGAATGGTTTTTGATTGTGTTCTCGATTTTCTTATATTTTCCTAAAAATCTAAACGCCAATTGTAAACCAGATTTGGGAGTCGACGAAGGACTTAAAACGTAAATAATAATCAAATAATTTTGTGAGATAATTTTGAATATATTCTAATTTTCATCGGTTAAATCGGCTCTATATACAACAGTATATTGTAGTATTCAAATACTAGATAAAAAACTTCTTTTCGTATCGATTATCTTCTGGTTATTTATCTTTAACGCGGCTTCGAAAGTGTTCTTGTCATATACTGTCATATAGAACAGATTTAGAACTTCACCGATTTCATATAAAGTAAAATAATTAATCCATGGTGCATGATCATATTGCAGTCATTATGCTTTTTTTTTCTCTTGACGTAAACTGTGTTATTCAATATTTTAAACTTTTACTTTTTTCGTCAAAAAATCATGTACCATAAAACTAAAATTAAAAAAAAAACAGCGGGTCTGGTCTGCAAAAATCTCACTTCATTTAAGTCTTCACCGTGAGATTTATACAGAACAGCACTACAGAAACTTGCTATGTCATCGTCATCTATATTATCATTGACTGACCTTCTAAAGTAATCCTGGATGAGGAAGGTGGCGTAAAACTTGCCGACGGTGATTTCATTCGGATCTCCTGGTGGTGGAACTACCTGATCTAATAATTTTGGAGATGTTCTTTTCCAGATCTTTTTGATAACCGCTCTTAGTTGTGTGTTACAGTCGTCTATGTTACCTGTGGGATGAGAATTAGTTAGCAAACTATTTGTAAGCCTTTTGATATTTATTACTTTATTGGCATGTGATGCGAGGGAATGAAGAGAAGGTCGTGTGAAAAGTTTTGAGTATGAATGTCGGTGGGTATAAGAGTAGAGGAATACCAAAAAAACGATGGATGGACTGTGTAAAGGATGATATGGCAAATAAAGAGGTGTCTGATGAGATGACAAGTAAAAGAGAAGTATGGAAGAAGAAGACATGCTGCGCGGACCCCAAATAAATTGGGAAATGATGTCTATAACTGTCTTGATAGAAGAAATAAAGAGAAACTGTTAATCCTGCACAACTACATGCACATTTTAAAATAACAGTACGTAGCCTGGCGACTGTTTTTTAAAACAATCGTATACAAAGATGGATATAAAAGCGAGTGAATATTGTGATGGTGGTTGATAAAAATGTTATACAGAACAAGCCATGTAACGCCGACCACACAGAAATTGGTATGAGGACAGGAGGATGAGTAATCGAATATCCCTAAACAAGTGTTTAAGCAGTATCATGATGCAATGTACTTACCTTCAGTTTTAATCTTAAGCGAGGTTCTAACGACGGCAAATAGCGTGGCGTTGAAGAGAACAGTACCGTCCGAGTTGAGCGGCATGTTCATGGAAACTAGGCGCTTACACGCCACGCGGTGTGGACATAACTTACCGAAACCTGGACAAAATAACCTTCATGTGAAAGCCGCAAAAATATCAGTTTCAAAGGAAAACATCAATAAGTCACCCATGCATTAGCATAATCAGGCTGTAATGTTATTCCCACTGCTGGGACACAGGTCTCCTCTCTATGAGAGGGAATGGGCCGATCCAACACGCGGGGCCAGTGCGGGTTGGACACACAGTCACAAATCATAAGTCTTGGAATTTTTTGTTCTAGGACATGCCGGGTACGTCACGATGTTTTCCTTCACCGTTTTGCTAGCTGCGGTGATCAAATAAATTACAAAAAGTATTGCGCCTGCCTGGGTTCGAACTCACGGCTTACTGGTCGTAAGTTGGGGCTGCCACTACTGGGCTACCGCTGCTCAGTCATCCATGTAAAAAAGAGAATAAATGTAAGCAATACACTTACCTAAAGGTGGGCTTATTTTTCTTAATAAAGTAACTACATCTAAATGTTTTATTCTACCCTTTGCATCAGGGTCATATTCACTCCATAATCTGAAAATAATTAGTAAGTTTAATCAGAAGATTTGATGATAAAATAAAAGTAAATGATGTTAGAAATATTCCAGTACCTTATAAATTCATCTAAGTGGTGTGGTCCCAAAATTGACCAGTCTCTAGTTAAATAGTCGAAATTATCCATAATGACAGCCACAAACAAATTGATGATCTGTAAAGAAAACCATATTGTACACAGAGTTATATTAATTATCAAGGATGGGGTAAGAGGAGTAGAGAAAGACAAAGAAATGATGGATAGACGATGTGAAGGATGACATGGCAAGAAAAGAGGTGACTGATGAGATTTCGAGTAATAGAGAAGTATGGAAGAAGAAGACATGCTGCTCCGACCCCAAATGAATTGGAATAAGGCCAAGAGAATTATGATGGGATAGGTGGAGAAGAAAACATGTTTTGTTAGCCATAGGTAACATGGGATAAGGAATAAAAGCTAATGATGATGGTAAAGGACCATCTACAGATTGCGTTAGCATCAATAACTTACCAGAAAGGAACAGAGTACGTAGAAACTAATGAAATATGGAAAGGCGAGCACACTGCCACATGTGCCACCGCTGTCTTCTAACTCCACATCACCTTCCTCATGGTAGTTCCTGTCACACTTCACTTCTATCTCTGGTGAGACCCCCATCATAATGTCTTGCCATGCCTCACCTAGAACATGACAATTTTGAAGTGAAAACTTCTTTGGCCGCGTTGAGCGAAGGGGACAAGCCTATGGAGAGACGGAGAAACCAGCGACGCGAATAATAAAAAAAACAGTAATTCCATTGTTTTGAGTTTTCACTTTGTTTTGTTTTTAAAACTAGTTAAACATAGACTATAAGTTTGAGAGTTTATTGATAAATATTTCGTAGAGATAGAAACAGAAAATTTATTCAAATATGACGTACCAGTAGCAGATCGAAACAATACAAGTAGCGCTTGTGGAAAAGTTTGGAAGTGATTGTTCCTTGTGATCGGAGAGTCATCATCTATCGCTATTTTTCCGAACACCTGCAATCATTAGATTAAAATTAACATCAATATGTCATCTAGGTAGACCGAGTGTTACAAAGACGTAATGTATTTTTTTTTAATTGAAGTAAATAGTTCTGGGGGGTAACTATGACGTCTTAAAGCAGTTGTAAAAAGAGACCGAGCTACAGAGTACATCTAGCGCCATCTCTTTTTCGCACTGGAATAAGATTAAAGCAATACTGCTCTAAGATGCCATGGTAGATCACCTGGAGTTGATGGGTCTTAAGTTTTGAAACCTTACCTGCATCCCAACAACAGCATAAATGAAGAACAGCATAAGGATGAGCAGAGCGACATACGGCAGCGCTTGGAAGGATTTGATGAAAGTCCAGAGCAATGTCCGGATGCCTTCGCCTCTGGAGAGCAACTTAACCAGCCTCATCACTCGGAAGAGACGGAAGAAGTTTATAGAAGGTATGGAACTTTCCTGCAAGTATGTAGTTCTTGTGTTAGTTAGGGATTATGCTCAGTGGTGGGTAAAATACCTGTATAAAAAATAAACTATGATTAAAGTGAAATAAAAGGTAGAATATAAAAAAAATGAATGTTTTTTTTTAAATTATCACAAAAATACTAATTCAAAAAAGATGTTCCTGATTCTGTGCTTCGATTCGATCCTGGTTGCCTACTGGATGGATATCCATGGGTTTTTTTTGTCATAAACATACTTATTCTAATAAGAAATTCCTAACTCTGTAAATACAACCTGGGTGAATATTGCAAATTTTTAGCACCATTTTTGAAGTTCATTCAGATCTGTTTCATTTTTAGTAACTGAAACTGTTATATCTTTTAATTTCTGGTTGTGATGGATATATTATATTATTATGATTGCGTGTTGTATGTGACACAAGGTCTAAGTGGTTGTAGCGCAAGTGTTTAGCTGGTTGTTTGCTGTATAATAAGCTATTAATACAGCTTCTACTTGGTTGCTGACTGCTTTTGTGTGCGCTTCAGTGCCGTGTCTTGCCTCGTGGTCTTCACTTGGCGTTATTTTGATTAAAATTATTTATATAGCGTTACTGTCCCAAAGTTTTTCATTGCACACATCTAAAGCGCCATCTTTAATATCAGTTGATCATACAATAATTATGTAAAGCTGTTAGTGTTTTCTTGTTGATATCCAAGTCTAAATCAGTGCGATTATAATTCAGTGTGCTTTTTTATATTTAGGTGTTATTTTTTTTTGTTATTTTAACAGATGTTATTACTATTTTTCTACTACTATAATTTAGCTGTAAACGTCACTTTATCAGTTTTAAAGTTGTTTCTATAACTTGAGTTGCTGTAATGTTTTATGTCTAAGGTCATATTTTTACTGTAATTTATCATGTAACCAAATGACGTTTACAGTATCTAAGTTAAAACAATTAGCGTGAAAGCACAGCTTACCTTAACAACGTGTGTCCGCATACCACTTCCCTGAAATCAACACGATCGTCTTCAGTGGCGGATCCAGCAGGTTCAACGTAAGTGAGAGCATTAGCATCTGCTGTTATTACAACATCGATCATATTGTCCATGCTCGGGACAGTAACTATGCTATCTGGGTTTTGGAATGATCAAATTAACTGTTGTATATTTACAGAAAATATATTTGAGTCTAAGATACATTTGTGTTTATCAACACTTTTATTCGGATTTAATTAAATGTACTAGTTAATCTAAGTTTGTTAACTTTAATTTAATTTACAACGTCCTTACCTGATTTCTAATTATATTGATTTAACATCATATACCTCCAGTCTTACCAAGAGGTACCGTATTACCCAGTACTTACTGGGTTGTGGAGGTCAGATATGCATTCGCTCCATGTAAAATACTAGACTATAACTGAATCCGGTAGGACTGGAAGCCGACTCCAACATAGTTGGGAAAAAGGCTAGGCAGAGATGATATACTATTGCAGAAGTAAAGTTATTTTCAAAATAAAAATCATCCTGTTTTAGCTAGAGAGAAAAGAATGTAGTTAAAGTAAAAGATTGTCATTCCAAAACAAGATACCATTAGTGAAAGTGTATATCTAGGAAGTGTATATCTAAGAGTGCACCGTGCCGTTACCTGGTTCTTGAGTTCGTTTACTTGAGAGACGACGATGTCGATGATGCTGCCCAGCACGATGATGAAGTCGAAGGTGTTCCAAGCGTCACCGAAGTAGTTCTAGATAGAATTGGTGATGTAAATAAATTTGCTGCAGTATTTGATAAACATGTTCCCAATGAAAGGTTTAGAACGATCCTAGTGATACCGATGTTTCAAGAATTTCAACATAAGTAAAATACCCAGTAAAAACAACATACTGAAAAATAACCAAGTTAGTAGTAGTTTAAAAATAACAAGTACAGACGGTAGAACATCACGCTACCCTGTCAATTTTTCCCAACCAACCTTGAACCTTATTCTTTAACGATAAAGTTGAAGGTCTATTAAAGAAATTTCAAAGATTGTTGTCGCTTGTGTGGCTTCTGTATCTAAGTCAATATCTTATCCTTGGTCACATGAAACATTAGACTTTAGAAATTAAATAAAAACCCACCTTAAATCTAAAAGCAGCAAGTTTAAAAATAAACTCCAAAGCGAAGACAGCAGTGAACAGCATATTCAAGAGATCCAACGCCTTGCTGTACTCGGGGGGTTGGTTGTGGTACTTCATAGCGAGGGTGATGGTGTTTATCATGATCAGAACGAAGATGGCGTACTCGAACGGCTGTGACGTCACAAACCACCATACTTTGTATTGGATCCTGTGTTTTGGGATGTATCTGGGGATCAAGTATAATGGTTTTAATAACTACCTTCAAAATACCAATATCACACCTGTAATCCCCGAAGGGATAGGCAGATGTGTTCTTAATAGTACACCCTCATTTCGCCAGTTGTTTTACGTCCTATGTAATAGGGGGCCGGTTGACTGCAATAAGCTCCTATTGCGGTCAATCGGGCTCAAATCCAGACTCCGTAGCTGCAACTGCGAAATTCCTGTAATGTAAATACCCGGTAACACTTTGCTTGGCCCGGGAATCGAACCCAGGACCTCAGGCTCAGCAGTCGCGCTAACAACCACTCGACCAACGAGGAAGTCACCAAAATACAGTACCCGGCGATAAATATTGCACATCGACCTTTGGAAAGAGACAATCGGCTAATTTGGGCTTTGTAAAGCGTTATCTCTGTCACAAACTATCTATGTGACATTTTGTCAGTCGTTGTCCAAGTGCAATAGAGTGCGGCCGCGTCCAGTTCAAAATATATATTTAGAGTTGTTAATACCCATATATTTAAATAATTTAAAGTTCATATAAAGCATCTTTAGGAAAAAGAGGGAAACCTTTACGAGGTCAGTCACGCGAAATTATCTACAATGTTTATAAATATTTTGTAACCGAAGCCGACAGATTTAAAAAAAATGTAGATGAATATGTAAGTTGTTATTTTAAGAAGGTTCAAGAGCGAGTTGCAAATGCCACTGGAATTTCAAGAAGAACTTTGAACAATATATTAAACGAAGTCAGTACTGAAAAACATTCTACTGAAATTAAGATCAGCACTCCAAAAAAAGGGAGAGCAAAAAAGCAATTTCGTTTGGATATGGACGATTTTGATTATGATGTTGTTCGAAGAATGCTGTATGATTTTCACTTACGATTTAATGAACTGGCAACAATAAAATCATTAAAAGCTAAATTATCTGAAGCTATTAATTACAATGGGTCTGAAAAGACGTTGAGAAAAATACTTCACGAGATGGGATTTCGGTTCACTAAAATGGAAGATAATCGAAAAGTTCTAATGGAAAAGCACGATGTAAGTCTCAAACGAATGGAATACCTCGATAAAATACGCAAATTTCGCGAATCAGGAAAAAATATCGTCTACATGGATGAGTCCTACATACATACATCCCACACTAAAGGGAAATCTTGGAGTGATGATAAGAAAAAAGGAGTAAAAAAGCCAATTTCAAAAGGTCAACGTTTGATAATAGTTCATGCGGGAAATGAAAAAGGCTTTGTACCCGGTGCCTTTTTAACGTATAAATCCACGGACACTACAGGTGACTATCACAATGAAATGAATAACGATAACTACGAAAAATGGCTGGTTAATCAATTAATCCCAAATATACCACCCAGTGATTCTGTTCTAGTTATCGACAACGCACCCTATCACAACAAATATGTTGAAAGACCCCCCAACTCAAACACCATTAAACAGGAAATGATCAACTGGTTAAACAGTCACGAAATTCCAGTTGATCCAAAATTAACAAAAACCCAGATTTACGCTATTATATGTCAGCACAAGGAGAGGTATACAGAGTTTTCCGTGGACAAAGTACTTGCCGAACATGG
Organism: Cerastis rubricosa; assembly: GCA_949152445.1. NCBI lineage: Eukaryota > Metazoa > Arthropoda > Insecta > Lepidoptera > Noctuidae > Cerastis > Cerastis rubricosa. The sequence goes on from OX424549.1 coordinate 14,346,627, forward strand.
GCACACTGTGTTGCGATTGCCACCATATCATCCGGATTTTAATCCAATTGAAAATGTATGGTCTCAACTGAAAGGCTATGTAGCCTCTAGAAATGTGGGTATGAATTTAACTACAGTAAAAACATTATTGATTGAAAAAGTAAACATGATCGGGGCTGAAGAGTGGAAAAAGGTTTGCGATCATGCAATCAAATGTGAGAATGAATATAGAAGCATTCAACACGGTTTAGACAATTACACTGATAGACTAGTGATAAATACGGCTGACAGTGACAGTGACCTCTTTGAGAGCACAGATAGTGAAATGGAAGTAATTGAGAATTAGAATTATTATTATTTTTATTATAATGTCTCATTCTGACAATAGATATAATGGTGTTCATAATGTGCACTACAGCTGTAATTTTCCAAAATAATTAAATACCTAAACATAATGTGAACATTTTTTTTCACCCAAACAATAAAAAGAATTATCAAAAGAAGCAAATCATAATTGTTTTAACAGCTCTTTATACAAGGTGTTGTTTTGCAACCTCGTCAAATTCTAGGAGGTAACTATGCTAATGATTCTCGACCCGAATCAATAATAAAATGAGTTGGTAATTTTCTTTTTTTTTTTTATTTACTGAAATCGGTAACTGTGAACCACCCGTGTTTTAAACACGTGCCGTCTGATCCCCGCTTTATAACGTCGCTTACACACAAACAAAAAACCTCAAACGTTTTTTCGATAATTTTATAATCCCTAAACCACGTTAAGGGGGTTATTCTGAAATATTGACAAATTTAAACAACAAAAAAACGCAGTGTTTTTAATAATTTACTAGGTACCGTAATTTATATTGATTATTTATGTCTTTTGTGACAACATCCTGAATTTTGACGAGGATGCAAAACAACACCTTGTAGATACCGGACTGTTTGTATTTCGTGCGACAGAGATAACGCTCTACGAAACCGAAATTAGCCGATTGTCTCTTTCCAAAGGTCGATGTGCAATATTTATCGCCGGGTACTTTTTTTGTACCTAGATTATTTAGTTTTTATTTATTTAAATTAACAAAGGGAGACTTTACGTCCTTCTTGTTCAATTTCTACAACCATTATTAAATTCTTTACAATTTTGTTGATCTATATGTCTTTGCTAGTTATTTCGTCGTTTGTATCAGATATGTCTTTAATAGTCAAATTAAATTTAGAATATAGTTAGAAGACCTATAAAACGAAAATCCATAATTGTAGAATTAAAAAGAAATAAAAAAGAAAAAAATGTCAAATTATGTGTTGTCTTACCTTCTAATAGGTTTAGCTTTCAGCGCAAACTCTATGCAGTTCCTCTGATTCTTATCTAACTCGCAGTTTTTATACTCTTGTTCTCCCTCGTTTTGGAAGGTTACTATGACGAAACCGACGAATATGTTTACCTAAAATATTAAGAAAAAATTATATAATTTATATTATATAATTATAATTAAAAAAAAAGATTTTTTTGTATAATCTAAATTATATCCAATCATTTATTTATGTATTTAAAATAATATTTACTATCAATTAAACTATTTTTATAATCAGTAATCATTAAGTCAGCGATACAAAATAAAGTAGTGCATCATTGCTACGCTAAGGCGGTACGAATTTCGCCGGGTCAGCTAGTTATTTAATGTAAACAATATAATACAAAAATTATAAAAATCCAATATTTATAAAAATCTTCTCTTTTATTATATTGTACATTTATCACATTGCTACTGTAACTATAATGTATACATACCATAAAGAAGGCAATTATAATAATATAAATAATATAGTAGGCTGCGACAATTGGACGGAAATTAGTTATGGGACCCCGATCTTCAGCATTCGAATCTATAGAGACGTACAACAACCTGAAAAATAATAACATAACTTAAATAAAGTGGACCGCTGACGGAGGTAATCGCCGTCGAGGTAGACCGCGGCGAAGGTGGTGTGACTATCTGATCTTGTTTTCCGGGCGATCATGGCCAGATATCGCACAGGATAGAGACGTTTGGAAAGAGAAAGAGGAAGCCTCTGCCCAGCAGTGGGACACAAAAGATGCTAACAAAAAAAAACTTAATCCTTATTTCTAACTACATTTGGTACTCCTCAACGTGATACAATAAAATAAAAAAAAATTGTCATGTATTTTACGATTACGTACGTACAATTTTATTAGGTATATTGGTCTGTTTGTGGATACCGCCGCGGAAAGCAGCGTGGCTGTCATTTGTAGATCTTTGACAGTCGTTACAGGTAGTCAGTGGCCCGAGATTCTGACAACCAGTCTTACCAAGGGGTAACGTATTACCCAGTACTAATTGGGTTGTGGAGGTTATAGGCAGTCGCTCCATGTAAAATACTGGTATTCAGCTACATCCGGTAAGACTGGAAGCCGACCCCAATAAAGTTGGGAAAAGGCTAGGTAGCATATGAATTCGTAAGGTTGGATATGCTAGTCACTTTAAAAGAGTAACCATGGAGCTTCTTGGCTAGACACGTACGAAATGTTTACAAAATAAAACACCCCAAAACTTAGAGAAAGAAAAATCATCATCATCATCATTAAAATCATCAAAAAAAAAGCATCATTATCATCATCATTTGGATCATCGAGGTCCACTTACCCTGGCCATCCTTCAAATGTGGAAACAGTAAAGAGGGTAAGCATTCCTTTCATTACGTTATCAAAATGGAAGTCATATCGCGTCCATTCTCTGTCCCTCACCAAATAGTTACGATTCTCAAATACTAAATACGTTCCCCTGAAAAATAAATTGAATTGATAGTACCCTTAATCAAATTCTTTTACATTTCTTTTGTTCTTCAAACATAATTTGGTTAGAATCAATGTTTTAAGAATTTAATCATTATTAGGCTAAGATACTTACTGGCATTCATCCTTTGTCATTTTAGAAATATCATTACACCTAAAAAATTTGCCCTGAAACAAAATCTCAGCGATTAAATCAATGACAATTAAAAATTAAAACTATGTTAGTTTCATGCTACGACATTTACATGTGTTGCAGCCAATTTTGAAAGTTAAACTACAAAATGTCCCATTAAATTATTTGAATGAACCCATTTCTCATGATAAGAACCTATAAAAGAAGCTAAATACACTTTGCCAAAACATTTATGTTAATGTTATTGTTTAAATGAATACAACACGATCTAATAATGATACCAAGTATTCGTGAACTACAAGCTTTGACGATTATGTTTTCATGACATGCGACATAAATAGGTTTTAACCGAACTAAATTAGGACAGAGTTTCATGCTTTTAAAGATCTTCGAACCCGGTTTCAAATTCCGTAGTTTTAACAACAATGCCTTTATAAAGGCATCTTACACAATCATAGTAGTGTAACATAGCATAGTAACGTATGATATTACGATATCAAAGGCTTGCTTTTAGTATAGGATACAACGACCTTTACCGAGCTGGTGACGGCTGGTGAAGGTTGGTGCTTCACGGAACTGGATATTCAATACATTTATTGACATATTAAATTTAATATAAAATAATTTTCATCCATTAACCAGCTCGGTGAAGGTCGTTGTATACCGGGATCTTAGGCCATTTACTTCTGTACTTCTCATTAATAGAGCAGTGCCGAAGTACTTCTTTCTCATTAAGTTGAAGTTTAAGGAGTTTACTCAAGTTCGGAGATCTTAATTGAACTACGAACAAACGTTGCAGCGCTCACCTTAAACAACTGTACACCAACCACAGCAAACATAAATTGTAATAAATACGTAACTAGCATTATATTTCCTATGGTCTTAATCGCTACTATCACACACTTTACCACATACTGTTAACGGATTCAGTGAGTTAGTTGTCGGGGCATACGTTACCAAGGGGGGAGGATTCCACAATGTCCACCACGCAGCCACGGAAACATAGGGGGACAAGCAAACCAATTTTTAATCACATGGGGTATTTTACAGGGGCCGTTGGGACCACATCAGTTGCTAAGGTTAGAAACTCCACTTTTTCAAGTAAACGCCAAGGTAGGGGGGTAGGTTACTTCTAACATTTAGGTAAAATTAGTCTTCTAAATGATTGGTCTCACATATACTACACCTTTGGGCTGTTTAATGATCTCATGCTTAAACTAATTGACGACATTGAAAATGTAAATTCTAATATCATGTCTACTGACGGGTTTACCATGCTAATTTCGTAATTTGTCCTTCACCGTTATGCCAATTTTTCTCCAATAATGATTTTTGATGAACACAGGGATAAAATCGAAGCATGAAACAACAATGTACTACTAAAATAAAAAGGGTAAAACGCAAAGCTTTCCAAATATAAGAATATCGTATGGAAGCTTAGCAGAAACATCAAAATAATTAGCACAAGAGTTAGTTGTAGCTTAAAATAAAATACACCTGTGTAATGATAAAATGATAAATAAACCTTAGGTCTGCTTTTATAGACGTAAGATTTTTCAGGAGATAAAAAAATATAGAGGTATCACACATTGTAAAAAAATAATAAACGTGATATCCAAAAAAAAAACTTTGTGGTCAGAGCCATAAGATACAATAGTGTAAAATAATCATGAGAAATGAGTAAGAAAAAAGTGAAGAAGACAAGGGGTGTGAAATAAAAAAATATTTATACCCAAAGGTGTATTGACAAGCTATTTTAATGAAAAGGTATCGGTGATTTGTTTGGATGTGTATTCACTCGTGGCCACACAAGACGCTTCATAAAACGGAGTATGGTGTGGAGTTCTTCAGGATACAATATTTGCCCCCTACCTTGAACATTTGGACTCCCATGACAGCGAACATAAATTGCAGTAACGATGTTACCAACAATATGTTGCCGATCGTTTTGATGGCAACGATCACGCATTGTACAACGTGCTATAATCATGGAAAAATATATGTACTTTCATGTCAGATTTATAATATTTGATCATAGTAACTTTTATCACAATCAAAACCAATCATCATCCATGTTGACAATCAGGACAAAAATACAGACCTTCAAAACTAAATAAACATTTCTAAATTATAATATTTGTCATACAAGTACTTTAAGTTTAAATTACATTTAAACATCGACTCAGAGAACTTAAAATTTTACAATGATCATGCTATTTTCATTTGATAATAAGTTGTTGGTAAGTACAAGAAATGGTTACTGACCTTAAGGCCCTTGGCCCTGTTGATGGCCCTCAAAGGCCTCAGCACCCTAAACACTCGCAATATTTTCACCACCGATATACTACCCGACCTGAAATTACGATCAAATGAAGTCTTAATATTTCAACAATTAATATAATGGAGAAAATCGCGTGTGACAAACAAACAAACACAAAAAAACAGACACCGAGGTGATTTCAAATGGGTCAAGTTTATATTTTTCGTTACGGAATTTTATAATTTTTAGGGTTCCGTACCCAAAGGGTAACGGGACCTTATTACTTAGATTTCGCTGTCCGTCCGTCCGTCCGTCTGTCACCAGGCTGTAACTCATGAACCGTAATAGTGAGCCAGTTAAAATTTCTACAGATTATGTATTTCTGTTGCCGCTATAACAAAAAATACCAAAAACAGAATAAAATAAATATTTAAGAGGGCTCCCATAGAAAAACGTGCAATTTTTTTTATAAATAACAGTACGGAACCCTTCGTGCGCGAGTCCTACTTGCAATTGGCCGCTTTTTTATCTATTTATTTTTATTTTACGAACGTTAATTGCACTGTGATTCGAGTACAATAAAATTGCCTCCCACTGTTTCAATTATGATTGAATCTTATTTTGTGCGAGTATTGAACCCACTTTAGAAGCGTTACGGCTGTTCCTAAACCCCGAAGGTTTAGGCAGATTTGTACGTAATAGCACACCCACACTGCGCCAGTTATGTTTTTTAGTCCCATGTAATAGGAGGCGAGCCTATTGCCATCAAATCCAGACTCCGTGGCTGCTACTGAGAAATTTCTGATGGAAAAACCCAATAACACTTTTGCCGACCTGGGAATCGAACCCAGGCCTCGTGCTCAGCAGTCGTGCTTGCTTTTAATAATATTGAATCTTATTTTGTATGAGTATTGAACCCACTTTTATAGAACCATGGACAATTCATATCACATTCTTTAAAATCAATGTTAGAAGAACACAATGAACATGACGTACTTAAAACTCATAGAGACTAGCGACACGCAAACGACGAGCATGTCGAGCACGTTGAAGGCGGACCTCAGGAAGGCACCCTGGTGGAGGATCAGCCCGTAAGTGACCAGCTTCAGGAACAGCTCCAGCGTGAAGATGCCCGTGAAGAACACGTCGAATTGACTTAGCAACTGGAAACAAATAATGTGAGCAAATTATGAACGGTAGTGCATTAGTGAATGAGCAGTGTTTTAAGAGAATTATAAGTAGTAGTGCAGCTTTTCGTGAAACTATTGATCTATGAAATTACTACAACTATTCCAGAACAGATTAATCATCATCATCATTCTCCTGCCTTATCCCAATTTATTTGAGGTCGGTGCAGCATGACTTCTTCTTCCATACTTCTCTATTACTTGTCACCACATCCGTCCTTTCTTGCCACTGATATTCATTGCATCGCGACCATTCACAACGTACAGACGTGCTCGTTAGCAATATTTCATTAAAATAATAACAGTGACCTTCTTTTAACTTTTGCTAAGTGTACAGTTTAATAAATAATGAAAACATTTACATAGTCAACCTGTTGAAAAATGGAAAACAGTAGTCCAGTGCAACCTAATGCCTCGCCAGCAAAAAGCCTCCAGCCGGACTTCTCCATACCTGTTGTATCCACGCCCGATATCCAAAAATGGATGTCATCCATTGAACAGCAGTTAAATGAGGTTTGCTCTATTGCCACAGATGGCAAACTCAACTCGGAGCAGAAACTGAAAATAACAAACCTATGCCGCAAAGTAGAATCTGGTACTTCTCAAATGGCAGTTCTATATCAAGCACTGAAACAGAAAGCCCTGCAAGCCGTCAAAATTATCGATGACCTACAAGAAAAACGCACCTTGACGGATCAAATTTCTGAACTGAAGCAGGCAATTGAGGACACAGGTACGAAGGGAAGTACATCGTTTGCTGACATGGTAAAGAAGGGGTCAAATGATTTCGTTCGACCAAATAATTTGAGCTCTGTAGCCATTTATCCCAGCGATAAATTAAAGTCGAGTGACGAAACGAAAAACCTCGTTCAACAAATAATACGCCCTGATCAAATGAAGCTGCATGTGCGTGGAGTCCGCAAAACTAAAGATGGAGGTGTTATAATCAGCACTGAAACCAAACAGGATGCAGATAAACTAAAGCAAGCAGTCCTGTCAACATCTGGACTTACAGCCGATGAACCTAAAAAGCGCAAACCGCGGATCACGGTCGTAGGAGTGCCGACTTCTTTAGCTGATACTGATGTCCTCAGGTGCATTTACGAGCAGAATGTAGCCGACAAGTTTCCAGAGATGTCAATGGAGTCCTTTTTGACCGTGGTTAAGTTCAGCCACAAATCCGGAAAGAAAGATGCGATGACCTGTAACTACATTATCGAGGTTCCAGGCAAGATTCGAAAAGCCCTAATATCTCAAGAAAGGCTTTTTATAAATTGGACTTCCTGCCCTGTCAGAGATTTCACTCTAGTTACCAGATGTTACAAATGTCAACAATATGGTCATGCAGCCAAATCATGCAGAGAGGTCAACTCTACTTGCGGTCACTGCGGAGAAGCAGGACACTCGCTGTCCGAGTGCGAGAAAAAAGCGCTCTCACCTACATGTGCAACTTGCTCGCGCTTTAAAAAGCCCAATAACCACAAAACGGGAGACACTGAGTGCCCTGCTAGGAAAATAGCAGAATACAGGTATATCAACTCGATCGACTATGGAGGCGCGTAAAGCGTCATACTCTAGGTCAGACTTCCGCGTTGATACGCCTGTCGATGACACAACAACAACAGACTACTGTGCTGACCTACTCATCAATTTTTGCTGTCTACTCATAATGACATTAGTCGCTAGGTGTAATAATCGAAAACAAACAAGAGTGCCTCGACTGTGAATTTTTGCTCCATGGACTCTAACCGAATTAATGTTTCTGCTGACGCCCATTTTTCCCTGTTATTGTTACGTGTTTTAGTTCTAATTTAATAGTGTTTAAGTTAATTAGGTTTACTATATGAAATGTTTCTAATTTGATCACTTTAAGATGTTAAATATTGTTTTAAAAATCTGTTGTCCTGTAAATGGTATATTTTTTGAGTTCCTTCTGCCTGTGATACAGGATTATCCTAGTACAGGCATCGAACATTGTGTGACCTACATTGTTTAATTAAGATTATTTTTGTATTTGACCCATTTTTGGTTCTGAATAAAGATTTATTATTATTATTATTTCCTTTATTTATCTATCATCTTATCTTTTATATTTTTACATATTTCTTCCAAAAAAAATTTAACAAAAAACATTTAAAAATATAAAAAAAACAGGTTTCCGCCGGTAACGAGAGCAGGGTCCAAGCTACCGGTGGTTAGGGCTGCAGAGACAGGAACCTCCTCACAATACGGGCCGTATCGAGGAGTACTGCCTTCTGAATCTGGCTCTTGATCCAACTGCCAAGTGAGAGCTTCGACAGATGTTCGTCGAGGCTCTTGGCCATAAGGCCATTGGCCGTTACGACAATCGGCACAATGATAGCCGAGTCCACATTCCACATATCGACAACGTCGTGAGCCAAGTCGAGATATTTTATCTGTTTCTCTTTCTCAGCTTTCACGAGATTTTCGTCATGCGGGATGGTAACATCGACTATCATTGCGCGGCGCGCTGATCGGTCTATCACCACTATGTCAGGCTTATTGGCAACAATAGTCCTGTCAGTAATGATAGGCCGATCCCAGTACAGCGTGACATGGTCTTTCTCGAGAACTGGGTCGGGCACATACTTGTAGTACGGTACCTCAGATTCCACAAGTTTATATTTCAAGGCAAGTTGCTGGTGAATAATCCTGGCCACTTGGTTGTGCCTGTGTAAGTACTCGCCGTTAGCCAGACGAGAACAACCAGAAATAATATGTCTGATGGACTCACCCGGACGGTGGCATGCCCGACACACGTCCACCGTCCCGTCCTTCATAATATGTTTCCGGTAGTTGTTCGTCAGCATAACTTCGTCCATAATCGCACAGACAAAACCTTCAGTTTCCCCAAAGAGGTCGCCGAAACGTAACCAGGACACGGACGCTATAAAATCTACATCGGGCCCATGAAGCGCCTGGTAAAAGCGTCCGTGAAGAACCTTGCCTTGCCATATTTCCTTGCGGTCATCGGTAGTTAGTATTACAGGTTTGCGCCAGTTCTCTTTAGCCATGGACAGCGGGGTGAGTACCTTATCCACTGCGACCACATCTCGGTGCATACCCACCTCGGTTTTCAAAAAATATTCTCTGAGGCTGCACACCTCGCGGTTGTGGAGGGTCTTCGCGTTTAAAAAGCCTCGACCTCCGCACTTCCGCGGGATGTACAGTCTCATCACCGATGATCGTGGGTGATGCATCCGGATTGCGGTCAGCAGTGTACGAACTCTCCTATCCAGGGCGTCCAGTTCGGTCTGAGTCCATTTGAGTATGCCGAAAGAGTACATTAAAACCGGCATGACCCAACCGTTGAAGGCGCGCACCTTGTTCCCGCCCGAAAGAAGGCTATTTAGAACCTTCTTCAGGCGACCAAAGAAGCGCTCCCTCAACGATTGCTTCATGTCAGCTACGTTAATGCCTAACGCTTCCGACATACCCAAATACTTATAGTTTTCGGATGAGGAAAGGGATCTTAGGTGTATAGAATCAGAGAGCTGTAGTCCCTCGGATTCCATAATCTCCCCTCGCTTTACATACATGACTGCACATTTGTCCACACCAAATTCCATTCTGATGGCACTACTAAAATTTTCAGTTACTTTCAGTAGCTCCATCAGTTGCAATTTGCTGGGGGCAAAGAGTTTCAGATCATCCATGTAAAGAAGGTGAGATATGACCTGACCACCTCTCCTCAACCGGTAGCCTAGACCTGAATCCTCCAGCAGTGTGCTTAGAGGATTCAGGGCTAGACAGAACCAAAGAGGACTCAGACTGTCGCCCTGAAATATTCCCCGTTTAATCCATACAGGCTCATCGTTCCCCTGGATCTGTCGACATCCTGGATATCGAAGGACCGTCTTCCATTGCCTCATACACGACTCAAGGAAGGCGCGTAGTGTTGCATCAATCTTGTACAACTCCAGCACCCTCATGAGCCATGTATGTGGCACAGAGTCGTAGGCCTTCTTGTAATCTATCCAACATGTTGACAGATCCTTGCGGGATCGACGAACCTGTTGGCTAATGGCCATATCGATGAGGAGTAGCTCCTTAGTACCGCGGGATCCGTTCCTACATCCATTTTGAGAGGCCGACATTATGGAATTACTATCGATGTGTTTGTTAATTTTCACTCTCAAAATGGATGTAAGAAGTTTATAAACCGTCGCTAAACACGTGATCGGTCTATAATTCCTGGGTTCCGCAGTACTACCTGACTTATGAAGCAGGTGGGTAACACCCGTTGTAAGAGACTCTGGTAGCGACCCAGACTCTAAACATGACTGGAATTGAGATGCCAGCCGAGTGTGTGAACTACTCAGCCATTTAAGCCAGAAGTTGTGCAGTCCGTCCGGTCCCGGAGATTTCCAGTTCGGTAACGGACAGACTGCTCTGGCAACATCTAAGGGCGTTATTAGAACTTCTTCCATTTCTGGGATAGATTCACACACTCGCTCGACATCTCGCATCCAGTCAGCCTCAGTATGACAGACGGGCACCGACCAGATGCTGCGCCAGAATGAATTAGTGGCATCATCATCTGGACGGCATACGTCTGTCACATTTTGCTCGGGTCGCTCCCAATCTCTGTATACCCACCTCTCATCGCTCCGGAACATGCGATTCTGCGAGTATCGATCAACCCTGCGCTTATACCGCCGAATACGGTTCGCCCATGCATAAACTTTCTGCTTCAGGAAGTCGATGCGCTCTGTGACACGGGACATGTATTCTTGAGGACTGATTCCAGTCCCCGAGAATGCCCGCCTCACAAAGCGCATCACACGTGGTCGTGTGTTGCCCTCCCTGAAGCAGTATAGTTTGCCGATGAGTACCCTGGCCCCGTCGATACGGCACTCGATCCTGCGTTGCCAAGCTGGTACGGCTGGTCTTGGTCGAGTAGCTACGTCGTTATTATTATTATTATTCAAAGGAAAGTAACCTTCTTACTGTTAGTCCACATATTCTTTGATCCAGGGCGCAAGATAACTAATTACCTACTATGCTTAGTTTTATTTTTTATGCTGACATAGTATTAAAATTTCTTGTTTAGTATAGGTAGACTGGCTTCATCAATCAGGTCTTCTTCTTTTCGTGTGCTTAGCCTTGCCTTAGCCTTGCCTTTACCACACCAATCGTTCGATCTTCGATCGATGCCATCGATTGATGGTAGAATGGATTAGTCGACGTCCATCGATAGTTTCTACTAGGTAAACCTATCGATCGATTGTCGACTAATCCATTGCATTTTATCCTGGTGTCAGAGTTTTTATGTCGCCCATGGGTCTCTGATTTGGCTTATCGGAGAAATATCTCTCAGGCATACCGGCTTCCTCACTATGTTTTCCTTCACCGAAACCATATAATAATTATACAATACGCACAAGAATCCGAAAAATCAGAGGATCGTGCCTTGGGTTCGAAGTCGATCAATCAGGTAATTTCAACTCAAGTAAATTCAATTTAGAAGATAGACATACTAACCCAATTTCTAAACCCACTTTGAGCAGCATCAAGCGGGTCCTCAGCAGCCAACATAGCGGACGAGAGCATGATGCAGACGAGGATGATGTTCCCGAAGGTAGATGATGATGACATCTTGTAGCAGAATACCCGGAACCTAGTATTGAAGAAATGTGTGAGGATTTTGACGAGAGAGATAAGATTGTTGGTAAGGAAAGAAACACACCAGAAAATATTGAGAATATGAACAAGGAATTAGAAGAAACAGTCTGAAAGATAAAAGTTGACTGGTTGACTTTAATATTTAAAGAAGCAGTTGCTGGTAATAATTGTGTGGTTCATCATACCGGCTTGATAGCAATATTTTGATCTATGTCAATGGCAAGTAATTTGTATTAAGTCAAGATAAGTCAAGATTAGAATTTAAATTTTGAAGTGTGTTTCAATTTTAAAATATAACACATAAATACACATATTCTAGACACATGTTACGAAAATCAGTGATATAAGCACATGCATTAAAATCGGGCAAATAAATATAATACGGTACACACCATGCATGCATGCAACATTTTAACGGAATAAAATATTTTTCGGAATTGTCCATTTTTGGCGTATAGTTTTCACGGGTTCAACAATCATGCATGAACACACACTGCATGCAATATGTTCCGTCGTAAACGCTACAAGCCAAAATATGATTTCCGAATTTTCAAAATCAATGAAGAATCAAAGGGATTTCAGGTCATGCTTTGAAACCTATCATACTAAACAAACAAACCTAACTTCTAATGGGAAACACAGATCTCGGTACCCACTATACTCATTGCTGTAACAGAATGTCATCTAATTTAGATTATTCCACACTTAATGGAGGTTACAATGTGCGTGCATCACGGGGACAAATGAATGAAGAATATGATGTTGGAAACGGTACTGTGGTAAAAACTAAGAATTTGGGATTTGAAATTTAAAATGAAAAGAAGATCTTTCCACCAGAAAGTTCGGTCATCGTTTTTGGTGAAATTGGAAATGAAATCGAAACAAAGTGAACTGAAGAATGTTTTGGTCTAATGCTATAGGAGAAAACTATGATTTTAAATAAAGAAACCACAAGATTGAAGGAAGAATCCTCTGGAAGGTTAATGGACACACTACAAGGATATACAGTTTCCAACAGACACGGACAGTCACAGTCGATGAAATGTAATGCCAATCACTGCAAGGACAACACAACGCCAATCGACACAATGAGACATGGGTACCACCAGGTGATGAAGTTATCACCATTCACCTGTTCGTCGGTGAGAATACGAAGAAACTACTAGCGTTCGGTATAGGCGGCGTCTGATTTGGCATATTCAGTTCTGACACACGCCGTGGTCTGGCTGTTACCAGTGTTCCCTCTTCTTCAGATTGACCGCCATCTTTATGAAGGAAAATTACAGAATTTTCTACACTATCGTCTAGCACTAAAGTAGTTTTAATCCTAATATTACCTATAGTCTCACTATTGCTATTGACCATGCCGAAATCCCTGTACCTAGAATGCCTTAAGTAAAAATCAAGGAATTATTGTAATGCTTAAGTAAACGCAAACACAAGTGTGGAAATTAGCTAAATGTGTAGAAATATAGTAAATAATAAATTATTTTTGAATTATTAATTAATTGAAAGAAGAGAAAGACGTAAGGCATAAAGTAGAAAACGGGTTTGTCTTTGATAGTGTTGATGTTAAATACTGCTTTGATGATAATATTATTGCTGCTACAATAAATTATACAACTAATCGTGCTTACAACGACTGACATACAAAATACAAATCGTTATCAGCAAAATATTAAAGAAACATTATGAATACATGATCTAATTTCCTACCCATCATGAATAAATAAAAAAGTTTCCACGACATATTCACACATTTTGATGACAAATGAAATAATAATAAAAAAACTGCACCATTTAAAATAAAAAGCCCTTTCAGCGTCATAAGCACGAATCTCTCACCTTACCATCAAAGACAAATAAAAATCAAAATACGTAAAAAATAACATCTAATAAGTTTCTGTTAATCTTGTTCCCCCCCTAACCTGTTGGTCTTAGAAAATATGAAGAAGGAGGTGGCATCAGGGATAGGTTTCTTAGTGTCGCATATATCGACTTCGGAGAGACGACGCGGGCGCGCTGATGAGGTCGTTGGCTTACGTTTCAACCGAGGCTCTTCTTCCAACTCTGTGTTCACTGTTTTTGGTTGGTTAGCTTATGTTATGTTTATTTCACCATTGTTGGCAGCTGGTGCAGTTGCATAATTTTTAGAATATACACTTTTATTATCATTTTCGTTGGCAATGGAATGTTACTTACAATATTTCTTATTAATTAAGCGGAAATATTTTCATAATTGGCGATCTAGGTTTGGTGACTACAAATCAAAATACTTTTATTCATGTATAAAAAAAGAAAGAGTCAAAATATTTCCTTTAAAGTGAAAAAAGAGTTCCTAGGAAGATCTCCTTTAAATAATAACTTGCATAGTATTAGCCACAACCCAAGATTGTTTATCCAAATATTTGCTATAAGTATTATAGCCGCTGTTACACCTGATTCAACACCTAAAACGATTATACCTATATGGTTCCTCTGATGACCTTCCATCATCTCCTGGTCTTCTCTCTCCTGTTCCTCTTCTGCTCTTGCGATTGCTTCGTTTTCTTCATCTATTATTTCATTTAGTTCTCTGTCTTCGTCTTCTTGTTCTGGTTCTCCTTCTGATCCTGTCTCTTCATAATCTCTTTCGGAGCTGGAAATAATTATTTGATTTAAAAGTCTAAGACTAAGACGAAGAAGAGGCATTTTATTTAGCGTTTTATGTTCAGTAGCTATGATGTCTTTAAACAAGTCTTCAAACTTAACAAACATATGTGTTGCTAGGGACTCAATTCCGTTACTTCTCGGCTAAACCACTAGAAAGTGGCAAAGGACTGTATTACGTGGGACACTCAGAAAGTTTTGCGAAACTAAAAAAAATTGTTCTATACGTACATATATTTTTATTAAATCTTTTCAAAGTACTTTCCACCAGCCTCTATACAAAGATTCATGCGCCTAAACCAGTTTTCAAAACACTTTTTCCAGTCCGCCGCAGACACCTCGTTTACAGCCTGCTCGAACCCAGCCAGCGCATCTTCCGGCGACGAAAATTGTATCCCTTTGAGCTGATTTTTTATTTTTGGGAATAAAAAGAAGTCACACGGTGCTAGATCAGGGCTGTAAGGAGGGTGACCCAGGAGTTTGACTGGCGTGCTGTCCAGGAAGTCCCTCGTTTTGAGTGCGGTGTGCGCAGGTGCATTGTCGTGGTGGAGCAGTAGCCCGCGGAGCCCTGTGTTTGGTCGCTTGTTGCTTATAACAGAGAAAACTTCTGGCAAACATTTGGAAGTATACCATTCGGCATTAATGCTTCTTTGATCCCGTAAGGGAATTGATACCAAGTGGCCAGTCAAATTAAAAAAGCTAGCGATCAAAATCTTACCCCCGCTTCTAGATCGCTTCACTTTGGTAGGCGTTGGCTCATTTTGAAACACCCAAACAGTCGACTGGCGCTTGGTTTCTGGGTCGTATTGATAAATCCAGGACTCATCACCTGTAACGATGTCGTAAACACGCCGAGACGAGCCTGCTTCAAATTTGTTAAGCATATCACGGCACCATTCCACCCGGGCCTGCTTCTGAGCATCGGTGAGGTTGTGCGGCACCCAGCGTGATACTATCCTCCTCACGCGAAGATGGCTGTGTAGAATCTCGTGAACGCTTCCCGATCCAATCTTCAATATGTGTTGAATCTCCTGATATGTAATTCGCCTATTGTCTTGGATTAAATTTTTCACTGCTAGCACGTTTTCTTCGGTAACAGCCGTCAAAGGGCGACCGCTTCTTTCGTCATCCCCCAAAGTTGGTCGACCGCGCTTGAATTCGTTATACCAACGATACACGGTTGCCTTGGAAGGGCCTTCATCCATGAATGCCATTTGAAGTCTATCGTACGATTCATCCGGTTTCAGGCGACACTTGAAATCGTATAAAATCATAGCTCTAAAATGTTCCCGGCGCAGATCCATATTTCAGTGAGACACAATACTTTGAATTAACTCGCAAAAAATGTGGAGGGAAATTTTGAAATTGGAACTTACTTATTTTTACTTATAAATAATCATATTTTCGAAAAACATAATAACTGGCCAGTCTCCCATATATAAAAACTTTTTCGCAATACTTTCTGAGGGGCCTGGTATGTATTTTTTAACGTTTTAATTGGGTTTCTATTTTTGAGTTCTAACTCTGGATTTGTGTTTTAATAAAATACTCACTTATCCGAAGTATACACATCATCGTCGTGAATATATTCATCATCAGTATCTATATGTACGCCTTCAGCAGCTGCTACACTACCACCTTCTTTTTCTTCTGGAGCCTGTGGATTATTCTCATTTTAATTGAGATCTTAAGTCTTAAGTATTATACTTGAACTTCCAATAACACTTACCGCTTCGTCTTTTTCTATGTTTGTCAGCGATTCGGCATCGGCTAAGTTGTCGACAGCGATGGCCAAGAACACGTTCAAAAGGATATCTGTACGATGTTGAGTTCAGGAATCATTGTTTTTAAATATTAGCTTCATTCGTAACATAAACTAAGGTTAAGATCTACCGAGTGAACTTATACTTAACTGAATTTCATTTCATACCGTGTCGAACCTTATTAGTATAAAATTTAAGTTTACATTCGTATTACGGCTTGATCACAGTCACTGTAAGAATGCGCATATTTTCTTCAAACAAATCATATTTATTCAGCTTGAGTAAAATCAAGTTCACTCTATACATGTCAGTCTCATATTTATCAAAAAGGATACAGTTGCCGCAAATGAAGAGAATGATGAAGTAGATACACGCGAGGATCCCAGGAGTTCCAACACCACCATAAGCCTTGATGCCCTCATACATCACAGCGTTCCAGTCTTCACCTGTTAATATCTGGAAGAAATGATGGAGATTTATCTTTTTGATATGGTGTATCTTTACGCCCCTTTCAAGAGTTCAGGCTATGCAACAAGCATCAAGAGACGCGCTTGTCACTCGTTTTCTTCGCATTTCTAAGCGTCATCATCTTACTGCCTTTGCCCCTTTTTACTTGGAGTAGACAAAACACGATTTTGTTTCTCTTCTTACCTGTCAACCGCCACGCTTTCATTTACATTACGTTTTTTGGTCATCCTTTCCCTATCTACCGATCAATATTTATTTCCAGCTCTCTTTTAGTCACATGCAATTCTTCCTTCTCATCACATGTTCCTATATGCACCAAGTTCAACTTTTTTGTAACTGTTGCAACGTTCTTAGTTCCTCCAATAAAGTATATTTTTACTTAATCCATTCTTTCACTCATGTCTAAGCATTTTAGCTCATGCCCAAGCAGTTGTAGCGACAATGTTGACAATTCAAATAGCTTTCTTTTTATATTGTTTTGCTTTTGGGACGCTTAGAATGTTTTGTTTGTGTTCTCTTCTCATACCATCATAATTTCCAGGTAACATGGTGTAAAAATATGTGCAAAAATAATCTGCAAAGAAAGCATCCATACCTGAAATACCGTCAACAGCGCTTGCCAGAAGCAATCAAAGTTGTGCCGATCCTTCTCCTCCACAGGATCGTAGTTGAACTTCCCTCCGAAGACCTGCATCCCCAACAGTGCGAAGATCATGATAAAGAGGAACAGCAGTAACAGGAGCGAAGCTATCGACTGGATCGAGTTGAGGAGTGATGCTACTAGGTTGGAGAGTGAGCGCCAGTATCTGGAAAGACGAGGAATTTTATAACTTTCCAAAAGAGTATTTTTGCAGTCGTTAGCTGGCAACTAAGTTGGATGTTTAGATTGACAGAGTTTGAAGAAGGAAGGGTATGGGTCCTGATGTCCTTTTAGTAGTCATAAAGAGGATTTCAAATAAGAATATGACTTTCGCATCAATTTCTGGACATGAACCTCCCAAAATAATCGTCACCGCGTGGAAAAAAGAATTATACACAGACATTACATCTGAATTCGGCGTCGGGTTAAGCAGCACACTGCGCCTATGTTTAAGTCCCTTGTAATAAGGGGCCTATTGCCATCATCATCACTACATATCAGTCCGAAATCACCCACTGCTGAGTATAGGCCTCCCCTTTTTCTGCCACACTACCCTGTTTTGTGCGTCTCGTATCCAAGTGTTTCCCCGACTTGGACGATATCGTCGACCCAACGAGCCTGGCCTGGTTTGTTTGGCCTAATATTCGCCACTACTCGGTCAGAGTCTTGCTCCATCGGCCATCTTCGCGTCAAGCAAGATGTCCTGCCCAGTTCCACTTATTACCAGCAGCCGGGCAGGAATGCATACTACGAGATCCCACTGAGAATCTGATGAAAAACCCAATAATATTTTGCCTGTCCTAGGAATCGAACCCACTAGATCATCGAGGCAGTCTCCAAAAGCATGGAAGACTAAGGTGGAACATAATGCCATATCTTTTTATAAGAATTTTGCAATAATAACATCAACTTGTATGCCTTCTGGCGGAACATAGTATGGACCAACATTTACTTTTAACATCTGTATATTTTTTACTTTATGTTCACAATTTGAATAAATGAATGAACTCAGGCATACTTACTTGGTAACCTTGAACACTCTGAGCAGTCTAACGCAGCGCAACACAGATATTCCAAGAGGAGGCATGACCTCGGACTTCGTGAGCACCATCTCGCTGATAGACCCAATCACCACGAAGCAGTCGAAACGGTTGAACAGCGACACGAAGTAACCCTGGAACATGACCGAAGGCAACTTAACCGAGACGAAGGAGATAGATAAGAAGTCTAGCGGAAGAAGAACAGCAACCAAAGCAGAGGTGTTAAGCACAGGTTAGTTGTGATGGTGGTGTGTGATGTTAGCGTGGTTAACACAAATTGATATTTATTTAACACTTCAAGCACAAAGTACAAAGGTGGACTTAATACTATTGCATATCCGACTTAGGTAGACTGTTGGAAACAAAAATGTAATGTTTATTGATAAGAACTTAATGTACACAATTATGCAATAAATATATCTTTATCTTTATATTTAATGCCGTAGGTATTTTCTACCAGTCAACCTTTGGGTGATGCAAAGACAAACAGTGGTAGGTGGTGGTAGGTGTATATCTGAAAATTATTATCATTTAATACTAAGACACTATACAAGATTTATAAAATACTAAAATATAAATCAAAATAAATGATGATGATGTTTGATGTTGGTTGCTAAAGATTTGTTGGTGAAACTTCACAGTCGTGTATCGCACTGGTCTGTTGAAGGTCTAGCTATGCCAAGGTCTATCTGTGAGTGGCTGAGCATCCATTGTCGAGTCCATCCTTGCCTCGGAAAGCACGTTAAGCAGTTGGTCCATCATTCCATTTGTCTCTCTCTTTGACATGAGATAGAGAGACTTGCTGAGAGCCCGGAAGTCTGACAACTAGTGTACTAATACTATTTAGCTGTATTCTATAAGCCTACCATAGGTGGTAAAAAAATAGGTACATGGTTTTAAATGTTAAATGAATTGAATGTAATGTTAAGGCAATTAAAGTCTAAATAAATAAAAATAGAAGGCGAGCCTATTGACATCAACCGAGCACAAGTTCAGACTCCATGGCTGCTACTGAGGAATTTCTGGAGAAAAATCCCAATAACATCCGACCCGAGAATCGAACCCAAGACTTCATACTCAGCAGTCGAACTACCACTAGACCAACGAAACAGCTATGAGTTTAAGTATGTGCAATAACAAAAGTCACTACTGCCGTTACTTTGTTTCTTGTTTCTTGAATTGTGAACACAGAATCATGAAAAAAAAATACAGTTACATGGAGCTCGCAACATAGATCACTTACTTGCAAGCCTAAGCTGTACATCTTGACTAACATCTCCAATGTGAAAAGGGCGACGAAGAAAGCGTTGCCGTACTCTTGGAAGAGGTCCAACCACTCAGGCTGCCTGGAAATTATACAATGCAATTAAAAAAAAAAATAAAAAAAAAATATTTAGGAAAACACTTATCTAAACACTATGCAGCGTTACAACTAGGGAACAGAGTGTTTCCGATGAGCTCTGGCACCCAATGTAAGAAAAAATTTATTAAGGTTTGTTTTATTATTTGAAAACGGTTGATCATATTGAATTTAGCTTTTTTTTTAATTTGCAGTTCCTCAGAAACTTTTTCCTAGTAAGATACAGCAAAGCCAAACTATATTATCTATGCTCTAATATGCACAATTAATCAGCTGTAGTTAGCTAAAATATGAGGAGCTCGTGGCTAAATAATAACAGCCGCATGGGTCGATCTTTAAGGTTAAGCTGTGTTTGCAGAGGTTGGTCCGTGGATGGGTGATAATTATAAACCGAGTTTCCTCCGTGCCTCGGAAAGCACGTTAAGCCGTTGGTCCCGGCTGTCATTTGTAGATCTTTGACAGTCGTTACGAGTAGTCAGAAGCCAAAAGTCTGACATCCAGTCTTACCAAGGGGTATCGAATTACCCAGTTACTGGGTTGTGGAGGTCAGATAGGCGCTTTATGTAAAATACTGGTACTCAGCTGCATCCGGTTAGACTGGAAGCCAACCCCAAGATAGTTTGGGAAAAGGCTAGGCAGATGATGATGAGTTAGCTAAAATATGCAATACTACAATATAACATCTTGAAAAAATAGTCATAATATGAAAATGTAATCTGGTCTCTACTTATGACAATTAAAGTAACAAGACAAAATTATACAATAATACATATGCAAGGTGTTATTTTGCATCCTCGTCAACATTCAGGATGTTGTTACAAAAGACATAAATAATCAATATAAATTACGGTATCTAGACAATTGTTAAAAAACACTGCTTTTTCTTTGTTTAAAGTCAGTATTCCAGAATAACTTAACTCGGTTAATTAACCCTTAATTTGGCTTAGGGAATAAGAAATTATCGAATAAACGTTTGAGATTTTTTTGTATGTCTGTAAGTGTGGTTTTACGGCGAGGACCAGACCGGCCGCGTTTAAAACACGGGTGGTTCATACTTAACGATTTCCGTAAATAAGAAAAAGAAAAAAGAATACCTACCCTTTTTATTATTGAATCGGATTGAGAATCATTAGCATACCTTGAATTTGACGAGGATGTAAAACAACACCTTGTAAATGTATTATTGTACAATGTAAAGTCGTACCAAGCCACCCACATTTCGCCAGTTATATTTAAGCCCCATGTAAGATAATATTGTCATCAATCAAGCACAAATCCTGACTCCGCGGCTGCTACTGAGAAATTCTTGAAGGAAAAACCCAATAGCACGTAGCCCGACCCGGGAATCGAACCCGGGACCTCAAGCTCAGCAGTCGCGCTTGCGACCAACCAACGTGGCCGGTACTAGTTTTGATTGAACACTTACTGGTAATGTTCACTGGCCAGTACGACTGTGTTCAGGAACACCAGCACTATGATCAGCCAGTAGAATGTTTGTGACTTCACTGCTTTCCTGCACGCTCTCTTCATTCGACGGTTTACCTGCAATAACATTATTGTTAAAAACTCTTCCTCTTTTATTACTGAAACTAGCCTGCTGTTAATTATTATAAAAATATTATTTCCTTATAAATCGGATTTTGTTAGCAGTTTTATGGGTTTCAGTTTTATCGCATGGAACCCTAGGTTACTCCTGGATTAAGGAAATTGCCGCCGAGGTAGACCGCAGCAAAGGTGGTGTGACAATCTGATCTTGTTTGCAGGGTGAACATGTCCGGAAATCGCACAAGATAGAGAGGTTTGGAAGGAGAAAGGGGAGGTCTTTGCTCAGCAGTGGGACACCTGACCGGCATACTAAAACTTTTACGAAACGGTTACTCCTCATAATATCAGCTATCTACCAAAAAAAGGCCCGTCAAAATCGGTCCAAGTGTTTCGACGATTAGCCGGAACAAACGAACAGACAGACATTTTTAATCCAATCCTCCGTGCCTCGGAAAGCACGTTAAACCGTTGCTCTCGGCTGTCATTTGTAGATCTTTGACAGTCGGTAAAAGCAGTCAGTGGCTCGAATGTCTGACAACCAGTCTTATCAAGAGGTATCGTATTACCCAGTATAAACTGGGTTGTACAGGTCAGATAGACAGTTGCTCCATGTGAAATACTAATATTCAGCTGCATCCGGTTAGACTGGAAACCATCCGCAATATAGTTGGGAAAAAGGTAGGCAGATGATGATATATCCAAAACATTTGCACAAAATACAATCTTTAGGACTTACTTTATCAAAATCCTTCTTCCATGCTTTGCATATGGAAACCTTCTGCTGTTCATTGTTCTCTACTCCTAGATGGTCCGTGGAATCGTGCTCGTTTTGCGTTTGACCTGAGATGTATTCTGAAAGATTTTTTATTATCAGTTATTTAATTATAGAGAGCAGCGATGGCCCAGTGGTGGCAGCCCCGACTTACGAGCAGTAAGCCATGGGTTCAAACCCAGGCAGGCGCATTACTTTGTGTAATTTATTTCATCACCGCTGCCCTCAAAAACGGTGAAGAAAAACATCGTGAGGAAACCGGTATGTTTTGGAACTAAAAATACGAAGACATGTGACATCTACCAACCCGCACTGGGCCCGCGTGGTGGATTACAGCCCACTCCCTCTCATAGAGAGGAGGCCTGTGTCCCAGCAGTGACGGTGATCTAAACTAATATTATAAAGAGGAAAAAATTGATTGTTTGTTTGTTTGCATTGAATAGGCTCCGAAACTACTAGGCCGATTTGAAAAATTCTTTCAGTGTTATATAGACCATTTATCGAGGAAGGCTATAAGCTTTATATCATCACGCTACGACTAATAGGAGCGGAGCAGCAAAGAAAAATGTTGCGAAAACGGGGAAAATGTGACGCAAACGAAGTTGCGCCGGACAGCTAGTTTAATTATAAGTTAAGAGTTTAAATTATCTTACAGCGAATTGAGTTGAATGAGTCATTATTGTTTTGTTTTTCGAGTGGTAAGTTCCTAAACTGATGTTAGAGTTATTATGCCAACCCTAGGACTCTGACTTGCTTTGACATGCCGTCGAGAAATATCTTTCAGGCATGGTTTGATTTCCTCACGGTGTTTTCCTTCACCGAAGCAAGTGATAATTTTACAATACGCACTTGAATTCGAAAATTCAGAGGTGTGTGTTTTGGGTTCGAACTCGAGACCTATGACTTGGTAGTCCGACGGTGAAACTACTAGGCTATTACTGCTTGAATAAGCTTGATGCTTGTTAGGAGTCATTTAACTCGTACTTTATAAATGAGAGCAACACTAATGAAGCTTCAATTCTTGCTTGTTTTCAATAATACAAATAAATGGTTGTAAGAATCATTATTATATATTAGTTGATTTTGATGTTTCAAGATAATGGGCTTCGCGCTGCCGATGATTCGGGCTTATAGTTTTTCGAGATTTTGTTGCATCGAGGTAGTGAACTGTCGCGCTAATAATTTATCGATTTCAAGCACTATCGAGCTAACGTTTTCGAGTAAGTGTTATTCGATTTAACGTCATTCGATTTCGAGTAGGGAATGTCGTATAGCATTTTATAAAATTTAAAGGCTTCAATTTCTTTTGTAAAATGCGTTCTTAAACGGCACAACGCCGTCCCAGCGGTGCTATTGGTACTTTTTAGATCAGCATTCATGACTCATTTACAATATAACCAACTCAAAAAATGCTTTAAATGTTGCTTTACCAGTACAAGAACAAGCGTGCCTTTAAAGTTGATTTTCGTGTAACACCTCACCTATCCCATAATCCCTGGTCTGATCCACCGGTGGATGATGTTCGGTCGCCTCAGCCAGCGGCTCCAAGTACTCAGCCTGAGTGATCCAGTCCAGGTAACCTTTCAGATCTTCTTCTAGTTGCTGCTTCTCTCTAAGCTTCTGGAAGTCGCCCCTGTTCTTCGCCTTCTCTCTTTCTTTGGAGAACTCTCTGTAATTGGAATGTTTCGATTAGTTTGTACTTTTATGAATGGAAGTTGTTGTGTAGGGGCGGATTGCTCGCGGTTTTCTGCTTACGGGGAGGAGGCGCGTGTAGCGGCCCGAATTATCAGAACGCGCCGCGCCACGTGCCGCGTCTCCGGAAATGAGCTATAAGAGTGAATCCAGGACATCGCGCTAAGCAGTCGTACTAGCGACCATTAGATCAGAGGCGCACCCACGATTCAATGAAACTTAGATACCTACCTACACACAACGAGAGCCTAGTGTTACATTGGTCTTCGAAACTATGCATTTTTGGACCACCTATTATAAGACTTTTCGTATTATTTTTACTTATAGAACATAATCCAAGGGATATTCAAAAAACGTTTTGTAAAGAAGAATAAGATTAAAACTTACCCCGACAAGACACCGAGAATAAGGTTCATGACGAAGAAAGCGCCCAAGATGACCATCGAGACGAAGTAGATCCACTCCCAACTGTTGCCCATCGCATCTTGAATCTGGAATGAAAAATGATTGTTAAAAGAAAACTGAACAAGTTCAATCCCAAATATAAAAATAAGGAGAGATAAAAAGAAAGCGACGTTGAACGTCGCTAATTCGGTAATACGAAGATTACCGAAGTGCATATGTTTTCGATTAACTGAGGTCATAAGAGACAGCTAAGAGCTAAGAAAGCAATGTTCACAGCTTGATTTTCAAAATCGTGGCGTGAATTTTTAATCGGTTGACAAAGTGTCTGCCTGTGTTCCCCGAAAGGTCAAACTTATACAAGCGTAAGTGCCATGTAACTAACTAGGGCGAGTTTTACCTAAAAATGGAAGAACAGAATAGATAGAATAATATTATTCTATTCTTCTATACTTTATTGTACACGAAAATTGAAACACAACTGTTTTGCAGTATCACTAATTCAATGGTTACAATGGCGGTCTTACCGCTGACAGCGATATCTTCCATATGACCTTAGCATAGATGAATCGATTTATAATATAACGTAACGCCTGTAATCCCCGAAGAAATAGGCAGAGGTGTCCCCATTAGTACACCCACATTGCATCAGTTATGTTTAAGTCCCATGGAACAGGGAGCGAGCCTATTGCCATCAATGCCATCGTGGCTGCTAGTGACAAATTCCTGGTGGAAAACCCAAAAACAGATTGCCTGACTCAGGAGTCGACCCAGAAGATCAGGCTCAGCAGTCGTGCTTCCGAACACTCGACCGACAAGGCAGTCAGAATCTACTGATATCGACTATAAAAACAGAATACGAACTTACATTATACATGACATCGGTCCATCCCTCAAGCGTGATGCACTGGAAGACAGTCAGCATAGACAGGCCGAAATTGTCGAAGTTGGTGATGCCGAAGTTAGGACCTATCCATCCTTCCCGGCACTCCATGTCCTCGCCAATCATGGAGCAGTTGAAACCGTTGTCCAAGTCACAGGGATGAGGGGTGTCCATGATCTCATCTGTGGACAGTCATTCCATTATTTTATAGCGTTGCTTCCAATTGTTGATACTTATTTTCACATTTCCACTCAAACAAAAGAATATCAACTTTATTTTAGCGTGTTCCTTTTATATTGAGTTACTGACTATTGAAATATTATGATATTAAAGTTTTTTCGCCTGTGTGCTTCCGATGGGTTATTCTTTGCAAGTACCATCGTGCCAGTAGGGAGGAGAAGACATCCGTTATTCTTTGACAGTTGGATGAAATGGCTGTAGCACGATAAAATGGAAAGGAGCTCGTATCTAAATAATAACAGTCGCTCGGTTCGATCTTTAGGTTAAGCCGTGCTTGCCTAGGTTGGTCCGTGGATGCGTGACCACTCATTATATACCGAGTTTCCTCCGAGCCTCGGAAAGCACGTTAATCCATTGGTCCTGGCTGTCATTTGTAGATCTTTGACAGTCGTTACAGGTATTCAGTGGCCCGAAAGTCTGACAACTAGTCTTGTTATACGGTATCGTATTTCCCAATATTAATTTGGTTGTGGAAGTCAGATAGGCAGCCGGTCCATATAAAATACTTGTAATCAGCTGCATCCGTTTAGATTGACAGCCGACCCCAACATAGTTGGGAAAAGGCTAGGCAGATGATGATGATGACGGTGAATTGGTTATCAACAACTAGTTTCTGTCCTAGTGGAGGTTGAGGTTCTTGTTAAAACATAAAATATATCCTTTGGCAGTTGGCAATAGCGGAGCTATGCTCTGTATGGTGTCGGACGTAAAGAATAGCACCATCCCATATCTTCCCGTGGGTGTCGTAAGAGGCGACTAAGGGACTTGCTAGAGAATGGGCAGCAGCGTTCTTTGTGCTTTTGTAACAACCGTACTGCGATCGCCAACCCGCCTGCCAAGCGTGTGCTCTTTGGGTACTCACGCATGTTCGGTCTACATAAAATTGTAAATTAATTTACATTTAGAAATAACAGACAAACAATTTATTAGATATGAGACCATAATGATCTGTATGGTGTCGGACGTAAAGAATAGCACCATCCCATATCTTCCCGTGGGTGTCGTAAGAGGCGACTAAGGGACTTGCCAGAGAAAGGGCAGCAGCGTTCTCTGTGCTTTTTGTAACGACCGTACTGCGATCGCCGACCCACCTGCCAAGCGTGGCGATTATGGCAAAACCCCCCAAAATATCAATGTGACTTGGGGGAGGCCTATGTCCAGCAGTGGACGTCTTTTGGGCTGAAATGATGATGATGATGATGAATAGCGGAGCTTTCTATCAAACTAATTTTGAAATCGGACGAGTAGATTTTGAGTTTACTTTTATATACAAAATCAAAGAGTTTATCTCTTATTGCCTGACTGAACTTACTATTGACTGGTTAACGATTATACAAACTATTTAATTTAAAAGATTTCAAAGTAAATAAACTCCAAACCTGTATACTTGTTGAAGCAGCTCTTATGCATCTTCCCGGAGAACAGCTCCAACCCAATGATGGCATAGATGATGATGACGAAGATGACCAGCAGTGCGATGTGGAGGAGCGGCACCATCGCCTTCAGGATCGAGTTCAACACGATCTGGAGACCTGGAGGGGAAGATCAGATTAGAAGAGGCTGCAGTAGATCGGAAGGAGGGTTATGGTACGATAAATAATGCCTGAGGTATGGAGTCTAAAGTTAAAGTAAGTCTTTCATAGAGCAGTAAGCAAAAACAAAAAAAATATATGGAATTGACTAATTGATAAATAATAAAATGCACGTCCATAATCCCCGAAGAGTTAGTCAAAGATCCTCCCATAGTACACCTACATTTCGCTAATTATATTTAATTCGCGAGTACTTTATAAGAGGCGAGCCGATTGCCACCAATGGGGCACAAATCCAGACTCCGTACTGACAAATTCCTGATAAATACACCCAGTATCACATTGTTTGACCTGGGAATCAAATCCAAGACCTTACCCTAAGCAGTAGCAATTTCAATTTAGTCCTTGTTATAAGGTTATCAATTTAACTTATAGCCAGTAAAAGTCTGATGAAAATGCGTCCTAACATAAATAAACAAAAGCGACATCTATGTAAAATTTTCATAAAATTCTATCCGTTTGTCTATTACTTCAAAAATAATTTACAAAGGAACCCCTGCATGTTATTAAAGGGAATATGTTCAAGGGTTATGAAAGGATGAGTTAGTAACGACTCACTTGGCACGCCGGAGACCAGTCGCAGAGGGCGGAGCACCCTGAACGCCCTCAGAGCCTTCACGTCGAATGCGTCCTTGAATATACTTGATAACACTGTGCTGACCATTCTGGAAATATTAGAAAATTATTGGCTGAAATAGGCTGTTAGTGACCGTTTACATGGAGTCATGTGGACCTAATAAGAAGACTGTGAGTACACGAACCTAAAGAACATTGGAAAGTTATTAAAATATGTGAAAATATTATACTTAGTTTTAAGACTTTACTGTATCCTAAACGCTATTAAGAGTTAAATTTTGGATTCAAAGCGTTGATTTGTAATTCGTGTGAACAGAGCCTTACAGCGGCAATGACAAATTCTGACTTCAAAATTTGTGATATAATATATCACCCGGACTTCGCTGGTAGAATTCTTCATTTCATTCGAATTCGGCACGTGCTGACCGGCAAATTTCGTTCGCTATCAGTTGTCGCTCGAATGTAGTGATGAATTCATCATCTGCCATTGCGTCGGCGCTGAATCATCAATTTGACTCGGTTCGGCACAATTCAACCTAAACGAGCGGGTTTTCACCAAAACATTTGCGATTTGATGATTTAAGACAACGCCCGACTGTGCCGGAGATGCCTACTCAAACATGTGCATAGCTGGTATTACAGCCGGCTAGATAGTAGTAAAATAGTAACATATATTTCTCAAGAACACATTCACAATTCTGATAAACCTAAATGCAACAATCATAAAACAATAGATTACATTAAAACTAATATTGAAATGCACTTACCCAATAACCACGATGGTAAAATCGAGCAGATTCCAGCCGTTTCGGAGATACGAGCCGGGATGCATGATGAAACCGTAAGCTACGATCTTCATAGCGCACTCACAAGTAAATATTACTAAGAAAATATACTCGATCTTTTCCTGCAAAACATATTAAGTTGTTAACAAAAACATGTAAGTAAAATTAAGGGAAATAATGCTTGATTTGAAACAGTAGTTGAAAATGAATAAAAAGGCAAACTAGAAGAACATAATAGAATAGACCTTATTGTACAGCAAAATTGAAACATAACGGTTTTTTTTTTAAGGTTCAAACCAAAAAGTTTTGATAGCTATAGAACTTTCTGGTGGCAAAATCAAATATGGATCCAGGTCGCTTCGGCACAATTTGGCGTAGTTCGAATTGTGTGGTGGCCCGACCCGAAAACGAATTCGCAACGTTAGTGCTGAACGAAGTAACTGATCGGCAGGACCAGAATGAAAATCGAATATGTGTAGTGATTGCTTGGTCCCGCTGTTTTTTTTAAAGCTTATACGGACCCTTCACGAAGCCCTAAACCAGGCATTCTCTACAAGATCAAACTAAGTAAAGCCTACGCAAAATTTATTTCTGGGGAACGACTTTTTTGTTTGAGTTATAAATCATGTTTTCTGGTAGGACTCAATGTAACGCACTCAAAATATTTTACTGATGGAAGCATTGAATAATACTGGGTTCTGGGAGGTATTTTAAGTAAAGATATAATATTACATTAAAAACATGTATTTTAAAAAAATAACTTGTTAAAAAAGTGGAACTTTAACCTCTTATCTCTCCATAACAAGAAGGTATGATCCAGAACAAGTACCTTTCGGCTTGGTATTTTTACACCTTTTATTGCCAAAACTAACGTATAGCCCCGAACAAGGGTGAAGCTTCCCTAAGCGAGAAAATAAATGAAATTCAAGTCGTATCATTTCACCAGGTCATCAAATAAGATTTAGGTACAGTTCTTCCACAGTTATTTTACCTGTGACAAAATCACAGTGACCATTATCAACGTGAGATTAAGGTTGCTTATAGGTTGTGGTCACTGACACGTCTGTTAAAATTACAGCGATCTTTATTTACGTAACAATAACGTTGCAAATGCAGCTGTCAGAGGTAATACAATTGTGAAGAGGTTGTAAGTAGATAATGATAAAGCATAGACAGTTGATACTTACAAGAACCCAGTTGGTATAGTTAGAATCACTAGCAGGGTACGGTGTGTAGACGGCGAGGGCGATACAGTTTGCAAAGATGGTAGTCAGGATCATGTACTCGAAAGGTCTGGTGCTCCAGTTAAGGATTATTATTTGAAACATAATACAATACAACAATTTCATGCTAAAATCCTGCTGGTTGATGTACTAGCAATTGGTGTCCCATAGGGTAGATGATTATGTTCCTCGCTGTTTTGGATTTATGAACTAAAGACGCTTAAAATAAACTGAGGAGCTACACAACATGTCATTAAACAAGCGATAACGCAAACGTCAAAAATTTATGAGAACCGAAAAGCTTAATATGTCAAATCCTGTTGAAAGTAATAGTTTGAAAAACGATTGTGACTTGCCTAAGCCCTTTGATTCAGTGTCAGAGGAATACTAGTGATGGATAAGTTTATTTATAAACGTCATCATTCTCGCAAAGCAATAGCAAATCTAATCATTGTACTCGTATCTCCAGCTTTCAATCCATACCAATTTACTCTCGATGACTAGTTACTATTCCAGATTAAAAGCATATTCTTAGTCAAAACAGAAGGCAGTCTTGATTCACTTGAAAATGATATCAATACTATTGTTTCTTTGGAAACCAGTTCAATATTAGGATAGATATACTCTGTGCCAAGTTTCATCTAATAAGCAATTTCGATGGATTGATTTATTTTCATTGATTTAGCAATATATTCAACAGTCTGGCAACAAAGCTACAAGTACCAATTTTCTATTTACAGATTTTGCAAAAGTGTTGCAAAAGTTAAACAGTATTATAGTTATTTGTATGAGTATAACAAGCTTATATTTATACAAATAACCTATAATAGGATATGGATCAAAAACAATATATTAATAGATGCAGGTAATGAGAATGCCGCAAAGTTAATCAACTGTAAGGGCCTAATATGGAAGGTAGGTGAAAAGTGCTCTTCGGTACCGTGGAAGGATATAAAGAGATCGAAAAACGATAAGTACTGCGTTTGATTGAGAGACGTTCGATAAACAAGAGGCTACTACAAGAAGCAGGGGTTCTCAGGGTGGCTGGACGTCTGGTAGCAGCTCAATGCTCTCGCGAATAATAAATGATGTTGCCTTGTTGTAGAAACGAGTTGAATAGCGTGCGGTTGCAGAGGTCTAGGCCGAGCAGTGGAAGAGTCTACCGGGGTAGGCTGATAATGATGATAACTATAAAATTATTTTTGGAAACACGAAAATTTGGATAAATCGAACAAAAAAATCTGCTGTTCTGTACATTTTGACCGTGTAGGTATGGCATTTTTGTAGGATTTTAGTAACAACAGTTTTCTTTGTCGGAATGAGGTAGGTACTAAATACGAGGTAGCCGTTTGTGAGTATGTTGGCGAATGTTTCTTCCACCCTGTAAATATCTCAATAGCGAACCAAACTGTTATTGCAGGTCAGACGAGGTCACAAATTGCCCATAAATATAATTGCAACGCATTACTTTAATGGAATCTATCGGTAAAGAACAGTGTTCAAATAATCGTAAAAAAGAATACTTTAACCTTGAACCACATCAATGGCCTGGCAAAGACCTTGTTGCGAACCGAAAAATCTATTATAAGAAGTAACGCGCATGGGATTTGAACCTGAACCCTTGACATTGGCAGCCTACCGCGAAGCTGCCCTATTTCCCACTATTTTGTTGTATGTTTCGATATTTTCTGTCATTCATTCAAACACTGCTGGCATAATTTGGGTGTGTGCCAGATTTTTTTGCCTTTGCGGGCAATGAAGTATGTTCCCCGGAAACTAGTCGTTTTAGTGGCGCTTTATAGCAGCTGTAATAGATTTTAGACATCTGTTAAGCGTAATTTGAACTCTCAGCAACATTGTTGTCACTGTTTGTGTTGTTGTTGTCTTCAAAGTATAGAAATTGAAACGGGGATGTGCATCATCTACCTCCTTTTTCCCAATAATATTGGGGTCGGCTTCCACCAGTCTCGGATGCACCTGAATACCATTATTATACATGGAGCCACTGCCCATCTGACCTCCTCAACAGTGAATCAGATACTCAGTACTAGGTAGGTCGATACCCCTTGGTAACACTGGTTGTCACTGAGCCATTGACTAGGTACCTGTAACGACTATCAAAGGTCTAGAAATGAGCCGGGACTAACGGCTTAACGTGCTTTTCGAGGCACGGAGGAAACTCTGTGCATGTAAAGGGACACAGACCAACCTAGGCGCGGATTATCCGGAAGATTGATCGGCTGTTATTATCTGGCCACAAGCTCCTCTAAGAAGTCATAGCACCAAAATAGTTTATTACTAGTACACGTCGCACTTCCGAACAAAATAATAGCAAACATTAGCTGTATTTTTGTTCTGTGTTGGTTTATACTGATGTCTATTTTCTGTTTTGGAATGTCTTTGCTTCGTTTTTTTCGGCAGATTGTTTTATTTGATGGTTAATGATCGTTAAAACGTTTTTTTTTAGATACAGGCTTCAATATTACCAATCTTATACAAGGTAAAACACTGAGTAAGAGCTGAGTACAAATGTTTTTTTTTTTTTTAAATATTGCCCCTCACTAGGAATTTCTCCTGTATCGTAGGTGCGTTTACAAACATTTAAAGACACATACACAAACAGCCAGACCCGGAACAACTATCTGTAGGCCATACAAATATTTGTTCCGTGCGGGGATCGAACCCGCGACACGCAGCGCAGCAATCGATCACTCAACCACTGCGCCAACCGTGTTGTCAAATGTATAAATGGGAAGACCTAAGAAATGATAGACGTATTGGGTGACTACTAAAATGACAGCAGAGTCTTTAGAGTCGGTGCATTATTTTTTCTTCTGAATCACATAACATCATGCGTGTAATTCCAGAATGGTTAGGCAGATGCCTACCTACTAGCACCCCCATATTTCTCCAGTTACTTTTAAGCCAAGTAGGGAGCGAGCGTCTTGCCATCAACCGGGCACAAAACCGACATCCTGACTGCTACTAAGAAATTTCCAATAACAATTTGCCTGACCAGGGAATCGAACCCAGGACCTCACGCTCAGCAGTCGCGCTTGCGACCACTAGACCTCCGAGGCAATCTTCTCTTGTATTCTTCTTAATGGGAATAAATTAGAATAATACCGCACATTCATACATACTTGACACTGTATAATTGGTAGTAAAAACTCTTGAGAAAACCAGTACCATGAATACTATTATTTTCCTCACAATATAATCTATTATATAGTCCTCTAAACGTATCCGGTGACAGCGACCCAGACAAATTCTTTTTCTTTCGTAGGCTGATATTAAAAGTGTTTACGCCTTATCACATTTCAAACAAACTTTCAAGTCCTTATTTTCCGAAAAATAGTGTTACAGCTAAATAAGACCGATTATTATAAATTATCTATCTATAGAAACAGAAATTTCCTATTATCTTTTTTTTTAAAAGACATTTCGAAATTGTTTTTCCTAACTTTTTAGACCTATGTATCCTGCTTATGAGTATTTAGTTACATTCAAATCTGTTCAGTCATTTCGGAAAATAAGGACTTGAAAGTTTGTATGAAATGCCGTAAGGTGTAAACGTTCTTAAGGAAACTAACAAAGATTTTGCGTGGCGCTTTCCGAGGTATGTTGAGGGTACGTGTCACTTAGAGCAGGGATGAAGAGCGCTTACAACTTGAACGAAGGAGGATGAAATGCGTATCTATTGTGGAGAGGAAAAATAAGGAGCATAATATTGAATAAGGCGCATCTGCCGAAGTGTTGATTATCTTAGTGGAGGGTTGATTAAATAAATTGAATATAACTTTATTACAGCCAGCAAACGATTTGCTTGCCCATACATAATTATGTAACCACTAGCTGCGCCAAGCGGTTTCACCATGGCAGACCGGGATAAAAAGTAAAGTAGTGTTCATCGAGAGTTTAAACTATCTACATACCTAATTTCATCCAAACCCGTTCAGCAATTGAGGCGTGAAGGTGTGACAAACATACAAACACACACTCACTCACAAACTTGCGCCTTTTTAATCTTAGTGTGATTCATAGAAACACAGGAAAATTCATGATACTTCTGCCTGAGTCTTTAGGTAGTAATCTTGTTTACTAAATCCATTTCGTCATTTTCAACCTCAATATCAACTTTTGGGATGTACCAAGGAAAGGAAGGAAATCTACGAGTAGAACTAATAATCTCTGTGGGCTCATTACCTAAATAACTTTCTTTATCTTGCCCCATCATCGTCTTCCGGCCACAAGTTATTAAATTTTGGGGTCGTCTCAACACATTTTTTTTCTTTGATTCTCCCCTTAGCTATTTGAGAGCAGCGATGGCCCAGTGGTGGCAGCCCCGACTTACGAGCAGTAATCCGTGGGTTCGAACCCAGGCAAGCGCATTACTTTGTTTTTAATTTATTTCATCACCGCTGCCCTCAAAAACGGTGAACGAAAACATCGTCAAGAAACCCGCATATCCTAGAACTAAAAATTCGAAGACATGTGACATCTACCAACCCGCACTGGGCCCGCGTGGTGGATTACAGCCCACTCCATCTCATAGATGGTGTCAGAATAATCAAAACAAAATAAAAATGGATATATTAGCTGAACATCACAAAGCTAAAAACTTTTCAGGATTTTGGAAAAACACCAACAGATTGAATACGAGGCCGGGCGTCCCCGTGAGTGTGGCGGGGCAACATGAGCCTACCGCAATAGCAAACTTGTTTGTGGAACATTTTAAAGTGGAATCCTCTCTTGGTTCAGTATCGCAGGCGGTCGATGCTGAGGATAGTCTGATGGAGTTAAATGTCAGGTTTTCAGCGCAAGATGTCGCTACTGTTATTAAAAATATGGTTAGGGGCAAGTCTCCGGGGCATGACTACCTCAGCATCGAGCACCTGCAACATGCAGGAGTTCATCTGCCAAGGGTGCTGGCGATGTTCTTCTCGCTTTGCCTGAGCCACGCTCATCTGCCTAGTGATTTTATGAAAACTGTGGTTGTACCTATTGTGAAGGATAAGACTGGGGACACATCAGATCTCTCGAACTATAGGCCCATATCACTGGCTACTGTCATTGCCAAGGTGCTGGACAGTTTGCTCGATAAGCATATGGCGACCCGCATCGAATTGCATGATGCGCAGTTTGGGTTCAGACCTGGTCTCTCCACGGAAAGTGCCATACTGTCGCTGAAGCATACTGTCCAGTATTACACGTCTAGGAAAACGCCAGTTAACGCGTGTTTCCTAGACCTTTCCAAAGCATTCGATCTGGTGTCTTACGACTTACTGTGGCAGAAACTGCTGAAATATACCACAGTGGATAGGGGTGTTATATCAATACTAAGGTACTGGTATAACAACCAGACCAATTGTGTGAGGTGGGCAGGCTCGTTATCGGATGTGTATAGGCTGGAGTGCGGAGTGAGACAGGGCGGCCTGACCTCCCCTCGTCTCTTCAGTCTGTACATAAACCGGTTGATCGTTGAGCTCAGCAACACTTATCAAGGTTGTTATGTAGACGGAATATGCGTCAACAATATTAGTTATGCTGACGATATGGTGTTGCTGAGCCCATCGATTAACTCAATGATGAGTCTGCTCACGATATGTGAAAGGTACGCGGAGGCCTATGGGCTCAGATACAATGTTAAGAAGAGTGAAGTACTGGTTTTCAAGGCAGGCACTAAAACTTACCCGATTGCACCACAGCTGAAACTTTGCGGAAGTCCCTTAAATCAGGTCACCTCTTTCAAGTATCTGGGCCACTGGGTTTCCGAAGACCTAAAGGACAGCCTGGATATTGAGCGTGAGCGCAGAGCGTTGTCTGTCCGCTGCAATATGTTGGCTCGTAGATTTGCAAAATGCTCGACTGACGTAAAAGCTACGCTGTTCTCGGCGTACTGTCAGTCGTTCTACACATGCAGTCTGTGGGTCAACTACACGCAGAGGGCATACAGCACTCTGCGCGTCCAGTATAACAACGCATTCAGGGTGTTGATGGGGTTGCCGCGCTACTGCAGTGCTTCCGGCATGTTCGCAGAAGCGGGCATAGATGGCTTTCACGCCATCATGCGCAAGCGATGCGCCTCCATCATGCGCAGGGTACGCGCCAGCCCCAACAGCATCCTGGGTACTATAGCGGACAGGTGGGACAGTGCCATATTGGGGCATTGGGTACGCCTACATGCCACTGTGGCGAATAATAAATAGTTGTTTTATTTTTCTGGTAGATGTAAGTACTAACAATAGTTTCTAAGTAGTGTGTTGTACTAACCAAATGGACTTGTGGTCTGAAATAAAGAATTTTATTATTTATTTATTATTATTATAGAGTGGAGGCTTGTGTCCCAGCAGTGGGAACATAATTGGCTGATGATGATGATGATGTGCTATTTACTAGGTAGATTTGAAGGTCGAAGCAATACGCTCTGGAATCGACTGCAGCTCTCTTGGACCTCTGGTCCAGGTTGCATAAGGGTTGTTCTTATAGGGCTGATGATTGCAACCCAATGTTCAGTAGTGAGATGTCTTTCCGGTTATGTATTGATGATCCTACTCCGTCCACTCGACTTTGGACTCACTTTCAAAGCAAATAAAATTTAATGCTCAATAATCCGGTCATATAGCTCGGAACTGGTGAGCATGTTCCAAACTGCCTGTCAGTCGGTATGTAGCATGAGTTATTGCAAACGATTTCCGCACAACTTCGCATTTTAGTGACACAAATATGTATTCCTGTGATATTTTACTTTTATATCTTTGTGTTAATCTTTTGATTTACATTCTGGTGACAGAGTAATTAACTTGAATATCTTGTTTGTGTTTATTTGGGGGAATGAGCTTACGCGGTCGTGGATCTGTCAGATTCGGCAAACGCAGGAACAGCTGCTTGGGTTAGGCCTACCTCCAACAGCTTTAGGCCTTATCAACTCCGCTGACCTGGCCTATATAATCAATGCCATCAACATTCCATCCACTGATTTGATTTAACTGCGAGTGACGTAATTTTTGTATTGGCACGAAACTTAATGGTTATTCTTTTAAAATCATTTGGTTTTACTTTTTTTTTTGTTACAGCGTTAGTACTTAAGTATGGGAGGACGTCGCGGTCGTAGGCCCGACAATAAGTCATGAGTGTAAGTGATTTTCTACACAATGTTTTATCCATTTGTTTAGCCTTGTCAAGCTTTCCAAGCAGGATGAACTAGTAAACAATAAAAGTCAAAAGCACTCTTTGTTACAACTTCCTGACTTCGCCAGAGACAGGCAGTAAAAGCTGTTACAACGAGACAAGTTGCTCACATAGTATCTACTACATCTACTTAGCCACTGCCTTGACATAGAAGATATTCTAGGATGAAATTAGGTCTAAAATCTCGAGAGTAAACATACTCGACAGTTCCGAGTACCGTGTCAAGTACAGCTAAGTAACTGTGACAGCCGGACAAAAAGACGACTGATCTTATAGGGCTCCGTTTTTTATACGGACATCACCATCGTCTACCTAGCCTAATTAAAAAAAATATCCCTTGCTAAGACTGGTTGTCAGACTTTCGGGTCACTGATTATCAGTAACAACTGTCAAAGTTCTATTATTGATCGCCGGGTCCAACAGCTTGACGTGCTTTCCGAGGCATGGAGGAAACTCGGTATGCGATGGGTGGTCACCCATCTACAGACCTTAGAAAGCGCGGTTTAACCTGAAAATCGAAACGAGTGGCTACGAGCTCATCACAGTTTTTTAATACGGACATAAAGAACTTTAAAAACGGCAGTATTTATATTTTAGATGGTGATTTCCAATATTACCCGGGTCAGTGTTATCTGGCAGCTAGCCAGTGGCTCCGATTCGATACCGATTTTATATAAATCGATCATGCGAATTATTTATATCTCAATATCATGATCATCGGCAAAGTTTTCGCGGAATATTTTATATATTTTGCATAATACTCTTGATTATCCAATATATTCAGCTGCATTATAGATGGGAAATTTAAAGGCTTGGCAGATGATGATTCTTGATTAGCTTGTGCCCGCAACTTCAATATCCTACGGAAGCATAAGTATCGTCACACAGTTCCTACTGCTGGGACATAGGCCCCCTCGCTATGAAAGAGAGTAGGCTATTATTCACCACCACAAAAATATTAAAAAAAACATATACTAAATAAAATAACCATGTTCACCACAATTGCCCAGTGCAAGTTGGTACAAGTCTCCGATATTTTTGTTCTAGGACATGGCGGTTTCATAACGATGTCTTCTCTCACCGTTTTAAGAGCAGTGGTTATAAAATCAACTACACAAAGTAATGCGCCTGTTGGCTGCAAAACTAAAATGAGACTGGGCAGGACATGCCTGTCCGCAGGCGAACCTGTGGGCCCGCATATTGCAAAACTGGAGCCCTGAGACAACTAGACGGGATGTGGCGCTGAGAAGGTTTCCTCATTAATTGGCAAGCATAGGCGAAGATCGACAGACTGCAGAATCTTACCTTGGCATCCTTTGGATACGGAACCATAAAAAGGCGTCAGTTTATGTTTGTTTGTTTAGTTTAAAAGGATACTTCAGCTCCACGAAGGTGATGATGGAACTCCTTATAGGGTTCTTGAGGGTGAAGCAGAACAGTGCCCTCTTCGGCCTCTCCTGTTGCATCTTGATGCCTCTGCGGGCGGCCTTGCGGGGGGCCGCCGGTACCTGCCAACGAAACACATAATTGAGAGCCAATATCACGCTTGTAATCCTCGGAGGGCTAGGCAGAGTCCACGTGTTGCGAGTAAGTAAGTTCCACCTGGCCTCAAATGTTATGATTTCATGAAAAAGTCACCTACTATGCAGCATTTTTCCGACTAGTTTGTATTTGCAAGCGATGGTCTAGTCTAGTGGTCACAGACGTGACTGCTGCGGCGAAATGTTATTGGATTTTTCCATCAGGAATTTCTGAGTAGCAGCCACGGAGTCTGGATTTGTGCCTGGCTGATGGCAACAGGGTGTAAAGTTTCTCGATACTCCTTAGAAAAGGGAGGATCCTCCGACCAGACAGGTGTTGTGTCTGGTGGGCAACTGCCCGACAGTTGTTGTCGGGTTTCTCTATATAGTCTTAAGTCGATGTAAACTTTGCTTGCGCGATGTAGGAAATTGATGTTAGTTCTTCCGTCGTGTCATAGATGGCGCTGTAGTACTTTTTGAAGTAAGTTGCTTTTTGTCGGTCGCTACAGGTCTGCCTAACCCTTAGGAGATTAAAAGCATGAAGTTATGAAGTTATGTTCTAACCGCTGCCACTGGTGTTCATAATCAGTCTATAATAGTCCCACAGCTGGGACACAGGCCTCGTCTTAATGAGAAGGAGTGGGCCCACCATGCGGGCAAAGAACGGTTTTGTAGACATAAGTTTTTAAACTGACATGCACGCCTCTTATCCCCAAAGGTTTAGGCACAGGTGCACCTAATTTTACACACATTTCGCCAGTTATGTTTAGTACCAAGCAATAGGGGCGAGCCTATTACCATGAACCGGGCACGTATATATATTCCGTGGCTGCTACTGAGAATTTCCTGATAGAAAAACTCAATAACACTTTGCCTAACCAGGGAATCGAACCCAGGACCTCATTTCCAGCATACGTACAGACAGTTTCAGTATCTGCTAACCCCTCAACACTCAGGCCGTGGAGGCCGGGGAGGTAAGTACTTAATAATGCTGTATGTACCTATATATATGTACTAAATCATCGACGCAGCCACAGATTCAGTATGACCAAAGACTAATTGAATTTGCGTTCGTGGCCAAACTGCATTATGATAATCTAATGCGCCTGTGAGCTGTGGTTGGCTGAGTTTAGGTACGACAGGCCTAGTGCCTAACTGACTCGATAATTTAGGTAAAAATTGTATGTCAGTGAATGATGTTCTAATATCTTCTAGTTACAATGTAAAATTGATACTTGACAAAGATTTGTGTAAGATACCGCATCTAAAAATAGTAAAATAAAAACTTCTAATGAAAAAAAAAATAACCCCTAGAAAACTAAACAGACACAAAAATAACAATAAAAAAAACTAAAGTGACCTACTTGCGAAAGTAAAGTTATTTTCCACTAGTGTTTATTGTGGAAGTCACTTATTTTTTTTTTCCAAAAGTTTTCAATTTTTTTTTATGAATTTCTGTCACTCTATCTGTATTCAGCTGCTTCTGGTTGAACTAGGACCCGAACCCAACATAAAGGCATGGCAGTTTTCTTCACAACATTTTTTTCTCTATAGGTTTTTCTCCTCTTTACATTTTCTTTACGACTAGTGTGACCTGCTGGCCTACCATGACGTCTTAAAGCAGTATTGTTTTATTCTTATTCCAGTGTGGAAATGAGACGGAGCTATAGAGGACGTCTAGCGTCATCTCTTTCCCA
Organism: Cerastis rubricosa; assembly: GCA_949152445.1. NCBI lineage: Eukaryota > Metazoa > Arthropoda > Insecta > Lepidoptera > Noctuidae > Cerastis > Cerastis rubricosa. Next base: position 14,386,685 of record OX424549.1, read on the forward strand.
CACTGGAAAAGGAGTAAAACAATAATGTTTTAAGACGTCATGGTAGGCAATCTGGACAGTTCTGTCGTTTGCCATACATGACGGGATCAACTGATATTATCTTATCAATCTCATCCCTTACGTACCTGTATGGGTTGTCCTGCGCCATCGGGTAGTCCAGAAGGGGGAGGGGTGGTAGGGGTAGTTGCCGGTGCGGTGAGGGCTGGCTCCTCCGGCCCTCCACCATCTACGACGCTCATCTTGACCTGTGGAGAGGAGAGGCAGTTTAGAAGATTGGTTCAACCAAGATTGATGGAAGGAGATGATTTCAACTTGATTTTGATCATGAAATTTTAAATATTGTGACTATAAAGTGCCGTAAGTGTATTAGCGTTTGAATGAATATAATTTTCACCTTTATATTTGTACTAGCTGTCCGGCGCAACTTCGTTTGCGTCACATTTTCCCCGTTTTGGCAACATTTTTCATTGCTGCTCCACTCCTATTAGTCGTAGCGTGATGATATATAGCCTATAGCCTTCCTCGACAAATGGGCTATCTAACACTGAAAGAATTTTTTAAATCGGACCAGTAGTTTCGGAGCCTATTCAATGCAAACACACAAACATACAAACAAACAATCAAATCTTTCCTCTTTATAATATTAGTTTAGATATATAAAATTCAAAGTCCTGATTGACTGACTGACGGAGAGATATCTATGGTCCTAGACAAGAAAATTTGAGGGTGTGATCTTTGTGAGGAGTAGGTATCCACTAAGAAAGGATTTTTCGGAATTCCACTCCTAACAGGGTAAAGTACGGGATGAACGAGTGAATGGAAACTGGTTATTTTTAAAGGTAAAGCCTGACAGAATAAAATCTGTCTGATCTGATTGAAATTTACTATTTATGTTTCTTGATTGAATTTATAAACACGTATTTCAATGTTTTAGGAAATGTCACCCCTCAGAAGAAAAAAGGGTGGCTATTATTTTGTATTTTTGTTTTGTGTTAATCCGTTAAATTATACTTGCGCGACTCAATGGGTTTATGGGTGTCGTTTTCGTGGTTTTCGGGGTCGCTGATAACGGAAATGAGGTTAATGAAAATCCAAGATGGCGCCGAGGATTTTTTTTTGCTTTTCCTTCAAGGGTGTCGTTTTCTTGGATTTAAGGGTCGCTGATAACGAAAATGATACCAAAATTAAAACCCAAGATGGTATCGATGCAAAATTTTCTGTTTTTCCTTCTGTGTCCAAAAGGATCAACTCAGTACGAGTTAATGACTGTCATAAGTGTTAAAAAAATATCAAAATAGATATACTCTGTGGTCAAGTCTATAGATATAGTCTATGGTCATGTCTATGACTTGCAAAGTTGCAACTTAACAAAAAAAAAATATGACAGTCTTGTCGTAACAGCTACCGAGTTTTATTATGATAGCAGAGCGTGGTTCGCACACTTCGCCCGCGATTAATCTTCCCTGTGTCCGTTATTCACGACAAAGTATATATAAGTATATATTATGGCAATCTCTCTTATTACACGAGGTAGGGGTAAGTTTATACGAACGAGTTTTCCGACAAGCTTTTCTCTTAGTACATCATCTGCCTAGTCTTATCCCAACTATGTTGGGGTCGGCTTCCAGTCTAACTGGATGCATCTGAATACCAATATTTTACATGGAGTGACTGCTTATCTGATCTCCACAACTCAGTACTGAGTAATATGATACCCCTTGGTAAGACTGGTTGTTACACTTTCAGACCACTGACTATTTGTAACGACTGTCAAAGATCTACAAATGACAGCCGGGACCAACGGCTTAGCGTGGCTTCTGAGGCAAGGATGAACCTCGGTAAATGGAAAGATAACCATCAAACCCAAAGCATTTATTTCAATTAGATTAGACCATTGCAGACAGTTTTGAAAGTCAAAAAAACAGAACAAAACGCAAAGCTACAGTCCCAGACACATGGCATATTAACTTGTGAAAGTACTGTAGTAGTCCATTCCAAAGCGTAGATCTCTATGGAGAAGAATGGGCAAGGAACTCAATGGACTCTCTTTTATATCGAAATATTGTTACAAAAGCTTGGTTACATGATCATCGGACAGGCCTTGGCAAGTGCGGCTTAACTTTGAAGATTGACCCGTGCGGCTTTTATTATTTAGCCACGAGGTGCTCTCCTTTTCTCTAAGACCAGTGTAAATTAAATAATTAATGTAAAATAAATGTTTATTGAATTGACGCACTGCGACAATTTGACGTGTTAAACTCATTAATAGTCATAATACAACGAATGTCAAAGAATGGCGGTTATGATTTGAATACCAGCTGTAGTCCGTAGACTAAAGCTGGAAGTCAATTTAAAATAACATCACGGCTGTAATTCCCGAAGGGTTAGGCAGAGATGTACATATAGTATACCTACCCACATTTTGCCAGTTATGTTTAAGTGGCGAAAAGCGGCGTTTTGGAAGACTGTGTCTTATACATTTTTTATGTTCCAAAAGTGATTGTCAACCTAATTAGAATAAATGACTATTCATCATCATTATAATTACATAAAAATAGCAATATTTATTCCAATAAAATTATATTTAATTAATTCATTCATTCGGCCTAGCTGATTCTTCTCAACGCGTTGATCTCCGGATGGCCCTGGATAAAACCAAGGTTATGTTCAATGAACATGTAAGTCCGGAACTAATTGCAGTTCAAGGCAGTATTCTCGAAGTTGTTAAGGAGTATGTTTACCTCGGGCAAACTATGCAGTTAGGTAAAAACAACTTCGAGAAAGAAGCCAACAGAAGAATACAGCTGGGTTGGTCAGCGTATGGAAAACTGCGTCGAGTCTTCACATTGCCAATTCCACAGAGTTTAAAGACGAAAGTCTATAATCAGTGCGTCCTACCCGTCATGTCGTACGGTGCCGAAACGTGGACACTCACGGTTGGGTTGGTCCACAAATTTAAAGTCGCTCAACGTGCTATGGAAAGAACTATGCTCGGGGTTTCTCTGAAAGATCGAAACGAGGTGATTCGACAGAGAACCAAGGTTATCGACATAGCCCACCGCATTAGCACGCTGAAGTGGCAATGGGCCGGCCATATAACCCGAAGAACCGATAACCGTTGGGGTAGACGAGTTCTTGAGTGGAGACCACGGATCGGTAAACGTAGCGTAGAACGTCCTCAGACTCGGTGGAGCGATGATTTGCGCATGGCAGCTGGCAAGAGCTGGTTGAGAGTGGCCGAGGATCGTGCTCAGTGGCGTGTCATGGGAGAGGCCTATGTCCAGCAGTGGCCGAATACAGGCTGATGATGAATTCATTCATAATATAAATAAAATATTAGTTTTTTAATATCGATTTTTGGATATTATAGAAATATTTGTACGCCATATAATGGCAGGATATGCTGGAACCCATATTGTAACGCCTATTGTACCATGTTGTTGCAAATAAACATATTTAATTTGATTTGATTTTGAGTCCCATGTAATAGGGGGTGAGCCTAGTCAGTTTAGTGAACAATTTAGTGAACAATTTATTTTATTTTACTTCATTCTGATTGGGATTTAGGATTTTAGTTGGTGGAAAATTTTCTATAAAGGGTCGTAAAAGGACCCATGACATACGACACAGCCGTCAACCAAGCATTCTGTACATCAAACTAAGTACTGCGCAAACATTATTGCTGGGAAACAACTTTTGTGAAAAATCACTGTTTATGGTAGGAGTCAATGTAAAGCACTCAAAACATTGTGCTGATAGATGCATTGAAAAGTACAGGAGTCATCAAGGTGTTCAAAGTAAACGATTAACTAATAAATATTTAAAAAATATCTGTGAAACCTTTGAACTTTTGACAATAAATATCGTCGCGAATAACGTCAGAAACATACAGGTGATCCTAGTTTAAGAGGCAGGGTTATATAAAATATTGTACAGATTTTGTAACATTTGTATTGTTATATGTATATCTGTAGCTTTTGTTGGTGAATAAACAATTTTATTATTATTATATTATTATTATTAAACGCAAAATGACAGATTAGCGAATTGTCAGAAACACATAATGCCAGGTGTCTCAAAATGACAAGATCTGATAATGACAGATTTGCCTGATGACAAATTCGAATAATGACAGATTGGCGTGATGACAAAATCGCGTGATGACAGATTGGCGTAGTGACAGATTCGCTTAATGACAGATTCGCGTAATGACATATTCGCGTAATGAAAGATTCGCGTAATGACAGATCAATATAGTATTAGTTAGTATTTTATATTCGATTTTTGTTTTTTTTTAACTTCTATGTTGTTTCCCAAATGATTATGATCACGGCGGTAACGCGTAGCCCAATTCCTTTACTTCATTTAGATTGTCATCCACAAGCAAAGAAGGAGGTAATTAATCATTTTGCAAATAAAGGCAAGGTAAACTTGCTTTAATATTATTATCAGGAAGCATGTGTCCGCGCCCTTATTCCGGGAATTTATGATGAGCGCGCTTCAAGTGTTACGGGGTCACATCACACTTCATACAAGTACCATCTTGTAATGAAGAGAAAAACTTTGCGCTCGGCGCAACACGTCGAGACAAGTTTTTGATGAATGTTCGGTGTTGTCCATGAGCAGATAATAAGTTATATTAACATTAAGCTTGTGTTCCCAATTTTGTATTCACTACATGGATAGGTAGAGAGAAGTATACCTGCTGTTCTCTCACATTTTTAACTGACTTCAAAAAAAAGGAGGAGGTTTTCAATTTGGTTGTATTTTTTTAAGTTTGTTACTTGATAACTCCGGCATTTATGAATCGATTTGAATGTTTTTTGTTCCGATTGGTTCCATAGAAATTTCATCAAAATCAGTTTAGTAGTTTGGTTTTTTTTTCTTGGCCTATGTTGATATCATGATGGTTCACTACCACTTAAAAAAAAATAATACATGACAAGAATTTGTGTCGGATACCACAACGTAGTTTTTTTATAATAATTTTAGCATTTTTTCTAAAAAAAAGTAAATAAGTTATTCTTATTTATTCTTTCTTATTACGTCAGCTATCTGCCAGTGAGTCCCGTCAAAAGCGGTTCAGCCGTTCCAGAGATTAGCCGGAACAAACAGACAGACAGACACAAAAATTTAAAATGTATAGCGTGAATAGATGTATAGATTCCATGCGACAGAGGCAGAATCTATTGTCAGTAACGGAGTGGTCCATACTCAAAGCTATTCCTAAAAATGTTTATATATGTAGATACTTCCTGACATGAGAATCAAAAGGTCTTTAAGCTCAACAGTCGCACTTGCTACTTCTAAGACAGTCAAATTATTTTATCGTGAAAACTGCTTATTAAACGAACCTTTTGCGTGAAGAAATTATCCTGTCAATCATCGGCTGTTTCTACATAACTAAGTGATACAAAAATATCTTAACATAATTATGTGCCCACGCTGTGTCGGAAGTAAATTAAAGTGGATGGGACCCTTCGAACGATTAATTAATTTATTTTTATTTACCTCAAGCGGCGTAAATATAGTAACCTTTGTGGTAACTATATTTTCGAGCTGTTTGGGGTTGAAACTCTGGGGCCGCATGGGGTCCGAGTGCTCACAGCTTTTTTAAGGAAATTTTTAAACGCTTAGTTGACGCTTCCCGTGATCCAAGGGCTGGCTTTTACTTTGGCCAGAGGCTAAGTATTGCCATACAACGTGGCAATGCTGCTAGTCTCTTGGGCACATTACCAGCTGACTTGAGGAGGAGTTTTTTGACGCCCTTTTACAGTTTATTGTTATTCTATTTATTTAATTTATTAGTTTGTTAATCGTTGTAATGTACCTATATAGTTAGATTATAGATAAATAAAATATTATACATAGATCATTTTTAGGGTTCCGTACCCAAAGGGTCAAACGGGACCCTATTACTGAGACTTCGCTGTCCGTCCGTCCGTCCGTCCGTCTGTCACCAGGCTGTATCTCATGAACCGTGATAGCTAGGCAGTTGAAATTTCTACAGATTATGTATTACTGTTGCTGCTATAACAACAAATACTAAAAACAGAATAAAATAAATATTTAAGGGGAGCTCCCATACAATGAAGTGATTTTTTTTCTCGTTTTTATAAATATTGGTACGGAACCCTTCATGCGCGAGCCCGACTCGCACTTGGCCGGTTTTTTATTTATTGATTTAATAAACAATTTTGGGTCGATGTGATAAGACCTGCACATTCGCAGTAATTAATCGATGTAAACCAATAAGTTGAGTCAACACAAAATAAGGTAATAATAACATGTTTTGATTCTTGCCCGTCGCCCCACACTAGGAAGATCTCGTGTATTGTGGGTGCGTATAAACATTTAAACTCGCATATACAAACAGTCAGACCCGGAACAACTATGTATACGCCATAATTACAAATACACACATCAAAAGTGTCTAGGGATCAAGCATTTTTATGCGGATTTCTTGAGATTGAGATGTGGCTTTGTAATAAATTTATGATTTTATAAATTTATATGGATCCTTTTTGGTGCATTTCATAATTTGAATCAGGAACTGTGAATCAAATTCGAGTAAAAGATGAAAATCAGCTGTCAATATTTTCCCTATAAAAACATACAACGCATTGAAGACATTATTAGTGCTACTGTTTCCCTACTACTGATTAAAACCAACGTTATTATGGAGCGGCGACGTCATTTAAGCAGGGAAGAAATGCTCAGAGCCGTGGGAATGATAGAAGCTGGTTCCCGGCAACGTACTGTGGCTTTAGCTCTGAATACAAGTCAGAGTGTTATCAGTCGACTTTGGACACGTTACCGAAGCACTGGTACCGTGGCTGAGCGCCATGGAGGACGGTATCGCTGCACCACACGGAGACAAGACCGATACATTCAAATCTTAACTCGAAGAGCTCCAACAATAACCGCCATGATGTTAGCCGTGAGGCTTCATCACTCTTCAGGGAACTTAATTAGCGACCAAACAGTCAGAAACCGCTTGCATGAAGTGAACCTTCATTCCCGAAGACCGCTACGGGTACCACCTATAGCAATGCACAATCGTAGGATTCGATATCAATGGGCTCTTGAACACAGAAATTGGGCAGAAGAACAATGGCGTTTCGTGTGCTTTTCTGATGAGTCTCGTTTTGGTATGAGACCGGATACAAGACGTATACGACACTGGAGAACCCCTGGACGCCAACAGCGATTAAAATCCTGCCAGGAAGTCCATCCTTATAGTGGTGGAACCATCATGGTATGGGCGGGTATTTGGATCGGCGGAAGAACTGAGTTGATTTGGATCAGAGGCAACCTCAACGCTCAAATTTATGCTGAGACGATTGTATCAGACGTCATCGTTCCTCTACAAGTGCAAATTGGTCCCTTATTTCAGTTAATGCATGATAATGCACGACCGCACACCGCAAGAGTTGTAAGACAGACTCTCGCCGCAGCTAACATCAATGTCCTGCCCTGGCCTGCTCAGTCGCCAGACTTGAACCCGATTGAGCATGCATGGGATATGCTACAGAGAAGAGCTCTGCCGAATATGGAGGGTATCCAGTCGCAAGAAGACCTTTTTTTGTTGTTGCAACGAACATGGGCGGCCATTCCACAGCGTGATTTGGATGAACTCATTTTGAGTATGCCAAACCGATGTTCTTGTGTTGTTAGTGTTCGCGGTAGAAACACGGATTATTAATTGTTTAAGTTACCCAATAAAATTTTAAAGAAAACTGTTATTTCAGTCTTTTTTTCGAACTTTAATGTTAGTGGTTCAAATGTCAAAAATCCCTTTATTAGAAAATGGCAAATTTCTTTATTAATGCAAAGGTGACTTGGTTTATCGTTACTGTGACAAACGAAAACACTTTATTTGATGAATCCTTAAAGAAAAATTTAATTAATATCAATCAGGAGAAAAGTTATTGCAAAAATATATGTTGATCCCTAGACACTTTTGATGTGTGTATATGTTCCGTGCGGGGATCGAACCCGCGACACTCAGCGCAGCAGTCGATCGCTCAACCACGGCAGCAACCGTGCCGTCAAAATATGAAGGTGTCAATTTATGAAAGCAGTATTCTTAGCATAAGTAACAAAATAAATTCCGACTTGTGAATAAATATAATAAATTTGTAAGCAGCTTGTATCAAATTATGCAGGAAAAATAACCTTGAAAAATCAAATCAATAAACGAAAATGAATCTCCCAGCAACAATCAAGGAAATGGTTTAATTTAATCAAATTCTCTGACTTTGACATCAATTTGAAATAGAATGTTTTTGTAAACAGTACAGTCGTGCGTTGTTTTCGTAAAATAGAGTCACTGCTGGGATATGCAAGGGTAATTTCCGGACGATTCCAGTGAAACATGGTCTTCACCATCATCATCATTCCATCCAAAAGACGTCCACTCCTGGACATAGGCCAAGTGTCGCCACATTGACGGGTCCCGTGCGACTCGCATCCAGCGGATCCCCGCAAGCTTCACCAGGTCATCGGTCCACCTAGTGGGCAACCCATCGATCTTAGGACACTTCAGATTGTTTGCCGTAGATTTTTAAGTAAGTATGCAGTAGTTTACATCTTGTTGCAGAAAAAAAATTGTGGTATGTCTGTACGACCACATGACACCCAGGGGCGTAGCTACCGCCGGTTCTGCCGTATCAATTATACGGGCCTCCCGGGCCACGGGGTCACCCGACGTGCGTAAGCAAAAATTAATAAAAACTTTAGAAAAACCAAAGTCATCATCAGCTATATATGATTTAATATATCCGTTTACCGAAAAAAGGCAAGGAGAGTGTAATATTTAATTTGAATTGTTTGTAAATTTTTTGGCAAAAGTGACAGATAGATTTTTGATTATTATTTAGATAATTATGATGAATAAATATTTCATTTAGAATAGAATAGAATAGAATTTTATTTTTGCAAATATGGGTACAATAGTTGTTATAATATAATAATCAAGGCTTAGCCATATTTTACCATTCGGCATGCAAACATTTACTTACATTGTTTATGAGACATGTACTTAGGTAAAATTAATAATATATCAATTAAATAACACATAACATAACAATTAATTAACTATTACATTTTTCTGCCAGAAACTCAGTTACACTGTAGTACCTACGCTTTATCTATCAAAAATGTACGTAGTCTACTCTTAAACATCGCGGTATTTAAATTTTTCCATCCACTAGGAAATTTATTATAAACAATTGGAGCCATGCAATAAACACTGTTGCGCATCAAAGCCGTTTGACATGATACTTGACATAGCTTGCTATTGTCACGCCTGTTCCTTGGGAATACATCAGCTAGGCGATTAAAACGATTTGGATTTCGCTTAACAAACATAGCTACTTCGAAAATATAAATACAAGGAAGTGTTAGGTTATTGTATTAGTTAAAATAGGGCTTGCTACTGTCTGTTGTTTTAAGTTTAAACAATGATCGGAGACATCGTTTTTGGGCCTTAAATGCTGTGTCTTTATCTGTTGAGTTCCCCCAGAAAATTATGCCGTAGCGTAAGTAAGATTCAACTATGCCATAGTAAGCCGTTAGAAGCGTTTTGGTATCTACTATGGAGGATAATCTATATAAAACATATGCAGATGAACTCAATTTCTTACACAAAATATCTATATAAAAAAAGGGTAAAGAAGCCTCACAAAATATCTATTTGTGAGGCTTCTTTACCTTTCATAAGGGACCCCAAACAAATTTTTATACGGGGCACGCTACGCCACTGATGACACCCCATGCCTGCCTCATTGGTCGAGTTGTCACAAGCGCGACTGCTGAGCATGAAGGTCCTGGGTTCAATTCCCGGGTCGGGCATAGTGTTATTGTGTTTTTCCATCAGAAATTTCTCAGTAGCAACCACAGAGTCTGGACTTGTGCCTGGTTGACAGCAATAGGCTCGCACCCTATTACATGGGACTTAAAAATAGCTGGCGAAATGTGGGTTTACTATTAGGTCCATCTCTGCCAAACCCTTCGGGGATTACAGGCGTGATGTTACGTTATGTGGGTACAACCATAAATGTCAAAACCATTGCCGAGCCATTCCAAATAGCAGATAGGTGAAAGAGAGTTGTATGCTTATGATGTCACCATTCGCTTTCCTTTTACAAAGAAAGTTGGAACACAAGAATGTTGTTCAATGGCACAGATTGATTCACTAGCATCTGTCTGATTCAGTTAAAACCCAGCGTCGGGCAGTAGCTTCCCCGCAGGGTCCTGAACTGGGCCTATGTGGCGCAGCCATGTTATAGTCCCACACACAATATTATCTTTTTTTCTGTTTTGTTTTGTTGTGTGCCCTTGTGGCGTACGTGCCCGTTTTTTTTTAACGTTGCCCCACACTGGGATATTCACCTGTATCGTGGGTGCGTTTACAAACATTTAAACTCACATTCACAAACAGCCCGACCCGGAACAACGATCTATAGGCCATACAAATATTTGTTGTGGGGATCGAACCCGCGACACGCAGCGCGGTAGTCAATCGCTCAACCACTGCGCCAACCGTGCCGTCAAATGTATATTTTCTGTCTTTCTTTTTGATTCATCCGATTCATCTTTGAATCGATAGCAAAAGTACCCTATAATCATGTATTACATCATATTCTTCAATAGTTACATCAAATCAAATCTAGATTAGAGTTAGCGTCTTCATTCATTGATCCATGTAGAATTGAAGGCGAACAGATGAGCCATTGCAGATCACAAACAGATTTGGAAGCTGTAACGTTCCTCAAAAGGACGTAGACAATGTAGAGATGAAATCACAACGCTTATTAAATGAAAGTTAAGCAGTGATAGCCTAGTGGTATTATCGTCGGACTGCCAAGTCATAGGTCACGAGTTCGAACCCGAGGCGTATTGCATAATGATTACTTGCTTCGGTGAAGGAAAACATCGTGAGGAAACCAAAGATGGCTGAGAGATATTTCTCGATGGCATGTTAAGCCTAATCAGAGGCCCAGGGGTGGCATAAAAGGCACGTTGGGCAGTAACCACACGATAAAGATGAAGAAGACTAAATGCAGGAATAAATTATGGATGATGAACGAGGGCTGTTCTGTTCTGTATGGTGTCGGACGTAAAGAATAGCACCATCCCATATCTTCCCGTGGGTGTCGTAAGAGGCGACTAAGGGACTTGCCAGAGAATGGGCAGCATCGTTCTCTGTGCTTTTGTGACAACGGTACTGCCATCGCCAACGCCTGCCAAGCGTGACGATTATGGCAAAACCCCCCTTATGTCATTGTGGCGTTGGGGCGGCATATGTCCAGCAGTGGACGTCTTTCGGCTGAAATGATGATGATGATGAACGAGGGCATCAGATATTTTATGGTGTAAATGAACTTCTGTAAACTGTGCGTGGTTATCCGTCAACCAAACGTTATGGTTACCGACCACAGCTAATTCTACGCGTGAGTCAATATGAATACTTTCGGTCGTTCACTATAAATATATTGAGAGCACCTGCCGAGTGGCGTGTCGTTTGCAATGTATTTGTAACGCTGATTTGTTCATTATAATTAGTGAAAGAAAACAGGCTTATTTGACACATGCCACAAGTGAACACAACACTAAGGTAACAAAAAAACTTCAATCTTAACAAAAAAACCGGTCAAGTGCGAGTCGGACTCGCGCACGAAGGGTTCCGTACCATTATTTATAAAACCAAGCAAAAAAATCACTTTTTTGTATGGGGGCTCCCATACAAAAAAGTGATTTATTTGCCCTTAAATATTTATTTTATTCTATTTTTATCATTTGTTGTTATAGCGGCAACAGAAATACATAATCTGCAGAAATTTCAACTGACTAACAATGAAGGTTCATGAGATAGAGCCTGGTGACAGACGAACGGACGGACGGAAGGACGGACAGCGAAGTCTCAGAAATAGGGTCCCGTTTGACCCTTTGGGTACGGACCCCTTATAAGGGATATATATTGTGTATCTCACGGCTGCGCCAAATAGGACCAGTTCAGCAAATTGCCAGGCAGCTAGACTTACTGACGCTGGTTTCCAACTGGACTTGTGATAGTGATGTGTCGGACGTAAAACCGGTTTAAACTACTAGTGACTGAGATGTTACCTGGCGTTCATAGTTTTTGGGGAATGTAGGTAAAACCCATAGGGGGAGGCGCAGCACAATTTTAAATTATATTATTTTCCCAATACACATTCTTTTCTCAGAAGACGTTTTCTGGAGAAATTCTCAACACGCCAGACAAATTGATGATAGTAGTTTGTTTTTATTAGCAGACCACACAAATTGAAGACTTCTCAAATACTATAAAAATATCAAACAAAATAAAAACATCTTGTACAACATGGATTTTTTATTCAATCAAGGTTAACTACTTCGAGTTCTCTTTGATTAAAAAGAAATATGAAAAAAATGAATTTACTGTCTCACTTTCCTGTGTTTCCTTTCCTTTATAAACTTCAATGAGATGTGTATGTAATGATGTGTGTACAAGAATCTGTCAAATTTCCTTAATAGATTTTCGACTTTATCTTTAAAGAATAAGGTTCAAGGTTGATTGGGAAAATTTGACAGTTTCGGGTAGGTTGTCCGCGTACCACGAAATGTTAGGTAAATACAATGTTCAGTGAACTTTATACTTTAACTTTTTTCTGGCTTCGCTCACTTTAAAATATGTTTATAAAGTCGAATATGTTTATAAAGTCGAATATTATTAAAGTACACATCTTTAAAGTTTAAATCAGGACAATATATTTTTTAAATCCTAATTTTTAAACTATAAGAAAAAAATGCTCGGTTATTAACAATACCAATTTACTTTGCTCTCCATACAACGGATTTTTGTAATAAAATCAAATACGTTTAATAGTATTGGGTGTGCATTTACATACACCATACAAACACATACAATCGGACATGAAATCCTATTCAATTTCCAAGTCAAACTATTTATAAACTATCTCTAACAAAACATTTCATTATTAAACAAAGCATTTTGTAAAATAATACTAGCTGCATTTCAACATGCATCTCGATTCCTAAAACTTGCATATATCCAGATGAGCTTCAAACGATGACAGTTCGAAGAAGATTGAACATTCAGCCAACTATTTAAATGAAAGAAAATCCCAGGAAATCTGAACTCATGGCGATCCTAAAGCCTAAAGGAACAGATGTTGCATAGTGCTGTCACTTACGCAACCTCGATACCGGGATTTATGAGGAACGAGATCAATTGTTTTAGTTTCGTAATAAATGAGTTGATTTGTTTAGATTTCCCGGGATTTTTGATGTGGCCTGGATTGTTATTAATAAGTGAAAATTTACTTCCTTTATGATTCATATTTTAGTTGTGAATATTGAAAGCTTGAACGTGATCTATTACTGTCTTTTATACCCTACCTAACCGCATTTTTAGGTAATGATTTGGTTTCTTGTAATAGATTATGACCCTGTAACTATATTTATCGTGACATTTCAATGTCACAGTGTTGATTGAAGTTTTGCTTGCTTTACATTAATTATGACGCTGACATATTTACTGATCGTTACATGTTTTCATACCGTGACATAAAAAAAACAGGCTACTTCAATATTTCACATTAAACATCTGTCATTGGCATTAAAATAATAAAAATACTTGACAGTGTTCACATGATTAAAGTGATGACAAGTCTGTCATCAAATTACTAATTGCCGTCAATTCACGTTTCACGAGAATTCTTAAGAAAATACGGAATATTTTCGGCCGAAAATTTCTCCTGTCATCGCGGCCTATTTCCCGGTTTCCGGGACTTATTTTTAACGGGACCACACTAGTGTTTGGTGTTTCATTAATTATATTTAATGGGACGAATGCCCTTCACTTCAAAATTTATTTATTTTTACTATTGATCGAGTTTCTTGATGAACGAAATACGCTTAATAATGTTTACTATGCTCGAAAAAAATGTTTTGATTATATTAATTATTGTTTATGAACGTAAATACTCATCGTTTTCTTAGAAAATGTTTGTTTTGATATAATTTTATAACAATAGGCCGATTAGATACTGTAAATAAAAACGTTAACATTTCAGCTTGCCAGATGTATTTTGCAGCCATTAATTGTATGATGTTATGGTTCACTGGAAATTATTTTACATATTTTTCAGTGCCTAGTAACAGTTACACCTATCTACACAGAAGTTTGACTGCCTGGTTGGTTAAGTGGTTGCCAGCGTAAATGCCGAGGATAAAGTCCTGTGTTTGATTCCCAGGTCGGGTGTCATCAGGAATTTCTCAGTAGCAGCTACGGGGTCTGGATTTGTGCCCTATTGATGGCAAGGCTCGCCCCCTATTACATGGGACTTGAAATTGCACCAGCAATTGCGATATTATCGTCCATTTTTGACTCCAGTATCTGCGTACACCTCTTAATTCATAACTTGAGAAATGTTGGTGTACTATTAGTTACTCACTAGCTCAGCCTTACCCTTCGGGTATTACAGGCGTGATGTTATGTTGTTATGTTAGACAGACTTCGAACAACACAACACTCAAAATAAAAATATTTTATTTTACATAGGCCTACATGGGCACTAATAAAACGTCGACAAAAGGTGCTCGGTTCGGGTTGGTCGTTTCCTATGGAGAAGAACCGGCAAGAAACTCCATGGTTCCTCTTTTAAAATCATTTATTTTTACAATATTTGAATGTTACAGCGTAAGTACTTAAGTATGGGAGGACAGCTTAGGCCCAACAATAAGTCGTTGCTTACTACAAACGGCAGAAAAAGAAAAAAAAAACTAATAACTATAATACTGTACCATGTATATTATCATACTGATTCACTTTTCCGGTTCACAACCGCTCAACAATGTTAATTGTACAGCAGCTTGCAATAAAACCGTTTTTAGTTCGCCCATTAAAGAATGTTTACTAAAATAAAGTTCATTCAGAAATGTGTGCAGCTTTGTTTCTTGGACGTCGTTTCATTTGCGACTCATTTACTGAATTCGGGGAACGCGTTTCCGATGTGAATCAGCGGTGGAGTAAGTTATAAGCGGTAGCGGATTTGGTGCACGCTAGATATCCTGTCCTACTAATAATATTATAAATACGAAAGTTTGTCAGTATGTAACCTACTGACTGGATGTGGATGAAATTTGGCACAGGGATTGATAATAGTCTGGAACAGCATGTAAGATACTTTTTGCCGGTAGTACGATCCCGCGGCAAAATGCGGGCAAAACCGTGGGCATAAGCTAGTTTCATAATAATTTTCCATATAGTCGGTACAGCTTTTCTTTCAATACTAAAATTTCTATATCATCATTTGAATTGGGCATAACATTATCATGACAAATGTTAAATGTAAATCTTTCAAATCAATGTCATATTTTCAGTCCACTGAAGATGGAGAAGACTAAATATTTTCAATCTTTTACAGCTGAAGTGGGACAGGACTGGCCACGTGTGCTGCATGCCCAATGAGCTGTGGGCTAACATAACCACTTTCTGGAGCCCTGACACAGCCAGAAGGATTCGCGGCAGACTTCGTAGAAGTTGACGGAACGAGACTGGTCGCAGGTCCAGCCAGTGGTCCACATTGACCCTGGATCGAAACAACTGGAAGTCATGGAGAGAGGCCTTTGCCCAGCAGTGCGATGACTTAGGCTAATAGTATCAGTATACAGCTACATGCATGTTCTATTGAAAGAAACCATTTCAGCTCCTGAATAGTTGTCAGAGTCAGAATATAAAACTGGCTTTAGACACTATTCTAAATACTCGTATTCCTTAAATCTTTTGAAGCGAAGTTATAAACATCAATCAGTAAGCTTTTAAGAAATGGCACGAGTAGCCCGCTACCGGCTGTCGATTGCACAGTCCTCATACATTCCTCACATGCAAGATCTCCCGTTCTACATTCTTGAAACGTTCCGCATATCTTGTAGCACATGTACTCTGAGTACCGGATGGGATCTTTCTTTGTCATGCACTTATCGATGAAAATAGATATTACTTGCAACGTTTTGTAAGCAAAACATTTTATTTTGTATGTTACTTATTTGATGTAAATAGAACCTGCTCTAAAGGGCCAAGATTTTGACACCAAACGCTTCTGCTACCTCAAAAGATAAAAAATGTACTCGAAAGATCTTTCATCCACAGTCCGACTTCACCGACTATTGGATATAGGCCTGTCTTTGCTTGTGCCAAGCTCCACATTTTTGTGGCATCCAGGAAATACCTGGGATGGCAAAAATGTTGTCTTTATTAATAAATAGTCGTCCTAACCGTTTTCTGTCATGGCCGACAATTTCGGCAGGAGATGTTATAGTGCAAGAGTTGCACAAATACAGGTGCACTCTCTCTTCCCTCACTCACATAGTCCGAGAGGAGAGATCAGGCGCACGATCAACGGCTTAACCTGCTTTATGAGGCGCGTGGCTCTCATACCGCCAAACCAAACTCCGGGCTGCTATCGGTACAATAGCTTCGCATTTTTTGTTTTTTTACATTTAATAGTGCCTTTATTGGTCTAACTAGCTATCCGGCGCAACATCAGCATCTATTTCCGGATGCGAACTACTGCCCTGAGATCTAAATATCAGAGTCTATTGTGCACTGGTAGATATAACACTGCTCTGCTTAAAAAAACATAATTGGTATGGCACCTATTATATTTAAGAAACTGCCAAATTGTATTAAGGATCAGCCCTTAATAACTTTCAAGAAACTCCTGTCGTCGTTGCTGACAGAGAAATGTTATTACTCTGTTACCGATTTTATAAATGATGAACTGTAATATTTGCTTCACCTTATTCATTTATTATGTGCATAATTTTATAGTTATCCATGATTTTATTTCTAATTTAAGTACCTACCTACCTAGTTACTAAATTATCTTTAGGTTAACCACTGTATTTTTGTATGCCAACAGGCAGAATGTACTGGGAATATATCTGAACCTAACACCATTATTGTAACACCTGCATTCTATACAAATAAAGAATTATTATTATTACATCGTTTGCATCACTTTTTCTCCGTTTTAGCAACATTTTTCATTGCTGCTCCACTCCTATTGGTCGTAGCGTGATGATATATAGCCTATAGCCTTCCTCGATAAACGGGCTATATACCACTGAAATAATTTTTCAAATCGGTTCAGTAGTTTCGGAGCCTATTCAATGCAAACAAACAAACAATCAAATCTTTCCTCTTTATAATATTAGTTTAGATTGAAAATAAATCATTCGAGTTTGAGTTTGAAATTCCTGAAGATAAAACCCAATAGCACTTTTCCTGGCTGGGTTACGAACCCTGGACCTAATGCTGCGCAGTTGCGCTTGCATCCACTTAGACCAATGCAGCAGTCTTTGAAATGCTTTGTACTGCTGCCCGCCGCAGCTGTTTGTGAGCTTGACTATCGCTATCACCTCTCCCTTGGACCACAGCACATAGCAACACGTCCGCTTCACATATTCCCAAAACTACACGCCTCGTATCTCGAGGCACGCGCTACACTCATATTTACTTGCTTCAATGTATTCCACATGACATTGTGTATCAAAATACATAGGACGCGAGTAATAAATCTCGCGCTTCGACGAAATTGTGTGAGAAAATTTGTTCGGCAATGTCAAGAATTTTGATTTAATTGAGTTTGGTTTTTTGTGTATGTTTGGCTTGGTTCACATTCGTATGGTGATTCAATGAACTGAGAAATTCCACACTGCATGTATCAAAAGTATGGTACTCATCATCATCATCATCATCTGCCTAGCCTTTACCGAACTATCTTGGGGTCGGCTTCCAGTCTAACCGGATGCAGCTGAGTACCAGTATTTTACATGAAGCGACTGCCTATTTGACCTCCACAACCCAGTAACTGGGTAATACGATACTCCTTGGTAAGACTGTACCAGGCCCCTCAGAAAGTATTGCGAAAAAAAGTTTTTATATATGGGAGACTGGCCAGTTATTATGTTTTTCGAAAATATGATTATTTATAAGTAAAAATAAGTAAGTTCCAATTTCAAAATTTCCCTCCACATTTTTTGCGAGTTAATTCAAAGTATTGTGTCTCACTGAAATATGGATCTGCGCCGGGAACATTTTAGAGCTATGATTTTATACGATTTCAAGTGTCGCCTGAAACCGGATGAATCGTACGATAGACTTCAAATGGCATTCATGGATGAAGGCCCTTCCAAGGCAACCGTGTATCGTTGGTATAACGAATTCAAGCGCGGTCGACCAACTTTGGGGGATGACGAAAGAAGCGGTCGCCCTTTGACGGCTGTTACCGAAGAAAACGTGCTAGCAGTGAAAAATTTAATCCAAGACAATAGGCGAATTACATATCAGGAGATTCAACACATATTGAAGATTGGATCGGGAAGCGTTCACGAGATTCTACACAGCCATCTTCGCGTGAGGAGGATAGTATCACGCTGGGTGCCGCACAACCTCACCGATGCTCAGAAGCAGGCCCGGGTGGAATGGTGCCGTGATATGCTTAACAAATTTGAAGCAGGCTCGTCTCGGCGTGTTTACGACATCGTTACAGGTGATGAGTCCTGGATTTATCAATACGACCCAGAAACCAAGCGCCAGTCGACTGTTTGGGTGTTTCAAAATGAGCCAACGCCTACCAAAGTGAAGCGATCTAGAAGCGGGGGTAAGATTTTGATCGCTAGCTTTTTTAATTTGACTGGCCACTTGGTATCAATTCCCTTACGGGATCAAAGAAGCATTAATGCCGAATGGTATACTTCCAAATGTTTGCCAGAAGTTTTCTCTGTTATAAGCAACAAGCGACCAAACACAGGGCTCCGCGGGCTACTGCTCCACCACGACAATGCACCTGCGCACACCGCACTCAAAACGAGGGACTTCCTGGACAGCACGCCAGTCAAACTCCTGGGTCACCCTCCTTACAGCCCTGATCTAGCACCGTGTGACTTCTTTTTATTCCCAAAAATAAAAAATCAGCTCAAAGGGATACAATTTTCGTCGCCGGAAGATGCGCTGGCTGGGTTCGAGCAGGCTGTAAACGAGGTGTCTGCGGCGGACTGGAAAAAGTGTTTTGAAAACTGGTTTAGGCGCATGAATCTTTGTATAGAGGCTGGTGGAAAGTACTTTGAAAAGATTTAATAAAAATATATGTACGTATAGAACAATTTTTTTTAGTTTCGCAAAACTTTCTGAGTGTCCCACGTATGTCAAACTTTTGACTACTGACTAATCGTAACAACTGTCAAAGATCTACAAATAACTGCCGGGACCAACGACTTAACGTGCTTTCCAAGGCACGGGGAAAACTCGGTATGTAATTTTGGTCACCCATCCACGGACCAACCTCGGCAAGCACGTCTTAACCTTAAAGATCGACCCGTGCGGCTGTTATTATTTAGCCACGAGCTCCTCCAAAAAAGTATGGTACTATCAAACTAAAAAACTTTGTCCATGGGACCACCATTATTACCGCGAAAAATGTTTATTTTGATGGTCTGTAGCGTGAACCAGACAGGTGTGGTCATATTTCAGGGTGTGGTTCAGACCATCAAACTGAACATCTTTCTCCAAGGGACCAACAGTAAAATAGCAAAAATAAAATAAATATATAATAAAATAAATTTGAATTTGAGGAGCTCGTGGCTAAATAATAACAGCCGCCCAGGTCGATCTTTAAGGTTAAGCCGTGCTTGCCGAAGTTGGTCTGTGGATGGGTGACCATAATTACATATCGAGTTTCCTCCGTGCCTTGGAAAGCACGTTAAGCCGTTGGTCCCGGCTGTCATTTGTAGACCTTTGACAGTCGTTACGAGTAGTCAGAAGCTAAAAGTCTGACATCCAGTCTTACCAAGGGGTATCGTATTACCCAGTAACTGGGTTGTGGAGGTCAGATAGGCAGTCGCTTCATGTAAAATACTGGTACTCAGCTGCATCCGGTTAGACTGGAAGCCGACCCCAAGATAGTTTGGGAAAAGGCTAGGCAGATGATGATAAATTTGAATTGAAAAAGATTAAGTCAGGAGACTAATCTTCTTATACTGAAGGATCAGAATAAGGTGAGTGATGTAGGTTGATTGCATCTATACATACCTATACTTTTTTATATTATAAAGCTGAAGAGTTTGTTTGTTGGCTTGAGCGCGCTAATTTTAGGAACTACTGATCCGATTTGAAAAATTCTTTCAGTGTTAGATAGCCCATTTATCCAGTAAGGCTATAGGCTATATATCATCACGTTACGACAAATAGGAGCGGAGCAGCAATGAAAACTGTTACGAAAACGGGGAAACACAACGGGGACAGCTAGTTGTTTATACGTGTGCTATGACCTTAATACTGTTTGGAAACGGACTTCTGACTTGTTGGCGGGAATTTGTTGGGTGTGGACAGCCCAGGGCCGGTAACTAAGTGGCCAGAAGAAGTAATGATAAAGTGGACTTAAGTACTGATCTATTTGTGTTGATCAATATTGGATTCAATTCTACTAATATTATAAACGCGAAAGTTTGTAAGAATGTAACTATGTTTGTTACTCTTTCACGCTTAAACTCACTGACAGGATTTTGATAAAATTTGGTATGTAGATGGCTTATACCCTGGATTAACACATAGGCTACTTTTTGTCCCGGACTGCGCGGGTGAAACCGCGGGGCGCAGCTAGTTATTAACTAAAGCTATTGGCAAAGTCCATCGAATCACGCTCACGCTTGAGTCTATGACTCTCACCACGCAGACACTCGGCACATGTCACAGAATCTCCACGCTCCGCCGCTCCTGTCTCACGCTACATACATTTAGACTCGCTTGAAGTGTCGCCAGTTCACCACATCGTCCGTATCGTCACTAAATACATTGATGCATTTTAGGTAAACACACTAAACACGTGTGATATATTTGAACTAACCCAAGAGGTCTTGCCTCGTGGCTTTCACCTTCGCAAATGTTACGCGACAACTAAATTTATGGCCGATTAATAAGGTTCTGTTGGATTTTTATGCTTTGCTGTCTTGTCTTTGCTCTTGTTAAACATATGTCGGATTCGGTCATTAGTCCGGATATAAAATGAATCAGCAAGCGCGCCGGTGGTGGAATCACGTGGCCTATTAACAGTCTGCCCATACCACAGCGTGCTTCTACAAACTCGTGATGTTTTAAGCTTAGAGCGAGGCAGCATTCTGTTTCTGATCGCAGTGGTCACAATTCATTATGCCCAGTAATATTGTGTTAAATTGTAATTTTAAGTAAATTGTTACTTTAATAAAAGCAGTGTATCGCACCCTGTGTGATTTCGTTTCACAAAACCCACATACCCACGTGATGTACGGATCTAACGGAATAAATCCAGACAATCCGCCACATATATGATTTAACCTTACAGGTAAAGGAACTACGATAAACGTCAAAAGTCAAATAACCCCTAAATTGACATAGTGCCCATATTTAATTCGCTGTTATGGTTGTTAGGCTAATGGATTAGTTTCATGAATGCGGACAGCTCAGGATTGTCACAACCTTTCAAATCTTTATTGTTTATGACTGAACAAAGTCTATAAGCAGTGCTTTACAAATGTCGAAATTCCTAAAAAGTTTCAATACACAAAACATCTCATTATCAATCATATTACACAGTGTTTTGGTGTGTGATTATATTCGTAAAGTCTTTCACGAAGATGACCACAGCGACTACAGCCTAAAAGCACGTACAAACTTCTTTGACAGTTCAAAACGTCACTTTACGCGGGAAACGCCATCTTTGTAACGACGTCATTTGCAAACTCATTTATGAAATTCTACGCCCAATTTCCAGAATTTTTAAAACATGTTACTTTATCATAATTATTTTAATTAAACAAGCGTTTAATTAACATGTCAGTAATAAAGTAAAGAGTTTTTATGTTGCTCGCGCTCACCACGCGAGTTCGCTGTAAACAGTCATTAAAAGCGAGTGAAAAATACAAAAACCTTTTACAGCTTGGCCACAAGCTAGACGTTTAAAAGGGAACAGGGGCTGCGATTCTCCGCGAAAATGTATTCACCTTTTTTCTTCCTGAAAAATGCCTCTAGAGCAATCACTTTTTTTTTGTCATAAAATCAAGGTCTGCTATAGACACGTCCCTATCATTTCCTTTTTTTCAGCAACTAATAAGTAAAGAAAATATTCTTAAAATTTTGTTGTCAAAAATAATTGAATTGGCCCAGCTTTCGAGCACAAAAAAGGGGAATACGAAACGTCGATCTCATTATTTTTTTTATATTTAATGTGTCTGAGCTGCAGCTGTCCCTATCGCACTCACCGGGGGAGGCAAAAGCAGTGCGAAAGCAATAGTTTCAAAGGTCACAAAGTACGCCTGATTCCATAACATAAAGTAGCGTTTGCCTAGTTTCGGTGTTCCTTGATTTCTCTCCGTTCCGTGTCAGTTTTTTTTACAACATGGCGTCTGTTTGTCGTCATATTGAATTTTGATTACTATCCTGTCTTTAGTGACACTCGCAAGATTAAGACAACTCAATTGACGTAAGAATCATCAAAATAGGCTTACCCGTTTGGTCTCCAGAGCGCTACATTGGAACCAACAAACACATATAGGCTGAACATCACATCATCTTCCTCAGTCGGGCAAAAAACATTTATTATTTAGATGTACACTTCTGACAATGTCAAAGGTCTCGGCAGAGACTTAGAAAGAGCTCTCGATCGAAAGTGTACCGCCACCATTAAAGACAACGAAGGTACAACGACGAAACAAGTGTCGCACACCCAAGTCGCATTAAACACGGGTCGTGGAACAGGCTTTATGGTGCTCGCCACGCCAGTATAGAGTAATTAAAACCGAGTGAAAAAACCCTTTATGCTTTCAATAAACCGCCGTTCAGTCGTTCACAAAGCTTTTAAATTGAACGGGCCTTGTTTATTGGTTATTTTCAATCGATAAGTAAATATAAAGTCAATTAGTTACAATCTCAATTAGCGAAAGGGTTTTGTGAAACGCTTTGAGCGGTTTTACTGAATGGTCGGGTATTTGAATATTGGGATGTAAATGTTTTGTTTGCTGATTAATCTTAGTACGTACATTTATCACATCACACATTTATTCTTTGGATGGATAGGCAGAGGTGGAAGGAGCATCCATATTTCGCCGGATACGTTAAAGCTGTATACCTTTTTTTACCGATGGGCAATCATCAATTTTATTTTTTTACCCATGGAAATCATCAAATAACCTAAAACCCATCCATTTTCCTTCTTAGCCTTTTGTGTTCCAGGGCCACAGTATCTCTTTCAAACAGTCCCGCAGCCCTGGCAGGCATTGGCCCTCTCTGACATCTTCCGATTTGCTAACATCTCCTTGAGGCGCGTGTGGAACACGAACGCGCCGTCGGCACGGCCTGTCGTCATAAGACGGACGGACGGTGAGCTAGCCCATTACTTACCGTCTACAGGCCCGCGACCGTCCACAGGCTCTATTATTTATTTATTTATACTTGCTGCACTTACAGTTTGCACCAAAGCGTGCAGCAAGCCAACAACCTAAAATTAACTAAAAAAACTTACGCAATAATTAAGTACAGCTTTATTGCCTTATACCTTGAACTAATTAAAATTCTATCAGTGATAACGATGACGGCCGCACGGGTCGACTTTAGGTTAAACCGCGCTTGTCAAGGTCGGTCCGTCGATGGGTGACCATCCATTATATACCGAGTTTCTCCGGGCCCTCCACTCTAGAGGGATTGGGCTGTAATCCACCACGCGGGCCCAGTGCGGATTGGTAGATGTCACATGTCTTCGAATTTTTAGCTCTAGGACATGCCAGCTTCCTCACGATGTTTTTCTTCACCTTTTTTGAGGGCAGTGGTGATGAAATAAATTACACAAAGTAATGCGCCTGCATGGGTTCGACCCCACGGCTTACTGATCGTAAGTCGGGGCTGCCACCACTGGGCCACCGCTGCTCTCGAACGGCAGTTGCTCCGCGTTAAATACCGGTATTCAATTGCATCGGGGTAAGTATACTGGAAGCCGACCCCAACATGGTTGGGAAAAGGCTAGGCAGATGATGGGGTGAGTAAGCCCAAGTCAATCCCGTTCGAAGTTGATTTAGAAATACAAAACGGACTTTGGTCTAGTGGTCGCAAGCGACTATTGAGCAAGAGGTCCAGGCCTCGATGCCCGGGTCCAGGCAAAGTGTTAAATATTAGAAAAAAAGTACATTTAAAGTACGGATCGTAATTATTACTATTGGTTCTGAAGACTGACTGTCTCGTTTAGTCTAGTAGTCACAAGCGCGACTGCTGAGCTTCTGAGTTCGATTCTCAGGTCGGGCAAAGTGCATTTGGGTTTTCGATCAGGCATTTCTCAGTAGCAGCAATGGAGTCTTAATTTGTGCCCGGTTGATGGCAGTAGGCTGCTCCTTATTATGCGGGACTTAAAACATAACTGGCGAAATATGGGTGTACTATTAGTTATACCGATCTGCCTTACCCTTGAGCTTACAGGCGTGATGTTATGTTAAAAGGGACTGCTTACCGTAGTCACTCTGCAGAGTTTATGATTTCTTTTTAAATTTATTTATTGGCCTATCTAAAATTGTTACGCTGTTTATCCTAATAATACAAGAAATATGATACAAGTATAGTCTACAATATGATGCGATAGACAGAAAAAGCAAAAAAAAAAAAAAAAACAATTATAAAATTGAAAACAACATTTAAAAGTGCAGAAATAATACATTCAACAACAGTGGGTAAGAAAGAAGAAAGAAAGAAAAAATATTTATTTGTCGCAGGGACATGACGTGCATACAAAATCAGCTAGCTAGCTAGCGGTAGCTTTAGATAAACAGTAAATACAAAGTTGACAAAAGAAAAAAATCAATATGGTGGTTACTTTTGATTGACTTGGCACTTGAATTTTTTAAGGGTTGTGAAAAAAAATATCTATTGATTCATCGCAATTGTTAAGAAGCCTGCAAATTCTGGGGATGGGCGAGTTGGATCCTGATACAACTGAACCTGATGGTGTTTAAGAAAACACAGAACTGATGCCTACTCTTTAATGTTTATCGTTCAATTTCCTCAGTATGGCAAAACAATATAAATATAGGCCGGTTGTTTATAGCGTATTTTATTATATACTTTTGGGTATGATCGAAGGTCTTGTTATATTCTTTTAATAGATTGTAACGTTGCGTTCCGGTTCAGTTGAAGTATTCGGGCAGATGTTATGATGCCTCGTTAATCTAGTGGTCGGAACTGCGACTGCTGAGGATGCAGACCTGGGTTCGATTCCTCGAGAAAAGTGTCTTTGGGATTATCCATCAGGAATTTCGCAGTAGTAACCATGCAGTCTGTATTTAAGCCCGTATGATGCCAATAGACAAGTCCCCTGTTGATGTACCTATTGTTAGTTGCTTACACCTCTGCCAAACCCTTCGGGTACAGCCATGATGTTATGTCATTAAATAAGATCAAACGCTGACATCACCTATAACTTCTTCTTGTCGTATCGAATGTATCGATGTTAATTCCAAATTAGACGATTTGGGCCTAGTAGGTGGCCACGTTTATTGCAGCGTCAAAGACCAATAACTGATTAAAACCCAGACAAAAAGCCCCAAGTAAATTGATGACGTCATCAAGATGTTTCCACTTCTAATAAATTTTTCATCTACATATGTACATAGATTATTTGTTATAAGGACGATCCGATATTAAATCATTTGAGTATCATCAATCTATCTTATCTCCTGTGTGTACTTAGCTTAGTAAGCAGATTTTTGTCGTTGGCAACACTGAGATTTTTTAGTGTTACTTGCACTAAAAAATCTTTTACTATTATCACGCCTTGTAACCTCCGAAGGGTTGGACAGAGGTTCCTTACAAACACTTCTTAGATACCTTCCGAAATCTGGGTGTACACCCACATTACATTTCGCCAGATGTGTTTAAGTCCCCATGTAAGAGAGGGCGAGCCAATTACCAGCAACTGGACAGAAATCTAGTCCCCGTGGCTGCTTCCGAGAAATTCCTGATGGAAAAACCCAACAACACTTTGCTTGACCTGGGAATCGAACACACGAGATCATGCTCAACATTCAAGCTTCAACGAAGCAGTCGATAATTTTTAGGTATATGATATTGTAGGTATGTTATTCCCTATCCTCGAGCCAGTCACGATAACAACCCAAACCAACACCGATCTTGTGGTGACTATTGCCTAATATTTCCTTGAACCTCTTACTGGCACATACATTTTACAACTTTTAAGAATCATCATCATCTGTCTAGCCTCTTCCCAAACTATCTTGGGGTCGGCTTCCAGTCTAGCCGGATGCAGCTGAACACCAGTATTTTACATGAAGCGACTGCCTATCTAACCTCCACAACCCAGCAACTGGGTAATACGATAACCCCTATTAAGACTGGATGTCAGACTTTTGGCTTCTGACTACTCGTAACAACTGTCAAAGATCTATAAATAACAGCCTGGGCCAACGGCTTAACGTGCTTTCCGAGGCACGGAGGAAACTCAGGATGTAATTATGGTCACCCATCCACGGACCAACTTCGGCGAGCACGGCTTAACCTTAAAGATCGACCTGTGTGGCTGTTATTATTTAGCCACGATCTCCTCACAACTTTTAAGAATAAAAACCTCATAAATCAGGAAAGATATCACGTCCCAAAAATCTTGCTAACAATGTATTTAACAGTGTTTAGATCAAGTAATTTGCCAAAAGATTAGCTGAGCGTTTTAGCCGATTAGCCGGCAAAGCCGCATGTAATGTCGCGATTTGAGGGACAGGGAGGGAAAACAGGGGCTAAAGAGGGTAGAGGATCCAGGAGGGAGCTTCCAAAACAATATAATCGAGAGGTGACCGCCCAAACAAATGCTTTGAAGTCGGTTTTACGCAATGGTGCGTAAAACCATTTTACGCCGCGTTTTGTGGGTAACAACCTAATTCTCTTAATGGCGGTAATTTTTGGGCGAAATTTGTTGAAAATTTTTGTTTTTTTGTGTCGTCGTTTAGTCCATAAGGGTTGTAATTAGCCATTTTATGGACTGGTGTTGCTTAAAGGGTGACGACGGAGTTTTGGTAATCGCCATACTTGGCGATAGGATCGTTGAATGAAGTTTGTTGTTGTTTTAGGTACTGCTATGCTTGCTTTTATATTTACATATTAGATAATGGTCACTTTAGGCTTTTATCACAGGAATTCAAGGACAGATCTTCGCTGGCGGGGACTATTGGAGTGTAGTATCACGTCTGATATGGTAAAATGCTTGTTTGAATATGTTTTGTTCTGTTCTTAGGACGTTTCGTAGGACGTCCTCTGGATGTGGTAAGAATATTTTTAATAGGGTGATTGTTAGGAGATAGAGGAACGTATCCGAGAATTGAGTTAATTGGAGTGGCATTTGGCAGTGGACTGATCAGTCTGATTATGAAATTGCTGAAAACCGTGCGTTCCGTTATGTTTCATTTTTGGTGAACAATAAAGTATATTTTATGCTATTCTACTCATAATTATTATATGATCGCCCTGGTACTAGTAACCAGGGCGACCGAGTTATGCTCCAGCGAAACTAGAGAAAACATATTTTCCCATGTATGAGACTAACTTAGTTCGATTTTTCGCCCCCGTAAACGCGTATGTTGCATCGAAATTCGTTTAAGCTGTTTTCGAGAACGTGATTACCAGAGGTCGGAATGAGGTACTTAGAGTTATTTGTGTATACACTGATTTCATACAGCGAAAGAATAAAGTGGATATGCCTCAAATCCCGAGATTAATTTTAAAGAGCAAAAAAATCCCGTGATTTATTAAATAAAAAAGTTATTTACTTTTACAGTATCAGTACCATCCGACATCGGATGTCCGTAGTTTAATTGGAAAATTCCAATGCGCACACGCAAGGGAAGATCCATATTAATATCAACTTTTCAATGCAGGCAAAAATAACTCTACCTAATAATTCCGACCTCTGGTGATTACAAATATTGCTCATTTAATAGTATAGGATTTCGAAGCATGGTCAGACAGTGACTAACATGGAGTCCGGACGATACTCACCAGAATTCAGTGAGTAAACTCTAAAGATTTGAACAATAAGCCCTCAGTGCCTCGGAAGATACAAAATGCCATGCAATTTGCGTCAAGCGACACTGACGCTGTGGTTTCTTCGCGTGAGGACCGTAGCTTCGCAAGTCGAATTCGACAAATTCTTAATTGTGAACTGTAGTGTTGAAGATGTTGACAATAGGTAGGTTCTTATAACTTAGTTGCCTGTTGGGGCATTGCAATTTAAACGGTTATAATATATAAAAAATATTACGGGTGACCCGGTCGGGTGATGACTTGTGGGATAGTCTCGCCAGCTTCTTACATTTGTCTTCTTCGTGCTATCGCAACAGTTTGAGCATGACATTCTTGGCCAAGCGGCGGTGGCCGGAACCTGGAAGGTTTTGACCCTGATTCCAGTGGCTCAAGTCGAAAGAACTGACCTGTAACAGGCCGTTACAAATGCTCAGTTAACCAGCATGCATCCCGATTCAAAATAAACACTACATAATTATGTGATCGAGCGGCTCAATTGATTACGTGAACCACAGTTTATGACTTAACGCCAAAGTGAGCTTTGATGAGATTCCTTTACATTAAGCTAAATATAGTACGTGATTTAGATTATGGAGGAGCTTCTGGCTAAACCGTAACCACACGGGTCAATCTTCACGGTTAAGCAGTGCTTGCCTAGGTCGGTTCGTGGATCGTGATCGATTACATACCGACTTTCCTCCGTGTCTCGCTATTTCTTTAAGTCGTTGGTCCCGGCAGTTATTTGTAGATCTTTGACAGTCGTTGTTACAAGTAGTCAGAAGCCCGAAAGTACAACAAACAGTCTTACCAAGGGATTTCATATTACCCAATTACTAGATTGTGGAGGTCAGATATGAAGTCTCTCCGTGTATAATACTGATATTCAGCTACATCTGGTTAGACTGGAAGCCGACTCCAATATGGGAAAAAGGCAGGCAGATAATGATGATTTAGATAATGGAGGTGGTGAACTTTTGCAAGTGGATCAAGCATTGTAACTTTCGGTCTGCTTATTAAATCGTCTTCCAGGCTCCTGGTGTTGTAAATGCTGCAGAGAGGGTCAACCAATATCGTGAACTCAGTTTTCTATTTGTTCGATTTATCGGAAAAGGTAGTCTAAAACATTTTTTTTATGAATCTCAGTTTTTTGTTGCCGTTATAAAATGTACTTTTTGCAGTATCACAGGTGATCTATCTCTATCTATATAAAAATCAATGCCACTTTTCGTTGTGGTTTTATAACTCGAGAACGGCTGGGCCGATTTGGCTGATTTTGGTTCTGAAATGTTTGTCGTAGTCCAGGGAAGGTTAAAAGGTGAGAAAGGTAGGGTAGGATAGGGAAGGCAGGTAAGTAGAGTAGGGTAGATAGGGTAGGGTAGGGTAGGTAGGTAGGAAAAGTGCATTGCATTAACTTTTGACAGAACTAAGTCTGTCCGGGCAGCTAGTAGTATTATAAAACTGGGTTCAAATCCTATTCACAGTCTGGGTTGTGCTCTTAAACATATCATACATAACATCACGCCTGTAATCCCCGAAGGATTAGGCAGACGTGTATCTAATAGTAGGTACACCCGCATTTCGACAGTTATGTTTTAAGCGCCACGTAATAAGGGGCGAGCCATCAATCGGGGACAAGTCCAAACTCCGTGGCTGCTACTAAGAAATTCCTGATGGAAACACCCAATAACACTTTACCTGATCTAGGAATTGTGCTCAGGATCTCATCAGCAGTCCACTATACCCACGAGGTACTCAACCATTAAGCATAGTGTGAAGATCGCTTTACTTTAGTCTATTTGTGTTTAGTGTAGACTTATCTGTTTATATCTACAAAACCACTGCTCCGTTTTTTATGAGATTTTCATTAGCGGTGCGGTGATTCACGTTATAAAAGTAATAAAAACTGAAGAAAATTCTATGTTATAAAGTTTTGCTCTAGAATCCTAATCCTAACTACTTAAAATAAAAAATTCGAAAGCAAGTTTGTTTGTGACCACCAAACACCCACCACCAACTTCAACTACTGAACCGATCATCCTGAAATTTTATATATACGTTGTCAGTTGTAAAGAAACGGTCATTTTTATGGATGGGAATCATCAAAATAATAACCCCTCCCACTCTGGGCGGAGCGGCAGGGAGTGTCAGACTTGTACTGACTAAAACCCATCCATGTTCCTTCTGTGTTCCATGGCCACGGTATCTCTCTCTATCAGTCCCGCAGCCCTGGCAGGCATCGGTCCTCTCGGACCCCTTCCGACTTCCATCCAGTTATAGGGTACTTTACATCCCGAGAAAAAGTACTATTCTAGAGGAAAACATCAATTACGTTCCTTTGATAATAGATGGCACCACGTGTTCGAGACGCTTGTTGTCAAATTCTAAATTAACGCGAGCGAAGTTACGGGTAAAAGCAAGTAATTTTATATTTGAGATTTTCTTAGATGCAATATTTAAAAGATTGGTTGATAAAATAAATGCTTTCCAATACCTATTAATAAGATGATTCGTTTATTTCTGCTGAAAGAAATCTATATACATTAAAATGCAATTTTTCATGACTCGGCTGAAATTAAGATAAAGTTTTCATTTTGGCTGACATACGAAGAATTTATATGGGGTGAATAATGAGGCTATCAATTCATTATTCAGTATGTAATATTTATTGCTTTTACGGTTTGCTGATGATGGACTAAAAATAATGTTGAACTTGGATCAATAATAATAACATCGTTATTCGTTCGGTTCAGCTTGACAGCAAAATCGAATTATGAGTAGAGATATTATACAGTGTGTAAGGGACAGCCCTCCGCAAACTGAGAGAGGGTTCATTCAACTCCTTATTTTGAATCATATTCCACCGGTTTTTTTTTGTTTTTTAAATCGTGTTTTCAGTTCAAATTCAAATTCTTTATTGCGAACTAAGTGTAGTGTTGAAGATGTTGACAATAGGTAGGTTCTTATAACTTAGTTGCCTGTTAGTGCATTGCAATTTAAATGATTTTTGAATATAAAACGTTCGTTGTGTTGTTATTTGTGAACGTTTCGTTATGTGTTTCCTCACGATCTTTTCTTTACCGTTTTTGAGAGCAGCGGTGATGAAATAAATTACACAAAGTAAATCGCCTGCCTGGGTTCGAACCCACGGCTTACTGCTCGTAAGTCGGGGCTGTGACCACTGGGCCACCGCTGCTCTCCCACTGGGCCACCGCTGCTCTCTCTTATTTAAGTAACTATTCCTTTATTTCAATGTAACATTACGTTCTCCGTACGCAAAAATCACACACATTTATGTAAATAATACAGCTAAAATAAAAACTAGCAGTACCAGGGCGGTTTATTATACCCGTGACTTTTAGTTGCTCATTTACAGAGACGCGGCGCATCTCTAACTTCCACGTTTGATATCACATAAAGGGCCCAGTTGGTTCACTCTGACGAAACCCATCTGTAGTCACATTTCACATCTAAAGTTCTTAATTTACCCTGGCTAACACAAACAGAACTCAATCATTTGATCCTGTGATCTCTTCACATCGTAACAAGTACCAATACAAGCTGTGAAGTAACTACCATTGTTCTGTAGCGATCAAAAACAACTGTGAAGCGGCTTCGAAGTCTTGAAGATCTCTTGAATAGTCTTAGAAGTTTTGATGCTTCAATCTTAAGGTGGAAGCGACAGCGTAGCCCGCGAAATTCACATTTTTTAGGGTTCCGTACCTCGAAAGGAAAAAAAAGGGAACCCTAATAGGATCACTTTGTTGTCCGTCCGTCTGTCCGTCTGTCTGTCTGTCAATACCCTTTTTCTCAGGAACGCGTGGAGGTAGGTATCAAGCTGGAATTTATATCAAATACCTGAGTATACAAAATACTGAGTCTACAGTCCCTTGGAGCTGTGAAAAAATCAAACTTCTAAGCCAACACAATCAAAAGATTAGCCGCAAATTTTAGGTTAGCTATATATATTATAGGCAAGTAGGGCAATGACTGGAATGTTACCTTTCCAACCCAAAAAAACTAATTGAAGGTTTAATAGAGCTTTTATCTGACTATCGCAACGTTTATAAGTTGTTCTAATATGTAAAGCAGTCCCCCAGACTGGCTCGTTGATTTAGTGGTCGGAATCGCGAATGCTGAGCATGACGTCCTGGGTTCGATTCCCGAGTCGGGCAAAGTGTTATTGGGTTTTTCCATCAAGAATTTCTCAGTAGCAGCCACGGAGTCGGTATTTGTGTCCAGGTGATTGCAATAGGCTCGCCCCCTATTACATGTGACTTAAACATAACTGGCAAAATGTGGGTATGCTATTAAGTATACTTCTGGTTAACCCTTCGGGGATAATAAGCGTGATGGTATGTTATGCAGTCCCCTATCTCGCCTATCTCTTCACGCTATTGCTCAAACAATAATAAGCGTTCCGCATTCCAAACGTTGTGGGTGTTATTATACTCATAAAACAACGAATATCTTCATATTCCTAACATCCATTCATACCGCTATATAATGGATGGGAAAGTTTCTGAAAATGTTTGGATATTTGATTTTCTATCGCATAAATGGGACGACCTTGTGGCTAAATAATAACAGCCGCTAGGGTCGATCTTCAAGTTAAGCCGCGCTTGCCATGGTTGGTCCGTAGATGGGTGAACGCCCATTACATATCTTGTTTCCTCCGTGCATCGGAAACCACGTTTAGGGCCTGCGCAGACGACGGAATTTTCTCCGTGGCGGACAAAAAAATTACGCTCCGCGAATAAAAAGTCCGCCGCGGATTTACCGCAAACTCAACGTACACGGTGTGCGATCATCACCACAACTTTTTCTTTAAATTTCGGTCGTGATACTTTTTTTTGGAAGTATCATAAAGAAGTTAAAAATAACTCCGCGGACAAAAATCCGTCGTCTGCGCAGGCTATAAGCCGTAGATCACGGCTGTGCGAGACACTGTCACTGAGTGTCATGTTTAAACATCGACACGTGCTGCTGTTACACTCTCATAAGGGTAAAAAGAGTAACAATGGAGTTTCTTGACGTTTCTTCTCCAGGAAAGACCAACCCGAACCGTGCACCTTTTTATTAAAATCAAAAGTTATTTATTCAAATTAGGCTGATAATCAGTACTTTTTGAACGTCAAAATTACAATAGACAGTCCCCCAACGCCCGCCCTTCGCCACTTCCTAGTGTTTTAGCTGGGAAGAAGAAGTGGCGGAATAAACTCCCCAGCAACACATCTGTCTGGTAGGTTAGAAGAACCAGATTCTATACAATAGTGTTCAAGTTTATATTAACAAAGAATCCATTACATCAAATTAATGTCACATGTCAGCTAGCACACACAAATAATAAAATATTTAAAAAAAAGAAAACATCGAAGTTGTATAAGCCTACAGGGGCATGTAGGCTTATGTGAAATAAAAATATTTTGATTTTGAAGTGAGGTCGATTCAGTGCAGTGCTAAACGTATGCTATGAATTTTATCCGTTTGATCTTATTTCTTTATCGTGTGGTTTGAGCCTAACCGGATGTCATAGTTCACCGCCCATGGGCCTCTGACTTGCCTTCACATGCCGTCGAGAAATATGTGTCAGGCTTGCTGGTTTCGTCACGATGTTTTCCTTCACCGAAGCAAGTGATTATTTCATACAATATGCACATGAATCCGAAAAAGAAGTTATGGTCGAAGTTCCAAGGAACAGAACAAACCGCTTTGCTTCCACATTTATTGTGCGAACCGGCTTCTCTGTTCCCTAATCATATTAATCTGGATTTCTTCAAATTTCGAGTGAATCGGTTTCTTCTAGGCATGTGTGCTCCACCCTAGGCTGCATCCTCACTTTAAATCAGGCGAGTTGCGAATAAATAAAAGCCTTTTCAGTATTTTACAAAAAAACCGGCCAAATGCAAGTCAGACTCGCGCACCAAGGGTTCCATACAAAAATTATTAAAAATATTTTTATAATATGATGTAAATAAAAATTTACGGTTTGCGTAATTTTTCTTTTATCTGTGCTACAAGATGTTGCTTCGTACCAAATTTCAAGATTCTGACGTCACGGGAAGTACCCTGTAGGTTTTGATTCCGTTGCGAGTGTAGTCTTTTGATTGCGTTGGCTTAGAAGTTTGATTCACAGCTGCAAGGGACAGTAGACCTGAGTATTTGATATAAATTCCTTATAATTACTGAGAAAAAGGGTCTTGACAGACAGACAAGCATACGGACGGACGGACAACAAAGTAATCCTTTAAGGTTTCCGTTTTTTCCTTTCGAGGTACAGAACCTTAAAAATCAAAGGTCTTGAGATCCGTTTGATTATATCCACTTTCAATTTAACAAAGTCAAGATATCCCTCCCAATAAACTGAAAGTTTAACATCTACAAACGACCGTGTAATTATATTTAACTGTGTCGGTCTCCGCTCAATGGCGCATAAACTGTGCCGGCCGATAACCGGACTATTTGCAGTAACTATTAACAAGAGCTTTAGACTCGTTTGTTGCTCATTATATTCGCCGAAATACTGATTGTGTTTTCGTAAGCGAAATCTGATTGGATAATGTAGGTACAGTCGAAACAGCTATTTGTATCATACGAACAAAATATTTATTACTACTGCTCCCCGCGACTAAGTGCCACAAGTTAAACTTCTAGTCTTACCAAGGGGCATCGTATTACCCAGTTACTGGGTTGTGGACGTCAGATAGGCAGTCGCTTCATGTAAAATACTGATACTCAGTTGCATCTGGTTAGACTAGAAGCCGACCCCAAAATAGTTTGGGAAAAGCCTAGGCAGATGATGATGACGGGGTGTTTGGAGCATGGAACGACTTTTTTCCCAGGAACTTGAGAGGTCATTAGCTAGGTTCTACCGATACACCTTATATCCACACCTCACCTCGTCTTCGCCTATATGTCACAAAAACATGGCCTGGCTTCGGAGATATCTATGCCATACCAAAATTATAAAGCTGATGAGTTTGTTTGTTTGCTTGAACGCACTAATCTCAGTAACAGGTCCGATTGAAAAAATTCTTTCAGTGTTAGATAGCTCATTTATCAAGGAAGGCTATATATCATCACGCTACGACCAATAGGAGCGGAGCAGTAATGAAAAATGTTTCCGAAAACGGGGAAAACGTGACGCAGACGAAGTTGCGCGGTACAGCTAGTACCTAATACGAGTAACGAGCTTTTTTTTGGTTGTTTGTATTAGAATGCATAGATATATGATGGCTAAGCGATGATGGGTCTTTTTACCCAGCTACGGCGAAGCTAAAAAGAAGGATTATGATTTTATTACACTCTGTATTTTGAGTATAATTGACCGTGTAGACTGAAGGTATTGCACTATTTTAGGAAACAGTTGATTTTCTTTTAAATGGCTGATGAAATATTTTTATGTGGGGTGTTCGGTATACACCTACGTTTTCCTCGCAAATGTCTTAAAGACGTCGTTTTATATAGTCATTTTTGCCCACTTGCATTAGGGTGTTCCCACGAATCGATCGATTGTCGATCGATGCCATCGATCGATGGTAGAATCAGTAAATAAATATGGATGACGGTATAAACTCATTCAGTATTACCTACTATAATACAGCAACTCAAGTTCATGACTCAGTCTAGCTCAAAGAACTTAATAGACTCGCAAGGACTCAGAAGACTCAAAAGGACTCGGATCCATGTGACTGTCCTAGTCTTGAAAATCTACTCAAGTCTCGAAATGAAGACTAAAAGACTCGAGTTTCATTAACCTATCGTTTCGTAAACCTATTGATCGATTGTCGATTAATACATTCGACATACATACATAACATCATCGATCGATGGCATCGATCGACGATCGATCGATGGATTTTGTAGTAAAACCCTTAGAATGTACTTTTTTTGATGCAATGATCTCACGTTTTTTAGTCACAATTTTGGTTCAAGGTCTTTACCTAGACGACTTCTCAACGTATTTAAAATAAACAATATCATTAAAACTCACCTATTCTTCTGTTTGCTCAGCCGGAGAATCGAACCGAGGCACTGTAATTCCATGCGACGTTTTTTACCACACAACCACTAAGCACTTAGCACTGCATTTACTAGGATTTAAGAGGTTTTTTAACTAATTATTATAAAATTTATTAAAACTGCCGAATTTTGACAATTATGGCGGATTTTTGATGATTTTCTATCTTTCTGATGTATGTTGGTCCCCTGTAACAAAGAAAATATTGGGTTAAAAATCTATTATGTACTTTCAGAAAAGTGGGATAAAGCTCATTGTTTAAACAAAATCTCGTGCACACGATGACCACATCTATTTAACACCTTTACTACTATTGGTCCGCACAAATAGTTTGCGGATCCATAGACGCGACACTTTTTTTTAATGTTTTGTTTAAAAAAAATCTCTGACTCTGTTGATGATCCCAGATGTTCGACCATCGTTTTTCGACCAATAGGAACACAACAAAAAAAGGGACCAAGGAATAGAAATTTTTAACTGTTTTAACGCTGCAAGCAAGGATAGTCCTTACCGTGCTCTGATACCCAGTTTGGTGATGGTACTTTACAATACATAACAACAATTTCAGATTTACGGCGTGATGCTGAACATGAGGTATCAGGTTTGATTGCCAGGTCAGGCTTGTGTATTATTGAGTTTTTCCAACAACAATTTCTTAGTAGCACCCACGGAGTACGAATTTGTGCCCGATTGATGGGATTACGCTCGAGTTAAACATAACTGGTGAAATAGAAAGAAAGAAAGAAAAAGAATCTGTCGCTGGGACATGACGTGCATAAAAAAAAAAAACAAAAAAAAAACATGCAAGTCAGAACAAATATTAAAAGTACAACAGGGAGGTTAATAAGACGTCTTAAAGCAGTATTGTTTTAATCTTATTCCAGTGTGGGAAAGAGACGGAGCTATAGAAGACGTCTAGCGCCATCTCTTTCCCACTCTAGAATAAGATTAAGACGTCAAGGTAGGCCATAGGACGGAACAAAATATAAAATGAAAGGAAAGCAAGGAAATAATGTATCTGGGTGTCCTATTAAGTACACCTCTGCATTTTCCCTCGGAGATTACACGCGTGATGTTATGATAAGTCATAACAAACATACCTATCATAAACATTTTGAGATCAAAGTCACATTTTTTTTCTAACGCTGTCTGTATGAAATCATATAATTTAGCAAATAAAATTACTATTTCATCGCCTGTTTACATCATCCCACTCAGTCTTCGGAATCTTGACCTATTTTCAATTCTACAGAAACAATCGGAATCATATTCACAAACATATGCGCGATGTCTACGGAACCACGGATATTATTGAAGTTGACTGGAGCTGACGGATGTTTAGTGCTGTGGCCACAATAGCGAGCTTCGCGAAGGTTTGAGCTGTCATGGAGGGTAGGTTCGTTGTAAAAGGTAGAGAGGTTCAAGTTTTATGGTACTTTTCATTTGCTTTCTTGGTTTATTGACTTACAAGGGCTTCATACGGTTAAGTATGAAAAATCTTACTTCTTATCTGACTATACCAGTTATATCAATCTATACTAATATTATCAATGCGAGAGTCACTATGTTTGTTTGTTAGTTTGTCTTCTAAACTAATATTATAAAGGAAAGATTTGATTGTTTGTTTGTTTGCATTGAATAGGCTCCGAAACTACTGGTCCGATTTGAAAAATTCTTTCAGTGTTAGTTACCCATTTATCGAGGAAGGCTATAGGATATATATCATCACGCTACGACCAGTAGGAGTGGAGCAGCAATGAGAAATATTGCGAAAACGGGGAAAATGTGACGCAAACGAAGTTGCGCCGGAGAGCTAGTAACTAATATTATAAAAAGGAAAGATTTGATTGTTTGTTTGCATTGAATAAGCTCCGAAACTACTGAACCGATTTGAAGAATTATTTCACTTTTGGAAAGCTACACTATCCCCGGGTGACAGGCTATTTTATATTTTCAAAAAAATTTGGGATCCTTACTAAAACTCCAATAATGTACCCAAGGTGTAAAAAAAATCCTATAATATTCATCAATTACATCGCGAGCGCTGCGAAAACTATTGATGATAGAATAAAATAATGTACTACGACTTTGCAGAACACATCATTATTTACAAAAAGTGTCGGGACAGCGTATAGCTAACTATTATAGTTATGCCACAATAACTGTTCTTTTATTAAAAAAAATAATTGAAGTGCCGCCGCTAGAAAAAGCTCTTTATTTGTATCTTGGTATTACTCCTTATCAAATTAAATTACTTCATAGTCAAGACTGCTTCAATACCTTTATATAACTTTTTGAATTATTCAATTCGGACATTCCATTCGAAAGATATCACGAGTTTAAAAATGTAAGTATTAGAGTAAAAGTTGCATGGTCGCCACTCACCCTGCTCAGCTAGCTAGCTAGGCAGCACCTTATGCGATGTAGGCGTCACTGGAGTACGGGCCGTATGGGAGCGGAATCAATGTCAAGAAATAGTTGTGTATTTGTGTGTAAGTATTGGAAATTTTAATTTTGACTTTTTTCTTAAATACCCGTGCGTGGCCGGGCGGGCTGCTAGTATATTAATAATATAATGAAAATGCGAAAGTAACTCTGTTTGTTTGTTACTTTTTCACGACTAAATAGCTGATCGGATGTAATGAAATTTGGCAAAAAGATAGAATATACCCTGGCAAAGGACATAGGATGTATCGTTTTTTCTCACTTCGAAGTACACATAAATGGAATGGATGGTTGTTTCTTACTCTTTCCCGCAAAACCTACTGAACAGCTGGCCTACCATGACGTCTTAAAGCATTATTTTTTTACTCTTATTCCAGGGTGGGAAAGAGAGCTATACAGGATGTCTAGCGCCATCTCTTTCTCAAACTGGAAAAGGAATAAAACAACAATGTGTTGGTAGGCCACCAGATTTGTATGAATTTTCTCATACTGAATTAATAGATACGATATTTTTTAGCCCGGTAGTACAATTCCGTGGGTCAGTTACCGAACTCCACGCGGGCGGAGCCGCAGGCACACCGTTGAACAATTTCTATGTGGGGGACGGGGGGGGGGGTGAGAATGATGTTCTGAATACGTGGTTACCGTTTTAGCGTCGGAGTTCCATCCACCTTGTATATTTTTGTTGATATTTCATGCCTACCATGACGTCTTAAAGCAGTTATGTTTTAATCTTATTCCAGAGAGGAAAAGAGATGGCGCTAGACGTCCTCTATAGCTCGGTCTCTTTCCCAGACTGGAATAAGAATAAAATAATACTGTTTTAAGACGTCATAATCCCCCTGGTCGGCTTAATTGTTTAATCAATACTGTTGAATCGAATCTGTGTACAACACCCGTTTCACAAGTTACAAGAGTATTAGTCGTTCTGAATGTCTCCTAATTTTCGCGTCCTCTAATGTAGGTACCCCTAGCACAGGTATAGACGTGTTTATTCAGAGCTGCTGATGCGAAAGTCGGTTCGTCACAGCTGGATGAACTTGCCGTACACTGTACCCTTAGATAGGTACAAACGAGTTGAAAGAGACAGTTATTAATTTATTTGTGATATTTTGACCAGAATGTTGCAAAGTTGTGTGGTAATGGTAATCGGTTGTCGTGGTATGGGCATGTAATGCGGAGGAATGACGAAAATGTCGTGAGGAAAGGAGGTTTCCAGTCTTACCTGCTACAGGTTTATACCAGTATTTTTACGGGACTTTTACTGGCAGATAGCTGAAGTTATAAGGAGTATCTGAGGTTACTTTTATTTAAGAAAAAAAAAGTTGAGGAAAAAACATATATTTTTAATTAAAATTCTCGCGGAAAATGTCGCGGGTAACAGAATATAATTATATACCAAATAACTAGTTCGACTGTACTTACATTATCCTTTCGATTTCACTTACTAAAACACAATCAGTATATCAGCTATTTAATGAGCAGCAAACTAGATTAAAGTTCTTGTTAATAGTTACTGCAAATAGTTCGGTTATCGCACGGCACAGTTTAAGCACCATTAAGAGTACTAGAGAAGTATGGAAGAAGAAGATATGCTGCGCCGACCCCAAATAAATTGGGATAAGAGCGGGAGAATGATGATGATGAGGATTTAGACCAGAATGTAGACCCTACTTATCATATATTTAGTCGTTTCCCCACTAGGTCAAGGTTGATATCCAGTGTAACTGGAAACAGCTGAGTACCAGCATGTTACATGAAGCGAATACCTTTCTGACCTCCACAACCCAACTAATGACTATAACCTTGATACATCTTGGTAAGACTGGTTGTCAGACTTTCAGGCCACTGACTTTCTGTATCGATTGTCAAAGATCTACAAATGACAGCCGAGACCAACGGCGTAACGTGCTTTCTGAGTCACGGAGAAAACTCGGTATGTATTAGATGGTCACCCATCCACGGACCGACTTTGGCAAGCGCGGCATAAACTGAATGGAGATCTACCCGAGCCTCTGTTATTGTTTAGCCACGAAGATCGTTCGAACGTTTGAAAATAATTACATTATAAAATAATTGAAATATTTCCAAGCGTAAAATGAGACTTGAAAATATGTGGTTTTAAAACTATTACCTTCTAACAGGGGGTTACTATGACATCATAAAGCATTATTGTTTCATTCTTACTCCAGAGAGGGAAAGAGATGGAGCTAGACGACCTGTAAAGCTCCGTCTCTTTCCCACTCTGGAATAAGAATGAAGTAATCATGTTTTAAGACGTCATGGTAGACGACCAGTTCACATCAATAATGCCCATCCATTATTAACGACGCACTAACAGAACATTGCTTCAGAATCCTTAACACATTCCCACGTCATTGATGTCGTAGACAACTGACATACGGTCGCCAAGGAAAGACAATAGATGTCAATTAATAAAGGGACGTTGTTTAGAAAATGTTGCTTAAATGATCCTTAGCAAATGCTTTGTCATTACGAAACCTGGGACACACGGCGTCAGTAAAAAAAAAGCAAAGAAAATGAAGCTGAAGGACAGAAGAAAATACGTTACTTTTAAAAGAAGTGCATGAAGTTTAGAAATTTTTATGAAGGCTTTTTCGAACATTGACTTATTGTCATTCATCTATGCATACTTATATTTATTTTTAATATTATATAGCTGAAAAGGTTCTTTGGTTGAACGCGCTAATTTCAGGAACTACAGGTTGAAATCGAAAAATTCAGTGTTAGTGCTGAATAGCCCAGTTAAAAAGAGAGGCAAAAAAAATCACGCTACGAACAATGCGAGCGGAGCATCAATGAAAGACGTTGCAAAAACAGGGAAAGCCCCCGCTTGGCTTATGTGATGCAGACGAAGTTGCGAGGGTCAGCTAGTAGGTTATCCCTGTGTGCTAATCCCTTTTCAAAGCCCTTTAAATAACCCGCTCGGCGTTTCTAGGTATTTTACAAGAGAATTTAGTTACGTAACTTGGAGATATTCTGATCTCCAATGCAGTAAGTTCAGTGGGCTCAGTGTGGGCCATAATATCACAACGTATTGTTTTTGTGGTTGTAGATCAATTCTCTGCACAAAGTTAAAACCTTTCTATAATTGAAAATGCTGAGCTAAAACGTCACCAGACAACACAGGGAAAGTTTGTATTTAGTTTTCTCTTCATTTATGATTACGTCAGAACTAATCCCATCACTAATCCCTCCAACAAATTTACCAACACGCTCGCTATTCTCTCCGACCGTGTGTCCGCAAAGGGGGTGAGGGGTAAGTATTTATCTCCTACATCGGTGGCTCCTTAACGATTACCATTAGCCGTAGATGACGATGACGTTTAGAAAGATTGATTCGTGACGTCAGCGGCTAAAAGGAATGTATCTAAGATGGGTCTAAGTACCTTTAAGTATACGTGGGATAATTTGATGTGGAAGAACTTATAGGTCTCCTTTGTCAAGTTAAAGTTCTAGTTTCATGGTGGCCTTTTTAGGGTTCCGTACCCAAAGGGTCAAATGGGACCGTA
The DNA here is from genome assembly GCA_949152445.1 of Cerastis rubricosa. Classification (NCBI taxonomy): domain Eukaryota; kingdom Metazoa; phylum Arthropoda; class Insecta; order Lepidoptera; family Noctuidae; genus Cerastis; species Cerastis rubricosa. The sequence continues at coordinate 14,428,812 of OX424549.1, forward strand.
TTACTGAGACTTCGGTGTCAGTCCGTCCGTCTTTTATCAGGCTGTATCTCATGAATCGTTATAGTTAGCCAGTTGAAATTTCTACAGATTATGTATTTCTGTTGCCGCTATAACAACAAATAGGTACTAAAAACAGAATAAAATAAATATTTAAGGGGGCTCCCATACAAAAAAGTAATTTTTTGCTCGTTTTTATAAATAATTGTATGGAACCCTTCGTGCGCGAGTCCGACTCGCACTTGGCCAGTTTTTTATTGTATGACTTCCTCATCATAAGCTTCCTGCCCTTGTCCCAATCTTCCTGGGGCCGGGAAAAAGGTTTTCTTCTTCTGTTCTCCCATGTCAGACGTCATTAAATCATTTATTCATTTCTCTTTTCTTATCATTCCTCGCGGTATCCATCTTTTCTTTGATCTTATTTATTTATTTAAACTTCATGTACAATAGTGGTACATAGGCGGACTTAATGCCACAAGGCATTCTCTACCAGTCAACCATTGGGTTAAAGGAAAGGCGTACAAAATGACATACCCTCTGCTAAGTCAGTCATAAATCTTTATTAATCAACATTTTTAACATTTTAATCAGTCTTAATTATACTTTGGTTTGTTACATTATCAAATACAAGAGAGAGCTTTTGATTTTGTACTAAATTAAACAAATTATAAAAAATCTTAAAAAAGGGAGTAAAATCCGTTTTGTCCATCCTATGTGGGTAAAATGACATACATTGTGTGTATAAAATTACATAGGAAAATTGCCACTAAAAAGATTTATTAAGTGCATAGTTCGCATATAAAAGACTTGTCTTCTTGGGAACATCTGCGCATGATGCATGAGCCCATCTCTAACAAGTCATTCACTTAAGCCAAACCTCATTTGGCTTGGATCTGGAGTATAGATCGATGCAATAGATGCAAGGACAATCTTCATCGTCGTAGTTCGAAGTGAAGGTTTGTAGGGACAAGAAATCTTCTTCACTGCTGGAACTAAAGTTCAAAGTTTTGGTCACCTTCATCGTTTTTTTCTTTGGAACCGGGGCAGGAGCAGATTTTGCTTTTGTTTCTTCCATATTTGGAGTTGAAGTTAGTAACAGGACTGTTGGTTTCTTGCGAGGTTTTCTTTTGCCTTGGCCAGCCACATAGCTTCAGCACTGACGATAAATTATGGACTGGAACCAACCGTTACAGTCCTATCGTCGTGTAAAGACCTTTGTATTATTGTAGGTCCATGAATTGCTTCATTTGAGGTAGACAGTATGGCAGTAGCTGTTTCTTCTAGAACCTGTGAAGTCGAAGGTCTTTGAATCTTCTTCCTGCAGTTGGTTTTCCTCTATTTGAGATACTGAGGGTATGGATGGATTGGCCCCTGCCGATGGGTCTTCTTCAACTTCTCCTAGATCTGGTTGTAAGGGGATGTTTGTCGCTTCAACTGGCTCAAACAAATGCTCCGGAAATACATATGTAAGGATCAATACGCCAGGGACATTTTCTGAAATCCGTTGACTGCATTGTGAACGGTTGCAGCTCTGCAATAGGCTTTGTTCTATATTAGATCTATTTGAAAATTAGTGTTAGCTTTTTCCATCAACACTTTATCCCAACTTAGTCGGTCTGTCTTTCTTTGATAATTTCGAGACATGTAGATCGATTAATTTACTTACTGAAACAAAGAATTAGTTTTCCTTTGAAAAAAACTTTTATTAATAAATAAATTATGCAATTAGCAGCTATGCTCAATTAAAACAATATTTAAACTCTGCACCTGGGTCAAACGACATAGTATGCCATTGTACCCGTACATGTGGTATGTCATTTTGTCCACTTTAATACATCATAACCTTGAAAGCAAATACACAAATACTACTAAAGATATTAAGATTCAAACACATGCATGAACTTACCTAATTTAATCATAAACATTTGACACCAACACATCTACAAACAAGGTAATTTTTGACACTTGCAACAACAAACAACATGAACCCGAAAAGTTCTCCTGAACTTAAAAAATACTGTTTGTGTCGTCCGTGCCATAGGCCAGGTCGAGCGTCACTGGTACGGCCATAGGTTATAACAGGATACAAAACGATACTCTAGCGATCGGTGGGCGAACTAAATAGTCTGTGGTTTCGTAGAAAAGGTCGGTGTGTCGTTTTGTCCGCCTATGTCATTTTGTACGCCTTTCCCCTACGACCACATTGTGATAAGGGTACAAACAAATATTCACAAATAACCACTAGTTCTCAAAAATTTAAATACTAACATCGATACTAATACACATTTTACAAATAAAATAGACTAATAAATAGTATAAAAAACGCTGAAATAAAAAAACGAGAATCCTTATAATAATTACTATGACTAGACTCTAATTGAGTGCTATTTAGTCTGACTTCAATAGTGGCGAACTTTCTTTTTAAAAACTCAAACTCAAAGCATTTATTTCAATTAGACCATTACAGGCACTTTTGAAAGTCAAAGCACAAAAAAAAAGAACGCGATGCTACAGTCCCAGTCACAAGGCATAATAACTTGTGAAAGTACTGTAGTTGCCCATTCCAAAGCGTTAGATCTCTATGGAGAAGAATGGGCAAGAAACTCCATGGACACTCTTTTAAATCAAACTATGTTACAAAATCTTGGTAACATAATTCGTGTTGAGAATTACTAGTATGTGAGAACGATGTAGAAATACGGGCAAGTTAAGAGCGTCCAGAGTAAAAGGAAAATTGTCGCAATTTATCTATGCGTTAAGCATATTGAAACGTAACACAGACTATAAAACCGCCTTATCTGCCTATTATGCGTACGCCTACTCCTGGCTAAATTACGGTATCATTTTGTGGGGAGAAAGTACTGACTTTCTGGACCTCTTCATTCAGCAAAAGAAATGTATCAGAATATTGATGAACATAGATCAACGAGAGAGTTGTAGGCCACACTTTATTAAACAACAACTTCTTACACTACCAGCAATATACATACTGCAAGCTTGTATATTCGTTAGAAAAAATAGGCACCTTTTCAAATCTAATGTCGAGCTAAATGAAAACTATAACCGACGGAACAGGAATAGATTAATACTACCCATCACAAACTTAAAAGTTATCGGGAAAAGCCCACACTCAAGACTAGCTAATATCTTTAATAAGCTGCCTGAAAAATTAAAATCCCTACCAAATGACTCCATTTTCTCTAAACAGTTGAAATCTTTGCTAATGAAGAAAGGCTACTATACCATAGAGGAATTTAAAACTGACAAATTGTGAATCGATCGACCCTGTAATAATATTAACTTGACAAAAATGTAAAATAATAATGACTAAATTTTAAAATAATATCTAATAAATGATTGATTAATGTTTTGTATAATTAATGTAATATTTGTAATGTTTCTTTTTTTAATGTAATATAATTGTAATAATCAGAATCTATATTATGTACTTGATTTAATAATTAGTTATATAAAATATTTGTAGTGCCCTTACAGGGTGCATGTCTTAATACTGTGTCATGAAATTTTAATGCATGCCTACTGCCCAGTGTTTTACATGTGAGCAAATCAATAAATAAATAAATAAAAGACGAAATCAATAATACGAAAATAAAGTTTTAAAATAAAATAATTAAAATAAACCGTGGCAGCTAAGAGATGACCAGTCACAACTGACAGCGCCCATTCACGGACATGACGCATGTATCAGCCATCATTCAACTCAACCATATTGAAGGGAACTAAATGACCCGACACACCCGCCACCATTAGCATGACATTTACTCAACCGCCAGGGTAAATTCGCGTCAGCGTAAGATGTAGGTACTCAGTAAATGGTGGCTACAGTACATAGTTAAAATGTTAGTAGTAGTAGTTTAAAAAGTGGATTTACTTCCCCTTCCTACTCATTCGATTTATGCTTTATCAAATCTTATTTCAAAATACACCAACTGAAGACGATCTTTACAGTCCGAACCTCATAATTATCATTCTGGTCGAATAGGAAGGAAGAAACACATTCAATGGACAGTGGGACTTCTAAAACTCAAGATGGTTGCCACTTTTCCAGACACCAAAGGCGTTTACAGGCACCAAGAAGAGATCAGATACAGCAACAACAAAGACAACCAAAGGCCTTTACTCACAAATTCCTAAAGCAGATTCGCACGGTTCCAACCCAATCAGTTGTTTGAAAACAAAGCCAGTCGAACACAACGCTCGTCTTTTGGTTCAACCCGTCAGTGCTGACGCTGACGTTGACGTTGTCAAAAGCCAGTTGACGCTGACGTGACGTTGGAATTTCGACGGCGGCGCGACGCGATGTGGCCATGAGTTGACGATGCTATTGTTTTAATCCAAAGCTGGGGGTAACTTGGTTAATGGATTTTTGAAATGTTTCTATTGTTTGTTGGTTTTGGATTTGTTTGCAATTTTGCATTTTAGAAAATGAAGTACAAGATGTCAGATATATTTTGTGGAAGATCTAAAGCTGCTATAATGAGCCACGCTGGTTTATAGTATAACATAATGCCTGTAGTGCCCATAGGGCTAGACACAGGTGTACCTAATATTATACCCAGATTTCGCCAGCTATGTTTAAGACCCATGTAATAGGGGGCGAGCTAATTGCCATCAACTGGCCAAAAATCCAGCCTCCGTGGCTGCTACTGAGAAATTCCTGATGGAAAAATCCAATAACACTTTGCCCGACCCGGGAATCTAACCCAGGAGCTCACGCGACCACTAGACCAGTATGCAGTTGCCTTAAAATTTCTTCCCAAACAATGAAATAAAGAAAGAAAGAAAATTGTTTTTATTTGGCACTAGCTGTCCCGCGCAACTTCGTCTGCGTCACATTTTCCCCGTTTTCGCAATATTTTTCATTGCTGCACCGCTCCTATTGGTCGTAGCGTGATGATATATAGCCTATGTCCTTTCCCAGGTTGAAATCTATCTTCTTGCCAAATATTAAGATCCGATCAGCCGTTTAGTCGTGAAAAGGTAACAAACAAACAAAGAGAGTGACTTTCGCATTTATAATATTAGTATGGATTTAATTAATAACACCTTAAAAAAAGTATACAAAATAAATGAACAAACAAGACTAATAATGCCAAAAGGGCCTCGGCTCAGCATAATGCCAGATGGCAACACAAGGTGTGCCACCTGACGCTGATTTTCAGCTGCAGCCTATTATCAATGCAATGCCTATTTATCAAACACCTACAAAATCTAAACTAATATTATAAAGAGGAAAGATTTGATTGTTTGTGTGTTTGTTATTGAATAGGCTACGAAACTACGGGTCCGATTTGAAAATTTCTTTCAGTGGTATATATCCCATTCATCGAGGAAGGCTATAGGCTATATATCATAACGCTACGACCAATAGGAGTGGAACAGCAATGAAATATGTTGCGAAAACGGGGAAAATGTGACGCAAACGAAGTTGCGCCCGACAGCTAGTTACTGATAATGTCGTCGGTATGTAAACGGCGCCACGTGGCACGGTAGACCATGAAACAGTTCGCGTGGGAGGCGACAGACGGCGGGGTTCCATTACAGCGGCTGAATAGCATCCATTAGTGGAGACCGTGAAATATTGTGCAGTAGGTCCACTTGCAGCAAAGGTTTATCAAGGTGGCAAATAATTGGGTTTCATTGTATTGTACGGTCAGCAACGAAAGTCGCTATACAAATCCAAAATTATAAGACGTCTTCGTTTTAGAACAATCCATATTAACAGACTGGAGTAAAAGACATAAGAATATTTTCATCAATGGTTGCACAAATTCGCAAAACAATATTACATTACGATCACAAGTTCACACTCAACCACACAACAGCTAGCCAGAGTGGCTGAGCACATAACCCACGGGCTAAACGGCGGTCTCTCCACAGGCATGATTTTATTAGACATAGAAAAAGCTTTTGATTCCGTTTGGCATGATGGTCTGTTGCACAAATTAATTAAATTAGAAGTTCCTCTATGTCTAGTAAAACTCATCCAGAACTACTTACGAGATCGATCGTTCTCCGTCTATATAGGCAAATATCATTCTGATCCTAAGACCATTCCAGCCGGTGTGCCTCAAGGCTCGCTCGTAGGCCCATACGTCTTCATACTGTACCTGAATGACATACCTAAACAGGCTCACACACATCTCGCCATCTACGCTGACGATACAGCAACATTCGCGACACACAAAGACATTGATGTGGTAACTGGACGATTACAATATTCACTAGATCTACTCAGTAAATATTTTAAAACCTGGAAACTTAAAGTTAACTCAACGAAAACTGAAGGCATTCTGTTTACCAGGAAACGCGCACTTCCCACCAAACTTGTAAAAATTGACGACTTCCAGATTACATGGCGTGATTCGGTTAAATATTTAGGTATTATATTAGACAAGACACTCAATTGGAATAAGAACACTGAACTAACCATAAGCAAAGGTGCAAAAGCCCTAAACTCATTAAAACCAATTTTGAATCGCAAGTCTGTTCTCAGTTCCTCAACCAAATTGCTCATCTATTCTACACTTGTTAGACCCTGCCTAACTTACGCGGCACCTGTTTGGTCTAGTCTAACTGAAACAAAATATAACAAACTGCAAATCATACAAAATAAAGCCCTCAAACTATCGTATAACACACCATTTCGCACCAACCTTAAAACATTACACAACCGTTTAAAGTACCCATTTATAAAAGATTTCATTTTAAAAACTTCACGTAATTTTTATTTGTATAAAAATCCAGCACACCGTAACATCTTAATATCGTCAATTGGTAAAAGTAGACTCAGTACATTATCGTACGCCCATACGTATAATCGATACCGACTGCCCCATCACTATTTCCTCCGTGACGCATCATGACGATAGCTCGCTTACTAGCCGACGCCGCTCGTACGGCCTTAGAATATGAGATCTTTTTGGGAACTACCCGCTACTTACTTTATATTAGAATAACATAATTATGATATTATCGTACATTTTGTACAACAACACATTCTTAACTTATGTGGGTCCATACTAAGACTTGCACATACCCCCTAGCTGAACATTTAGTATTGAGTAAGTTTTATCATTGTAAAATAATATTTAGTAACAATATGTTTTAATGTTTATAAAGGCGATAACTGCCTGTGTAACGATATAAATTGTGATTTGTGTACAAATAGAATAAGATCATTTGTAAACTGTTTATAAACCACACGTAATAATAAAGAGCTTGAAAAATCATCAATCAAATCATCAATATTACATCAGATCACTCTGATCAACACAAAACTTGGTGCAATATTGATAAGTGTTAACCGACTTCTGATGGCGACTGGACGCTGTTCTTACATAACTCATATGCCTGTGATCACGCTTGTAATAACCGAAGGGATAGTCAGAAGTGTCTTTATTAGTCACATCTTACCAGTCATGTTTAAGTCGAGCCTAGTGCCATCAACCGGGCATCAATCCAGACTCCATGGCTGCTACTGAGAAATTTATGATGGAAACCTAATAACACATCGCCCGACCCGGGAATCGAACCCAGGACCTCAGGCTCAGAAGTCGCGCTTGCGACCACTAGACCCACGAGAAAGAAATATGGAATATTCCAGTCAAAAACAAAAGCAGTTGGAAGTCACCTTAGAATTTTCCCACAACGTTCACGCGAGAACTTACCCTACAATACTCAATACTTTTATTGCACCCTAGTTTTATTGGTAAACCTTTTGAAGTCCTCTCTGTAATGGTTTCACTACATATTTTTGTATATCATTAAGCTTTTAGTAGCGGAAAGTGGAGCTTGTAAAATATACCTTTTGGGGTCAGGTTTTCACAAAGATTGAGAGTAAATTTTACGACAATGTTGACTTTCTTCCTGTGTTTTATCGGTTTTCTTACGCTGATTTCGCAAAGGTATTATAGAGTGGGAAGTAATACTGCTTAGGGACGTAGGTTTGTGGTGAACGGAACGTCACCGTCCACGTAAACATCAGCTCCGTAATTTAAAATCTTTTATAAATAAACAAACAATCATTAAGTGATGAAACAAAGTGAATTAGTGAAAGGACACTTCTGTACATATGTGACAATGTTATGAGCAAAAACTATTTACAACAAGTGAAGTTATAAACAATTTAAAAACGGTGAAAACAAAAACTGATATTTTTTTACCACAAACTTCTGTGACATATATACTGTGCGCCTGTGTAAATATAAACTATTATTAGTGATATTCTGCATGATTTTTGACCAAACTCAAGAAAAGACAGTGACTCGAAACACGAAAGTAAACAGAAATATTTTAAACCACAACCGTTAGAAACGTACGTTCCTCAAACAAAGGATTGAACTTTGGACCTGCTCGACTTTTGATTTTATCACATCACGAAGTATCTAGTCACCTAATTCAGCCACAGTTCTTAACGAGCGTCTAGCGCAGTGGTTTAAGTTTAGACCATTCAACGCGCTGAATCTATTGGGCTCGAGTTCGAATCCCGCTAAACGTGCATTCACCTTTTTTCCATTTTATAAATATTAGAACAGAATTAATTTCTTCGAGAACATCACACTTCGCAGCCGACGACGATCCGAATCTGCAGTAGAAACTTTCGATGATTGTAGTTCTAACGATTCGACAATAGAGGGCGCCACCAATAGTAGCGTACCTAATATTATAAACGACGATAATGAAGAAATGGAAGACCTTAAACATCAAATTAGTAAACTTAATTCACAGTTACAGGCGGCTCATGAGGAGATAAATAATCTGTCGATTGAGAACACTGAACTCAAGAAAACAATAGAAACTATGAATATTAAACAAAAACTTGTAGAAAAGGCAACCAAGAAGTTAGCTAGCGAGATTGGAACGCCAAATAAACGAAATAAGTTATCTACACCTCTTAGAGAAACTTTGCGCAAACAACATAGAGAGGATTCCTTAAGATATGGACCTGGGGAATTAATCACCTCTACACAAATCACTCATGAGGACCAATTGGTTCAATCTACTAAGAAGAGGTCAAACAAGACGACTCAAGAGAACAGCAAACTGTGTATTATAAGTGACAACCAAATCAACAAAATATTACCTATAGCGGAAAACACTTTTCCATGTCACCAAATATGTCACTACCTTTTACCCAATCGTGGAATTTGCAATCTTTTAAGTAACATTCACAGTAAACTAACAGATTACACGAAAATGGATAGTTGTATAATATTTATCGGAGAAGATGACTTCCGACAGACAAATAATTACTTTGACATAATAATGACTATACGGGAAATATTATCACCTATAAAACATACAAATGTAATATTATGCTTACCGACTTATAAATATGATTATTACTCGACCATGTATAATTTTAGAATTGAAATATTTAATAGCCTTCTCTACCAAGACATACAAAATCATAATTATGCCACACTGTTAGACTCAAATTTAAACTTATCATGTGACTATACCATGTTTCATCGACATAGTGGTCGAATCAGTAATCACGGAATCACAAATATTTTCAATGATTTAAGAAGCTATGTTTGTACTAATCGTGGTGCAAATACCGTGAAATCCCTGGATGAAACCTCAACATTTAAAGATCCCTTAATTTGCGATTCACCCAACTCTTACCGTTCATGTACCACTGACATTGATCAGCATTTTTTTCGTCTATGACCGATTATGCATATTACATCAAAACATAAATGGTCTACTAGCAAAGAGTGATGTAATAACAGAACATTTGGATACTTTCGCAAACAGTGAAAAATGTGTTGATATTCTCTGTTTTACGGAACATAATATGAAGCAGAGTGACGTCGATTTTTTGAACATTCCAAACTATACTTTGGCAACATATTTCACGAGACAAAAGCGAAATGGTGGGTCTTGTATACTTGTTAAAAATCACATTAGTTACTCAGAAATAGATTTCGTAAAAAGTGTTAACATTCCTAATGTGTTTGAATGCTGCGCGGTGGAATTAACTGACCACAAAATTATAATATTGTGTATATATAGAGTTCCGAATCAAAGTAACATCTCTCTTTTTTTTCATAATATAACCTACTTATTACGGAAGTTTTGTTATAAAAATAATCAAAAAATAATAATCTGCGGTGATTTTAACATTGACATTCTTCAGAAAACTAAACATTCTACTTTATTTAAAAATATTTTAAAGGAATTTAATCTCTATATAGAAATAAAAAAACCTACGCGTCCTAGCAGCGGTACTTGTCTAGACAATTTTCTTCACAACATCCGCGGCCGAAAGAGTGAGATATTGGAGCTAGGTGTGTCTGACCACACAGCACAAATGATGAAGATTCCTGTACAGCGAACATGTATTTTAAAATTCTACTATGTCAATAAACGCGATTACAGCAAGGAGAACATTGATCTTTTTAGGAAATGTATTTCCAGTCTTAGCTTCTCCGAAGTTTACGAATCGGATAATGCAAATGAAAGCTTTGATTCATTTTATAATTTGTTTAAACTATTCTACGATCTCTGCTTCCCAATCATCAAACGTAAAATATCAACAGTTATGAGACCAAAGTGGATCACGCGGGGGATAAAATGCTGTAGCAAGAAGAGGCGAACTTTACTGTGGCAATATAGACGAACACGAAATAGTGATTCAAAATTAGCTTTTGAAACTTTCTCGAAAAGATACAAACAAGTAATCAAATTAACACAACGAGCTCAAAATAGCTATTTTATTGGAACAAGTACCAACAAATCCAAGGCAACTTGGAAGGTCATAAATAGTATTAAACCCAACATTCCTAAAGCTAATATAAATGTAATTAAAGTAAATGATAAATATATAACGGATCCTAAAGAGATAGCAGAGCAATTTAATGATTATTTTGTGAACTCAGTCCAACCGAATGCCAATAATCATCAGACGAATAATAATTTTAATACATTGGGATCTCATAAATCTATTTTTTTGAAACCAACCATACCACAGGACATTACGACTATAATTAACAACCTTAAGAACACCAATAGTACAGGATATGATGATATTGACACAAGAGTAGTTAAAGCAGTGGCTCCTCTTATAGCACCTATATTAAGTGACGTAATAAATAGCTGTATTCTAAATGGTATTTTTCCGCAAAAATTAAAGGTTTCCGTTATCAAGCCACTACATAAAAAAGATGACAAAACAACTTTATCTAATTATAGACCTGTAGCTCTAATACCAATCTTTTCAAAGATATTTGAGAAAGTACTTTATAATGGTATCTACAATTACTTTGAAAAACATAACATTTTTTGCAAGGAACAAATGGGTTTCAGGAAGTCAAAATCTATTAATATGGCCATTTATAATTTTCTTGAAAAAATACATCACAATATGGACAATAGGAAACCAGTAATGGCAATGTATATGGATATGACCAGGGCTTTTGATTATGTGGATCATAAGGTACTGTTAAGTAAGCTCCATAGATACGGCATCAGAGGTAACGTGCTTAATCTCATACAATCATATTTGGAGGATAGAAAACAAATAACTCAGATTAATCAAGTGGATATTAAGTCCAAAACTGAAGTAGTATACTCGTCTAGCTCAAGAGTTCTCTGTTACGGGGTTCCGCAGGGTTCTGTTGTTGGTCCCTTGCTGTTCATTTGCTACATCAACGACTTACCCCTTGTAATAACTCACCAAATGTCCCTATTCGCCGACGACAGCACGGTTACTTATAACACTTGTAGCAATAAAAAAATAGAAGATGACATTAACAACAGTCTTGTGAAGATAGTTGACTGGCTGAACGCTAATAACCTTAAAATTAACCTAAGTAAAACAAAATTAATGAGCTTTAAAATTAGACAAAAGTCACTTTCAAATATTCACGTAAACTACAAAGGAGAACAAATTCATGAAACTAATGTAACAAAATTTCTTGGACTGCATATTGATAGTGATATGACTTGGAGATCTCACATCGATAATGTATGTGGGAAACTCAGTAAGTTCTCATATGCTCTTTATATGTTAAGCAAAATTGTGAATAAACCAGCACTCCTAGCAGCTTATCATGGATATGTCGCCTCTGCTTTGCGATATGGTCTTATTTTTTGGGGTAATGCTAGTAAGGTAGAGGAGGTATTGATAGCGCAGAAAAAATGCATTCGAGCCATATGTAAGATAAAACAAACGGACTCATGCAAGCCACATTTCCGAAACATGAAAATACTGACTGTACCATCACTCTATGTCTATGAAGCCTGTATTTTTGTAAAAACCAATATGTCATTATATAAATCTGTCGAAAGTCAAAGGCGCTCAAAAAAGCTGCACCCGTTATGCACTAAAACCAAATTCCTCTACAATAGTATATTTGCAATGGCTCCAAAACTTTATAACAAATTACCTAATCAAATTGTATTAAGCAACAACATGAATGAGTTTAAACGTAGCCTTTTTAAATTATTGAGTGACAAGGCGTATTACTCGGTCAATGAATATCTTAATGACAAATTAAAATAATATTTATTGAACTTTAAATCTGTCAAATGAATGTTGCTTATGTTATGGATGATAGTTTTTATTGACATATTGTATTCTATATTGCATCTATTATTATATAAGAAACTGTGACTAAATAATTTATACTTGCTTATGTGCCGTCTTAATTTATTGATATATTTATTATTAGCCTTTAGTGATTGAAATGAATTGTGACATTTACTTACCATTTATTTTTTAATTTTGTTAACTGACTTTTCGATTACCTACTTTATATTTTGTATGCCTTCTGGCGGGACATAGTATGGACCAACATTTATTTATAACATCTGTATATTTTTACCCTATGTTCACAAAATGATTAAATGAATTTGAATTTGAATTTGAATTTAATTATTGTTGAAAGGATCAGACTATGGAAGGAATGTCCACTGGACACTCTCTAATTATTTACTGCGAGTTTGTGTTTAAAATCAGTACAGTAAATATAACTTGAGTTTTCAATCTCTGAGCAAAATCAAGAGCAAGACCTGTGTACATGTATTTTGTACGTGACAGAATTAAAGAGGGTTGTAATAACCTAGTGGTAAGACCGTCGGATTACCAAGTTCCAGGTCAGAAGTTCGAACCCAAGACACGCACGTCTGATTTTTCGAAAGCATTTGCGTATTGTGTAATTATCAACTGCTTCGGTGAAGGAAAACATTGTGAGGAAACCAGCATGCCTGAGAGATCTTTGTCGTCAGTAAAAGTTGTAAAAGCCAAGTCAGAGGCCCGGACGGCATAAAATCTCTGGGACCAGGGTAGATAAAGAATGAAAGACCGTTGAACTTGATTGCCATTTCAACCAGAATACCCTAAGTAGAGAGAGGAACTCGTGGCTAAACAATAACAGCCGCACGGGTCGATTTTTAAGATTAAGCCGTGCTTGCCGAAGTTGGTCCGTGGTGATTATAATTACATAACGAGTTTCCTCCGTGCCTCAAGAAAACACGTTAAGCCATTGGTCTCGGCTGTCATTTGTAGATCTTTGACAGTCGTTACGAGTAGTCTGTAGCCAAAAGTCTGACATCCAGTCTTACTAAGGGGTATAACTCAGTTACTGGGTTGTGGAGGACAGATAGGCAGTCGCTTCATTTAAAATACTGATTCTCAGCTGCATCCGGTTAGACTACAAGCCGACCTCAAGATAGTTTGTGAAAAGGCTAGGCAGATGATGATGACCCTAAGTAACAAATCGAATCAAAGGATTTATAAATTTTATTTTCTCTAAAGGGACCTAACTATATACATTATAAAGATTAGCAAACTAATAAATTAAATTATTAAAATAACAATAAACTATAAAAGACCGTCAAAAAACTCCTTCTCAACGCTGTCAGCTGGTAATGTGCCCAAGAGACTGGCAGCATTGCCACGTTGTATGGCAATACTTAGCATCTGGCCAAAGTAAAAGCCAGCCCCTGGGTCACGGGAAGCGTCAACAAGGCGTTTCGAAATTTCCTTAAAAAGGCTCTGAGCACTCGGGCCCCACAGCCCCAGAGCTTCAACCCCAAACGGCTCGAAAATATAGTTACCACAAAGGTTACTATATTTTATCATTATAATTAGTGAAATAGTGCCCAAGCTCAACGAGTTAAACGTCACGTTACCTAGTCCTACGTATTATTATCTAGTCATCTCAATAATTTTGGCCTTAATCGCTCCCGCCGCGCGCTGCCCTTTAGCGCTGCACAATCACAATGGTAAAGCATCACAATTATAGATCGGCGTCAAGCGTATGCGCACTATTTTTGTACTGCAACTAGGTCATAGGCGTATCGCAGGCGCGTGCGATTGTATTCGTATTCATCTTACCTGTGCGTTGTTGTAAAAGGCAATTCTGGAGATGCAGAATTATAGACATATTCATCTTTAAGATTCTCCTGCACTTATCCCAATTTATTGTGGGTCAGGCATGCCTCCTTCTTCCATACTTCTCTCTATTACTTGTCATCTCATGAGAATATTTATTTATGTAGAACATGGAGGACTTACAGCTAATAAAAAGAAGCAAGAATGGAAGCTATAGTCACCAGAGACCCAATTACAAATCCTCACGTAGCGACATTATAAAATACAAATTAGTGATGTGAGCACAGAAACAAAAACAGACCGCTTAAATTAAAGTTAAGCTAAAAGCTCTATTCAAACTTGGTTTGAAATTAGAACTAAAATAATAGAGAAAATAATAAATACAAAAGCATACAATATCACCTACCGCTACTTGAAAATATTGAGGCTTAAGCACCTTCTGGCCGAATTCACACTAATTGTGAATGGATCTAAATTAAATTCCTTGCATATATCATAAATGAGACCTATTATTTGTAGTTTTTGCATATACAAGACCAACTTTCATCAGATGAGTCTCTCTATTCTCTTCTACTCCATTCGTCATCATCATCTTCTTGCACGTGTTCCCTGTTACTTGATGTCAGGGCGATTTGTTTTCTTCTTCCATTCTCCTCTGTGAACCGCTATCAATTTATCTCTATTCTTTCGTATTATTCCTTACACATTCACAACCCAATCATTTCTTTGGGCTTCCTTTTGCTCGAAATGCATCGACATTAATATTCATTCATCACTGTTTTAGTAAAATGCCCTTAACAAGATTGAAATGATTTGTTTTTGTTCTATTAGTCTACTGGGTTCTTGAATGAGAAGATTGTACTGTTGTTCATAATCACATTTAATCAATCTTCACAAATACAATCGGTCAGCCATCCCAAGTTTTCGCTCCAAGTCCCAACCTCCTAAAGGCAGCCCGCCTTTAGGAGGTTGGGACTTGGAGCGAAAACTCATCAGTCTCCAACTGTCACTGTCACAACATCCCCATCGTCAAGTTAAAAACTAAAATTAAACATGTTACAAACTTATATTACACACAGATAAAAAACTTAAATTAAACATGTTAAAAACTTATATTATTACACACATAATCTTCTAACCACTTAGGCTTAGTTCTTACTCTTTTAGGCAAGTTATTCATTTCTACTTGTGAATCATTACTTCCCAAATTATTATCATTACTTTCGGAATCAGTTTCTATAGGCTGATTTCTTTCCGCTTCCACTCCCGAAACACAATCATTATCGTTATAATCATCATAAACGTCATAACTTAACTCTCTACCATGTTCCCTTTTCTCTCTGAAAGGTGCTGGAGCCAAGTGCCATCTATTTCTCCTGTACTGAACTCCTTCTATTGCAACAAAATACGATCTTGGCTCCTTCGCCATTCGTACAATAATTCCATACTTTCTTAAGTCAATAACCCAAACATGATCTCCCACCTTTAAATCGTCTAATTTACAAACTTTATGTCTTCTGTTATAATTCTCTGCCATTTTTCTCTATCACAATTTCTCTTCTCTTTAAATTTTTTAGTATCTATTTCCACATTAACATTTAATTTACTAGGATACATTGGCAATATCTCTCTAATTTTTTTGTTAAACATTAATTCGCTAGGACTATATCCAGTCTCATTTGAAGTGTTCCTATATACTAACAATGCTAAATATACATCTGCATTCTTATTTAATAGGTTTTTAGCAATTTTGACTCCTGCTTCTGCACAACCATTACTCTGAGCAAAATAAGGACTGCTGGTTATGTGATTAAAATTATAAAACTGAGAAAATTGTTTGAATTTACCCTTAAATTGTGTTCCATTGTCAGTCCTGACTACTTCTGGAATTCCAAACCGAGAAAAGGTTTCTTTACAATGCATAATTATACTATTTTCTGTCAGATCTTTCAATACAAATAATTCCAAATATCTAGAGAAATAATCAATTATTACCATATACCACTTATTATTGTTTTTAAATAAATCTATGCCTACCTTCTGCCATGCTCTATTTGGAATTTCTTCTACAATCAATGGTTCTTTACTGTTAGTTTTTTCCTGAATGCACTGTGGACAATTCTCTATGAGTACTTTAATTTGAGATGACAACCCTAGCCACCACACTGATTGTTTAGCTCTCTCTCTGCACTTAGTAATGCCTAAATGACCTGCATGAATATCCTCTAAAATACTTTTTTGAAGTGCAATTGGAATTACCAATCTATTGTTAAATAACAAAAAATCCTCCTCCACAGAAAAATTATATCTATACTGATAGTAATCTAATAACTCTAATGGTATTTTATTTTTATTAGGCCAACCACTTGTAGTGTATTCTTTTACTACCTGACATATTTGGCATTTACTCTGTTCTCTCTTAATATTGTTCAGTTTATTGTCAACTATACACATACTTGAAATGGAGTTAATGTGGTGCTCAAGTTGCTCGGCCTCTACCTCTGTAACATTTACTGGAGCCCTGGACAGTGCATCAGCTACTACTAATTTCTTTCCTAGAACATAATTAACTGTATATATATATCTCATCAACTGAAGTCTAAATCTCAGCAACCTAGGTGTTAGATCATCTATAGGTTTAGTTTGCAAAATTTGCAATAGAGGTTTGTGATCTGTTTCTAATAAAATCTCTATCCCTACTATAAAATCTCGAAATCTATTAACAGCCCATGCCAAAGCTAGACACTCTTTCTCTATTTGTGCATATTTTTTTTCCGTTGAATTTAATGTCCTACTAGCATATGATACTGGCCGTCTATTCCCCATCTTATCTTCTTGCAACAGTACTGCACCTAGACCATAAGAACTACTATCAGCAGAAATTATGATTTTCTCTCTAGGATCATAATGACACAGTGTAGGAGCTCTTGATATAAGGTATTTTACTTTTTTAAATGATTGTTGTTGACACTTATCCCACATAAAAGCAACATCCTGTTTTAATAATCCATACAAAGGTTCCAATAAAGATGATTTATCAGGAATGAAACGACCTACATAATTGACTAAACCTAAAAATTGCATCAACTCTTTTTTGTTACCTGGGACTCTGAATCCAACAATGCTCTCTATTCTCTTAGGATCCAATGATATGCCTGTACTGTTAATAACATGCCCTAAATATGTAACTTCTTCGACCATAAATTCACATTTGTCTCTGTTTATTGTTAAACCTTCTTTAGTCAATCTACTACAAACTTCCCTTAATAATTTAATGTGACTGACTCTGTCCTTACTGTATAACAATATGTCATCGACATGTATTACTACCCCTTCTAAATCACTGAAAATATTGGAAAATTTCATAGAAAAATATTCAGGTGCACAGTTTAATCCCATAGGTAATCTATTATACATGTACCTACCAAATGGTGTAAGTATTGTTGTCAATTTTCGAGACTTATCACATAAACGAATTTGGTAAAATCCAGATGTAGCATCAATTTTCGAAAATATCCTTGCTCCTTTCAGTCTGCCTAGTGTATTTTCTACTTTATGAATTGGAAAAATATATATGTAAATTTTTGATTACAAATGCTTTACCACTGTATACACTACTTTTATGATATAATTGTATCCAAATAAAGCCTACTACATCTAATGGAATACCTTCAGGTCCCCTAATAATATCTGAACAAGCAAAAATGTTACTAGTATTCTTTACCATTTTTTCAGGTATAGCCACAATATCAGCCCCTGTATCTACTAAAAATTTTACCTTTTTCTTAAAATTTTCTGTTTGAACCTCCACCTCCAACTCAAAGTCATCCTTTTCCATGTCCATGCAATTGATCTTTCGCTCTCTGCAGCATCTAGCAAAATGTCCTCTACGCTTGCATTTATGACAAATTTCTTTCGAAGCTGGACATTTCTCTTTATTATGTTTTTCCCATTTTCCACACCACCAACATTTTCTATCTCCTACCTTTCCCGGCTGCATCTTGCCCATTCTATTTATTATCACTTCCTCTTCCTGACTCCACATAACCTTGGTCTCTTGCGCTTGAATTTCAGCCTGCTGAGCCATGTTGACTGCTTCTTCTAATGTCAATTTTGCCTTTAACAGCATTCTTTCACTGACCTTCTTGTTCCTTAACCCAACTACGAGACGATCTCTTATAAGCTCTTCACATAAACTTCCAAATTCACATGTCTCCGCCTGCGTGGTTAAAGCTCCTAAAAATTCACTCACTGACATACCATCCTTTTGTTCAAGCATATTAAATTTAAATCTCTCATAGACAACATTTTTCTTAGGATTGAAATGACCATCTAAAGCCTCCAATACCCCATCATATTTTTTTTCGTCAATGTTCAATATCTTGATAACTTCTTCCACCTTTCCTCCCATGCTGTACAACAACATATCAATTTTGTCGGCATCCTCTCTGTTCTCACAGCCACTTATTTTCATAAATCTCTGGAACCTCGTCCTCCAAGTTTTCCACGATGCCGGATTTGTAAAATCGAAGGCCTCCGGCGCCCTCACATTCTGCAGGAAATTCACTACTTTTTCTTCTCCCATCTTTATTGTTTTATTCGCACACCGCTGCCACCATGTTCTATTAGTCTACTGGGTTCTTGAATGAGAAGATTGTACTGTTGTTCATAATCACATTTAATCAATCTTCACAAATACAATCGGTCAGCCATCCCAAGTTTTCGCTCCAAGTCCCAACCTCCTAAAGGCGGGCTGTCATCAGTCTCCAACTGTCACTGTCACAACAGTTTTCAACGTTTCTGTCACTGGCGCAACTTTCAAACTTCTCAATACTACTACTACTACTACTCAGTATGGAACAGCTATTTATTTTTTCGCGATTCCGATGTTAGTGGAACGGATAAAGTTGTTCACTTTGATGGTCTACACAACACACTTAAATTCAAGGTGCATGGGACAGACACGCGAAAACGGTTACGATGTATTCAGTACATCATTATAAACCCCTAAGACAGAAATTTTTCACCGGTTATTAAAAAAAAACAGCTGTTTCCTACAAAAGTGCAATACCTACACACTCAAAATGTACACAATGTATACAAATGTATGTATTCTCGTAATTTTACCCATAAATCTCAACATTTTCATCATTTAATTCAAACCCTCAATAGAGTATGGTGAGGAACTGAGTACTGTCAAACATAAACTCAAATATCAGTGGACACTCGGCTCAATCTTTTAGAGTGGGTAATGCAAATATGTGCATGTTCATCTAGTACTCTAGAATATTGCGTCGCGATCTAGTGCCTTGAGGTGCACCACAACCTGCAATCTTACTTAAGTGAACCTTGAATTTAGAAGAGTTATTCAGGTCCTCCAGAGCCTGAGATAGTCTAAAATACATTGTAATTACAAGCATAGTAGTCAAGGAGGCAAAGGCAGTTTGATGATTCCCTCTTTTTATCGTGTGGTTATTGCCTCACCTAGTGTCAAAGTTTTTAAGCCGCCCATGGGTCTCTGAGTTGGCTTTACATGCCGTCGAGAAATATCTCTCAGGCACGCTGGTTTACTCACGATGTTTTTCTTCACCGAAGCAAGTAATATACAAGGTGTTGTTTTGCATCGTCGTCAAATTCAAGGAGGTAACTATGCTAATGATTCTCGACCCGAATCAATAATAAAATGGGTAGGTATTTTTTTTTATGTTCAGAAGTCGGTATGTCTCAACTGTCAACAGTCTGATCCTCGTTCTATAACCACGTTTTCACACATACGAAAAAGTTTATTCGATAATTTCTTATTCCCTAAACCACGTTAAGAGGGCTTTTCTGAAATACTGACAACTTCAACAACAAAAAAAAAGCAGCGTTTATAATTATCTAAGTGCCGTAATTTAAATTGATTATTTATGTCTTTTGTGACAAAATCCTGAATTTTGACAAGGATGCAAAACAACACCTTGTATAATTATATAAGACACAGATGGATCCGAATAATCTGAATTGTCTTGTTGAATCTTAGGTTCGAACTTGAGACCTAACAAGCAGTGATAGCCTGGTGGTGTGACAGTCACACGGCCAAGTTAATATGATGAAAATAGTACCGAATGATTAAAGTCTGACAAACAGTCTTACCAAGGGGTATCGTATTACCCAGTACTAACTGAGTTGTGGAGGTCAGATAGGCAGTCGCTCCATGTAAAATACTGTTATTTAGCTGCATCCGGTAAGACTTCAAGCCGACCCCAATATAGTTGGGAAAAGGCTAGGCAGATGATGATGAATACCGAATGAATAAATCTCGCATTTCTTCCTAGCTTTCCGGACTTCTATATTTCGGAATTAAAATTTATTTCGTAAAATCAGGCTGAAAATCAGCACCAAAGCTACAGCAGACAGACCTCAAAAACACAAAAGAATGACTAATCCCCAAAGACGCAAGTTCTCTGTGCCAATAACTTCACAGGCTACCCTTTTTCACCTGGACACAGCAACGCAGTTTCAATAACTTCCACTTTTCAATTTAAAATTGCTTTCACTAAACTTTGGTTTTCAATTTACCTAATCGGAACCTCTGAACCAGAAAAGGGTTCTAAGTAAACAGGTTGATCGAAAATCAGTTGCTCACCACTTACGATACGCAAATATTTACAAAACTACATATTAACTACTGACTATTATTAACTTTTGGGGTCTAGTGGTCGCAACAGCAACTGGAGCATGAGGTCATAGGCTTAGTTCCCGTGTTGGGTAAATTTTTATTGGAGTAATTTTTTTATTTCACGGTGTCTGGATTCGTGCCCGGTTAATGGCAACAGGCTCGCCCCCTATTACATGCAGCAAACGGCAACGCAGCAGGCCGAGGAGAAGGAGATGGCGGGACAAACTCGACTCTTACCACAAGGATTGGCACTGGAAAGGGATAAGTGGAAAGAGGGAACGGAGATCTTTGCCCTGTAGTTGGACACAAATGGCTAATAATAATAATATCAGAATAATTACAGCAATGATGACAACATTTGTCAATTGTTTAATTTAGTCTTCGTATAATATTTTATTTTTGGTTTTGTATAGATTTTTCTCTATTAACCGATTGTTTGTGGATGTATGGTGTGGACATTATAGGCCTTGTAAATTCCTAGATGATTGTTTTTTTTTTTTATTTGCATTATCTTTTTTTACGTTTTGTAGTAAGCAACGACTTATTGTCAGGCCTACGATGTCCTCCCATACTTTAGTACTATCGCTGTAACAGAAATATTGTAAAACCAAATGATTTAAAAGAGTAACCATCGTGTTTCTTGCCGGTTCTTCCCCATAGGAAACGACCAACCCGAACCGTGCGTTTTAGACGTTTTATAAGTGCATGCGCACTAATAAAATACAAAATAATATATTTTGATTATGTAAATAATTTACGTTTAGTTTACGTCGCGTATTAGTGTAGGGTCTCGGTTGATCTTCGGTCACAGCTTACACAAATATTTACGAAACTATTAATAGATTCTAAAACATCCCTTTAATATTGGTAAATTGGAAGCGCGGGCCTTTTGGGGACCTTTTCGGGACATTGGACGCTATTACTGCTTGGACACGAAATACGCGCGCGTGTAACGACGGCGTACCCAAACGTAGAAAAACGGGTGGGAAAGCTAATTTATCTACTTATACGGGGTGTCAGGGACACCTCCGCGAAAACGCTTATCACGTACCTACTCAGTACTTAACTCTAAAACCCCAACTACAAATTTTTCATCGGTAATTAAAAAAAAAAATGTTTGTGTGCGCGTAGGTATTGCACTTTTGTAGGAAAAAGGTGATTTAAAAAAAAATGGGTAAGTGGTCTTGTTCTTCTTCTTTATGGGGTTTTTGGTTTCCGCACTTAGTCCCTTAAGTGGACCATTGTGCGTGAGCCATAGTGGCCGTTACTCCAACCAGCCCACCTCCCTCCAGAAGCAGATCACACTTGCCGGTCTTCTCAGGGCATCCGCAAGGGATCTAGGTGTTCCCAGGGTCGCCTCGCGAATCTTGGTGACACCGGTGCACTCTAGCAACACATGCGCCACCGTTTCCTCCGCATCCATGCATGCTCTGCACAGGGGACTGTCAGTGATTCCTAGAGTGTGGAAGTGTTTATTCAGTGAGCAGTGTCCAGTGATGGTCCTCACCACCAGACGTAGGCCATCCCTGTCCAGACGCAGAAGGCGCCTGGTCAACTTTGCGTCAAGGGACGGCATAGCTTCCTTGGACTGCCTACACCCTGGTGTCGATTTCCACCATTTTCCGCTTGTGTTCGAGTGTGATCTCTTAACCAGTTATTTAGCTGCTTGAAAGGAATGGGCACAATGGGTTCGGGTCCGTAGGGTTTTGTGCTGGATCCTCTTCTGGCAAGTTCATCCGCCGCATCGTTCCCCAGGGATCCACTGTGTCCTCTGATCCATTATAGTGTTACCGTGTTGTGGTTTAGTACCGTGATTCATTCTAGGGCATTATGGCATTCTAGTATTAGTCTCGACGTGATCTGATTACTGTTTAGGGATTGGAGAACTGAGGCACTGTCGGAAAGTATTCGAATATTGGTATTCGTAACCTCTCTGGCCTCTATAGCGTGTGCCGCTTGGATTATACCTACACACTCAGCTTGGTAAACAAAGTTGAGCATTCCAAGTGGTTTGGATATTTTTATATTTAGGTCGTCGGAGAACACCCCGAATCCTGTCCCATCATCCATCGCCATAGTTGGTAAGTGGTCGTAATGATGTACTGAGTACGTGGTAAACAAGCGTTTTCGCGGAGGTGTCCCTGACACCCCGTGTTATATGCCGTGATAAAAGCAGTGCGCGTTCTAATGGCAATTATTATTTGAATTATATATTCAAGATGTTTTATAGTACTGACACGAAAACACAGAAAACAAATAGCGCAGGCGCGTGTCCTTTGTCACAAGACACGTGGCAAATCGTATCGCCCGAGGTTGTGAACTGGGCATTAACGTTTTAACCCTCAAGTGCTAACAGCTTTCACTAAAGGGATGATTTGCGCCATAGTTGACTGTTCTAACCCTCATCAACGCTTGACAATAGGTAACGACAGTTAACGATTTGGTGTTAAACTCTCGTTAAGTTTTAAGTGAAGTTTAGTGGTGTCTTGACTTAGTTTAAAGATATTGGGGATGGTTTGTTTGGTTATGGTGTAAACATATTTCGGATATTCGCTAAATTACTAGCAATCGTTATCTAGAAACATTATTTCCTTTAGTTATGATTGTTATGAATCATGGGTTTTTTATTGAAGTGAAACTTCTTATGCGAATTCCAACAACGTTGCATTAAACGTTTAACGCTACCATGGAGGGGGTATGAAAGCACTGTTGCGTTAAGTTTCACTTCTTCCACGCGGAGGGACTCCACGCACTATTTTTCAAATCACCTGTCTTTTATGTACAAATAAATTCTTAAAACCGACTAAATATTAAATGCGAATATAATAGAGTACCCATGAATATTGCGTTTGCGTCGACTTTACGTTACGTTAACTCTAAGCATTCGCTGTAAGCCCACAGTTGACCAAAACACGAAAAAAAACCCCAACAAATCTTAATAAAGACAATGCCCTGTTTTCCTAAAGTTCATGTGGCTCATGAATAAATTACAGCCAGCCGCGAGCCGGCCTAAACACTGCAGCCTCGTACATTATGAAGAGGGTCCAAATTAAAACCGAACTTGTATCGTAAAAGATATTACTTTCGCTGCAGAATACTAATAAAATGTTTTATTAGATTACAAGAAGACTCTGTTCAAGGGTCTTATCAGCGAGCTGCTGGCTTTCTTATTAGAAAAGCAAAGTCTGAAGAAACAGAACACATTTAATTGCACAATTAGCGACGGGGTCGCGGCAGACCACGAATGAGATGGCGGGACGAACTGGATGTCTTCCTTGGGAATTGGAAAGAAGTAGCGAAGTATCGTGACCGTTGGAAGGAATGGAAGGAGGCCTTTGCCCAGCAGTGGGACTATATGGGCTAGATAATAGTTAGTTACTAGCCGTTCAAATAATAACAGCCGCGGGTCGATCTGCCGGTTAAGCCTTGCTTAGGTTGGTCCATGGATGTGTGACCGCCCATTGTACATACCGAGTTTCCTCTGTGCCTCAGAAATCACGTTATAGATCTTTGACAGTTATAACGGTAGCCAGTGACCTGAAAATCTGACAACTAGTCTTACCAAGGGGTATCGTATCACCCAGTACTAACTGAGTTGTGGAGGTCAGATAGGCAGTCGCTCCATGTGAAATACTGGGATTCAGCTACTGCATCCGGGTAGACTGGGAGCCGACGACAACATAGTTGGGAAAAGGCTAGGCAATAGGTATTAGTTACCAGGCGTTGCCTGCATAGATGTTGGAGTTGGAGATTATCCTAGGAATATACTATAGGGATAAAAAGCCATGCCATGTCCTAATACTGAAGAATTGACAAACTTAAGTGGCAGTGGGCAGGGCACATTGCTCGCAGAACGGATGGCCGATGGGGCCGAAAAGTTCTGGAATGGCGACCGCGAACTGAAAGACGATGCGTTGGAAGACCACCTACTAGTCGGACGGATGACCTGGTGAAGTTTGCGGGGATCCGCTGGATGAGAGTCGCACGGGACCGGTCTGTGGCGACACTTGGGGGAGGCCTATGTCCAGCAGTGGACGTCTGTTGGCTGAAATGATGATGATGTCCTAATACTAACCTAGTTCATGGTCTACCTGTGCGATAAATTTAATCGAAATCCATTCAGCTATTAAAGTTTGAAAACACGTTGTATGGATATTTTAGCTCTCCTCCTTTCCATATAAAATTCCACATGTTTTCGTGATTTTATCAGCATTTTGCTCGGGTGACTGCTCTGACCTCTGTCATGCAATTACATGGTAATATAGATTATCCCGAGGATAAGGATCAGGTAACGATAGTCGGAGTCGGCGGATATCCGGGAAGGACATGAGAAGATTGCACACATGGAAGGGTTTCCATGTGCGAAGACATGGAATACCATTGTAAACAGTAAAGAGATAAAATTGCTGTTGGTGTTGCAATGTTAGAAGATCTTTACCTGGGTTTGGACATGCATTTTATACTTTTAGTAGAGTTTGTTTTTTTAGAGTTTGTTTATTTTTATTTGTTTAAATCGGTTGTCGTGGTATGGGCATGTGATGCGGAGGAATGAGGAAAATGACGTGAGTGAAGTTTTGAGTATAAATGTGGATGGGTAGAGGAGACCAAAGAAACGATGGATGGACTGTGTGAAGGATGATATGGCAAGAAAGGAGGTATCCCACGAGATGACAAGTAATAGAGAGGTATGGAAGAAGAAGGCGTACTGCGCCGACCCCAAATGAATTGGGATAAGGGCAAGAGAATGATGATAGTAGAATTTCATTAAAGAATTAATGATGAGATGATTCGTCAAAATCAGCCCACGCGTTTGGTCTCTAGAGTGTCCCAAAGGAACAAACATATATTTTGGGCTGATGAAGACATTATCCTCCTCAGTCGGGTAAGAAAAGGGTGATCTAGCTGTAGAACTAAGTTAAAATGCCTTGATATGGTACTGACTACAATCATTATATAACTATCATATATCCTTATGTAAAATATTGCGTCGTACACGACCATATATCTGGTAATGCACGCCTACATACAAACTTGCATACAACCGAGGCAGAGAGATGTAGGCCGAATAACAGTACTAGAAAGATTGATCCACTGGTCAGTGGGTCGTGTTAGGGGATTTTTTGGAGTTGGAGTATACGCTTAGGGGCACTATGAGCAGCAAAGAAAACAAGAAAAAAATATTTTAAAATACTTTTTTTGGGACACGAAATTCCAAAAAAAAAAATTTAATAAAAAAGCCGTTTCGGGTTAACCTTGACCATAAAAACCATTTAGGTTCTGAGAAGTATGGACCTAAGACACACGTTTCCGAATTATGGGCCTCCGAATTTTATTTTATTTTATAAAACGATCTCATCATCTGCCTAGCCTTTTCCCTAACTATTTTGGGGTCGGCTTCCAGTCTAACCGGATGCAGCTGAGTACCAGTATTTTACATGAAGCGACTGCCTATCTGACCTCCACAACCTAGTAACTGGGTAATACGATACCCTTGGTAAGACTGGATGTCAGACTTTTAGCTTCTGACTACTCGTAACGACTGTCAAAGATCTACAAAATAATGACAGCCGGGACCAAGGGCTTAACAAAAAAAAAACGAAAACGATCTATATTTACAAAATGGTAGCGCAGATGAAAATCTTTTCTGGAAAGAAATTGTTGCTCTAGTAGAAAACTATGAGATGGTGTAAAAAAACCCGAAAAATATTGAGAAAAAAAAAGTCCTCGCACCATAGCGGCCCTACGGCTACACTCCGACCGATCAATTTTATTCTATGCGTGTTTTCGGAAGCTCCCTTTTAAGAAGCACGTGTCAAAAAATAGAACCGAGGGATTAGTCAGTTGATGGGTTTCTGTGTTCTCCTGAGAGCATACACGAGCTTATGACAAGATGCGTCCGCGTTTTAATTTTAAAGGATTTAAGATTTAGGAGATAATCTCTAAGGTCCCGATCTTTTTCTTGATAAGAGGGATCAAGTACATTCCAATGGTACACCCATATTCCGCCAGTTACGTTTAAAACGGGGCGAGCCGATTGCCATCAACCGTGCACAAATCCAAATTCCGAGGCTGATCATAATCATTATCATCAGCTTACAGCAGTCCACTCTGGAAGTAGGCCTCTTCAATCGCTCCCCACTTAACTCCGTGGTTGTCACTAAGAAATTCCCGATGGAAAAACCCAATAACACTTTGCCCGACCCGGGAATCGAACACAGGACCTCATGCTCAGCAGTCGCGATTGTGGCCACTAGACCAACGAGGCAGTCAAATATGTTTTATATAACCTTGACGAGCTCGTGACTAAATAATAACAGCCGCACGGGTTGATCTTTAAGGTTAAGCCGTGCTTTCCGAGGTTGGTCCGTGGATGGGTGACCATAATTATATACCGAGTTTCCTCCGTGCCTCGGAAAGCACGTTAGGCCGTTGGTCCCAGGTGTCATTTGTAGATCTTTGACAGTCGTTACAGGTAGTCAGTGGCCCGAAAGTCTGACAACCGGTCTTACCAAGGGGTATCGTTTTACCCAGTTACTGGGTTGTGGAGCTCCGATAGGCAGTAGCTTCATGTAAAATACTGGTACTCAGCTGCATCCGGTTAGACAGAAAGCCGACCCCAAGATAGTTTGGGAAAACGCTAAGCAGATGTAAACCTTGAAAAGGTCTCCAAATCCTTATCACGCTTGACCAAAAACTGATGAAGCAAAGAAACCCCCTCACCATTTAAAAACTAAACTTTGTTGTCTAGTCCGTTGTAAAGGTCACGCTAGACGCACGTAGGGCTATTAACATTATCGACCAGCTCGTGTGGAGGTACTCTTGTAAATTATAATGTGGCTTGAAGTTAATCTAGTAATTGGTTAGCTGAACTCGTGGCTAAATAATAACATCTGCTTGGGTTGATCTTCAAGTTAAGCCGCGTGTGCTTGAGTTGGTCCGTGGATGGGTGACCACCAATTACATACTAAGTTTCCTCCGTGGTTCGGAAAGCTCGTTAAGCCGTTGGTCCCGGCTGTCATTTGTAGATTTTTGACAGTCGTTACTGGTAGTCAGCGACCCGAAACTCTGACATCCAGTCTTTGCAAGGGTTTTCATATTACCCCATACTAATTGGATTGTAGAGATCAGATAGGCAGTCGCTCCATGTAAAATACTGGTACTCAGCTGCATCCAGTCAGACTGGAAGCTGACCCCAATATAGTTGGGAAAAGGCTAGGCAGAATATGAATTCGTTAGGTTGGATTTGCTAGTAACTTTAAAAGAGTAACCATGGAGTTTTTTGCTGGTTCTTCTCCATAGAAAACGACCAACCCGATTCGAGCACCCTTTTGTCGAAGTTTTATAAGTGCCCTTGTCTATGTAAAATAAAAATATTTTGATTTTGACTTGTGAACCAAACCAAAGCTCTCGACAACCACCATAGGAAGGTCGATTCAGTCGCTGTGGCCGAAATCGGCTAGATGGCCTCATCCCCATCAGCTTAGAAAATTATGTGGTGACATTTTATAATTACTGCATGACAATTAATATGGAAGGCCTCCCAATAGGTGGACCGATGACCTGGTGAAGGTTGCGGTGATGCGCTGGATGCGAATCGCACGGGACCGGTCAATGCCGCGACACTTGGGGGGGGTCTATGTCCAGCAGTGGACGTCGCATGGCTGAAATGATGATGATGAATAAATAGGGACAAAGGGGGACGTGGATCCGAATGCAGACAGGCGCTTTACGTTATGTTAATTATTGCATGACCACTGCACTACTCTGAAAACGGTGACCAAACTATCATTGTCATGGAAACTAAAATTCGAAGAAATGTATAGTTCTGTTCAAACTTTATGGTGGCTTGGAAGTCAGCTGTGAGTGACGGTCCGCTAATACATGGGACTTTTACCTAATTGGTCTTTTGCATCATCTACCTAGCTTTTTACCAAACTATGTTGGCGTCAGCTTCCAGTCTAACCGGATGCAGCTGTGTACCAGTATTTTACATGAAGCGACTGCCCATCTGGCCTCCACAACCCAGTAACTGGATAATACGTTACCCCTTATTAAGACTGGATGTCAGACTTTTGGCTTCTGACTACTCCTGACGACTGTCAAAGATGTACAAATGACTGCCGGGAGCAACGGCTTAACGTGCTTTCTGAGGCACGGAGGAAAATCGGTATGTAATTATGGTCACCCATCCACGGACCAACCTCGGGAAACACGGCTTGACGTTAAAGATCGACCTCTGCCTAACCCTAAGGGCCTGATGTTTTCTTTTGTTATAAGGTCAAAGTCTATTGCTTTGAAGCTTGTTTTTTTAAGCACCTATGTAAGTACATAATTCAAAAAAAAATATCTCCAGTTAGCAAAAAGCAGAAAATCCATAAGGCAACAACAATATAACAGAACATTAATTTATGGAAAACGATAAAACGCCATGATTTATATCACTCATAAACTGTAATACATTTTGATTGCATGATCTAAAACCTGCGTTTATGTGTTTACAATACATTTGAATGGCTGAAGATAAAAAACTTTAATGGCTGTATAACTGGAATGGTACCTAGTTACTGAATTTAAGAAATAAGACTGATGATGACTGTGATGGCTTAATCGAGTCTTCGGTCAGCTGGACCCGCTCGCTACTGGACCCGCGGGTCCACTTGACCATAATTTATTTTTAAACCCCGGCCAAAAAAGAGGGGTGTTATAAGTTTGACATGTGTATCTGTGTCTGTCTGTGGCATCGTAGCTCCTAAACGGATGAACCGACTTTGATAAAATTGTTTCTGTGTATTTTTATCGGTTAACTGGACCCACATTCAATCACCGTAGTTGGTGATTTAAGTCTGGGTTAGTTATTCCCTGGTTTCAGTGGTACCAAGCACGGCTGCTGAGCATGAGGTGGGTTTCGATTCCCGGGCTAGGCAAGTGTTATTGGGATTTTCCATCAGGAATTTCTCGGTGGCAGCCAAGCAGTCTGGTTTTGTGTGTGATGGCAATAGGCTCGCCCTCTATTACATGGGAATTAAAAAATAACTGGTGAAGTGTGGTACATCTCTGCCTACCCCTTCCGGGATTACAGGCTTGATGTTATGTTATGTTAGTTATTCTCTGAGAGATTTGTTAGTTTCCATAATTATCCATACTTCCATTGCCATACTTAACAAAACACAGTAACAGAGTCACTTTCGAATTATAAAAATTCGAAAGTGACTCTGTTACTTTTATACATAAACGGATAAACATTTCAACATGAAATTTGGCACACTGACAGAACGTATCCTGAGTTAGAACATACCTAGGATATTTTATTTCCCGGTAGTATGTTCCCGTGGGATGATTTTCACCCTTTACGCGGGCGAGGGACAAAAGCTATTAATACATAAAAACATTTTGTTTATTTATTTAAATGAATTATTATTATTGACGTGTTTTTTTTGTAATTTCAAAATAACAGTATTTTATTAAATGCTTTTTTTTTTATCGACACTTGTAATGTAAGGACATATGGGTATTAAAACAAAGCTCATACAGCAAGATTTTTTAGTCACCGTCCAAATTTTTTCTAGGCATTATGTATCATTCACTAACACCATTTTTTCATATGAAATCATTTTCTTGACAAAATTATCCGCTCTGCCTGGTCACTAAGTTAAACGTTAAAAATACTACACTTGCCGCGCAAACATTCAATGGAAAGGGGGCGGCCAGCCCGCGTAGTTACCCAGCGTGTACCTACGCACGGCGCGGCGGTGTCCACGATATCTCAATATTTTTGTATTGAGTGATACTAAAAGAAAAAACACGTATTCAATGGTTTTCGCCAAAGATTAAAATGTCTAAATTTGGACGGTGACTAAAAAATCATGCTGTATATTCTAGTTTCATTAAAAATAGGTTTTAATGACACAAACTACAATTCTTATTGGAAACACTTGACATTGTTATTTGAGAAACTGACATTCAACACATATTCTCAAGTTCCCTTTTTTTTCTAAGTACTTATATCTAGTTGTTGTAATTAATTTTAACATATTTAGATTCTGTATAGTTTCAGCTATACACACGTATTTTTTGTTTTGGTGTAGCTGCAATGGTTTACGAGATAATAAGCTTTAAGTGCGCCGTGGCACGAGCACATTCGCGCCAAAAATTCCCGAGTGCGCATGAACGTTTATATACCAAATGTTTTTGTGACCTTGACGAAAAATGTTAAGCGTATTTGGAGGGCTGGACGGTACACCGGACGTAACTCTTATTTTAGAAAAAGGATTAGAGATACGTGCAAAAAAAAAACTTGAAATTGTTATGAAAATCCGATTCAAATAGCCCAGGGACATAATATTTTTTATATGAGAGCAGCGGTGGCCCAGTGGTGGCAGCCCCGACTTACGAAAAGTAAGCCGTGGGTTCGAACCCAGGAAAGCTACTACTACTACTTACTTACTTACTTTGTGTAATTTATTTCATCACCGCTGCCCTCAAAAACGGTAAAGGAAAACATCGTGAGAAAACCGGCATGTCCTAGAACTAAAAATTCGAAGGTTGGTGACATCTACCAACCCGCACTGGGCCCGCGTGGATTACAGCCCACTTCCTCTCATAGAGAGGAGGCCTGTGTCCCAGTAGTGGGAACATTATAGGATGATGATGATGATATTTTTATAATAATAATTAAAAGTGAAGGAATGTCGCAGGCCACAGTTATTTTTACCTGAGACGTCAAACTTTCACACCCCAATACACAATAGCTAAGATATCTCTCTTATCTCTAACATTTCTCCCCTAAACACAACATTTTCTCTCCGCACCTTATAATATCTTCTTCTATAAGACAATTTTTACTGAACACCAGAAAAAAACCTGATGAAAACACCGTCTGAGCGACGGTAAGTTCGTTCAGCCGAGCGAACGGCCATCATTCAATCAATCACTCTTTCATTCATTCACTTACGAAGCGCTCCGAACATTTTCAACCCGGGTTTTTGCGCGATTTTTTCGTTCAATTACTGTTAACGTAAAACATTGTTCGATAATCAAATTCTTTTTAAACTGGTTAGGAGATAAAAATGTTTACCCTTTTAACTTTTTCTTGTTTGTTTTTTTTTATGTTTAATTTGGTTAAAGAAAAGTCTGAAGGCTCTTACCCGCTGCATCGGAATTACTTATGATATGTGGCACCAGATGTAATTAGATTAAGAAAACAGACGTCGGCGATCCGTCAACGTCTTGTTACGCGCCACCTTCCTTGACAACTACCCCTGTCAATATTGCTGCCCGCAACGACTTGACGTTCCGCCAGAGAGAATTGTAGACCGCTTCCCTCTCGTCTGTGGTCATAGTTTAGTTTGCAACGTGAATCATAATGAAGCCTTTTTGCAAAGGCGCCGACAAGTCTTTTCCAAATGTCTGATGTCGTCATCATCTGCTGCCTTATCCCAATTATGTTGGGGTAACCTTCCAGTCTTACTGGATGCAGCTGAGTTCCAGTATTTTACATGGAGCGACTGTCTATCGGACCTCCACAACCCAGTAACTGGGTGATACGATACCCCTTGGTAAGACTGGTTGTCAGACTTCCGGGCCACTGACTTCTATACTATGGGGGCTCAAGCGTTGTTGATAAAAACCAGTCTCTGAAGAATTCCTAATTCCCTAGCCAGCTTTGAACAAAACAAATAATCACTAATTAAGACGGATATAAACTCGCGCTAATTCCCCTGAGGGGCTCATCAGTTACTTCAGAACACTGCTAATACTCCTTGTGTTTCATACACGTGGATCGCTTGTGAGTACGCACCAACCTACCAAGCTTTGCAAAACTTGATGCGGATCTCTAATTGTACAAGAAATCTATAAAAAGCGAGCCATGTTATTATTATATATTTTTTTAACCTTGCCCCACACTAGGAATTTCTCCTGTATCGTGGGTGCGTTTACAAACATTTAAACTCACATACACTAACAGCCAGACCCGGAACAACTATAAGTAGGCCTTACAAATATTTGTTCCGTGCGGGGATCGAACCCGTGGCACGCGGCGCAGCAGTCGATCGCTCAGCCACTGCGCCAAGCTTGTCGTTATACTGGTAATCTATAGCATGATGTGTCCCCGTGTGTATACGCACGTTGTCTTTTTGAAGGACATCGCTGATAAGGTAAGTTAACTAGGTTTTTCTAGGTTTATCTATTATTCATAATATTATGTTATTGTTGCGTTATTGTGTTTATCTATTAGGAATTTCCCAATTTTGTGCCTGATAAACGGCAATGAGCTCGCTCTATAGCAAACACATGACTCGGGAACTGCCATGACTACTCGGAATTATTACTTAGGTTATTATTTCAGAGTTCAGGAGCAGCGCAAATGCTGAGCATGAGGTTCTAGTTCGATTCCCAGGTCGGGTAAAGTGTTATTAGGTTTTACCATCAGGAATTTCTCAGTAGCAACCACGGAGTCTAGATTTCTGCCGGGATAATAGGTTCGCCCCCTATTACATGGGACTTTATCATAGCTGGCGAAATGTGGGTTTCTTTTAGGTACAGCTCCGTCTAATCCTTTGGGCTAACAGGCGTGATGTTATGGTATGTATCCGTGTTTCCCAAACATTATTCTGCCATGGCCCGGTAAGTGTCACATTAGCCCATAACCTCTTCCCCCGCTGATTACATTACGTAAAATAGATTTGTATCGCCTTTTTTATGCGAATGAAGCAATTTTTACCAAGGTGGACTGGAACAAAATGCCCAAGACATTTAGCCCGCCTTTACACAGTTTTTTTACTTGTACATTAGGTTTACATTTTTTAAACAAGGCAGAAATGCTGCGACCCTGTATTTTATTTTGATGGCCCGGTACCGGGTCGCGACCCACCTATTGGGAAACGCTGGTATATGTTATACAGGGTGTAACGGAAAGGGTATATACATACTTAAGGGTGTGCTACAGACCATCAAACTGAACATTCATCTCCATCGCACAAACATCGTAATAACGAAAAATATATCAGCTGCTCCATACATTTGAATCGAATAGGTATTACAGTTTTGTATGGAGCCACAGATAATTTTTTCGCTATTACGATGTTTGTCCGATGGAGAAACATGTTCAGTTTGATGGTCTGTAGCACACCCTCAAGTATGTATATACCCTTTCCGTTACAACCTATAAACAAACTATACGACGAAAAACATTATAAAATTCTATTTTCATTTGTTCTGCAGATCCAGACAGACGTATTCAGCGCTTGTCATTACTTGCCTGGGGTGCCAATGTCCCCCACTCATAATAAAGTTTGTGTTCCAATGAGACTTAAGCTAGACGATGGCGAAGCAGTTTTAAAAAAAAATATTTTTCTGTGTTGTTTTTTACATTTCTTCTAATTACCCAAGTTCAGGAGAGCAGCGGTGGCCCAGTGGTGGCAGACCCGACTAACGAGCAGTAAGTGTTAGGTTCGAACCCAGGCAGGCGCATTACTTTGTGTAATTTAGTTCATCACCGCTGCTCTCAAAACGGTGAAGGAAAACGTCGTGAGGAATGGATGTCCTAGAACTAAAAATTCGCAGACATGTGACATCTACCAACGTGCACTGGGCCCGCGTAGTGGTTTAAAGCCCAACTCCCTCTCATTGAGAGGAGGCCTATGTCCCAGCGGTGGGAACATTATAGGCTGATGATGATGATGATGACCCAAGTTCTAACTCAGGCCAGATAATGTACTGAAGTATCTGTCAGTCTGCCACCGATCCCATCGTATCTACGGAACCTTTCATTTCAGGTATAACAGAAGGCAATGGATAACCTTTTTCCTATGTCACCGTGGAAGTCAATTTCCGTCTATTTTCCTTATTTGTTTCAAATACGCCCGGGGGAAATTGTGGGCTTGATCCATGCTTGATCCGTAATTACAATACAAGCAAGTAAATACAATATTAAAGAGTTCGCTGTTTTTTCTTGTTCACCAAGTAGGTTTTATTGCTGTCTTTTGCTAACAGTAGGAATGAGAATGGGACTTTGATAGTTTTGACATGTCAAACTATTTGACGTTTTAAACGTCAATGTTTTTTATTGCGTTGCATGCAAAGATAGAAGAGAGAGTGAGAAGAGAAGTTATAAATTTATTATGGTAGTGAACAAAAGCTCTTATTTATTGTCAATAGTAGACTTTTGACAGTCGTTACAGGCAGTCAGTAGCCCAAAATTCTAACAACCAGTCTTAACAAGGGGTATCGTATTACCCAGTACTAACTGGGTTGTGGAGGTCAGATAGCCTGTCGCTCCGTGTAAAATACTGGTATTCAGCTGTACGGTAAGACTTGAAGCCGACTCCAACATAAAAAAAACATGGGAAAAAGACAGGCAGATATTGAGTCCAGGGAACCCCCCTGGACTCATCATCTTACTCTGACGTCTTAAAACATTATTGTTTTATTCTTATTCCAGAGTGGGAAAGAGACAGAGCTATACAAGTCGTCTGGCTCTATCTCTTTCCCACTCTGGAATAAGAATGAATGAAAATGCTTAAAGATGTCGTGTTAGGCCACCTGATCACAATGGCACTGCACTTGCGCAGCTTTGGCGTGTATAGCACATCCTTTACTTTTCTCTGCATGACTAATTACACTTTTGGAACGAAGTTCATAATCGCGCGTTGCGAAAGGGGGGCTAGACGGAAAAAATTAAGACCAAAAAAGTTGTAACGACACTTTTTGCTATTGTTGTAAGCCATGCGGCGTACAAGGACAAGGACAAGGACAAGGACAAGGACAGGGACAGGGACAGGGACAAGGACAGGGACAAGGACAAGGACAGGGACTGGGACAGGGACAGGGACAAGGACAAGGACAGGGACAAGGTCAAGGACAGGGACAGGGACAGGGACAGGGACAAGGACAAGGACAGGGACAGGGACAAGGACAAGGACAAGGACAGGGACAGGGACAAGGACAGGGACAGGGACAAGGACAGGGACAGGGATAGGGACAAGGACAAAGACAGAGACAGGGACAATTGTTATAGTTGTAAGCCGTGCGGCGTGTGCGTGTTTCTCTGTCTCTCTCTTTCTCTCCCATAGAAAGCAAGCCAGTTAAAAGGAACTTCGTTCCATCCAGGTGTCCCTTGACACCTCTCAAGTTTTTTTTATGGTTGTGAAATCATCAAATGTCCCCCCCCCGCTCTGGGCGGAGCGGAAGACAGTGTCAGACTTGTACTGACTATAACCCATCCATGTTCCTTCTTAGCCCTTTGTGTTCCAGGGCCTCGGTATCTCTTTCGAACAGTCCCGCAGATGACTAGTTACATCTGTCTGAGTTCAAAACTCAATTTATTTTACAATCAGACAAACTGCTTGGTTCCATCTTAAATAATACCTACTATCGAAACAAGTCTGAGATCTTTTTGAAAACTGTTCGTTACAAAGCTTTATTTTCTTTTCAAGGAGCAAGCATAATTTTAAAACGTTGCCTTCAATTCGATTGTGGACGCAATATCCTTGCTTATTATGCTTTGAGAGAAAAAAAAAATAGTAATTTGATTTTCTCACTGCCATTTGATAAAAGCATCTTCTTAACAAGACATTTTGGTCATATCTTTTTTTTTGGTTTTCTTATTAATTGTATCCTCCTTCATTTTACATACCACTCGATGGGATTCTAAACAACATTTTCTTAGCCCCCATTTAACATTTAAACATTGCCATAGCATAATGCAACCAGGGATAGCAAAAAAACTGAATCCTTAAGAATAGAATAGAATAAAACTCTATTGTACACCAAAAATTAAAAATAACGGGCCAAAGAACGAGAATAAGAGAAGTAAGAGCAGTAGTAGTAAGAGTTCATACTCACTAATATAATAACAAAACTGAATCATCACAATCAAGTTATTCCGTAACTCAATCAAACTTAGTGTCGCCAGAAACTAAAAATCAGCCAAGTGCGAGTCGGACTCGCGCACGAAGGGTTCCGTACCATTATTTATAAAAAACGAGCAAAAAAATCACTTTTTTGTATGGGAGCCCGTTTTAAATATTTATTTTATTCTGTTTTTAGTATTTGTTGTTATAGCATCAACAGAAATACATAATCTGTGAAAATTTCAACTTGCTAACTATCACGGTTCATGAGATACAGCCTGGTGACAGATTGACGGACGGACGGACGGACGGACAGCGAAGTCTCAGTAATAGGGTCCCGTTTGACCCTTTGGGTACGGAACCCTAAAAAGTAACTGAACTTAATGCATGATACAAAATAGGCACAAATAAATGCAGCATCCGTCAGATTGTTTTTGCATTAAATGTAATGCAAATCACACGGACCGTACTAACAACTAATCGATGGACACCTCATTTATCAAAATCGGCTCAGTAGTTGAATCATAACAACTTTACCTATACCTATACATACCAACTGCTAACCTCTAAAATCATAACCCTTCGTTTTGGCTTAGTCGGGTAGAAAGAGAACAATGTAGAAAAATTGAAATAATCGCCATACCTATGCTTCTCAGACGAACGGAATGGAAGAAGATAATGGTCATGCTGACATAATCGACATTTACTGAGAATCTAACCTAGGACCCCAGGACCAAGAGACAAACGAAGCCATCCGGAGCTTCCGTAAACACAGCCATTATTCTCATCATCATCATCATCATCAGTCTATAATATTCCTACTGCTGGTATACAGGCCTCCTCTCTATGAGAGGGAGTGGGTGTCACATGTCTTCGAATTTTTTGTTCTAGAACATTTTTCCTCGCGATGTTTTCCTTCACCGTTTTGAGAGTGATGAAATAAAATACACAAAGTAATGCGCCTGCCTAGGTTCGAACCCACGGCTTACTGCTCGTAAGTCGGGGCCACCGCTGCTCTCCCATTATTCCAAATTATTCTCATAATTTCTTTATAAAGATAATTGAAGAATCTCTCATTTAAATATAATGAAAGTGACTGAGTGTTAAATATAATAAAAGACTGCTCATTATAAGCCTATGACATCATCTCACCCCCTAACTACGTTAGCGCGGTGATACGAATACATAATCCGGATTTGCATGTTAATTGCAACTTAACGGGGCCGTGAAGATATTCATCTCTTAAAAGATTATTTGTGTATTATCTCGATGTACTGAGGAAGAAGTATGTGAGGTCTTTATTTAGTAGCTAAATAATAACAGCCGCACGGTTCTATCTTTAAGGTTAAGCCGTGCCAAGGATGGTCCGTGGACCATAATTACATACCGAGTTTCCTCCGTGCCTCGGAAAGCACGTTAAGCTGTTGGTCCCGGCTGCCATTTGTAGATCTTTGACAGTCGTTACGAGTAGTCAGATGCCAAAAATCCGACATCCAGTTTTCCAGGGGGTATCGTATTATCCAGTTGGGGAGGTCAGATGGGCAGTCATCATCATCATCATCATTTCAGCCGAAAGACGTCCACTGCTGGCCATAGGCTTCCCCCAATGCCACATTGACATAAGGGAGGTTTTGCCATAATTGCCACGCTTGCCAGGCGGGTTGGCGATCGCAGTACGGTTTTTAGAAAAGCACAGAGAACGCTGCTGCCCATTCTCTGCCAAATCCCTTAGTCGCCTCTTACGACACCCACGGGAAGATATGGGATGGTGCTATTCTTTACGTCCGACACCATACAGAGTGCTAACCTATTTAAAGATTAATTTTCATTTCCTCGGAGTGGTTTTTATTGTTAAAAATAACATAACAACACGCCTGAAATCCCCGAGGAGTTATTCAGAGATGTACCTTATAAAAAGACATCAACATTTCGCTTATGTTTAAGTCCCATAAAATAGGGTGCGAGCCTATTACCATTGTTAAAAAAATATTCTTTATCTATTATAATATGGGGTAGGTTTTTTTACAAAACAAAAGCAGCGGACGTCTTTTGGGCTGAAATGATGATGATGATGAGATTAGCATGAATATTCTTTAGCTTGTGACTTTAGTAGGATATATTTACAAACTATGACTAACAAACACTATGCAAAAAGCAAACGCGAACAATACAAATCATTTAGTTAACTCTCGCATAAAACAA
Organism: Cerastis rubricosa; assembly: GCA_949152445.1. Classification (NCBI taxonomy): domain Eukaryota; kingdom Metazoa; phylum Arthropoda; class Insecta; order Lepidoptera; family Noctuidae; genus Cerastis; species Cerastis rubricosa. Next base: position 14,467,888 of record OX424549.1, read on the forward strand.
TAACTCTCTTTTCATTCATCTTGATAATCGAATCCCGTTCAAAACATAAAACACAATACTGAACAAAACATTCCGACTACCTTTCATCTCTCATTCGATCATCGACCGGTACCATTCAGTTCAGTCATTCGTTCACAGAGAGCGATCAACTCGAATAAAGTTCAATCCTACAAAAAAAAGTTGTAAAACTAAGTCCCTTCATTCTCCATTGTGTTTCTCGTATTTTAAGGGTTCCGTACGTAATAGGTGTACACTGTATACGTGAAATGTTGACAGATTGTGTATTACTATGACCGCTTTAACTGCAATTTGTAAATATAAAATAAAGTTAAAAATTAAAGGGTGTATGTGGACATAGGAAAAGTGTTTATTTCGGGGTTATTTTATGAAAACTTTTGAAGAGTTTATGTTTGTTTGGTTGAACGCGCTAATCTCGGGAACTACTGATTCGAATTGAAAAAATATTTTAGTGTTGGATATAGCCTATTTATCTAGGAAGGCTAGGCTATACATATTACATCACGCTACCTACGACCAATAAGAGCGGAGGATCAATAAAAATGTTGCAATATCGGGGAAAATGTGACGTAGATGGTGCAGTTATGTTGCGCGGGTCAGCTAGTCAAAAATATAAGAAAGAAATAGTAGATTGTTGCATCGAGCGCATAGTGAGTTATTAATGCACTCGTGTTAATTTAGTTAACTCACTTTAGCAAGGTGCGTAATCTTCTTTTCTTTCAACTACAGTGACAAAATTTACCTAATTAAAATAAAAACTCAAGTTAATGAAACAAAGTTTAATTAATCTTCCCTTCAAACATACAATTACTAAAAGTGCAGTTATTAAAGGTTATTAACAACTTCATTTGCAGCTGTTTTATACTTTCTGTAGTTGAATTCATATCGCTATCGCTGTCAATTTCCATGATTTTTTTACTTTTTTTTTGCTTACTAATAAGTATCAAAGTTTTACAATGGTACAAAACGCGCCATGGGTTTTTTTTTTCACCAAGTCGGTTTTATTCAGCCGATTTTCCTTTAGCCAGTATCTTTTTGATCTAATGCATACATTTTAATAAACTTAATAGGAGGCATTTAACCTCTGTGGTAAATTTAATTCTAAATTTAAAATTTAAAACAGTGCAGTAATGAAAAACAGTGCAATAATGAGATTTCATATAACTTTTCTGCACTTTTTTGGTTCTAAGCAAAAAAGACATCCTTTGTGATCGGTTTTGTAGTGATTAATGATAACATTACTGCGTAGTTGAAAGAAAATACGTTTATTTGCCAGAAGCCACAAGAAGACACAGCACAAAAAAAAAAACGAAGTGAAATTTTATGTGTGTCTCACGGCTGTGCCTAATAGGCCCAGTTCAGCAAAATGCCGGGCAACTAGTGTCCGACGCAGGTTTTCAACTGAACCTGAGAAAGTGATGTGACGGACATAAAACAGTTTCATACTTTGTCAAAGTGTGTATGTGAACAAGTATTTAAATATAATGATTGTTAAGAAAAATATTGTACGTTGGTATGGAACCCTTGAACCATTCGTGTTCGAATCCGATTCGCTCTTGACCGGTTTTTTAATTGTATGATGACATGTTTTGAACAAACTTTTGCAGCGACAAATTAAAAACATTGGTACTGACACCTGAAAACTTTTTAAATGGTATGGTAGTGAATTTTGAGGGGTTTCGGAGTGCTTTCAGAGGGAAATATGTTAAAATGCGGGACAACGTTTGATGTAGGTATGTCAGTTAGAACGTGGTTCGAGTACGTTACATAATATTTATTTGATGTATGTTGCATTTCATTGCGTGAATGAATTAAAGATTTTATTTAAATATATTGGGCTTTGATTACAAATAATTAGGAATTTATATTTTATCACTGCGATAAACACATAAATTACAAACTCTAGATAGACTTAAAATAATTCATCTTATATTTAAATATCTTTGACATGTATTTATGTATACATGTACCAAAAGGAGAAAAAAAAATACAATTTGTCAAAAATATTGTCGGCATCGCTGGCAACGAGAGAAGCACCCAGAAGCCTGACAGATTGCCACGTTCAAATTATTTACTAAATAAACAGTAAATTGATGTTACATGATGCCAACCCGCCTGCGAAGCGTGGCGATTATGGCAAACCCCCCCCTGTGTCAATGTGGCCTTGGGCGAGGCCTATGTCCAGCAGTGGACGTGTTTCGGCTGAAATGATGATGATGGCTGATCTATGCGTCATGTTCGTGAACGGGCGCTGTCAGTTGTGCCTGGTCGTTTCTTAGGTGCCACGGCTTATTTCGAACTAATTATTTTATCTTTTAATTGTTGTTTTTGTTTTTACTATGGACACTTTTAACTGCAAGTCTTGCTACAACGTTCTCACATAATGCACCATCTCAACATGAATTATGTTACCAAGGTTTTTGTATCAAGATTGTGATTTAAAAGAGTATCCATGGAGTTTCTTGCCCATTCTTCTCCATAGAGATCTACGCTTTGGAATGGGCAACTACAATACTTTCACAGTTATTATGTCTTGCCATGTGACTGGGACTGTAGCTTCATTTTTATTGTTGTTCGACCATTCAAAAGTGCCTGTAACTGGCCTATTTGAAATAAACGATTTTGATTTGATTCGAATTATTCGGAGCTCGTGTCTAAGTCAATCTCCAAGGTTAAGCAGTGCTTGCCTAGGTCGGATCGTAGATGGGGACCATCATTACATACCGAGTTTCCTCCGTTCTTCAGAAATCTCGTTAAACCGTTGATTCCGACTGTAATGTGTGAATCTTTAACAGACTACTAACTAACTTCGTTGGTCTAGTGGCTGCAAGTACGATTGCTAAGCACGAGGCCCTGGGTGCGATTCCCGGGTCGGGCAAAGTAATATTGGGTTTTTCCATGAGGAATTTCCCAGTAACAGCCACGGAATCTGGATGTGTTTCTGGTTGATGGAAATAGGCTCGCCCTATTACAAGGGACTTAAACACAACCCCTGCCTAACCCTTCGAGGGCGGATTGTAAGCGTGATGTTGTGTTATTTGAAGCATTTTTCGAAAGACAAACTATATATCTTTTAAGAATAAAAACAAGGTACCAAAGAGCTTACCCAGACCTGAAAATAACTAAACTTACAAGTCAACAATGCGTTTAAAATTTAATCTCTACAAGCGTACTTAGGTAACAAGCGTTTTAAACGCGTAAAATTGTAACACGCGATTACATCGGTAAACCGCTGATTAGCAAAACAACGATTAAGTTTAGGTTAACACGTGGTTAATTTAGATAAGAGCTTATTTATGGACCTTATTAACTAAATGAGCTGCCGTATAGGCTATGGTCACGGATAGACAGAGGTTTTGGTATAATCTGGTACAGTGACCGTTCTTCTTCTTCTTAGCGTGTCGATGGCAATCTAAATTGTGACAGCCCAGAACTGAGCCACTAGTTTGGCTCTCAGTAGCGTCCATCAGCTCCTGTAATGAGCAAACAGCAGGACACGCAGGACACGATATTAAGTGTCGCATCGTTTGTGGAACAGCACCACATTTACACTCCAGGGCAGAGTCATTAATGAATCTCCACCTGAGCAGGTTTTCCTTGCTGCAACCAACCTGGGTCCGAAGTCTATTTAGACATCCAAGTCAGCCATGGCAACTCATGTCCAGGTGGAAGACTTTCAGCAGGTGGAACGAATGGGTTAGGTAAGGAAGCACTACCTCGCCACAGCGTTAGTCTCTCCGTAGACCGCTCGCCAGTGAGTGGGGTGACACACTTCAAAAAACTGTTTCGGGTTTTCAACCTTTGCGACACGAGGGTATTTAGGTGCAGAGGGTGTCGTGTGTCTGAAGCCATTTTGGCTCTTTCATTACAGCTTGCCACTTTTCGGCGTATTTCTGGTGGCGCTATCCCTGCCAGTGGGTACAGCATCTGTACGGGTGTCGGTTTAAGGCAACCAGTGATGATCCGGCACGTTTCATTCAGAGCTGTATCCACTAACTTTGCATGAGCTGAACGGCTCCATACGGGGCACGCAAATTCGCCAGCTGAGAAAGATAGCGCCAGCGCAGTGACCGTGGCACAGGGATTATTTTAGGCAGGTCCATGGGGTAATAAGATGCTCAGCAGTCGTGGTTGTGACCACTATACTACAGTCAACCACAATGACTGACAATGTAGCCCGTAATGTGCAGGGAGATGGTCTCTTCTCATAAGAGGAAGGCACAACGGCAGGTTGTCTGGAAGACATCGATATCAGCGATAAGGCCGTTACCATAGAATTAGCGATATTATAGGTTCACAAATACAAATTTACCAATAAAAAAAAAAAAGGAACATTACAGACATAAGTGTATCGTTGGTGCCTGTACTAATGAATGAAATTCATTGTATCACAGACACCAGCGCCTTCCGAAATGTGTAAAATAAACAGTAAAAGTCATTTATAATTAATACAAATCTAAAAATTAAAAATAATACTATAAACTGAGGTTGAATTTAAAATTAAGCTACTTATTCACTTAAGTTGAACATTTGTGAGAATGCGTGCACGACAATGCACGGTTGAGTGATTATGTATGGGTGGGTGTATTAGTGAGTGTATGTGTGAGTGTATGTGTGAGTGTATGTGTGAGTGTATGTGTTAGTGTATGTATGTGTCTGTTTTATAAATACGTCTATTGGATTGGTTTGAGAAGAGCTTCAGTCTCCCGGTAATTTAACTTTAGTAAGATGATGTGTAGTTCTTTTTTGCACTTATTTTTTGTTAGGTCATGTATGTAGGCTATTTTGTTGATGCGGTTGTAGAGACGAGAACTATTTATATAAAAATTTCTACTGGCGAGAGCAGTTCTATGCGACTGAATTTCGCACACTATGTCCTTCCTGCGCTTGTTGTTCGGCTTATATGGGATTGTAGCATGCTTACGCAGGACGGTCTGAAGCACATAGAGCTGTCTTACTGTAAGAACGGAGCATTGTTGGTACAAACTTACGGTCGGGTACCTAATAGGCTTCTTTAAAAGTACTTTAAGAACCGCTCTTTGCGCTCTCTCCACTCGCAGCATACTAGTAGCAAACGTGCCCCCCCACGCCGGTATGCAGTACATTAGTATAGATTGAGCTAGGGAAAAATACACTAGCTTTAAAGTGTCTAGGTCAGCACAAGATCTTATTTTTTTGAAAATGTACAGAAGTTTTCTTGTACGGGAAACTATATTTCCTATATGCTTGTTCCAACTAAAGAGGGAGTCAATTTGAATTCCCAGATACCTTATGTCGGTTGTTCGTATGAGTGGGTGACAGTCACAATTGGGACTAGACTGACGACAGGTGTGAGCAATAATTTTCAAGGAGTCCGAAGGTTGAGACGCGGAGGACCCAGAAAAGGTTATAAATTTTGTTTTAATTGCGTTAAGGGTTAATATGTTGTCGTTTAGCCAGGTTATTACGGAGGATAGTGCCTTTTCAGTTTCAGTGTAGGCTAGCTGCCAGTCTTTGGCATGTACAATCAGCGCCGTGTCATCTGCATATGTAATAAATCTGCAGTTGTTAATTGCCAGTTGACACAGGTCGTTGATGTACCCAAAAATAAGGTGGGACCAAGCACACTGCCTTGTGGGACTCCATATGTGAGAAACTCTTCATTGCTAGTGTAATTTCCGACCCTGAGATACTGACTACGTTCTGTAAGGTAGCTACTAAATAATTTTAGGACAGTGCCCCTTACGCCTACTGCTTCCAGCTTCTTTAAAAGGATAGGAATAGAAACCGTGTCGAAAGCTTTCGACAGGTCCAAAAATACTGCTATGGTTTTTAATTTATTATCTAGAGATTGAATCACAGTCGTTGTTAAATCTATTACCGCGTCTTCAGTTGACTTACCTTTAATAAACCCGTATTGGTTTTGAGAAATTATATTATTTTTAATTAGATAATTGGTTAATTGTTTATTGATGAGTTTTTCAAAAACCTTAGATAAGGTAGTGAGTACTGAAATTGGCCTGTAATTTCCGACACAGTCTCTATCGCCACTCTTAAAAATAGGGTGAACAATGGCCTTCTTAAACACTTTAGGAAAGGTCCCTGTAGTAATTGCAAGGTTAAATATATGTATTATACCAGGTATTATTAAGTGACGGGCCGATTTTAGTAAGGATACTGATATTCCATCCCAACCGACCGCACAATTGCTTTTCAGGCCTAATATAACAGTTTCTATTTCCTGTTCAGAAACTTCAAACATACCCATTGAGTAACACGGACTGGTCACGTTTTGTGACGTAGGATATTGTAAATCAGTCGTTTCAATTTTGGTTTACAATTAAATATATTCTATTCTAACAGCATTCAGTCATATCAACGTCGGCTCCTAATTTTATTTGTTTTACTTTATTGTCTTGCAGATAATAAATATATTTAAAAAATATAATGTATGTGTGGTATATCTACAAGTCCAATCCCTTTGTTTTTAGAACTATTTGCTCATAGAACGATTTGCTATTAAGGCATTTTGTTAAAGCGTCGTTTTTTCTTTTTTTTTTACTTTGCCCCACACTAGGGAGTTCTCCTGTATTGTGGGTGCGTTAACAAACATTTAAATTTACATTCACAAACAGCCAGACCAGAACAACTATCTGTTAGCCTTACAAATATTTGCTCCGTGCGGGGATAGAACCCGCGACACGCAGCGCAGCAGTCGATTGCTCTACCGCTGCGCCAACCGTGCCGTCAATACACGTGTGTGTGTGTGTGTTATGCTAATAGGACGTTTTGATAGGAGCCTCAGCGTTTACCTAATCCTCTAGTGTAATCCTACAAGTCAGCTGTGATTTCCTAATATTTTTCACATAAATGCTTGCAAGGAGACATAGCGCGCCATGTTTTTCAATCCCTGCTATGGTCCCGCCGTGACTTCAGCTAAATCTGGGGGATTTAGCTTAATCGCACTCAAATTTACTAAACTCGGATATGGAGAATATATTTATATATCATTTTATTTCATTTCTATGTTTTTACATTTTCGTTTATATTTATTTGGCTGGTAGGGTATTGGTTGTTAGTTGAAAGATTTGTAAATCAAAATTCATTCACTAACTAATAATAATTCAGCTTTAATTTAGTTACAATGCCATAAGCTAAATAATAACAGCCGCTAGCGTTCAGATTAAGCCGCGGTTGCCAAGGTTGGTCCGTGGATAGGTGACCGCCCATCCTCGGACCACCCTAGGCGAGCTTCATCTTTTAAACACCAACCAAAATTAAAAAAACAAACACGTCCTAAAAAGGACCATGACAAGAACCCCTATTCCCGACCGCAATGCCTTAAGATATTAAGGCTTAAGGCCCAAAAATCCCCAAGATTATCCAACGAAGACAAAAGTCAAGTCCTTTATTAATAGTACGCCATTTGTCGTAGTAAATGGGAATTTTCCCATCTAGTACGCAGCTGCAGCGTTCTTTAGCGTAGCGATTAGGTAAACTGATGAATGTTATTTACTGGTCGGTCCGCTGTGGTGGAAATTTCTTCTTATTGTGTTGGAAAATTGTATTGAGTTCTTTGTTGTTGAGTGGGAAGATAAAATATGAGGTAAGCAAAAGGGGTGGATTTTTAAGAATGCATTCCTTTTTTTTATTATAGCTGCATTATTAAATAATAATAAATTAAAAAAGGTAATCTTGCATGTTTTGCCATGAACTGGCGTCATATTGAACCTCTAAATCTCATGAATAAAACCAGTACCACCATCATCATCATTCGTCTTCTTCTTCCATACTTCTCTATTAGTCGTCATTTCACTTATCAAATCCTTTCCAACAATTTCATTCTTCACACAGTCCACCTCTGGTTTTTTTGGTCTTCTCCTACTCTTCAGAACCATATAACACACCTATAATCGCCGAAGTCTTAGGCAGAAGCGTACACCCACATTTCGCCAGTTATGTTTTTAGTACGATGTAATAGTGGGCGATCCTATTGCCATCAACCGAACACAAATCCAGACTCCGTGGCTGCTACTAAGAAATTTCTGATCGAAAAATCCAAATGCACTTTGTCCGACCTGGGAATCGAACCCAGTTTGCGACCCCTGCCGGTCTACCTTAAAACTGTATTGTTTTGCTCTTATTCCAGTGTGGGAAAGAGACGGAGCTATACGGGATGTCTAGCGCCATCTCTTTCCCACATTGGAAAAGAAGTAAAACAATAATGTTTTAAGAAGTCATGGTAGGCCAGCTGGATATACGAGGCAATCAGTCTTCAGAACCAATAGTAATAATTACGATTCGTACTTTAATGATCTTAGTTTAGTAGATAAAGTTACAGAGCCATCGTCGATACTCCTACAGATGAACTCTTTACCTTTGAATACCATTATCTCATCATCACCATCATCATCAGCCTATAATGTTGCCACTGCTGGGACACAAGCCTCCTCTCTTTGAGAGGGAGTGGACAGTAATCCACCACGCGAGCTCAGTGCGGGTTGGTAGATGCCACATGTCTTCGATTTTTTTAGTTCTAGGACATGCCGGTTTCCTCACGATGTTTTCCTTCACCGTGTTGAGGGCAACAGTGATGAAGTAAATAACGCAAAGTAATGCGCGCCTCTGCCTGGGTTCGAACCCACGGCTTACTGCTCGTAAGTCGGGGCTGCCACCACTGAACCACCGCTGCTCTCTATTATCTATCAGAAATCAATGTCTCCACAAAGTTAGCGACATACAATATATTCTGTTTATTCGATTATCAGTATAGAAGATCGCATCGTTGAGCACGGATGCATCTATCACAGAAACACACGGGACGAAGTTTGTGCGAGAACGCTCGTCTAACTTTGTAAAAAGACTAGGGCGGATATTTGTTGGTTTTCTAAACTATATAATAATATAATAATACTATAAATAGGAAAGATTTGATTGTTTGTTTGTTTGCATTGAATAGGCTCCGAAACTACTGCTCCGATTTGAAAAATTCTTTCAGTGGTATATAGCCCATTTATCGAGGAAGGCTATAGGCTATATATCATCACGCTACGACCAATAGGAGTGGAGCAGCAATGAAAAATGTTGCGAAAACGGGGAAAATGTAACGCAAACGAAGTTGCGCCGGACAGCTAATAGAAGCTAGCGGACGGCTAGCTAGGGATATAATCGTATTGAAACAAGTAAATAAAATGAAAAATTGGACTATTTATTCCATAGTGGCCGTGAGACATACAGCAATTATATATTGTTTTTGTGTTTAGTTTCGTATTAGGAATCACTAACTGGGTTGTGGAGGTCACATAGGCAGAAGTTCCATGTGAAATACTGGTATGTAGGTCCTAGGACTGGAAGCCAACCCCAATAAAGGTGGGAAAAGGGTAGGTAGACGATTAAGTCAGGAATGCCTAAAAATTAGTTGGGTAATAGAAGTATGGTAGAAGACTTGCTGGTTCGACCAAAAATTTGGGATAGTTACCTCGTTACTTTTTCTTTTATAAACCTATTTTTTTTCTTTCTTTCAAAATGTATGTTTGTAATTTGAAAATAACAGCAATTAGCTGGTATATAAAAGTATATACGATAGGTCCTTTTAACAACAAAAAACATTATTTTTTCTGCCTGTCTGTTTGTTCCGGCTAATCTCCGAAAATGAACTTAACTTTTACTGGCCATCACGATTCCCTACAATCGCGATAAAGGCATACGCCGTCGTTTACTCGGTGTTGCACGAAACAGTCGCGCGTTAGTAATGCCGCTGAATCAATCGCAAGTTTTCATAGATACAGAATAGGATACTATGCGATTGTATCGCTTCTGTCGAGGGTAAAAAAGAGCTATTGGGACCAAAAAATACTCATTAATTATCAGTAAACTGTGTTTCGTTTCACAATATATTCGTTTCGTCAAATCATTACTAAAAGATCTCAAAAAATGCTTTATTGCCCTTGAGTATGTAGGTACAAATAATATGGAATTAGCAGAGTTGAAAATAAAACGGCCATGCAACAAGAGGTTTGTTTTCGAACAATACAAAGAACAACGCATTGCTTATATAAGTTTTTAAACTGACATGATCATTAACACTAATCTAGAATAACATTTGTAACGGGATATTTGCCATTGCGTTGATAACGCATTGCTTGTTTATTAAAATAACATCGCGATTAGTTGCAGATGTTCGGAATTAAATAAAAACATAACCGTTTCACTGACACCATTATTTCTGTTGCTCAATTTTTCTGTGTTGTAATAATATTGCACTTTGCCAACATCACAATTATTTTTCAAATCGGTGATCTTTCCAATTAATACAATTAGGTGAAGAAAAAAGTCTCTAATGCTCCATCAGGAATTTCTCAGTAGCCGCTACGTATTCTGGATTTGTGCCCGGTTGAAGGCAATAGTAGTTGTTCTGTATGGTGTCGGACGTAAAGAATAGCACCATCCCATATCTTCCCGTGGGTGTCGTAAGAGGCGACTAAGGGTTTTGCCAGAGAATGGGCAGCAGCGTTCTCTGTGCTTTTGTAACAACCGTACTGCGATCGCCAACCCGCACGCCAAGCGTGGCGATTATGGCAAAACCCCCCTTATGTCATGGGCGTTGGAAAGGCCTATGTCCAGCAGTGGACCTCTTTCGGCTGAAATGATGATGATAATGATTGGGTTCACATCTGCCTAATCCTTCGGGGATTACAGGTGTGAATATATGCTACCCACAACATCGTCCACGTCCATTCTCTTCCCCCGTATGTTCCCCATGACCCGGTTACAACGCGGTAGTGAATAGGCTGCTTTATTGCACTTTTTTATGCAAACATAGTGGGGTCGGGAAGGGAGAGGGGGGTAGGTCTAGTGACGTCATCATCGCTTGCATTTACACAAGTAGCTCCTAATGACGGACGAACACAGTAGCGATGTTCAGATGTAGTTGAGAAAGTTTTGATTTGGTTTTTTGCAGCTTGGTTTTTATTTTCTGTTTATTTTTATTTTTATTTTTTTTTCTGGTGGGTTTGCTCTTGACTCTAGTCTAGGTCAGAGATGACAGAGACAAAGTCGACGATGGAAAGTGCTTACCCAGAAGAAGCCTGTTCACTCTAATTTTGAAGAGATTAGGGTTGTAAGCGTTCGGAAACAGAGACGCAGGCAGAGAGTTCCACTCCTTTGCTGTGCGCATTATGTAATATTATTGCAATTTACAACGTGACACTTTTGTTACGTCATTGTTATCTACACAATGTCTGTGTAATCTCTCATTAGTTGACGGTGATTGAAAAGTGGTGTGGTAATCGGTTATCGTGGTACGGATATGTGATGCGGAGGAATGAGGAAAATGTCGCGAGGAAAGTTTTGAGCATGAAAGTGGATGGCTATAAGAGCACAGGAAGACTGTAAAAACGATGGATGGACTCTAAGAAGGTTGATATGGTTAGAAAGGAGGTGACTGATGAGATGACGAGTAAAAGAGAAGTATAGAAGAAGCAGACATGCTGCGGCGACCCCGAATAAATTCAAATAAATTGGTGGGATAAGGGCAAGAGAGCAGCGGTGGCCCAGTGAGAGCAGGGGTGGCCCAGTGGTGGCAGCCCCGACTTACGAGCAGTAAGCTGTGGGTGGGAACCCAGGCAGGCGCATTACTTTGTGTAATTTATTTCATCACCGCTGCCCTCAATAACGGTAGAGGAAAACATCGTAAGGAAACCGGTATGTACTAGAACTAAAAATTCGAAGACATGTGACATCTACCAACCCGCACTGGGCCGTGGTGGTTTACAGCCTACTCCCTCTCATAGAGAGGCTTGTGTCCCAGCAGTGGGAACACTATAGGCTGATGATGATAAGGGCAAACGAATGATGATGATAGCTCTTGCTTACTGTTAGAACAACGAAGCAGTTGCCATTAAACAACATAAATACCCACCAACAGACAGGAACCTCCTACGTGCGACTAGTCAATCCGCCCACGACTTTAACAGCTTGTCCAAAGTTAATTAAGAAAAAGTAGGCGATTCATAACTCACTGGTTATTTATGAAATTCCCAAAACACTTGGGGGCAATGAACTTGGCTTTTAGGTCAGGAGCTAACTTGAATTTCCGTTTTCCCGATGGAAAGGCAAATGAGTTAGATGAAAAAGGAACAAAAAAAGAAACCGGTTTTAATTTAAAAAGCATATTCCCTCGTGGCTACTGCCTTTTCCCAAATATGTTGGAGTCATCTTCCAGTCTCACCTGATGCAGCTGGATACAGTATTTTACATGGAGCGACTGCCTATCTCACCTCCACAAGCCAGTTAGTACTGGGTAATACGATACCCCTTACTAAGACTGGTTGTCAGACTTTCGGGCCACTTACTACTCGTAACGACTGTCAAAGATCTACAAATGACAGCTGAGACCCACAGCTTAACGGGCTTTCCGAGGCACGGAGGAAACTCGGTATGTAATGGGTGGTCACCCATCCACGAGCAAACCTAGGCAAATGTGGCATAAACTGAAGATCGACCCGTTCGGCTGTTATTATTTAGCCACGAGCTCCACAAAATAAAACTAGGCTTTATGTGGTATAAACACTGTTTTACTATCATCAAGTAAACAACACAGCTTTGATATAGGAACCCAATCAATCGTGGTCGAGGTCATCCGGTCACAAACATAGGAGTTTGTGCGCATACTAGAAACGGAGTGGAGGCAATATACCACATGTTGTGTACATAACTACACTATATTTTGTATAAGGAACAGGAATATAGGGACGGGAAGATACCTTTACTAGTGTAGCGACCTACAAAAAGCAACTTACAACAAAAAGTCCATCTATGATAAAACTGAAGAACTAATTATGGTTTGAATCTCGCAAGCAAAGTTAACATCGACTTAGTATATAGAGAAACCCGACAACACCTGTCGGGCAGTTGCCCGCCAGACACCAACACCCGTCTGGCCGGAGGATCCTCCCTTTTCTATATTTAAATGCATGTCTTTGGAAAAGCGGAATAGAACTGGTACCCGGATGGGGATTAGCAGAGATACATGTATGTATTACTAGCTGATCCCGGTATACGTTACGTTGATATACGTTGTATTTATTATTGATGATGAATATCATATTTTTATACTTAGTATCCTATTCCGGACGAAGACAAATCCAAAAACACAAAAGTCATAAAAATTGGTCAAGCCGTTCTTGAGTTATAGATGGTGTAACTAACATGACTTTGTTTTACATATAATTATAGATTATGCTAAATATTATGTAGGTTATGTCTGCGGCTTCGTCAGCGTGGAGTTCAGTTCATGATGATTCTACCGGGACCAAAAGTATTGTATGTGTTAATCCAGGTTATTAACTATCTGGATGCCAAATTTCATTAACATCCGTTTTGTAGTTTTATCGAAAGCATCCAAACGATTTCAATGGAATCTTTTGAATATGTTTCGTTGGTTCCAGATTGAAAGATAAGATACCGGACGTGATAAGTGGCACTGTTGTTTATAAATTGCACCCGTGATAAGCCGGGTTGCTAGTAAAATATAATAAGTTTATGTTTTATTTATTTTTTCCTCACCAGCGTGTTGAAAACCGTCGTTTGTTTCGTGTCAGTATATTTCATTGCACTCTCTCGACATGTTACACTCCTACCTCGCTTGCTAAGTGTATTATTTCCTTACTCATTCCTTTTGAAAGAGACAATGAATGGACTGTGCGAAGGATGATATGGCTAGAGAGGAGGTATTTGATGTGATGAGTAATAGAGAAGTATGGAAGAAGAAGACATGCTGCACCAACCCCAAATAAATTGGGATAAGGGCAGAAGAATGATGATCCGCAGGAGAAAAAAAAATGGTAAAAATTAGCAATAAAACAAATATAAAAATTAAGCAACACTAACACTTTAAAATAAAATACATTAACTAGCAACTAACTAGCATTAAATAGCGGGTTCAATGCCCACATGAGAATAAGTTTAAGTAAGTTAGAGATATAGGGTTTTGTTGTAATCTCTTTGCATTTGAAGCAATCTCTACTACCTATATGTGAAAGCCACGATACAATATCCCTTGGTAAGACTGCTTATCTGTCTTTCGGGACCAATACAAATGATGGATGATGATCTTTGACAGTCGTTGCGAGTAGTCAGAAGCCAAAAGTCTGACATCTAGTTTTACAAAGGAGTATCGTATTACCCAGTTACTGGGTTGTGGAGGTCAGATGGGCAGTCGCTTCATGTAAAGTACTGGTACTCAGCTGCATCCGGTTAGACTGGAAGCCGACCCCTAGATAGTTTGGGAAAAGGCTAGGCAGATGGTGAATAAGATTGGATTACTAACAACAGCATACAACATAATATCACGCTTATAATCTCCCAAAGATAAGGTCGCAACTCGCCTGATGTGAAGCGATGATGCGGCCTCGGGTGGAGCACGCTTGCCTAGAAGAAACCGATTCATTGAAAGCTTGAAGAGGTCCAGATTTAATGATCAGGAAACAGAGAAGCAAGCAGTGAGCCTATTACCATCCAGTTCTAAATTTACTGCTACTGAGAAGTTCCTAATAGAAAAACCCGATAGAACTAAACAAGCTTTCAAAAGAAACAACAATAATGCAAAGTACGAAAAAGGAGCACGATAAAATACGACCCTTGTATAAAATAGGGCAACACCGTCTCTGAGCGCGCCCTACAAACATTGATCTAATATGAATGGAACTACGGATCGCATTTACGTAAGTTTGCTCAAAGTTTGAGAACGTACATACATATATCAGCTGCGATCAGGGAAAGAGGAGGTTGGATTGATGTTTTGAGTGGGGATTAACGTTTTTAGGAGATTATTTCCTTATACAGGTGTTCCTTAAATAAATAATTAATCAGGAGACGTTTTGGTGTCCAAAAATGAGCTACGTGTCTTTTATATATTTTAAAGTTTTATAAAAACCATTTGTTATTGTTTTTATATTATATTTATGTATTAGGGGCCTAAGTTACCTGAAATAAGGATATTGTATTGTATTGTCTAAACTAATATTATATACAGTAAAGATTTAATTGTTTGTTTGTTTGTTACGATTTAACTCAAAAACTACTCAACCGATTTAAAAAATCTTCCACCATTAGAAAGCTGCATCTTTACCGAGTAATTTAGGCTAAGTTATATCACAATTTTTGCGGACGAAGTCGCGGGCGAAATGTAGTATTTTATATACCAAATGAATGCTTTAATATTTTATTTCATACGAGCTGTTGACCCCGACCTTCGTTCGCGTGAAATTTTTATTAAAATATTACTTCCCTATTTGAATATGATCTTGTAAACGATTCCATGTCTTTTGCAAGATAAAATAACGTACGTAAAATAAGTTACTCTTTTAATATCAGCTATTTGCCAGTAAAAATTCCGTCAAATCGGTTCAGCCGTTTCTGGTGCGTAACCAGGATAAGGTAAAACAACAACCTTTGGCTGTCTGACTTTCACACTTCTGACTACCCATAACGACTGTCAAAGATCTACAAACGCTGTAAACTAACGATTCAACATGCTTTCCGAAACAGGGAACTTGTTTTATAATTAACGATTATCCACGGGCCGACATCACCAAGCGTTTGATAACCTTGGATATCAACTCATTCGGCTGTCATTGCTTAGTATTAGCCCGAGACACTATAGCTTGACGAAGTCCCAGGGAAACAATTTAGCTGTCTTGGATCCCACAACGAAATTAATCGAAAAGTATAGTGGAGAAGTATGAAAATTAATCCAAAAGTATAGCGGAGAAGTAGGAAAACTAATCGAAAAGTATAGTGGAGAAGTAGGAAAATTAATCGAAAAGTATAGTGGAGAAGTAGGAAAATTAATCGAAAAGTATAGTGGAGAAGTAGGAAAATTAATCGAAAAGTATAGTGGAGAAGTAGGAAAATTAATCCAAAAGTATAGTGGAGAAGTAGGAAAATTAATCCAAAAGTATAGTGGAGAAGTAGGAAAATTAATCCAAAAGTATAGTGGAGAAGTAGGAAAATTAATCCAAAAGTATAGTGGAGAAGTAGGAAAATTAATCGAAAAGTATAGTGGAGAAGTAGGAAAATTAATCGAAAAGTATAGTGGAGAAGTAGGAAAATTAATCCAAAAGTATAGTGGAGAAGTAGGAAAATTAATCCAAAAGTATAGTGGAGAAGTAGGAAAATTAATCCAAAAGTATAGTGGAGAAGTAGGAAAATTAATCCAAAAGTATAGTGGAGAAGTAGGAAAATTAATCCAAAAGTATAGTGGAGAAGTAGGAAAATTAATCCAAAAGTATAGTGGAGAAGTAGGAAAATTAATCCAAAAGTATAGTGGAGGAGTAGGAAAATTAATCGAAAAGTATAGTGGAGAAGTAGGAAAATTAATCCAAAAGTATAGTGGAGAAGTAGGAAAATTAATCCAAAAGTATAGTGGAGAAGTAGGAAAATTAATCCAAAAGTATAGTGGAGAAGTAGGAAAATTAATCCAAAAGTATAGTGGAGGAGTAGGAAAATTAATCGAAAAGTATAGTGGAGAAGTAGGAAAATTAATCCAAAAGTATAGTGGAGAAGTAGGAAAATTAATCCAAAAGTATAGTGGAGAAGTAGGAAAATTAATCCAAAAGTATAGTGGAGAAGTAGGAAAATTAATCCAAAAGTATAGTGGAGGAGTAGGAAAATTAATCGAAAAGTATAGTGGAGAAGTAGGAAAATTAATCCAAAAGTATAGTGGAGAAGTAGGAAAATTAATCCAAAAGTATAGTGGAGAAGTAGGAAAATTAATCCAAAAGTATAGTGGAGAAGTAGGAAAATTAATCCAAAAGTATAGTGGAGGAGTAGGAAAAACATAATTTCCACTTCCCTCCATATCAGCACAAGTGCTTGAATTAGTGCCCTTACCAATTTATTCATTTTCTTGCAACAGACATGCATGTAAATTAATAAATTCTTTCCCTGCGCTCCCCGGTATATGGTAATCATAATATCAGTGTGCCTTCCTCGCAATATGTACTCGTAATGGGTGTCATCTTGCTTCGCAGACAGAAAAAAATGGTTTGTTATTTTATGATATGAATATTCTAACATTTAAACTTTATTTGAAAAAAGATGATTGAAATTTCTTCAAAGTAAGTATTCTGCGTATTGATAATTCTATGAAATGATAATATGAGAAACAATTTATGTGAAACGAAATTCGATGAAACAATTAGCTATGAAACAACGTACAACCATCGTAATGTCATACATTATGCTTCCAGCGGAGCAACCCCCACGCTTCTGATTCCATTGCAACTCGTGTAGGTATCTTTATTGGAAATAAGATACTTTCGAAATTTCGTAATTTATCGGAAAAATGTTCCGTTTTAAGATACTTATATTGAGGAGCTCGTGGATAAATAATAACAGCCGCACAGGTCGATCTTCAAGGGTATGCCACTCTTCCCTACTCTTCCAATAAATTACCTAAAAATGTCTACCGGCTTTATTATTTTTAGGGTTCCGTACCCAAAGGGTCAAACGGGACCCTGTTACTGAGACTTCGCTGTCTGTCCGTCCGTCTGTCACCAAGCTGTATCTCATGAACCGTGATAATTAACCAGTTAAATTTCTACAGATTATGTATTACTGTTGCTGCTATAACAACAAATACTAAAAACAGAATAAACACGCCACTCTTCCCTAGGTCGGTTTGTCGACGGGTCATCCTCATAACATACCAGATTCCCTCCGTGCCTCGGAAAGCACGTTAAGCCGTTGGTCATCTGCCTAGCCTTTTCCCAAACTATCTTGGGGTCGGCGTACCGTCTAACGGGATGCAGCTGAGTACCAGTATTTTACATGAAACGACCGCCTATCTGACATCCACAACCCAGTAACTGGGTAATACGATACCTCTTGGTAAGACTGGATGTCAGACTTTTAACTTCTGACCACTCGTAACGACTGTCAAAGATCTACAAATGACATCCGGGACCAACGGCTTAACGTGCTTTCCGAGGCACGCAGGAAACTCGATATGTAATTATGGTCACCCATCCACGGGCCAGCTTGAATAACGTCCAAGCTATCTTTGCAAACACTGTCAGGTTATCTCGGATTATAGGTCTAACCCCATTGTCGCGTGGAGCCAGTTTGATTGATTCGTGTCGTACCAACAATAGGAGACTGTTATCGCATAATACAGAGGGATTGTATCGCTTCGCTTGATGGGGTTGGCAGAAGTATAGGGTGAGAGGACAAAGGGCGTGTTTTTTTCTAAACTAATATTATAAAGAGGAAAGATTTGATTGTTTGTTTGCATTGAATAGGCTCCGAAACTACTGGTCCGATTTGAAAAACTCTTTCAGTGTTAGATAGCCCATTTATCGAGAAAGGTTATAGGCCATATATCATCACGCTACGACCAGTAGGAGTGGAGCAGCAATGAAACATGTTGCGAAAACGGGGAAAATGTGACGCAAACGAAGTTGCGCCGGACAGCTAGTCTCTAATATATGCCACCGTAATATCATGCCTGTAATTCCCGAAGGGTTAGGCAGAGTTATACCTAATAGTACACCCACATTTTGCCAGTTATTTTATCGTCCCATGTAATAAGGGGCGGGGGCGAGCCTATTGCCGTCAACCGGGCACAAATCTAGACTCCGTGGCTGATACTAAAAAAATCCTGATGGAAAATCCCAATAACAGTTTGCCCGACTGGGGAATCGAACCATAGACTTCAAGCTCAGCAGTCATCACTACCACCACACACGATCACGAAAACGGTGATTTTCACTTTTCTTTTTATACAAAACCAGTATAACCTGACCTCGCTTTGTATAAGCGTTCTGAACAATGAGAGACCAGCTTATACTGCTTAATTGGTTGTCGTGTACTATTTATTGTAGTGCATGAAGTTTAAATGACATCAGTATTGTTATCTTCAGCTGGTCTACCATGACGTCTTAAAACATTATTGTTTTACTCCTTTTCCTTTGTGGGAAAGAGATGGCGCTGGACATCCTGTATAGCTCCGTCTCTGTCCTACACTGGAATAAGAGTAAAACTATACTGCTTTAAGACGTCATGGTGGGCCAGCTAGTTTTAAGAAATGCTATTCAGATATTTTAATTTGTTTCTAGGGTGATCGGTGGCAATGCAATATAGGTCAGAGCATGTCCGTTGAAGACGTGACTTTCCTAGATAAACACAAACCAAAGTAGGCAGAGGTGGGGAGGGGGGGGTAATGTTGTGCCTCGTAAATTCACATTTAGGGCATCGGTTTCAGTTAAAATTCGTGGATCTTTCAGTAAGTAAGTTGTGTCATCATCTGCCTAGCCTTTTCCCAAACTATCTTGGGGTCGGCTTTCAGTCTAACCGGATGCAGCTGACTAGAGCCAGTATTTTACATGAAGCGACTGCCTATCTGACCTCCACAACCAATTAACTGGGTTATACGATACCCATTGGTAAGACTGGATGTTGTTACACTTTTGACTTCTGACTCTTCGTTACGACTGTCAGAGATCTACAAATGACAGCCGGCACCAACGGCTTAACGTTCTTTCCGAGGCACGGAGGAAACTCGGTATGTTATTATGGTTACCCATCCACGGACCAACCTCGGCAAGCACGGCTTAACCTTAAAGATCGACCCGTGCGGCTGTTATTATTTAGCTACTCGCTCCTTAATAACTGAGTCGTGTATCGCTCCATATAAAAATCTGGTGTTCAGTTGCATTCGGTTACACTGGAAGCCAACCCTCACTGGGCCCGCGTGGTGGATTACAGCCCACTCCCTCTAATATAGAGGAGGCCTGTGTCCCAGCAGTGGGAACATTATGGGCTGATGATGTTGATGATGACACTGGAAGCTGACCCCGAACTAGTCAAGCTAATGATGAAATCGTCGAAAATTAACTACTACTAAAGCAATTATCCTACATTTTTCAGATTCGGTTAAGACATAATTTCCTTTTGACGTTCAAGAAGCAAACATTCCAAACTCTTTTGTTTTCATCTTCATTTGTTCAGGAATGTAAACACAATACTAATACTCTTGTTATGATTACCCGACGCACGAGTTGGTGGGTGGTATAGCTTAGTTGGCGCCTTTGAAACTTGGAGGAATGCAGTGGTTTTAGTGGATTTTAGTGGTTTCTAATCTGACAATTTTCTTAGAGAGCATGACAGAGCATTGTTCTGACATAGTAAACAATATATTACGTATGATGTCGGACGTAAAGAATAGCACCATCCCATATCTTCCCGTGGGTGTCGTAAGAGGCGACTAAGGGACTTGTCAGAGAATGGGCAGCAGCATTCTCTGTGCTTTTGTAAAAACCGTACTGCGATCGCCAACCTGCCTGCCAAGCGTGGCGATTATGGCAAAGCCCCCCCAAAATGTCAATGTGGCTACACTTGGAGGAGGCCTATGTCCAGCAGTGGACGTCTTTTGGGCTGAAATGCTGATGATGATGATGAAAAAATATATGTCGTTACATAAATTATTTTCCTACATGGTAAAATTAAATACACTACTCGGGAATATTATTCATTAGTTGTAGTTAGTTAATGTTATACTATTAAATAATAAGATTTTTCTTTTTTTTAGGGTTCCGTACCCAAAGGGTCAAACGGGACCCTATTATCTATCGGTCCGTCACCAGGCTGTATCTCATGAACCGTGATAGTTAGCCAGTTGAAATTTCTACAGATTATGTATTTCTGTTGCCGCTATAACAACTAATACTAAAAACAGTATAAAATAAATATTTAAGGGGAGCCCCCTTAAATATTTATTTATTCTGTTGTTCATGCAAAAAAGTGATTTTTTTGCTCGTTTTTATAAATAATGGTACGGGACCCTTCGTGAGCGAGTCCGACTCGCACTTGGCCGGTTTTTTAGTTTGCAACCGCTGGTAGTAACACACTGGCAGTAAATAATTGCCCGTGTTACTACTTTCAACTGAACAATGAAGAATGGTAGTAAGTAGGGCAAGTCACGAATCAATGGAATATCCTCTCTGCTATCATTTCCCACGCAAGTTGTAAAAGCCAAATAATAATCATGTAATCGTTTTACTAATGCTGACATCATAAAATACAATAAGCAGTAGGTACCTTTGTGCTCTTGTATCTTAATGTATTGTTCTGTGAAGTGTTTTGTGTGTACATAATTAAATAAATAAATAATACATAACATAACATCACGTCTGTAATCCCAGAAGGGTTAGACGGAGATGTACCTGTTTGTAGTACACGTACATTTCCCCAAAAGTTCCATATAACAGGGGGCGAGCCTATTGCCATCAACCGGGCAAAACTCCTGACTCCGTGGCTGCTACTGGGAAATCCTTGATGGAAAAACAACTCGGTAACACTTTGCCCAACACGAGAATTGACCCCAGGACCTCAAGCTCAGCAGTGGTGCTTGCGACCACTCTACCAACGAGGCAGTCTCACACATACACCTTAAAATTTCCGCGCGAACGAAGTCGCGGGTAAGAGCTAGTATTATTATTATTAATGTTATAAAGCTGAAGAGTTTGTTTGTTTGGTTGAACGCGCTAATCTCAGGAACCACTGTTTGAGATTGAAAAATTCTTTAAATGTTGGATAGCTCATTTATCAAAGAAAGCTATAGGCTAATATAACATCACGCTACGGTCAATAGGAGCGGAGCATCAATGTAAAATGTTGTAAAAACGGATTTTCTTTTTTATCTCTTATGTGGCGCAGACGAAGTTGCGCGGTTCAGCTAGTCTCAATACAATCTTCATTTTTGAGGAAAAATTCGTGTTCAATAACCATTTGCAAGCTTATTATAGTCATAAAGACAATCATCATAATTCATTTGTACGCTTACTCAATCATTTTAATACAGATCTATAAGTAACTACAAATACTACAAATGATGTCATTGTTGTCATGAAATTGTGTGTCATGTACTCAGCTTTTAATTATGAAAAGTAACGATAAAATGATACAGTAACATTGTACTCATAATTTAATTAATAAAATGGTCGCTTTATAATTGATTGAAAAGGGAATTCAAAGGTTAAGGCTCTAAATATCAAATTGAACACACAAAGATAAAATTTAAAGGTAGAATTTCTCGTATAATTGGACACACAAAAATTACTTTGTTAACCCTTAAATTGGCTTCGACGTAGTCATTCGAGATGTTTTGTGAACCAGTAATGGTAGGGTTCTCCCCGGGGGTTGAGATGGTGAACTGAGCTGCACCCTCAATAATAACAAGGGAGGAATACTTACAGGGGTTGACAGCTGCTGAGACAGCAATGTAAGTCACACACAACACTGTACTACACACTCCACAATTGTACAACCTAGGTCCCGTCCACTGACCGTAACATATTGTACGTGTCACACGTCCACACCACTGGTTGTCAAACACCGAATGACCGCCATGTTTGATTTATGATTCCAATTTTAATTTTCCAATCCAGTACACGCCTCTTATGTTATTTTTTAATTATTATTTTTTTAAAGATTCAAAGGTTTTGATGGCAGGTGAAGACTTGGGCGGTTGTGGCGATGGGCGGCGCGCGCACTGCGCCTCACTTCGGGAGGATGCGCGGCGCAGGGCGGGCGGACAACTTCGTGGCAATAACCTGACCTGGTTTCAGAGACGCGATGAATTATTTTTGAAATGGCAACGCACTTGCATTCGCTTCTTTTTTATTGTTATTGTAATGAATAATTGTATAACATTTTGATTATGTAATCCGACCATTATATTTATACTTCTAGCTCAAAATATGTGCGGCTATTTTCTCTTATATAAGTACAAATGATAGTTATTATACAGGAGATATATATTTTATCAGGGCTCACGAGAGAGGTCAGTAGGCCAATCAGGAAGCTCGCTGGGGCTTCAAGGTCTATAATACGTTTGATGTTATTTCGTTACTTTTAGTGTTTGTTAGATTTACGTACATAGTTTCTTATACGTTATTTTTTGGGTTTAAACATGGAAAATTGAGTCTTCCTCTTTAGGTTCATTATGATATTTCCTGAGGACAGATGGTTCGCTAGTCGCCTTTTTGTAAATCATGTAAATGGCTATATTTTTTTATTTCACAAGGGTGAACAGGATGCTCATGCCTATTTAAAACAAATAATGACAATTGCCAATTTATTTAACAACCATGGTGGTTAAAATACCATAATAATACCAGCCAATTATTGCTTAACTGTAAGGCAAAAGGCATCTTTTCATTCAGAGAATCCATTGATTATGCCGCTTGCTCAAGACGGGCTGGCGATTTTAGATGAAGAAGATTGGGGAAGAAGGTTGAAGAAGATCTAGTTATGGTCTTTAAAATACTGATACATCACGCCTGTTATACTAATAGGGATAGGCTGAAGCACACCCTAATATTACCTACATCCACATTGCACCAGTTGTATCTTTAAGTCCCGTGTAATAAGGGACGAGCCTATTGCCATCAATCGAGCAAACATCCAGACTCCGTGGCTGCTACTGAGAAAAACCTAATAACACTTTGCTCGACCTGGGAATGGAACCCCAGACCTCGTATTCAGCATTCGCGCTTGTGATCACTAGCTACCAACAAGGCAGTCTTAAAGTGGCATACTTCGTGGCTGCATTTTCATATATTCTCGCTAAAAGATTATGTAATATGTACGTTTCCTTTACAACCTGATATTGGAGGCAGCTGCTCGAAATTGGGACGATTCTCCTTCTTACAAATACGTAGAATACCTTTGCCAACCTCGATATTAAACTCGATGTAACCAGGGCTTTGCGCGCTCAAGAAAATATAAATAATATTTACAGGTAAGAATTTTTTTTTACACTTTTCCCCATTCTAGAAATTTATCCTGTATTGTAGGTACAAACATTTAAACTCACATACACAAACAGCCAGATCCGAAACCAGTCTCTGTAGGCCATTAAAATATTTGTTCAGTGCGGATCGAACTCGCGACACGCAGCGCAGCAGTCGATCGCTCAGCCACTGCGCCAACCGTGCTGTCGCATATACTGACATGAGACATACAAACACATAAACTCGTGTCTTTTTCCCACCTAATGTTCCTGTGGAACTTAAGACTTGCCAACGCCCCTGACCTTACTAAACTTGAGAATTTGTACCTAAGTTTTTATGTTATTGCCCCAAGAAGGTGCCGCCCGGACTTTGATAATACTAAAAGCCTAAAGGTTTGAGTATGAACGTGTTTGCTTGACATGTATAAGAGTAGAAGAAGAAACGATGTAGGGGCTGTGTGGATGAGGTGTCTGATGAGATGAGAAATATGGAAGGAGAAAACATGCTGCGCCGACCCCAAAAATAAATTGGTGTAGGGACAGGAGAATGATGTTGATGAAATGCCTAGTGGTCACTCTATGTCACCCGCTCAGTAGTTTTTGCGTGAAAGAGTAGTAAACATCCATCTAAATATGTACAACCTGTTTTTTTTTATATCCCATAACTGTAGGATATGATTGAGACCATATCAAAGAATCAACTGACACATGAATAATGTTTCAATCATACTTTTTTTGGTTTTGTTTTTTTCGCATTTTCTTAGTTGAATAAAAAGAATTACTCATATGTATCAATGAAACTACTACTATTTTGCTACATTACCGCCAAGTTTGGCAACCTCGCAAAAGTAAAGATTCGTTATACTGGTGCCAATTTTTGACCTAATTTAATTATGATTGATGATATCTCCGAAACTATGCATTTTTGGACCACCTATTCTAGGAGTTTTAGTATTATTTTTACCTACAGAATATAACACTAGAGTTATGGGATATAAAAAAAAAATAGGTTGTATTTAACTCAAAGGTGACTGACTGACTGACATAGTGATCTATCAACGCACAGCCCAAGGCACTGGACGGATCAGGCTGAAATTTGGCATGCAGGTAAATGTTATGACGTAGGCATCCGCTAAGAAAGGATTTTGATCAATTATTAACGCGAGCGAAGCCACGGGCAAAAGCTAGTTTATAATAAATAGTAAGTAAGATGTTACCCCGGACGAGGTCCTTCAGAAAGAGTAGAAATGTTTAATTTAATTCTAGTTTGTAAGATGATGAATATTCTAATGACGGAAAATTATTTTCCAAGAAATCATACCGGAATTTCAAATTAAGTTAAGAAATACAAGCTACGGCGTAGCATTCTGTCTCCGTAGCAACCAGCTACGGTGTTACGAGACCTCCGAATAGAATTTTGTAATAATTGCGTTGTTTTCGAATTCATTTTGGTTCGATTTTGGGCGAAAATCGAATTAATATGAGTTTTTTTTACTCTCAAGTAACTCGTTAAGATATAAAAGCGATTTAGAATGATTGGCTCGATAAATAAATTTTTCAAACTTGAAGCTAAATTAGAGTTTTAAACGTGTACTGCTAATAGATTCCATCACGATTTTTTATGAAACTTATATAAATACATGGAGCTTTTTATTTTGAAGTAAATGTTGAAAACATATTTTATCATCACCATCATCATTTCAGTCGATAGACGTCCTCTGCTGGACATAGGCCTCCCCCAAGTGTCACCACATTGACCGGTCCCGTGCAACTCGCATCCAGCGGATCCCCGTAACCTTCACCAGGTCATCGGTCCACCTCGTGGCAGGCCTTCCAACGCATCGTCTTCCGGTTCGCGATCGCCATTCCAGAATTTTTCGGCCCCATCGCTCATCTGTTCTGCGATTAATGTGCCCTGCCTACTGCCACTTAAGTTTTGCAAGTCTTCGGGCTACGTCGGTAACCTTGGTTCTCTTGCGGATGTCCTTATTTCTGATTTGATATTTTATCATTTCGTTATTATTTTTCTAAGCAAAAACTATCAAAATTTAGGCATTATATCGCTCGCCCAGCGAGCGTCTTTTATTCAGAACTACACACTGTACTGCAACTTCGCCTTAAACATAACTGGCTCTGCCTAACCCTCCGGGGATTACAAGCGTCATACTATCTTTAAGGAACTCTTTTATAATACCCATTTCATACTTAACACCCTTAAAATTTAATACCAATTTAGAGTAAACTTGCATAAAAAAAATGGTCCACTTATAAAATTATGCTAAGTTAGCAACATTGTGATACTACGGCGTAGCGTCGTAGCGGCGTAGCAACTAACTACGGTACTACGGTGCTACGAGACCTCAGGGAGAACTAGGTAACATTGTGTTAATATTTAGGTAAAACTAAGTTAGCTCCGTGAAACTGATATGACAAAGTATTGTACGGACTTTGGAGACGCTTGTGTCTAACAGTGGACTACTATCATAACTTTCTGTTGTCTAAAAACATTTGGACAAAATTAAAGAAAGAAGGTGAAATGATTAAATGGAAAGGATTGATGTATGTTTTTTTTCATTTGTTACTCTTTCCCGCAAAAAGTACTGAATGGATCTGGATGAAATTTGGCACAGGGATAGATAATAGTCTGGAATAGCACATAGGATACTTTTTATCCCGGTAGTACAATCCCGTGGGACACTTACCAAACAAAACGCGGGTAAAACTGTGGTAAGCTAGTACACATACAATTATACTTGTAACCCCAGAAGGGTTAGTCATTCACAGTGCTTCCGCATTTCGCCAGTTGTATTGGAATCCCAGGTAACACAGAGCATATTGCTTCTATCTGACACAAATGCAGACTCAGGGTGGGTAGCTCGCCTGCCAGGGCTGCGGGTTGTTCGAAAGAGATACCGTGGCCCTGGAACGCAAAGGGCTAGGAAGGAACATGGATGAGTTTTAGTCAGTCAAGTCTGACACTCCCTTCCACTCCGCCCAGAGCGGGAGAAGTCATTTGATGATTTCCCATCCTAAAAAAAGGGTGGGTAACTACATGATGAAAAAATTAAATACCCTCTTTGGTTGACCAGGGCATCGAAATTAGGAGTGGTTCCAGAGCATTATTTTAGGGAGCATGAGACTCCGCAAAAATGGTCTGGAACCACTGGAACATTATTAAATCATGCAATAACCCTTCAGAAGTCATCGCCTGCCTGCCTTTTCCAAACTATGTTGGGGTCGGCTTCCAGTCTAACCGGATGCAGCTGAATAACAATATTTTACTTGAAGCAACTGTCTATCTGACCTCTACAACCCAGTTAGTACTAGGTAATATTGTCATAAATGCATTTTTGTGGTCTTGTATTCCTGGCTCTGTATGGTGTCGGACGTAAAGAATAGCACCATCCCATATCTTCCGTTGTCGTAAGAGGCGACTAAGGGACTTGCCAGAGAATGGGCAGCAGCGTTCTCTGTGCTTTTGTAACAACCGGACTGCGATCGCCAACCCACCTGCCAAGCGTGGCGATTATGGCAAAACCCCCCAAAATGTCAATGTGACACTTGTGGGAGGCCTATGTCCAGCAGTGGACGTCTTTTGGGCTGAAATGATGATGATGATTCCTGACTAGAAATGTTGATAAGTAATGTTAGAGGATATTGCCACCCATATACAGACTCATCATCTTTTTGCCCTTGTCCCCTTGTTACTTGGGATCGGCGCAACACGTTCTTTTCTTTATTATTTTTATTATATTCATCACTCTTTCAGTCACATGCGATTCGCACCCACACCTTTACAAACTGCAGTATCAAATGTTCGGGAATATCCAATCTTACGCATAAGGATGAAATGTAACTGTTATAAATATAAAAGATGTGAAGAAATAACCCCCTTATTTCTCGAATCCCCATGGGGATGAAAGGGTTACGTCCAAAGACACTTTTTTAACGACCTTGACATGTTATGGCCGCATTACTAGAGCGTGGATCTAACAGGAGCCTTAGCACGATTGCGCGCCATAAGCGTAACGTCACGTAACATAACATCACGCCTGCAATCCCCAAGGGGTTAAGCAGAGGTGTAGGTACCTAACAGCACACATTCCGCCAGTTATATTTAAGTTCCATGTAATAAAGGGCGAGCTTGTAGCCATCAACCGAGCACAAATCCAGACTCTGTGACTGCTACTGAGAAATTCCTGAAGGAAAAACCCTAAAAACACTTTGCCCGACCCGGGAATCGAGCCCAGGTCCTGATGCTCAGCAGTCGCGCTTGTGGCCACTCGACCAACGAATTAGTCATTCGTAAGAGACAAATGGTTAACGATTTTAAAATCAAAACACAACTACACTATAGCATTTTTTTTTAGCTATTTCGTCTCTATTAAGTCTTCAATAAGTATGACCCATCGTTAAGAATGAATTCTCTAAAGCCTCAAATCAATTATAGCAACATTACAGACAAGTTCAATACGATGCTTAAGTCACAGTGCTACTTATATTAATTTAATGTATATAAACATGCGCCATCAGTATTAGAAGAGAAAAAAAAACCTCATTCTTTGTTGTCATGGGCATCTGACTTATCTTAACATGCCGTCGAGAAATATTTCTAAAGCATGCTGGGTTCCTCACGATGTATTCCTTCGCCGAAGCAAGTGGTTATTGTACAATACACACTGAATCCGATAAATCAGAGGTGCGTGTCTTGGGTTCGAACTTGAGACCTATGACTTGTAGTCCGATGTACACATCACTAGGCTATCACTAATTAAAAAAACCGGCCAAGTGCGAGTCGGACTCGCGCACGAAGATCCGTACCATTATTTATAAAAACGACCAAAAAACTCACTTTTTTGTATGGGCCCCCTTAAATATTTATTTTATTCTGTTTTTAGTATTTGTTGTTATAGCGGAGCACAGAGACTAAAAACTTAAAATTAACTATTATGTAATCAACAGCGTTATGCACAGCATACAGCTTCTAACTACCGCGGTTCATGAGATACAGCCTGGTGACAGACGGACGGACGGACGGGCAGCGAAGTCTCAGTAATATGGTCCCGTTTGACCCTTTGGGTACGGAACCCTAAATACGACGAAGTTATACTGCGCATTAGTCCTTGGGCCACCCCACGAGCAACGAAGTTCAAGACCGTCATTTGTTTTATGTTGTGCTGGCAATTAACTTGAGAAGGTGGACAGACGGTTGCTGTAGTCGAGTTCAACTCATGCATACTAATAAAAGAGAAACTCGTTATTAATTTTCCCATTACTCTGAATGTAGCGCTGGTGACTGAAAAGTTGTGGGGTCATCGATTGTTGTGGGGTATGGGCATATGATGCGGAATTAGGAGAATGTTGTGAGGAAACTTTTGAGTGTGTATGTAGATGGGTATAAGAGTAGAGGAAGACCAAATGATGGATGGACTGTGTGAAGGATGATATGGCAAGAACGGATGTGTCTGATGAGATGATGAGTTATCGAAAAGTGTGGAAGAAGTAGACATGCTGCGCCGACCTCCGACATACAGCAAGATTTTTTAATCACCGTCCAAATTTCTAGGCATTATGTATCATTCACTAACTCCATTTTTGACAAAAAAATCGATATGTGAAATTTTCATATTTTCATATGAAATCATTTTCTCGAAAAAATTATCCGCTCTACCTGGTCACTAAGTTAAACGTTAAAAATACTACACTTTGTGAGGGTTAATATAATTACCTACTTTAAGATCTATAATATTATTATAATCTATGCACCTTTGTAACCATATACCAGGCCCCTCAGAAAGTATTGCGAAAAAAAGTTTTTATATATGGGAGACTGGCCAGTTATTATGTTTTTCGAAAATATGATTATTTATAAGTAAAAATAAGTAAGTTCCAATTTCAAAATTTCCCTCCACATTTTTTGCGAGTTAATTCAAAGTATTGTGTCTCACTGAAATATGGATCTGCGCCGGGAACATTTTAGAGCTATGATTTTATACGATTTCAAGTGTCGCCTGAAACCGGATGAATCGTACGATAGACTTCAAATGGCATTCATGGATGAAGGCCCTTCCAAGGCAACCGTGTATCGTTGGTATAACGAATTCAAGCGCGGTCGACCAACTTTGGGGGATGACGAAAGAAGCGGTCGCCCTTTGACGGCTGTTACCGAAGAAAACGTGCTAGCAGTGAAAAATTTAATCCAAGACAATAGGCGAATTACATATCAGGAGATTCAACACATATTGAAGATTGGATCGGGAAGCGTTCACGAGATTCTACACAGCCATCTTCGCGTGAGGAGGATAGTATCACGCTGGGTGCCGCACAACCTCACCGATGCTCAGAAGCAGGCCCGGGTGGAATGGTGCCGTGATATGCTTAACAAATTTGAAGCAGGCTCGTCTCGGCGTGTTTACGACATCGTTACAGGTGATGAGTCCTGGATTTATCAATACGACCCAGAAACCAAGCGCCAGTCGACTGTTTGGGTGTTTCAAAATGAGCCAACGCCTACCAAAGTGAAGCGATCTAGAAGCGGGGGTAAGATTTTGATCGCTAGCTTTTTTAATTTGACTGGCCACTTGGTATCAATTCCCTTACGGGATCAAAGAAGCATTAATGCCGAATGGTATACTTCCAAATGTTTGCCAGAAGTTTTCTCTGTTATAAGCAACAAGCGACCAAACACAGGGCTCCGCGGGCTACTGCTCCACCACGACAATGCACCTGCGCACACCGCACTCAAAACGAGGGACTTCCTGGACAGCACGCCAGTCAAACTCCTGGGTCACCCTCCTTACAGCCCTGATCTAGCACCGTGTGACTTCTTTTTATTCCCAAAAATAAAAAATCAGCTCAAAGGGATACAATTTTCGTCGCCGGAAGATGCGCTGGCTGGGTTCGAGCAGGCTGTAAACGAGGTGTCTGCGGCGGACTGGAAAAAGTGTTTTGAAAACTGGTTTAGGCGCATGAATCTTTGTATAGAGGCTGGTGGAAAGTACTTTGAAAAGATTTAATAAAAATATATGTACGTATAGAACAATTTTTTTTAGTTTCGCAAAACTTTCTGAGTGTCCCACGTATATGCACTATCGTATGAAATATGTCTTAGTATTATTCTGGCATTCACTCGTTTCATTTCTCATCAACACCGCACCTTACATGGCGACCCTGCCAAAGGAACCTACACACGCTACGCGAATTTGAGACGTTGAGTGGGTCTGTGCGATGCAATACCGTTCAATAAATTAGTGACCAAGTATAGTAGTAAAAATGGAATTAGTATTGATTTACTGTATCCACGGACTAGACATCAGCGCGAGTGTACGGAATATCCACGAAAATGGGCAAGCAGCAGTCTAAAGAGGAGACCCTGATCGTTCAAAACGCGGCGGCTGGCAGTAACCAAGCTACAGCAGAAGAACTTCGTTTTCATATGTCTACATCCAACATTATTCTGTCCTGCATCCTGCTTATACTACTACTAGGCATATTGGGGTTCGTGTATCGACAGTATAAAAAGTGCCATACAAAATGGATCACCAACGAGATAAATAGGACGACTATGAGGAGATCTCTCTTTCGTCGACGCTTGCGGTTGGGGGCCACGGAGCCATCTTTAAAAAACTACGAGGAAGAAACAGTGTAAAAAAAAAAAAGTGAAGTGAAAAAAAAAAAAAAAGTGTTTGCGTAAGTTTTAAAGTGCTACATAAAAAAAAAGTGTATAAATATCATATATTAAACGTGTTCAGGTACCGAAATAATCGTCGTCTCTTACCAAATAAGGAGGATGCATTAGTTGAACTTTGGACTTTAGTGTTAATTGCATACGGTGTTGTATTATAATGTCTCATACTAATCTTTAAACAATGTATTACAAGGAAATTATAATTTCTCTACGTTTTGGTGGTAATAAGGTATGGATAATATATTAAAATTGTATAATGATTTAAAGAAGATTAGAGTTTACTTAATAAAGTTAGGACCGAAAAGAAGGACAGAAAGAGTATTAGAAAATAAATTAAATGAGGTTGATGCAATTTATGACCAGTACGAAACTTGGTTGATTGATTTTAAAGAAAACGTAAAGAAAAAATATTATAGTGCCCAAGATATTGTATTAATAGAAAATTGTTGTCGTCAATTTATAGATTTACGTGAGGATATTTTATTGTCGCGTGAAAGTGATATATTAGAGACGTCGTCAGAAATGAATACATTTGATTTGAAAACTGCCTTAACTCTTCTACCGATTATGACAAATGAGGAAGCTAGTATAAAACAGCTAATTGATAATATTGAATACTATAACTCTCTGCTGAAGGATAGCGCTTGCAAACAAAATTTAATTAATTTCGTGTTGAAAAGTAGGCTATCACAAGAAGCTAAGATAAAGTTAAATGCTAAGTATGATACTGTTACTGACTTAATTGATGACATGAAAAAAGTGTTATTATCTAAGAAAGCGGCAACGGCTATACAAAATAAGTTATTAAAAATGAGACAAAATGAGTTGTCGATTGCCGATTACGGAAAAGAAATCACTGAATTATTTGTGGATCTAACGATTACGCAAGCTAACGACAATGAACAGAACTATAATATACTAAAACCAATTAATGAAAAAACAGCGATCAAACAATTTGCCGATGGTTTGCGAAATCGTAGGTTAAGTACCATTATTTCTGCAAGAAATTACAGCTCATTGAAGGACGCAGTCCAAGCAGCTCAAGACGAGGAGGTCTCGACAACAACTCATGGAGAAATTATGGGTATGTATAAAAAGCCTTACAATAATTTCTATAATAACAGAAGCCGTTCAAATAATTATAGAGGTCTACGTGGTGGAGGTAGAAACTTCTACGCATATAAAGGTCAAGCTCGAGGGCAGCAACAACGATACCGCTCTACTTCACGAGGACAGCCGGCTCGAGGAGGAACTGGCAGTCACAGATGGCAAAGAGGTAACTTTAACTATACTAATAGAAGAAATCAAGGGATACCCAAAGAGCGTGACGTCAATGTTCTTAATAACTCGGAACAATCAACAGAAACAGAATTAATATCCAATCAGTTTTTTCGTGACTAACAGCGATAAATTTATTTTAGCTAGTGATAGTAATTGTTATATTTCTTTATGTTCGTCATTACATAAACGTAATATTAAGAAACATTATTTTCTAGTAGATTCTGGAGCATCGGTGTCAGCATGCACATATAAACATGCTCTCGAATGCGGCATTCCAATCCATAACGAGCGTGTAGCCATAAACGGATTAGGTGGTAGAGTTCAAGCAATAGGATACTTATGTTTACAATTTAATTTAAATGGTGAGACAATTAGTCAGAAATTCTATGTATTTCATAACTTACCTATTAAGGGAGATGGAATTTTAGGTCGTGATTTTTTAAGTAAATATAAGGCTCAATTAGATTTTAATAAAAATGTTTTAACTTTAGCTACAGATAATACAAGTCTTTGTTTTCCGCTAGTAAGTAAATTTACTGAAACATTAAATATACCTGCTAGAAGTGAGTCGATACACTACATACAAACGAACTTAAATGAGGATTGTGTAGTATCTTCAAAAGAACTAACGCATGGAGTGTTTTTAGCAAGTTCTATAGGTACTCCTAAACATGGACTTATACCAATTAAAATATTAAACGTTAATGAAGAACCTGTATCGCTAACAGAAATAAAACCTAACATTAGAAAACTTAGGGAATTTGACATCTGTAACTATGAAAAAACGCGAAATGACGCAGAAAGGGTTAAATGCTTATTTTCTCAATTAAAATTACAACATTTAAATAATGAAGAACAAAAAACAATTGAAAATATTTGCGCAAAGTATTCTGATATATTTTACCTTCCCAAAGACAAATTAAGTACAACAAATGTATACAGTCATACTATATCCGTAAAGCCTAACACGACACCAGTATTTTCAAAACAATACCGTTTGCCACATTCTCATAAAGGTGAAATAAAACGCCAGATAAATAAAATGCTAGAGGAAGGTATTATAGAGCCCAGTAAAAGCGACTGGTCCAGTCCAATATTATTGGTACCAAAGAAATCAGATTTAACCGGAGATAACAAATGGAGATTAGTTGTCGATTATCGGAAACTCAATAATTGCATAGAGGACGATAAATACCCATTACCAGATATTACAGAAATTTTAGAATCTTTGTCGGGTAGCATTTATTTTACACATCTTGATTTGCACCAAGGCTATTATAACGTCAAATTAGAGGAAAATAGCAGAAAGTTCACAGCTTTTCATTCGGGACAATACCAAATGACACGTATGCCTATGGGATTGAAAACCAGCCCTAGTTCATTTTCGAGGATGATAACAATAGCAATGGCCGGTCTTAATTATGAAAAATGTTTGATTTATCTAGACGATTTAATAGTGTTTGGACGTAACTTAGATACTCATAATAAAAATTTGCAAGATATTTTTGAAAGATTACGGACCGTTAACTTAAAATTAAACCCCACCAAGTGTGATTTCCTTAGGAAACAAATTTTGTACTTGGGACACGTTATTTCAAGCGACGGTATAATGCCTGACCCTGCAAAAATAAGAGTAGTTCAAAATTATCCTTGTCCAACTAGCACAGAAGAAGTAAAAAGATTCGTAGCATTTACTAATTACTACAGAAAGTTCATACCTAAATTTGCAGAAATTGCTCATCCTTTAAATACATTAACTAAAAAAGGTGCACCATTCGAGTGGACTGAGGCATGTCAACAAGCATTTGAAATATTAAAACAAAGTTTAACACATCCGCCAGTGTTACAGTATCCAGACTTTTCAGAACGCAATCGTTTTATTGTGCAAACTGATGCATCAAATAATGCAATAGGAGCCATCTTGGCAAATAATAATGGACGACCAGTAGCTTTCGCTAGCAGAAGTTTAAACAAAGCTGAAAAGAATTACCCTGTCATTAAAAGGAACTACTTGCAATTGTATGGGCAGTTAAATACTTTCGTCCATATTTATATGGTCGACCTTTTATGGTAGTTACGGACCATAAACCATTAGTATATTTGTTCAACATGAAAGACCCATCAAGTAGACTAATGAAATTTAGAATTACTTTAGAGGAATACGATTTTGAAGTACAATACATAAAAGGTTCTGACAATGCAGCTGCAGATGCACTGTCTAGAATTACTTTAAAAGACTTGAAGGAAATGCATGAAGGTTTAATGAACGTCATGACAAGAGCACAAGCGAAAAAACTAAATAAACCAGACTCAGCGGTGGATATGGATGTTTCAGACTTGAGGCCTGATCAACCAAAAGTCGTAAGCACTCATATCAGACCCAAAGAATCTGTCGAATTAAAATTTATTGGTGAAAAAGAATTAGGAAGTTTAAAGAAAATGGGGGTTATTACTAAAGAAAATAAAAGATTCTGTTATGTAGAAAATAAATATACAATTTACGTGAAAATCCTAAGTTCTCAATCACAAATGACGCGAGACGAGTTTGTGAGAGAGTTAGATGAATTTTGCAATCTATTAAAATTAAAGGAAATATACATTTTAAAAAATAAAGACAACGGGAACTTTATAAAAAAGCTGATAGCGACAATAAAAAATAAGAAAAGTAGGTCTGGAACGCGCATATGCATTTTAAGTGATGTAAAAAGGATAGAGAATAAAGATGATAAAAAAGTTATTTTAAATGACTTTCATCTCTTACCTAGTAGTGGCCATGCTGGTATGAGACGAATGTCAAATAACATAAAGAAATACTATTATTGGCCTGGTATTGATAATGATGTTCGGGAATTTGTAAGACGGTGTGACAAATGTCAGAGGCAAAAGTATTCAATACCTAAGAAAGAACCTATGGTTATTACTAGTACAGCTAATACTGCGTTTGAAAAAATATATTTAGATTTGGTTGGTCCTCTGGAAACAGACAATGAAAATTTTTCATATGTGCTCACATTACAATGCGAACTCACAAAATATGTAGAAGGTTATCCCTTAATTTCTAAAAAAACAGAGGAAGTGGCGAGATGTTTTGTCAACAACTTTATTCTCAGATACGGTGTGCCGAAAGTAATAGCGACAGACAGGGGAAAGGAGTTTCTCTCAGAAATATTCCAACAGGTATGTAAATTATTAAATATAAAACAACTTAATTCTACAGCATACCATCACCAATCCATAGGAGCGTTGGAAAACACACACAAGCATTTAAATGCGTTTTTGCGAATCCAAACAGAAAACCATCCAGAGATGTGGAGTAAGTGGATTCCTTTTTGGTGTTTTTCTTATAACACAGGCGTACATACAGAAACAGGATACACGCCGTACGAGTTAGTTTTTGGTAAGAAATGTTCTCTTCCTAGCAATCTAAAAACAGATTTAGATCCATTATATAATTTCGATAGCTATCCGCATGAATTGAAATATCGACTACAACTTTCACAAAATGAG
The DNA here is from genome assembly GCA_949152445.1 of Cerastis rubricosa. Taxonomy (NCBI): domain Eukaryota; kingdom Metazoa; phylum Arthropoda; class Insecta; order Lepidoptera; family Noctuidae; genus Cerastis; species Cerastis rubricosa. The sequence continues at coordinate 14,504,154 of OX424549.1, forward strand.
GCGAGGAAAAATTTATTAAAAAGTAAGTTAAATAGGAAGATAGTATACGATAAAAATGTTAATCCTGTACAATATAAAAGTAATGACTTAATTTTAGTTAAAAATGATACAACATGTAAGAAATTAGACAACTTATATTCAGGTCCTTTCAAAGTTGTAAAAGACATACCACCAAACGTAGAAATAATCAATCAATTTGGAAAAAAGGACATTGTCCATAAAAACCGAACAAAACCATACTATGTATCATAATTATATAACAAAATGTAAAAAAAAAGTCTTATTTTTTTTTTTTCTATTGGTTCGGTGATGTGAGGGTTAATATAATTACCTACTTTAAGATATATAATATTATTATAATCTATGCACCTTTGTAACCATATATATGCACTATCGTATGAAATATATCTTAGTATTATTCTGGCATTCACTCGTTTCATTTCTCATCAACACCGCACCTTACAACTTGCCGCGCAAACATTCATTGGAAAGGGGGCGGCCAGCCCGCGTAGTTACCCAGCGTGTACCTACGCACGGCGCGGCGGTGTCCATGATATCTCAATATTTTTGTATTGAGTGATACTAAAAGAAAAAACACGTATTCAATGGTTTTCGCCAAAGATTAAAATGTCTAAATTTGGACGGTGACTAAAAATTCATGCTGTATAAAGTTTCCCATTAGAGTACATTTTTCATAAAAAGCTTTTTGTCAACAAATTTGATTGGACACATAAAAAGCTCATGTATACGTCCTCAATTTTGTTAACAGTTAAGCCACCGATGCGCTTGTTCACTCAGAAATTTTCCGAGGTCCCCGAAAAACCCTCAATATCAATTTACTTAAGGTTTGCTTAACTGAGAGATCAGAATTCAGAAACAAGATACCTAAACAATAGCTCTATGGAATACATAAAACCCCGGTCGAGGAACCTCGTGAACTGGGTTTAAGTGACTAATTGCTCATGCAGGGCCTACAAAGCGTGCGTGGTCATCTTAATAGAAAAACCATAAGAGCACTAGATTTTGCCATTGGCGTGTCCATGGAGTTTCTTGCCCATTCTTCTCAATAGAGATCTACGCTTTGGAATGGGCAACTATAACAGTACTTTCACAAGTTATTATGCCTTTTGACTGGGACTGTAAATTCACGTTTTTTTTTGTTTTTTTACTTTCAAAAGTGCGTGTAATGGCCTAATTGAAATAAATGCTTTGAGTTTGAGTTTGCTTTGCTCACGTGAAGGTCGCGAGTTATCCCACGTGAACGTACACATATAAAGGAAATAAGATAGTACGTTGCGTTGCATCGTGACTGCGCTAACGCTTCTTAATTTTACATATATCTTTAGTGACATGTCACATAATGCGTTGCGCTGTCGCACGTTTCAGCGGATAGATGCACGAGAGACAAAGGAGGGACGCTGTCGGAGACTCGAAGCTCCGGTGCGACAGTTTTTATTACAATCAAAGGAGATATCTAAAATCTTTTATTGTTTCTACGTTTGTTTCGATGATAGCGTTAAAAAACCGGCCAAGTGCGAGTCTTACTCGCACACAGGGTTCCATAGCCCCAAACAATATTTTGAACTGTCATTCATTAGTTAGTAGTATTAGTTGTAAACTTCCAGTCAACCGCAAAACTAAATTGGTTTTTCATAGTATGTTAATTAAAAACAAAGTTACTGCTGCAGTTTGATGAAAAAGTCCCATATATCAAAAACTAAACATCATATCTTATTGAAACCAATTTTCGTTGATAGTTTTTTTTACGTTCTACAATCCTAAATATTTTCAGAATTTTGCTCCTCTTACTTTAGAAATTAGAGGGGGACACACATTTTACCACTTTGGAAGTAGCTCTAGCGCAAACTATTCAGTTTAGAAAAAAATGATATTAGAAACCTCAATATCATTTTTGAAGACGTATCCATAGATACCACACACGTATGGGTTAGATGAAAAAAAAAATTTTGGTTTTCAGTTCTTTGTATGGGGAACCCCAAAATTATTAGATTTTTTTCTATTTTTGTGTGAAAATCTTAATGCGGTTTACAGAATACATCTAATTACCAAGTTTCAACAGTATAGCTCTTATAGTTTCGGAAAAAAGTGGCTGTGACATACGGACGGACAGACAGACAGACAGACAGACAGACAGACAGACAGACATGACGAATCTATAAGGGTTCCGTTTTTTGCCATTCGGCTACGGAACCCTAAAAAGCATCAATAGAACACGTTTGTTTAGATCTATTGTCGAATGAAGACTGAAATCCACACTGCGCTGCGGTGGCGTGCGTCGCCCTCGGGCGTTACGACGTCGTGCGTCGTTGCAACGCAGCTGCAGCGTTGATGCGTTGTGACGACGTAACGCAACGCACTAATGAGACTTCAGCCTAACACACGCGTACGTAAACTGTCTTTTGACGCAAGACGCATACCCTTAGATTGTAAAAAAGAGAAACCACGCTTCTCGCTCCTCTTATACCCATACGCAACCTTACAATAACGTTGAATGGAATCTCCGAACAAATCCTATTGTTAGCGATGCCTCATTTTACCGCTGAGTAAATATTTATTTACGTAGCCAAATGTTCAGTACTTACATGTTTATTTGATGAAATAAATCTCTGAAATTGTTTTACTGAGTTTGAGTCATGAACACATACGGGAAAGTATGATGTGTGAATGGGAATTGAAAACAGAAAAGTTAAAATAACTGTTCAGAAAAACCCGGTATTGAGTTAGGTTATTTAGCCAATTTTTTTTCAGCTGCTGGGTTAGGTCTAGGGTTTGGGAATTCCCGACAATTTCAAAGTCCCGGGACACGAGACTGCCTACAAGCAATATCCTGGGAATTCCCGGGACTTCGAGACTTCTAAGTTATTTTTTAGTTTTTTTTTTTTAGTTGGGCTAAGCCTTTTTTAATGAATTTTAATTGAGTTAAATTCTGATGAAACATTAAAAAAAGGCATCTTGAAGACATGGTCATACTTACGAAGATTAAATACGAATCGAATGCAGTTATTAAGAAGTCGGTCAAGTATATTGAGGAGATCTGCATTCAGGTCGTAGTAGCACACATCACCATAGTCAATTATGAGGAAGATTCAAATATCCCGTTACAAGTGTTATTGATAGTGTTCGTGACCTTGTCAGTTTAATAACACCCCTCTTTTTTGGTCGGGGGTTAAAAACTTATATAAATGCGAAAGTAAGTTTGCTTGTTTGTTACCTTATCACGCTTAAACCACTAAACCGATCGTCCTGTAATTTTGCATATACGTTGTCAGGTGTACAGAAACGGACATAAGGTACCTTTCATCCCGAAAAAAAGTACCGTTCCCGAGAAAAACAACAATAATTTTGATGCTAATAGATGGCGCCACGTGTCCAAGCCGGTTATTAACAAATTCTAAATTAACGCGAGCGAAGCCGCATGCATAAGTTAATTTCATGCAAAGTCTGTTCCATTTTTGAATTTATTCGATAAGTAGCGGCTATTCGGACAACGTGAAATAGGCCCTAAGGGTCATAAATTCAACTCACCATAACCCATTTTTCCCCACAGCAGACTAATTACCAAGGCATCATACTTCACTGTCATTGGCGGTACACTCGCGCACAGTTATTATAACGTTTAAATAAACAGGTAGCGCTTGTCCCGGGGGTACTATCGCCAACAGAAGTGCTACATTATTCAGTCACGATGAGCGCGATGTGACAGCTGTGTGACACGTCATGTTGGGCTAGGAAAACGGCGGACGTGATAAAGGGGAAGAAGACAATGGAAATGGCAGACACAGACAGTATGCTGAAATGATACAAGTTTTATGATTACCTAAGAGAAAATGGGACGCAATTAAAAGTCAGGGTACTTTTACTAGCTTTATGTCTGCACAGTTGATACTGCAAGAATACTTCATGCAGTTTTAGACAAAGTCTTTGTAAGACATTTACAGATCGTTTTCAGATAGTAAGTCACGGATCATATTTTGTTTAACGTCATACCAAAGACACGTCGCTGTGTCTTTGGTATGACGTCTGCGTCTGTTCACGGCACACTGCTAAAAAGACGCTTCAATGAGAGCAGCTGTCATAGGCTGACTGCGAAGTGCGCAATACATAGGTAGAAGTAAAGTAGTAGTAAGATACAATTGACTGCGTCATAAATGGAGAAACAGTGAAGGTGGTGCAGGTGGTTAAGTTTCTGGGAGTTCACATCGATAACCAGTTAAAGTGGAAACAGGAGCTAACATACCTGGAGAAAGCAATCAGCTCTGCCTGTTACGTACTAAGAAGTCTAACGAACGAGATAACCATAAAAAACTTGAAAATGGTCTACTGCGCGTTAGTTGAGTCAATGCTGAAATACAGCATACTTTTCTGGGGAGGGAGTTATGAATACAATACTCAAAAAGCTTTTGAGATTCAGAAGAGAGCAGCCAGAACCATAGTTAGAACCCACCAGCAAGAATCATACAAGCCTCATTTTAATGACTTAAATATATTGACAGTCCCAAGCTTGTACATTTTGGTTCTACTTTATCACTTATCAAAGTTTATCTTTGAATATCAGATTGAAGATGAAAGGCAAAAAAGGGAGAGTACAAGAAGGATAGATCTCCAGATGAAGGAAGTGCCTCACCTGAACGTTGCAAAGCATAGTGCCCACCACAAGTCGTTAAAAATGTTCAATAAACTGCCGATAGAAACAAAAAGTCTAGTATACAAGGTGTAACATAATAAACGCAAGACCTCCCGTCTGGTCTCTTGGACCATGAAACTGAGCCACTTTTGTTCTACGAGTTCTTGAAATTCACAAAACAAAAATTGGTCTTTCCATAGAAACTGACGCGATCAGCTGATCAACATGTATGGTAAAACTAAAAATAAAGGTATGCATTTCCAAAAAGTCATAGAACAAAAATTGTTCAGTTTCATGGGCCGAGAGACCACACGGGAGGACTTGAGTTTATTATGTTACACCTTGTATATACACAAGTGGGTTTCAGAGTGAACTTAAACGGTTCTTGTTAAACAAGTGTCTAAATTCTATTGATGAATTATAAATTAATACAAAAGAAGAAAGTAATATAATTTCATTGACCAGATTTTTTGTTTTTTGTATTCTTTGAGAAATACAATGTTGGCTAGAATACATTTTGTAAATTTAAAACCCCAACAAGATATTATACTAGAAAGTAGTTAACGTTAGGCATTTGGATATTTATTCATTTATTTTTAGGTTGTGGAGGTCAAATAGGCCGGTCCTTGTAAAATGCTTGTATTGAGCTGCATCCGGTTAGACTGGAAAGCGACCCCGACATAGTTGGCAAAAGGCTAAGTAGATGATGATGGTTTTAGGTCTACTAACGATTGTCTAACAATCAATCAGAAAATAAATTGTACTATAATTCTCTTAGAGACTAAACAGCGCTACTTCACTGGCCACACCCGTTCCGCAAAGATAACGTCACACCACACGACTGTACGCCACCGAACTACTTTTGTTTGCGACTGTTATAGGCTTTGTTAATACCGTGCGCGACTGTACATTGAATTGAACGTTGTATGCTGATATGATATGTCTATGGTGTTTCGTGAAATACGGTTTGTGACGAACCAGATGGGTGTTGTTTGATTTGGAATTGTATTCATTTGTGAAGTCAGAAATTCGTATTTTACTTACTACCCGAGGTTTGTCTTCGAAAATAGATATTAATGAAACAAGCACTATTAGCTTTTTACCCAGTATTAACGGGGTTGTGGAAGTCAGATAGGCAGACGCTCCATGTATCATAACATAACATCACCCCTGTAAATCCTGGAGGGAAAAGCAGAGTTGCACCTAATAGTACACTCACATTTCGCTAGCTATGTTTTAAGTCCCACTTAATAGGGGGCGAGCCTATTGCCATTAACCGGGTTCAAACACTACGTGGCTGATTCTCAGATATGATGAAAAAATCCAATAATATCGAAATAAGGACCTCAGGCTCAGTACTCGTGCTTGCGGCCCCTCGATAAAATCCAGTGAGAAGCGTTCATGTTCCGGGAAATTCAATTCGATGCTTGGGAGCCTGGGTGCTGGCCGATGATGGCCGCGGTTGGCCGGGGTTGGCCGAGATTGGCCGGGTTGGGCTGGCTTAAATAGTTTGATGACCTGACCTGACCTACTTGGAATTATTACTTTGCATGTTTCGATATTTTGAGTTTTACATTATTTAAGTTACACAAATTAAACATAACATCACGCCAGTAAGTTATGAAGGGTTCGGTAGAGGGTTACGTATAGTACCTTAAATTTGTAAAAAAAAAAAAACATTGTCCATTTTTGATATTTTGGAATGGTTAGGGAATTATTTTGCTCGAATTGCTTTAATTATCAGTACAAAAGTACTATCATTTATGTGGTAAAATACATTATTCATTTATTGCGCTATCGTACACAAACAATGACAATTAATATTATTACATTAAAAATGTAACACTTCAGAACTATTACAATCCGTCTTACGAATTTTACCTCTTTGGAAAACCGAAGGTTTTGTTTGTGCATAAGATAACTATCTAGTTTTGGAAACCCAAACTCAATGACAGATGTCATAAAGTTCAAATTACTTCGTAACCTAATGTCACTCCGTCTTACGAATTTTCGAGTTTAACATTTTTTAACCATCACAAAAGTGCACAACGCCGCTAAAGAAGTTTTCACTTCAAAAAAGGAACGCTTTTCTTCCTTGCCATTAAATATGTCTCATGTAAGTATTTGCATTATTTTATTATTAAACCTTCCGCCTGGAACGATTGCTTTACAACACTTCCAAATGAATGCCTTAAAAAAATCGCTTTGTTGGAATTTGAACGCTCGGCTCGGTACCTTAAGTAAAAATCCAACAGCACACTTTTACAACACCGAGCTTGCCTAGGTTGGTCCGTCGATGGGTGACCATTCATTACATACCGAGTTTCTTCAGCGCCTCGGAAAGCATGCTCACATAACTAAGATCATCTGTCTGCCTTTTGTCCAACTATGTTCGGGTCGGGTTCCAGTCTAACTCGTAGCTGAATATCAGTATTTTACATGGAGCGACTGCCTATCTGTCCTCCACAATCCAGTTAGTACTGGGTAATACGATACCCCTTGGTAAGACTGGTTGTCAAACTTACAGAAAAAAATAAAAAAATAATGAATGCTTGAAAATTGGCATACGTATATCATTGAGGGAATAAAACCCGCGACCCGTAGCACAGTAATCATTTCCACAACCACTGCGCCAACTATGCCATCAATGTATTTATATCTTAATAGTCTTATGACATCTCTCCAGGAAAATCTGAAATGTCTTTGACCTAGCTCTAATTTTGTCTGGAATCTCGGTTCCCAGACACATGGGTGGAAAAATTTCACCTTACTTCGTTAAAAACTGATCACTAGAGAACGGATTATTTGCAACTTACAAAACTCGTCGCAGTATGCATTCAAATATGCATTTTTAATGCTCGAAATATCTATGAAAATATGCAGCATTGTTTTACTTTTTTATATAATTTTGCGAGACTAATAAATTATTTTTCTTTCTTTAATAAATATTGAAATAAGTAGTGCAGAATAATGTTTTGTTTGATTTACTACTTTTTCAACGAGATTTCAATTTATGTGCTGTATTGCGGATACCTCTGGCACGTTATTCCAGACTTTACATACAGTTGAAAGTAAAGGAAATATGATCAAAAAATGCACGATATGACGATTTAAGCTAAAATATCATCATCATCAGCCTATAATGTTGCCACTGCTGGGACACAGGCCTCCTCTCTATGAGAGTGAGTGGGCTGTAATTCACCACGCGGGTCCAGTGTGGTTTGGTAGATGTCACATGTCTTCGAATTTTTAGTTCTAATACATGCCGGTTTCCTCTTGATGTTATCCTTCACCGTTTTTTAGAGCAGCGGTGATGAAATAAATTACACAAAGTAATGTGCCTGCCTGGGTTCGAACCCAAGGCTTACTCCTCGTAGGTCAGGGCTGCAACCACAGGGCCACCGCTGCTCTCCCAGCTAAAATATACATTATCTTCATCAAACAGACATCGTCATCATTCTCATTCCAATTTATTTATATGTTTTCTTCTTTCGTTCTTCTCGACGATAGACCTCCTTTTTGCCAAATCATCTTTCAGACAGTCCATCCATTGTTTCTTTGGTCTTCATCTACTCTTATACCAATCCACATTCATCCTCACAACTTTCTTCATGACATTTTCCTCATTCGTCCGCATCACTTGCCCTTCATTAAACAGCCATAATATGCAAATGCATACTTGCATTTTCATAAATCAGTTCTCTACTTTCTTCAAAACCAGGCACTTATCTACTTAGTCCTCATGTTAGTTGACCAACATCATATCTGGACCTTAAAAGAGACCTTATCTCTGAGTATGTTTCGGCTGTTTCTTCTCAGAATAGTCAGGTACGAAACACCGACTTCATGAAGTTTAAAAAAACCGGCCAAGTGCGAGTCGGACTCGCGCACGAAGGGTTCCGTACCATTATTAATAAAAACGAGCAAAAAAAAAATAACTTTTTTTGTATCCTTTAATATTTATTTTATTCTGTTTTTAGTAATTGTTGTTATAGCAGCAACCGAAATACATAATCTGTAGAAGTTTCACCTCGCTAACTATCACGGTTCATGAGAATCAGCCTGGTGACAGGACGGACGGACAGCGAAGTCTCAATAATAGGGTCCCGTTTGACCTTTTGGGTACAGAACCCTATAAAAACCGATATGTAAAAGTGTTTGTAAGAACCTTTTTGCAAAAATAAACATTATTTCATAACCTTATCATTATACTTTTCAGCTTGACAAGAGAATAGTTTTGTCTCGTTCACTCACACTTTAAATCGTAGTTATCTTTCCATGCTCACTCTTTTCAGTGTTTCAACTTACTATAAAAGTACGGTGAGTAGAAGAAGACCAAAGAAACGATGGATGAACTGTGTGAAGGAAGTTATAGGTAGAAAAAAGGCGACTGATGAGATCAGATGAGATGACGACTTATAGAGAAATATGGAAGAAGAAGACATACTACGAAGTCCCCAAATAAATTCGGATAGGGGTATGATAATCATGACAAAAGTACGGTGTGTACACTTAACGATTTCAATCTTTGCAATAAAAGAATATATTTAGTTGAAACCTTTCCGTCAGGAATAAGACGTCATCTTTGACAGCGCGTATATTTTGTCAGCGACCTGTCAAATCTGTTAACACGGGTAATAAGTTGGTTTTCAACGCCTGGCTATTATTAAACCACCGTGTTGTCGTGATGCAGGGCATTACAGAAGATAGATTGGCAGTTTTATGTTAAACTGTTGTATAAAAGTGTTTTAAAAATAAAGTGTTATCTATGATTGATCATCCACTTTTAGAACCATGCTTTACCACTGTTTTTTTAGTGATTTTTAAATATGTCTAGCTAAGTAAAGTCAGTGTAATTAATTAATAAGCAAACTTAGGGCTAAATTAAAAAGTCTGATATCAATCTCAACGCCATTTCGTACAAGCTTCAAAGATCTTTAAAACTTTGATAAATTTTATTTTTGAAGTGAAAATTTCTTTAGCGGCGTTGTGCACTTTGGGTAAAAAATGTTAAACTCGCGTCAGGTGTCACGTGTCCTGATCGAAATGATTGAATTGAATTTTGAATTTGAATTTTATGACATCTGTCATTGAGTTTGGGTTTCCAAAACAAGAAAATTTCTAAGATGCATTGACATTAGGTTACGAAGGAATTCGAACTTTACGATGTATTATCAGAAAAGTGGGAATTGGCTAATTTTTCAAACAAAATCCCGTGTACAAGCTGACCACATCTGTTTAACACCCTTACTTCTAATGGTCCGCACAAATAGTTTGTGGACCAATATTACTTAAACAAAAAAACGTTAACCGAAAAAAACGCGACACTTAAAATATTTTTTGTTAAAAAAGAAAATCTCAGGCTTTGTTAATGATCCCAGATGTTTGACCACCGTTTTTCGACCAATAGGAATAAAACAAAATAAAAGCTTATAAAAAGGGACCAAGGAATAAAAAGTTTTTAACTGTTTTAACGCTGCAAGCAAGAATAGTCCTTACCGTGCTCCGATACCCAGTTTGGTGATGGTACTTTATGACATCTGTCATTGAGTTTGGGAATGCACAAACAAAACCTTCGGTTTCTCCAAAGAGGTAAAATTCGTAAGAGGGATTGTAATAGTTCTGAAGTGTTAAATTTTTAATGTGTTTTTAATTGTCATGTTTGTGTACGATAGCGCAATAAATGAATATTGTATTTTACTACATAAATGATAGTACTTTTATATTGATAATTAAAGCAATTCGTGCAAAGTAATTCCCTAACCATTCCAAAATATCAAAAATGCACAACGTTAATATTCAGGTTTTCACTTCTGCCGGCACTCCCGGAGTGCAACCCGTTTTTTTCTGCCTGTACGCTATTGCACTCACATGTATTCATCATAACACAATTTAAAAATAACGTTTTTCATGTATTCACAAGTTTTTCATGTGAAATACAGTTTTCTTATAATTTCCTTTGGTTCTTTTTTTGTTTCCGGGTTAGAAAGAGATGTCTTATTTCCATTTTTATATCGTCTTTTGCACTGAAACTGCTATTTATCTTAAAAGTTGTAAGAAGTGGTACTTTTTTATTTCATTTGTGGTCTTACTTTAGTCAACATTGAATTTACTAAAAAAATAACCTTATTTCCTTCTCTTTAGGTTCAAAATTGAACGTGACAAGCATTTAGTTTAGTCATAAATTGTTTTTTCTTAGGAGCGACTTTAACGATTACAAATGAATGTAAAACGTCAGAAAAGGTGATTAATTTGGATGTTTTTAATGTGGCTTGTGTTAAAACGGGCATTTTCTCGAAGATTTAAGGTGATTGCTTGTAACTAGGTGCTGAGTGAGTGAGTGAGTATATAGATTGGTTATATAAATAAAAATAAACTGTGGTGTCATTCGGCATAGGTATACACATAACATAACATCAAGCTTTTGATCCCCGACAGGTTTGTTAGAGGTGCACCTAATAGTACACCCGCATTTCAACTGCTATGTTTAAGTCCCATGTAATAGGGGGCGAGCCTTTTGCCATCCTAATCATCAGCCTATAATGTTCCCACTGCTGGAACACAGGTAGAGGATTCGAGATCGTCGACGAAATGAGTTAAGGCGCTCTTCTAGGCGACTTTCATGCTTTTGAGGGGGTGAAGCAGATGAAGAGGGGCGTCGATTAGTCACTTTAGTCCCGCCTACTGGCGGGGTGCCCCGCTTGAATCACGTCGATGTGCGACGTCAATAAATGTATAGAAGCTTAATTTCAAAACTCATTATAAAAGTACGAATAGCCCAGCGCGCCGCTAGCCTACTTCGCACATTGCTTCCGCGGTGATCTCTAGGTTCGAACCTCAATACACGCAATTCTTTTTTATCTTATTTTTTTAATATAAGGTATGTACCTACATTTCAATATCGCATTTTTTTTTAAATATGGTTATATTTTTGTTTTCTTATTTTTTCCTAATAAGTTATAGGTTGATTGTTATTTTGGATTGTTTGGTTGTTTGGATTGTTATTTCATAGAAAAGGTTATCGAAATATTATCGAATAGATTCGTCAAACGAATAATAAATAATTCAAAGCAGCCTCATGGACAACCAAGGGCATTAAAGTCGGCAGTAAGAGGTTGACGAATCTCCGACTTGCCGACGACATGGTCCTTTTTGCCCACACAGCCCTGGAACTACAGACTATGCTCCAAAAACTGCACGCGTAGCATGACCGCCGTAGAAACGGGCTATGTCGACGGAAAAATCGACAAAGTGCCACATTGTCATTGTCTATCTGTCATTATGTCGATTATTCCGTAGACAAAACTCGTTTCTACAGTGGTCTTGCTACGCGTGCAGTTTTATTTTTTAATAAAGAAGTAAATTTAAAATTTATTGTTCAATTAAATTTAGAATTTGACAATAGCACGTGGCGCCATCTATTGTGATAAGAAGTTTATTGTTGTTTTCCTTCGGATCAGTACTTTTTGTCGGGATGAAAGGTATCCTATGGCCGTTTGTGTACACCTTACAACGTAATGCAGAATTTGAGGATGATCACTTCATTGGTTTAGGCGTGAAGAGGTAACAAACAAATTTTTAATATAATAATTTTCGCATTTATAATATAATAACTAACTGCGCGCGACTTCGTTCGCGCGGACTTTTTTTATGTGTATAAATAAAATAGATTTTGGACGATTCTCAGACCTACCCGATATGCACACAATTTCATACAAATCGGTTCAGCCGTTTCGGAGGAGTATGGTAAATAAAACTGTGACACGAGAATTTTATATAAGATATAAGTATAATATATAAATATATATTTAAAGAAATATTTATTTATATAAAAATATAAAATTAGGCTCAAGATAGAGAAATTAACTTGTAGCGGTTCGATATTAGTTCAATGCTAGCTCAGTGGATAAGACCGTGCACCTCACATACGAGGAGTTGAAAGAATAATCACAGGAAAGAGACAGACGGAAAGTAGTCGCCGTCAAGAATTGGCAAGTTCCGAAAGACAGGACACAGGTCAGAGTATTTTTGGGTTTTTGCTCCTACTATCGACGGTTCGCGAAGAATTTTGCTGACATTTCGAAACCTCTACACAAACTCACTGAAGAAAAGCGACAATTCTGTTGGGACAAGAGCTGCGATGTCGCATTTCAGGAATTAAAGAAACGTCTGTGCAAAACACCTATTTTTAAACAAACCAAACCGGAAAGAAATCATTGCGTTACTCGACGGGCTACTGCCATTGTAAAGACATTGCAGCATTTCAGTAAATAAACTCTTTTGCAAAAAAAAAAAAACGGGCACCATAGATTTTTTCTCTATTTCAATGAAAAATAACAAGAAAGAGGTTTTATTCATTTGACAATGTATTGGCATGTCATTTGAAGCATCCTGGCATGATTCTTTACGTTCCAAATTTTAATTATGAAGTTCTAAAGAGACGGGTAAGATGAGTGCAACCTGCTCCACAAAACATCAGGGAGCTAAAACGAGTCATTGCAGAAGAGTGGGAACGTATTCCTCAAAACGTTATTAAAAACATCGTGGAAAGCATACCCAGAAGGATTCAAGTTGTGATTATGGCAAGAGGAGGTCACACTCGTTATTAGGTTTTTACATTTGTAACTTTATTTAATCAAAAAAAGTAAAAAAATCTTCTTGTCTTTATGCCGACCACTTCTGATTGTTTGGCCGTGTGCATCGGTTTTAAAGAATTGACCGACTTTTAAAATAAAATATTGCCGAAGTTCACTTCACGCGTATTAATTTACACGATTATAAGTATACAGAGTACGTCAAATAATTAAATTTCATGGCAAGAGAACGATGATAACTCAAATCGTCCTTAGAGCGTAATTTCCTTAGGTGCCCGTTTTTTTTTGCAAAAGAGTGTATTTGCTGGGACGAAAGTTCCAGCTGCGAACTGACCATGGTGCATTGAAGTGGCTATTACAGTCCAAAAATCCGGAGGGACAAGTGGCGACATGGATTGTGATGATGGTGGATTGAACTACTGCAAGAGTTCGACTGCATAACTGAACATCGCACTGGGAGAACTCACGGTAACGCAGACGCCTTGTCAAGAAGACCTTGTCCTGAAGATTTTAAGCACTGTGCCAGGCAAGAGACTAAGGAGGTAGCAACCGTGAGGGTGCTTAGAACGAATCTCAGTGATGAATGGAAGGAAACCCTACAGCAGGCTCAGCAAAATGACTCAGAGATCAAACCGATCTTCGAGTAGATCAAAGCTGGTGCTCCTAAACCCAAGTGGAGTGATGTGGCAGCGATGAGTTCCATCACGAAGAGTTATTGGGCCCAATGGAACAGCTTGGTTATCCAGGATGGAGTCTTGTGGCGTAAATGGGAAAACGCTCGAAGGGACAGGTGTCATCTACAAATGGTTGTCCCTAAAGCCAAAATACCGGATGTTCTACGGCTCTACCATGATGTATGTTCAGGAGGACATATGGGGGTAAAAAGGACTCTAATGAAGATCCGAGAGCGATTTTACTGGAGCCACTGTCGAGAAGATGTGGAGGACTGTTGTCGTAAATGTATCACTTGTGCGGCTGTGAAAAGACCCCAAACAAGCAGCAGAGGTGCATTAAAAGTGTACAACGTTGGAGCCTCCTGGGAATGGTGAGCCATTCTCAGAGAGTGAAAGTGGGAACAAGTACTTAATGGTTGTCAAGGATTATTTCACAAAGTGGCCAGAAGTGTTCGCCATTCCTAACCAAGAAGCTACAACTGTCGCAGATAAATTGGTTCAGGAAGTTTGGAGTACCCTTAGAAATTCACAGTAATCAAGGAAGGAATTTTGAATCACAAGTATTTCAGGAGACTTGCCGAATGATGGGTACCCACAAAACAAGAACCACTTCTTACCACCCACAATCTGATGGAATGGTGGGACGCTTTAACCAAACGTTGTAGATAAATCTGGCAAAAGTCGTAGCAAGCAGGCAAAAGGATTGGGACAAGCACATACAGCCGTTTCTTCTGTCCTACCGTAGTGCAGTCCACGAAAGTACGGCTGTGACACCGGCCTTCGCGAACTTTGGAAAGGAATTACGGTTGCCCGCAGATTCAATTACTGGAACTGCCCCTGATGCACCACGCAGTGTTACAGATTATGCAAATGACTTGCGTAACAAGTTGAACGATGTCTATGAGCATATCTGATAATTCGGCCAAGATGTCTGAGAAGATGAAGACCCGTTATGACCAGAAGACGAACAGGAGAGGTTTCGACGAGAATTCACTGGTGTGGTTGCATAACCCAGTGCGTAGCAAAGGGAAGTCTCCGAAATTGCAAGCAAAACCATACCATATGGGATGGACCATACTGAGTCGTGACCAGGATTGTCCAGGGTCAACGATGTCACCTACCGAATACAGAAGGGTCCACGAGGTGCGCCTAAGATCGTACATGTAGATCGATTAGCGCGATACTACGGGACTAACGATGCTCGGGACGAGCATGTCTAAGGAGGGGCAGTGTTACGTTGCCTGCTTTACGAGAACATTCTGGGATTACGTTCGAGTCTAGAATGATCCAGTATGTCTAGAAGATTCGAGAATAATCCTAGAATGTTCCACAATGGAAATGTCTAGAAACTTTGAGAAAGTTCTGGACCTTTCTAGAACTTTCTAGAAGGGTTGGTTCCACTATAAAGCTATTTGGAAGGTTCAAGAAGGTTGTAGAACTTTCTCGAAGGATGGGTTTCCCCTAAGGTACTACCTAGAGATTCACGGAAGTTGTGGAAGTTTCTCGAACATGAGTCGGCCATATAAATAGGCGACGGGTGCGGAAGTGAGTTAGTCATGCATTCTAACTCACGCGACGAAGGAGCGGCGCAGACCAGCTATTCATTCGCTTACATGGGCGGCGTTACACAGTACATTGCCGCTCAAATTCAAACACTACGGCCCCTAGTCTGGAGCGCGATCGGCTAGCTCTGAGAGCGTCTGCAGACGGGGGCCAGCATCCTTAGCGGTAGGATGCGCCAACAAAGTCACCTCCGTCACAGGTCGTCATCCGCTGGGCTTCCCCTGGGCAACCGGAGGTCTCACCTGGCGGTGACAGACCGCCGAGGTGGCGTAAAGAAAGCGGCGCTCGCTACGGTAACGTTTCGCCGTAGCTAAGCGTGCAGCGCCCAGCACCGCTGGCGACTCCTACCGGACAAAATGACAATTACACACTGGCGTAGGCGTTTACTGGCGTGGTACGTTGCAGGGTTTTTCAAAGAGGAACCTCCTAACAATACGCACCTTGTCCAGAATTACTGCTTTCTGAATCAAGCGCTTGATCCAGCTGCGAAACGAAAGACTCCTCAGATGTTGGTCGAGGTTTCTAAGCCAGTTAGCAGTACGCGGACCTTCCTATCACGAAACTTGTTTCCGCCTGACAAAAGACTGCTTAGCATCTTATTCAGGCGGCCATAGGAGCGTTCCCTCAACGATTGTTTCATGTCAGCAGTATTGATGCCTAATGCTTCTGACATTCCCATATACTTGTAGGTTTCTGTTGAGAAGAGGAATCGGATCGGAGATTCTGGAATCCCATGGATTCCATAATCTCGCTTCACATGCATGACTGCGCATTTGTCAACAAGTTTCTGTAACCATCAGTAGCTTCATCAGTTGCAAATTGTTGGGGGCAAAGAGTTTCATATCAATCATTTACATGGTTGGAAGGCAAGGTATGACCACCGCTCCTCAACCGAAAGCCCAGACCTGAACCCCTCAGTAGCATGCTAAGAGGGTTTAAGGCTAGGCAAAACCACTGGGCCTCCCTGTGGCCTTGCCTAGCACTGGGTGACTTAGCTCAGACTATCACCCTATCTACAATAAACTTTAAAAGGTCTAAAGATAGCTACTCAGAAACTGTATCATTAATGGCATTTAAGTGTCTTCGCAGTCTTGATATAACTAAAAGTTTTTCCGAATTATACTATAGCTGAGCTAGTGTTTGCGAGGGAATCCCCGAAAAAGACAGCTGTGCTAGCTACATATTATTATTTTTCTTAATGTTTGTATTTTGTTCTTGAAGTTGTGAGGCCCTCCTCTGCCCTCCCCCCCCCTTTCTGCTAGGTTACTGGACAGACGGGTGCGTGGATAGACGAATGAAAGGGTGGACATACGGACGGGGCGGATGGAGATATGCATGAAGAGGTGAACGAACAGTAAGAATACACTAAATTAAAACAATCTAAGTCTAAATAAATTTTATTTCTTTTTTTGATGATTTTAGCAAAATCTAAATATATAAATTCTACACGACACAATTCTTCAAAATGTTGTCTTCTAACATAAGACGTTTTCATATATGGTATCTCTCGCGCTTTTTAGTTGACTTATTTACATAAGATAAATCACTTTTATTTTGTTTATGGTTCCTCTACATTTTATTCTTGACAATTTACAAAATAGATGAAGTTGGCGCTTACGAAATTTTTCGATATTTTTATCATTGGTGTCATTTTTGTAGTTTTAAGGGTCGCTGATAACGAAGATTTGGTAAAAAAAAAACTTCAAGATGGTGCGAATGAAATTTTCAGTTTTTTCGTCATGGGGGTCATTTTCTTGGTTTTCGGGATCGCTGAAAACGGGAATGACGAATAAACAAAATTACATTATTTAAGTTTTCGGATTCCCTTTGCAGAAGTTTGACCCTTCGCCACTGAGGTTCCCCACCCACAATTTTGACTCTTCGCCACTGATGATCACTAATTTTTTATTTACACATTTTATGACTAAAATCGAACAAAAATTTACGCGAACGAAAAACTAATCATAAAATAAAATATAATAAACAGCTTTCAACAACAAACAGATCGAAATTTAATTGAAAAAATTTGAGCGGCGAGCGGAAAAAAGTGACATACGTCCATCTAGCAGCGCGCCTCAGCGGTCACTGTCACTCTGCGTAGAAATAAAAGAGATGCGACAAGACGCCGCGAATGGCGTGATGTTTCGTTCGACTTGTTCGAATAATTATCATTAAAAACATGAATCCTTACAAATATAGTAAATAAAATGAAAAAGAAAAGCGACAGTTCCCTTTATTATTTTATATTACATCATTGTTATTAATTTAGTCAAGATTAGTTGAGCAGTAGTACAGTTACACTTGCTTGAAAATCAGAACTTCTCGATTTTTTTTTATCGGGATGTTTTTCCAAAAACGTGTTTTGGGCCCGAAGGTTCCCTCATAAATATGGTCAAGAGTAACATATATTTTTTTTGTTGCTCTAAAATGTATACATTTGGCTAAAAAACTGTTCAAAGTTGCCTGTTTTGACGAGGCACAGCGTCTTAAGTGGTCTTTTTTTTACCACTTTCCATTACCAAAACAATCCCGGGACTATCCCGGAATCCCGGGATTAACTGTAGGTAATCCCGTAATCCCGGGATTAGAAAAATCGACCGGGATCGAATCCTCTAGACACAGGCCTTTTATGAGGGAGGGAGTGGGCTGTAATCCACCAGGCGGGCCCATTGCGGGTTGCGGGGTTGGTAGATGTAACATGTCTTCGAATTTTTAGTTCTAGGACATACCGGTTTCCTCATGATGTTTTCTTTAACCGTTTTTGAGGGCAGCGGTGATGAAATAAATAACACAAAGTAATGCGCCTGCCTGGGTTGGAACCCACAGCTTACTACTTGTAAGTCGGGGCTGCCATCACTGGACCACCGCTGCTCTCAGTTGGGGCAGCCACCAATGGGCCACCGCTGCTCTCAACCGGGAACTGATCCAGACTCTGTGGCTGCTACTGAGAAAATCGTTATGAATAAACCCAACACAGCCCGATCCAGGAATCGAACCCTTGCGCTTGTGAGCACTGGACTGTCCAACGAGACAGTCAACTTCATGTACTACGTAAAATATCACGTATTACATCATCCGTAAGACCAGACGTATGGACATGTGCGCAGCAAAAGGAGTATCTATATAAGTATGGATGACAGAATCGTAGCGTTCTGTCGTGTCTGCCTGCCCCTATAGGAAAGAGACATACGTTTATATCGCATAGCTTTGCAGTTAGTAATGTTCGGCTTAAGGTGACTTCTTCGTAATATATAAAATTCTCGTGTCACGGTGTTTGTTTCCAACCTCCCCCGAAACGTACGAACCGATTTGTATGAAATTTTGTGTGCATGTTGGGTCGGTCTGAGAATCGGCAAACCCTAACAGGGACTCAAACTGTAACCGTAATAAGTGTTTTAACACTGTTTTTTAAAAAAGTTATAACAGAAAAGCACTTTTAAATTTCACAGATACAATAATGTTACCGATCAAACTGTAACCTTATTTATGTGTTAATATGTGTAACTGAAATAATCAATTATAGCTTTAGTACGCTGCGTTTACCTGTTACACTTATAAACACTGTTAACACTTTTATATCTGTAATAAATATATTACGGTTGAAAACACACTTAAAAGTGTTACATATTTGAATCTGTTACCAATTCAACATGTAACACTTATAATTCTGTAACCTTTATGAAGGTGTTTTAAGTCCCTGAACCCTAAAACCCATCAAAATATCCACGCGAACGAAGTCGCGGGGAGCAGTTAGTTTTCTTATAAGAATTCTTCAGCAGTAACCGGGTCGGGTCTAAATTGCACGCTTTCAATTTCAATTTTTTTCATTTACATTCATTGCGCTATTGTCCTCGTTCAACAGACGAATTTTTCAAATAGTTTATTCATGAATTTGGAATTTTCTTGAACATTCTTCGATTTGCAATTGAAAGTATTTTTAATTAGTTAGTATAGTCGGGAAATACATACAAATAGGTACCTGTTGCCAGCGATGTGGACGAATTTTTGACACCCTGTAATTTTGATACTTGTATAAATATATAGACAAGTATCAAAATATCATATTTTATTTTTATTTTATATCTATTTGTAATAGGTACCTAGTTTTATATTCCTCTAGAACATTAAATAAACTCCAGTTATCCTCACAAATACCTTTCTCCATCGTTAATCATATCTAATCATAAAGTACACAGACATTTATGACTTTAAGAAAAGAAGAATCTCTGAAAATACAGATTTACTTTAATATTTTTTACAGATTTATGATATTTTTAAACGGTATTTTTCAATCATGCACATCAACACGCATATAAAAGTTAAATATTTCTTTTTGAAGCAGGAAGTGGCAGTTCTCCACAAATCTTACGGGTTTAGAGAGTACGTCATTTTTATTAACTCTTTGACCTGATTAGTTTGGAACTGTTACTATTAATATTTGGACTTGTTTATACACAGTTATGTAAGTGAAATGGAAAAGAGAAGATACATAACTACTTAAGTACTAACGCTGTAACATAAAAATATTGTAAAACCAAATAATTGATTTTAAAAGAGTGACCATGGATTTTCTTGTCGGTTATTCTCCATAGGAAACGACTAACCCGAACCGAGCACCTTTTTGTCGACGTTTTATAAGTGCCCATTTAGGCCTATGTGAGATAAAAATATATTCTTCGTATTAAAAAGTATGAGTCTAGTCTGTCCCGTCACCGACCAACACCATCATCATCTGCCTAGCCTTTTCCCAAACTATCTTGGGGTCGGCTTCCAGTCGAACCGAATGTAGCGGAGTACCAGTATTTTACATAGAGCGACAGCCTATCTGACCTCCACAACCAATTAACTTTATAATACGATACCTCTTGGTAAGACTGGATGTCAGACTTTTGGCTTCTGTCTACAAATGACAGCCGGGACCAACGGCTTAACGTGCTTTCCGAAGCACGGAGGAAACTCGGTATATTATGGGTGGTCACCCATCCACAGACCAACCTAGGCAAGCGCGGCTTAACCCGAAGATTGATCCGAGAGGCTGTTAGATTTAGCCACGAGCTCCCGACCAACAACATCGCGCAAAAACAAACTCGCGAGTGGCGTATTTTTTTAACTTTATTCTCTAGAAAGAAAGAAAGAAAATAAGTTTATTTGGCACATGCCACAAGTACACACAACATTAAACAAAAATTAACAAAAAATACTTAAATCTAAACGAAAGTAAAAAAGAGGGATAATTATTGCGTATATAAACAAAACAAAAAAACCGGCCAAGTGCGAGTCGAACTCGCGCACGAAGGGTTCCGTACCATTATTTATAAGAACTAAAAAAAAACAGATTTTTGTATGGGAGCCCCCCTTAAATATTTAAAGGCTCTTACCCGCTGCATCGGAATTACTTTTGATATGTGGCACCAGATTTAATTAGATTAAGCAAACAGACGTCGGCGATCCGTCAACGTCCTGTTACGCGCCACCTTCCTTGACAACCGCTCAAGTCAATATGGCTATCAGCAACGACTTGACGTTCCGCCAGAGAGAATTGTAGACCGCTTCTCTCTCGTCTGTGGTAACAATTTAGTTTGCAACGTGAATCATATGAAGCCTTTTTGCAAAGGCGCCGTCACGGCCAGACTGACATACGACCGTACTCGGGCGTTATTGTATTCCTGGAACAAACAATGTCTAATCACCAAAATATCCGCTCTTCCATCCTGACAAACTATGACAAACATTACTCTCGTCGTAACTGTAACTGTTTCAGAACAAAAGAAAGCGTGCATTCTTTCGATCACTCACGGACTAGACGGCATTTTACTCCTACCAAGAAAGCGTGTGTCCTTTCGACCACTCATGGACCGGACGACACCTTTCTCCTACACCGAAAGCGTGTGTCCTTTCGACCACTCATGGACCGGACGACACCTTTCTCCTACAACGAAAGCGTGTGTCCTTTCGACCACTCATGGACCGGACGACACCTTTCTCCTACAACAAAAGCGTGTGTCCTTTCGACCACTCATGGACCGGACGACACCTTTTTCTAAACAGTTAACACCTGGACCGGACGGGTGTGTCCTTTCAACCAGCCGCTATCAGCTGCATGGCCCGGACGACACTGTCCTTTCGACCAGTGAACACTTAAGGTTGGACCGGATGAATGTGTCCCCTCAACCAGCCGCTATCAGCTGCATGGCCCGGACGACATTATCCCTTCGACCATACCAACGTTTGGACCGGACAACTGCGTCCCTTCGACCATACCAGTGTACGGACCGGACAACAGCGTCCCTTCGACCAACGTCATCACAAAAACATCAAAAACCGGGCACCTGCGTCCCTTCGATAATTGTAAAGCATGAACCGGACAACAGTGACATTTCGACTAAACACACTTTCTTTTCGACTGAATCATGTAGACCACACAAGCGCTTACTCCAAACGTCAAAGAACTTTTTACAAATTACGCCAGCATCTAATAATTCCTGAACTTATTGGCCGACAACCTATTTTATTAAAATATCGCCTATTTTAATGGTACGATCTCCATCGTGCATTTTAAATCATAACCTCCGATGCCAGTAAGGTTTACTGATTATGATGTCACCCATAAACCAATTAAACAAGCCATGTTTAAGCAATGAGTCAGATGACCTACTTATCGAAAAAGAAAAGAAACGGTCTCACCCGATGATGTTGTGAGGGTACCCTCTTGATGATTTGTACTCGCAGGTTTGAACGCTTTCTTTGTTGCTTGAAAAAATCATTGGTTATGTTCCTCACTTGGCTTTACTTTCGTGGACGGCGCGATTCTTTATCCTACTTCTGATAAAGGCTCTTACCCGCTGCATCGGAATTACTTTTGATATGTGGCACCAGATTTAATTAGATTAAGCAAACAGACGTCGGCGATCCGTCAACGTCCTGTTACGCGCCACCTTCCTTGACAACCGCTCAAGTCAATATGGCTATCCGCAACGACTTGACGTTCCGCCAGAGAGTATTGTAGACCGCTTCTCTCTCGTCTGTGGTAACAATTTAGTTTGCAACGTGAATCATATGAAGCCTTTTTGCAAAGGCGCCGTCATATTTTTTATTTTTCTGTTTTTATTATTTGTTGTTATAGCATCAACAGAAATACATAATCTGTAGAAATTTCAACTGGCTAACTATTACGGTTCATGAGATACAGCCTGGTGACAGACGGACGGACGGACGGACGGACGGACGGACGGACAGCGAAGTCTCAGTAATAGGGTACCGTTTGACCCTTTGGGTACGGAACCCTAAAAAGGGTTAATTATTGTGTGCCTCACGGCTGCGCGAAATAGGGCCAGTTCAGCAAAATACCGAGCAGCTAGGATGCCTACACTTCTAGAAACTCAGCAATAAAAAAAGTATAAACATCGTTACAACTTTTGAGTATTTTTCGTCTACTTGCACGCGGCTACAAAGCATGCAAGTTTATTTATTTTGTCACTATTCTGACAGACCACCTCAGAAGAGTCGTTGAGACAAATGGGTTAGCTGTAGTTAACCCATTTATCTAATCGATTGTGACGAATTGTGTGAAATATCAGGCTTAGAAATCAGTAAGTATCGTGTAAACTACAGGTTAGTACCGTGTGGTTTCCAGCAGATAATAGAACAAAACAAATCTTGTCTATGGACCTGCGAAGATATATATTATGCGCCATTAGGCGATCGTTGCGCTCGTACACTCGTGAAAGGTCTAAGTAAGCACTTTTCATGCGCAAAAACAAAGCGTGGAGCTTCTTATATGTAATTATGGTCACCCATCCACGGATCAACCTCGGCAAGCATGGCTTAACCTTAAGATCGACCCGTGCGACTGTTATTAATTAGCCACGAGGGACGGTAAAATGCATTAACAAAATAAATAAGCAAGTTGGCAGTGATTTAAATACCTATCTTTTTATTGCAGAATACTTCAAAATATTTACTTAACCTGGGCAATGACCGCCAGAGGCAGTTAAAAAGAGTTTGGGATTTTCTTTCCGAGTTTTTATTTTATTTTATGACAGACTAGCTGTCCCGCTAGCGTCACATTTTCCCCGTTTTCGCAACAATTTTCATTCTGCTCCGCTCCTATTGGTCGTAAAGTGATGATATATAGCCAATAGCCTTCCTCGATAAATGAGTTATCTAACACTGAAAGAATTTTTTACATCGGGTCAGTAGTTCCTGAGATTAGTGCGTTCAAGCAAACAAACAAACAAACTCTGGTTTTTAGGGTTCCGTAGCCGAATGGCAAAAAACGGAACCCTTATAGATTCGTCATGTCTGTCTGTCTGTCTGTCTGTCTGTCCGTCTGTATGTCACATCCACTTTTTTCCGAAACTATAAGAGCTATACTTTTGAAACTTTGTAATTAGATGTATTCTGTGAACCGCATTAAGATTTTCACACAAAAATAGAAAATAAAACTATTAATTTTGGGGTTCCCCATACATAGAACTGAAAACTAATTTTTTTTTTCATCTAACCCATTCGTGTGGGGTATCTATGGATAGGTCTTCAAAAATGATATTGAGGTTTCTAATATCATTTTTTTCTAAACTGAATAGTTTGCGCTAGAGCCACTTCCAAAGTGGTAAAATGTGTGTCCCCCCCCCCCCTCTAATTTCTAAAGTAAGAGGAGGAAAATTCTGAAAATATTTAAGTTTGTAGAACGTAAAAAAAACTATCAACGAAAATTGGTTTCAATAAGATATGATGTTTAGTTTTCGAGATATGGGACTTTTTCATCAAACTGCAGCAGTAACTTTGTTTTTCATTAACATACTATGAAAAACAAATTTAGTTTTGCGGTTTAGTGGAAGTTTACAACTAATACTACTAACTAATGAATGACAATTCAAAATATTGTTTGGGGCTATGGAACCCTGTGTGCGAGTAAGACTTGCACTTGGCCGGTTTTTTTTTATAAATGGTACGGAACCCTTTGTGCGCGAGTCCGACTCGCACTTGGCCGGTTTTTTAGTCTCAGTCTGGTTTTGTGCCCGGTTGATAGCAATAGGCTTGCCCCCAATTGCATGGCACTTAAATACAACAAGCGTAATAGGGTCTGCCTAACTCTTCAGGGCTTACGTGCAGTAACGAACAAATATTTTAAGATCTAAAAAGGTAAAAATCTATGTGAGTATATACAAGAAGTACATTAATTTACATCGCGTTTTATTAAAGTTATCATGACATACCAACAAATTGTCGGCTCTGTAAAAAACATGCATAAATTTGTATCACGGTGAAACAAATCGTACACATCAGTTACATCACTAATATGAAAAACTAGCTGTCCCGCGCAACTTCGTCTGCGTCACATTTTCCCCGTTTTCGCTACATTATTCATTGCTGCATCGGCCCTATTGGTCGTAGCATGATAATATATAACCTTCCTCGTTAAATGGGCTATCTAACACTGAAACATTTTTTTCAAATCGGACCAGAAGTTCCTGAGATTAGCGCGTTCAAGCAAACAAACAAACAAACTCTTCAGCTTTATAATATTGGTAAAAGAAGATATAACAAAACTAGCTGTTTGCCGCGACTTTGTTCGCGTGGACAGATTGATGTGTATGTGTGAGAAACCAAAGAGCCTATTCCTATCCCAGACTATAATCTATCTCTGTGCCAATTTCACCCACAGATCCGTTCTTTCGAACGTTCTTGCTTGAGTTACAAATGCATCCAACCAAACTTTTGCTTTCTGTTTTTTTTCTTTTTAAACTTTGCCCCACACTAGGAATTCCTCCTGTATCGTGGGTGCGTTTACAAACATTTAAACTCACATACACAAACAGCCAGACCTGGAACAACTATCTGTAGGCCATAGTAGTGATAAATTTTGTACATTCCTTTCATAGTAAATTTACCTCTGTTTTTCCCTGTCTGTCAAAACCACAATGATCTTTAAAACCATCGAAATAAGGTTGTAGGTTGGTTGGTTGGTTAGCATGCTCACTTACAAGTCTGCCAAAATCACAAAGAGCTTTATTGCCGTTGAAATAAGGATGCTATTTATTTGATGCTGTCAGAGGTAGAAAGCGTCAGCTGACTAGACTTTTAAAAATTATTTGACGTACGGAATCTGCCGTCATGTCGCATGTGACGTGAGTGCCACATCGTGGTATAAAATTGATCGGAAAATACCGAATCAAGTGAATTTTATGATGTCCTAGCTTCTGACTGGTGCTGGACTATAGAATTGGGTCCCATTGCTAATTTTAACAAAAAATTATGACAGTCGTTAAGCCATGTCATTTACCGGGATGAAAAGTATCCAGCTATTCAGATAGATCCAGCTACTTGTGTGCCTAACATCTAAATTTGTTTAGCCGTTTTTGCGTGATTGAGTGACAAACATACAAACTCATCATCTGCCTAGCCTTTTCCCAAAATTTCTTGGGGTCAGCTTCCAGTCTAACCGGATACAGCTGAGTACCAGTATTTTACATAAAGCGACCGCCTATTTGACAAACATACAAACTATGACTTTATAATATAAGTGAGATTTTATGTACCTAGGTACCGGGAAAATAAAATTTTAGAGAATAGGTATTATGGCTAACCAATGTAGATTGTAGAGTCGATATTTTGATTTAAAAACATAACCCTTTCTTCAGTCGGGTAAAAAAGTGAGCATGGAGAATCTAATGGGGAACAGCTGGATACAGGCAGCTTTCAGTTGTCTCAACTGCCTGCCTGATACTCAATAGTAATAGTAATAATCTTACCCGTTCATCTCCATATAATCTATGCTTTGGAAAGGGCAATAACTTCATCTTATTGTGTTTTACTTTGATTTTTAATGCTTTGAGTACGAGTTTATTTACAGAACTGTTCTCTCAACTAGACTGTTGACATGATTTTGTAATGTTAAATCTCTTGTACCTGCATAAGCAATCAAACAAACAAATAAATAAATGATAAAAGTCAAGTCAACGAGTATAAACTTACCAAAGAAATTAGCGAAGGCTGGAAAAACTTTCTGAAAAACACACTTTCAATTCACTTCAACACATCACAGTCCGTGCAATGACGATTTAACACTGACAGGAAAGTTAAAAGAACCGAAAACCCCGTATCCCGAAACACTCACCAATATTTCAGAGAAATTACGGCGAAAATATCCATCACTCACTGCACAAAAATCTCTGAAATTCCATTAAGGGAATACCTACAGGATTCATCACACGCGCACGTTTTCGAACTTTGTCACTGAATAACTAAATTAGTGCATTTTATGGAGATTGGAATATAAAAATTCTATTTTTACTGATTTAAAAATGTATTCGTTTGGTCGATCGGAAGTTTTCGTTTATAAATAGAGGCGCGTACCGACGCGGGCGCATGCCGCCTAAGATCGTGCAGTAGTGGTGATCTCACGCGACGGGATGGGAACGATGCAAGTATCGATGGAAAAATCGATTCGCTGGAACTTCCTGGAATTTCTGGAGCTGGAACGTGACGAATTGAGTGGCAGGAAGTGATAAGTTCATCATAATATGATGATTGTGTGGGGTTTTGGAATTAATTCGGGGCTTGAAAGGCAATCATAGGATTCCCTACGGAACCCTATTACATGGAACTATAACAAAACTGGCGAAATAAGGGTGTACCTAAGGTTTCTATTTATTTTTATTTTTTTAAACCTTTGCCCCGCAATACTAATTTCTCTTGTATTGTGGGTGCGTTTACAAACATTTAAACTCACATATACAAACAGCCAGACCCGGAACAACTATAGGTAGGCCATACACACACATATTTGTTCCGTGCGGGGATCGAACCCGCGACACGCAGCGCAGCAGTCGATCGCTCAACCACTACGCCAACCGTGCCGTCGATTGGTACATCTCTGCCTAACCCTCTGGAGATTACAGGCGTTATGTTATGTTTAAAGGGGAGAAAGAAACCTTTGGTCTCGGCTGCAATTAATTCAGCTTTGACGGTAATGAAAAGCCGGGTTCTTACAACCAGTCATACTAAGATGCATTGTATTCTCCAGTACGTA
Source organism: Cerastis rubricosa (assembly GCA_949152445.1). NCBI lineage: Eukaryota > Metazoa > Arthropoda > Insecta > Lepidoptera > Noctuidae > Cerastis > Cerastis rubricosa. The sequence continues at coordinate 14,531,664 of OX424549.1, forward strand.
ACTGGGTTATACAGGTCAGATAATAAGCAGTTCCATTTAAATTACTGGTATGCAGGTGCATCTGACTAGACTGGAAGAAGAACTCAATACTGTGAAAGGAGTAGTCAGTTGGTGACGAGTTTAAAATCACGCTTAACTAGCTTTTTGCCGCTGCTTCACGCGTTTTTTTAAATTGGTATTGGCAATAAATCTACTGGAGCGTTCTATCGAGATTAAAAATATCCTAAGCCAGGGCATGTTCTACCTGTGTAACGCTATCGAAAAGGTTAGTAAGCACAGTAGTGTGTAAAGGTGGCTATTGCCTTTTTTTATGGATGGGACTTCATCAAATGACCCCTCTCCCCGCTCGGAGCGGAGCGGAAGGGAGCGTCAGACTGGTACTGACTAAAACCCATCCATGTTCCTTCTTAGCCCTTTTTGTTCCAGGGCTACGGTATCTCTTTCGAACAGTCCCGCAGCCCTGGCAGGCCTCGGCGCTCTCGGAGCCTTTCCGATTTGCTGACATCTCCTTGAGGCGCGCGTGGAACACGAATGCGCCGTCGAAGCGGCTTATTCTCCTAGTCTCTTTAACATAATCATGCTACAACAGCTATTCGATAACTTTCGCCAAGGCTATCCTTACTATGAAGTAGTTGCCTACAAGTAATTTGTTCTGCGGTTAGCTAGACACAGCACTACGATTGGAATCCCATCAAACATCATACATAAACTGGTACTTCCAATACCATTTCCGACATTTCACTTTCAGCTTTCATATCGATAAATTTTCACAACACTACGGCGGTTCACGCGATTTGCCTGTACTGCCTCATTTGATTAAAATTCACGATACAATCAACATCAAAATTATGTTAATTGCAAAATTTCGGCTAATTTCATTTCTTGTTTTATTACTTAAGCTTATCGATCGTAAACTATTAACTACTTGTTAATTAGTCAGACATAATTAAGCCGTCAGATAAACCGTCGATATTTGTTTAATACTGGTACTGAGCTGCGTCCGGTAAGACTGGAAGCCGACACCAACACAGTGAGGAAAACGTTAGGCAAGTGAATGAATGAACATGAATTACTATCTCCATAAAGAAGCGAATGAGAAGCTCTTGACTAAAAAATAACAGCTCACGATCTTTAAGGTTAAGCCGTGCTTGCCGAGGTTGGTCCGTGGATGGGTGACCATAATTACATACAGAGTTTCCTCCGTGCCTCGGAAAGCCCGTTAAGCCGTTAGTCCCGGCTGTTATTTGTAGATCTTTGACGGTTGTTGCGAGTAGTCAGAAGCTAAAGTCTGACATCCACTCTTAGCAAGGGGTATCGTATTACCCAGTTACTGGAGGTCAGATAGGCGCAGGCGTTTCATGTAAAATACTGGTACTCAGTTCCATGCGGTTAGACCCCAAGATAGTTTGGAAAAAGGCTATGCAGATGATGATAAAGAAGCGAATAAGTCGTTTCCATCTACTACACAGGTTTATGTTTACCAATTCAAATTTGTTTATTCGTGTAAGTTTGCATGCTTTAATTTTAAGCAAAACTGCAAAACATGTAAGATCTCATATGGTAAATAAACCCTTTGTACTTCATATTTTAAGCAAATAAATTATCTTATCTTATCTTAAAGTCAACCACCCCTCACCCCACTTCTTTAGGATCGTTATAGAAAAGCCCCTACGAGGTGAATGATACCCCATCATTATCATCTTCATCATCATTAATCTGGGTCGACGCTGATGTTTTAATGTTTCAGACAAGGTGTTGTTTTGCATCCTCATTGAAATTCAGGAGGTTGTCACAAAAGACTTAGATAATCAATTTTAATTACGGTACCTAGTTAATTATTAACAAACGCTGATTTTCTTGGTTGTTTAAGTTTGTCAGTATATCAAAACAACCCCTCTAACATGGTTTAAGGAATTATCGAATAAACGTTTGAAATTGTTTGTATGTGTGAAAGCTCGGTTACAGGGTGAGGATCAGACGGGCCGCGTTTAAAACACGGTTGGTTTTCACTTACCGATTTCCGTAAATAAGAAGAAAAAAAAACCTGCCCATTTTATTCTTGATTCGGGTCGCAAATCTTTAGCATAGTTACCTCCTTGAATTTGACGAGGATGCAAAACAACAACTTGTATAAATATCTTTCTGCCGTTTATCAATCTGTGTATAGCTATAGTGGCATAGATTATGTGGGAGATTGAAATCAGAGACCGACTCTCTGATCGCTAAATTTTATGATACTACCATATTAGCAATTCTTATGAGAAAGCCTTGGTTAAGGAGTAAAATCCATACCATCCATTTCATAAAACGAACTACTTTTCGGTAAAACATAACTAAATCGATCTAAATAATATATTTAGTACCATACTTGATAATAAACGAAGTTTAATCTCTAAAATGTATAAAACGATATGTCTATCCATTTTCCGGGTTTTCTCCGGTAGAAAGACGACCAACCCGCTTTCCAAGATCGTCGAGGAAAGCCACTAAAAGTTTATGTCAAGACTCGAAAGTGAACGCGACTTAATCGAATAGTACCTACGACGTAAATACGGTAAAGATTTTAAAATCGGATATACTAGAACTATGCTTTTGCTATTTATTTAATCAGTTTAACCTAATACGATGGTGACGCTTATAACTATAATATTATTTCAACCTGAAATTTGGATTATTAAAAAAAACAAGCTTATTAAAGCCTGTGTCTTTTCTAAACACTTATGTTACAAATTTTCGTGTCTAGCCTATTTATTAACCGGGAGTTCTATTGTGAGAAGGCGATCCTGGCTGCAGGATCAAGTCATGCTGTCATAAAAACATATTGTCACCAGAGCCAAAAGTGTTTTCTAAATTTCAGCTCAATCGGATGGGAGGAACTGGTTTGAAATTCAGTTGCAAGATTTGACCAATACATACACGGTGTCCGCCGGCAGGTTTTATATTTTGAATCGCGCTCACGGCGCGTAGCAAGGCTGTGGCGGGAAGTCATTCGACGCGTGAGTATAGCGGGTTGTTTAATAGCTATGAGTCGGTGGACGGGAGCACATCGCGCTTTCGCAGTCGAAGCGTATTTTGCGAACAATTATTCGATCAGTATGGCGAAGCGTCGTCGGTTTACTTCTCACTTCGGTATCCGACGATGAAAGGATGGCCCGTTAAATCAACTAATATGGGAGTAGGTACAGAAGTTCAGACAAACTGGATCAGTCATAAATGAGCCTCGACCTGGATCTTCAACGTCTGTTACTACTAAAAAATAACAGCAAAGAAAAATATGTGTGCTGTAGCATTTCCTAAAGCTCGATAAGTGTCACCCTTAAAATATGAACCAAAAGTAAAAAATACTAAGTTCAAAAGCAGCATTTTCAATTTTTTTTAAATTGTTCGAACTCACGTTAACTTTACGTTCGCAAATTCGTGTTAGGCCAACAGTTTCATAATTAAAGGAACTAACAATTAATTAACATTCTCTGTTTAAAAATATGTCGTTATTAAAATTAACAACCATAAACAATGCGATAGTAATGCGTTCTATAATTAATTATTCCAGTTTTTTATTCAAAGCATTTTTATTAATGTGAGTGCGAATGGAATGTTTATTTTTAACATTTATTACACTGGCAACACATCGGTCGATATGAAATGCTGAATGTTATGCCATACGGTTTCCGGTGATAAAAATAAGTCAATTTCAAAACTTCCAATGTTGATTTAATGTTTGTTTGTAGATTGTAGGTTACCTACTGGCTAATGTGTAGATTGATCTAAGAAATTATAACTGCGAAGGCTAAGAAAAAATCTGGCATTAATTTGTTCATAACATTACATCACGCGTGTATCTTAGAAGGCTTAGGCAGAAGAATCATAATCTGCCTAGCGTTTTCCCAAACTATTTTGGGGTCGGCTTCCAGTCTAACCGGATGCAGCTGAGGACCAGTATTTTACATGAAGCGACTGCCTATCTGACCTCCACAACCCGGTAACTGGGTAATACGATACCCCTTAGTAAGATGGATGTCAGACTTTTGGCTTCTGACTACTCGTAACGACTGTCAAAGATCTATAATGACTCCCGGGACCAACGGCTTAACGTGCTTTCCACGGCACGGACGAAACTCGGTATGTAATTATGGTCACCCATTCACGGACCAACCTCGGCAAGCTTGGCTTAACCTTAAAGATGGATACGTGCGGCTGTTATTATTTGGCCACGAGCTCCTCGGATTAGGCAGAGGTGTACCTATTAATATTTCGTCAGTAACGTTTAAGGCCCGTATAGTATGGAGGGAGCGTTTTGAGTGACCATCAACCAGGGACAAATTCAGACTTCAATGCTACTGAAAACCCTATAACACCGCTCCACCTTGGAATCGAACCCACGACCGGCGATCAGCAGTCGGGCTTACAACCACAAGACCCAAGAGGCAGCCCATTTACTTGTAATCTCTGTCTGTGGTCATGCTTGTATCCTCAAGTTGGGCAATGTCTTCGGGTTACTCTATTAAGATGTTTTCTGTAACAACTCAGTACAAAGCTGAATTTCATAGGAGCACTCCCTAAACCACTATTGACAACTAGGTAGTAACCACTGCCTACCCTTTCAAAGAAAATAAGCTTGAACATTATTTTTACAAAACTCCTGTTTTAAAGAAAACTTAGGAGCATCTGTGGCTCCGACATTTTTGTACGTACTAAAAGCTTGAACTTAAAATCTAACTCTCGTCGTATTCCCTGGGGCAAGAACTTAAAAACTGCTGTAGAAATGTCGGGGATAAGCAGAAATAGTGCTATGCATAACGCGGAACGAATACCGAGTTATCACCTGGCCACCACCTACGCGTTTAAGCAACACGCGTCTTGCGACAGACTACATACGGGATTTGTAGTACGCAGTGCGACCAATCAAGCTACTCAAAACCAGTTCATGCGGATCTCTCACTGTACGGCAAATCTATATAAAGCGAAGCAACACATCCCGGAATTACTTCACCGGCCTACGATTTATCAGTTATCTACAAATGATATGTTCCCTTGAGTTAAAATTAAACGTACGTCATCTCTATCACTTTTTCTAGTTAATAGAGTAATGAAAAATTATTCATAAACATAATGACCAACGCATAGCTTTTTTCCAACTCTATTGGGGTCGGGTTCAAGTCTCGCCGGATGCAACTTATCAATACTTTTACATGGAGCGACTGCCGGTCTGACCTCTCGCAACCCAGTTAGTACACGATATCCCTTAGTAATACTGGTTGCCAGACTTTCGGGCCACTGACTACCTGTAACGACTGTCAAAGATCTACAAATGACAGCCGGGACAAACGGCTTTACGTGCTTTCCAAGACCGATCTTGACCAAACCAACTACCAGTAGACCACATTAGCCCAGGATTAAAAGTACTGGATGTCACAGAGAGACGCCTTTGCCCAGCAGTGGGCTGGCGCTGGCCTTTTCATAAGACACACTACAGTCCTTCCTCAATTGTTATACTTCTCACAGCTGCAGCTCAAAAGCAATTTTATCTACACGAAAATAAAGTTCACTTTAATTTAGCAAACTTGTCAGTGGCAGCAACCGAATATACAGTCTTATGCCATAGAAAATAAAGATCAGTGTGATGTGACAGCGATGAAAGGGTGGAGGTAAAATAGCCGTGACTGGAGCCCTCTCTTTTAACGAGGTTGTTAAAATTAATCCATAAACTAGAAGCTATTTTTGTTTAGAACATTTTCATAAAGCTCGGTAGTTATCCTATATACAGAATAGGCTCAAAAGTCAACAGTCACGCTATCATTTCTTCTTTTCTTAATTATTTTTGTAGATCATGCTTACATTTTTATTTAAGTCTACTTTTCCACTGCTGACCAAAGGCCTCCCTCCATTTCTTTCCAGTTCTCCCTATGTTTGGCAATTTCGAGCCAGTAAGCCTGTAACGAGTCCTAATCGTCACGCCAGTGCAGCGTTTGTAGGGCATGCCTCGATGAGGACCGCCCGTCCGACCGCCCGTCTTCAGGCATCCACTGGGTGACGTTCCAGGCCCATCAGTTTAGAATTATCCTGAAAATATGACTGGCCCAGTTCCATTTTTTGTTTCATAAATAAAATAAGCAAAATCGTCACGCAATGGGCGCCAGAAGACGGGCGTCGTCGCCGAGGGAGGCCTCGAAAACGCTGTAGTGATGACTTAGAGGCATTTGTGAGAGATTAGGCTGAGTAAATGACACGGAGAGAAGAGCGGAAGGCTATGTGTGTAGTGTGGCCTACTCCAAGCTGTAGGACAAAAAAAATGTTACAGTCAACAGGCACAGAATCATGACCAATAAAGACCTTCTTTCTTAGCTACGGACCTTCTTTCTAGCAGCGATGGCCTGCCAGTCTTAGCTGTCATTAATTTCAAAATGAAAAGTTCCATCTGGCATATCAATCAAAACTTCAACCAAATCAAACTTCAGGAAAAAAACACAAAGCCAAATTCACAGTAATAAAATTTAAACTTTATCACCCATCGCAAGTAATATAAAACAGGTGAGCTTAACGATCTTAGCAAAACATAGTGTTTCTATAGTTTAAGTAGATTTTAAGAATTTGACCCAAATCCATACATGTCTATGCAACATCACAGTTTAAATCGGTGGGACATTAATAGGCTGGTATTATCAATGTTATTATGTCTTTGATATATTTCGGGACCCTGAAGTCCTGGATTTTGGAGCCTATGTACAAGGATCTGAGGCCAACTCGCAAAGGCCCTTTGGAAACTTTAAATGGAGTGAGGCACTCACCGACGATTATTCTTCTACAAAACGAAAGAAAGTGCCTTACAGTGCCAACCTGCAACATGTAATTTGTACTAATGTACGAGGCAAAACGTATGTTTAGAGAGTGTCAAAGAAAACAGTAGAATCACTCTCTTTTATGGTAACAAACTTTTTAAAGCAACGAATTGGTAAGTTCGCCAAGTACTGTATTCAAGTTTGTAAATATCTCAACTGCATACAAAATTAAATGACCTTTATTGAAGTATATAGAAGTGCCGTTTCACATTGCAAACATTTTCAATCGAGCTCTCGGTCTTTTAGATTACTTCTTTGCGTGGTCATGAAAGAAAATAATCATAATAGTATATTTTTGTAATTTAAATCGATACGGATAATTATATCCTAAACCAGCCCGCTTCCTTGAGAGATGAAATCATTCTGGGGATGCTTTATGCCGTGGGATAATTGCGTAACACACTAATAATAGCAATACCCTTCAATTTGACAATTCAACAACTTTGATTGCGTTAGTCAATCTCATGTTTTTATTTACGCTGTCGAATGTTTCAAAGATATGAAGCTATGGCTTACGAGCTTACTTTAAAATCCTTCGGATTGAGACAGAAAATGTGTTAATCAAAAGCCGATGACCAGAATTGGTATTGTTCAGCGGCCAGTTATGGATACGTATGTAGGCAAAAACAACACTTACCAAATTTTGTATGGCTGTAAAGCTTAAAACCCAGCGTAGACTGAGTTAAAATCGGTTTTTAGAGGTAGATTTTTAAGTTGCTTCACACATTTTGGTCATTGGCTTTTCGTGCTGGATGACTTTCCTGCTGGTGGTTAACGGCGAATGAAAACATCGTGAGGAAACCGGCATGTCTTAGAACTAAAAATTCGAAGACATGAGACATCTACCAACCTGCACTGGACTCCACTTCCGAGCGGAGGCCTGTGTCCCAGCAATGGCAACATTACAGGCTGCTTATGCTTATGCTTTGCCCTTCCTATTCCCCTACCTACACCCATTCTTTATAAGCTGTAAGGCCGAGCCATGGCCGCTCACGCTTGCAGGGTTCTGGTCGCCGCCGCAGCCATGAAGCGCTAGACCATGGGCGTTCAGAAAGCCGTGCTGTTCTTACTCACTGGGATCCTGTCACTCCTCGGACTTGTTAACGCTTGCACCAGGAAAATCTACATCGCTTGCAGACAGCCCGCGCCTTGCACCAAGGAATAATCGGTAAGGATTATGTTCTGTTGTCGTCTTCTGCCTAGCCTTTTTCCAAACTATGTTGGGGTCGGCTTCCAGTCTAACCGGATGGACCTGATTACGGTATTTTACATCTGACCTCCACAACCCAGTTAATAGTGGGTAATACGATACCCCTCGGTAAGACTGGTTGTCAGACTTTCGGGCCACTGACTACCTGTAACGACTGTCAAAGATCTACAAATGACAGCCAGGACCAACGACGTAACATGCTTTCCGAGGCAAGGAGAAAACTCTGTATGGAATAGGTGGTCACCCATTCCCAGACAAACCTAGGCAAGCGTGGCTTAACCGCTGCTTGGTTGCTGACTGAGCCGAGGGGCTGTTATTATTTAGCCACGAGCTCCTTTTTGTCCTCTTAAATGTCTGTTTTATTATTAAGGATTAGGTCTTAAAATGGTAGGGTGTGAAAGTTTGCCGTTCTTTGGTATAGTTGTTGCAAGCATAACTGCAAAGCATGAGCTCCTGGCTTTGATTTCCAGGTCGGACAAAGTCTTGTTGAGTTTTTCCATCGTGAACTTTACCTCCACCTAACACTTTGTGGATTACAGGCGTAAAAAACTCATGGAGTCTCTTACTTTCAAGCATCTCTCGAAATTAGGAGCGAATTTCAAATCAAATCACACTGATTTATCTGCCTAGCTAGGTTCTAGGTTCTGTGTCGGTCAGCTTGCAGTCTTACTACTACTATTTTTTTTACTTGAAGCGATCACTTATAGCTATCTACCTGGTAATACTATTATATCCTTTGATAAGATTGGTTGTCAGACTTGCGGGTAACTGTCGAAGAACAAACAATAGTCGGGTCCAACGAGTTTACATGTATTCCCAGGGAACTCTGTTTGCAATGGTTCACGGATCGACCTTGACAAGGATTGCTTAATGTTCGGCTGTTTTTGTATAGCCACACATCCCTCGGATCCAATTACTTATAAGATTTTTAAAACGTCTGGTTTTGCAAATATTGTATAGTACCTCTCTTAAAAGCACTTTACTATGGAGACTAAACAAATGCTTTATCATCATCGTCATTAACCCCCTTTTCCAGCAATGATTGGTGGGCTCTCCCACTCCATCCAGAAGCATCTAAACATGAATATTTTGTAACAGCCCAAACAAATGTTTCTTTATCAATAAATTATAATCCATTAAGGATAACCTTGGCCAATATATTTGACGAGACCTCGTCTTCATCAAAATCATCGCGTTGATTTTCCGCTTATATATTTAGGGTTCCGTACCCAGTGGCTGCCTACGGGACCCTATTACTAAGGCTCTGCTGGTTGTCAAACCCATTTTAAAAGTGTAACCATGGAGTTTTTTGCCGGTTCTTCTCCTTAGGAAAGGACCACCGTGCACCTTTTCTCGACGTTTTATAAGTGCTCATGTAGGCCCATGTGAAATAAAATATTTTGATTTAGTCCGGCCATCCATTCGTCTGTCTGTCCGTCCTTCCGTCCTTCCGTCCGTACGCCCTTTCGTCCGTCCGTCCTTCCGTCCGTACGCCCTTTCGTCCGTCCGTCTGTCACAGAGCTGTATCTTTTGAACCGAAATAGGTGGACAATTGAAATTTTCCCAGAGTGTTATAGCGAAATGTTAATGTTGTAGCGATGAAAATAAAACTAAAGAGCGAGTAGAAAAAACACGTTTCTGGGATTCAAGAAACGTGTTTTTTCGGTGATTATTTGCTCGATCTTAATAATTATGTAGTGAATCAGTACTGTTAAATATTTTAAGGTGGTATGGCGAGTGCTATAGCTCGTGGGTAAATAGTATCAGCCGCTCGGGTCGATTTCAGAATAAGCCGCGTTTGTCTAGGTTGGTCCGTAGAAAATAAAAATAAAAAATAAAATACCGAGTTTCCTCTAGCCGTTGGCCTCGGCTGTCATTTGTAGATCTTTGTCAGTCGTTACAGTTAGTCAGTGGCCCGAAAGTCTGACAACCAGTGTTACCGAGGGGTATCGTATTACCCAGTACTAACTGGGTTGTGGAGGTCAGATAGGCAGTCGATCTATATAAGATACTGGTATTCAACTGCATCCGGTTAGACTGGAAACCAACCCTAACATAGTTGGGAAAAACCTTGGCAGATCTTGGTATGGAACCTTGCGTCAGCGAGGTCGACTCGCACTTGGCAGGTTTTTTCCACGATGCCGATGTTCAAAACATGTAATTAGTTCAAGCCATATGATGAATACCAATCATTTGCGTTTGATTCAACGCGTTGTTTATTTTTGACCGGCGCCCGCGCACCGAGCCAAGTGATGACACGATGCTTATAAAATGGATAACAAAGGGCCTTACTGTTTGTCTGCTTGTCTGGTTACTCAATGTCTGAAGTATTGTTTGGTTGATCTGGTTTTTAGAGTTTTATTTTGTAGCATTTCAAGTGACCGCGACCTGAATGTGTAGGTACCTACTCGGGCAATCGCGATTTCGGAAAAAATAGGCGGTTTTTCAATGTTTTTCACAGAGTCGCCTATTTCTTTCTCTTGTTACCGTAAAACGCGATTTGAATCTGATGAATAGGACCCAAGCGTCGCAGATTTTAGGACTTGCAAGTTATTTATCATCAGCTATTTACCCATCTGGCACATAAAGAGATCTATACCTTATATCTATTATCACTTTTAGCCATTCTGAAGTATATCTGAACTTAAACTCAGATGTTTTGCTGGGGAGTTTGTTCCCCCACTTTTTACCAGCTAAATCACTAGGAAAAGTCGTTTTGAGGGATTAGCTCATGTATTTTTTGGTATTAACAAAGTGCTTATTCACAGCCCGATAGCTACAATCTAGGGGTCTTTAAGTCAAGAGTTAATAGGTTTCTTCTAGGCAAGCGTGCTTTACCGTCGACCACATCATCGCTTACCATCAAGTGAGATACTGGTCAAGCGCGGGCCTAATGATAATAAAAAAAATATATCCTTATTTGTTTGTTTTTTAACCTAATTCAAGTTTTTATTTGTTTCAGTAACTGATAATGGGTCAATTCTTGAGTCGTGTGTATGCAGTCCTATTTGCTATATTTACTTTACTAATCGTGGGCACAGCTACATGCAAGAAAAAGATCCCGTGCACTGGCAAAGCACCCTGTAGACGAGGACCATACCGGTTCTAGCAACACCAGCCCACCAAATACAAGCAGGATACAAAAGCTACTCCTACAGCATAATGTACACACATTTTGGGAGCTTATGGGTGGCAGAATGGTGCTGTGAAAATTATTACTGTTGGAACCAATTCAGAAAAATGGACAGAAACAGCGCCATTGACCAGGTTTCTGAAGTATTAGGTCACAAATTGGATAAAGACCCAGTATTAAAACGATCTAATGAAATAATGTTCTTAAATTAACAGTAATTTTTCTCATTCCACAACTTGTAATCTGTAAGGATATGAAAAAAAAGATAATAAATCCTAAAAATCAATTTTGTCTCTCTGATTCTTGATTGGTTATCTTTTCCATTGCAAACGTAAAGTATTGATTTGGGTCAAATTCCACCTAGTAGTTGTATTAGAACTTACTTTATTTTAGTTTATTGTTGAGCTGTTCTTTTAGCTTTAGCTAGTTTGTGAATGTATTTCGGTGGAACGACTCAAATCGATTATTTTTCGTTTGCAGAGGGAAGATGGCGGCATGACTTGAAATGGCGAATAACATTAAACATCCTGAGAAGTAAGCCAACACTACTTTTGTGAGTATCTTTTAATTTGTAACCTTTTTAAACTTTAAGGCGCTTCCTCACTAGAAGCATTCGTCTTTAAAGTATTAGTTTAAATTCGAGCATAACATCAGAGAGGGAGAAGAACCGCGGGCGCGGGCATAACAGTGCACAACCTGTAACAATCACTAGTTTCTGTACAAAATTGAATCTTCAATCTTCTTCTTAGCGTGTCGACGGCAATCTCAATCGCGTTGGCCCAGAACTGCCACTAGTTTGGCGCCTTCAGTCGCGTCCATCAGTGTCAGTAATTAAAAAGAACAGGACACAATGAAAATCTTCGATTGTTACTTTACGGGCGAGTGCTCAGCTGAGGGAGCACCTTCATAGGTATTCTTCTTCAATACTTCTCTATGAGCCATCTAGATAGTCGCCTCCTTTCAAGCCGCGTCATCTAATGCACAGGCAATCCATTATCACAGTTTTTTATACTTGCATCCTCGTCAAATTCAAGGAGGTACTATGCTAATGATTCTCGTCCCAAATCAATAATAAAATGGGTAGGTAATTCAATTTTTTTCTCATTTACGGAAATCGGTAAGCGTGAAATCAGACTTCGACGTCATCGTCCGATTCTCGCTCTATAACCGCGCTTCCATACATTACAATCTCAAACTTTTTTCGATAATTTCATTTCAAACCACGTTATGGGGGTTATTCTGAAATACTGACAAACTTAAACAACCAAGATAATAATACAACCAACATAATGCTTGATTGCCAACTTCGTGGTCTGTTGACACCTTGTATGCTAGCTGAGCTAGCATGTTTATATGCAAACTAGCTGTCCGGCTCAACTTCGTTTGCGTCACATTTTCCCCGTTTTCGCAACATTTTTCAATGCTGCTCCGCTGGTATTGGTTGTAGCGTGATGATATATAGCCAATAGCCTCCCTTGATAAATGGGCTATCTAACTAGGTACTGTAATTTTAATTGATTATTTATGTCTTTTGGGAGAACCTCCTGAATTTTCACGAGAATGCAAAACAATACCTTGTATAGTCATTCATACTCACCTATACTCTCGCTAAATATTCACTGTTTCATTGTTCTAGTGGATCTGGATTCGATTTCCGGGTCGGGCAGTGTCATTGGGTTTGGAGGAAATGAGGATTTTCTTAGCAGCCACGGAGTCTGGATTTGTGCCCGATTGTTAATACCTCGCTATTGTTATGGGACTTAAACATAAGTGACTGGGTATTTGGTGGTATTAAGTGCACCCACAACCCCACAGTTATTGTATGGTGTCGGATGTAAACAATAGCACCATCCATATCTTCCCTTGGGTGTCGTAAGAGGTGACTAAGAGACTTGCCAGAGAATGGGCAGCAGCGTTCTCTGTGCTTTTGTAACAACCGTACTGCGATCGCCAAACCGCCTGCCAAGCGTGGCGATTATGGCAAAACCCTCCCATGTTATGTCAATGTGGTGACACTTGGGGGGAGGCCTATGTCCAGCAGTGGACGTCTTTCGGCTGAAATGATGATGATGATGAAGAGCACCTCTTGCTTTACTCCTTGGGGATTACAGACGAGATATAAAATATTCATGTTGTTTCAGAGTATGATGTCAGTTCACTGGGAGCGCGTAGCATTCTTCGTCTGCCTGATAGCTACCTTGCTGCTGGAAGTCGCAGGCTGCGGCAAGAAAACCGTCACTTGCACCGACGCTAATACGCCCTGTAGGAAATAACTATTGGTAAATATTGCTGTAACTGACAACTGCATATAAAACTGTACATGGTTATACCGACGCGACGGATTTACATGCGGAGCTGTGGCAATGTTTTTTTTTTATTTAGTCTGATCTTTCCCACTCCTGGGCAAAGGCCTCGCCCCATTCCTTCAATTTTTGTCTGTTTTTTGCCTCTTCTCGCCAATTAATGAGAAAGCCATCAAAGGCGTCCCGCCATCTTCTTTTCGGTCTACCGCGAGCCCGTCTGTGTCAATTACTTGTGCCAAATAATTATAATCGCTCTAGAAAGGACAAATGGTTTTAAGTCCCATTTTGTCGCACTCTAGCTCGATTCACCTCCCCTATACCGTAAAATGTCGGTCGTACAGTCAGAAGACTGAGTAAAAGGATTTACTTAATTTTGCATTAATGGCCTATGCTATACTAAATGGGTAGGGCATGCTTATGAGTAGACGAAGACCAAATAAACGATACATCTGAGATGTACCATGTGTTTAAAGTATCGGTAACCGTTATAGGTTACCGATACTTTAAAGACATGCTCATTTCTATCGCTAACACGCCCACTCTGCATGTAATATATGGTCACCCATACACGTACCTACCGACCTAGGCATTAACCGTGAAGATCGACCCCTGCGGCTGTTACTATCAAGCCAATTCATTGACTTACTTTTCTGCCGTCACCCTCCTACTAGTTAATTTGGTGCCTTAACTACTTGCTCAAACAAAGAACGGGGTACCTGCGACATTGCGGATTAAATACTTATATATGTTAAGAAAACCCGGTCCGATCCGAAAAGGGCAAATAGGTATACCAACGGCATAACCAAATAAAATAAGAGAAAGAGAAACATAAAATATTCATAAGAGTGACCATATTAATGATTTTTCAAAACCCGATTTTTGATCCCAAATTACCACCGTTTCCCTAAAGTCGATCAAACTTTTAAAACGTGAGGACACCATCTTTGGCATTGGTGGTTTCGATCTTCAGTTGTTTGTTTATGACGTCACTACCTGAGAAGCGACCGGAGTGTTAACCTGTGCTGCCATGTCAGTTTCCTCATTTTACTACATTTTATTTAATTTTTTCGGGGTATTTTTTTACTTCTTATTCATAAGACTAAGACTACATAAATAGAATGTAGTCTTGATACCTCATGAAACCCTCGCGGATCGGACTGGGCTTTTTTTAACATATTGTCGCGGATTGGACTGGGCTTTTTTTTAACATATTGTATAGACCGGGGTAGAACTATGTTCAAACGACAAAGACTCGTAAAATATTTGGTGTAGATTAAATATTTTCGAGCTTTAACACGACAATTTGACGTCGGATGATTTAATAACCGTTAATGTCTCTAACAGCAAATCATTACCCAACATAGATCCATTGGCTACGGGCGATGGATAAAACGTTCTTCCAAGAGGTGGTAGTGCTAGTGGTGACCTTGTTGCTGTCATATCTTGAGACCTGCCTGGGCTGCGTCCGAACCACATACTCTGATTGTACCGAAGCCTACCAGCATTGCAATTCAGAGAACCGGAAGTGAGAGAGCTGATGCTTCCAGGACTTTCAGGTTTGAATATTGATCTGTTTAAACTTATTGATGATACCTCAGTAGTAAACGGCCCGATTTCTTCAATTTTATATTAGCTGTCATCTTAGAGTCAAGCCCTTACTTTGCATCCACTTTCTACGGTGTCACATTAACTTGGCTAGCGAAGTTCCGGAACTGTAGGTCGTGGTAAACCCACGTGTAATATACAAGCTGTTGTTTTGCATCCTCGTCGAACCCAAGGAGGTAACTATGCTAATGATTCTCGACCCGCATCAATGTAAGGAGTGACTGACAGATGTGAACGGAAATGTGATGACATGCGTATGTCATGGTCATTCCTACATTCATTCAATCTATCTCATCAGTAATTCTATAACTCACTCACTCCTAACATATATTTCATCGTCACTGCATGTCCTAGAATCGCAAAACTCGAAGAAGACGCTTATATCCCAGCACTCGGAGCAGGCTAATTAGGCTAGATGCTCAATTTATTGGCATGAGTACATTTTGGTCTGATCCAGGATTATAGGGGGCTAAAATTATACAAGCAGCCGACAGCCGCAGCAGCAGCGACTGGAAGCCGACCCCAACATAATTGGGAACGGCCTGCAGATGACGACGACATAACTTCACGGCTGTTATCCTCGTAGGATAGGGCAGTGGTGTACCTACCTAATAGTACACCGACATTTCGCCAGTTATGTTTAAGTCCCATGTAATAGGGGGCGAACCTATTCCCATCAACCAACGACGAATCCAGACTCTGTGGCTGCTACTGAGAAATTCCTGATGGAAAACTCAATAACACTTTGCCCGACCCGGGAATCGTACCCTGAACTTCATGCTCAGGAGTGATGACGACGATCTTATTAACAAAAGTCTGTTATCCACCAGCTAAAGAAGCAAATTTCCGGCCTTTAAATAAAACGGCTGCTGAACTTCAAGACCTATGACGATGCTATTTAACGACATTCTGCTTATCTTGCTGCATCTAGTGGTGGCCATTTTCGAAGTTACCCAGGGTTGCAAGTCGAAAAGAAGAAGGACTGTCCAGAAAAAACCGCTACTTCAGAAAAATCTAGGTTATGAAAGAACAGGAGTCAAAATTTTCACAAGAATTAGGGTAGGTAACCATAAAAATGTTAATTTTATTTGGGTGATACTCGTATCTTACATGAGTGTGGGAAAGAGACCGAGGTATACATACGATTTGCATAAACTGATGCTTCTCTTTCCCACTCTAACGAGCGATCTTCTTCTTCTTCTCAAATCGATGACTCCGATTTTGTCCGACCAATACTTAGCGACCTGGACAGCTCTGTGCTTTCATGCTTTGTCTCATTAAAGTCCTGGAGGGCACAATTAGTTACAATTGGGTGGAAAACTATTAAACAATACTGTTGCGGTGGTAAAGGTCTTTTGTTCTTATCCAGTGTGTACCTTGATGTCCTCGCCCCGGAACAACCTAAGTCGAGACCTTAGCCTGTCGTCGCTTTGTTTTGAAGTGATAACTTCTTATGGATAAACCGTTTCGTAACGTAACGCGTTACGGTGCCACTCTGACTTCCCTTTCTCTCGCGCATACGGCAGCAGGCTTAGATTAGTTTAAGTTATCACTTCTGCCGAGCGTCCCGAGACGCACACGTTTTTTTAATTTGTATGCCCAGGGCCTTACACTCAAGGCACCCACAGGATAGCCCGGTTAAGACGACGACAACCTGTTAAGTTGAAATGCCAGATTCTATCCACAAAAAATCGTTAATCCTGCTCCTGGTAGTTAACATTTTGTCGAGTGCTAGGTTTTGGGTTTCGGATAGCTCCAGAAAGACCCGTACTACCACAAGGCCTAGAGACATTTTGTCGCCGGACAAAAATATTTTGTAATAAACTCGAGCGCATACTGTACCTATCCTCGAGTAATTTATCAAGATATAAACAGGAATTTTAAAATCAATTTTCACGGGAATATATCCCGAAGTGGTAAGCAGTAGTTTGTAGAACACTAGTCCTGTATTTTTAGGGTTAACAGCTGATTATTGTTTTCAGAAAACATAATGCTACAGGCGATATTCCTATTCATACTGATGTTAGTACTAAATGTGTTGGCTTGCAAAAAGAAACCTAGAGAAGATGCATCCCGGCTTATTATCCGTACAGGTGATCCTCCTTGCTGTATGAGACCACAGTGAGTACCTCACTAGTTAATATTAATGTTTAGACGTTATCAATACCAATACCCATACGAACTTCAAACCACATACAATAGGGTAGTCGACACCGCAAAACGATTGACATACTTTATATCAGCTGTCAGAAGGGTTGTGGAGGTCAGATAGGCTGTCGCTCCATGTAAAATACTGGTATTCAGCTATATCCAGTTGGATTGGAAGCCGACTCTACTAACGCTATCTCGTGGGCTTTATAAGCCGTGATAGCCTAGAGGTATAACCGTCGGACCGCCAAGTCATAGGTCATGAGTTCGAACCTCTGGCATTTCGGATTCATGTGCGTATTGTATAATTATCACTTGTTTCGGTGAAGCAAAACATCGTGATGAAACCTGCACGCCTGAGAGATATTTTTTACCAACGGCATGTTAGCCAAGTCAGAGACCCATGGGCGGCATAAAATCTCTGACATCAGGTTACTGGCACTAACCACACGAAAAGAAAATCTCGTGGGGTGCAGGTTAGTTTAGGTTAGGCACGGTTCAGCTATTCTGGGTTGGCGCCTGGTGGTTTTTGTCCTTTCGGCCGCCATAGCAACTGAGTTTCGCAACCAGTTGTGAAAAAGGATTTTTTATTCTTTCTTGGCAACTAGTTGCGAAGGAAGATTTTTTTTTCTTTATACGTAACCAGTTGCCAACAAAGAATTTTTCAAAAACGCTAGTTTCATATAGTGGAATTTCTTTCCTTCTTACGCTACCATATGGTAATGTAGACCTCATCAAATAAAATATATATTTTTTAAAGCAAACACTGAATCATTTGTTAATTTCAATTAAATAGACCGCTCCGCCTCACCTTTTTTCACGATAAGTTACAGGCCATATTTAAACAAATAAATGTACTTAGTGTCCATTTATTTTAAACTTAAGCTAACAAAGTAAGCGTACGCTCAGGACCCGATCCTTCTAAATAACCACTACATCAATACAGTTTAAAATATAGTGTTTCAATTATGACTCATTAGAATATATTTGTCATTCAATATTAGCTATATTATTGAAACACTATCGAAATACTACGAAGACCCTATTGGCTTTAGTTATTTACCAGACTGACCCTGACCGCTAAACATTAAAGGTCTGGCAATAAAAATAAAATTAAAAATATTTCCTTAAGAGCCTATATCTTATATAGCCTATATCTGCGACTTTTTGCAGCAATGCAAATGCGTGTTTGTCAAACGCGTGATAGTATAGTGAATTAGTGACACTTAGCAATTATCAAGCGTTCGTATTGATGCAACTGCACACCGCAACCGCACTGCAAAAGTCGCAGTTTGTACAGACTGTGTAACTTAAATTTTATACACAGATCTTATATTAAACTACATTATTTCTTTAAAACGTAATTGCAAAAGGGCTAATGATCTCCAAGCAGTGACCTACAGATTATTTTCTTTTATTTCACTCAATGCCTGGTCAATTTCCTCGTCGATTGCTTTGTACTCTTTATTGTTTTGAAATTTAAATCGTCAGGTCTATTTTCGGTTGACAAAATATCCAACTGATTTATGAAGGAAGACTGATGATGAGAAAAAATAACCCTGGCCAGTATTTCTAGAAATAGGTATGGATTGAACGCGAAGATTGCCAACAAAGGAATAAAACTTTCCATTTTGCAACTGGTTGCGAAACTTAGTTGCAATGGCGGCAAAAGTATTCTTTGTTGGCAACTGATTGCGTATAAAGAAAAAAAAATCTTCCTTCGCAACTGGTTGCCAAGAAAGAATAAAAATTCCTTTTTCACAATTGGTTGCGAAACTCAGTTGCCATGGCGGCCGAAAGGGTTTTTGTTACGTCTATTTCTTAAGGAATTAGACCGAGAACAGGGCGGCAACCTCGTGAAGGTGAATCCACCAGACTTGCCTTGAGGATCTACACGACTGTAGTGCTCCCCCTCAAGACCCCGCCACCTTACCACCTCTGAGGGAGGCAGTAAGGTAGGCTTGCATCTATTCTACCAAGCAAAGCATAAGCCAAGCGTGTCGTTGTGCAACCGCAAAAGCATAAATACAAACCCGCCCGCCTCGTGGGGTGCAGCTGAAAGGTCAGCATCAGGTGGTATACCTTGTGTTGCTCTGTATGGTGTCGGACGTAAAGAATAGCACCATCCCATATCTTCCCGTGGGTGTCGTAAGAGGCGACTAAGGGATTTGCCAGAGAATGGCCAGCAGCGTTCTCTGTGCTTTTGTAACAACCGTACTGCGATCGCTAACCCGCCTGCCAAGCGTGGTGATTATGGCAAAACCCCCCAAAATGCCAATGTGGCGACACTTGGGGGAGGCCTATGTCCAGCAGTGGACGTCTTTTGGGCTGCAATGATGAATGATGATTTTTTAGTTTTAAGGTTTTTTATATTAATGCCAATAAACACACTTCTCTGTCTAACAAAAAACTACGTTATCCAGCACTCGCTAACCAATTTACGGCCGTAAAATAAGAAGAGAGAATAGCAAAAAATCAGAAGCCCATCACGATGCGCTTTAACGATATCCTGCTGATTCTTCTGTACCTATTGGTGGCCTTTCTCGAGGTAATCCAATGTTGCCACTCGGACCGGAGTAGGTGTAATAGAACGGCGGTGAATCAGAGTATTCAGAAAAATGCGGAATCTGTGAGACATGCGGCAATACAGAGAAATGCGGATTTTATGAGAAATCAGAGTATTCAGAAGAATGTTGGCTACGTGAGCACAGGAGTCAAAGTGATCAAAGGAGGAATGAGGGTACGAAACCTTTTAAATGTGGATTTTGTTTAATTCAGTGAGGGAAAGAGAGAGCAGCGGTGGGGGAGAGAGAGTAGTGATGGCCCAGTGGGGGCAGCCCCGACTTACGAGCAGTGAGCCATGGGTTCGAACCCAGGCAGACACATTACTTTGTGTAATTTATTTCATCACCGCTGCTCCCAAAACGGTGAAAGAAAACATTGTGAGAAAACGTGTCACATGGCTTAGAAATAAAAATTCGAAGATATGTGAAATCTACCAACCCGCACTGGGCCCGCGAGGTGGATTACAGCCCACTCCCTCTCATAGAGAAAAGGCCTGTGTCCAAGCAGTGGGAACATTATAGGTTGATTATGCTTATGCTTTGCTATGAGGGTAAGAAATGGACACACAACGATGGATGGTATTCGCCTTATACAGATTCATCTCTTTTCCATACTGAAGTACGATTAAATGTATTACTTCAGGTAGTCCTCTAGACTCTAGAGGACTGCCTCGTTGGCCTAGTGGTTGCAAGTGCGACTGCTGTGCATGAGTCCTGGGTTCGATTCCCCAGTAGCAGCCTCGGAGTCTGGATTTGTGCCCGGTTGATAGCAACAGCCCGCTTGCTCTGTATGGTGTCGGACGTAAAGAATAGCACCATCCCATATCTTCCCGTGGGTGTCGTAAGAGACGACTAAGGGTCTTGCTAGAGAATGGGCAGCAGCGTTCTCTGTGCTTTTGTGACAGCCGTTCTGCGATCGCCAACCCGCTTGCCAAGCGTGGCGATTATGGCAAAACCCCCCATGCTATGTAGATGTGGCGAAACTTGGGGGAGGCCTATGTCCAGCAGTGGACGTCTGTCAGCTGAAATGATGATAGCAACAGGCTCGCCCCCTATTACATGGGACTTAAACATACACGCGCTTATTTCGGCGTCGATCGCTCAAACCGGTAGGTTAAGTCAGTTCCAATATGGATTCCAACGTAGATACATTGATTTAAACGAGCTTTTAAGCGCGTCAACGCTCATACAAGTTGCGTAGGTATGTGGTAAAAGCCGCGCGCATACGCACATACACACGCTTTAAAAAACGAGCTTATACGCGTCGAAAAATGCTAATCTGCCCCTGAATCTTAAAATATAAACAGTAACAGATACATCACGCCAATATACCCTGAAGCGATAAGCAAAATGTGTAGAACACCAGTCATGTGTTTTGTTATGTTTATTAGCACCATATTTTGAATTTATTTTAGAGAACATAATGTTGACGATATTGCTAAACATGCTGATATTAGTACTAAACGTGTTTGCTTGCAAAAAGAAAAAACCTGCCACCGGTCTTAATGCTTGCTGTCAACCAAAGGCAACCGTGAGTACCAAAATAGTCAATATTACCTACGTTTTTTTACTGCCTCAAGGTGAAGATGAGGAGCGGTTTAGTAATAAAACCCGCACAGGACACCTTAAAGCTTAAACAACACTTGCAGAGGTTGGTCCGTGGATGGCTGACCATCATTCCATATACAGAACTCGTGCTGTCATTTGTAGATCGGCTGTCATTTGTAGATCTTTGACAGTCGTAACGGGTAGTCAGCAACCCAAAAGTCACCATGTCGTAACAAGGGGTGTCATGTGGCCCAGTAACCGGGTTGTCGCTCCATGTTAAATGCTGGTATTCGAACAAACTTCTCGAAAGTTATTTATAACATGAAAAACGTGTATTTGTGAAAAAGTTGGAACTTTGACCCCAAATGTCTCCGTAACTACAAGGTTCCCAGGTCTAGACGAGAAGAAAAAAACATTGCAATAATAGGGAAGCGTGATGTGCTTTTCAGTTTCGATAAGGGTATTTTACTCCAATTACGTTATATTTCTGTCCAACCCTTTGGTGAATAATAATATATATAAGTCGTAATGTGATGATTTATTTCGTAAGACTTTCATCAGGTGGGCAGAACATGGGTTTCGTACACTGTTTTTATCGAACTAACAAATTACTTGAAATTACAATCCAACACAATAACACTGGGCACCATGAATCGGCTACAGTTCCAGGACGTCTTGACTCCGCCGCAATCAGACACTCCACTATCGTCCTTGCTGCGAGCTCGAAACATCACGATTCTGCAGAAGCGCGCTTATGTGTGGGTTGAGTTTGTAGAAGTAGGTCGCGTGATGCCACCTTTGGCGCGCTTGCGATTCATTTTCTGTTCGTACTAATGACCGGATCCGAAATATATATACATCTTCCCGAACATATTTCAGCCACAGCACCCAATCTGAACAGAAGAACCCAAGTACTCAAGAGATATCATAGTGCACAAGTGCGTGCGCAGATAAAGGTACACTCTCTGTTCTTTTACTGTCATAGTCCGATGGAACGGCAATCCAAGACGACTGGGTAGAGATCAGGCGCAGGACCAACCGCTTAACGTGCTTGCCGAGGCACGGGGACGGGGAGGGGGCGGATCACACCTTGAACTTTCAAACTCCGGGCTGCTATTGAGAAATTTATAATGGAAAAAGTCATTACCCGACCAGGAAGTCGAATCCCACACTCAGCCAGCTGCGCTTACGACCACGACACAAATGGAACTTTAGAAAATACAGCCGTGTTGTTTGTTCCAGTCATGATGAAGTTTGTGAAGCTGTTGGCAGTTCTGCTGCAGTTTTGTGCATTGGTAATTCGCGTCGTCGGCTGCAAGCGAGGGCACGCCCGCCAACCCGCAAGAGACTCGCTTGATATAGACCCCTGCACTTATCAGGGACCTATTATTGAAGTGATCTATCCTAAACCTTAAACGGTGAGAGATTTTGTCTCGAGAGTTCTTTTTTTGACAGATCTTGTAGGTACAAATCGCAAAGACGCTCAAATAGCAATGAGAGACCATAGCGATGCGACTGGTTGCTACCTATTACATACCGGAAGGCACGTTAAGCCGTCGGTCCTGCGGCCTTCTCTCTCCCTTCTACTGTCCCATCGAAAGAAAGAAAGAAAATACATTTATTTGGCACAAGCCACAAGTGCATACAATTGAAAATAAAAATTAAAAATAAGATAAAAACTTAAACCTAAACAAAAAATGTAACACTGTGTGCCTCACGGCTGCACCAAATAGGCCCTGTTAAGCAAAATGCCAGGCAACTAGTTGCCGAGTGCTTGTTATCAATTGGTACTAGTTTAGTGAGGTTATCGGATCGAATTATAATGGTAGTTGTAGGTACACACACATCCGAGAGTTCTTTACGTGTCTCTAACCATCGCGAAAAACCTAGCAGTGGTGGCACCCGGGCGTTTCCTGCCGCCCGATTCGGTGCAAGAACCTTCCGATACAATTGTATCCGGTGAGGACCTGCGTCAAGTGGAAGGTGAGGGTGCTGAGGCGCCTCTCCACTCCACACAGAGGGGACTTATCACCTCTATTGTGGCGTGCCCTGCACGGGGTTGCGGCAGTCGCTCTCTCCATATCGCCAGGAGATCGCGCCGGAGGTCTGTCCGCTGAACGGCGATTTGCCGCGGCAGCGGAGTTTCACCCCGGCGTAGTGGCTCCGCGCGCCATTCGAGCCACTTAGACCTTGACTTTGATTATCTTATTACTAACTTCACATGTTTGTCGGCAGCCGAAACCATGAAACTAGGCAACGTGTTGATAGCTCTGCTGCCGCTCAGCGCCATGCTGATCAGTTTTGTCCTTAAGAGACGGAAGGCGATGCAGGACAACTTCCCCCCAGGACATAGAAGGCTTAAAATTACATAATATACTTATGCTAAAAGTGAAAGTACGTAAACATCAATCCGCTGATTTTTCAGGAGTAGGGATAAAATGCCACCTGCTACTATACTGATTTCAGGATTCGTGCTTCGGAAAGCACGTTACACCGTTGTTCCCGGCTGACGTTTGTAGATCTTTGACAGTCGTTACAGTACAGTGGCCCGATTGACAACCAGTCTTACCAAGGGGTATCGTGTTACCCAGTACTAACGGGGTTCTGCAGGTCAGATAGGCAGTCGCTCCATGTAAAATACTGGTATTCACCCGCATACGGTTAGACTGGAAGCCGACTCCAATAGAGTTTGGAAAAGGCTAGGCAGACGATGAAGAAATTATCTGCAAAACTGCACTTTTTCTAAAACCCTTGTAGTTTCCCAGGATGGGGCTAGCACAGGTGGTACAGGTCCTCGGGTCGCTGCTCATACTGATCCTGCAAGCGGCGGCATGCAAGCGCCGGGGTGTGCAACAGGTCGAGGGCACTAGCGCACGAACGAGTCGGACCAGCGGCTCATTATCATCACGAACGATAGCTGACGACAAATCACGATGAGCTGGCAAGTTTCACTGAATATTTTTATAAATGATGCATTTGTTGACTGGAGCTGATAATGTATCATATAGATATTGTAGCATTGATATCCATCCGCATGGATACGAGGTCAATGTCGTTTTTTTCACATAGATTGAAGGTCTCTCAAACTAACTCAAGCCACTGTCACACAAGTCAATGTCACCTCGGCAATTACCCAGTACTAACGGGGTTGTGTAAATTACTCTTATGAATCTTAAATTATTATTATGGTCATGTAAAATACTGGTATTCAGCCGCCCAATTTCCCCAACTGTCTTGGAGTCGCCACAGTTGGGGAAAGGCTAGGAAGACGATGATGAAAACTGCACTTTTTTTAAAACCCATGTAGTTTCCCAGGATGGGGCTAGCACAGGCGGCACAGATCCTCGGTTCGCTGTTCATACTGGTCCTGCAAGCGGCGGCATGCAAGCGCCGGTCCGTGCAACAGGTCGAGTGCACCAGCGCACGAACGAGTCTGACCAGCGGCTCCAGGAGCGACTGCCCACCCGTCTCCGGCGATCCCGTCATTATCATCACGATCGATAGGTGACGACAAATCACGATGAGCTGGCAAGTTTCACTGAATATTTTTATAAATGATGCATTTGTTGACTGGAGCCGATAATGTATCATATAGATATTGTAGCATTGATATCCGCATGGATACGACGTCAATGTCGTTTTTTTCGCATAGATATAAAGCTCTCTCAGACTAACTCAAGCCAATGTCACCTCAGCAAAGTGTGGTCACTTCCCTATTCATATTATTAAATCATTAGATTTACACATATTTTGAGGAGCTCGTGGTTTAATAATAACAGTCGCTGATGTGGTGTGTCTTCTGGTCTTTTGCCATCTACCACAAACAATCCGTAGCTAGAAATTCCTGATGGAAAAACCTATAGACCAATTTGCCCGACCCGGGAATCGAACCCAGTCGCGCTTACGACTACTACACCAACGAGGCCCACCACCAGCACCAGCTTCGAATCATGTAAAATACTGATATTTAGCATCCGGTTAGACTGGAAGCCGACCCCATTATAGTGGGGAAGAGGCTATGCAGACGATGATGTCGTGTTCCAGGATGGGGCTAGTGCAGCTCCTAGTGGCGCTGCTTCTGCTGGTCCTGCAAACAGCCGGGTGCAAGCGCAATGTAAACGACCAGCCCTGCCCTAAAACCAACTGCGCACCCTGCTCCGCTGCCCCTGAGCCGCGCATTGTTATAACCTATAAGTGACGATGCACGATACGCTGGTGATTATCATATTTATTTTAACAAACGATTTCTTTTTGTTGGATCCCACTGTTGGGGCACAGCCCTCCTCTCTATGAGAGGGAGTGGGATGTAAGTACAATCCACCACGCAGCACGCAGCCCAGTGGGGGTTAATTTTAGTTTTGGGACATGGGGGCCATCCTTTATTCACGTGATGTTTTTAGGCTACTTTTATAACCTCTCCCCTTGATGATACATATTGAGGTTTTAGGCTACCCCTCCTCCCCCTCCCAGCATCACGTACATTTTTTATAATTGAAAAGATTAGATAGTTTTGGAATCTGTACTAATAGAAAAAAAACTGATATTTTATTTAAAATCTTTTAATCATTTTAAAATACGAGAAGTAACATTTACACTGTGGGCAAATTACAGGGCATTTTTTCTAATATTTGTTTTCTTTCCAGCCTAAATAACGCTGTTTTCGGAAAAAAATGCGAAAATCACTGTTCATTGAAAGCATTAGATTTCTTATATGTTTAATTTAATATTTTCATAATTTATGTAACTTAAATATATAGAAACTGTAATTTAAAAGAGATCACGTTTTATTTAATTTCTGATGGAAAAACCCAATAACCACTGGCCGATCGGGAATTAAACACAGGAAAAGAATAAGGGAAACAAAAACCATAATTTATACAAAAGGATTTATTATCTATTAATTAAAAACTTACACGCTCAATACAGTTCTGGATTATACACTATTTAACAATAATCTCCTTCTCGTACCGAAGTTAACTGACTAAACTACTGTTAACGGAAGTGTAACCGCATCTTACTCACAAGCTTGGCTGCAAACTGCCGTGTTTAGGAACGCAGTGTCACCACATTTTGTTCAAAGTTACTTTACCTATTTCATTGATCAGATCCGCACGAAAAATACCTTGTTTTACTAAACTTTACGATTGACATGACAAAACGGTTAATTGAGATGGTACCTAAGCTAATTCTGTTCAAACTTGATGGCGGCTCCGAACATCTTACGTAAACCTGCGCAGAAATCAATTTTAGGAATCAGCGGGGCGCAGAGGACGCGGCGACTTGACTGATAATGCGCAGACCGTCACTCGCAGCTGACTTCCGAGCCGTCATAAAGTTTGAACTGAACTGTAGCAGTGCGTGTGGTAATCTACCGCGCAGCATCAGTAATTTACTCGCTGACATTTATTTCAATATCCAGCATCGAGCAGCATACCGGTTACTTAGTTAAGCGGTAGGCCTGTAGTAACATAAACCGTCGTTGATGTTAAGATTTAGAAGCTATCTTCCTATACTTATATGCTGCCCTGTGCCGAAGATGCTCAAACACCCCATTCATTTATTTTACCTCTAATAGCAACGAAAGGAACCTTATTGCATTGTGTATAAAGATTCATGTGATGTCGATAGACTCAGTGGCAACAACGCAACAGCAACCATTCGTACAGGAAATAAGGATCACTGATTTTGACAGTAGAAAAGTCACAATCCATACTACTATTATAAATGCGAAAGTCACTCCGTTTGTTTGTTTGTATGTTTGTTTGTTTGTATGTTTGTTTGTTACCTTTTCACGACTAAACGGCTGATCGGATCCTAATGAAATTTGGCAAGAAGATAGATTTCAACCTGTGGAAGGACATAGGCTATATATCACCACGTTACGAGCAATAGGAGCGGAGCAGCAATTAAAAATGTTGCGAAAACGGGGAAAATGGGACGCAGACGAAGTTGCGCGGGACAGCTAGTGAGGCTATAAAGGGTGTAAAAGTACCATAAGGAAGCTGAAAGGCACGTATTCTCCCAGTCATTGCGGTCATTTTTGGTTCCAGACTATACCTAGGAACCTTTTCGGAGATATTGAGGGTCAATCAAAGGTTTTTGTATTTTTTTTATTATTGTAACTTTAAATACCTCCAAGACCCCTGAACTCTTCAATGCATCTATCAGCACAAAGTTTTGTTTACGCTACGATTGAGTCCTACCGTAAAGCGCGCCAAAATTTCCCAGCAATAATTTGAATAACAATTTTAATTTTAATAATAATTTTGAGTTGAGAGAGTTAGAGTACAGAATGCTTGATTGGCGGCTTCGTGAAGCGTTCGTTTATTCCGCCGTATCCCAGTAGTTCCATGGTCTAGTTCCATTATGAGACTACTGGGATTTTTTTCTCCCAGTAGTTCCATGGAACTAGAATACTTTTTCACCTTATCCCATTAGTTCCATTAAGTACAGTCGGCGTAAATACTAGTTTATAATGACGTACGAGAAGTGGAGGTCCCACCAAAGTTTATTCCATTCTTGCTTGCAGCCATGAACGCATTCTGATTTTTTGTTCTGATAATGGAAAACATCTTATGTCAAACTACTACTGTACTATTGATTTATGCATTGCTATCAAGAAAGACAAAAATAATGTATAGCCTATTATTTTCGTTAATTAAGTCGCAAATACCAGTTTGTACACCCCACTTTACAACAGACGGAAGGGTATATTAAGTCTGAAATACAATTATTACACGAAATTGAGTTCATACCTGAATCCGAGAAACTAAAGTTAAATAGGTTTAAACTATACATGGAATGGTTTTGGTTGCGTGACGCTGAATTTATTGACCTATGGTGTGCTTTCAGGGAAATACACAGGACAACAAATTTTGTAGAGGCATGGCACGGCGGATTAAATAAGTCATTTTAGAAAACTGTAATAAATTATTTACTACATAAATTATTGCAAGTTTTATCAAATGACGCTATGTATTATACAGTACACAGAAAATACAAAATAATTAAATCCTGACACCAGAAGAGATTCTAATTGTTTTGAAGGACATGCTTTTACAAAATTCGCAAATGAAACTTCTCAGTCGAGAAATTACTGTACCACATTTCTTGAAGAAGAATCGTCCGCAGTTATCATAAGTAGAAGTAGAAAATTAAAAAAAAAAAAACATTGTAAGTTACGTTTCTGTTAATAGTACCTACTAATAAAATAAAAGCATTCTAGGTAACGTTTTTGTACCTACTTATACTCGGATCTGTTAATATATTGCGGTCAATTCCATTGCGATTTAACTGTACAGGAACTAATGAGACTAATTTTATCTTGCATAAACAGAATGCCAGTTCCATGGAACTACTGGGAGAAAAAAATCCCAGTAGTCCCATAATGGAACTAGAGAATGGAACTACTGGGATACGGCGGTTTATTCCTTGTATATTAAGTGTTGCTGTGCAGAAGATGCCAATTACTACCCTAACTTTGTCAAATATGGTGACACTAGTGCCTAGGGAACATAACTATTAGGTAGTTATCTTATGTATTAACACTATTCTGTCAGTATATATTGATGATGTAGTGGGAACGCCTCGTTCGCTTCTAGGACTACCGTTTTCTAGATAAAAAAATAGATTAATTACTATGATTGTTTTTAATGATTTTAGTTGGTATTCGATTTTAGTAGGTATAATTGATTACTAGAACTTTTCGACTTATTCCTCGATGTCACTTTGGTGTCATTAAAATTGTATTATTTTTTCATACAAATATTGCCTTTTTATCAACCGAAAATCAACTAAAATTATCACCAATCTAAAAATAAGAACAAATAAAATTAAATAATGCCATATTTTATTTACATTTACAATACAATCCAATATAAGATAAAAATATACCTAGTTTTAATATCGTAGGAAACAAAAAAATATTCCAATTGTTAACAAAACAAACTTTTATATTGATATATTCATTTATTGAAATTTTCTACTAACAGTTAATCGTTTTTATTCGTATAGCAACACTGATTTTGGCAGTTTATTCAATACTTTTACTGGACAATTTTAATTATTGTTTATCATGACATTTTTGTAAGAACTCTTGGCTTCTTGTTATATAAAAACTTATTTTTATGTTTTTTAAATAGTTTCTAGGCCATCAATAGACGTTCCTGTTGGTCCTATACGGGCCAAACTGCCCAGGAATCAAATGTAAGGATTTGCTACAACTGTCTCCATATGACTAACTCAACTTAATCGCAAAAAAACCGGGTTTACGCCCCATAATTTCGGTCAAGGAGGTATTGAAGTTTTGTATGGGACGATGTTGGTGTCATGGAGAAAATTGATCATTTTGATGTTTTGTACCACATCGTACCCCTTTCTGATGCATGCTGTATGGAAGGGTCACAGACTTAAAACGATTACGTACAGTACGTTCAGTACGTCATTCTGAAAACATCAAAATTTTTCATCGGTAAATATAAACAAATGTGCTATTTCCTACAAAAGCGCAATAACTACACGGTCAAAACGTATGCAACAGCTGTTCTTTTTTTTAGATTACCCATGAAAGATTTCTATGTGGGGTTCAGAATCATCATCATTCATCATCATTTCAGCCAAAAGACGTCCACTACTGACATAGGCTCCCCCAAGAAGGGAGGAGTGCTTTTGCCATAATCGCCAATCTTGGCAGGTGGGTTGGCGATCGCAGTACGGTTATTACAAAAGCACAGAGCTGCTGCCCATTCTCTGGCAAGTCCCTCAGTCGTCTCTTACGACACCCACGGGAAGTTAAGGGATGGTGCTATTCTTTACGTCCGACACCATACAGACAAGGGTTCAGAATGAGGTACTGAATACGTGATAACAGTTTGTGATACGGTGTTCCACCCTGTTTTTACACACATCGGGGTTTTAGAAAGAGACAGTTACAAAGGTATGAGTGACAGAGATGATGCTATACGTAACCGAAATCTTTTTCAATTCGATGTGTCGTATTTACGACCAGGCACTTGTCTTACTAAAGGTCTATAAAAATTATATTAAAAATACTTGCATACAAAAACTAGAAATGGAAGATGTTTTGATTGTTCTTACTTGCAAAAGTCTTGGGTTAGGATCCAAACTCGATAAAGTAAAATAGGCAATAGACAAGATATACTAAATATGTCATCAATAAATTGAAATATAAAGGAAAAATTACAGTATCTGTTGTCAAATAAAATTGTATTGGTCAGCTAGTTTGTAAGTCTAAACAAAGTAGGTCTTTAACATACTATTATTAAGTAGAAAAAAAAACTATCTAAATTGACTTCATACGGTGAGAATTACTTATAGATTTAGGAGTCGTACAAAATGCTTTACGTAACATTTTTATTCTGTACAATATAAGTCTTATATTAGTTTAACGTACATGTCATTTGCCTTGTGGAGACTTTAGGTCTAACTTGACCCTAGGACCTTAGACCTTTAGGTCTTAGGACCTCATCACGACCTTAAGACGGCAACACTTTACGTCTAAACACCTTAAACCTTAAGGTCCTATAGCCCTATACTATAAAACCTTGGGATCTTAAGGCCCAAAGGTCTTAAATGTGGTTTAGACTTTTTACCGTGCTGTGTGGCATCAGCCTCAGTAATAACTTTGTAGCAATCGTTAACAATTATATAATTTATTAAATTCCCTTTATTCATGTGCTAATTTCATATTCATATTTGTTGCCAAATTTAATTAAGTGACAGTAGGCAAAGGTACAGCTTAAGAGCAAGCCTATCGCCATTTAACGTTTCCCATTACAAAAAAAATCCTAACAAAAACACACCGTCTGGGAATCAAAGCGAAGTTCTTTTGGCTGGAAGCAGAGATCGCAGCTTCTTTACGCAAAGTGTTTGACAAAATCTACCTGTATAGTACACGTCTGTATACCCCCAATAATAGTTTCTAAGGGTGGAGGTGACGTATTTACACTTTTTTTATGAATAAGGGGACAAACACGTTTTATTCGAAGATATACTAGTCTCTTATTAAATGCTGATCTTTACGTGTAGATCTCGAACGTGATAGATACATTACGAAAGAAGGATTTAGGTTACATTCAGTCAACAGAAAATGTTCTCGCAATTTATAGGCTGCATTTAAAATAGGACCGTACTGCCATTCTTCAAATTAGAAAATTGAATGAATATCAACGGGGACATCAGTGACTCGGTCGCGGGCCCTTAGACAATGGCAATACGGTCTGATTTTCAATGCAACTAGTAAATTGCTCGCAAATTGTTCTGTTCTGTATGAACTCACCCTTTAGGCTGTCAGAGGCGCTACACACTTGCCCGGTTCGGCACTTTTGATTTGACAGCATATGTTTGACCAGCAAAGTGAACCCGAACGAGTTACTATACATATTCAACCCGTGGCTGCTTCCACAACACGAGCTAAACCGAGCGGGTTTTTTTTTCTCAGATGCACATCTACATGTATTCGATTTTGCCGCCTCGCTGTGCGGTCCCATGTGTGTAGCGTCCCTCTTACGCAACCGCGACTTCGCGACACGACTTTACGCTTTATATAATGTCATGTGTGTCGAGCCTTTTGTCTTAGTTAAACCGTGAATACTTGGAAGCCATTTTGAACCATCACCAAACAGAACGTTTTAATTACGATATTTTACTAACAATTTTCACTACTAGCAACCCCGCTTGGTAGTTTTTGGTAGAAATCTCAAATAGTCCTTTAAAAATAGCATTGATACTAATAAGTGCAAAACAAAAGTCATTTATTTCACAACTATACAAAATTTGGAATGTGGAAAACTTTCACATTTAGTTTTACTTTTTACATACTTATAAAATGTGCTATTTCAAACACGCATCTACGTAATTTATTTACAAGTTATTGCGTCTGAATCTTTTTGACACCAATTATAATATACAAGCACGCACAATTTAGACTAAGCACAAGTTAACTTGCAAAAGAGACATTTCTCAGGCTGAATATAATTCTAGTGGAGACAAACTATTCATGAATACTTCACATAGAAAACAAAACTAAAACACATAATTGCAGGACGATACATTTTTTTCCTGAATGTTATAAATCTATAATACACATTGTCATACCCTTACACTTCTATTAAGAACCTTCGGGTACTACATTTTTGAAGCAAGACGCACACCATAACTTCAGAACCTCTTTTTATAACTTTTAAGAAACTTGCAACGAAGACTTAACCAGTTTAAAAGCAAACACTCCATGTAAAAGTGTCCCACATTGTCTTGACCGGGCGGCGATACCACAGCGTAGGTCTACCGGCGGAAAATACGCGACAGAAAGTTCATCTGCTATGCTATAATACGTATTCTTGAATTCAGAAACTTAGAACACACTTAGCCGACTTGGCACCCGAAGCAAAATTCGATACGAGCTAAAAATTCGACTCACGTGGATCGCCAAACTCCGTTCGGGACAGGCCAAATTAAGCCGAGCGGAATATAATACTCGACGTTGCCACTCAGCTACTCCATTTGAAACTGAACCGAATATGAATGCAGCATTCCTTAATAATCAAGTTTTGGATCATTCATGAATCAAATTCAAATTCCATTGCAATGGACAATTATTTAGCTTTACTGTCACTCAAAAATCAACTTAACTACATAACGCTAAACCTAAGTGGCAACGCATGTAAATAGGGATAACCTAAGGTTCTGAATTCAAAGACAATGTCATAAGTAAGGCGCCAAACTTCCATCGCACAATTTCGTGCAGTATATCCGGCTACGCTTAATAGTAGCCGTACATCTGCTATAGCAGCGCCCGGATCTCCTTGTGTATGTGGCACAGGTAGTCTACGTACGAAGAGCTCCCATCTACTCCGCGATCCTCGACCAGGAAGTGACGGAGAACAGCCTCCAGTTTGTCGTGTTGGCGCATCGTTGTTAGCTGAAACAAGAGGGGGGGATTTTAGAAGGGGTGGTAGGAATGGTACCCGAGTATTGATACGGCATATCTTTTCTTGAAAGTGCTTCTACGAGAAGTAGATTTTGTGGCCATCCATGGATTACGTCACACGTTAAGGGGGTGGGGGTCGACGAAGTGTGGCATTATGTGATATGATATAAAATGTAATATCTAAGTTTTTAGAGTATGAGGAACAGGGTGTAAAGTACCTGAATACTCCGTAGAAAAGGGAGGATCCTCCGACCAGACAGGTGATATGTCTGGTGGGCAACTTGCCGACAGTTATCGATGTAAACTTTCCTTGCGAATTGTAGGAAATTGGTGTTAGTTCTTCCGTCGTGTCAAAGATGGCGCTGTAGTACTTTTTGTTGTAAGTTGCTTTCTGTAGCTCGCTACACTAAGTATTCTTCTTTTTAGCGTGTCGATAACATTTCAAATTGAGTCAGACAAAAATCGAGTTTGGCACTATAATATCTAAGTTTTAAAACACGAAATTTAAACAATAAACGAAAACCTTAGATAATTGCCAACTCGTATCAGTATGAACATGTAAAATTGCAAGTAAAATGTGTGACGTCACACTTGGGGGGTGGAGTCTGACAAATGTTGACAATAACCAGCTGTGACAAGGACGGAGGGGCACATGAAATTCGTATGACGTAATTTACGGATGGACCTTTTTTGTAAAACAGAGGACTTTATAGCGACGACGAACTTTCTGTACAAAACCGATGGGCCATATCTACGGTCGGGTAGTATGTTTTTGGATGCATGATCAAGTTAAAGTAAATCATCCGTCAAATGTCATGTAATGATGTTAAAGTGTTATCTGAACTAAAATGTATTGAGAACAAAAACACTATGATTTTGTGTGTAGTAGATATGTATACATCGTAATAAAATGTGATGTGAGTTGGTAAAAATAATGTATAATGCTATTATAGAAATATAAACATACAGTATTTACATAAATATGATACCATAGAGAGTAATGATATAGTGTTCAATGAAACTTAAGTAGTCACATTGTTTTAGAAGCGAAAATGTATTAAAATATAAAACCATAAATACAAAAATATGCAAGGAACGATCGGGCGAAAATGAAAGAAAAGCGTAACACGATACCCGAAGATTGCACAAACCGCCACATCACCCAAAATCACCCTCTTTCCGATCGCAGTATTTATCACCAGAAAATACTTCAACACGCGTCCTAAAGCGCATCATATTTTGTAGAAAAAGGCAGTGGAATTGAAAGTTCATCCCTTCTTTGGTTTTACATAAATAACCATAAAAAAACCGTTTAACTCAATTTAGGAGATTTTTTACCTTTCCCGAGAAAAATGAATGGACAAACTGATTGTATCGAAACATGCTTATGAGTTTCCTGGATGAGATTTAATATATGTTTCCATTTTTGTAAATTACGGAACCTATTTTTATATATAAATTCCGTTCAATAAGTGGGGAGGCTACGACAAAGTATAAACTCTTTCAATTCCACGCCACACCAAAGCCCAGCTTCTCCCGAAGAAACCCCAAAAAACTCCCGAAACCATGAGAAACCCATCAGAATCTCGTCAGACATAAATTGCGCGCTGTGGCCGACAACTGCTGCGCTAGCGTCATCTGGGAGGAAAGGAGAGGGTCAGGGGGGTAGGGCATGACTCCAGTTGCCCCAACTCGACTAGAACCCAGAAACCCTTACAAACCAAAAGCAGGCCCCAGAAATCCACCAAAAGCCGCCAGAAACTCATGACTAACCCCCCAGAAACTATAAGAAACCCCTAAAACCTGTAAGAGATCCCAAAAACCCATGAGAAACCCACAGAAACCATAAGCAGCCATCAAAAACCCGTGGTGACATACATCATCTTCTGCACAGCCTTGTGCACGGACATGAGATATTCCATGTAGGCATCGGCGCCGTCGATCCCACGGTCTTCCACCAGGAGCCGGCGGTACTGTGGTGCGGTGGCCGACAGCTGGTGTGCTATGGTCAGCTGAGAGGAAAGGTAGAACTCTGGTTCACGACCGGTTTCCAGCCGAGAACTACTTGTCTTAGCCTGGGCTATACCGGGGGAAGTTAACCGGAGCTAGCGCAAGTCTTGAACAAAAGCTCATGGATTGACTACGCGACAGTCGACCGGGCCGGCGCCCTGGTGGAAACCGGTCGTGAACAAGAGCCCGAAGGGTCAGGATGAGAGGCCATGCGTAGACCATGCCAAGTGGTCAATATTTTCGGGTCTATCGCTAGTCTAAGTGCGTTTTTACTAATTACCTGATGGCCTAAACAAGTGGCACTGATTTTTTGTATTTCTATGTTGTATTGAAATACACCTACTACTTTTACAGATATAGAAAGTGACTTGATGTATTTACCGATAAAATAATGACACACGATAGTCCGAAAATCATAGAATATAAAAGAAAAAGATACAAAACACAAAACACTACCATGCGTTAAATAAAATTGATCATCAAATATCTACATTACTTTAAAGTTCAAGAAAAAAGAAAGATTGCAAACGACATGCAGAGTATCTACAACAGACAAAGCGTAATTTTAAAATATTTGTTCAGTAAGCATTTGGCAGTGTAATAAAAATGTCAAAATTGCATGCCTGTTGTGAGTAAAACGGTCTCACACAAAAAACGCGGTAAAAAATACTTGTTTATCTGTACCCATGTGTCTCTATTTATACAGGGTGTACATTTAATCTTGCTGTACATTAAACTAAGTTGTGATGAAAATAAACCTTATTTGTATTATTTCAATATACATTCCCTGCCGAAGCGCGGCTAATACAAACGCTATTAGTTCATATTATAGTATGAAACGCTCACCTTTGATTGTAATAAGAAATGTTTATAACTCGAGTAAGGTTCAAATGTGTATAAACTGCTTATATTGCTCTGTGAACCGTGACCCAATCCTCTGGCCTCAAGTTACAAAAATCTTTTTCTACATGAGAACAAAATTCATACAGGGTGTAAGGGACAGAGAGAGCCCTCCGAGAGCCCTCCCCAAACTGACAGGATGCACAGCTCCTAATTTTGAATCATATTCTACCGGAATTTTTCTCAGGAAAGTTATAGGGCTTATTTACGGAGACGCGCCGCACGACGCGCCGCGTCTCCGTAAATGCGCCTTAAAAGTCACGGACATATCAAACCGCCCTTGTATTATTGGTTTTATTTATTTTAGCTGTTTTTTTATTAACATAAATAAAATGCTACGTATAAAGCATGTAATTCTACATTGAAATAAAGGAACGGTAACTGAAAAAACGAAGAAACGAGAAAAATTCCGGTGGAATATGATTCAAAATAAGGAGCTGTATGCAACCTGTCAGTTTGCGGAGGACTGGGTCTTACACCATGTATACATCACATACATATAAATCGCTTACTTGTCTACATAAACCTCCCCTCAAACATCTCAGGAACCGCGCCCCCTACTCACCCTCATAGCAGTGCGCCTCCTGGTCCTGGCGTCATCAATAAGCGCGCGCACGGCCGCGTTGGCTGGCGTGTCCAGCACGGGCAGCTCACACACTTGCGTGTCCACCTGCGACGCCGACGGGACACCGAACACGTCCTGCACGAACTCGGCAGGAGCTTGCGACCCCACCCATAGGAGCATGTGGACGCCGTTTTCTGAAGGGAAATAATCATGTTAATTAACAAAAAAAGAATATAACGTAACATAACATAACATTACGCCTGTAATCTCCGAATGGTTATGCAGGGGTATACCTAATAGTACACCCACATTTTGTCAGTTATGTCTAAGTCACATGTCATAGGGGCGAGGCTATTGCCGTCAACCGGGCACAAATCCAGACTCCGTGACTGCTAAAATTGGAAAAACTCAATAACACTTTGTACAATAAAAACTTTATAAGTAACGGATTGGTCGGAGAAGGCACATGTTAAGGAAAATTTAATAGCCATGAGGGAGGCCTTTGCTCAGCAGTGGGACAGAGAAGGCTAAAAAAAATTAGTGACGACGTGCCGCGACGGTAGCGGTGGCGTAGCGATAACAGGGTCAACTTTATCGTTTCTTGGTTCGGGTTCCATGAGGTCTAAATCACAAAGTATATTTTATATGAAAAAGGTTGATATAAACCATCCTGAAATATTGTCAAGAACGCATTTCGATTTGGCGGACTGATGATGTGTCTGAATCTGGTGGAAAATAGTAATTGGAGAAAAATATCTGGTTCAAGTTAGTTCTAATATGGATTGCAGAATCCTGGAGTCGGAACATTTTTAAACCAGGCTCTTCTCAGTATCATATCATATTTAGCAGTGCCCTATATACCCTTTTTTTTTCTTCGGATGTGAAATCCTCAAATGACTCCTCCCGCTCTGGGCGGAGCTGAAGGGAGTGTCAGACTTGACTAAAACCCATCCATGTTCCTTCTTAACCCTTTGTGTTCCAGGGCCACGGTGTTTCTTTAGAACAGTCCCGCAGCGCCCTATATACCCTTGAGTGGACTCACCGAGTAAGTAGACACCCTGCTCGTTCATCTTGTCGACGGAGGCCCGGAGCGGCTGCAGCGTGTTGGCGGGCTGGTCGGCCAGGCGGTGCAGCGGCAGCAGGCGCGGGTACGTGTACACGATGGACGTCTCCACGTCCGCGGCCAGCGCGCGGTACATCGCGCACGACCGGTCGTCGCACGTTAGGTCGGGCCCTGGGGAGAAACATGTAGGTTTTATACTATTATCGAGTATTTTTACACCTCAAATGCCTAAGACTTTTCAGAAATGAGTGTTTGAGTTTAAGATCGGTTACAGTGCTTCAACGACATTCGGGACCTAGTTAGTGTCAATCCTCACTATATGCATTGACCGACCGTCAGTTTGCAGCATTCAGCGCTCTCCTGACCGATAAACTGTGCGATCTGGTGCGACCGTTTATCGTCGAGTCCCGTACGCAATGCGTAGCTAAGCAACGTTTACTGAACTCTATAGAAATGACGGTAGCGACCCACGTATGCATCGACGGCGAAGCACTGTAATTGGCCTAAGTAGTCTTTAAGTGCGTTCCACGTAACCATTGACATAATCAGGTAAGGCGTCCAGTAAGGTTCAAAGATAACTTGATGATGGTCGCTGGAATCCCCTGGATGCGAGTAGGGCCATGCGAAACCCGATTTCTGTACTGTGGAACCGAATCCGGGTTTCGATTCCGTAGATGCGAGAAACACAAGATGGGTCGATATGGCAATACTTGAAGGCTGATTATAGCTATTTATGATCACAATCTTTAATGATGATGATAATCATTGGCGCACTAATATCTCGCTTTGCCTTGGTGTCACAATCAGCGGAGATGACTAACGACCATCTTGTGACACGTTGGACGTTATCTCCCAGGGTCCAAAGTTCCGGCTGAATACACCATTCATAGTTTCAGCTTACGTCATTGCTCTTTCAAGTTCCGGCATCATCCGAGAGCTCCACGTCGGGACCTTTTTTACCTGCGTGACCGCGCCGAGAAACTACAGGTCGGCGCGAACATCTGCCGGCTGTCTGCCTCCTGGCGTCTGCAGCGTAGCACACCGCTACGGTCATAGTGACACCGGGTTCTGAACCAGGATAGTACCGTGCAACTCCCAACTGAACTTGGAAGAAGGAACCGTGACCATAGATGTTCCTACCTCCTTTTCTCTTTGAATTATATTTTTATGTTAACGAGGTCAAGTGTTATTCAATCTCTACCACGAAAACCCGTTCCCTTACATTGGGTTCCGTGGCATCGGCATGTACTGACCTCCAGCCACAGCATCAGACCGCAGCACGCAGTTGGTGTAGAGCGGCAGCAGCTTCATAGGCTCGGGCAGCACCAGCTGTCCCGCGGACGAGGGCGAGGCGCAGTGGCGGCGGTAGGCGGCCAGCGAGCGCGCGCAGCGGGTGGACAGCGTCTCGCGCACCGCGCGCGGGGAGTGCTCGCGCAGGGCCCATACCGCTGGGGGGGGGGGGAGAGGATTAGTGTGGAAACTTCAGGTCTAGGACCTGATGGGATCTTCTCAAGCTTGCTTTATACAAGGCGTAAACAGATTCTTCAAGAAGCCGTTAACCAAGCATTCTGAACATCAAATTAAGTAACCCTACGCAAAATTATTGCTGGAAAACGATCTTTTTTTGGGCTTTTTACCATAAAATTCAATGTAACACACTCAAAATATTTTGCTGATGGATGCATTGAAAAGTAAACGGATCATGGAGGTAGGTCAAGTAAATTTTCAACCTCCAAAACTAGTATTTTTATAAAAAGATGTGAAAATAATAAATCAATATCTCCGTAATTAGAAGATTAAAGGTATGCTCCAGAACAAAAATAAAATATGGCAATGACGGGGAGAACAAGTGCCTTTCGGTTTACTTAAGGATGTATTTACACCCTTTATAATTCAACCGTGTATTAAAAGAATTAGGGAACCAGTTGTTTGATCTGTTATTTAAACATTCGAGAGGTAATGTATATGATCAGCTGAAAAAAAATATGGGCAGTACATTTTTTTATCGGCGTTTGGTAAATTTAACCGATTTTTCAACTGCCCACTCGTAACTGCACATTTAGTTATTTCACTGCTCAGTATTAATTAAATGATCCATTTTATTATTTTTTACGACTCATTTTTGTTTTTAATTTTTTACTTTACTGCGAAGTTTTAACTGCCGAGCTTGCTAATAAATATGCATTTTGTAATTTTTAACTTACCAAAACTACTATATTACACTGCCACTTTAAATCAGTGCCAAAGAATTATACAATAGGTTGCAAAAGAGGGGGTCTTTTGCAACCTATTGTATAATTCCCGGACCATTTGCGCCAAATATAATACACCGAATCAGGGGGGGGACACTGCCATACTTGACATAGGCGTCCAATTTTTGACAAAGATACTAGATAAGAGATGGTCTTACGAAATCCGCATAAACTTGAGATTTAGTACGTTAAAATTACATAGATCGTGCTTACGCCAATTATCGCCAGTGTGCTTAAATACCTTTTGGATTTGAATGAAAATAAGAGTAAAAAATAATAAATTTAAATTCTGAACAAGATTAAAAGCCATGTTTTTATTTTATTTTCATTTTGAAATTGCAAATATTTAATTTTAGGTTTGGCAGCATTATCATGCAAATTGGGTGTTTACAAAATGTCACTACTTTCGGTGTGTGCGTGTTTGTAGATCTCTCCCATTTTGAGTAATTTATGTGGTTTTCAGTTCTGTTAAAGCTCCAGAACGTGCGGTTAAGTGTAAAAAAATAAATAAACAACAGTAACAGAAATATTTGTGCAGTTTCCATTCAAATGCGGAACACGAAAAGTTGAAAGAATACTTTACAGATGTTTCAATAAATATCTTATTTATAGTTTGTGCACGTCAATAAACCGGATTTTAGTAGGGAAGTTTACATCCGATGGTGAGGATGAAATCAAAATGTATGCTCAAGACTATTATAATAAACATCGCAATAATAAGATCAATAAATGACTTAAATATTATCATAATCATAGTTTTTATTTTCTGTTGGCTTTATAAAACATTCAGTTTTGGTAACTGTATTTGTTTAATTTTGTTTTCAAAACTGTTTTTTATATGGCCTACATTTCAAATTACCCGTCTACCCATAGAAAACCTATGCAATAACATAGATATAAATATAGGTACGCACCTATAGTTATTGGGATTAGTTCAACGGATATAATACCAGACGGCGACACCGTTCAATATAGGTGTTAAAAATTCGCGTGAGAGGGATCTCTATTCCATCTATATTACTATACTCTTTGCACCGAATGCACTTGTAAAATTCTGATTTATAAGTGGCATGTAACCTCTTTTTTATTAACCGATGAAATAAATAAATATTCCATTCTATTAGTATGGTAATAAAAAATAAAGCAGGTCAAAAAAGGCGGGTATCAATGTCAAAATGAGCAAAATGTAAAGCATTAAACACACATAAACACATTCTAGACACACGATTCGACACGGTCGGGCCACAAAGTATTTATTTGATTTTGTCGTCTGGCAAATCATGCTTTATCAGGCCTTGAATATATGTGTAAAAACCCTGAGAGGAAAAAAAAATCCTCAAAATATCAAATAAAAAGTGGAGGCTCCTTCATATTTAAGCCTAGAAGCTTGGCTTGCACTTATGACCTTACTAAAAAAAATGTATCCCAAATTCGGGCCTTGCCCTAACTTTGACCTGGGCACTTTACTGCTGAAGAGCCAGGGGTGATGAGGGTCAGGGGATGCGGAGTTTGGAGACAGGATGCTCTCCATCTTACCTTGCTTAGTGAGGAAGTTGACACAGGTATCTAGCTCCATGCTTCTGTACACATCAGCGAGCTGATGAGCCACATTGAGAGCCAGGTTCAAGA
Organism: Cerastis rubricosa; assembly: GCA_949152445.1. NCBI lineage: Eukaryota > Metazoa > Arthropoda > Insecta > Lepidoptera > Noctuidae > Cerastis > Cerastis rubricosa. The sequence goes on from OX424549.1 coordinate 14,573,377, forward strand.
CTCGCAGCCTCCTCTGTCCTGACCGGTGTGTGTAGAGTAAGGCAGCCTGGATGTAGACTCCGTCCTCTGCTGTTAGTTTGTCATCGTGTTTGACCTCGATGCCTATTGCTTTGTCGGCGTCTGCAGGGAGAAGTGAAGGTTAATTTTATGATAGTACTCGATATATGATACTCGTACTCGGTACTCGGATGATGAAAAATGGTGTGATTTCGAGTACTTGTCGGAATAGTACTTCTTGAGGTCCTAAAGCGAGCGCACGGTGTAAAAGTAACGTAAATACGTACGATATTGAAATTAAAATACTCGTTTTACAAGTAATATTTTCATAATTTTAATATTATATTTTATTCATATCTATGGATGATACTCATTGTGCTTGCTGCAAAAAATTACACTAAAATGCTATAGGATAAATTGTTCTATCGATTAAAAACGAACTTTAGGATTTAACTGTAAATTGTTTTAATTAATCAGTATATTTAAACTCACCAATAGCCGCCAGCTCGACATCCGTAGTGTTGGACATAAAGAAGTGGCCGAAGAAGTCCGTGGGCCTGACGCCGGTGGACGTGCGCACGCGCATGACGGCGTCGTGCGCCGTCGGCCGCGACACCACGCGATGCACGTCCAGCACCAGGCGAGGACCGTCCATCTCCGACTGAGGGGAGTAACAGTTTCATTGTTATTATAGATGTGGGTCTAGGTGGTTTGGGAATCGTGTGGAGGGCTTGTACCCAAAAAAAATAATGTAAGTTCAGTTGTCCAACACCAACGTTTCTATCATAATTAGTGATACCTAAAGTACGTTCTTTCCTGGCAAAAGGTACAAAAGTATGGAAGCGGCTATTTAAATGCCATGTTTTGTCGCGGGATTGCAATATTTCATCATTCTTTAGTAAGTATAAAATTTAGTACTCAAAATATCGTAACGAATATTTAAATTTATTTAAAACCTGGCAAGTTTATTGAAAATAACAAGGAAAAAAATACAACAACTATTTGAATTCGTATTTTTGTGCTGAAATGTCGGAAGCTAAAACAAAATGGTAAATATGTCTGGGCATAATTCATTTGGAGCTAAACGAAAAAGTAACTAGACTAGTTTTTATTTTTTAAATATTTTTTTTCCCATACTGACGCGCGATCCATACTAGTCAACACTCAAACTTTAGGTAAACATGCATCCGAATATCCGATCTCTAATCATAATCCATAGGTTTTAGCTAATAATAAGCATTAACTAATAAGCTGGCTTATTGACCCCAGAAATGTAAAAAAACAACTACACAACTTCGTTTCAAAATGGAACCTCTTTCGTCTTATGCCTCAGTGAGCGAAGTTCGCGTAATTTTTAGTAAGCGAAACATTTTTAAACTTATTGCCATCAATAAGCTAAGAAGGCAGCCAGTATAACGAATTCATCTCGAAGGGCACGATCTGAAACGTTAACACTACACGAAAAACGCCAGGCGATAATGAATCCTGCCTCGTTAACTGTAAGTTGATATTTGATTGTTAAGAGCGTAAAACAGGGATTGTTTCAACTGTAAAAGGTAGTAAGTGGTACTTGGTGCTGTGGGATTTTGAAGTGTACTGTCGCGGAATACAATCGGAAGTGGTCCGGCGGAGAGGATAACAGCCGCTCGGACAGATCTTCAGGTTAAGCCACGCTTGCCTAGGTTGCGTGATCATCCTTACATACCCAGTTTCCTCCGTGCCTCGGAAATTACGTTAAGCCGTTGGTCCCGGCTGTCATTTGTAGATCTTTGACAGTCATTACAAGTAGTCAGTGGCCCGAAAGTCTGACAACCAGTCTTACACAGAGGTACCGTACTACCCAGTACTAACCGGGTAGGGAAAGTACTAGGCAGATGATGCAGTAGGACTGACCTGGAAGTAAGTATACTTGTGCAGCTGCCCGCCGGTGAGGCGCGGCAGCTGGCCGATGGTGGCGGCGTCCACGTACGAGTTGTTGCACACGAACAGTACTAGGCAGATGATGCAGTAGGACTGACCTGGAAGTAAGTATACTTGTGCAGCTGCCCGCCGGTGAGGCGCGGCAGCTGGCCGATGGTGGCGGCGTCCACGTACGAGTTGTTGCACACGAACAGTACTAGGCAGATGATGCAGTAGGACTGACCTGGAAGTAAGTATACTTGTGCAGCTGCCCGCCGGTGAGGCGCGGCAGCTGGCCGATGGTGGCGGCGTCCACGTACGAGTTGTTGCACACGAACAGTACTAGGCAGATGATGCAGTAGGACTGACCTGGAAGTAAGTATACTTGTGCAGCTGCCCGCCGGTGAGGCGCGGCAGCTGGCCGATGGTGGCGGCGTCCACGTACGAGTTGTTGCACACGAACAGTACTAGGCAGATGATGCAGTAGGACTGACCTGGAAGTAAGTATACTTGTGCAGCTGCCCGCCGGTGAGGCGCGGCAGCTGGCCGATGGTGGCGGCGTCCACGTACGAGTTGTTGCACACGAACAGTACTAGGCAGATGATGCAGTAGGACTGACCTGGAAGTAAGTATACTTGTGCAGCTGCCCGCCGGTGAGGCGCGGCAGCTGGCCGATGGTGGCGGCGTCCACGTACGAGTTGTTGCACACGAACAGTACTAGGCAGATGATGCAGTAGGACTGACCTGGAAGTAAGTATACTTGTGCAGCTGCCCGCCGGTGAGGCGCGGCAGCTGGCCGATGGTGGCGGCGTCCACGTACGAGTTGTTGCACACGAACAGTACTAGGCAGATGATGCAGTAGGACTGACCTGGAAGTAAGTATACTTGTGCAGCTGCCCGCCGGTGAGGCGCGGCAGCTGGCCGATGGTGGCGGCGTCCACGTACGAGTTGTTGCACACGAACAGTACTAGGCAGATGATGCAGTAGGACTGACCTGGAAGTAAGTATACTTGTGCAGCTGCCCGCCGGTGAGGCGCGGCAGCTGGCCGATGGTGGCGGCGTCCACGTACGAGTTGTTGCACACGAACAGTACTAGGCAGATGATGCAGTAGGACTGACCTGGAAGTAAGTATACTTGTGCAGCTGCCCGCCGGTGAGGCGCGGCAGCTGGCCGATGGTGGCGGCGTCCACGTACGAGTTGTTGCACACGAACAGTACTAGGCAGATGATGCAGTAGGACTGACCTGGAAGTAAGTATACTTGTGCAGCTGCCCGCCGGTGAGGCGCGGCAGCTGGCCGATGGTGGCGGCGTCCACGTACGAGTTGTTGCACACGAACAGTACTAGGCAGATGATGCAGTAGGACTGACCTGGAAGTAAGTATACTTGTGCAGCTGCCCGCCGGTGAGGCGCGGCAGCTGGCCGATGGTGGCGGCGTCCACGTACGAGTTGTTGCACACGAACAGTACTAGGCAGATGATGCAGTAGGACTGACCTGGAAGTAAGTATACTTGTGCAGCTGCCCGCCGGTGAGGCGCGGCAGCTGGCCGATGGTGGCGGCGTCCACGTACGAGTTGTTGCACACGAACAGTACTAGGCAGATGATGCAGTAGGACTGACCTGGAAGTAAGTATACTTGTGCAGCTGCCCGCCGGTGAGGCGCGGCAGCTGGCCGATGGTGGCGGCGTCCACGTACGAGTTGTTGCACACGAACAGTACTAGGCAGATGATGCAGTAGGACTGACCTGGAAGTAAGTATACTTGTGCAGCTGCCCGCCGGTGAGGCGCGGCAGCTGGCCGATGGTGGCGGCGTCCACGTACGAGTTGTTGCACACGAACAGTACTAGGCAGATGATGCAGTAGGACTGACCTGGAAGTAAGTATACTTGTGCAGCTGCCCGCCGGTGAGGCGCGGCAGCTGGCCGATGGTGGCGGCGTCCACGTACGAGTTGTTGCACACGAACAGTACTAGGCAGATGATGCAGTAGGACTGACCTGGAAGTAAGTATACTTGTGCAGCTGCCCGCCGGTGAGGCGCGGCAGCTGGCCGATGGTGGCGGCGTCCACGTACGAGTTGTTGCACACGAACAGCTCCACGCACACGCCGGCCGCGCAGCACGACTGGCCCAGCTCGTTGTACGCTGTGGTTTGTGGAGCTGGGGGAGGGAGAGGGGGCAATCAGTAACAATCTAGTAATTGTCATACAAAAAAGATAAAAATTGTACGTATTCGAAATCATCAGCTAATTCTTATACTTCAATATACAGTGTGTACGAGACAGCACTCTGTAAACCAACAGGGTGCATGCAGCTCCTTATTTCGAATCATATTCCACCGGAATTATTCTCCGGAAACTTTTAAGGCTCATTTACGGAGACGCACTGCACGACGCGCCGCGTCTCCGTAAATGAGCCCTAAGAGTCACGGACGTACCAAACCGCCTTCGTATTGCTGGTTTTTTTTTTATATTAGCTGTATTATTTACATAAATGGAGTGCTGCGTACAGAGAACGTGAACGTGCGTGAACGCGTACATTGAAATAAAAGGAAAAGTTACCAAAAAGTTTCTGATGAAAATTCCAGTGCAATATGATTCAAAATAAGGAGCTGAATGCGAACTGTCAGTTTTAGGAGGGCTGTCCCTTACACCCTGTTTTATGCTTATACAGGGTCAAAGGGACACTGACGCGAAACCGGTGACCATAAATTCCGTACATGATTCTGGACCACCCTGTGTTGAAATTTTTCTTCGGCCTTTTCTTATTTTTTTACGTTTTTTTCTTCAGTTCTTTTTTTTTAATTTAATTCTGGGTACGTAGGATACTTTTTACGATCCCGTTGGACAATTGCTGAACAAAACGCGGGCGAAGCCGTGGGCGTAAGCTAGTCTACATTAATTTTACACTGGACCAGGAAGGCCACAGCGTTAATGTCTGTTGCCAAAACTCACCCAAGATCTGCTTCTCCTTGTCTGTTCCCAGCAGTTTCCTGTCTTCCCTGTTGATGAGCTTGCCGGGCGCGTTGAATGTGGGCAGCGAGGTGTGGAACACGAGGAGTTGTCCTGCTGTGTCCGCTGCTTTTAGGGCTTCTAGACCGGCCTGGGGAGAATTGAGTTGGTTAAATATGATTTGCGGCTGAGGGCGTATTCACGTGACGTACCATTTTACGGGCTCGTGGGTCTAGTGGTCGCAAACATTTCTGCTGAGCATGAGGTCCTAGGTTCGATTCCCGGGTCGGGCAAAGTGTTATTGGGTTTTTCCGTCAGGAATTTCTTAATAGAAGCGTCGTAGTCTGGATTTGTGATTGACATTGACAGATTATTGCGTTTTTTATCGATTTAAATGCACGTACTACATAGTGATACACACGTGGTCGCGAAGCGCGCCCGGAGCATGTTAGTATCGCTGCGTACGTTAGAATCCATTTAAGCGCGCGCAAGCTTCGCATTAGCGACATCAGTGGCGTGCTTCATAATTTTCAAAGTCATATATTTCCATTACTTTAGTCCAAAACCAATATTTTTAACGATTGTGGCGGGATTTGATTAAATTCGTTATATTTCTACATTTCCGGGACGCCTTGCCCCTCGTCCCTCGCACCCAACCCCTCGCTCTTCGGCCCTCGGACGTGCGCAGTTCCCATCATATCTTACAGTATTCTGTGCGTGTTTTTAGTAAAATAGAAGCCAGGCAGATGATGGCATACCTGTACAGCAGGCAACAGAATCGTCTCCGTCTCCTTGTTGTCCTGGAACATGAGGGGCAGCTGCTGCAGCAGCGTTTGCAGCACTGGGCCGCTTTCATCTGGCAACACCAGGAAGCCTTCCAGTAGAGGCACGAACATGTCACTCACATCACCTACTGACATCATCTGTGGTTGGGCTAGGGAACCCTGGGGAGAAAAAGATAATAAAAGTTAGAATTTGGTAAAACGAACATAAAAAAAAAACATTTATTGCAGACAAAATAGTCCATAGGCAAGGCAAGGTTGTTAGTAACAAGAATTATGCTTATAACTAATGTTAGTAATAAAAAAGTAAAAAAAACAGCAAAAATGTAGTCGTAATATTGGTAGAACAAAAGTGTTCATAAACTCTTCAGTCTCCTGTCCAAATCCCAATTTATTTGGTGTTTGAGCGGAAGATTTCCTTCGAGACAAGGCCTTCACGTTTGTTGCGAACGTTGAGGCTCGCTTACACAAAAAATAAATGATTATAAATGTATGTATCAACTAGCTGTCCGGCGCAACTTCGTTTGCGTCACATTTTCCCCGTTTTCACAACATTTTTCATTGCTGCTCCACTCCTATTGGTCGTAGCGTGATGATATATAGCCTATAGCCTTCCTCGATAAATGGACTATTTAACACTGAAAGAATTTTTCAAATCCGACCAGTAGTTCGGAGCCTATTCAATGCAAACAAACAAACAAACAATCAAATCTATCCTCTTTATAATATTAGTTTTGATAAAAAAGAGACATAATTATGTTTTAAATAGCATAATTTTGCCTCTTTTTTCTAGCGTGCTCTGTCGCACTCCAGCATGTGTAGCATGACTGTAGAAACAAGTTTTGTCTACGGAAGAATCGACATAATGACAGATAGACAATGACAGTATGTCAGTTTGTCGATTCTTATGTCGACATAGCCCGTTTCTATGACGGTCATGCTACGCGTGCTGGGCAAAGGCCTTCCTCCACTCCCTCCACTTCCCGCGACCCCATGCGTCCTGCTTCCAGTTCTGACGGAACTTGTCCAGTTCGTCCCGCCATCTCCTTCATGGCCTGCCGCGACCCCAATTAACTGTGTCAGGGCACCGGTTTCCTGCTATTTTGGCCCACAGTTTTGTCTCTAATACCTATTATCTTAACCGATTGACAGAAACTAGAACAATGTGTTTAAAATACGTTGTGTTAAGAATAAGTTGCCTTCATCTTACCTTGATATTATAGAAGTGTACAGTTGAGCTATATGTGATGAAACCGACTCGGGTCCAACTCTTGCCGGTCTGCTCATCACGAGGCATCGCCTGCAAGAGTGCAACATATTATATCATCATAATGATCGTTTAGAACTCCTTAGGGAGTCCACGATAACTGAGTTTGTTCCGCCACTATTATCAAAATTCAGAATAATTTTGATGGTTTATGCAAATTGTTGCCCTATTGTGATATGAACAGGAACACTCTTCGCTAAGCCGAGTGTTGATAACCCAACTCTTTTACATCGTTGTAAAAGTGGGGTGTTTTTGTTTTTAGACTTTGTCCCTCACTAGTTATTTTTCCTGTATCGTGGGTGCTTTTACAAACATATACAACGCACATACACAAACAGCCAGACCCGGAACAAGTATCTGTAGGCCATACAAATATTTGTTCCGTGCGGGAATCGAACCCGCGATAGGCAGCGTAGCAGCCAATCGCTTACCCGCTGCGCCAACCGTGTCGCCGATTGGAGATTCCACATTTCAGCGACTATTTGTTCTAATAACGAGGGTAACTTACATCAATAATCTCCATGATATTGTCGCACACAGTGTGCACGAGTCCGTTCTTGATCGCGTTGTACGACACGTCGATCACGAAAACTATCGCGGGCGGGTTCGGGAGGGTGTTGTTCTGTGAATTAAACAATGGTTTAGGTTATTAAAATTAGGTAGTTATATGGTTTCCGAATTATTTTGGGGTGCGATCCGATTCACGTCAAAATCACTGTGTTAACACGTCAAAACTCGTTTCAAATGGCAAGGAGCGCGACCATCATCGGTTTCCTGACGTCATGCATTACGTCATCATCGACCCCATCTTACGATAACACTGTCCATGCTTCCAAGCGTTATTACTGTGAGCGCACAAAAAGTTTTTGCAAAAAAAAAAATAAGGACTTCCAAAATAGTATATTTCATTACGAGTGCGGAAAGCCTGTCATTGCAAAGAGTTCCGACAAATGTCTACCCGAGCCGAGGCACAGCCGAAGGTGAGGGTTGACAGTCGGAACAAGTTGCAATGACGGTTCCGAACGTGTACTGAACAACTATTTTTAATACAGTTGCGAAAAAATGAAGCAATTTAATAAAGAACATTTTTGGAAAATGGCGCAAACCATAAAAGAATATAAGCAGAGATTTTTTTTGTTTTCTTCACCCATTCTGGGTAGGCAAAGGGAACTATGCCCATACAGCCAAGTCTTCAGTAGAATTTTTTATTGATATGAAATGAAATGAAACCTAACCCAACTCATTGAATAAAATCATTAAATCTGATATTGAAACAAATTAGTAGCTTCTTTTTAGAAATATTTGCATGAATCATAAAAATTTCTATGATTTTTTTTGAGTAAAAACTCCGTGGTAGGTTTTTTTTTATTTTTAAAAGACATTATTTTGACAGTTGGGAAAGAGAACGCACGAGTTCGGAAAAGGTAAAGAAAAAGCTTGAGTGTGTAATAGCTCACATCCCGAACGCTATACGTCCCTGCAATACGCCACTTTTTGAGCAACTGTATTAAAAACAAAGTTGTGGTATCTCTCATCCTAGTCAAAACTGACATTTCATACATTTTGAGACACTTTTTTAAAACTTTGCCCCATGCTAGTAAGTTTTCCAGTATTGTGAGTGCGTTTACAAACATTTAAACTCACATACACAAACAGTCAGACCTGGTATAACTACCCGTAGGTCATACAAAATATTTATTCCGTGCGGGAATCGAACCCGCGACACACAGCGCAGCAGTCAACCGCTCAGCCACTGCGCCAACCATGCTCTCAAATAATAACTAATGTGCCTGATCCTCATAAATGACCTGACCATAAAAATAACAGACATCCAAAAAAAAAACACAAAAAAAACGTGGAAAATAACTGTACTTTTGGAAGTCGGTGTCAAAAAAGTATAGTAATAATACAAACGAAAGTCACCGATTTCCAACATATTTTGTATATTTTTCAAAAAGTTTTTTTAAAAATATCTGCTGAAGACCACGGCAGTAAATAGCTCATGTTCTGAATACCAGAAGTAACAAATCTTGCAGATAAAACTAACCCGGCAGTACTCCTTGGTGGCGACGATCTCGTATGTTCCCAGCGCCATCTCCGCGGGAACACGGCCGTACTGCTGCATACTGTTTATATACTGCGTGTACTCCATCGGAACTGTAGAGGGCAAGGAAACAAGATTAAGTAAACAAGTCTTCTGGGGCTGTATTGTTAATTTATACAAATATTGCCGCACTTGCAGTTTGCACCAAAGCGTGAAGCAAGCCAACAATATACCATTAGCTAAAAAAACCTTTATGCTATAAATAAGCATAGCTTTACTTCTACTCGTAAACTTATCAAGATCCGGTTCCCGACCAAGCGAGTGTTTAGTAGAGGAAAGTATTAAGTAGAGTGTTAAAAGTCATCATCATCATCATCAGCCTACAATGTTCCCACAGCTGGGACACAGGCCTCCTCTCTATGAGAGGAAGTGAGCTGTAATCCACCATGTGGACCCAGTGCAGGTTAGTAGATGTCACATGTCTTCGAATTTCTAGTTCTAGGCCGGGTTTCTTCACGATGTTTTCCTTCACCTTTTTTGAGGGCAGCGGTGATGATGAAATAAATTACACAAAGTAATGCGCCTGCATGGGTTCGAACCCACGACTTACTGCGTAAGTCGGGGCTGCCACCACTGGGCCACTGCTGCTCTCAAGCTGTGTTAAAAGATACTGTCAAGACAGGGTTTTATTGAGTTGTGCAACTAGCCTTAAAGCACAACACTTTTGACTTGAATTCTTCATAATAATCTAAACTAATCTAAACTAATATTATAAAGAGGAAAGATTTGATTGTTTGTTTGTTTGTTTGCATTGAATAGGCTCCGAAACTACTGAACCGATTTGAAAAATTCTTTCACTGTTGGGAAGCTACACTATCCGCGGGTGACATAGGCTATATTATATTTTCAAAAATATTAGGGATCCTTACTAAAACTGAAATTATGTAACCCAAGGTGTATAAAAATTATCTAAAATATTCTTTACATCGCGTGCGCTGCGAAAACTATTGATGATAGAATAAAATAATGTATTACGACTTTGCAGAACACATCATTATTTACAAAAAGTGTCGCGACAGCATATGTCTAACTATTATATTTATGCCACAATAAGTGTTCTTTTATTTAAAAAATATATATTTTAATGCCGCCGTTAGAAAAGGCTCTGTATTTGTATCTTAGTATTAATCCTTATCAAAATAAATTACTTCATATTCAAGACTGCTTCAATACCTTTATATAACTTTTTGAATTATTTAATTCGGACATTCCATTCGAAAGATATCAGGAGTTTAAAAATGTCAGTATTAGAAAAAAGTTGCGTGGTCGCCGCTCACCCTGCTCAGCTGGCTAGGCATCACCTTATACGATGTAGGCGTCACTGGGGTACGGGCCGTACGGGAGGGGAATATTCAAACTTTGTTTATAATTTTTTTTTTAGTTCGTCATCATTCATCATTTCAGCCAAAAGACGTCCACTGCAGGACATAGACCTCCCCCAAGTGTCGCCATTGACATAAGGGGGGTTTTGACATAATCACCACGCTTGACAGGCGGGTTGGCGACCGCAGTACAGTTGTTACAAAAGCCCACAGAACGCTGCTGCCAATTCTCTGGCAAGTCCCTTAGTCGCCTCTTACGACACCCACGGGAAGATATGGGATGGTGCTATTCTTTACGTCCGACACCATACAGAACCCGACACCATACAGAATTTCACACCACAGAGATTTTTTTTATTTACCTGACGCAAATAGAAGGGTTTTTTATGTTTGTGTATTGTTAAATACCCGTGCGAAGCCGGGGCGGGCTGCTAGTGTCTAATAACCTGACAATACTTTAATTAGACTTTCAAACTTGACATGAGGCGGTTTAACTTGCTCTAAGACATCTGTCTTGAGACATTGAGGGGTATGGATGTGAAATATTCGACTGGCATAACGTTGAGCTGGCATCTTCACCAAGTTGAAATCCACATACCTTCAGTAGTAGCCTTACAGAAGGCACACTTGAAGTGCCTCCCGGCGTCCACAAACTTCATGTTGGGGCACATGTAGGCCTTGCAGCGCGAACAGCGCACCGGGCCCAGCGTCGGGGACCCCGTGAGGGCCGCGAAGTCTATGAGGGGGGGCTCCGGCTCTGTGCCGATGGGTTCTGCCATGGGAGACAGCTGGAGAGGAATTGACGTGTTATTATTTGATAGAAATACATTTACCACGCGACTACAAATAGGGTGTTTCAGACAGCCATCCGCAAACTGACAACTGCATTCAGGGGGTAACTATGACGTCTTTAAGCAGTATTGTTTTATTCTTATTCCAAAGTGGGAAAGAGACGGAGCTATACGGGATGTCTAGCGCCTTCTCTTTCTTAATCTGGAATAAGATTAAAACAATACTGCTTTAAGACGTCATGGTAGGCCACCAGCTCCATACTCTGAATCATATTCCACCGTAATTTTTCTCAGGATTCTTCTTTTTTTTGTCATTTTTTCAGTTCCTTTATTTCAATGTAAAATTACATTCTGTGTAATATTACATACTTACTCAATTTATGGAAATAAAACAGCTAAAATAAAAAATAAAACCAGCAACACGATGGCGGTTTGATATGTCCGTGACTTTTAAAGCTCATTTACGGAGACACGGCGCATCGTGCGGCGCGTATTCCTCAATGAGCCTGAAAAGTTTCCTGAGAAATACTGCAGTGGAATATGATTAAAAAATAAGGAGCTGAACGCACCCACACGTTAATTTACAGAGGGCTGCCCCTTACACCCTGCTTTGTGCCTGAAAGCAAGATGCGCCATCAGAATTTCTGTTTTAAGGTTCCAACACAATAAGCAATAAAAAGTTGCGGTTTGGAAAAAAGTAAGCTCTGATTCTCTATACTTTGTTTAAAAAAAAAAAAACAGTAATCAACACAGGTCAGTCAGGACAACAACAGGTCCGTCCTCTATAACATACGATTTAAATGAAAGTAATGTAGAAAAATTGTTGCAACAATAAAACAGTAATTTGGATTTTAAAATGCAGCATGCATCAAAATTCTACTTACAACTAAACAGAAGGGCATTGACGTCTGTTTGAGCAGATCAGCTGTTACTGGAACTGTGTACATTGAGCTTCTTATGTAGCGAGGACCTGGAAAAAAAAGTATAATATTATATCGTTATATGTAATGAAAAAAAAAGAAAATACGCCATATATCTGTTACACATATCCGTAAATTATCTATACTGATATGTCAAGAGCTGAAGAGTTTGTTTGTTTGAACGCGCTTATCTCAGGAAATACATGGTTCCAATTGAATATTTTTTTTAGTTTTGATAGCCATCACGCTACGATCAATAGGAACGGAGCATCAGCGAAAAATATTGCAAAAATGGGGTAAAATCATCCCTCTTTCTCTCTTATGTGACGTAACCGAAGTTGCGCAGGTGCCTAAATAAAGTATGTCGACTTACTGGCGTTCCCCTTATCGTCGACAATGAAGTCGGTGGTGGCCAGTGGAGGCACCAGCCCCTTCTCGTTGGTCACGAAGATACCGCCGCGGTTCTGCTGGTCATCTGACATCACTTGGATCTGGGGACAGAGCGGGATTGTGATGGTATAGTTTATGCTTTAAAGGAAGTGGTAGATTCAACGTAAGAATACGTGTATGAAACATAAAAGGCTAAACAGAAACAAGGTGCGCCAACATTAGCTTCCAACTTAACAGCAATGAAAAAGTTACCGAAAATAAAATAAAAAAGGTAAGCACTGAGTCTCTTTTCTTTTAGAAAACAAGACAGAAACAATAGTGCAATACATTATTGTTGATAATTATTAATTTAGCAAAAATTGTGACATCAGACAACTTGAATAAGACAGAAAACCATGTTTTTATAAGGGCAAGCTACGCAGGAACTACAAAAAGCAATTTGTATCTCTTTTTGCCTTGTTCGTACGATTCTCTACTAAATTGCGAAAAACCTCTTAACTCACTGGACTAGGCATCTGGTCAGGGTCCAATCTCTTCTGCTCCGGCTGCTGTTGGTACTGCTGGCCAGGGTATGGCTGCTGTGCAGGGTATTGCTGCTGGTACTGCGGCGGGTACCCTGAGGCAGGCTGCTGGAAGCCGCGCTGTTGCTGGGCGGGCATGGGCGGTTGGGGAGGCATCTGGTTCGGCATTGGTGGCAGACCTGGAGATTTAAAAAAAAGAAAAAATATTGAGTGAAGGAAGAAGATATTTGCCAAGCTGACATAGTTGAGACTATAGTTTGGGTGGCAATAAATATTGAAATAGAGAAATTAATCAAAAAAATAATATTGGACAATCAAATTGGAGGATAGATCCCGGAATTAAACTAGGTCTCACTGGAAATAACACAAGTAACAACCAAACTATTTGTTTACCCTGTGTCTATAAGAATAAATGGTGTAAATGGACCCTTAACGAAGCTAGACCTTGTTCTCCTCAACATTGCAATATTTTTTTTGGTCTGGACGATACCTGGGAACCTTCTAGTTACTGAGATATTGGAGGTCAAAATTCCAATTTCTTTACAAGCTTTTTTTAAGTGATAACTTCTTATGGGAGGGTAAACCGCTTCGTAACGTAACGCGTTACGGCGCCACTCTTTCTGGCTTCCCTTTCTCTCACGCATTCGGCAGCAGGCTTAGATTAGTTTAAGTCGTCACTTCTGTCGAGCGTCCCGAGACGCACAGTTTTTAGGGTTCCGTAGCCGGATGGCAAAAAACGGAACCCTTATAGATTCGTCATGTCTGTCTGTCTGTCTGTCTGTCTGTCTGTCTGTCCGTCTGTATGTCACAGCCACTTATTTCCGAAACTATAAGAACTATACTGTTGAAACTTGGTTAGTAGATGTATTCTGTAAACCGCATTAAGATTTTCACACAAAAATAGAAAAAATACAATAAATTAAGGGGGTCCCCATACTTAGAACTGAAAACCAAAAAAAAAATTTTCATCAAATCCATACGTGTGGGGTATCTATGGATAGGTCTTCAAAAATGATATTGAGGTTTCTAGTATCATTTTTTTCTAAACTGAATAGTTTGCGCTAGAGCCACTTCCAAAGTGGTAAAATGTGTGTCCCCCCCCCTCTAATTTCTAAAGTAAGAGGAGGAAAATTCTGAAAATATTTAGGATTGTAGAACGTAAAAAAAACTATCAACGAAAATTGGTTTCAATAAGATATGATGTTTAGTTTTTGAGATATGGGACTTTTTCATCAAACTGCAGCAGTAACTTTGTTTTTCATAAACATACTATGAAAAACAAATTTAGTTTTGTGGTTGTGTGGAAATTTACTAACTAATACTACTAACTAATGAATGACAGTTCAAAATATTGTTATTATATTGTTTGGAGCTATGGAACCCTGTGTGCGAGTAAGACTCGCACTTGGCCGGTTTTTTTTTTAAAAATTTCTAGTTTTTATGGTTACTACTTTTCTTTAAATACCTTCATAACCCGTTAACTATTCAATGCATCTATTAGCACAATGTGTTGATTGCGTTACATTCGAGTTTTGCCATAAAACGTGATTTTCCATCCCAGAAAAAAATGTCCTTTCCCTGCAATATTTTTTGCGTAGGATTATTTAGTTTGATGTGCAGAATGTTGACGGCTTTGTGAACGGTGTATTTACACCTTGTATAAAGCAAGTATGAGATGGGGTAACCCCTTCTCACACTTGCTGATGACGTTTTAACACATTATTCTTTATTCCAGTGTGGGAAAGAGATGGAGCTAGACGAGCTGTATAGCTCCGTCTCATTCCCACTCTGGAATAAGAATGAAACAATAATGTTTTAAGACGTCATGGTAGGCCAGCAGGTTCTAGACCTATAGTGTATTTGCAAAATCCTGGAAATATTGAACCTGATTCGTGAAACAGAGGTTAACTCAACAAAACAAAATAATAGACAAAACAAAAGTTAACTGGTTGCAGAGAGCAAAAGGCAAAATACTGTCGCATAGTATTTCGCACCTTCACAACTTGCCCCTTTTTAAGGCTGGTTTTAAGTCTTCCGGTCTGCTTTAGAATGGTTCCATAACAACTAGTTGGTTGGCAATAACTGTCATATCTGTGAGAAATATTAATTAAAAAAATAATAACTTACTAGGATACTGAGCCCCAGGCTGCTGTGCAGGTTGTCCATACCCTGGCTGATTAGGCTGCGCAGGATACTGCCTCTGCTGCTGCGGCAAAGGAGGCGGCATATGAGGAAGACCCGGCATCGTCTGCTGCACTTGCCCCTGGAACTGCCCCGGGAATCCGGGCTGAGGTGGAAGGCCCGGCTGCGGCGGTAACCCAGGCTGAGACATCTGACCCGGTTGAACTGGTATATGACCTGGTTGTGGAGGCATACCCGGTTGTGAGGGTAACCCCGACTGATTCATGCCAGGCTGCGGAGGCATACCAGGCTGGCCCATTTGTCCAGGTTGAGGAGGCATCCTCGGTTGGGGCGGCATACCAGGTTGGCCCATCTGACCAGGCTGTGGAGGCATCCCTGGTTGACTCATTTGACCAGGCTGCGGGGGCATTCCCTGTTGACCCATCTGCCCCGGTTGAGGGGGCATTCCAGGTTGACCCATTTTTCCAGGTTGTGGAGGCATCCCAGGTTGTTGAGGAAGGCCTGGCATTTGTCCAGGTTGTGGTGGAAGTTGCTGCCCTGGCGGTAGCCCAGGTGGCCCCGGTTGTGGAGGTCCTGGCATTTTTCCAGGTTGCCCAGGCATCTGACCAGGTTGCTGCTGCTGACCAGGCATTTGACCTGGTTGCTGCTGCTGACCAGGCATTTGACCTGGTTGCTGCTGTTGCCCAGGCTGAGGAGGCAAAGTTGCTGACATCATGGCTGGCTGCGGTGGCATCCCTGGTTGCCTCTGCATCTGACCAAGCTGTGGTTGCCCAGGTGGTCCTGGAGGTTTTGACTGAGGAGGCATGCCAGGTTGCTGCTGCGATTGTGGGCCCATGTTCATCTGCTGAGACATTACTTGTGGAGGCATTCCTTGCTGACCAGGTTGCATACCAGGTGGGCCACCCATGTGAGATTGCTGAGGCATCCCTTGCTGAGGTGGCTGACCACCTTGCGGCGGCATACCTGGCCGGCCCATGCCAGGCTGGGGTGGAAGACCTGGTTGAGAATGTGGAGGCATCTGGCCAGGCCCTTGGAAACCAGGCTGTTGTCCCATAGGCGGTTGACTAGGTTGAGCACTTGGAGGTCTTTGCTGCATCGAAGTTGGAGGTTGATACTGTCTATTCTGGGGATCTGGAGTTTGACTTTGAGGAGGCATGCCATAGCCTGGAGGAAGAGACGTCGGCACTTGCCCTGGTGCTGGCGAAGGGGGCATCTGAGGTTTTTGGCCCATTGGAGGGAATTGAGAAGCTCCACTAACTGGAGGGCGACCAGTCATCCCTTGGGGTGCCTGACCAACAGGGACCTGCCCAGGACCAAAGTTCGGTGATGGAGGAAAACTTCCAGGAGGAAACTGTCCAGGGGGTGCCTGGCCAGGGGGTAATTGGGTAGGTGGGATGGATTGGAAGCCTTGAGGTCCATTTAAATTCATACCCTGCATCTTTTGCGACATGTCTAGGGGATCAAAGGCTTTCTGTTGCATCTGTGGGCCGTTTGGTGGCATCTGACTGTAGATGTTGGCATTTTGGACTCCGTTGTAATCCTGAGACGTTGGTGGAAACATTGGGTTGTTTGGTGCGTTATTGTTCTGCCCTGGTGGTGGATATTGAGGATTCATCATTGCACTTGGAGCCGACTATCCTGTCAAACAAAAAAAGATATTGAAAAATAATAGTATTAAGTAATTGACTGTTAAATCAATTCATCAAATTCTAGTGTAATTTTTTTTATGTGTCTCATTATCAATACTGTACTATTTAGTAATTTTATCACTAAATGAAAACAATATACAATTATATAATGGTCTTATAGAGCAAGATGAATGAGGGCTTTTTGCATAATGCCCAGGCATTATGAAAAAGGGTAAGGGTAAAGGGGAACAAGGGATTTGCCAGAGAATGGGCAGCAGTGTTCTCTGTACTATTGTAACAAGCGTACTGCGATCGCCAACCCGCCTGTCTAGCGTGGCGATTATGGCAAAACCCCCCAAAATGTCAATGAGGCGATACTTGGGGAGGCCTATGTCTAGCAGTGGACATCTTTTAGGCTGAAATGATGATGATGATTATGAACAATGACAGGTCAAACTGCGCATTGATTACTTGTTACCAAAACATCAACATTTATTACAATGCCTAGTTATTATGAATATTGCTATACTATCATTATCACCAGACAATTTGATAACTTGGGTATATTTGGCGGGATGTAAGGATTTGAAACAAATATGTGACATGCACTGGCCAGCAGTCATGCAATATAACTATTTTAACACTAATATCATTGCCCTCTTATATTGGGCATTCACAAAATGCTGGGTGTTTGAATAATACCCAATTAATAACTTGGTCCATAACATAACATAATATTTTTAAATGGGTCATATTATAATGTAAACCAAAGAGTACATTGGTCATCTTCATTACACTCATCTCTTAGTATTATTCTTTTCAATGTAAACATAATATAGGATGTTGTTCACATTATTTTTTTTACCCCTGGACAAAAAAGAGAGGTGTTATAAGTATGAAGTGTCTGTCTGTCTGTCTGTAGCATTGTAGCTCCTGTTGTCAACTGGAAATAAAACGAAATTGTATGAATACTCATACAATATGTTTTATTTTATTTTTTTCTATTGTAATAATTAGTTTTGAAGCCAATGAATATGAAAATATTCTCACACACAGAATTTATACCCTGTTTCACAGATTCTCAGATCATATGAATCACTTAAATGATTCAGCAATGATTGGTTACTTAATTATAAAAGATGTTTATAATGTAATAACGACAGACCCTGTCCTAATAGCTTGACATATTTTGATCATCACTTTCACTTGAACAATTTGTATTACCAATATGTAACAGCTGACACATCGCACATACATTCAAGCACTGTCGTAATATTCTAATGATTTACGGCCAATTATTCTAAATGGAATCAGCGCTTCAATCTCAATTGTAATTTAGAATACTTCACACAGATGTAAGTTACGAAATCCGATAAGGAATCATAACACATTCAGTGACATACATTACAAATGTATGGGGTTTCGATGATATTATGAGGAGATATTACGTGCTGTGTCATGAATGCAAAGTCTTTCAGTAAGCAAACACAGAAACCTGACCGCAATGACGATGAAACCTGACTTTTAATTGGATGGTATACCTCTGACAAGACAACTAACACAACACTATAATTACACCAAATAACACTTTTTTATGAATACAAAGGTCGTGTAGCAATCGCTTACGATATAATTCTCAAGATTTACGTTATATAATGTTAAAATATTGAGATAATCACAAAAAATACAACGAAATCTTGTCAGGACAATTTTGACAGCTGCAACCTAAACTTTGTAAATAATTTACGCAAAGACCCGCAATGATTCCGCCTACGAAAATATATGGGGATGAAGAGGAATAATGTACTTTCAATTACTTACGGCTTCCGAGGAGATTTTTATAGAAATAACACAATAAAAAATATAAACAAGTCTCACTAATCACACAACTTCGGGGCCACGTATTCGGCAGTGTTGTCAGTCGGATACCGCTTATGTGGAACTTTTTGATTTTCATCGTAACTATGCAAAACGGAACGCAACGATGAAGTAAAATGTTTGGGTTATGGAGACAAATTTTTGTTAAGCATTACCAAAAAATAGATAACAGTGCTATTAATGTTTTAAATGTAAGATTATTTTTTTTACATCATTGTTTGATGTAAAATAAAAAACTAAACAAAACATCACGCTCACGCCGTATGGAAGTAACGGAACGTATTTAGTTAGTATGGCAAGCACGATTAGTTTAATGTCAAATTCTCAAAGTATGGATTCAAAAGTAAACTCTATTTCTATGCCTCGTGATTTGAAGTTCGTTTATCAAGAGTTTTACATTTGTGGAAGAATTTAAAATAAACCACGGTTTTAAACTATGAAGATTTTTATTTAATCATCTTTTAGATTCGGACATTCTGCGAGACGAATTGCCGTAGACATCCACAGCAAAACATTATGTATAAATACACACAATTGCTGTTGTTATGCAAGGTAGGTTCGTAGCTCGTAATATTTGAATGTCTTTGGTTCGGGTTCACCTCCTTTCCCATCAATTGCGTATATATATAATCTAGTCGCATGCCTTCAAATACCGAACCCAAGCGAGAAGAGTCATAGGCAGATTTCTTGGACCCAGGGCTGTAGACAGGAATTAGTTTCGATACCGTGGCCCTGGAACACAAAGGGCCCTGGAATATGGATGGGTTTTTAGTCAGTCAAGTCTGACACTCCCTTCCGCTCCGTCCAGAGCGGGAGAAGTAATTTGATGATTACCCATCCGAAATGTTTTTATCCTGAATATGAAAAGGCAAATTAGCAAACCCCCCCCCCCCCCCCCTCCCATTAACTGCGGTTCACTTTTATTCTCGATAGGTACCTTCAAGAGTTGAAGTGTTCTTTTGAAGGAAACTCGAAGCATGAACTCGTTGGAGGTAACAATGACTCGTTTCAGCTACTGAATTTGTGGACTTCTTTTTTCGCCTAACTTTTAGTTATTTAATTGTAGGTACCTATATAAAACCTTCAGCCGCCGCCATTGGCTATATGTAACCTCTGTCTTGTTAATACCCAAGTAGGTAACGCACGTTACATATAGCCTACACTAGTTACCTAAGGTATTATGAACTCCAAGCAATAGGTACTGTCGCTCAGCACATTACACGAACATTTAAATCTCAAACTATCAAACACACGCAATTAAAAAACAACCAGTAAAAACAATGTCAAGAAAAGCTTGCGTGAAGAGAAAACCTTGGCCTAAAACGAAAATGGCATGAAATATTCAACGTCGTTAAATAAATATCAGAAGAGTACGAAAAACATGGAGAATATCAATAAAGTGTGTTGATATATTCATTTAAGAGCCGTAGCCTCCCCGGCGATAGTGAGCTGGACCACAAAATAGAGTACGACACACCCTCCCTTGCTCGTTACCTACTCCGTGCTCCTTGCCTCATGCCCCTAGGTCCGCGCATGCGTTATGATGAGCGAGAGCGTAGGGATGGGGAAGGTCAATGTCTGCTGTCGATAGAATGGAGAGAAATGTCTATAAGCAAGTGTTTTTAACCTCTTGACCGGGGACTCTACTTGCAGGGCCCGGTTTGGCGTGTATTATGAGGACGCAATTCCTCTGGCTCGTTGCTTGGTTTTCGGGTAGTCCAATGAGTACTCGAATTTGGGCACCCGAAGCTTTTACTACACTACGAGGAGATTGATTGAAGTCGAACCACGAAGCCGGAAAAGATTGCCCGAAGACGGACCTACTCGACACCGTTCTTTTACACTTGGTTAATGTTTGTCCGAAGTCCAGAGGCAATCTAATTCGGACAAATGACCAAGTGTAGGTTATTGTGCCATTGCTCACGCTATGGAAAAAAGGTAAGCTCAGGTTTCGCATGTGTTTTATTTTATGAAAATCTTCTAAATAGATTTGTTTTCCTGGCAATCGATGGTCCAGAAAGAAACAGACTTAAATCAGTCCAGATATTAAGCTACGAGAGAACTCGTTCTGTTTTACCCCGATTGTAATTTATAGTGTAAGTAATATAAGGACTTGAAGTTTAGTAAGGAGTTTGCATCAGACTTGATTATTTCATAGACCATAGCTATCCTAATTTAATCAACTGCTAGTAGACGACATTTAATAATTTGTAAGGGCACCTCAGCCCAGCTTCGGCTAAGACATCATCATAAGCCTTGCCTTTTACCAACCCCAACTTGTCCCCAAGGGGGGGACAAGTTGGGGTTGGCTTCCTATCTAACCGGATGCAGCTAAATACCAGTATTTTACATGGAGCGAGTGCCTATCAGACCTCCACGACCCAGTTAGAGAAAGTGGGGAATACGACACCCATTGGTAAGACTGGATGTCAGTTTCACGCCACTCTGTATGTAACGACTGTCAAATGTCTGCAAACGCCAGGGGACCAACGGCTTAACGGTAACGGTATGTAATGTATGGTTATCCATCCACGGACCAACTTTTGCCATCATTACTAAACCTCGAAGACCTGAGCGGCTTTTAGTATTTAGCCACGAGCTCTTCGCAAAGTAAACGTCCAATAATAAGATGAAGCTAACGAGCTCAGTGTTTTAAAACTTACAAAAACCTTCGTCATGTCAGTAATGTCACTCCAGTGTGGGAAAGAGACGGAGCTACATAGGACGTCTAGCGGCACCTCTTTCCCACTTTGAAAAAGATTAAAACAATACTGCTATGAAGACTTCATGGTAGGATCATACTGTTCGCTTGTTCATTAACTTCGTCAGCCTTCACTCCAAACGATAAAATGTCATCGATATCGAGGGGTTGACTTCTGCCCAACGCTACGTCTGAAACCACCCCTCTATCGATTTCCACCGCTGAAGCCTAATTTTATCTGTTTGCACAAGTTTACCCGTGCTGAAACACCCCTACGAGCTTCAACTGGTAAATGAAATTGCTCTTTATCCTCTTATACCCTAAGGTCCATATTTGATTTCAACATCGGGAGCATTTTACGTCTAAAGCTGAAGATAGAAAATTTGTACGAAGCAACGTGAGCGGAGAAGTGTTGAATCTTATTGCGTTGAAATAAAGTCGAGTTTTCTATGCCATGAAGGTTCAGACGGCATTTCAAACCGTTGCCTTCGTCTAGTAGCTCGGCTCCAGGTGAAAATGTAGATTTTAGTTGCGGTTTCACGTTTTTCAATGATCCTTAGTCAATTTTCGTCAAAAAATGGTGTTTCTAGCCAATAGAGGTCATAGTTTCGGTTATTTTCATTGGTGATTGATGTAAAAGTGGTGATTTCGCGGTGACCTCATGCCGATCTTTTTATAGCACACAATTTGTGTGATTTTAGAACATTAAAAGTGTTTCTAAGGACGGTAAAGGTGAGTTTTTTTGTTACTTATTCAAGTTTTTGATGAATTTCTGTGATGATGAGTAAGCAAGACTTTGCCTATGTAAAATATGAATTGATCATAAATTAAGTAGGTGAGAAGCACGATATGGTTGGTTTTAAAGGTAGTGTATTGACCATAGTAATCGAGATGTGAATCTATACTTCTAGGTATACTAATATTTTATATTATGAAGTTTTGATGTATGGATGATGGATGTATGTTTGTTACTCAAGCTAAATGGATTTGGAAAATTTGGCAACGACATTTTTAGTCTGGAATAGCACATGAGAAACTTTTTTTTTTCTCACACTTAGGTAGTTACACATAAAAATTTCTACGCAAACGAAAACGCGAGCAGCAGCTTATCGTCTGGAAAATTGATTACAGTAATAAGGTTGAAGGGTGGAATAAATTCTGCTTCTTTTGGCGCAGTTTTATCTATGCCTAGATATATCGACCTGGATGTAGATACAATTATAAAATACCCAATATCCTCCGTGCCTCGGAAAGCACGTTAAGCCGCTAGTCCCGGCTGTCATTTGTAAATATTTGACAGTCGTTACAGGTAGTCAATGGCCCGAAAGTCTGACAACCAGTTTTACCAAGGGGCTTCGTATTACCCAATACTAACTGGGTTGTGGAAGTCAGATAGGCAGTCGCTCCATGTAAAATAGTGGTATTCAGTTGCATCCGGTTGGACAAAAAGCTGACCTCAACAAAGTTGGGAAAAGGCAGGCAGATGATATTGATAGTATCATACGTCTTTGGTAGAATAGGTTTCAGTCAACAACTCTTGAGCTAAAGTGGTTATTTTCACCCAACAATCCAGAACTAACTTAGATATTGCCTATCTTACTTTATTGAACAGGTAGAATGATTAAGTATATCATGATGCCAATAAGGAGGGAATTAATAACATTAATGAGCTACCAGTTGCTTCCTACTGTGTACTTCTTACGCGTTTTGCGTAGTTTGTAACTACGCAAAACGCGTTGTAGTAATGGCGTACGCATCACGCATATACCTACACGCATATGTATACACAATCATACGCCTGGCGATGGCGTTGGCGTTCAGATTTAAGGCACGGTAAGCTTATCAGTGTACAGTGCAAGACTGACGATTCTGTCTCGGGATTATTCAGCTACATAAGGAATAACAAAACCCCAAGTTTCCTTAAGTACCATATAGTTCGGTACGGGCCCCCAAAGGGGCTCGACGAACAAACCTCCGCTGGGTTGGTATCGGCCCCGAAAGGGGCTAGCAATTAAGTCATTCGTCATCCTCATAATTTATGCAAATATTTAATTTTCTGATTATCAAATACTATGAGTGTGCGTTAATTAAGAAAGTTGGATAAAAATTTCATATATCAACGCCATTAAAACTTCTGTAAATAGCGCGCAAGTATCTTAATTTACTCTTATAAAATTCAAGTACATAAATACGGTCATCGCCATTTTGACGGGTGTGCTGGTCGAGGCTAAAAATCATAAAAATTGTGGTTTTAGAACATTCGAGCTCCACTATATGGACAATAATCAACTTCTCATTTATTTATGCAGTTAATTCATCCATAGTTCAATTTAAATAAGCAGTGATAATGATTAATTTTGAAATCTAAAGTCGAAGTTTCGCGCCAATCTTGCGTGTTTACATTTTTATTTTTCATATATAACACACACACGCGTATAGATTCGGTAACAAACATGACAAATATCATTCCAAATATTATAAACCGCATGTAAATCCCAGATCTTAGCGTTATTTACTAATACGGGACCAATAACACATAATATTCATTACCACCGCTCAATTTGTATTTTGAAACAGACGACCATTTTTTTTTTTTAATTATTGTGATGTGTGAAAGCGATTATTCCAATCGATTATTTTTTTGTAATCTTCGATCAACTCGAGTAATTAAATTGAGAAATTTAAGAAATAGATTGATGAAAATTAAAAAAAAATATATTTTAAGTGTAAAATACAGTAAATATTTATTATAATGTTTTTTAGGCTTTTATAATGGTAATCTTAATTGTTTTTCGTACATTCCGACCCAACAATAAACAGCACGGACTGATATTATGACTAAATTCGCGCCGATTTTTTTATCCATCTTAAAATTTAAATTTGGAATTCGTTCGCTGTTCCAATTTATATTGTAGGCATTAAATTTTCTATCTATATATAAAAGAAAGTCGTGTTAGTTACACCACTTATAACTCAAGAACGGCTGAACAGATTTGGGTGAAAATTGGTAGGGAGGTAGCTTAGAGCCAGGAGACGGACATAAGATACTTTTTAGGTAGGTAGGTAGGGTATGTAGGGTAGGTAGGTAGGGTATGGTAGGTAGGTAGGTAGGTAGGGTAGGATAGGGTAGGTAGGTAGGGTAGGGTAGGGTAGGTAGGTAGGGTAGGGTAGGGTAGGTAGGTAGGGTAGGGTAGGTAGGTAGGGTAGGGTAGGTAGGTAGGGTAGGGTAGGTAGGTAGGGTAGGGTAGGTAGGTAGGGTAGGGTAGGTAGGTAGGGTAGGGTAGGTAGGTAGGGTATGGTGGGAATGTAGGTAGGGTATGGTAGGTAGGTAGGTAGGGTATGTTAGGTAGGAAGGTAGGTAGGGTATGGTAGGTAGGTAGGTAGGGTAGGGTAGGTAGGTAGGTAGGGTAGAGTAGGGTAGGGTATGGTAGGTAGGTAGATATGGTAGGTAAAAAGTGCATTGCAACGCATGCCGGGGACAGCTAGTTATAGATAATTTATAGTGAATTTGTTTTGAACTACCTGAAGATTGGTAGAATGCACAGGATCTCGGTAGGAAAAGTAAAAAAGAATTACGAGGGACACTCAGAAAGTTTTGCGAAACTAAAAAAAATTGTTCTATACGTACATATATTTTTATTAAATCTTTTCAAAGTACTTTCCACCAGCCTCTATACAAAGATTCATGCGCCTAAACCAGTTTTCAAAACACTTTTTCCAGTCCGCCGCAGACACCTCGTTTACAGCCTGCTCGAACCCAGCCAGCGCATCTTCCGGCGACGAAAATTGTATCCCTTTGAGCTGATTTTTTATTTTTGGGAATAAAAAGAAGTCACACGGTGCTAGATCAGGGCTGTAAGGAGGGTGACCCAGGAGTTTGACTGGCGTGCTGTCCAGGAAGTCCCTCGTTTTGAGTGCGGTGTGCGCAGGTGCATTGTCGTGGTGGAGCAGTAGCCCGCGGAGCCCTGTGTTTGGTCGCTTGTTGCTTATAACAGAGAAAACTTCTGGCAAACATTTGGAAGTATACCATTCGGCATTAATGCTTCTTTGATCCCGTAAGGGAATTGATACCAAGTGGCCAGTCAAATTAAAAAAGCTAGCGATCAAAATCTTACCCCCGCTTCTAGATCGCTTCACTTTGGTAGGCGTTGGCTCATTTTGAAACACCCAAACAGTCGACTGGCGCTTGGTTTCTGGGTCGTATTGATAAATCCAGGACTCATCACCTGTAACGATGTCGTAAACACGCCGAGACGAGCCTGCTTCAAATTTGTTAAGCATATCACGGCACCATTCCACCCGGGCCTGCTTCTGAGCATCGGTGAGGTTGTGCGGCACCCAGCGTGATACTATCCTCCTCACGCGAAGATGGCTGTGTAGAATCTCGTGAACGCTTCCCGATCCAATCTTCAATATGTGTTGAATCTCCTGATATGTAATTCGCCTATTGTCTTGGATTAAATTTTTCACTGCTAGCACGTTTTCTTCGGTAACAGCCGTCAAAGGGCGACCGCTTCTTTCGTCATCCCCCAAAGTTGGTCGACCGCGCTTGAATTCGTTATACCAACGATACACGGTTGCCTTGGAAGGGCCTTCATCCATGAATGCCATTTGAAGTCTATCGTACGATTCATCCGGTTTCAGGCGACACTTGAAATCGTATAAAATCATAGCTCTAAAATGTTCCCGGCGCAGATCCATATTTCAGTGAGACACAATACTTTGAATTAACTCGCAAAAAATGTGGAGGGAAATTTTGAAATTGGAACTTACTTATTTTTACTTATAAATAATCATATTTTCGAAAAACATAATAACTGGCCAGTCTCCCATATATAAAAACTTTTTTTCGCAATACTTTCTGAGGGGCCTGGTATGTAGTTTGATTATGGTTAGGAGGTTGGGTTGGTTAATGGGTATTTACTCTTTATTTATCAGCCTGTTCTGTCCCACTGCGGGTAAAGGCCTGCCCATGTCTTTCCAATTTAGTATCTTTTGCCTTCACCGTCCAATACTTTTAATCGACAATTTTTTTTACACCTACTTAGATAGGCTAGGTTTAGGGATAGCTACCCCAAAAATGAAAAAGAAACCATTTTAAACAAAACTATCCAAAGTATACGGTAAGACTCTCGAGTAAGAGTCTTACTCGTATATTTTGTAGACTCTTGATGGTTCTGGTTCATATCTATGGCTGTTCATGGCTTCATTCAAGTGACTCGGCCCTCGGCCTTTGATGGATAACCTAAAAAAAAACTTGTGCGTCTCGGGACGCTCGACAGAAGTGATAACTTAAACTAATCTAAGCCTGCTGCCGTATGCGTGAGAGAAAGGGAAACGACACAGAGTGGTGCTGTAACGCGTTACGTTACGAAGCGGTTTACCCTCCCATAAGAAGTTATCACTTCAAAAACCTTTTTAGACTGGACTGAACCGCTTTGAAACAATAAACTAATGTTCCTTGAAACGGCTTATGAATTGCCGATTTCCAACCATCATCATCAACTGTTGAGGCGGCTTCCACTCTACCCAGATACAGCTGCATAACCGTATTTTAAATGGAGCGACCTGCGACTGCCTATCTGACCTCCTCAAACCAGTTAGTATCGGGTAGTACGATACCCCTTGGTAAGACTGGCTGTCATACTTTCGGGCCACTGCCTAGCTGTAACATAACAATAACGCCATCATACGATACACAATCTTGGAAGAATAAATATAATTTATCTTGTTAGATCATAATAATTATTTACTATGCCTTCCAAGATCCTGGGCATTCTTTAACCTTATTAACCCCATCCGAATCCTTGAGAATTGCGAGCGCATTCTTTATTTAAATTTTGAAATTGAAAAAAATCGGCGGGAATTTAATTCCTGCCGATTTTTTTCAATCATTAAAATGTTGACTTGTTTTTTTTTGGGATTACTGTCTTCTGTCGTTCTTATTACTTAGTAATAAATCTCTTTCCCATGAAGTCAACGTTCATTAATTAATTATAAGATGCTTTTAATCGGATCATTCCAGAAATCCCCACCAACAAATCCCCACCAGTGGGGATCGTTACTGTTTTTTTCCAGAAATCCCCACTAGTTATATAAACTCAGCCTAGTGGGGATAATTACCTATTGAAATTATTAAAAAAGATGGTTATTATGACCAATTTCAAAATTAAATAATTATTTAAAATTATACATAAGAGTTTTTAGTCTCTTTTCAGTCTCAACTCTTTTTTTTTCAAACTCGATTTAATTGCGATTATCGATTAGGCTGAATGCAACTAATTAATCGTAAATGAGAAACCTGGGTTTTCGGTCAGCACTAAGAAGTGTTATGTTACAACATACTACATAGTTTTCAGTAAGTTTTGTCTAGACTTTGATTGGGATTTTTTAAGAAATTGTGTGTGAATAATGGCAAAAATACGAGTGCAGATAGAATGTTACTGTTTTTATTTTGCCCTTCCGAATTGTTTTAGCAAACGATAAGCATGCCTATGTAAATTATTTCCAGCGCATATAAGGTACCTACTTTTTGGAAGGGTGTAGTAATATGTATTTTACGCATATTTGGCAATAGACTGACTCCGTTTTACCGACCTCGACACGATACTGAAGATATTAAACTCAAATTTATCGTACGTAACGGATCCCGTGACATATTTTTCACAGTAAAATCGAACGCTGAGAGTTGATGAAAATTTCGTGAAATTCATGACAATTCGCATCACCCCGCCGATTCAGCTGATGTGTCATGTGTCAAAATCTTGTCGGGCATAGTGGTTAAGTAGGTACATAATATTTAACCAAAAGTCATCATCACCTGCCTAGCCTTTTCCCAATTAGGTTAGAGGTCAGCTTCCAGTTAACCGAATGTACCTGAACCAGTATTTACCTAATCAAAAGTGAAACTAGAAAAAATTGTGTGAATAATTGATCTTACCTACTGTGATTTATAGTTTAATAGTTGGCGTGCAATGACTGTGCATCATTGGCGCCCAACAAGACCCAGTTGGGCGCCATTACCAAAAATAACTAAAGAATTTAGTAATTCTTCAATGATTAAATTCAACTTGAGATTGACAAGGAGGTATCATTAACTAATGGTTATCAACTGTATTCGCCGACGCATAAGTCCTCTATTACCTAATAATTTCTGCCACCATCATTGGCGGCAAAAATGGCAGAGCAAAATTTGCAAAAGTTTTATACGTACATAGGGTCGTCTAATAAGATTCCACACACCTGTTACCAATGTTGGTTAGAGGTACCAAACGGCCTCCCAAGCAAGACACCGCAACTTATCCGCAGAATATTTCTTTATTATGAATAAGAAATAATAATTCTCATCTCGGAATTATAAATGCACCTTTTCCTTATTATTACTTGGTTTCATATTTTATGTGCGATAAAGACCTTGTTTTGCGCAACGACTTGTTTCTTAATTACTATTTAAGTATTTACGCCTGAGGCAGTTAACTTCCATGACATACCGCAGGAATCCCACTAATAGAATAGAATAGAATAAATCTTTATTGTACAATAAATAAAAAAAAAATGAAACATAACAGGTTTACAAAACTGCTAATTTTATAGTTGCAACGGCGGTCTTATCGCTGAGAGCGATATCTTCCAGACAACGTTAATAATAAAAAACCGGCCAAGTGCGAGTCGGACTCGCGCACGATGGGTTCCGGACCATTGTTTAAAAAAAACGAGAAAAAAAATCAGTTTTTTGTATGGGAGCCCCCCTTAAATATAAAATTTATTCTGTTTTTAGTATTTGTTGTTATAGCATCAACAGAAATACATAATCTGTGAAAATTTCAACTCGCTAACTATCATGGTTCATGAGATACAGCCTGGTGACAGACGGACGGACGGACGGACGGACGGACAGCGAAGTCTCAGTAATAGGGTCCCGTTTGACCCTTTGGGTAAGGAACCCTAAGAAGGCGTAAGTTTGTTAGTTTGTATGGATGATCTATCATTTATTAATAGCACGGTATCGCACAACTGGATCCCGTGGGACAGTTACCTAACAAAACGCGGGCGAAGTAGCGGGCATTTATACTAGTGTAGTAATAAATCAAAGGTCGTTAATGATTAATTAGTCATCATCATCATCAGCCTATAATGTTCCCACTGCTGGGACACAGGCCTCCTCTCTATGAGAGGGAGTGGGCTGTAATCCACCACGCGGGCCCAGTGCGGGTTGGTAGATGTCACATGTCTTCGAATTTTTAGTTCTAAGACATGCCGGTTTCCTCACGATGTTTTCCTTCACCGTGTTTGAGGGCAGTGATGATTTAAAATAAATTACACAAAGTAATGCGCCTGCCTGGGTTCGAACCCACGGCTTACTGCTCGTAAGTCACACTTTAAAACCTCAACTTCAAATGCTTAATGTAACCTTTATTCCAGCCATGGAACTGCTGCTACTCTTCGCGCTTGTCGCCGTCAGCCAGGGTTTCCCACAGAAGCCGAACCTGGACGCGATCCTGAACAGGAGGACCGATGTCTACATCGCAGGCTTCTTCCCGTTTGGGAAGGGCGTCGAGAACTCTAATACTGGTATCTGTTTAATTTTTAATCATTATTTTCTAAAACTAAATATTTACTAACTAACTAAATATAAACTTACTTAAAAATAACAGGACGTTTAGGCGACAAAATACTCCTCCACATCGCTTTCATCCGGAAACGTGCCCAGAAGACTGGCAGCATTGCCACGTTGAATGGCAACACTAATTCTTTGCCCAAAGATATAGGCAGCCGGTCTTTCGAAGTGTCAACCAGTCGACGAAATATTTCCTTAAAAAGGGAATGCGCACGCCCATGACCCGAGCGTTTCGACCCCAAACGGCTCAAAACTGTAACTGACATTTAGGTTACAGTATTAACGCCGTTTGAAGCTCTCAGTAGCCGCAGCAGCAGCTCCAGCACAGCCCGCCGTACTTGCAACATGAGAACATTTTTAATCATAGTTGAGGACTAATTAATCTCCAGGCGACTTAAGTATCTATCAGTTTATTGCGACCTCGACACATTTCGAACATCAGTATGTCTCCGAAATCAAGAGATTATCACGTCATTTTCAGTCTTCTTTGTTGGTCTAGTGGTCACAACCGCAACTGCTGAGCATGAGGTCCTAAGTTCGATTCCCGGGTAGGGCAACTTGTTAAGTATTGGTTATTTTAATCTAGAATTTCTCAGTAGCCGCCACGGAGTTTTTTCCCGGTGGATGGCAATAGGTTCGCCTCTTATTACATGGTACTTTACCATAACTGGCGAAATGTGGGTGTACTAATAGGTGCACCTCTGCCTAACTCTCCGGGATTACAGGCGTTATGTTTATCTTCAACTGATTGACATAAATCAGAAACGGAACGGTTATTGTTTTTGATTTGTGGTGCATAGGGTAAGTGCGTCTTGGACCTCTAGCGCATTCGAGACTGTCAACCACGGCCCCGCTACCATCTGCTTCATCATCATCATCATCCACATAAAATATTCCCACTGCTGGGACACAGGCCTCCTCTCTATGAGACGGAGTGGCCTGTATCCACCACGTTTTTGAGAGCAGCGGTGATGAAATAAATTACACAAAGTTATGCGCCTACCTGGGTTCGAACCCACGGCTAATTGCTTACCACGGCTTACCATATTCTGCTTGCTAAGTACTTTCTTAAGAAGTAGGTGTTGTCTTGGTATGAGCTTTGCACATTTACGTGATAAGAAGATGGACTCGTCATTCATTACTTTACAAGATGTCGATTTGTGTATCCATTACTGGTTATATTCGAATGCAATGTAGATTGTTACTGAATAAATAAAAATAAAAATAAATTGACTTTTTCATTGTCTGAAAATTTGCGTTTTCTCAAATAGTACGCGGTAACAAAACTTTTAAGGATACTTTCCCAAATTAATTGCAGATTTTTACGTATCCACCTACTTAACGAAATAACAGCATTGCCCAAGTTAATTACTTCTTATGTTTAAGTAGGAAATTACCTGAGAAAGCAAAACGACTTTAGGCTGTTTCAACGAAGTTACGGTTAATGTCCAAGTTTCGTGAAGTTTCCTTGTTCGTTCACTTAGGCGAGATACCTACTTACTATTCAGTTGGTAAGATAAAGTTTTATAAAGGTCAATAATTACTTGGGGGAAATTCTCTCCATAGTTATTTTTCAGAACCTTTTTTTCGGGGATGATTAAAGTCGTTTCGTAATACGAAGAGAGTCATTGATACTTCGATGACCTTTTATCAATTTACCCTTAAAAGCATAAAAACGCAAAAGAAAAATAATTAGAATACAATTTCATAATTTAAACGCTCACTGGCAGGACACACGGCACGGAACCGGCTTATTCAAATTTAGAATCATCATTCTCTTGCGCTTAACCCAATTTATTTGGGGTCGGTGGATGTCTTCTTATTCTGTAGGTACTTCTCATTACAAGCCATCTCAGCAGTCACCTACTTACAAGCCATATCATCCTTCACACTTCACACAGTCCATCCATCGTTTCTTTGGTCTTCCCCTACTCTTATAGCCATCCACATTCATACTCAAATCTTTAATCAGTCCGATAAAAACAAAGCATTCGCGGAGCTGAACGTGATATCGGCGTTCCTATCCCTGTTCTACGTATGCTGGGCGCTCGCCAGCTTCAGCAAGAACGTGCGCATAAAATTTGAACTGTTTCTATCCAATCCAATGTACCAAGGAGCGGTTAACACTGTTGTAGGTCGAGGGGTGATGCCGAGCGTGAAGCTAGCCCTGGACCACGTCAACGAGCATGACTCCGTGCTGAGGAACTACCGGCTCCACATGTGGTGGAATGATACCGAGGTGAGTAGGAAACTATACGTTTAGGGAGAAGAAGACAGCCGGTACTGACCAAACGTCCTGATGCAAATGCAAATGGAAAGGTAATCAACCTTCGTGAAGCATACAGCTTGGTAAAAGAAATGAATATAATTTCCAGCTGTACTTACTCCACCTGTACCTACTGTACTTCCAGCATACCAAGTTTCCTCGATGTCGCTGTTGGTCCCGGCTGTCATTTGTAAATCTTTGATAGTCGTTACAAGTAGTCAGTGGCTGAAAGTCTGACAACCAGTCTTACCATTAACTAGGTTGTGGAGGTCAGATAGGCAATCGATCCATGTAAAAAACCTGGTATTTAGCTACATCCGGGTATTCTGTAGCCCGACCCCAACATACTTAGAAAAAGGCTAAGCCGATGATGATGAAATAATTTCCTGTCCCTGGACAAGGGAACAGATCGTCAAATCATCAGTTTCGATTTATCCCCCCTTAAATTAATTTTGATAATCAATGAATCTACTTTACTGACTATATAAACTTGACTTCTGACTTCTCAGCATAAGCTCCTGGGATCGATTCCCGGGTCGGGCTAAATGTTTCTTTCCAAGAGTAATTTTATATAAGTGTTATTGGGTTTTTTCCAACTGGAATTTCTCAGTAGCAGACACGGAGCCTGGATTTGTGTCCGTTTGATGGCAATAGGCTCGCCCCCTATTACATGGGACTTAAACATAACTGGCGAAATGTGGGTGTACTATGTATCTATGTACCTTTGCCTAACCCTTCGGGGATTACAGTCGTCATGTTAAGTTATGATAAATAACGATAAAACACTGAAGTTCTATCTTTCTTCATGCCTACCAGTGCAACGCCGCAGTAGGAGTGAAATCATTTTTCGACATGATGCACAGCGGTCCCCACAAGCTGATGCTGTTCGGTGCCGCCTGCACCCACGTCACCGACCCCATCGCCAAGGCATCGAAGCACTGGCACCTCACCCAGGTAGGGGGGATAAGTTAGTGTACATAGTTAAGGTTAGGTTTATCACTACAATGGTTACAATATTGGCTTATGGACCCGGGAGCCTCAAAATTGTTATAAATTCTAGCTGTTAATAGAATTGTAACATTAATATTAGTAAACTAGATGAAACTAGTTTGGCCAAAACTTCTTATTGAAATCTTGCTTCGGTGTGTGCAAGAGATGGTAGCTTGAAGGACGTATAGCTCCATTATCTATTCACACTGAAGAAAATTTTAAAAGAGAAGAGAGAGAACCTGCAGGTGGTACCTATCTCCACCTGCAGGTTGTCTCTGTTCTCTCATCTCATAGGTGGACGAAAGAGAAAAACTAGCAGTGTTAATTAAATAAAAGCTACAATAGCGAAACAGAAAAGGCGTTGGACTGACGATCGAAGGGTTGTTGGTCTGAACCTTTCCTGTTTCACTATCGTGGTACACTCTCTAAGTAAAAGCAGAGATATGTTAAAAGGAATACCTATTAGAAATTTAGATCATTGCTAATACTCTTTTAGTGTGTCTTGCCGGAGGATGATTGAGGAGTCATTGGCTGCATCCGTTTAGACTGAAGCCGATCCCAACATACTTGAGTAAAGGCTAGGCAGGTGATAAAAATGGTCTCAGTTATTGGTCCTTAGGCCATAAATGTTTGCACACATACATTTCTTTGTCGTCGTGTATATGTTCTCTGGTTCCGTTGTCCTCCTTGTCCGTATCTTCCAGCTGTCCTACGCGGATACTCACCCGATGTTTACGAAGGAAGCCTTCCCTAACTTCTTCCGCATCGTACCCTCGGAGAACGCCTTCAACCTGCCCAGGATCCGGCTGCTGCAGCATTTCAACTGGACTAGAGTTGGGACTATCTACCAGAATGAGCCGAGATATGCTTTGGTAAGTACTTTGAGCCAGCTTTGAAGTACTTTTCTAGATTTAACAGTATGAGAAATTAATGCGGCTGCCATCAATATAGATTGGTGTCGATTGAAAAATGTTCCAAAACATCAGGCAGAAGAGTCCACTAGCAAGTAGCAACATGATAATGACAGATTCATAAAGAATGTAATAGCAATAGTTAAAAATATCCAGAACCAGTTTTGGGAACATTCAACAGAACTTTCTTGACTAGGTACCTTTTCAGTGTAAATATCCTAACAGCGATCTCTAAAGCCTATACAAAAGATATCTAATGTTTTCTTGTTTTTCCAGGCTCATAATCGTCTCCTCGCGGACCTGGACACCAACGGGTTCCTCATAGAAGAGACTCAGAGCTTCGCCACAGAGGTGAAGACTGCACTCTCTAAGTTAAAAGAGAAAGATGTTAGGATCATCTTGGGAAACTTCAACGAGACCTGGGCGTTACATATATTCTGCGAGGCCTATAAGTAAGTAATAAAGTTTTTAAACGGACATGGTCAATAACTCTAAAAACGGGATATTTACCGTGTATACTATTGGTTTTGAGTTCCCGATATTTCGGCGCTGTTGCAAACACCATAATTTATAATCTAACTAAGCTCAATCCGATAATATTTACAACTACCGTAGCTCAAATCTAAGCTTTTGTTTTTTTGCCCCACTTCTGCGTAAAGGTCCTTCAAAAAGTTCTTTACTCGCAGCCAGATCTCGGCTTGTTTTGATTAAAAATGTATCCTCTTACATGTTGATTCCCTTTCTTCTGATCAACTTGTGTTTAGTTCATTTCAAGAACATTACCTATCTCCCCAGCCTAGAGATGTACGGACGAGCCTATACGTGGCTACTGCTGGGCACGTACAGCAACAAATGGTGGATGCGCCACGCTCCCTGCTCCAAGCGGAACCTCACCGCCGCGCTCGACACCACCATCCTCACGGACTTGCTACCGTTGTCCACTACTGGCGAGATGACTGTGTCGGGCATTGTAAGTACAGCGCCCTTGATCTTATGCTCAGTCTCCAACTTCATCTGTTTTGTAAATGCTTCTACTTTGTGGTTTCTCGCGTAGATCAGTCCTTTTACGAAACTAACTGGCAAATAAATCGTGAGCAAAGAGGACTGAAGAAGTTGGAGTCTGTTGCTTGTTTTGTTTTACATTTCATTGATGATTTTTCTTCCAGACTGCGAAAGACTACCAAGTGGAATACGACCGAAGAAGAGGCCTAGAATATTCCAGATTCCATGGCTACACTTATGATGGTAAGTTTCTCGTTCGTTTATTAAATTATCTTTTATTAACACTAGTAACATACTCATAATCATCTTCCTCTTCTTGTCCCATGTTACTTGGGGTCGGCGCACGAGTGTTTTTCTTCAATTCTTTTCTGTCATCCACTAGACTGCCATCCATGCTAACATATTAAAATTTCATCCAGGTATATGGGCAATGGCGCTGGCTATACAAACGGTGGCACAGCGAGTCAGGTCGAAGTATAAAGAGAAGACAGTCCAGGACTTCAAGTACAGAGACAAGGAGTGGGAGTCACTGTTCTTGGATGCTCTTAGCAATGTCACTTTTGAAGGTGTTACGGTTAGTATACTTTCAATTTCATTTGATAATAGACCATGACGACATCCAGACTTTTGTCAGAATCCATATATTTGAACACAACATTGAAGATTTTTGCGTGAGTTTTGGATGTAAAACCATACACTAGCTAAATTTTCATGGCAGGGTCCAGTTCGTTTCTACGACAATGAGCGCAAGGCCTCGATCCTACTGAAGCAGTTCCAGGGTGACGGGACGGGAGAGGTGAAGGTTGGGGAGTACTGTGCGGAGAGAGACCACCTGGATCTGGCTAGTGGAGAGCCGTTCAAGTGGTTTGGCAGGTACGTGGAACTGCTGTTGATAATACTTATAATTTTACACAATGTTGAAAATCTTGTCTTGTCTCCTCTATCGTGCTAATAAATTATTTTCTCTTTAATTACGCGAATTCTCCACCAGAAATAAACGTATATTCGTTAAAATGGCGCGCTGTTCTCTACACCTTCGCCACTCAAAAATAATAAGACATACACTTTCAAAACGTAAACTATTCATCAAACCTTCAGCTTAGCAACTAGCTTACTCATGTGTTATATAACTATATGCATAGATTTTCTACTTTATTTTTTTAATTTCCTTTTTTT
This sequence comes from Cerastis rubricosa, assembly GCA_949152445.1. NCBI lineage: Eukaryota > Metazoa > Arthropoda > Insecta > Lepidoptera > Noctuidae > Cerastis > Cerastis rubricosa. The sequence goes on from OX424549.1 coordinate 14,609,627, forward strand.
TAATTTAACTTAATTTTAATTTTTCGTATGCACGTGTAAGCGGGCACGCCCTTGATGTCTGGAGGCTTTAATAATCCTTGAGTTTTTTTTTTAATATTTTATTATTGGTGTGTGCTAGCTGACATGTGACATTAATTAGATTCTTTGTTTATATGAACTTGAACACTATTGTGTAGAATCTGGTTCTTTTAACCTACCAGACAGATGTGTTGCTGGGGAGTTTGTTCCGCCACTTCTTCTTCCCAGCTAAAACACTAGGAACTGGCGAAGGGCGGGCGTTTTGGGGGACTATCTCTTGTAATTTTGACGTTCAAAAAGTGCTGATTATCAGCCTAATTTGAATAAATGACTTTTGATTTTTCAAGGCGGAAGGAATTTGCACCAAACAGGCACAAATCCTGACTCCGTGGCTGCTACTGAGAAATCCCTGATGGAAAAGCGCAACAACAATTTGCTCGATTCGGAAATCGAACCCAGGACCTCATGCTCAGAAGTCGGGTGCCTGCGACCTCTAAATCGTTTAAACTTTATTAATACTTACCCTTTTTTGCAGGAACCCTCCAAAAGACCGCACGCTTCGCCTGATCGAGCACACGCAGGTGAACATCACGATCTACTCCATCCTCGTGTCCTGCTCCGTGCTCGGCATCCTGCTGGCCACCGGCTTCCTCGCCATGAACATACACTACAGGAACCAAAGGTAAGAGATTCCTTGTTGAACCCTTGTCACTAAAGATTCAAACTTCTATATCAATATGATTGAATTGCTTCCAAGTCTTCGTAGTTATTGCCTGACTGTCCAATTGCCAGAGCTAGCTCTTGCCAGTCTGGCCACTCAGAAGCAACACAAGCTCAAACTATTTATTTCAATAAGACCATTATAGCCACGTTGAGCCAATGTCAAAAAAAAAAAACAAAAAAAGAAGCGAAATTACAATCACAAGCCATAATAACTTATGAAAGTACTTTAGTTGCCCTGCTAGCTGGTGTCTAGGTAGCCAAATCTGATAACCTTGAATCTAATATGTTGTAGAATGCCTTTTCCATTTTCTTTTTTCTCATATAAATATACTGGCTACCTTAAAAAAAATATTGAATACGACTGTACTGTTGTAGTACTGTGTGTGTGCAATAAATAATCCTATGTGAGGCAGTTCAATTTGTCTAGAATAGAAAAATCTAATTAGTGAGCAGTATGGCTTGTTAATAAAACGCGATTCTATTTCCCCCAGGTACATAAAAATGTCATCTCCCCACCTGAACAACCTGATCATCGTGGGGTGTATGCTGACCTACCTAAGCGTCATCTTCCTCGGCCTCGACTCCAGCCTCAGCAGCATCGGTACGTACTTCAAGACTTCCATCTTGTGCTGACTTGCCTTACTAACATCTTTGTGTTCTTTCTGACTTTGGAGCTGAAGGTAACGATCATGCTCATCATTTTGAGGAGTGCTGGTGCTAAGCAAGTGCTGTTATGCTAAAAGTTTTGTTGCTCAAACATTGGCTATTATGATTGGATACCTTTAACTTATCTTTTATTCAGGAACCTTCCTAGGCTTTGGTTTTGCCATGTAAGTCTATCTGGTTTATACTATTATCATGGAAAACACATTTGGGGCAGTAGTTGAATTCCATCTATTCCGTCTTTCAATGTCCTAACAAGATAGTTACAGCTAGAAAAAAATCTTTAAAACCAAAACCAACGTTGCTTAGCTCCCACTTCCATAAACAACAACAAAATTTAAAAACAAAACTAAATTAACTTGTTAAACAGGCACTCTCGACTCGCATGACGCTAGCACAATCATCGACCACGCTACAAAGTCATCTGATCTCATCAATGCCATTGGTTCTTAGGTCTTTCTCAGGACACGCCGCACGGAGGTAAAAGCTTGATCCCACCCCCCAAAGCTTGAGCTTCAATCCTGGGCTATGTGGATCCTCAACCAAATTTTGGGAACTCTCAACCCATCCTTGCTAGAAGTAATGGAACTGTTATTTACCATCTTTTAAAACGCCATACCTTTCTTTCATGAGGCCAGTTTAACTGGGCCACCAGACAACGACAAAATCCACTGTATGAAAACATTCTGTAATGACCCTAAACTTTAATTTCACCTATACTCGTATCTGAACTTTGAGAGTATTTTACCAATGAACGCACAATCTAAATGCGACTCTGAGATTGCATGAAGACCTGCTAAACCTGTCAATGTTTTGGGAGCTCTCACAAATCCTTGATGGAATTTTAATTCTGAGAAAGACCTAGGCATTTTCTAGGTCCAAGGAGTCGCGCATGTTTCCAAGTTTTGGTTTGTTTGCTCCTTCATCTGCGATGCTTGTTGTCGGTTCGTATGTCTGTGTTTTGTCTTACAGCTTTTTATTGTTATGCTTTGTATTGGCAGACCACAAATGTGCTGTGATTAACCATTGAATCATTCTCATTTTCTTTATTATTTACAACTTGTTATTCGTGTTTTCTTGTTTGAATCTCGTGTTTGTCTGTTCCGCCTACATCTGTGGTCTGTAAAGTTTTTATTTCCGACGGTTATTGTGTTTTTTCTTTCCCATGGATAACTGCTTGATGAATGCTGAATTCATATTTCTTGCCACCTGCATCATCTGTTTTTCCTTACTTTCCATTTTTATATCACCGTGATTAATTGTACTTTATTTTTTATTTACTTAATTAAATTGTTTTTGCCAAAGTGCATGAGGTTTTATTCAGTTCTGCAACTAAAATGTTAATAACAATGTTTAAATGTGTGAATTTAAATTGAACAATTTAGAAGTGTTGTTTTATGACAATTTACAATATTGTAACGAGGCCCAGCATTAATCTTCGTCTGCATATTTTCATACGTGTTGACTTGACACGTAAATAAATTCTAAATCTTGACAACTTCTGCAAAAAATTATTTACGAGAAATTTTCAAATCACTTTTCTGGGTCTCGCTATTGTAGAAATTGTATTATACACCGTTATGAATGATCCATTAACAAATTCATCCTTGACTATAATATTCTGACATCTGAATCCACAGCGGCGTTTCCATACATCTGTACTGCCAGAGCCTGGCTCCTTATGGCTGGGTTCAGCCTCGCCTTCGGTGCTATGTTCTCCAAGACGTGGCGTGTCCACTCCATCTTTACTGACGTCAAGCTGAATAAGAAGGTACGTTGTCTGTGATCATTTTATTTGATCAACTCATCATCATCTACCTTCTCTTGTCCCATATTTCTTGGGATCGCCGGCGCAACACGTTTTCTTCATCCATACTCTCCTACCAATGAAATGCTATTAAACATTAATCCCTTTTTTTAAATAATTGATCTATAAAAAATACCTAATATTTTCCAAGTATTTAAAATTACAGGAACATAGAAAAGCGTAGGATTATAATGAACTAAATTATATTAAAGAAAACAATAGTTGGAGCTATAAGTTGAACTAACTTTATCAAAAAGGCTTACGTTTGGAAATATTTTGCAGGTCATAAAAGATTACCAGCTGTTCATGGTAGTCGGAGTACTGCTGGCGATCGACTTGGCTATCATGACAACGTGGCAGGTCTCAGACCCTTTCTACAGGGCTACCAAGCAGATGGATCCTTATGTATGAAAGATATTCCAAACATTAGCGTAAATTATTTTCAATTTTACAACTAGCAAAGTGTTATGAAGGGTTGTTTGATTTAAAACTTGATCAATGTCAAAATCTTTGTTACAGCCGCATCCTTCCAGCGAGGACATTGTAATAGTTCAAGAGAATGAGTACTGTCAGTCAGAACGGATGACCATCTTTATTGGAATCATATATGCTTACAAGGGACTGTTGTTGGTAAGTGTTTATACTTATTACATAGTTGTATAATATATTTTTCCCTTCACATGGTTTACCAGAAAAAAACGATACTTACAGATTTCATCTATTACCAAGCGTTTGATTGTGTTCACCATATCGTGCTTCTCGCGAACTTTGTCAATATGACATCATAAATTTAGGAAAGTTGTTGATTATCTACCTGGATCAACGTGTCAATTTATAGCAAGGGTGCACGATTAATCACATCATTTATGTAGCTACTAGCTTGGTGTACGGCTAGGCTAGATGTTAAGACCTTTGTTATTCCTGACTCATTATTTGGTAAACTACTATCCATTTTCATCCAGGTATTTGGCGCTTTCCTCGCATGGGAGACACGTCATGTATCCATACCAGCTCTGAATGACTCGCAACACATCGGCCTATCGGTGTACAACGTACTTATCATGTGCATTATGGGAGCTGCTATTACACTGGTAAGTAAAATCTAGTCCTATTTCATAATGAAATCTCTTTCTACTCTATCTCTCTCTTGGGAAGGGAAGTAGTTGTCACTAGTTGTACTATGCTTAACATCTTACTCTTTATTCTGTTCCTCAGGTACTTCAAGATCACAAGGATGCGTTATTCGTGCTCATCGCCATCTTCATTATTTTCTGCACGACTGGCACTCTATGTCTAGTTTTTGTACCAAAGGTAACATTTGTCCTTTTCTTTGCGAGTGATGTTTTCCTCCCTAATCTCTTCGTCTAGATCACTTTTTGTTTCTTCTCCTAGTTGTTGGAGCTTCGTCGCAACGGGCCGGGTGGAGCGGGCACAGGTCGCATCAGAGCGACCCTGCGGCCTGCGTCTACGCATGAATGTCGGTCTCCTGGCCCTGAGCTGGAGCGACGCATGAAAGAACTGAGACAGTACAACAACCGTTATCGAAGGACGCTACAGGCTAAGGAGAATGAGTTGCAGGTGATATGAAGTACATGACCTTGGTTACCATCTCCATATACATCATCCTGCACGTCCTGAATTCACCCACTGATGCTATCTATACATACATACATGCAACAAATAAATAAAATTGAAGTGTCTGTTAGTTATTCCAAAATAATAGCTTTTTAGTGAATGCATCTGAAAGTATAAACGGTACTTAAAACAATATTTTTGTCCGTCTGTCTGTCTGTTTGTTCCGTCTGATTTCTGCAGCAGTCGGAAACGACTGCTCCGATTTTAGCGGATGTTTTTTTTTTAGAAAAAGCATCCGAGTTTCGACCATTTCAAGGAAATGGTTTCCTTGAAATGGTTAACAAAAATCCGATGCAAAAGAAAAAAAATATTGTCGTAATATTTTATAACCGTACGTATTAGACACTATTGATGTCAAATGTTAATTTGTAAATTAAATGCTGCCAAGCGAAGAACCATCAAACAAAGTTTTATAGTTGTACGTTTGAAGTGTGTCACAAAATTAGTTACGGTTAACATTTCAAATCCGGATTTCATTCATAAAGAAAAGCTATTTTTAAATTCTATTCATTCATGTCGTACGATTTCATAATGTGAATAAAAGTGTTCATGTTTATTCGACGAAAAATCAGACACATCAACAGCCATTTGTTAGCTGATAAATGGATGGAGATTTTATTGCATGTCAGAACTTCGGTAATAGGTACTCTGAGCGAGATTCACGAAAGTACATGCTATAAACTTTTCTTTTATGTTATTTTTTTACTCACTATCTTCTTCTCATCGTCTTCTTTTTTAGGATGTCGTACCCAAAGGGTCAAACGGGACCCTCTTACTGAGACTTCGCTGTCCTAAGTCCGTCTGGCATCAGGCTGTATCTCATAAACTGTGATAGTTAACCAGGTTTATACAGATAATAAACCCGCCTGCCAAGCGTGGCGATTATGGCAAAACCCCTAATGTTATGTCAATGTGGCGACACTTGGGGGAGGCCTATGTCCAGCAGTGGACGTCTTTCGGCTGAAATGAATGAATGAATGAATACAGATAATGTACTTATTGCAGTTGCCGCTTTAACAACAAATACTAAAAACAGACTAAAATAAATATTTAAGGGGGCGTGCCTGCACGAATGGCGCGCGGAGTCACTACGCCGGGGGGAAACTCCGCTGCCGCGGCAAATTGTCACTCAGCGGACAGACCTCCGGCGCGATCTCATGGCGACATGGAGAGAGTGACTGTCGCAACCCCGTACAGGGCACGCCACAATAGTGGCGATAAGTCCCCTCTTTGAGGAGTGGCTAGAGAGGCGCCACGGCGCCCTCACCTTCCGCCTGACGCAGGTCCTCACCGGACACGGTTGTTTCGGGAGGTTCCTGCACCAAACCGGGCGGGAGGAAACGCCCGGGTGTTACCACTGCGAGGATCGGCCGGAGGACACGGTGGAGCACACTGTGGAGCTATGCCCCGCTTGGGCTGAGCACCGCCGTGTCCTCGTAGCGGCGATTGGCGGCGGCGACCTCTCGCGTCCGGCCCTGGTTCAATCCATGGTCCGGAGCGAGAGGGAATGGGAAGCCATCGCCTCCTTCTGCGAAGCAGTCATGCTAGCGAAGGAGGTGGCGGAACGTGAGAGGGAGAGAACCTCACGTCCCAGCCGCCGCGGGAGACGCCCCGGGCGTCGGGGGGCAACCAGTGGCCCCCGGCCACCGTAGGCGCGGGCCTGTGGACGGTGAGTAATGGGCTAGCTCACCGTCCGTCCGTCTTATGACGACAGACCGTGCCGACGACGCGTTCGTGTTCCACGCGCGCCTCAAGGAGATGTCAGCAAATCGGAAGGGGTCCGAGAGGGCCGATGCCTGCCAGGGCTGCGGGTTGTTCGAAAGAGATACCGTGCCCCTGGAACGCAAAGGGCTAAGAGCGGAAGAAGTCATTTGATGATTTCCAGTCCTAAAAAAAAAAAAAAAAGGGGCTTCCATACAAAAAAAGTTATTTTTTTGCTCGTTTTTATATACAATGCGTGAGTCCGACTCGCACTTTGCCGGTTTTTCATCATCATCATTCTTCTGCCCTTATCCCAATGTATTTGGGGTCGGCGCAGCATATTCTCTTTTTCTTGCATACTTCTCTATTACCTACTCGCCATGTCAGCAGTCACCTCCTTACTTGCCATATCATCCTTCACGCAGTCCATCCATCGTTTCTTTGGTCTTCCTCTATATTTCTGTGCTAATCAATGTAATTATTTTGGTTTACAACGGAATTAATGATACGTAACTAATAAAAAAGTTGGGAGACTCGAATGAAAACGTACAAACAATACAAGTAAAAATATTGATTGAATACTAATAGAGGCTTTCTTCAGATGCTGCTCAGTAAGCTGGGAAGCGATGCCAGCTCTGAGTCATCAACGACGCGGGACTCCCGGTCACCAGCACCCTCAAGGACCAGGCTTCCTGTGCCCAAGGAGAATATCAGTCATCCTGGTAATTATAGTAACGTGTTCTTTAGAAAATGGGAGCAGTATATTACCTAGGTGGGTAATATACTGGTAGGGCCTCAGCTCAGCATAATGATGCTGAGCTGAGGCCCTGTTGATGATGATGATGATGAGGCCCAGATGGCAACACAAGGTGTGATTTTCAGCTGCAGCCCACGAGTGCCATACGCTCGAAAACATAAACACACATATAACAGCTAGACTTACCATATTTACTATTAGTTTTTAGTTCCCGATATTTCTAAACATGGTGGTAAATATCCCTTTTCCAATCTAATTGATATTGTTAATGACCATGTCAGTTTAAGAACTTATTTTAGTAGTCGTTTGATATGCAAATGATTTTTCAAAGCAAAGTCGTTGACGCTAAAGCAGGCAATACTACACAAAACTTGCAGAGACCAGTGACATAACTTCAGTATGCAGCCTCAGTGCGTCGGCTGGAGCTGAAGCAGAGTACATCAATCTTCAGAGTCAACTGCCTGTTGAGAAGTAAGTTACCTAGCTAACTTACATTATTATAATTCAATCCCACCACAATTTCTGCTTTAAGTTCCCTCTTTTTACTTTTTAATTATCTTAATGTCATCATTCTCTTGGCCTTATCCCAATTTATTTGGGGTCGCCGCAGCAAGTCTTCTTCTCCGATACTTCTGCATCACTCTCAGCAGTCACCTCCTTTCTGCCATGCCATCCTGCACACTGTCACAATCTATCCATCGTTTCTTTGGTCTTCCTCTATTCTTACAGCCATCTACATTCCTACTCAACATTTTCCTCTTTCGTGCGTACCACGATAAACGATTACCACACAAATTATCACAAAATTGGAAACAAAACTCCTTTTGTTGATAAGTTTTTGCTTGCGGGGCGGTGTCATAGATGGTCAAACTTTTATTATAATAGCCTGTTGCGTTCTACTCCTGGGCAAAGGCGTCCTTCCAATTCTTGTGACCCGCACGTACTTCTTCCAGTTCTGTCGGAAACTATCCAGTTCGCCCCCACCATCGGGCGACCTTAGTGGATGGGCCCAAGATCTAGTCTTAAAAATGTATATAAGTACAAGACTTACAATGATTTTCTTTTTCTCCTCCAGACCAAAGCCTTCAGCACCACCAGAGCCAGTTCTCAAAGATCCGCCTCCAAAGGAACCCAAGAAGGAGCAGACTAAAAACGTATCATTTAAGAACCACCTGGACTACACCAGTCCACCTTCTTCCAAGGCTGTTCCAGAGAAAGACCAGCTTGCTAAGCTTCCTTATGGCGGTTGGAGTGCTGAGGTAACCAATAAATAGAGGGCAATCTTGCCCTACCCAACAGTAGCATTTGTAATAATATAAGCATGAAAGCAAAAGCTTTCTTAGGAAGTTCGTAGGAACCTAGTCGATGACAAGCAGGTGAACTACTGGTCAACTCTACTATAAAAATATATTTTTGGTGTTTTACATTATTTCTAGTTAACAAGCTCGATCTACGATTAAGTTCAAATACTGGGCATTTCCCCTCAACTAACCCACTTCTTAGTTAAGAACGTCCTCTATCACCTAAGCTCCAACTCAATTTCAAAACGGTTGCGAGGATACATGGGGGAAGAGGGGAGGACTACGTCGCATATTGCACTATACTCAGAATATTTATTTTTTTGGGAATTTATTTGGGAATCGTTGATGACAACCATTTACTTGTTTATCACAGGAACCATCAGAGCCGCCACCACCAAAAGCTGCTAAGGTACCAGAGCCCGCGAGAGCAGAAGCAAAGACAATACCAGCACTGAAGACAAGTGACACTCCAACTGTCAAGTCCATTCCAGCCAAGGTGCAGGAGCCTATGTACACGAAGGCTGCTACGCCGAAAGTAAACAAGGTAATTTGAGAGTAAATTTAGTTAATTGCGAGTTAGTTTCGAACTTAGGAAACACATGAGCTGTAATTATTATGAAACAGTGGGTAAAGCTTGATTTTGGTCCTAATAGCTGCGACACAGCTAACTGAAATAAGTTATTTAAACTTGATTTTGGTCGTTACCCAGCTGTAGGCTAATTCAGGTTGAAAAGATGATTTGTTCCTAAGAACCGGTTGTGTTTGCGAGGCTCTTAATTTCATCATCATCATCAGCCTATAATGTTCCCACTGCTGAGACTCAGGCCTCCTCTCTATGAGAAGGAGTAGGCTGTAATCCACCACGCGGGCTTGGTGCCAGTGCGGCTTGGTAGATGTCACATGTCTTCGAATTTTTAGTTCTAGGACATCCAGCCGGTTTCCTCACGATGTTTTCCTTCACCGTTTTTGAGCGCAGCGGTGATGAAATAAATTACACAAAGTAATGCGCCTGCCTGGGTTCGAACCCACGGCTTACTGCTCGTAAGTCGGGGCAGCCACCACCGGGCCACCAATGCTCTTAATTTAATTCAGGATTATTTTTAGTCATCATTAGCAGGTATAAACATTCTCATTTATTCATTGCAGACTCCGGAACTCCAAAAGAAGATAATCAAGACACAAGACCGACAAGACTCCTTATCTACAAAAACTACGCCATCCCGAGAGCACAAACCTCCCTCCAGGGGGCACAGAAGGATGTCCAGCGTCAGTCAGGCAGCGCTGCTGACTGACCTGATGCATGTGTCTGTGGATCAGGATGACCTGGAACCTCCGCCTGGGATGGAGAGGAAGGTTATAGGTATGATAAATGTACTTCTTGTTATTTACTAACGGGAGGATTTTTTTGAGTTCAGCTTTTGCTTTAAACTTGACGCTAATATTAAGCTAAACAGGAAGGCACCATTGGATTTCAGCTCTTCGGCTTTCTTCGATTCTAGACTGCTGGACGCTCGCTTTAGGGTGGACAGTTGAATTTCTAACAGCTATTTAGACATTCAGTTATGTTTCGCTTAGTGTTGGTGGAAACTGCCATACAAAAGTTGTAGATCCATAGGTCGCTGGTTCATATGCTCCGGCTTGAAGGACAATGTTTGAATTTGTATGCAGCTGTGGGGCTGGTGAATTGAGGGAGAGGGCTTGTGGCAAATAAAAGACGTAACTTCCTTTTAGACAGTAGATTCCAGAGAGTTTTTAATGACAGACAGATTTGGCAATATGCACGCAGTGGAAATAAAATAAGATGTGAGAGTTAATAAGATGGAGGCCTGACTGACTACCGCTGAGCAAATAGAGATGATCGAGTTTGTCAACATTCGTGTTACAACTATACCTCTATTTGTTTTAATGTTTTCAGGTCAAGAAAGAGACCCAGTGCCTATAATCAAACCTAAAGTAGAGCCAGAAGACATCCTGGATGTAGACCACGATTATTCTTCGACAGAAAGAAGAAAATCATGTAAGTTATCACAATATTTTGTCTTGCTGGAACCAAAGTAAGTACAAGATTACGTGTACGGACTTGATGCTAAGATGCTTCACTAAACTTGTCAGAAGACCTTTCTTTTAAACAAGTGGAAATGATATTCACAACGATTAGAACTAGATTGACATATAAAAGATGTTGGCAATTTTATACATTTCTCTATCATCGCTGAATGTTGCTTTGTCTGGACCCTTTGCCATCATTTCCCTATCGTTTCTTTCCAGGTCAAAGAAGAGACTCGGAGAAGAGAAAGAAAGAGTTCATAGTGGTGCAGAGTGACCTGTGGGACACCAATACGTTCCAGTACACCTGCCAGAAGTCTCCGCCAGCAGGTGAGACACCAGGTGATCACAAAGCCACTCTCTTGTAGAGCAGATGTAGTGATAGACTTGGTATTTAGAAGTAGCGAGTTGTTGAGTTGTTGCTTCTTCTTTCGTATCTACCAACATATACTATAGAAATATAGCTTCTGCCCGCGGCTTCGCCCGCGTGGAGTTTGGCAATTGCCCACGAGTGCGTTACGTACGTTAAGTCTGTTCAAGCTAAAGCCCATTCGCGCAAGTGTTCATGCGCGCAAAAGTCCATGCGCGCAAATGTGTTTTCGTTCAAATTGGTACAAGTGTCCTTCGCGCAAATATCCCAGATCCTATAGAAGTTTATATGAAGAAGAATTTTTTAGCGTATTTGCCCATACGTACCGTACTTATATAACGGACGAAAACTTCAATTTTACCATCCCTTTTGTCGTATGAGAGGTGGAATTTTCAAAAACGTTGACATAAATGTTTATCAATTCAATCAAAAAACATAGGAAATTTCAAACAGATCAGAACATTTAAATTGCTATACTAATGTTTCCCCCCTTTTCTCCCGTTTAGGGTTGAATTTCCAAATACAACGAAATTCGTATTCATTTATTTTTGCTCAGAAACTTCAATATTTAATTTCATTCTTCATACTTCAAAAATGACGGATTCCGCATATAAACTTTCAACCCCTATCTAGCCCTCTTAGGGGGCAGATTCTCAAAACAGCTAGGATACGTATTTAATTTATCATATTTAAATAACCTGAAGCTTGTTTATGATATTTCATGCTTCTAACTTTAAAAATTACCGATTTCTATACAATCGTTGTTTTACCCCTTTACGGGTGGAATTTCGAAAACGGGGAAAACCCCCGCTTGGCTTATAATATGTGATACAGACGAAATTGCGCGGGTCAGCTAGTCGATGATATGTTTAATCAAATTACTTTGGCCCAGCAGTGAGTAGGTGGCCAGCTTAACTGCTCGATTGTAGCCTTTACAAGATAATATCTATAGACTGATTATAAAGGACAAGACTTTGACAACGGCTTCTATGTACATATATGTTATGTAAGCGATTCTGATCACCATTTTGACTACTTCATCGTAGCTCGTATAAGAATTCGTGAGAATAGCTCGTCTTGTTAAAAATATTCGCCAGTCAGCAAACTGGTAGCGCTGTCTATTAGGAAACACACATGCCGTAGCAAGATATAACGCAGCAAGTACCTATGCAGTAAGCTGCAGTAACAGCATTTAATCCAACTCCCAAATTGATAACTTTCCTATTTGGTTGCAGTACCAAGTCACCATCACTCTCCAATGCAGCGGAGTGTTTCAGAAAAGACCAGACAATCACAGTCTTCACCTCATCATCACAGGTAACTCCAACATTATTATAAAACTACCGAGTTTCCTCCGTGCCTTGGAAATCACGTTAAGGCGTTGGTCTCGGTCCTGGCTATCATTTGTAGATCTTGGACAGTCGATAAAGGTAATCAGTAAAGCAGTCATATCAAGGGGTATAGTATAACCCAGTATTAACTGGGTTGTGGAGGTCAGATAGGCAGTCGCTCCATGTTAAATACTAGTATTGAGCTACATACGGTTAGACTTGTAGTGACCCCAATATAGTTGGGAAAAGGCAGGCTGATGATGGAATTACTTCTGACAGAGCCAAAAGGCGTCGTGATAAACCTTGACCAGAGGTCTACATTGGCCTTGGATCGAAAGAAATGGAAATCATGGGGCTTTATCCAGCAATGGGATGATCATCATTTCAGCCCGAAAGACGTCCACTGCTGGACATAGGCCTCCTCCAAAAAGGGGGGGTTTTGCCATAAACGCCACGCTTGGCAGGCGGGTTGGAGATCGCAGTACGGTTGTTACAAAAGCACAGAGAACGCTGCTGCCCATTCTCTGGCAAGTCCCTTAGTCGCCTCTTACGACACCCACGGGAAGATATGGGATGGTGCTATTCTTTGCGTCCGACACCTTACAGAGCATGGGATGATCTGTTTCCCTTAAATACTTAATTAATTAATGTTAAGTTTACTTTGAAAACTATCTCTTTTTGCTTTCAGGGAAACTGACACAAGAAGTATAGAAAGAAGAGCGTCAAACGCTTCCATTAACTACGGTAAGCCTTATCCTACCAGTTCTCGTGATCCTTAAGTTGCTTTCAAATGTGACTTTATAAACTTATTTTCAGCAGGCACTGGTACCGGCACCGGTACCAGAGGAGGCACTCCTGAAGGTTATCGGGAAGCAGAAACCCTCAGGATGACCGATAGGATATCAAAGGTAAACTCTTTTTATTCTACCGCGATGGGGTCCAATATGAGGGTATTAGTTTTTCTGTCCTCTTCATTAGTCTACTGGTAGCAGATCAAAAGACCTTGAATATGGTTAAAGGATTGTTTTGATCTAATGATTGCGAATGATTTTTATTTTACAGCGTCGATGTTCAGAGTTCCCGCAGCCTGTCAGCACACCTCCACAGCAGAGTCAATCCAAAAGAAGACAATCTGCGGCTCAAGTGAGTAAAGAATCTTTTTACTGTTAGTTTAGTTACTGTTAGCCTATGTCATCCCACAGCTGGGCAAAAGCCTCTCCCCATGACTTCCAAATCCTTCGATCCAGGGCCAATGTGAACCACTGGTCGTCGGTTCTGTCCAGCTAGTCCCGCCATCTCCTGCGAGGTCTACCGCCTCGCCTTCTGGCTGTGTGAGGGCTTCACATCGTGGTTATTTTGTCCCACAGCTCGTCGGGCATACGACAGACATGGCCAGCCCAGTCCCGCTTCAGCTTAGCGGCTTTTTGAGCAACGTCAGTTATTTGTGTTTTGGAGCGCAGTGTGGTGGTCGGTTAGTTTGACGCCTAGAATGCTGCGCTCCATTGCACGTTAGTTTAGTTTAGACTTTTAAAAACTTCCCTGTCTCAAAAAAACGATTGGTATACGGAAGCCAGACCTTCGGTTTATTTTCAACATTGGTTGACAGATGCATTGCATTCACGAAATAAATACGGAGAAGCAGAGTTCTCTAAAACTTGAATACCATAGAGGAGTCTCCAGTTCTAACATAGAGAGAATAATCTTCAGGGGTAAATCAACATTTTTTAATTCCAGGTAAGACCATACCACGAAGAAAGAATAGAAGAGCGAACCAAAACGAAATCAGAGTCAACACCGAGAAGACACGACGACATACCTCGGAAAATATTGCCAGAATCTGTTCCGGAAGCAGACACCTGGAAACCAGACCCTGATACCATCAGGGTGGTGAAGACACAGGACTCCCCAGCAAAGAGGTTGAGACAGGAAGCAGAGCCTTTAAAGAGGGCGAAAGGCGTAGGGGATTCTCCGAGACTGACGCAAGCCAGCCACACGCCGAGACCTGATCATCATAAGAGCAGCCCCAATGTAGCTTCAAGGCATAAAACGGGTATGTAACCTTTTCTTTCCAATCTTTAGAAGTGTTATGGATCTTTTTCTTCGTCCCTTCGTAGTCTTCAGATGGGAGACGAGAATAAAAGACGGTAAAATGTGCCCAAATGGGCCAGCAAATGACCAAAAGTTTATTGGTTTCTCCTGGTCAGTAAATGTATTAATAGAAAAGCATGAGTCATGGCTGCCATTCCACTACAACGGTTCGTTCATAATAAGTTCACTTTTCCTGATCAGTGCAATGGTTTTGTCCATCCATACTATCATCACTATTAAGTACACAATAAACTTGTTTTTGCTTTCGCGCAGTCAGGTCAGGCAAAAAAGTAGTGTCCCTACTACTTACTCAACATTTAATATTTTCTCCAGATTCTCCAAACAAACGAGAAGATCGAAAATCAGCAGGATACAGAAGCGACTCAAAACGCCAGGAATCGGTAGACACCCGCAAAATGTACACCGCCAGTTCGGAGTCAGAACTGTTCGAGTGCGCCATCTTGCCAATCTTCCACAAACTCCTCACGGAAAGGCACAAGAGCCAGCCGCATGGACTGAACCTTAGCTACGGAGTCAGCTGTCCCAATATATCCATCAAGTGCGATATAGTTGAGTATTTATAATAAGTATGTCAAAGATTAGGTATTGAAGGACCTCTAATTTCTAGTGTTATTAAAAATATAGAAAAGCGACGTAAGAGACAGACAATTATTGTTTTTGAAGGAAAACCGTTTCTTGTTTCTTTCCAAGTTTATTTTTTGTGGTGGTTATAGACATTACCCTGGAGTCTGGAACTCTAGGGGTACCTAAATGTTAAAATCAAAAGAATACTATTTTTTATTTTTCCCGCCAAACGTCGTGTTTAGAGAGGAGGTAAAGTAACAGCCTGTTCCAAGTATTTTGTTCATGGAACAGGGTAGTGAAGATACTAGTACCTGTTATTTTATGAAAATGTAAAGTCTAGTCTAGAGAGATGATCAAGATTGTACATTTGGTCTTAAAATTGTTTCAATAATTTATTAATTAATTATTAGCAAAGTTGATGTGACAGATGGTAGTACAAGATTCTAAGTAAATATTTTAGATGTAAAAAAATCATCGACAAGTTCGCTCACGGGTCTATAACGTAAAATGTAAAAATATCGAAAGTATTAAATTTTTTACATCGAATAAGTGTAAAAAGATTTTAATAAAATCGCACAGGATCTGTTAACGCACAACAATGGGTTCCCACTGTTGGGCAAACTTCCCGATTCTATTTATTTGTGATAAACCTAGTCAAATTAGTTATTAAATTCTAATGTGTTCAATTGTTTGTAAATTTTATCTAATTTGTAGATATAACTATTTACAAGAAAGTCGGTTACACCATCAAATGTTTAATTTGCGACCAACATGTTTAAACTTGTTATGTATATTGACAAACCGACTGTTTTATATGATTTTTCCTAATATTTAAGAAAGAAAATTTTGTCTATTTGCACGTAATTTTAAAGACTTGATAAATTATAAGAATATAATGTAATAAATGATTTGATTACAGAAGTGTTTGTTTTTGCAAAGAAAAAACGTCCCCAATATTTCTTGATACAAATAAAAGAAAATCAGAAAACCGCCACTACCTATTAAAATTAAATTCTACAACACACAATTAAGATGGTAAACATCACCGTGATATCTGAAGCATTAAGGCCCGGCGCCCACTATCGGTGGGCATCGGTGCGGCTCAGTACAGCTCGGGCGCCTTACGGCGGCTTCGGGCGGCTTCGGGCGCCTGAGAGCTGCGTCGGGCGACTTCGGCTGCCTCGGCAGCCGTAAACATGGCTAAGGACGCCGAGGCTGTCTTCGGGTAGCTCGGGTGGCATTTTCGAGGCAGACACGTCGCAGAACAGTTATTTTGATCACCGCAAAAATGAGAACTAAGTCCCAATCCACCATTATAGATACACACACACTACTGTTTCACGTAACGTTACGACTGCTCAGCGATGTTTCTGCCGCCCAAACTATTCTGAGGCTACCCAAAATCAGCTATGGCGTCCTTAGGTGTGCTTACGACTGCTGAGGTAGCTCTCAGGCGCCCGAAGCCACCGTAAGGCACCCGAGCTGTACCGAGCCGCACCGATGCCCACCGATAGTGGTCGCCGGGCTTAAGTCTTATTTAGAGATTAATTATCTTATTACCTACTTCAATGAAAATCCATTTCCATTCTATGACGCGTGACTGTGAGTCTGTGAATATAGTATATGGCACTGCAGTGTGTCATAGTCTACAGACGAACAGCCAACTGTAGTACTACTTCAATAGCGGTATAAAACCTAAGATATAAGTAGGCCTTACAACCCTCACTACGGCCACTATACTTACGCACCTGAAATGAGAGGCTCGGTTTATCTAATCGTATCAAGCAGTGCATCATCATCTTCCTGCCCTTGTCCCATTCTACTTGGGGTCGGCGCAACACGTCTTCCATTCTCCCCTGGTCAGACGTCACAGCATTATTTACTCCTTTCTCTTTCATATCATTTCTAACATCAATTATCCATTCATTTCTTAACAGGATATTTGCCATATACTGCTTTAAAATGTTCTTTTTTTTGCCATTCTTACGTATCAACCAGTGCGTGAATTAAATAATAAACTCCCAGACGCGTGCAGTAGGATTCTCATTGGATGATTTCTAGAGATCCAAATAAGATAACCTAAATTATTTAGTACAGAATACATTACCTCGTTCACATTAGTTTGCGTGACTTATGTACAACATAAAAAGTATACAAAATAAAGCCAGATACTATTATTATCAAAAGCAGCAACGTGACATTTCCCTGTTATTTCGCCACACTATTTGACACTACAATCGACAATACATTCGTGCGCACGTCGAGCAGCGTGGCGCAACAACACTATTCCGTCAGTATTTTTCGGTCGCGTATCTCGTTCGGTTGTGTTATTTTTATTTTGTGAATATTTTGTGAGATCATTGTTATTTGTGTTTATTATCTAATGTAATTAAGTGTCGGACTTAAAAATACAATATGCCAGTGTTTCATACGAAGATTATCGAGAGTATTTTGGAGCCAGTTGCTCAACAGGTGAGAGCTAACACGATAGTATTTATAGAAAAACGTTCTAGTTTACCAGTGTAGGTGTAAGATCAGTAGATTATTGTTTACAGCGGTCGTTTACTACAATATTATCGGTGTATTATGTCATAGCAGTGATTAACGCAGGAGGTATGCGATGGAAATCACTTTATTTGGTCGTGAGGCTGTGTCGGCCTTTTCGGTTGGTTAGCGGGCGAACCAGGGTGTCGGTATGTTGGTTAACCTTGGCTGGTAAGAAGTGTGAAGTGATTCAGTTGTTGCTGTTCTGTTTTTGAATATAATGTCAGTCATTAGAATTAATTAAAGTGTGACGAATTAAGTTTGGCGAGAGTTACACAAATTACACTTTCTGTGTTAGATTCTACTTGGCATTAATTTGATAGTGTATGATACACTAAAGCTAGGACAGAAGTCTACTGTCCTAGATTAAGCTACTTATAGGATATTCTCTTACAAATACCTCAACACTATGATTTGTGCTGTTAAATAAATAAAATAAAGAACTAATACCAGCAGAAGTTAAACCACACCTAGATTGGTCCAACTTAAAGTATTTATGTGTGTACATTGGCAGTTAAAGCTCTGATCCACAGCTGACATAAACATTGCAGTTTGCTACACATATTTCTGGATCATCTTCTATTTCTTCACAGGCAAGGTGGCAAAATACTAGATTTTGCTGACAGGCTATGTGAAAAAGTGTGTAGTATGCCTAATGCTCTACTATGAAACCTCTATGTGTACCTATTACTAAAAGAACTCATGAAAAAAGAAGTAAAAGAAAGAATACACAATTATAATAACAAAATTCTGACTACAATGCTGCTATATCACAAACCAATAACTCCAAAATTAAATGTAACTCATAAACAATAAAATTAATGAATGAGCACTTGATCAATTAAAATTACTGTGTTACTATCTACTATGGTCATTGTTTTGAAAACTAGTAACAGTGTTATGAAAATAGTCACTGACTCACCTGTTTTCAATTAACTGTTCTGAGAAAAGCAGGTTTAAAGGTCATTAATGGGCTTAATCATTACTGCAAGTTGATTTGTCATTGAATAAGCTGTTACACATAGGATTAGCGACCCTTTTAAATCCTTTAAGGAAGTTTTAATAAGATATCCATGAAAATATTATTTGTTTAATTCTTACACAGCCTAAATTGCTGGATCTAGAAACAAAAGCACAGAATTCCTTATAAAGAAAGTGACCAAGGCAGGTTTTTTTTTTTCTCAAATAAACAATGATGAAAGTTTCCATGGAAGTTATGATATAGCTAATGGAAAATAATCACGCCAGTTGTGGGCTTATAATTGTATACACAAAAACTTTAGATTGAAATCATAATCAAATGGGTTACTGTTCCAATTACAATATTTTTTCAATGATTCAGTAAATCTACGGTACTAAAACAAAACATGCATAGACCAAGGTATAGAGAGAATTACCATCTTGTATTGTATTGTAAAATGGGCTGGTTTCCGTAACTCTACTTCCAAAGCGCGTATTTTGCGTATGGATGGGAACATTGTTCGATCCCCCTAGTTCCCTGAGAAAGGCCAACAGCTCCTTGATGTTGCTGACAATCTTGCAGAGAGTACCTGGGTTACCAAGGTACTTTGCCCTGTATGGTGCAACCTCTGGGCAGTGTAGAAGCACATTGGCTGCTGTCTTGTCTTCCACCATGCAGGCTCGGCACAGTGGGCTATCTGTGAGTCCCAAGACAAAGAGGTGTTTATTAAAAGTGCCATGTACAGTGATGGCGGCTGTGGCAATGGGGAGCTGTAATTTGGTCAGCCGAACCGCCCGTTTGGTGAAGCGGCCGTCTATGGTAGGAAGTGCTTTCTTGGCCTGCCTACAATCACCATGTTCTAGCCTATGTGTGGTGTTGTTCCCTGCTGCGTTTCCTTACCAGAGTTCGTAGATACCTCAAGGGTAGTGGCATGATGAGTTCTTGGCCCACTGCTGCCATGCTTGATCCCCTTTTAGCAAGTTCATCCGCTGCATCATTGCCCCGGGAATCGCTATGACCTATAATCCATTCTATGGTTATGTTGTTGAAATTATCAACCTGGTTTAGGCGCTGGTGATACTTGTATATTAACCCGGAGTTAACCATGTGCTTGTTTAGTGCTAACAGTACAGCCATGCTGTCTGAGAGTATACGAATAGACTGGTCCTTTAACTTCGTGGCTAAGATGGTTGATGCGGCCAGGGAAATACCATGTTATGGATCCCCAGTGGTATGGCTATATGGATGTTGAGATCCTCCGAAAAGACTCCAGCTCCAGTACCTGTTTTAGATCCGTCTGTGAAGATCATTAGCTCTGCGTGGTTTAACCCCTTGCAGCAGTCATCCTCATGAAGCTGGATCATCTATTTTTTGTCGAATACAAATTGTTTAGATACCCGATCGTTTATGGCTTTCGCCAGGGGGAACTCGTTAAAGAATCCCTCCAGTACCGCGGTGTGTTGCGTATCTGTCTTACCCCAGAGTTGAAGTATGAACAGATGGAGCGGTGGAAACTCTAAGTCTCCAACATGGCTTCAAGAGCAGCTGTCGGAGTAGTCCTCATGTAGCCTGTAGTCGCCATGCAGGCAAGCCTTTGTATGCGTTGCAGTTTGGTCAAGGCTGTGACTAGTTTGGTACGTGGCCACCAGACCACTGCCCCGTAAGAGATCATAGGTCGGATCACCTCACAGTATAGCCAAAGTATTATTTTGGGGGATAGGCCCCGTTCTTACCTATCATCCTCCTGCAATGCCAGAAGGTGATGCAGGCCCTGTTTATTTTGCTGTCTAGGTGACTGCTCCAGTTTAACGTCCTAAAGTTCGTTTTTGAGTAAACATGCACCAACGTTCCACGATGCGTAGCGCCTGTTGGTTGAGGTTGCAGATTGTTCCTGTCACTTTCCCCGAAACGAGGATAGTGAGGTCGTCTGCGTACCTAATTGTAGTGGCTGGAAATTACCGCCTTGCTTGGTATCCTAGTTTGATTTGCACTTGAACAGATTTCTCTAGTAGGTACACTACTAGTACAGTCAAATAAGCAAGTTGATAAAAAAGATTCGCTCCCCAAGCCAGTATATGCAGTTACATACTTATCATTTTGTTTATTTAAGACAAGTACATAAGTCAGATTTTATCAAAAGTCAAGGTAAAAACTGCAAGGTCCGCACTTAAAAGTATTCAAACACGCCGGTTAACTGATAACTTAATACTTTTACTTGTGGACAGTTTTATTGAGGTAAACATGTTGATAAACATCCTTAACTGAAAAAGTATTTTTGTACAATATGGTTTGATCTACTATGTAAATATTGTGTAGCACTGTGTAAACAATCTGACAATTACTTTTACCTGGACTTAGTTCATGATTCTCTACCACAGCATTGATTTTTTTAGTGAATCTATGGTAAAAATTTGAGCCACATTTGCATCGGCAAGATGGGCAGACGAGATCAAGAAGACTGCTGAAGCGGCCTGTACTGAGCGGTTCACACATGGCTTGCACGTATCATATGTCGTTGTGACCTCAGCAGTGAGGAAACGACGAAGAAGCGCTTTACACTTACTCAATACCATATCATTGGTACAATACACTTTATTTTATGATTAATACTATAGGCTCTCTGTGTGTTTAATTATGAGTTATATTATGTCACCAGTGTGATTCTACTAAAAAAAATTAGGCCATATCAATGTGCATTTCATTTGTAGTTAAAAAGTATATTTTCCCAGATCTCATCATATTCCATGTAGCCTTGGCTTCGTTGGAAACAATCTGTTTTAAATCGGATCCAATTTAAAATTGTTGCAGTAGTCAGACTTCAAAAACAAACCACATGCAGCTGCTTTGTATATTACCTATCAAGTTTATGTTTTGTTTAGTCTATTGTTATTTGCCATATTTTAGGAGCAAAAATCTTTAAAGAAAATGATCATCTTTTTTTGTCTTCACAATAATCCGTCAAAACTTTGTCAGATCGGTTGGAACAGGAACACGATAGAGCATTTCAGGACAGAGCTTTTTAAAAATATGAAAGGTATTTTTTCAAATCAAATTTCTTCTTTGTGGTAAAGAAGCATTTTGTGTTTTTAGAGCAAAATATTTTGCTCTATAAACCTATATGCTAAGAAAAAAAGTATAGTTCGTGTGATAGCGTTACATTTATGAAGGTAGAACATGGGGACATGTCAATAAGTAATAATTTGATTTACGACGACTCCGTAGTCAATAGTCATCGCATTTAAGGACATGACTGGTTATGCCGAACGATTCCAATTGGTTCGAATGCGGGTAATTACTCGCGGGCAACTAACGACAGCAATAACTGCAACAATCAAGGCGGTAGGAGAGTCCGGTTGGGTTAGACAGTTTTGAAGGTCTGCAACCAGAACATCTTCCCTGCTGATTTTTATTCGTTGAGGCCGAGTTTTAGCCGCTCATACACCATGTAAAATAACGTATTGGTAATCTAACATGGCTCTATGCAAGCCGATGATGGCAGGCTAGGAGTTAAGCCTATGCCTATACCTAAATCCAAGTACTTAATTAATGATCGAGGAGATCAAGGTATAACACGCTGCACCGTCAGTTCTTAGCCAGTGTCTAATATCAATATCTAATATTACTTGGTGCGACCAATAAGTCGTCAGAGGTCGAGTATTAATTCCTAAAGTAGCTCAGATATGGCTTCCCAAAATGTTTTTTTTTGTACGCCTGTGCTGTCCCACTGCTGGCCAAAGTTCCATGAGGTCTTTTCCCGTGCCTTTTCGAACCAGTTCTCGCGGTACGCGTCCACCTCGTCACGCCACCTCTTTCTGGCTCCTCGTGTGGAGAGTTTTGCCCAGCGATCACCGTATGCGGCACAAGTTTATTGTCGGACAAATATATAGTGATTATTTAAATGTGTACTAGCGAGTAATTGGCCATCACAGATCACACTGGCAGTGCCTACAAGTGTAAGAAAAACACGTGAAGAGTTAAAAAAAACTTATGACTAAGTAATTCCATGCCAAGGTTCGTCATAAATCTCGCGTTTTGTTGTTTTTGGACATATAGTAACGATTATTTACAATATGAAGTCATTTATTGCACCAGCTGTATTTAAAATGAAATCATCAAAGAAACAATGGTTCATAAAGTGATTTGAACCGTGAAGTCCTGGGTTCGATGACTGACACTGTACTTTAGACAGGTTTTGCATTTTGTCACACTTATATTTGCATATTGATATGTTGAGACAGAGAGGCTATTAGATGGCTCAGCTAAATACCAGCTTGCCGCGCTTGACTCGGTGGAACGCAGAGCAAAGAGGCTGATTGACGCCGTAAAATTGGTGGATGCCAAGCTTTTACAGGCCGTACTCCGGTGAGTGTGCTCAAGAATTCCACGACCTCATCCCACCAGCCTCCTTCTACCATCGGACATCTTGATCACTGCAAGTTACCATTCCTACCTCATTGCTATTCCAACAATTCGCACTAAGCGTTTTCAAACGTCTTTCATAATGCGCACAGCAAAGGAGTGGAACTCTCTGCCTGCGTATGTGTTTCCGAACGCTTACAACCCTAATATCTCCAAAGTTAGAGTGAACAGGGTTCTTCTGGGTAAGCTCGTACCATCGTCGACTTTATCTCTGTCATCTCTGACCTAGACTAGAGGCAAGAGCAACCAACAGCAAGTAAAAACAAAATTCCGTTGGGTCCAGAAGCATACAATTTTGCTCAGAGTTCTTTTTAATTGTTTTAAAAAGAACTCTGAGCAAAATTGTATGCTTGGTGAATTCTACGGACAGATTTTGAGATTTCAAACCCAAAGTGGTCAAATAGGGAATGAAAGATTGTATATATATGTCAGATTGTCATGATTTATTCCGTTGGACTCGGTCATCATGTGGGCAGAACATGGGTTTCGTGCTATGAAAACACACAACACACACGGTACACTGCTTTTATCGAACCAAAAAATTACTTTAAATTACAATCCAACACAATAACACTAGCGCCATGAATCGGGTACAGTTCCGGGACGTCTTGACTGCGCTGCGATCAGACACTCATCGTCGTACTTGCTGCGAGCTCAAAACATCACGACTCTGCTCTCTCTAAAGCGCGCTTTAGGTGTGTAGACTGGTAAGTTGGTAGCGTGATACCACCACTGGCGCGCTTGCCGATTCATTTTCTGTCCGTACTAATGACTGCATCCAACACGGCCATCCTGCTTGCACACATCATCGTGTGATGGTTACCCTGCATAGGTACAAAACCTCCACGAAAGAATTTTGTTCCACTCGGTCACCTGACCAAATTTCATCGGGGCTGTGTAAATAAGGAAATTTTAGAACTAGCCGTTTTGTTTTAGCCAAACCAATTGGGAATAATGGTCATTTTGGCCGATGAGCAATCAGTAAGCTCCTAAAAAGCAATCAATCGTAAAGAAGTCATAACATTCTTATTTCAAAACTACACCCAGGTTAGCAGAGGGGTTCCCTATCCATTTGCATAAAATTTTAAGACCTAATATAACTTAGCATAATTTTGTTTGGCATAATTATATTTTCGCATAATATATTTACGCATAACAGCTTACGCATAATTTTTTTAAGCATAATTTCTCTAACCCTAATAATGATTAAGCATAATATTCTAAAGCATAAATTTATTAAGCATAAAGTTCTATAGCATAACTTTTTTAAGCATAATATCCTAAATCATAAATTTATTTACGCTTGCTTTTATGCTTGCTTGCATGTTGCATGCAAGCAAGCATGCAGAATACAAAAAGCATGCAGCATGCAAACAAGCATGCAGCATGCAGCATTCAGGCGAGCATGCAACATGCAGCAGGCAGGGTTTCTGTCACGGCTCCGGCGCTGCGGGCCTCCGGCGGCCCCACACGTGCTAATCGTCGCACACGACTTTCACTCACCACCGCAGCTTCGGCTCGTGGCCGGCTTTGCCGGCCAGCCTCAGCCGCGGCGGCTCGCTCGCAGCCGCCTGCTCCTCAGCCTGCGGGCCGCCTCGCCCCTCCGCGCCTACGCGATTTTAAATTACACTCTAGGGGTAGGACAAACAAGACTACGTGGAGTCGGTTTTGCAGCAATTCGGTTCTGTCACTAACTTTTGTTGCACAGCATATTAAATTTTTAACTAACAATATTATTTAATTGTTACAGAAACTATAGCAAATTGGTTTGATTAGAATTATGTATGGGGCACTACCAGTTCACGACCACCATTTCCACCCAAAGTCTCACAACATCTAATATATTCTTCAGATAAAAGTTATCTCGCGATTGAAAAATCGTTTAATTACATAATGTTATGTATAATAAATCATTTGCATGAAAATTGATTTTGTTATTTATATTAATGTTATGCCTAAATTTTATTATGCTAATAGTCATTAAGGCCTACTAACGTTATGCGAATCAAACTTATGCTAAAACAAATTAGTCTTTAAGATGATTATGCCAACATAAAACGTATGCCTAAAAAAATTATGGCGAAGTATTATTACGCCAAAACAAATTGTGCCAAAATCGTTATGCCGAAGTATATTAGGACAAAGAATATTATGCGAAAAGAAGGGATCCCTAGCAGAGGACATGCTCTCAGTTCCAAATTATATCCAGCACATAAATCTTTTGACATTTATAGCCTACTCTCTATCTGGGCATGGCAATCAGTAAGCTCGGTTCCTAATAGGCTAAAAAGGCGGGCTTCACGACACGAAAGGCCATCAACCAGGAAAAAATGTTAATGGTATAAAATATAATTATTATATTTGCGTGTAAAGTATTTGCGTGTAAGTTTTAAAATTTATTTTTAAGCTGCTGTGTGACCAATTTGTTTTAAATAGGTACTCTATGGGCTGAGCCTTGCCAGTTCTGACGCATGCTAAGGCTTTAATAGTTCCTTTCAAACAATTTCCCACAAGTTTACACAACACCCTGTATCGGGGACATTTGGACATTGACATGGCAAAAATGTTTTAAGTATGAGTATACAAACATTTGGACACAAACAAATGTTTTTTTTGTTTGGCTTGGCACTAGCTACGGTCCCTACTCGGTTTCAATATTCCATAGTAACAGAATATTTAAGCCCCAGCAAACATAGTAGTATAAGCATGGACACTCAAGGCTTTATCGCTTTTGAAAAACAGTAAATCCCAAATCACAGGGAGCGGGTTACCCGCGCCTGTGCTACCTGTGTGTTGCGCTTAAATGCGCAATTTTGAAATTCAAAAATGAATGCAGTAGTAATCCCATGCTTCAAAGCAACATGTTATAAATACGGCCAAACGCAGAAAATCGCCGAAACGCGATACAGGATTGATGAAGGCGGAAATCACCGAAACCGAATTTCTGCTAAAGCCCTTAAATATCAACCATTCTTATCAGAGAGTTGGAAAGTTAAACTGTAGAATAAATCCATCATATTTTCAGCCACGTGCCAGTAATTAGGGCAGGTGTATAACCTCGCCTGTATCCGCCGCTATTTCTGCCATGGGACTGCTGGGCTCGGCAGTCGGCCCTAGCGGAATAATGGTCACGGCAAGGTCGTCTTGGCTGTTTACTTGACTTGTGTCCTACAAGAATAGAATTTTGTAGGTCTTTTGTTATAGTTTTTAGAGATACGGCCTTTGTTTTCCATAATCCATGGATATCCATCTAAACAATTAAGATTGAAATAGTTTGGAATTCGTAATTTGGTGAATTCGAATCATTTTAAAAGCTTTTTTTAAACCCATCTGCATGGATTTTATGCTCAAATATGGATATGGAAGAAAACTTAGAACCAGACTAAAATGTTTCCCTAAACCAATTTTTTCTCTTCCACAAGTATTTCTATTTACTAGTTAGTTTGGAAACTTCCAAGCCTTTGATACAGAAACTTGCAAGCCAAATCCGACCGTGTTTCCTCAAAACTTCAAACAGGTAACAGTCTACAAAAATAGCGAAGAGTTTTGAAATATTGGCGCTATAGTCTTGCAATAAATTATTCCATCTAAGAGCTCTGTTGCACTATTGAGAGCGAGAACATTTACACCTTGTATAATTATGCTTTGTTTAGAATTATGTGTGTATCTCGGCTTGTAAAAGCCAGTGCAGTGTAAATTACTGCGCTGGCCTGGAACTGTAAAAGTAACAATGTAGAAGGAGCCTATTAGTCCGCGCAAATCGCGTACAAGGATGTTGAAACTGGTAATATGCAAAGGAATATTTGCCTCTTGATACCAAAAGATATTTTTAACGAGCGGACTTAGAATTGGATAACTGCGACGGATTCCATCAAGCTCTTCCATTCCATTCTCATTTTATTTAAACCTTTGTATCACCCTTTCGTTTGCTTCACAACAATCGATCACCCGTCGGATTCAATCTTTCCGAACTGCCTAACTCAGAGACAGGAGTAGGTACGATCCATATCCTGGTTCCTGGCTAGGTGCTATTTCTGTAAGCCCATTCTCATTTTGTCATGTCGCTGATTCGACAGTATTTCTGTTGTCTTAAAACTTCGCCACTAAACTAAATAAAATATCTTTCACATTAAACACATATATTCGCGTCGGTTAAACATAAAGTTGCGTACAAGTATGAAGTAAAATTTATGTGCCTTGCTCCTTTGTACATCTTTTCAGTTTACCGTTCTTCTCTGCCAAAAACAGGTGCTAAAAGTCGAGTAAAATCAATAGTTAGTTGCGAAGTGGACAAGGCATTAAGCATTCATCCCGTGCATTCCCGTTTCTATAAATAAACTCAGGCTGAGTCCCAGTCGTTTTACCCTTTTTGCTTTTCGCCGTCTGGGTTCAGACGGACTTCCCTATAGCTAGGTAGGTAGGTAACCGCCTAACCGGGCAAGCGTTGGGCTGTGAATCAGACGTTTGTAACAACCCAAACACGATTTTAAGAGCTTTGTTTTCCAGTCAACTTCAAAACGCTTTGGTTTAGTTTTGGGTTGTCCAAGTTTTCTTAAATGTTTGCTTAGGGGCATAAGACAAAAGTACACTGATCTCTCCCCTAATAGTAAAAGTATTTTCGTATCGCAAGCCGCATGCAAACATATGACACACATTGAATAATAAGCGATGGAGTTTTCCTCAATCCATAAACATCATGGAAATGGTAACCTACTTGTCTAGTGCCTACTTTGTAGGCATGTCGAAGGTAAAGTTTTTCTCGACGTCTAAAGAAACTGGCAGTATTAGCTAACGCCTTTTCCTGAACGACGAAATAGGTAATGTGTAACCAGTGTATTTATTAGTCTATAAGGTTCCCAATTACAAAAACCCGTAATCAACAACGCGGGCCCAGTGCATGTTCCTCCAATTTCCGCTTCTATGACATGCCAGCTTCTTCACGCTGTTTTTTCCGGACGATATGGTGCAATAAGAAACTTCAAAAATAACTTAAAAAGTTGGTTAAACAGATTGAAATAGGCCAAGGTAGTTGATTGATGCGTTATAAAGCGCGTTAGCGTTCCGTTGACTCACAAATAGACGGTGTTCCCTAAGAAAGCGATGCCAACTATTTTCAGAATCCCTAATAGTTACGTTACTTCACAGATGACTTGAATCTTGTAACATGTAAAAAAAAAAACTGTACAAACGATAATGTTGCCAGGTGATATAATTCAAATATTCTATATTTAAACGTTGACTCACTCACTACTGACTGTTTGTTATCGTTTTAGCGCGCAGTGTTCGCGCCTAAATTTAAATTTGGAATCGGCCGGCAACTATTTCGTAACCGTTTTGTTTTTATTTTCGTTTTGATGTCGATTTATTCGAGTTGTAGAAAATGGTGATTTGTAAATGGGATACACTAAAATGTTTATTTTTGTTTCGATTAGTGCCCTTTGAATGTTATTGATCTTTTCCTCAATCCAGGTTGACTTAAAGCAGATCTCCGGCTGGATAATGTCTGAAGGGTATTACTAATATACGATTAAGTTTTGGAATCCCCCAGAGATAAACCAATAATCTTTAGTGTGATGGGAATGGAGCTGTTTTCAAGATGTGATTTTATTGCCTTTTAATTAACTAGACATTTGAAATGCATCAATGATTAATTATTATTGGGTTACCTTCTTTTAGCGAATCTAGCATCAATAAAACACTTTGTTTATACTAAATGTAACTGCTTTGGTATATTTATCTTAAATTCTTAGTAACTGCTGTTTCTTCTTGGGCAATTCTGAAAGAAAAATTGTTTAGTTATTTTATTATATGCTAAATTTTATTGAAAAAAACCCCAAATAACTACAAAAGTAAAGTCACAGGTAAAGTCTACCGCACGCACTGTTTACTATGTATACTTAGGTATGCTAACAGTACATACATTTTACAATTGAATTATGTATATTGGTTAGGGTTCTTATGTAGGTACCAATCAGGTGCACACAACATACTAAGTACAATAACTATATATCAGCTTAAAATAACATACATCATCATCATCATTTCAGCCGAAAGACGTCCACTGCTGGACATAGGCCTTCCCTAAAGGGGGTTTTTTTCCATAATGGCCACGCTTGGCAGGCGGGTTGGCGATCGCAGTACGGTGGTTGCAAAATGCACAGAGAACGCTGCTGCCTATTCTCTGGCAAGTCCCTTAGTCGCCTCTTACGACACCCGCGGGAAGATATGGGATGGTGCTATTCTTAACGTCCGACACCATACAGACCCAAAAAATAACATACATTAAATGTTATAACTATAAAGAACCAAACATATTTGACTTAAAGGTCAAATAATTGACTTACATTAATAACAATAGAGTTAACACTTTATACTTGTTTTATTTGTTTAGCTTATCTGGAGAAGTAACCAAGAATATAGTAATAATAGTTGGACCACATAATAAAAAGAGCATTATTACCTACTGAGTAAAACTATCTGAGTAATTCTGTCTTCGCAAATATAATCGAGCTAATTCAGCCTTAGCTTTAGCCTCACGAAGCTTTTCCTTCAAAATGAGGAATTCCAACTCGTGTATGGCTGCAGTATGTGCCTCCCTTCTCTTATTCTCTTCTCTCTGTGATCTCAGTTTCTCTTTTAACAGCTGTATTTCCAAAGCCCGAAGTTCTAAATTGCTCTGAAATGTGGTTTTGCTATCCTGATTTTCTTGCTGAGCGATATGTGCTTTATTGTTTGGTGTTAAAGCTCGATTTTGATTGATAGGTGTAGATTCTATATGCTCTGCAGGAATCGTTTTGATTGGGGACATTGGTTCTATCTTTACATTGTTAAATAATGTAGTTTCTTGATTAGAGATGTTTTGAGATTCTTCACTTAAACACAGACTTGGTTCTGATAGTACTTGGTCCTCATTTGTTAAATTTTCTACAAGAAAAACATGAAGTAATCACCATGAATCTTTAAAGCTATCTTTTTGTTTTGATATAACTTTACTTGAATTATTTGTAATGTTTGTGTAGACTGACACCTGTTAAATTTTATGTTCATACAATCCATCCAAAGGTTGTCTGGAAGTTATCACTTTCAGCGATAAGACCCCCATAACTATAGGATTAGCAGTATTGTAAAACAGTTGTGTTTCAATATTGGTGTACAATAAACTATTAACCACCCTCCTGAGCGTGGTGTCGGACAGAGTGGACAGACAAATCCTGAGGCATTGGTCGCTCATCTATGTCCAGAATTATATTTATTTTAAATTTTACTAACGTAGCTGTAAGTCTACTAACATAATATGGACTTGTGTGTATCAATTAATGTGTGCCTAGTCTGAAATAAATATATTCTATTCTTCTATTCTTTTAAGACAAAAGACTGATTGGTGGCTAAGGATAGATACTTGGGTCATCCTAAATGTCATTGGGTCGATGATATCATCAAAACCATGGGAAATACCTGGATGAGGGACGCACGTAACCGGGAAGTGTGGCAGAAGAAATTGAAGACATTGGAGGCTTATGAGTATACCAGCAGTAGGTGATTCCGGGCTAATATAATGATGTAGAGAAATATATAAATCTGTACTTTATCTATGTACAGAGATATTTTTAAGTAAATCAATTAAATGATCACTTACCTAACACAATATCTGACTCCATAGAACTATCAACCCTGGTCATAAGGGCATGGGCAATTTGCAGCACATTAGATCCTGATATAATATCATCTATAGGCCCTCTTGATGGCATTGGGTGTGACGCCCTAGCTACTGCTTCTCTTTGGCGGTGTTTCAAGTTCATCCAGAGTCTTCGAAGTTGTTTTGGTGTTCTCTAGGATTAAATATTGGTTTATTTACAATGTTAATCGTGAAATGAAGTATTGTTATTAAACAAATCATATTTGATTGATTTATCTGTTTAAAAGTTCATAATTATAAAAAAAACCTCTAATATTCTGCCTTTTACCTTATTCTCCATAATATGCTAGGATTTCTATTTAGATAAATAAGAAAAACTGAATTGTTTGTGAAAAATAGTTAAAAGTTTTGGCAATCAAAATATTAATATTTTTCTTAAAGGAATATTCCACAATCTATCAATGACCAACTGAAAATTCGCATAACATAGAATGTTTAATTAAGGAGGCTACAAACAAAAACAGTTCATACAAATCTTTGATACTGTCAACAAACAACACAAACTCTCAGTTCACAATCTTAAGAACTGTCAACTTAATATCCACATCTTACAACTTTCCATAGGAAGCCGCCGCAAGTTCTAGTGTTATATCTATACAACAAGTATTTGTAATCAACATAAGTACTATATTCAATACTTACATGCAAGTTTGTTACCGGACTCGAGTTGAACTCCGAAGTTATTTTGAGCCAAGCTAAGTTCTTCGCCTTTAAAGCCGAGCTGTGAGTGTGTTTATTCTCCACTACTTTCGAGTAAGACTTTAATATTTCCAAAAACTTTTTCTTTTCCTGATGTGTATATATTTGCTTCTTCGGCTCCATTATTTTTATCATTTTAACAAAACTCAACACAAAAACATTGACGGTCTGTCATTTCAAGTGACAAGTGGCAGTAATTGCGTTTCGTTATTCCAAATATGAAATGTATTATTAAAAAAAAGTACGTATCTGCGTATCACATTAAAACTTCTTTAGTATATAATTAATTGTTTTACAAAGACGAATCTTAAATTCAACTTCAATTAATTTTTGGGTCGAATAAACCTAACGTTTTCTTTTAAGAGCAAAAACGAAACGGAGCTCGTTCGATCAATGGTTCACTCTTCTTTACTGACTACTTGAGATGAGATGAAACACTTGAGATTGTATTGTTAGATGAAATGGTGACGTCACATTAAAGTTATTGCTTTTACGCAGACAGCTTTTTTATTATTTAGAGGCGCCGATTGGTAAGAGCGGTTGGTCGAGAATATGATGGCTATCTTATTAACACCTTGTAGAAAAATATCACTCACGTGTATTCAAAATATGGTCATTGTGAACTCCTATCAGTGTGATAAAGATTCATAAAATGCTGAGTTCGAAATTCTGTGTAGAATATAACTCTGTTAATGGCTTTGAACCATTAAAAAGCTCTCACAATAATGTCCATGTTCACTCACACAAAGCGACACAAAGCAATGTCTTATAAATAGTGTTTTTTAAAATATCCGACATCCAATAAAAATTACAAGAAAAGTGGAAAATAAATTTACTTTCAAATCTGTTCTTAGATGACGGAGTTATGAGTATGACGAAACCTACGAAAAAAAAACAACCGAATTGCGAAGCACCTCCTTTTTTGAAGTCGTTTAATAAAAGCGCACTGTTGTATTTTCTACGCTCTGTTCAGTGTCAGGAGTTTTAATTACAATAGTGTAATCTTCTTTTTAGGGTTCCGTACCCAAAGAGTCAAACAGGAACCTATTACTGAGACTTCGCTGTCTGTCCGTCCGTCCGTCTGTCACCAGGCTGTATCTCATGATCCGTGATAGTTAGCCAGTTGAAACTTCTACAGATTATGTACTGCTGTTGCCGCTACAACAACAAATACTAAAAACAGAATAAAATAAGTATTTAAGGGGGCCCCCATACAAAAAGTTATATTTTTGCTCGTTTTTATAAATAATGAGTCTGATTTGCACTTGGCGGGTTTTTTTTTGTATCGATCTTCCTTATTACCTATACAGTTTGGGCCCAGTAGGTGATAACGTTTATTGCTGCGTCAGAGGCGTTATTCCGATCGTCGCCTGGGACATTCCAGCAGGTAGGGCATAGTTGGTATAATAAGGCATTAATTTAGGTTTCGCTAACATGAAACTAAAACTTTTGAAACTAAAGGAATACTTTCAAAGATCAATAAACTGTTGTTCAAAGTTTAGACAACTACATCCTTCATAAGATGAGCTATGAAACCATGATTGATTCACCAATAAAGCTATAAAAATATATAAAAACAACTTCGCTGTTTACGGCTGCTCTTATAACTACCATAAAAGTCTTGACGCCATTTGTTTATGCTCGTCTATAAATGCTGGGATTAGTTTCGAGTTGGGCAATAATGTCATAACTTTGTTAACTTATAGTAAGAAGGTATACAGTTAAACTCGTTGACCGCTTTATTGAGAGTATATCCTTATTTCTCCCCAAATAGGCTTCTTTATTAGTTAACTACACCAGCTGCGGTTATTGACCGCAAGCATTGAAGCATAGCAAACAAACACTATAGTTTTTGTTTAGATATCGCATAGGTTTTGTCACCCGTCACGTCTGCATGTGGAGCTGTCTAGCTAAATTGATTTAACTCAGTATGTCGCTAATTCAATTTCCGCACGTTAAAATATTTGATACATCTACAGATATTCTTGGGAGGTGGGTTTGAACCCGCTTGCTTGAAATGTGATACTAATAAAAATATGTGCATGTACAAAAGGCAGTAAAGAAAACCAAAAAATCGTCTACAAATCCGCATCACTGTCAATGGGAATACTGCCCAGACGGCTGCCAGCATTACCACATGGAATGGCAATTCTGATTATTTGGCCAAAAATAAAACGGCCAGGACTCTGGTCGCGGGAAGAGTCAAACAACCGCTTAGCTATGTTTCGAAAGTCTTGATAGACGCTCGGACCCCATTGCCCTAGTGTTTCAATCCCAAACGACTCCAACACATGTGAATTTTATCAAGCAAACATAACCTACGGTGCTTGAAGGCGCTGTAGATCTTATTGCGTCTGACTTATTGCTGTATTTGTAATCCAATATTCTACCGCTCCCTTGCCAAGCGAGACAATCTCCGGCTCTGCAATTTCCTTATTTGCTGAAGGAGTTTCTTAATTTCCTGTCTGAAGTGGGTTGAATGTATCCTGCCTGATATTTGCATAGTAACTAGCATCTGCTTGTAATTTTTGCATGGCGAAGCAGTAACGAGAAGGTAATCACAATAATAGTCTCGCTTGTTCTTCATTTCAGCCAGACCATTGAGCGCAAGTTTCTCTTCGGTATTTTTATCATCTTGCTGTCCTTGTCCTATGTTACTTGGGTTTGGCACAACACGTTTCCTTCTTCTATTCTTCCCTGTCTTCCGTCACGCTATAATTCATTCATGTATCTTTTATGCGGTGTTCTTCTCCATCTACAAAAATTATATTTATCACTCTGGTTTCATCCCTCTTGGCCTCATATTGGCGTCCCCCTTGGCGCCAATATGTGATGACTTACTGACTTACTTTGTCCAGTCTCCATAATCCACCCATCCATGTAAACATTATCATCTCCGCTACATGCAATCTTTTTTCATCCATCTTTCACGGCTTACCATTTCGATGCTTCCAACTTAGGGACTGTAAACCAACAAAACTTTCAACCTATGGGGGCCAGCTATGCATTACCACAAATTGAAAGTAGGTCTTGTATATACTACTTTATAATAAGTAGGTTAAATAATACATGTAATCCTCTATAAACAAGTGTTATAAATAGCACGTGGTAAACCGCTTTGTATTATGGCTTGATTAATTGGTTTAGCTAGTAAATCTCTTTGACTAGTTTGTTTGAAATTGAGGGGAACGTTCTTAATTGCTTGAAGTCGTGGTCGGATGGTGTTGCAGTTCGTAATGAGGGTTTCTTTACGGCTTTTCATTTATAACTTAGCTTTATGAATATCGAAGGAAACTAGGTATTTATGCTATGGGTTTATCGGATGCTGATGTCAGTAACGGTAGTCAGACTGGTAAAAGACATCATCTTTATCACCACCTTATAGTAGACTTGTGCTCATGCCCACAGCTTCGCCCGCGTTTTGATCGGTACTTGTCCCACGGGATCAAAATCAAAATATTTTATTTCGCATACGCCTGCATGGGCACTTATAAAACGCCGAGTTTCGGGTTGGTCGTTTCCTATGGAGAAGAATCGACAAGAAACCCCATGGTTACTCTGTAGAACTGCAATAGTCACTTAAAATAGGCCTGTCTGGCTGTTTCATCTGTCGCTATTTCAACTTAAACGTCTGCTATGACCAAAAGGGATTAAATCCCCCTTAACGATGGTCGGTTACTCGAATTCTGTGCATATGTGTTTACTAGGAGACAAACGTTATCCATACTTTTAGGAAATGAAATGAAATGACTGTCAGGACAACAAATGTAATCTATCAAAACACAAAAGTTATAAATTTACGTAACAAAATAACAAAATGAATCGAGTGAACAAAATCAAGGGGTATAGTTAAAAGTGCGCGCCGCCGAATAGGGGAATGAGCCCTTGGCCACGCTACGCGTTGACTTATATAGGCTCGGTGATATGGTCCGGGCTTTCTGGTGGGGTGTAGGTTGGTGACGCAGCTAACACGGCCTCTCCTGACGTGCCGGCGTCCTCGCAGGCCTCGGCAACCACCGGAGCGTCGTCAGCGGGAGCTACCTCCGACTCGGCATTTCTGTGTGTCGCCGACGAGGTGCTCGGCTGTTGATCTGATTCATTCTCTTCATCATCAGAACCTGCACATCATAAACCAAGAGTGAGCATCAAAATGTTAGATGTCATAGCAGTTAACTTCCTTTTTTTTTTCATTCGTGTGCTAGATGAAAGAGTTAAGTTGATCAAATGCTAATGAGACATGAATTGCTTCTTAATACTTATTTAGGTTATAATGCCAAATTCCATCAATGAGCCATCAATGAGCTCACACGCCATAATACCAAACAAAACCTTATGCAATTGCGCAGTTGCAATGGGCTTACGGTAAAAATGACAAAGCTTGTCCTCGGGCTTTACACAGTACTTTGCCATTCACGCCCCGATGTCACTCAGACACGGGTACTTCCTGGGTCACGACTGTTACCAACTACTGGTAGGACCAAGCTACAGGCATAGGTTAAAGCTCACAAAGAACTCGTTATTTAGGCGATTTAATTCACGTCCCAGAAACAATAACAAAGATCTTAATCTCAAGCACTCGAGCACAGTTCTTAAAAGTAACGTCATCTTGCATCAAGTACCACTAACAATAAATTGGTTCATAAGCTTGACAAAAGTTTCACACGGGTGAGGTTTGTTTAGTTCATTAATTATGAAATTTATGAACAGCATACTTTACACTCAAGTACATTTTGACACTTGTCGCATAGCGATAAGTACCGTGCGCTTATGCGTCGTCGTTTAACGCTGTAAGCAGTGCCACTCACGTAGCAATTCAATCTAACACAAGTCAGATAAGCATAAATGCAACGATAATATAATCAGTGAATGTTTATGTGAACTTAGAGGAATGTCAAAATGAACGTTTTTATTTTTAGAATACTAAAACTTACATTCGAAGAATGCAGCACAGCATTCAGGTGTCCATTCACCATGCCATGGCAGCATATATTCGGCGGCAGCTTGTGTAGTTTTGCCATATGAGCCCGCCACCAACTGCAGCTCGTATCGACCATTTGGTAGGACTTTAGTGATGCGATATGGTCCTCGCATACCACTGTCTAGCTTGCCAATCGATTGTGATCTTTTTATCACATAAGTTAAATCATCCACTGCAAATGTTTTTGGTGCTGAACGATTTTTATTTACACGCGTATCTTGAGCAGTTTGATTTTTCACAAGAAGGATCTTAGTACGCTGTCTATGCAATTCGCGCCATGCTTCGCGATTTGGATTATCGCCCTGTACTGTTATATCCTTAACAAGAGCTTGTATAATCGGAGTGGTAGACTCTGTACCAATTAGAAGATTGAGTGCCGAATATCGAGTGGTTTTTTGCTTCGTGCAGTGTTTGATAGTGTCCTGCCTTGCCTTTTCCTGTTCTATACCCCAAACGAATTTAACGTCTTTACGTGTTAGGGCAGCGATAGGTGCCGTCAAAGTGGCATACTGTGGGATGTACCGTCTAAAATAACCGGACAGGCCGAGTAATTGACGCACTTGTTTAATTGTCTTTGGCGTCGGAGATTTAGTTAAGGCTTCTATTTTATGAGTGCTCGGCCTAACCTGACCATTGTTTATGGTTCTCCCAAGGTACTCCACTTCTTTTGTCAGGAAAAAGCATTTCCGCAAGTTACTTAAAAAACCGGATTTCGTTAACGTTTTTAATACCGAATCGAGCAAAGTTAGTCCCTCTTCAACATTATCACTTAGTAATAACACGTCATCTATATAAACAAGCACTTTTCCTGACTCGATGAATGATTTGAGAGTTTCGGAAATAATGCGTTGATACACTACAGGTGCATTCGCAAGTCCAAAGGGCATCTTGAGATATTCGAAGTGACCCTCTGGGGTAACAAAGGCTGTTTTGTCAATAGAATCGTCACTAATTTTAATTTGGTGGAAGCCTGTTAACATATCAAGAGCTGTTAAATATTTACATTTCCCCAATCTATCTATGTGATCCTCTATAAGAGGCAATGGGTACCGTTCCTTTACTGTAACACTGTTTAAGCCGCGGTAATCAACGACCATCCTATTGGTACCGTCTTTCTTCTTCACTAGAAGAATCGGGCTTGCGTATGAAGATTCTGAATTACGAATTATGCCTTTGTCCTTGAGATCATTAACGATTGCGCGTACATACAACTTTTCGTTGTGAGACAACTTGTATGGGCGATAATTAACAGGAGTCTCTGTTGTTAAGCGAATTTTCATTTCGCCGGTATTTACAGTACTTGCGGCGGTACCGCTTAGAAAATAATTCAAATACTTTTTTAAAACATTTCCGAGACGCTGTTTATCGTCACCCTGTAAGGGCGTATTAACAGACTCAAAACTAGAAACTTCTTTGGTGCTTGTCACCGTAATATTATTTACAGACGCATGGTCAGTGCAGATACGCTGGCAATTGCCGGTACGAATGTATGCAATACCACTGCGATTTAAAACATCGGTACCTATTATCACCGGTGTACTCAAACAACCTTCGGGTACTACATGGAAGTCTACCTCTAAAGTCAAATTATCGAACTCTATTGGCAAAGTGACATAGCTATCCGATCTTAACTCATGGCCTCCTATTCCGCGCAACATCTGAGCATTAGGGTTTAGGCGGCAAGAAAAATGTTTGAGAAGTTGGTTCGATATGAGAGATACAGACGAGCCGCTGTCAATTAAGACGTCCGTAGGTACACCACACAGCACTGCGGGTGTCACGTCACGGTTCGCCGTCTCACCCATAATTTCACGACAAAAATTAACATTTGATTTATTGCGCGACTCCGATCGCTGTTTAGTAAAACACTCTTCTTCCCTATGCCCCGTTTTTTTACAGAAGTTACATTTAGGGTTTCTCATGTTCGCGGAATTTGAGTTGGAAACAGAATTCTGACTATCACTTACAGGTTTGCTAGAGTTTGAGCTGCTATTACTATTTTTAAAACGCTTGGGACAAGTGTTGCTCCTACTGAGGTGGCCATGAGCGCCGCACGAAAAACACTTCAAAGTTTTTTTATTCGACACTGTAGCACTACGGTTCCTATTACTAGCGTTATCGCGACAGCTGTTATGTCGATTAAAATGGGCGTCAACACTGTTTCTGTTGGTATTTGCGGTCTTACTAGGTTTAACATAAATTGATAAAAATTCCACAATGGTTTCGGTAGTACATTTTGCATTCATAGCTGCAGCACGAATCTGCGGATCCTTAATACCGCGCACAATAATTTTACACAAAAGATCATTACTTAGTCCTTTAACGATACGCAAACGCAACAAGGATTTGCGCGCGTATTCCGCGTATGTGGAATATTTATCTGACTCAGTGCACATGACGTCATACAGGATATTAGCGACATCAACACGTTGTGGACAAAGTGATTTTAATTGTGATTTAAAGGTAGACCAAGTACGATCCGTTTCGGTCCAATCGCGTAACCAAGAGCGAGATTCACCTTTCAAACACAAACCGATACGGGCCAGACATTCTTTGTCGTCCCACCTATTTTGTGTCTTAGCGCGGTCAACTTCTTCACACCATGCAATGACGTCATGAACATTAGGGTCGAAGTCAGAGACGTAATAATGGTTTGATCTCACCGGGTTTAAGTTCCTTAGCGCATCGATGAGGCGCTCTGCGACGTCCCCAGCCGCTGAAGTTGAAGGTGAGGGCGACAGCGAAGGCTCAGGTGCCAGTGGCGTCGGGACAGGTCGCGTGACAGCGGGAAGGCTGGTCGTGCCGGTGTTGCCAGGGCGCGGCTGGTGCTCCACGCTCGATCGTGGTTCTGAAACTGAGCTTCTCTCCAAGGCAGAGACCGTATTCAGTATTGCGTCTAAGGTTATACTAAGATGAGTTAGGTCGGGCGGCGGTGGCGAGCGCTCACGTTTACGTCTTTTTCTGGGGCCAGTATTATTCGACATTTTTTTTTTAATTTAGTGGGAGAACGATGAGACTATCTCACTTCTGATTTTAGGAAATGAAATGAAATGACTGTCAGGACAACAAATGTAATCTATCAAAACACAAAAGTTATAAATTTACGTAACAAAATAACAAAATGAATCGAGTGAACAAAATCAAGGGGTATAGTTAAAAGAGCGCGCCGCCGAATAGGGGAATGAGCCCTTGGCCACGCTACGCGTTGACTTATATAGGCTCGGTGATATGGTCCGGGCTTTCTGGTGGGGTGTAGGTTGGTGACGCAGCTAACAATACAGTATCTACGTACTTACTTTCTTACTCTTTTAAATTCAATAGACCTCCTTTTCGTCTCTCATGTTAAAAGTATCTATACTTAGATTATGACTTAAGCTCAGCGTATACTGGTGTTCGGCACTGATGACGGGCTCTGACCACAATGTTCAATTTATTCACCGTCAATCAACCTTTCTTCACTGTTGTTATTTCGACATTCTTTAATCCAAAACACTTTCAATATAATCGCGTTACCAGACCGCCATGATTCACCACATAAACTTTCATCGATGAATTTGATAGACATTCGGACTGAATACATATTTTTGGAATGTAAAGGTTTCATTGTTTGGCAGAGAAAGCGAGATGGAATGATACGAGTAAGCTCTTTCAAGAGCACCTTAATACTTTTTTGTATTACTAGCTATTTGACGCCTCGGTATTAGATTTCACCCTTCATTATGAGTGAATACAGACATTTGTATTTTGAATAATCTACCCTTACGACCGATTTCGGTGAATCAGAAAGAAAGCTCACCGAGTGGAATATCAAATGAAAAAAATTGGAATACAAGTATCGTAAAATAGGGTAACTTTGTTGTAGGTTTAGCCAACAATTTTGAAAAAATATCTGCTGATGTGAAGGTCGCATAGCTTCGTTGGGTTTTGCCTGATAGTTTGTCAACTCTTTTTTTATTAGTGCTTTTATTAGCTGCAGTTGGAACTGGAGCAAAACACATTATTTTCGGAAATGTGACTCCCATCAGGACTGTCCTAACTTCAGACCTGTTAATCTGTACCTACCCAACTATAGAAAATAACCTTATGGGAGCAAAAGATCTTGATAAAAAGCGCAACACCCTTGAAGCACTAAACTGGCAGTTTGCCGAGAAATCGCTCTCGAGTCTC
The DNA here is from genome assembly GCA_949152445.1 of Cerastis rubricosa. Taxonomy (NCBI): domain Eukaryota; kingdom Metazoa; phylum Arthropoda; class Insecta; order Lepidoptera; family Noctuidae; genus Cerastis; species Cerastis rubricosa. The sequence continues at coordinate 14,650,116 of OX424549.1, forward strand.
CACAATCAATATGTGAAAATTGGCGTGAAGAATTTATCCACTCAATTTTTTAATAGGCAAGCTGTCACCGCTAAAACTCACCATATGGTCGCATCCCACGCGTGGCAGTGGCCGTGGACTTATTGGAGATAATATTACGACACCGCTTGAATAGTTAGATTTTATTATTTGCCATATTAATTTGCGTGGGAGGTCTTTACTACTATAGTCTTGCGGTGACATTTGCATTGAGAAGTATATTTGGTAGTTTAAGTTCATGTTTTACATCGCTTGAGTGAATGCCTGAGCTAAAGAAGTGATGAATTAAGGCTATGACGCTATGTTTTACAGGATGGAAAGGACACCGCCGCGAAAACCGTTACCAAGTATTCAGTACATACATCAATATGAGCTCATAGAATTTTTTTATCGGTTATTTATAATTAAAACCCCGGCCAAGTGCGAGTCGAACTCGCGCACGAAGGCTTCCGTACCGTTATTTATAAAAACGAGCAAAAAAATCACTTTTTTGTATGTGAGCCCCCCTTTTTTTTATGATTTGAAATCATCAAATGACTTCTTCCGCTCTGGGCAGAGCGGAAGGGAGTGTCATACTTGACTGACTAAAACCCATCCATGTTCCTTCTTAGCCCTTTGTGTTCCAGGGGCACGGTATCTCTTTCGAACAACCCGCAGCCCTGGCAGGCATCGGCCCTCTCGGACCCCTTCCGATTTGCTGACATCTCCTTGAGGCGCGCGTGGAACACGAACGCGCCGTCGGCACGGTCTGTCGTCATAAGACGGACGGACGGTGAGCTAGCCCATTACTCACCGTCCACAGGCCCGCGCCTACGGTGGCCGGGGGCACTGGTTGCCCCCCGACGCCCGGAGCGTCTCCCGCGGCGGCTGGGGCGTGAGGTTCTCTCCCTCTCACGTTCACCCACATACAGCCAATAATATTTTAAAACAGTTTTTTTCTGAGTGTTGTGGTGTGGCTATTTGAAACTACACATACCTGTGTAAGTTGAAATGGTTCAATGTTCCACGTTATTAGTTCTAAAGACGAAACCTTTGCTAAACTTATAACAAAATAATACACAGTAAGCAATGCGGCTTGCATTCACAAGACTGTCATTGTCGTAATTGCATCAATAATTCGATGCTTCGTCGCGTAATGACAACTGCACTCCCTCGCATATTGCGACAGCTGCATTAATCAATGTTAGTTCATTTTCACCAAAGAGTAGAATACTTATTAGATTCCAAACGGATGATTTCACAATCACACTCATTCATCTTCAGGCCCCCGTATTCACAAACGCTTCGATTCGATTACGATTTGGAAAGTCAAAAACAAGATAGACATACGACATGTCGAATCGAAAACGAATCGAAGCGTTTGTGAATACGGGAGCAGACGTCCAGTCATAGTCGAACAGCCATTACCCACCGCTATTTATTCCATCTGTCATGAACCTATGACAACTCTTTGTTGTTGTGTGTGTCCCAATTGCTAGATTTTAGGAGTCTTTAAGACACGAGGGAAAATGTGGGATAGTGCTACATCTTTTTTTGGCACTTGTACGATTTTGTCCAGACACAAATGTTTGCAAAAGTACATAACATCACGTCTATAATCCCCAAAGGGTTAGGCAGAAGTTTACCTAACAGTACACCCAGAAACACACACAAATTTCACCAGTCTTGTTCTTTAAGTCCCATATACCAGGGGCGATCCTATTGCGTTGAACGGGGCACAAAACCGGACTCCGGGGATGTTACTGAGAAATTCCAAAAGGAAGAACCCAATAACAATTTGCTCGACCCGGGAATCGAAGCCAGGAGCTCATGCTCAGCAGTCGTTTGCGACCACTCCACCAACGAGGCAGTCACAAATGTTTAATTGTTTAAAACAAAACAAGATGGTATTGCCACTCCCGTTTAAAGCCCCTCGCCAAAAGATCCATGCAGCATTGTACCTCATTAGTTAAATTAACTTTGGAAAGAATCACCTGCGAAATACTATCAATAAGACTGAAAACGTATTTACCATGTTTTTTACCGTTTTTAATATTTATTGATAAGTGTTAGTGACCATGTCAGTTTAAAAACTTATTTCACCTTCGAAATGTTCAACAGCATTATTTATTTATTTATTTAAAGTTCATGTACGATAGTGGTACATAGGTGGACTTAATGCCACGAGGTATTCTCTACCAGATAGATCTTCCCATCCCGTGGGTGTCGTAAGAGGCGACTAAGGGACTTGCCAGAGAATGGGCAGCAGTGTTCACTTTGCTTTTGTAACAACCGTACTGCGATCGCCAACCGGCCTGCCAAGCGTGGCGATTATGGCAAAACCCCCCAAAATGTCAATGTGACTTGGGGGAGGCCTATGTCCAGCAGTGGACGTCTTTTGAGCTGAAATGATGAATGAAAATGATGATTCTCTACCAGTCAACCATTGGGTTAAAAAGGACAACATTGTGATAGGGTGGGTATAAAAAAAAACAAAAAAAACCCAGTTTAGACATTATCGACAATTCCCTGGTACTTAAATCAAGTATCAGCCAGACTAGACTTAGCCTAGCTAGTTACATCTCAGCATTACCTTGACCCACTGGCTCTCGTTTGTCGATACTTTATACTAGTGGAGCTGTGACTGTATACGGTTCTGGGTACACAAAGTTGGGCGTAAATGTTCATAGTTGTGTTTATTTTCCTTGTATGAGACATTGAGACTGAATTAGGAATTGCGGTAAGATGTTTTGGTGTGGTTTTGTTCGTAGAAATGTTATCCTTTCTTAAACGTTGTTAGTTTGGTTTTGAGTCATCATCATTTCAGGCCAAAATACGTCCACTGCTGACATAGGCCTCCCCCAAGTGTCGCCACATTGACATTTTGGAGGGTTTTGCCTTAATCGCCACGCTTGGCAGGCGGGTTGGCGATCGCAGTACGGTTGTTACAAAAGCACAGAGAACGCTGCTGCCCATTCTCCGGCAAGTCCCTTAGTCGCCTCTTACGACACCCACGGGAAGATATGGGATGGTGCTATTCTTTACGTCCACCATACAGAACACTTATTTTGAGTACTTAGTCTAAATTATTACGGGGACAATCGTTTTTCCCTGATAAAAAAAGAAAACTTACCCAATGAGATTATTTTGCACCTACTGCGGTTGCAAGCTATGCCTTTTGTCAGATTTTCTGAACTGCGAAAAGATTCTACAAACTCAGCGGACTTGAAAAAAATATGTAAAGCCAAATAACGTCTGTTTTCTGGTGGGTTTTCGAAGTTTTGACATATTTCGCATAACTGGGATTTCGAAAGGGTACGCAGAGGTATACATTTTGTCATACATAAACATTTGGCCAGTTACACTAACATTCCAAAAAGGCCTCAAATTCGTATCAAACCCTACCTTTGCGTTCACCCCATTCCAATATCAGTCTGCAGACATTTAGCATCCGACTGTCCGTTTCGTAATCATCTTGGACAAACACAATCAGTCCCCAAGGCTAGACTATGGGGGTTGAAATGCCGCGCCCTTTCCGCCACTCCCCCGTGAACGGGGGAGATAGAAGGGTGATTTGTAAAAGTCACGAATGTGAAAAAAAATATGGAGTCATTTCTGGAATGTTGTGTGTTTTGGTGAGGAGGTTTTATTTTGTAAAAGTGGTTGATAGGGTAAAAGGGTGTCTTTAAGCTTTTTTGGAGCTTTAAATTACCTGTTTCCGGGCTCTTGGTATTTGGTTTTAACAGCATAAAATATAACATCACGCCTGTAAGCCCCAAATGGCTAGGCAAAGGTGTAGGTAGGTATCTTATTGGTTTTGATAATGATGAAGTTCGTTAAGTTTGTTAGTGATGATTGAAATAAGGTTTGCTGTAAGAAAACCCAATTCTGGGTTAAGCTGGCCGTTGTACATAAGCTATATATTATTAGAGTATATATATCTTTTAATTTTATGTGCAATAAAGAATAAGAATAAGTTCCACAAATGCTTTGGTTGAGAAATCATGAAATTAAACTTGCTGTATGCTGTGTTTTGAAGATGTGAGCTAACATCTGGTTAAACGCCAAATGCTATCTTCTTTCATTTTCGTATAGTTAGTAAACTCGTGTCGGAGTTTTTAGCTGCCGATAGGCCTCTTACTTGGCTTTACATGCCTTCAAGAAATACTGCAAGAGTGAATTACGTAAAACTAGAATAAGACACGACAGCTAACGACCATACGACAAGGCACGTAATTTCAAGAATAAAGCCAAGAATACGTGACAAACAGTAAAATACAGTTACAAACAAACAATTTCATAATACGCTAGACACTACTGACATACATCAAGATTAAAATCGAAAGCTCAGACAAAAACAAAGTACATACACCTACTATGTCAGTCACTCAGTAGTCAGTACACAAAAAACTATGAATGAATGAATACTGGCTGTTAGCTGGACGGATTGCGTGCGCGCACCTAATATGGCGAACGCTTATCTGTTCGGGGCATGCCTTAGCTGGCATTACGGTTTGATTTAGAATCTTAGATAATCGAGGATTGCTTATTAAAAGAGGAGATTCTTCTGAGGTGTATTTTTAAATTTAATTTATTGGCTGGATCGAATAAATTTTCGACCAACTTCAAACGGAAGCTGGTCCAAAAAAAGTATCACTTAAGATTAATTAGTTGTTAAATAGAGAACGAGACTGAATAGTTTGGTAATGTTTGGAGCTTTAATTAAAGAGGGGGTTTTTCCATTCCATAGATGAGTAGAAACTATCGCCTATACGACTTTATTATGTACCTTTCACGGAGTTCCATACAAACGTTGCACGATTTTCATTTGATTTTGATTTCTTTTGTTGTGAGCCGGGTCGGGCAAATCGTTATTGGGTTTTTCTATCTGGAATTTATCAGTAATAACCACGGTGTCTGGATTTGTGCCCAGTTGATGTGGATGACAATAGGCTCCCCCTTACATGGGACTAAAGCATAAATGGTGAAATGTGGGTGTACTTATAGGTACACCTCTGTTTAAAGCTTCGGGGATTACAGGCGTGATGTCGATGTTATGATGTCAGATTTTCTTTCGAATTCATTGGGTGGCTGGATTCGGAAGTCTGTCGGAAATTTAGAGATCAGAAGAAGATCAGTTAAGATTGATGATGTGTCTATCTAATGATGAAGATTTGGAATCTTTCGAGGTATGGAAGCTTGGGCTATCCATTCATTCTAAGGCGATAAGTATTTATTGCTACTTCAGCATTTTTATGGTTCATATACGCCAGCAGAGCCTTGGCATCCTAGGGCCCGTTGCCCCCACAGCCAGAAATTTATTGTTTCCAGGCAATTGGAAGCTTAATTTACACGTGTTGTAAGAGAAAGCTATAATGAGTTACAGTAATTTCTGCCGCCTGGGGATGAGAACGACTTAATTAAGAACTGCACGAACAATGCTGAATTCTAGCTGGATTTTTTAACACTAAATAGGCTTGCATTTGGCCGCCTGATGTAAAGCGATGATGCTGCTCAAGGGTGGAGCACGTTTGCCTAGAAGAAACCGATTCACTCGAACTTTGAAAGAGATCCAGATTATAATGATCAGGGAACGCAGAAGCCTACAGTGAATGACTGCAATAAACGTGGAAGCAAAGTGCTTTGTCCGGATCGGGCGATATTTAACAACTAGCTAGTTGTCCGGCGCAACTTCGTTTGCGTCACATTTTCCCCGTTTTCGTATTGCTGCTCCACTCCTAATGGTCGTAGCGTGATGATATATAGCCTATAAACTTCCTCGATAAATGGGCTATCTAACACTGAAAGAATTTTTCAAATCGGACCAGGAGTTTCGGAGCCTATTCAATGCAAACATAAATACGAGTATAACATACATGTACCTTCCAAGTTACAACTCATTTTCAAAAACCCTTTATCATCACGTGCGGCGCCAAATACTTAGCATACCATACTGCGCACAAAGACATGCTTATCTCCGGAGAATGTGAACGAACAACAGGCGTTAGTGAAAGTTGCAGATAAGCGCGCCTTGAACTGTGCATTGTTTGCTCTCGAACTTTCTGCGGTACCTACAGGACTTTGTGCTGCGTAATTTAAGCATGCATAGTTGGTATAAGGTAACTCCAGAGTAAAGTTTAATTGGCGTTGGGCTGGAACAAAGAGATTTAGCAGAAGAAATTTCATAGAAAACTATAGTAATCTTATGTCTTAGTGACCATAATTATAGCAAAATATTTACGGTTTGGCTCAAAGGATATACGCCATTTTGGCCAAAATAAGATTTGAATGCAGTCATACTTAGTTTTTCGTCCCCTTTCGAATGGTATAAAATTTCTATATTCAAAAAAAGTGGTGGATACATCTATCACTTTTGAATCGCTAAAACAGATTTTCTATAGTGCCGTAACCGTGAATGTTTTATTTTTCACTACCGCAAACGTCGTAACATGTAAACAAAATGATAAACTTTTGTCTTTCGCTTTTTTACAAGTTGTTTTCAAGCTCTATGCACAAAAATTATGTCGGGAATAGTATATTTCATTGCGAGTGCGGGAAGCCTGTCATTGCAAAGAGTTCCGACAAATGTCTACCCGAGCCGAGGCGCAGCCGAAGGTGAGGGTTGACAGTCGGAACAAGTTGCAATGACGGTTCCGCACGTGTATTGAACAACTATTTTTAATACAAGTTTCGGGGTTCCGTTTCCGGCAGTGTGATCAAGTGACGTTGTTATTGTTCCTCCCAGTTTTTTAATTTAAAATCAGTGAAAATACTTACGACATTCATTTATAAACATTCACATCCTGAGACTAAAGTGACCGAGTGCTAAAATAGCGTGAAAACAAAGTGGAAGAAGTGCTATTATCACCAAAACAGAGTTCCGATTATCAACGTGAACACAATTTGAGGTTATCGGCCATTATCGAATTGTCATTATCACCCATAGCACCACAGACAATAAAAATTGTAGAAGCGATACCAACTGAACCGCCTTAATCTGACACTTGACAGAAAAGGAGTGCTACCAACATATTCGCGCAAATCGTTTTTACGTTCCGTTCTACACATACTATGGAGAACTTACAATCCATGCAAGATTTTTTTGAAAAAATGAAAGTAGAAATGGCAAATCAAACAAAAGAAATTATATCGAAGATAGATGACAAACTACTACCATTAATGTCGGAAATAAAAGATCTAAAAGAAGAAAACAGCTACCTCAAAGAAAAAATTGCAAATGTTGAAAAATATAAACGAAAAAATAATATTATTATTCACGGTCTCAAGGAAAATGAAAAATCGTTAACTGAGCTTATAGAAACAACAACAGGAAAATTAAAATACGATCTAAACATTGCACTTGACAATAGAGACATTGATATCATACACCGAATTGGCAAAAAAGACATCAATCAAACGAAAGTCAGGCCAATTCTAATAACCTTAGTAAATGGCTGGAAGAAGAATGAAATAATTATAAATAAAAAGAAATATAAAGATGGTTATATTACTGAAGACTTTCCTAAGGATGTTTTAATGAAAAGGAAGGAATTACAAACGCAGCTAGTACAAGAAAGGAATAATGGAAACTTTGCTATCATAAAGTACGATAAGCTTATTGTTAAAGAAGGTGAAGGGACATCAAATAAAGAAAAGCGTAAAAGACAAGATTCAAACTCGCCAAACCTCAACCAACAGCCCAAAAAACAATATGTAATTTCAAAAGCAAATAGGGTTAATGCATTCGATGTGATGCGAGGAAGAAGCAATTCTCTGTCAACATTCACCACACCATCTGAATGCAGTACATAGGATATCGCCATCAGCCACCGGAACGTAACAAAAAATACTGAAACACATCAATCAACCGACAAAACCAAACCATTTCCCAAGCCGACTGGTCCTCGTGGGAAATTAGACCATCACCCTCTTTCCAAAAATAATAATAATACAAAGAACCATAAAGAAAACAATCTAAAAATTTGCACATACAATGTAAGGTCTCTGGCAACAACAGAAAAGTATCTAGAATTATCACATGCATTGGAAAAAATTAATTACGATATTATAGGACTCTCTGAACTGAGAAGAATGGGTTGTAACATAGAAGAGTACAATGACTGCATTTTATGCTACATGGGGCAATCTAAGGGACTACATGGAGTAGGATTCTTGATAAAAAAAGCACTGAAAAACCACATAACAAATTTCACTGGCATTTCAGAAAGGGTGGCACTACTACAGCTAAAGTTCTTGGACCTTAGTTTGTCGATTATCCAAGTATATGCACCTACAGAAAACTCAAGTGAAGACGAAATTCAAAAATTCTACAATGATCTAACAATGGCACATGAACTAGCCGAAGAAAAAGTAATAGTAATTGGAGACTTTAACGCTAAAATAGGGCAACCCAAAAGTGAAGAACACCCAATACTAGGCAAATACGGGTATGGAATACGAAACCAAAGGGGTACGAGACTGATAGAGTACGCCTTTGAACACAGACTGTCCATCATGAATACATATTTTAAGAAGAAAACAAACAAAAAATGGACTTGGGAATCCCCAGACCATAAACACAAGAACGAAATTGACTTCATAATGACAAACACTCCAAAATTGGTGACGAATTTTGAAATACTAAACAACATAAATTTCGCCTCTGATCATAGAATGCTAAGAGCTACAGTTGGGCTACGTGTCCCAAAAAAGAGCAGAACAAATTTCAATTCAAATTCAAATGACCTTCTAACGCAAGAAGATATTAACAAATACTTAGACAATCTGAGATATTACGAAATGGATAGAAAAGAATCAAATCCTATAAATGTCCAAGACTATTATGACACTCTAGAACACGCACTAACATCATGTTCAACTTTTAAAAATACAGAACAGAAACGCAAAAAACATACAATACTTAGCGATAACACAGTATCATTAATAAAAAGACGCACCGAACTTATATCTACAAAAAACAAAACTAAGGAGATGAAAAAGCAACTTGGGCAACTATTTAAAGAAACCAACAAAGAGATCAAGAAAGACTACAAAAAACATAGACAAGATATTATAACAAAGAATATAGAAAAGTTTAGAAGTACTAAGAAAGCGTTTAAGGAACTAAATTTAAATAAAAAGTGGATACAAAAATTAGAAACAAAAGCAAACGAGACGAAATCTAGAAAAGACATATTAGACCAAGCAACCAATTTCTACAAAGAACTTTACATGAAAAGAAACCAAGAGAATGACATCGAAGAAATAACTAACTACATTCCTAACACAGAAAGTGTTTTACCAATAGAAGAAAACGAAGTATTCCAACATATTAAATTATTAAAAAATGCTAAAAGCCCAGGACCTGACAGAATAAGGAATGAAATGCTCAAATACTCTGCACCAATCCTACTTAAACACTTCACAAAACTATTTAATCTTATTCTGGAAACAGAAATTATACCAAAACAATGGTGTTCATCTGACATCATACTCCTATACAAAAAAGGCAATCCTCTCGATGTAGGCAACTATAGACCCATAAGCTTGCTGGCATCTTTATACAAGCTTTTTTCATCAATAATACTTAAAAGAATAGCAACAGAGATCGACAAAGCACAACCATTAGAACAGGCAGGATTTAGATCAGGCTTTAGCACAACAGACCATCTGCATTCACTGGAACAAGTAATGGAGAAATATAAAGAGTTTAGGAGGCCTTTATACATAGCGTTTATAGATTATAGTAAGGCTTTTGACAGTATAAGCCACAACTCTATCTGGAATACATTAGCATCATTGAACATTAACAGAAAATATATAAACATAATAAAATATACATATAACAACGCTACAAGTAGGGTGAAACTCGAAACAAGAGGAGATGAAATAAGAATTGAAAGGGGTGTAAGACAAGGCGACCCTCTGTCACCCAAACTATTTATTGCTGTCCTAGAGAATGTATTCCAAAAACTAGACTGGAAAACCAAGGGACTGCGTGTAGGTGCCGCTTGCCTCAGTCATTTGAGATTCGCAGACGACATTGTTGTACTTGCTGAAACATCCAGAGAACTTGAAACTATGATACACATGCTAGATCAAGAAAGTGCTAGAGTTGGACTAGAAATGAATGCTGCCAAAACAAAAATAATCACAAATAGCCAAAAACATCCTATAAGTACAAATGGCAAAAACATAGAATACGTCGACAATTATATATATCTGGGCAAACAGGTATCTTTCAGTACAACAAATAATGAAAAAGAAGTTGATAGGAGATGTAAAATTGCTTGGAGTAAATTCTGGTCTCTTAAGGAAATTTTAAAAGGTGACTATACACTAGATATGAAAAGAACTGTAGTCGATACCTGTCTTCTTCCTAGCTTATTGTATGGCTGTCAGACATGGGTTTACACAAATAAAGTAAAAGAAAAAATTAGAACAACACAAAGATCAATGGAGAGGAGTATACTAAAAATTAGGAAAATACATAAAATAAGGTCAGACATTATCAGGAAGAAAACAAAAATTACCGATGCTTTAACACAGGCTTTAAAATTAAAATGGCAATGGGCCGGACACATCTCGAGGTGTAAAGATAATAGATGGACCATAAAAACTACACGATGGAAAGGACCACTAGGTAAGAGAAATATCGGTAGACCAGCAAAAAGGTGGGCTGATGATATCATTAAAAAAGCAGGGCGAGATTGGATAACCCTCGCCATAGATAGAGAATTTTGGAAGGAGAAAGAGGAGGCCTTCACCCAATCGGGATCCACGTCAAATAAAGATGATGAAGAAACTAACAATACTAACACTAGATTTTAAGGAGTTAAATATACTAACACAACTAACAAACATCTTAAAATCCGAAATATTTGTGTCAATTAAAGATGAAGAAACTAACAATACTAACACTAGTTTTTTAATGAGTTAAATAACACAACTAATCAAGCATTTGAAATGTGAAATACTTTTACGTGGAAATAAAAGGCTTTATTATTATTATTATTTTTAATACAGTTGCGAAAAAATTAAACAATTTAATAAAGAACATTTTTGGAAAATGGCGCCAACAGTAAAAGAATATTAGCAGTTTTTTTTTTGTTTTCTTCACTCATTCTGGGTAGGCAAAGGGAACTATGCCCATACAGCCAAGTAAGTCTTCAGTAGATTTTTTTTATTGATATGAAATGAAAATGAAATGAAACCTAACCTAACTCATTGAATCAAATCATTAAATCTGATATTGAAACAAATTAGTAGCTTCGTTTTAGAAATATTTGCATGAATCATTAAAACTTCTATGATTTTTTTAGTAAAAACTCCGTAGTTGTTTTTTTTTTTCTTTTTAATAGACATTATTTTGACAGTTGGGAAAGAGTACGCACGAGTTCGGGAAAGGTAAAGAAAAAGCTCGAGTGTGTAATAGCCCACATCCCGAACGCTATACGTCCCTGCAATACGCCACTTTTTGAGCAACTGTATTAAAAACATATTTTTGTTTTGTTTTTTGGTCCTCCTGAAAAGTGGTGATTTGGTGGATACGCCCTTTGAGTCTTATCGATATCTTAATTGCCAAGTCAGATACTTTTACTGACAACAACCAGTTGATGACAAGAACATTACGGGGTTCGCGTTGTCTAGTCTATCGAAGGTAAGCATATTACAGGGAACATACAGGGAAATAGTATATAACAAAATTTTGCGGAGGCGAATGCGGAAACGGAGGTACGATTTCTTGCGGACATTCTGCAGTCGGAAGCCGCTTCCGCTTCGTTACAACCTTGCTTGTATGTTATGTTCTTAAACTTTAAAGTTTAAGCTTATGTTAATGTCTTTTTTCATGTGAGCGAAACGTAGTGACTTTTCATAATTTATGAAGCTCAAGGAGCGGAACGAATGTCAAGAAATATTGTAGTACGATAACATGGATAGTTTGTTAAACATGCGTCAACGCATACTTTCTATAGTTACACAATATAGATTCCCTTGGTAAAGAACCTAGTAACTAGGTAATGTTTTTTTTTGTAAAATGTGTTTTGCATCTAGCAAAAGACAGGATTGATTAGGGTTACTACATCATTCCGAGGAGATTTGTTAGAGTAAACACATTCGATTCTGCAACATTTGTTTAAAAAGAGAGGTGACCGAAGCAATTACTACACAAAGGACCGTCGCCAAATCACGTTAGTATTGGCTCGGAGTCTCCGGCCAATGGAAGCCAAGCTAAACGGCGTTTTCCCGTTTTTATCATCTGCATTAGATTTTTCCGACCGACTACCAAGTCATGCCGACCCGAACATGGGTGTAGGACGTACGGACCAAAATCTACGTAGCATTAAAATCACACCTTGATCACTGTTATATCATTTTTGTAACTCTATACTCTCTCGCCCTCAGGTTTCTCGTCTGGTGATCCTCCATGAAGAAGCCGAAGATGGCAACGCTATGCCGGACCTGGCGAGGCCGGTGCAAGCTGTGTCTCTTGCCGTCAACAATCTGGTCAAGGTGAGTCACACTTTTCATGGCAACCCTTTGAAATAACGTACTGTTATTGCTGAATTTGAAAGGACGGTTAATCTTCTTATAGAGGCCAGAATGAGAAAATTTGCGTGTGTGCACATTAAAAAAAACATGTTGGCATGTTGGCTCATTAAAAAAAAAAACTGTGCTGTTACTTCAAATTATAAAGGTACAATTCAGAATGCGATGGTATATGCTATGACAGACCTCAGTGACACGACTAGTTATTAGAAAACTCTATGAAAACGGTTTTGTCAATGTTGATATTGCCGCCTGTTGCCGTTTCCCCATAAAAACGACAACAGCCAGTACTATTACAAGCCTGTGCGGTCTGCGGATGCCATCGTAAATGTACCTTAAGAAGAAGTTCAGAAGTATTCTACTTCGGTATTTTGGAAACAGCATCGACAGCTCAAGTTCCTGATAACTTTCTTCTTTATGGAAATCTTAACATCATACCTGCATTCCCAGGTCGGCCACGAAACCATCGAGTCTTCCGAAGACTCAGTCCTCAGACACGACATGCCAAGCGCCCTACACCGCGTGGAGACAGCAGCCACCCTTCTGCAGCAGGCCTCCGACATGCTGCGATCTGACCCGTACTCAGGACCTGCAAGGTGAGATCATCCTTATTGTAGGAGTAATAGAGCTTTAGGTAAGGCGTGATGGTGATGACATGTAGAGTAAGGCTGGATTTCCACCTAAGGGGACATACGAGAATGGACCAATCACATTGTTGGAAATCCACATCGCGTCACTCGGCTTTTCGGTTATTTGTTGAATCTTACACGTCTCCTCGCCGTTCCGCTTGTGTCTGCTTTGGAGGTTACCGGGTCTAAGGCTGGTTGATTGTCTTCATAACATAACATCATGCCTGTAATCCCCGAAAGGTTTGGCAGAGGTGTACCTAATAGCACTCCGCTGTGGAATGTTCATCAAAAATATATCGCTAAAATAAACATCAGCATTTGTAAAGCAGCTGTTGCAAAACCAATAAAAGTTCAAAAGATCAATACTGCAAAGCTGTGCAGGTCATTTACCTTCACAAATCAATCTTTTACAACTGCACTTTTGCGTGGCAATGTAACTTTAAATATTTGTTTAGGAAATTTCAAAAAATTTTATACTTATATTAGCTTATGCTCGCGGCTTCACCCGCTTACTACCAGGATAAACGTATAACATAACATCACCCACATTTCGCCAGTTGTGTTTACGTCTCATGTGATAGGGGGAGAGCCCATTGCGAGCAACCGGACACAAATCCAGAGTCCGTGGCTGCTACTGAGAAATTCCTGATGATGATGAAAAACACAATAAACACAAAAGTGGAGGACCTCATGCTCGTCCGTCCGTCTTATGACGACAGGCCGTGTTGACGGCGCGTTCGTGATCCACTCGCGTCTCAAGGAGATGTCAGCAAATCGGAAGGGGTCCGAGAGGGCCGATGCCGGCCAGGGTTGTGGGACTGTTCGAAAGAGATACCGCGGCCCTGAAACACAAAGGGCCAAGAAGGAACATGGATAGGTTTTAGTCAGTACAAGTCTGACACTCCATTCCTTATTTGATGATTTAACAATCTCAAAAAAAAAAAAAATGGACCTCATGCTCAGCTAGTTGCGCTTGCGACCACTACATCAACGAGCAGACTATGTCCTAATCCAGGTGTTCGTCCGCCTTTGTGTCAACTGTCATCGAAATGCGTTTAGATATTATAGCCCCAAAACACATGCTAGTAACTTCCACATGTCCTGCAAGTAGTTTGCCTACCGTTCAGCCATAACAACTTCTGATGTGGCAATGACATGCTTGCTCATCATCATTCTCTTGCCCTTATCCCAATTTATTTGTGGTCGGCGCAGCAGGTCTTCTTCTTCCATACTTCTCTATTACTTGTCATCTCATGAGATACCTCCCTTCTTGCCATATCATCCTTCACGCAGTCCATCCATCGTTTCTTTGGTCTTCCTCTACCCTTATACCCATCCATATTCATACTCAAAACTTTTCTCCCGTCATTTTCCTCATTCCTCCTCATCACATGCCCATACCACGACAACCGATTATCACGCATCTTTTCAGTCACCGGCGCCACTTTCAGACTCCCTCTAATGTACTCATTCCTTATTCTATCTATTCGCGTAACACCACACATCCCCCTTAGCATTCTCATCTCAGCCACATGCAAATGCCTTTCATTCATCCCTTTTGTGGCCCAACATTCTGATCCGTGGCATGCTTGCTCCTTGCATGCTTTTATGCAAGTTACTCGCATGGGTATTACGGTATTTAAGCGTTAAGTAACTGACAGACAGACCGAAAGATACCGTCGCATTTATAATAATAGTAAGTAAAGATCTTTCCGTTTTCGTCATGCTAGGTACGGAAAGCTCGAAGGCGGCTCCATACTCGGCCATGATGTCAATGTCTATTGACGCTAGTCTCTTTACCTTCGAGTCAGATAATGCGAGTGTTAAGGAGCTGAAACTCAGTGTTGTTTGTAGGAAGAAGCTGATTGAAGGCTCTCGAGGGATTCTGCAAGGGACCTCCGCTTTGTTGCTGTGCTTCGACGAGTCTGAGGTCCGGAAGATTGTGAAGGAGTGTAAAAAGGTACGTAGTTCCTTGTTATTTTGCAGCTGGTATGTGTGGCTATAGATACCGTATTTTTTGAGGATTTTGCTAGTAAGCACTTATTCTCCCAATAAATACGATTTTTTTTTATTCTGAATAATTACTGGTAACCTCCTAGTTACGCAGATGTCGAAGTACCAAGTTTTTCTCAAGATTTTTATTAAATATAGGTGTTAATGTACGACCTTACTTTAAATACCTCCATGACAACTGTACTATTGAATGAATCACTCAGCACAATGCTTTGAGTGCATAACATTGAGCTCTATCGTATAAAATGATTTTTACCAAAAAAATGTCGTTTCCCAGCATAAACACTATCTTCATTCATAAAATAATTGTTTGTTACGACATTATTATGCGATTTCCGAGGGCTTTATGTTGTAGAATGCTTTTACAAAAACAAGTAGACTATTACTAAATAAAATGCCCATCACGACAGGCAGTAATTGATTAAACTACAAATATAAATTGGACGTACTAAATTGACGTACTACTTCGTCACATCAGACTTGTACAAATTGTATTTTCATATTTCTGTGTGAAAATGAAAGTAACAATTTCTATTCGTTTTTAAATGATAATAACTTGCCGTCTAGTGGATTTGTATTGTTTGTAGCGTGAGAAATATAGGCACGGTTTGTTGCGGTTTTTATAAGATAAGGAAAAAAAATGGGAAAGTAATAGTCGTAATATGTCGAGTTGCTACTTACTTTGGATTTCGAAAGTTATTTTAAGTAAACATAGATGGTTAGTTAAGTCTGAAAGGCTACTCCAGTTTGACCGTAGCATATCGCTAAGTTACTTCAGAGTCTTTCTGACGATTAAAAGTTAAATGGAACTTTCAACCAGTAAATTTATACTCATTTTAACGACAAAAGTTTGGTGAACGGCTCGAATCCTATGGAGATGAATTGGGCAGTAACTTTATGCTTTTTCTTTTAAAATCTTTTTATTAACTTTATGCGTGTATTGTATTTCAGGTGCTAGACTACTTAGGCGTGGCGGAGGTCATTGACACCATGGAGGACTTGGTGCAGTTCCTCAGAGACATCTCGCCTGCACTCTCCAGGGCTGCCAGAGAGGTAAAGATTATGAATATCTTTATATAAATTACGCGTCACGTTGTTTGTCCGGGATGGACTCCAAAACTACTTAACAGATTTTAATCAAATTTGCACACCGTGTGCAGTTTGATCCAACTCGAAAGATAGGATAGCTTACATCTCAATTTTTAATCGCAATATTATTTTATTGCAAATTAAGTCACAATTATCTGTTAGCCCCAAACGATTCCAACAGATGGCGGTATCTGTTGACTGGATTGAGTAAGTAATGGAGCACCGAAAAATATTGCGAAAACGGAGAAATTGTGACGCAGACGAAGTTACGCGGGACAGCTAGTATTCTATGATAATTTTGCAGCTCAACTATGTAGCGTAAAGTACGTCAAGCCGTTGGTCCCGGCTGTCATTCGAAGAACTTCAATAGACGTTTCTGTTAGTCTGAAGCCTGAAAAGTCTGACAACCAGTCTCACTAAGGTCTTACCACAGACAGGCGATCTATGCAAAATAAGGACATACAGCTAGATCTGGTTAAACTGAAAGCAAACCCCTAAACATTTGGAATCAGACTAGACATATGATGATGATGAGTACTTCTTTTTAACAGTAATAGAGACGATTTCATACTATAACTGACTTTATACCGATTTTATTAACTTAACGTCGTCGTCATCTGTAGGTTGCAGCTAGGGCGGCTGAGCTGACCCATCCACCGCACGCAGACACCCTGAACCGCTGCCTCGAGAGCGTCAAACAACTGGCGCCTGTGCTCATATGCTCTATGAAGATATACATCCACATTCTCACTGAAGGTAAGCTGTTCCATCAGACCTGACCACCCCCCCCCTCCCTTACCATACGCAGACACCCAGTCAACAGGTCACTAAGAAAATTATCTAAAAGTATAGCCAGCAACACAAGAAATATAACTTCATGGGTGTCATCCCGGAAAGGTTAGGTAGACGAGTACTTATAAAAACTTAAGAGGAAGATGTCGTCATGTTATTTTGTAGTCCCATATCATTGGTGGCGAGCCTTTTGTCAACAACCAGACAAGGCTAGCTTTCGAGTTGCTACTGGGAATTTACTGATGGAACAGGTCGATAAATAATAGTCATGATAGTGAAAGCCGACTCTGGTCACGGCTGGCTGAGATGATAATGTGTTGAAAATGTATTATCTTTAACATCTCGTTTTTCAAGTCACCAGCAGTTAAAATGCAACTTAAACTTATGTTTTCTTTATCAGCATTCACTGCCTGAATTCAATTACTGCCCTGTATTATAGACAAGCCTCTCTTTTATGCCCATTTTTTTTTGTTCTTTAAATTTATACAATTTTGATTGCAGGAGGCAAAGGTATGGAAGAAGCAGCGGAGAACAGAAATTATCTGGCGCAGAGAATGGCGGATGAAATACATGAGATCATTCGGTTAGTTGACGTAACAAAACCCTTTGCAGACTCTAGGCAGACACGTAAGCCATATTGGCTGTTGTAGATCAACCCACGCAGTTGTTACTATGTAGACACGAGCCCCTCTCTTCTTCTTCTCAGCGTGTCGATGGCAATCTAAATTGTAGCAGCCCACAACTGAGCCACTAGTTTGGCGCCCTCAGTACCCTCCATTCGTTCCTGTAATGAACAAACACACATGACTCAATATTAAATGCCCCATTGCTTTTGGAACAGCACCAAATTTAAACACCAGGGCAGAGTCTTTAATGAATCTCCACCTTAGTCCAGGTGGGAGATTTTCAGCAGGTGGAACGAATGGGTTAGGTAAGGATGCTCTACCTCGCCACAGCCTTAGTCTTCCGGAGCTCCCTCTCTTATTCATCATCTGCCTAGCCTTTTCCCAAACTATGTTACGGTCGGTTTCTAGTCTAACCGGATGCAGCTGAGTACCAGTATTTTACATGACGCGACTGCCTATCTGACCTCCACAACCCAGTGACTGGGTAATACCATACCCCTTGGTAAGATTGGATGTCAGACTTTAGCTCCCTCCCTTATTAACAGCTATATTACTTAGTATACCTGCCTAACTAACCTGATTCGTGTCACTCAGGAAGACGTGTTTCGTGGTTGTGGTAGTCAGATGTTTAAGCAGTCGTTCCATAGAAACTAATGGTGTTAGGTTACATACAGTTAGACTGGAAACAGACCCCGTAAAGTTGGGAAAAGGATAGGTAGGTGATGAATTCTTAATAAATTTTGTTATTATTATTTCTCAGCGTACTACAATTGACATCATACGTGGAGGACGGTGGTGAGAAGGACAACGTTGCAGTACTGAAGGCGTTACAGCAACAGATACACGCCAAGATGGGCGCTGCGCACGAGTTCCTTAATGTGAGTTGTAGTTATCAGGCTATATTATCTATTTACTGCTTATAACTAAACTTACTGTCACTTACGGCTTATCTTCCGTGATACATATTTACTGTGTATTCATATGTATGTCAACCAAGGCTATGCAGTTTGAGCTTGTTAGCGATTTATCGTCTGAAGCTTTTATCTTTGCATTTTTTTTAGTGGTTTGTTTCCAGAAAAGGAAAATGTAGCGATTTTTGGAGTGACCGTCCTGGTCACTCCAAAAAAATTGATGAAACAACAAAGAATTGATGGCCGCATGGAAACAAGTAAATCTGGTCTTTGAAGGTGACATATCAAAAACATTGGCACTGGAAGAAACACAATGGCATTACACATCAGCATACTCACCGAATTTTGGAGGCTTGTGGGAGGCAGGTGTAAAATCGGTAAAACACCATTTGAAACACATGCTCACCACTAATCCCATCTATGAAGAAAAGACCACGGTGCTGTGCCAAATTGAGGCTTGTCTCTATTTTAGGCCATTGTGTCCTATCGATGACAAGGATCCAGACTGCATAGAAGCACTAACACCCGGACACTTTCTAATCGGTGAAGCTCCTATCGTTGTACCGTCACCTGATTTTAAAGATACAAGGACATTCCTTGTCCTGTGGCAATACACCCAAAAATTACTTGGTGATTTTTGGCGACGTTGGCAACAAGAATACCTGACACGATTGCAACAATGTCCCATTTGGTTAAAAAAAGCAGAAGAATTCACGGTTCGGGATGTTGTTTTAATAAAAACCGTTGGATTACCACTTGTCAAATTTGCTTTCGGTCGTGATGTGGACAAAAATCATGGACAGGATGGCATAACTAGAGTCTACAGCATAAAAAGTGGTAACAGTGTAGTGAAAAGATGTTCCAAGTTTGCTCTTTAGTAGTCTTTTTTATTAAATATTAAGGTTATGTTAAAGTTATTATAGGTAAGTTAACGTTATGTTTAATTTATGTTAAAGTTATTAGATTAATAAGAGAACTATGTCTTTTTGGTGGGTGGCATGTTATGTCTATATTGTGTGATTGCAAACTACGTTAACGTCTGTACGTCCCCACCACAATTAGTCGCAATTAACGTTTCAATGAGAATGGGCAGCAGCGTTCTCTGTGCTTTTGTAACCGTATTGCGATCGCCAACCCGCCTGCCAAGCGTGGCGATTATGGCAAAACCTCCCAAAATGTCTATGTGGCGACACTTGGGGGAGGCACATGTCCAGCAGTGGACGTCTTTTGGGCTGAAATGATGATGATGATGATGATGAACGTCTCAAAGCATGCACGCATTTTAATTTACCAAATTCCCGCTAAGCAAATATCAACCCTAACTACATGAACATACGGAAATAACCCACTAAAACGGAATAATCATGAAAGATATTCCGTAAGTGACGGCGTAAATTTATTTATCTATTGTTTTAGGGAAATTGAAAAGTTTCATAATCTGTCGCTTTCTGCCAGTAGTTGTGTCAAGTTTCTGTAAAGCGATTAAATTTCTGATTGTTTATGCTGAAGTTATATTTCTGCTTAGACCTTAAGATGTAGTTGGGTTTAACTGCGTCTAGCACATTGAATAACAAAGGTTGCTTGGTGCTTGTACCTAGTACCCTCTCAACTTGAGGTATTTATCAAAGATAATAAGTAGTCTTTTATTGTTTAGTAATGGCTGAAAGTAACACATCAGAGTTGTGAGATGTCATTTTAACTTTGGACATGATGAGACTAAGGGCTTATTTCACCACCTACGATTAAGTTCCCGTTAACTTACTTGGCAGATAATTTAATACAAATTCTGTTCCATTTTTTTAAGTTATTCGTTAAGTCGTGGCTATTTGGACATTGTAAACCAGGCCCTAAGTTTCCATATTGCGCGCAGGACTCGGGCGCACAACGCAATGGCTACGGCGAGCGCGCACTGCGCAGCGTGCTGACGTCGGCGCAGACCGCCAGCGAGCACCTGGCGCCGCAGCCCGCCGGGGACGCCAGGAGGATCGCGAGGTCTGTACTTACTCGCTTCTAACTCACTCGCAACACTCATGACGTCGGCGCAGACCGCCAGCGAGCACCTGGCGCCGCAGCCCGCCGGGGACGCCAGGAGGATCGCGAGGTCTGTACTTACTCGCTTCTAACTCACTCGCAACACTCATGACGTCCGCGCAGACCGCCAGCGAGCACCTGGCGCCGCAGCCCGCCGGGGACGCCAGGAGGATCGCGAGGTCTGTACTTACTCGCTTCTAACTCACTCGCAACACTCATGACGTCGGCGCAGACCGCCAGCGAGCACCTGGCGCCGCAGCCCGCCGGGGACGCCAGGAGGATCGCGAGGTCTGTACTTACTCGCTTCTAACTCACTCGCAACACTCATGACGTCCGCGCAGACCGCCAGCGAGCACCTGGCGCCGCAGCCCGCCGGGGACGCCAGGAGGATCGCGAGGTCTGTACTTACTCGCTTCTAACTCACTCGCAACACTCATGACGTCCGCGCAGACCGCCAGCGAGCACCTGGCGCCGCAGCCCGCCGGGGACGCCAGGAGGATCGCGAGGTCTGTACTTACTCGCTTCTAACTCACTCGCAACACTCATGACGTCGGCGCAGACCGCCAGCGAGCACCTGGCGCCGCAGCCCGCCGGGGACGCCAGGAGGATCGCGAGGTCTGTACTTACTCGCTTCTAACTCACTCGCAACACTCATGACGTCCGCGCAGACCGCCAGCGAGCACCTGGCGCCGCAGCCCGCCGGGGACGCCAGGAGGATCGCGAGGTCTGTACTTACTCGCTTCTAACTCACTCGCAACACTCATGACGTCCGCGCAGACCGCCAGCGAGCACCTGGCGCCGCAGCCCGCCGGGGACGCCAGGAGGATCGCGAGGTCTGTACTTACTCGCTTCTAACTCACTCGCAACACTCATGACGTCGGCGCAGACCGCCAGCGAGCACCTGGCGCCGCAGCCCGCCGGGGACGCCAGGAGGATCGCGAGGTCTGTACTTACTCGCTTCTAACTCACTCGCAACACTCATGACGTCCGCGCAGACCGCCAGCGAGCACCTGGCGCCGCAGCCCGCCGGGGACGCCAGGAGGATCGCGAGGTCTGTACTTACTCGCTTCTAACTCACTCGCAACACTCATGACGTCCGCGCAGACCGCCAGCGAGCACCTGGCGCCGCAGCCCGCCGGGGACGCCAGGAGGATCGCGAGGTCTGTACTTACTCGCTTCTAACTCACTCGCAACACTCATGACGTCCGCGCAGACCGCCAGCGAGCACCTGGCGCCGCAGCCCGCCGGGGACGCCAGGAGGATCGCGAGGTCTGTACTTACTCGCTTCTAACTCACTCGCAACACTCATGACGTCCGCGCAGACCGCCAGCGAGCACCTGGCGCCGCAGCCCGCCGGGGACGCCAGGAGGATCGCGAGGTCTGTACTTACTCGCTTCTAACTCACTCGCAACACTCATGACGTCCGCGCAGACCGCCAGCGAGCACCTGGCGCCGCAGCCCGCCGGGGACGCCAGGAGGATCGCGAGGTCTGTACTTACTCGCTTCTAACTCACTCGCAACACTCATGACGTCCGCGCAGACCGCCAGCGAGCACCTGGCGCCGCAGCCCGCCGGGGACGCCAGGAGGATCGCGAGGTCTGTACTTACTCGCTTCTAACTCACTCGCAACACTCATGACGTCCGCGCAGACCGCCAGCGAGCACCTGGCGCCGCAGCCCGCCGGGGACGCCAGGAGGATCGCGAGGTCTGTACTTACTCGCTTCTAACTCACTCGCAACACTCATGACGTCGGCGCAGACCGCCAGCGAGCACCTGGCGCCGCAGCCCGCCGGGGACGCCAGGAGGATCGCGAGGTCTGTACTTACTCGCTTCTAACTCACTCGCAACACTCATGACGTCGGCGCAGACCGCCAGCGAGCACCTGGCGCCGCAGCCCGCCGGGGACGCCAGAGGGACCGCGAGGTCTGTACTTACTCGCTTCTAACTCACTCACAACACTCATGACGTCGGCGCAGACCGCCAGCGAGCACCTGGCGCCGCAGCCCGCCGGGGACGCCAGGAGGATCGCTAGGTCTGTACTTACTCGCTTCTAACTCACTCACAACACTCATGACGTCGGCGCAGACCGCCAGCGAGCACCTGGCGCCGCAGCCCGCCGGGGACGCCAGGAGGATCGCTAGGTCTGTACTTACTCGCTACTAACTCACTCACAACACTCATGAGAATGCATAGTTACCTAAAGTTTGAGTTTTGACTAGTATGGAGCGCGTCAGTTTGGGAAAAGTCTCAGTTTATTTAAATAACTAGTTATTTTTTTCATTTTATTGTTTCAATTCAAACAAAAAAAATTAACTATCTAATTATGGATCGTTGTGTATGATTATGATGTTTTATTATAGTTTTCGATTATCAGGTGGATTAGAAAGTAAATACATAAAGAATTAATTCAAACGAATTATGCCCTGTCATATCTACCATTTTGACCTATGCGATATTTCAGTTGTAGTATTTTTTAAATTGTTTTTTTCACAATATTTTTGCTAGGTTTTAAATACATTATTTATATTTATTATGATTTTGAGTACGATATTATATACACACTAAAGAATTATGAAACTCCGCGATCGGATAAAAATTGGCATTTTAAGATGCTTTACATTGAACCATTTCATTTGCCGCGAAAAAACGTACTGTAGATATATGCATCCGAATAGCCGGTCCGTAATCATAAGTTAATAAACCTGCCTCATGAATCAATTGAATGTATCTTCCTTGAAACTTTTGATTGCTAATTAAAAAATAAGCTGTTGTTCCATGCATTTTGACGTTCTAAATACGTGGTAATCTTTTTGTTAGTGCAACTTCCACCTAGTATGACCTGTCATAGAATTGCAATTTTGTTATTTTTGTTTTGTTGAAAATAACAAGAAAAAAAATACTACGACTATTTGTGTTCATATTTCGCTGCCGAGATACTTAAATTGATGTTTAAGTATCTCGGCAGCGAAATGATGATTCGACATAATTAAATTGAATGAAAAGAAAAAAAAAACCGGCCAAGTGCGAGTCGGACTCGCGCACGAAGGGTTCCGTTCCATTATTTATAAAAACGAAAAAAAAACGTTTTTTGTATGGGAGCCCCCCTTAAATATAAAGGCTCTTACCCGCTGCATCGGAATTACTTATGATATGTGGCACCTGATTTAATTAGATTAAGCAAACAGACGTCGGCGATCCGTCAACGTCTCGTTACGCGCCACCTTCCTTCACAACTACTCAAGTCAATATGACTACCCACAACGACTTGACGTTCCGCCAGAGAGTATTGTAGACCGCTTCTCTCTCGTCTGTGGTAACAGTTTAGTTTGCAACGTGAATCATATGAAGCCTTTTTGCAAAGGCGCCGTCACGGCCAGACTGACATACGACCGTCCTCGGGCGTTATTGTATTCCTGGAACAAACAATGTCTAATCACCAAGACATCCGCTCTTCCATCCTGACAAACTATGACAAACATTACTCTCATCGTAACTGTAACTGTTTCAGAACAAAAGAAAGCGTGTATTCTTTCGATCACTCACGGGCTTGAGGGCATTTTACTCCTACCAAGAAAGCGTGTGTCCTTTCGACCACTCATGGACCGGACGACACCTTTCTCCTACACCGAAAGCGTGTGTCCTTTCGACCACTCATGGACCGGACGACACCTTTCTCCTACAACGAAAGCGTGTGTCCTTTCGACCACTCATGGACCGGACGACACCTTTCTCCTACAACGAAAGCGTGTGTCCTTTCGACCACTCATGGACCGGACGACACCTTTCTCCTACAACGAAAGCGTGTGTCCTTTCGACCACTCATGGACCGGACGACACCTTTCTCTAAACAGTTAACACCTGGACCGGACGGGTGTGTCCTTTCAACCAGCCGCTATCAGCTGCATGGCCCGGACGACACTGTCCTTTCGACCAGTGAACACTTAAGGTTGGACCGGATGAATGTGTCCCCTCAACCAGCCGCTATCAGCTGCATGGCCCGGACGACATTATCCCTTCGACCATACCAACGTTTGGACCGGACAACTGCGTCCCTTCGACCATACCAGTGTACGGACCGGACAACAGCGTCCCTTCGACCAACGTCATCACAAAAACATCATAAACCGAGCACCTGCGTCCCTTCGATCATTGTAAAGCATGAACCGGACAACAGTGACATTTCGACTAAACACACTTTCTTTTCGACTGAAACATGTAGACCACACAAGCGCTTACTCCAAACGTCAAAGAACTTTTACAAATTACGCCAGCATCTAATAACTCCTGAACTTATTGGCCGAAAACCTATTTTATCAAAATATCGTCTATTTTAATGGTACTGGAGATCTCCATCGTGCATTTTAAATCATAACCTCCGATGCCAGTAAGGTTCACTGATTATATCACCCATAAACCAATTAAACAAGCCATGTTTAAGCAATGAGTCAGATGACCTACTTATCGAAAAGAAAAGAAACGGTCTCACCCGATGATGTTGTGAGGGTACCCTCTTGATGATTTGTGCTCGCAGGTTTGACGCTTTCCTTGTTGCTTGAAAAATTCATTGGTTATGTTCCTCCCTTGGCTTTACTTTTGTGGAGGGCGCGATTCTTTATCCCAATTCTGATAAAGGCTCTTACCCGCTGCATCGGAATTACTTATGATATGTGGCACCAGATTTAATTAGATTAAGCAAACAGACGTCGGCGATCCGTCAACGTCTCGTTACGCGCCACCTTCCTTCACAACTACTCAAGTCAATATGACTACCCACAACGACTTGACGTTCCGCCAGAGAGTATTGTAGACCGCTTCTCTCTCGTCTGTGGTAACAGTTTAGTTTGCAACGTGAATCATATGAAGCCTTTTTGCAAAGGCGCCGTCAAATATTTTTTTTCTGTTTTTATTATTTGTTGTTATAGCGTCAACAGAAATACATAATCTGTAGAAATTTCAACTCGCTAACTATCACGGTTCATGAGATACAGCCTGGTGACAGACGGACGGACGGACGGACGGACAGCGAAGTCTCAGTAATAGGGTCCCGTTTGACCCTTTGGGTACGGAACCCTAAAAATGACTATTTATTTAAATAAAGAGAGACTTTTGCCAAACTGACGCGCTCCATACTAGTCAACACTGAAACTTTAGGTAAATAGGCATCCGAATATCCGATACATAATCATGAGTTAATAAAGCTGACTCTTATATCAATTCAGTGTATCTTTCTCTAAGAAACAGCGACGCATTACAGCTGTCAGTATCAATAATACTGGAAACTGAAATAAATGGTAAATAATATGTCGTTTCGTGCACCAGGCAGTCTACCGTCCCGCGCGTGCCTGGGCCTCTATTTCAATCGGCTGCCTTCTGCAATTTATCATCCAGCAAAATCATTATTGACGTGACACCGTCTAATAAATCGATGAACGCCGGCTTCACGCACGAAAAAGGATGACTCATTGTAACGGTACGCTCATTGTAACGTTACGATCGGAGCGAGAGCGCTGCACGAGCGAGCGAAAGACACGATCGGCTTGAGCGTTCGGCTTGCTATTCATAAAAAAGTATGCAATCATTTCATCAATGTTTTGTAATGACGTTGTCACGTTAAACTATCGTCCGAAAACCAACTTTACAGACAACCAATTTTTTGTTTTATTTTTTAGATCTGGCGGTATTAACGCAGACCATCTCTGCGACGAGCGACAATATGGACACGGCAGAGAACCCAAGGTAACAACATCACATCAGTGGCACCTACTTTTTCCCCTATACGTGTATAAAATTCATAGCCGAAGACATTTAGATATACTAACGATCTAAGCATATTAAGAAAGCATATTACAAAATTAAGGACTATGTTGAAGATAAAGAAGTTTGGCTGTAGTTCCTTCTGCTCATGCGGCTTCCCTGGTAGCTCATAAACGACACAAATATGTGGATGTCTCTAACTATTCCGAATTTTATTTATTCTATTCTTTTTTTCTCATGTTTTACAATAGTTTTCAAATCATTGCACCGTTTATTCATTGTGCAGAATAGTTACAGTACTGATGACTACATTTGTGTCAATTGTTTAATTAATTGTTCTTAGTTTTATTTTTACTTTTGTATAGATTCTTTTTCATTCATATTTTTTGTGAATGTGTAGACATTGTAGGCTTTGTATGTTTTTTTTACTATCATCTTTTTCTACCTTTTGTAGTAAGCGATGACTTATTGTCGGGACTACGCTGTCCTCTCATACTTAGGTACTAACGCTGTAACATCCAAATATTGTAGAACCAAATGATTTTAAAAGAGTAACCATGGAGATTCTTGCCGGTTCTTCTCCATAGGAAACGACCAACCCTGTAGTGTGCAGCTCACCTAACCTTATATTTGTAACTGCACACACTAATTATGGGCATTATTACACGAATCGTCGAATTGAACAGTTCTCTTTTATTCTGCTTACATCACTCTAATACAACCCGAACCGAGCCTCTTCTGTCGACGTTATATAAGTGCCCATGTAGGCCTATGTAAAATAAAATATTTTGATTTTGATCGGAAAAATATTACGAACAACATCGTAAGCCACTTGTTATATCAAACTTGTTGCTGTCGTTTTATTAAACAGGATGGAAAGGACACCGACGTATTCAGTACATCATTCTGACCCCCCCCCCCTCCACACAGAAACTTTTCATCGGTAATTTAAAAATAAACCGCTGTTCCATACATTTTTAGGGTTCCGTTCCCAAAGGATCAAACGGGACCCTATTACTGAGACTTCGCTGTCCGTCCGTCCGTCCATCCGTCTGTCACCAGGCTGTATCTCATGAACCGTGATAGCTAGCAAGTTGAAATTTTTACAGATTATGTATTTCTGTTGATGCTATAACAACAAATACTAAAAATAGATTAAAATAAATATTTAAGGGGGGCTCCCATACAAAAAAGTGATTTTTTTGTATGGCGATTTTATAAATAGTGGAACGGAACCCTTCGTGCGCGAGTCCGACTCGCACTTGGGCGGTTTTTTTTTTCCTTTCTTGTTAGTCCCTTCCACCTTGTATGACCATCCATAAAATTAAAATTTTTCTGTGACATTTCTTTTGATAACCTCTTCAAAGTACAGTTGTACGGATCTTTTAACGCGAAGCCTAAAGTTAAACCAACTCTACCATCTTGTTTTCATTTCAATTTTCCGCAAACATAACATAATTGTTTACTAAAAGTGCCTTCCTTGCAATATAGCTCAATTAGCAAAAAAATGCATACAGCACTTGAGTTTCACATACACTATTATTTTATTATCATTCTCCTACTTTTATCCCAATTTATTAGGAGTAGGCGCAGCATGTCTTCTTCTTCCATATTTCTCTTGTGAGTGCCTGCGCATTGACTAGCGCGCCGTAATAAATTCAGTTCATCACTTTTCCAATCTGGTTTCATTTACAAACCCTGACACTGCTACACTGCTGCTCTGTAACTTGTCATCACAGCAGACACCTTCTTTTCTAGCCATATTATCCTTCACACAATCCATCCATCGTTTCTTTAGTCTTCCTCTACTCTTATAGCCATCCACAATCCTAATCAAAACTTTTCTTACGACATTTTCCTCATGCACCCGCATGGGACTATACCAAGCCAACCGATTACGTCTGCGTCACATTTTCCCCGTTTTCTCAATATTTTTCATTGCTGCTCCACTCCTATTAGTCGTAGCGTGATGATATATAGCCTATAGCCTTCCTCAATAAATGGGCTATATACTACTGAAAGAATTTTTCAAATCGGACCAGTAGTTTCGGAGCCTATTCAATGCAAACAAACAAACAATCAAATCTTTCCTCTTTTTAATATTAGTTTAGATTTATCCATTCGCGTAACATTTCATATCCCCCTTAGCAAACTTATCTCCTCAGGACATTTTCCTCACGTTCATAACTAAATCATACATTTTGTTCGTCTAGGCACAGAACTTGGCGTCAGACCTGCGCCACCAGATCAACGAGCTGGATGTCATTGTGAACGAGGGCGTGAGGGCGGCTGAGAAGCAAGGCGGCAAAACCATGCAGGCCAGGTAACAACCCTTCATTAAACTATGGAAATAGCCCTAGGGGTATGAAGAACAGGGTGTAATTTTCTTTATCCCTTACTATCTTTAGCTCGCGGCTTCGCTCCCGTTATGTACAGAAATTAACCCACGGAAACGTAGATGTAGGCTATCAAGAAATTTCGAAATCTTTTCAATAGTTCCAAAGATTACCCCCTACATACAAACAGTGTTCTGTTTGGTGGGCTTCTACTCGACAGTTAGAAGAAGTAGGGTAGTCGCGTGCGCGGCGGTCCTTGGCCGCGGAGTCGATACCTCGGCCTGGGAATACGAGCCCGGCATTAGATGGCCTGTATAGGCTAGCGCCTGGTGGGAACGCGTGGCACATGTCATACAATAGAAGGGATAAATGATAAGTCTGTTGACTGGATCATAGGTTAAACCATCGCGCCTGCTAGCCTCGAAGGTTGAGGCAGAGATGACCTGAAACGAGTAACAGTAAAACGAGTGAAAGACCCACAGAGCGGTAAACCCACATTTCGCCAGTTATGTTAAAGTACCATGTAATAGGGGGCGAGTGCATGGCCATCAACCGGGCACAGATCCATACTTCGTGGCTGCTACTGAGAAATTCCTGATGGAAAAACCCAATAACACTTTGCCTAAATCGAACTCACGACCTCTTGCAATTCGTTTATAATATTTTTAATTGTACATTTTTTTGTGTTTCGATAGATTAGAGACAGCTCACAAATGGCTGTTGCACCCAGTTGCGGATCCAGTCACCAGGATCGAAGGTCAGAAAGCCATCAACAGCATCGTCTCTCAAGGACAAAGGGTAAATATAACACTTTTAGAGTGGCAAATTTATTGAAATAAATATGTTACGTGTAACGTGTACGTTTTCACACTAGGAATTTCTCCTGTATCGTGGGAGCGTTTACAAACATTCAAACTAACATACACAAACAGCTAGACCCGAAACAACTGTTTTTTGGTCATACAAATATTTGTTCCGAACGGGACTCGAACCACAGCGACTGAAACACAGCGCAACAACCAACTACCATTTCTTGAGAAATGCTTTAACTTGTAAATGTATGCAAAAAAATGTTTTTTTAAGTGCAAGATATCAATATATCCCTGCGCTCCATAACTCAGGTTGCAGATGTTGAGGGAAAAATATGGGCGACCCACGTAGCGAGAATGCACATAGAGAGGTGGGCACAGATCGTAACTCACTGGACGCCAAACGAAAACACTCGCCGTCGATGTACAGTGTAGTAGTGTGTAGTGAGCAGCATTATCTGACCCATTTGCCTCTTTTTTGCTTTGTGAGTCGGGTCAGATAATGGTGCAGGGCACTGTAAACCCCGGGTGGTGTGATGACGATCTGGGGGCTTTGAATTAAGAAAGGGGAGGTATTTTCCAAGCAGAAAAAAAGAAAACATATATATTCGGAAGAAGAAGACGTACTGCGCCGACCCCAAATAAATTGGGGTAAGGGCAAGAGAATGATGATGATATATTCTCAAGGATACCATTTCACGTTTATGCTAATGTCGATATTGTCTATCGACAATGGCCTGTGTTCACGGACTAGTCGGTGTTGTTACAGATCGCAGATGGCCTCCAAGGTCGTGAGAAGGCTGAAGTTCTTCAGCTGTGCTCAGAGGTACAGCGTCTATCCGACAAGTTGGCCGACTTGTGTGCCAGTGGGAAGGGAGATAGTGAGGAGGCGAGAGCTATCACCAGGTACGCACTGACGCCAATTAAGGTTGCACTAGCCGATATTTTTTCCATACAAATTTCGGAAGGGTGTTACTCCACTGTTTGAAATTAAACATGATTTCGTTTTGTCTCCTTATTATTTTGTTATGACTATTAGCTGGCAAACATTCGTTTTTCTAGCTAATTTTAATGGCGTGAATAAGTAATAAAAGAAGTTTAAAACCTCTAAAACAAATTCGGAACTGAAAAACCTCAAATACCGAAGAGTTCAATTAACTTTATCCCAACTATGTTGGGGTCGGCGCCCAGTCTAACCGGATGCAGCTGAATACTAGTATTTTACATGGAGCGACTGCCTATCTGACCTCCACAACCCAGTTAGTACTGGGTAATACTTTATCCTGACTACCTGTAACAACTTTCAAAGATCTACAAATGACAGCCTTATGTGTAATTAGTCTTTGCAGTGGTTATTTCGTAAAACTTGCTTTTCCAAAGGACTAACCAATTAATAATGTTTTACACTGATATTATCTCTGTCGGACATGATGCCAGATGAAACAGCAACCTGGCAACAGCACTGCCACACCCACCTGTGAGTTAGTAGACTAATTCAACCTTAAGTATATTTTTACGAGGTCAAAACACAACAGAAGGTTGACAGTTGAAAGGTGGTCAGTTATGATGGTCCAGAATAAAAATATGGTTGCACTAGGTATGTCGGATTTATTTAGGTTAGAGTTTTCTACTACAACTTCTTCACCTGGCGGTTACAAAACGTCAACATTCAAATACCCAACACATAGACTTTTAAACATTTCTACAAAAACCTAAACATTACATGGGATCACTCAATAAAAACACACAATCCAGTCTTACCAAGGAGTATCGTATTACCCAGTTACTGGGTTGTGGAGGTCAGATAGGCAGTCACTTCATGTAAAATACTGGTACTCAGCTGCATCCGGTAAGACAGGGAGCTGACCCCAAGATAGTTTGGGAAAAGGCTAAGCAGATGATGACTCAATAAACTGTGTAATAATAAGTAACAGTTACTTGTTACAAAATTATTGATCAATAATCATAAAAATCTGAGCTAATTTTAATATAATAATATTTGGCGTACCAGAAGCTGACAAGCGGAAGGTGCCATAATGTATTTTGATTATTTAACAATCAAACTAAAAATAAAATAATAATCAATAAATAACACATTATGATTCTGTATGGTGTCGGCCGTAGAGAATAGCACCATCCCATATCTTCCCGTGGGTGTCGTAAAAGGCGACTAAGGGACTTGCCAGAGAATGGGCAGCAGCGTTCTCTGTGCTTTTGTAACAACCGTACTGCGATCGCCAACCCGCCTGCCAAGCGTGGCGATTATGGCAAAACCCCCCAAAATGTCAATATGGCGACACTTGGGGGAGGCCTATGTCCAGCAGTGGACGTCTTTTGGGCTGAAATGATGAATGATGATGATGATGTAATAACACATTTACAATTAAATGAAACTTATTAAAATAAAATCAGAATTATTGACTATCATAACTTATCATTGATACCTTATACAATCGAGCTGGTATAAGCAGTACCGGAAGTCTGTAACGTATTTTAAGACTCAATATCCGTCAGTACAGTGGTAACAGATTTAGATATGATGTTGTTTCTGGTACCAGGGAGCTGACGGACAAGCTGCACGAGTTGAAGCGCGGCACGGAGCGCGCCGTCGTGAACCGCGTGGTGGAGGACTTCATCGACGTGGCCGCGCCGCTGCGGCACTTCACTGATGCTGTCAACGCGCCGCCGGGTAAGTGGGCGTACGGGGCAGCGACGGGAGGTTTACATACTTGTAAACCTCGAAGTTTTTATCGGTTACTAGCTATTCGGCGCAACTTCGTTTGCGTCACATTTTCCCCGTTTTCGCAGCATTTTTCGTTGCTGCTCCACTCCTATTGGTCGTAGCGTGATGATACATAGCCTATAGCCTTCCTCAATAAATGGGCTATCTAACACTGAAAAAATTTTTCAAATCGGACCAGTCGTTTCGGAGCCTATTCAATGCAAACAAACAAACAAGCAATCAAATCTTTCCTCTTTATAATATTAGTTTAGATTAAAAAAAAAAACAGGTGATCCGTACATTTTGACCGTGTAGAGATTGAACCTTTGATAGAAAACGCCGATAACAAAAATATCTATAACAAATGTATGTTGAACGGTTCAGAATGTTGTACGGAGTACATTTCTCCTGTTTTTTTAATATACTTGTTGTGTAATATGTCCAGGTACCCCAGGTCGCGAGCCCAACTTCCACGACAAGGCGGCAGGATTAGCAGCGTTCAGTCAGCGCGCCGCTGCTGCAGCCGGCGTCGTCGCGGCCGGCGTCGGACACAACA
Organism: Cerastis rubricosa; assembly: GCA_949152445.1. Lineage (NCBI taxonomy): Eukaryota > Metazoa > Arthropoda > Insecta > Lepidoptera > Noctuidae > Cerastis > Cerastis rubricosa. The sequence goes on from OX424549.1 coordinate 14,682,930, forward strand.
AGCGGCTCGCTGACCAGCTCATACTCAACGCGCAGCAGGTAAGAGGGTAACTCACTGCTGGCCATGGATGCCTTACGTCTATACCTTCACGGGGTGTTTAAACACATGTAGGAAACAACCAGTGGGAGTCAGGAGTTCGACATGGGAAGATGAGGGTGTAAAATCCATTAATTGACAAAAGAGAAACCTACTAAACGAACAAGATAATACTATAGTAGAAAGCCAAACAAAAAATGTATTTGTGCTACAATGAAAGAGGCAGACGATGGTGGTGCGTGTGTTGGGTCATTTAGTTCCCTTCAAAATGGTTGAGCTGAATGATGACTGATCCATTCGTCATGTTCATGAACTGGCGCTATATATATATACGGACTGTAGCTTCATTTTTATGGTTGTTCGACTATTCAAAAGTGCCTGTAACTGGCCTACTTGGAATAAATGATTTTGATTTGATGGCATGGAGGCCGAGACCTATTTTTGTATGAGATGTACTTCTACTTAGAGTGTTGGTAAAAATACTGAATATACAAGAAATAGGCTAAATCTAATGTGTTCACAGGTGGAGAAACTGTCACCGCAACTGATTGCCGCTGGCAAGATCAGGCTTTACAATCCGGACAGCAAGGTAGGATATTTACATTGTTTGCTTCTATCCTTAGCGTCTGCGCTCTCGCATACAAGCTGTAAACGGGCCCTTCACGAAGCCGACAATCAACCATTCTGTACATCAAACTAAGTAACCCCACGCAAAAAATATTGGGGGCTGGCCATTAATCACGTGATGTTTTTTTTAGCATTTTTAACCCTCCCTCCCCCTTGGTGATACGTGGTGAGGTTCTGGCAAGTCCCTTAGTCGCCTCTAACGACACCCACGGGAAGACATGGGATGGTGCTATTCTTAACGTCCGACACCATACAGAGCAACCTACATGGTTAAAAATTAATAAAATGAACAAGAAAATAACTTACAACTTATTGTACACACTATAGGTAGCCGAGGAGCATTTCAACAACCTAAAGAATCAGTACGCGGACGCCGTGCTTCGCGTTAGAGATCTCTGTGACCAGGCTGTAGACCCACTCGACTTTGTCAGGACTGCTGGTAAGAAATAGTATAGTACTAGAGCGGCTCCTGAAGAAGATGAGCTCGTGGCTACATAATAACAGCCGTTTGGGTCGATCTTTAGGTTAAGCCGCGCTTGCCTAGTTTGGTCCGTGGATGGGTGACCGCCCATTACATATCGAATTTCCTCCGTGTCTCCGAAAGCACGTAAAGCCGTTGGTCCCGGCTGTCATTTGTAGATCTTTGACAGTCGTTACGAGTAGTCAGAACCCAAAAGTCTGACATCCAGTCTTACTAAGGGGTATCGTATTACCTAGTTACTGGGTTGTGGAGGTCAGATAGGCAGTCGCTTCATGTAAAATACTGGTATTCAGCTGCATCCGGTTAGACTGGAAGCCTTTCGCTTTTTAATACTTAGATTTTGAAATGTGATGTTACGATATTTAGGTCCTGTTTCACCCCTTGTCACACTATTACTACTTGTCACGTTTTGTCGACCCCCCTCCCCGCCTCGAGTGACGTAAGTTATGGTTTATGGATGACCCCTTTTGAAAAATCAATATTCTAAAGGTATCACTGGCCAAAGATGGACGCGCTATTAGATTTCTTATTGGTTAGTATTTTAATTCCCGTTTTCTGTAACAGGTGAACTGATGCAGAAGCACACTTACCTCTGCGAGGATGCGATTCGTAACAACGACTCACAGAAGATGGTCGACAATACTTCAGCTATCGCCAGGTAACGTGGTCTTACTGTCTCCTTACAAAATAAGTTCTAATTTTTATCGTAACTAATGCACGTTTGCCATGCCGTGCCGACGGCGCGTTCGTGTTCCACGCGCGCCTCAAGGAGATGTCAGCAAATCGGAAGGGGTCCGAGAGGGCCGATGCCTGCCAGGGCTGCGGGTTGTTCGAAAGAGATACCGTGGCCCTGGAACACAAACGGCTAAGAAGGAACATGGATGGGTTTTTGTCAGTCAAGTCTGACACTCCCTTCCGCTCCGCCCAGAGCGGCATTTGATGATTTCCCATCCGAAAAAAAAGGATCACCTTTGCCTTACCCTACGGGATTATAGGCGTGATTCTATGTTAGGTTTAATTCAAGATCAAAACTTTTGAGCCAATTTTTGTGACTCGGCTCAAAAGTGAAGTTAGATTATTCCAAGGGTAAAGTACTTCATACAAAATCTTTATTTAGTAACAGAGTTTTGATTGACAATTATGGATTAAAAACTTTATGGCCTGTCAAATACAGGAACTGATTTGAAGCCAAACTGGCAAAATGGCGGTATAAATTAGAAATCATAAAAATTTTCATGGTTAAAAACAAATTCTGTGTGAAAATGTCGCGTATCTATATCCAACATTACACTGCATCAAATCATGCCACGCAGCCCAGGCCAAGTTTCTACCTAAGCGGAGATGAGCGGATCGAAGAGGGGACGCGGGGGAATCAAACGATCATTTTGGTGGTTTGGGCTTCATAATTTTACTCATATTCTCATGTCGAATCTTGCACTTCCCTACTCTCCGCTTGTCGGCTCTGGTGGAAATAACACCTTATATCTGACCTCTTGTACTGTATTTACTACTATTTGTTACGGAACAAAAGAAAAACGTTGGATTTGAATTCTAACGCGTTTAATAGTTTGATTTACAACAGATACTTGAAATTATTTATTGCTACTAACTTAATACACTGTCTAGGTTCTATGTTTTATATGTACATTATTTACAAACTACAAATAAATATAAAATAAAAATAAAATATGTACAAGTATCAAAATTACAGGGCGTCAAAAAATTCGTCGACATCGCTGTCGACAGGAAAAGTGCCCAGAAGGCTGGCCGCATTGCCACGTTGGATGGCAATGCTGATTCTTTGACCAAAAAAGAGGCCAGCCCTCTGGTCCCGTGAAGCGTCGACCAACCGCTTGGCGATATCTCGAAACACAAGATGGGCACTCGGGCCCCATGGCCCTAGTGTTTCAACCCCAAACGGCTCAAATACATAATTACCATATTAAATTATTGTATTTGCGCCGTTTAAGGTTTTCAGCGCCTGCAACAGCCGCCCCAGCGCAGCTCACAGTGCTAGGAAGATGGGATGGCGCAAGGGTGTCGACGCAAGTCGCATCCCACACCAAAGGCCTACCCAACTTCCATGGCATTATGGTCATACCATCTGGTCTCTTCCCATCGACACGTGCCAAGCCATTGGGTTCTAAGACAGCTGGCACCCCGGCGGTGGCAAGAGCACGACGAATTAGATCATTAATGCTAGCGTGCCGTGCTATCCGACCTGCGCTCTTACTGCAGGAAAGGCCATGGTGTCCGAGGCCGTCGACTGCTTCACCACATCGACAGCGATGTGGAGCCCCGCTAGGAGCGCCCAATCGCAGACATGTAGCGAGCCGGAATGTTGTGTCACCTAGCAAAGTGCCTATGTTAGGTGACGGTAGTGCCTGAAGCCAGAGACCCGACTCCCACTCACCCACAGCCAGCAGGCGGGCACGCTCAGCAGTATTGGTAGACGTATTAATAAGGTTATTCCGTACCAACCTGCAGAGCGGCTCATCCCACTGTCTCTGGGAGAATGGGTTCTCGGGCCGATCCGTGTCCGGGCAAGCCACTTTCCAGGCGTCCTCTGCGTCCGTCAAGCACGGCACTTCCGAATCAACCAGGGAGAGAGTTAAAATCTTCCTGGTTAGCTTTTCAGTGCTGCGGACAGAAGAAAGGAACGCCGGTAAGCTTATACTAGAAATTTTGCGGACGCCGAGGCCACCAAAACGAATTGGTAGGGTGGCTTGCAGCCACGCTCGGTCGTCCAAGGCCACATTAAGAATGGATGTTAATGTGTTGCGTATAATTTGGTCAATTTTGTCCAAAAGTTCTGGTTTCGTCCAAAGAGAAGAAGAACGGAGAACATACATAAAATTTGGACCAAAACAACAATATCTAATAAGGGTGAAAGCCGAATGTAAATTAATTTTGGAGAGTCTATCCGAAATATCAATAAAATGTTTGATTTTGTCTTCGATGAAAGATGAAAAACTTTCTTCTAAAACAGGGGAACCTAGGAGGTGCAGGGAACTTTTTTCTAAAATTTTGATATGTGGGGCTATTGCATTAAATTTATCTATAGTCGATTGTCTGTCAGTCACGTCAGAGAGGTAAATTTCGCACTTTGAGGGGTTAAGGTCCAGGCCAATAGATTTAAATTTCTGTTTGAGGAATTGTAGGTCATGCAAAACGGTGTCAACATCACCTCCTAGGGTTCCATCATCTAAATACCATACGTTAAATTTTGAATTTAGTTGTTCGATTATGGGATGAATAGCCAAACTGAAAATGACAGGCCCGAGAGGGTCACCTTGTTGGCAACCAACTGCAGATTCCAAAACATTGTCCTTGTATAATAATTTTGATGGATGCCTATAACATTGCCAGATAAAATCATAAATTTCGGGTAGATTTTTTTTAACTTCAGTCAACAAAGTGTCCCTATTTACGGAGTTGAATGCGTTTTTGACGTCAACCTTGAGAATGACCTCACCTTTTTTTGCGTTTAGAAAAGATGATAAGGCATGTACGGCAGCCTCACAGCCCCCTCTGGAACCAAAACCAAGTTGAAGGGGCTGGAACTTAGTTGCAAGCGATTCGCTGTATAGCTTGCAACAAATTTTGGCTGCCATACGCCTGTAGGTGCAACCCACGGCAATGGGACGAATGCCGCCGTCCTTCTTGCGCAGGGCACATAGGTTAGCCCCATACAAGACATCGACGACGGCATCGTTCACACCACCGGAGAGCATTAAATTGATCAGAACCGCAAGCTCCTTCAAGAGCGACTCACCAGCTTCCCCGGCGCCTGAGCTCAACAAATCTTTTAAATGTTGTGGAGTTAGACCGTCGAGGCCGCCGGCAGAACCACTCCGGAAAGAGCTTACGGCTGCGATCAACTGCGGGGCTGTAATTTGGATACCAGGTGAATCCTGAAGGGGGTCGGGGTGGGCCAGTGTGTCGGGAAAGGTGAGACCATCCGCAGGCGCTGGATGTTTGCTCTCCAGAGCTAAAAGAGTCTCTGGAGAGCAAGGCGCCACCACATCACTGCTGAACAGTAATCTAGCTGCCCCCCTAATGTCACCCTCACTTAGCTTGGATTCCACATGAGCACAAATGTCTTTCTGAGAATGGTTATTGAAAAAAGGTAATTTAGAATCTAAAATACGGGCCGAATTGTTGCAATTTTCTTTAATTTGTGTTGTTAATGATTTTTGAGTAGCTAAATTTTTTTGGACATGCAGAATCCTGTAAGGGAAGGTGAGTAATTGCTCCCAAGCATGTTGTGAGTTCTCCTGGGTCGCGAGACGGACACATCGCGCTAAACTCAGTGCAACAGAGTGTCTCGCGCCCCGGGGAACTCTTTTTAGGACCGGGGTGGAATTTTTGAATTTGGATAAGGTTTTCCACAAAGTTTGTTCTGAAGGTGACTGGGATGTGGCTGGGGGGCACAAAGGTACACTATGAGGTTTGTGGACCTTGCCATAGTGTATCTTAAGCCCCCGTTCGCCTTTAAAAAAACGTGCCTGGGAGCAATGAGGGCATCTTACCAGCTGTACATCCAGTGATGGGGCAGGTTGACTGGCACTAATTATTCCGGTGTCGCTACAGTCAGCGCTTAACATAAAATAAAAAAGGGAATAAAAATTAACTTACCAACTAACACAAACGTAACTTTAAAAACCCTAGCTATAAAATACACTTAAAAAACACAAATTTACATATAAACATTTCAACAATTGATGTTGCGTAGCAACGCGACGAAGGAGAGCGGCGCAGTCGCGCTGGCGGCCTGGGGCGCCGCGCTGACCACGCCAACCTTTTAGGTGTCGCGTTGCATCCAAACTTCAAAATTTGAAAATCACAACAGAATCAGCTGTTCCACAGCTGACTTTTTGAAATCCTATAGTACAAGCACATCACCAAAATTATAACTAGAATAACAATGTAGGCTTTTCACTTTTATTTTTATACAAACACAACGAGCTGATAACGAAATTAGCCCGCACAAAGGCAAAGAAATTCGAAAAAAAAATGTCTTGATCTGTCAAGCTGTCACCGTCATTTTCATGCTTTACTCTTGATTATTATTGTTCAAGTTCAGATTTGATTGTATTAATATTATGTGGACTTTTGGGCTGAAATGATCACTTTTACGTAGTCACAACATGCCAGAGATAGAAAATCAATAATTAAATTAAATTATTTCTTTCAGAAAAATAAATTCTTGACTTGACAGAAATGTTTTTTTTTTTTATTAATAAATAAATACTATACTACTTGAAATAATTAATATATAACAGTAGAAAATGGAACAGAATAGTTGGGATTTTTGGAACGATGCCGATGTGGCGTTGAATAGTAAGCGATTGGGTCCGTAGGTCTCGCTCGAGGGCTACGATGTTGCGTGAGTTGTAACGTCGATGATTGGCCGTTGAAGATGACGCCATATTCGGGAGCGGTCATTGGACGTGATTTTGAGCGTCGATGATTGGTCAAGCAGTGGCGTAGACAACTACTGTTCTATACTTATGACTGATGTTTTCTGCATCCAGGTTAGCTAACCGCGTCCTCCTAGTGGGCGGAGCGGAACGTGACAACACAGAAGACGCGGAATTCGCTCGCTCGCTCACTTCCGCTCAGCAACGCTTACAAGCGGCCATCCCGCCCGCTGTGCACCGCGCTAAGGCCGTAGCCTTAGGCGACAGGGCACAGGCGGGAGCGTGGCGATCTGCTAACGGTGAGGTATGTAACCATTTGCTCAAGGAGTACTTACATATATACTGAAGGTCAACATAGGGGCGATCTCCTTCTTAGCGCGTCGTCGTGACGAGCTCACGTGAAGGAAACAAGAAACGAGCAAGCGCGTCTTTTGACGCAAAGGCAGGGGCCTGAGGCCGTGAACTGTAAGGTTATAGTTGATTATAGTCTAATTTAGGTACTTTTAGAGTAATTTTTAGTATTGTAAATTCCGCTGTTCTGTTTGTTATAACATTGACGTGAAGTACTTATAACTGTTATTAATCTGGCCATCTACTGGTCCCAAACCGCCTAATATGGAAGTATCACCGATATGACAAGAAGAAGAAGATCTAAGTTTTTACACTAATTCGTACATTCTTCTCGCAGATAATCAGCGCGGCAGGAGAAGTGCAGTCAGCCCTGTCGGGTCACTACGCGCCCCCGCCCCCGCCCCCCGCGCTGCCCGCGGCGCTGGCCCGCCTGCACGTGTCGCCGCCCCCCGCCGCCCCCGCCCCGCCCCGCCCCCCGCCCCCCGCCGGCCAGGCCCCGCCCCCGCGCCCGCCCCCGCCGGCTGACACGGATGACGAGGGAGAGGATATCTTTAGGAGGCAACCGCATCCTAGTCATCCTATTTTGGTGAGTTAAACAAATTAAAAAGTTTCCAAAGAATAAGGAACCTGGTCCTGCTTAAAGCTAAACGGCGGACCTCCAAAGTAACATTGCTGTAACAAACCATTGTTAGCCTACATCATCCCACTGCTGGGCAAAGAGCTCTCCACATACCGTCCAGTTTTTTTCAATCCAGGGCTAATGTGGACTACTGGTCCTTGGTTCTGTCTAGTTCATCCCGCCATTTTCTAGGAAAAGACATACCTATGTGTTATTTACTTCTAGTAACAATGTAAAATTTATACTTGACAAGGATTTGTGTAAAACCACAACAAAAAAGGGTTAGACGAAAACTTTATAAAAAAAATAACCAACTTCCAAAACAAAGCTAAGATCGGTGGCACAAAAGTCAATGAAACAAACAAAAGTCACCGATGTCTGAAAGTAAAGTTAATTTCCACTTTTATTCTACTGTTTTAAGGCGGATGTCGAGGAAAAAAGTTTTTTTATAAAGAAGCAATTGGTATTAAGCAACACCCACTTTTCAATTACAAGATTTTTGCTGAAAAAGCCTACAATAGCCAATGTATCGTACACAAAGCGACACATCAAGCAATAGATTCCCAGTATATCATGGCCTCGCTTTGTATAGATTACCCGTACAATGAGAGACCAGCATAAACTGGTTTGTATAGCTGGATTGGTCACCGTGCGTAAGACACCTCGATCTCTCTACATATCCGTGTCCGTACCCAGGTGGCCGCTCACAACCTGCACAAGGCAGTGCGCGAGTGGTCGTCGAAGGACAACGAGATCATCGCGGCCGCCAAGCGCATGGCCATCCTCATGGCCAGACTCTCCGAGCTCGTGCGCTCCGACTCCAAAGGTATTTCTTCAATTTATTATCATCTGCCTAGCCTTTGCCAGTGTAAGTGGATGTCGCTGAATGCCAGGATTTATATGAGCGACCTATCTGGCCAACCCAGGTACTGGATAATACGATACGGCTCGGTCGACAGTCAAATATCTCCTCAGTATGTAATTGGCGGTCCATCCTTATACAAGAAAAGGACACCGACGCACAAACGGTAACCACAGTCAGATTGATGTACTGGGTACATCATTATTATCATCATCTGCCTGCCTTTTCCCAAACTATGTTGGGGTCGGCTTCCAGTCTAACCAGGTGCAGCCGAGCACCAGTATTTTACATGAAGCGACTGCCTATCTGACCTCCACAACCCAGTAACTGGGTTATACGATACCTGTATCATGTTGATTGACACAATAAAACAATGTGTTTGCACATGTACTGTTTATTTAAATTCTTATTACTCTAACTTCACATAACTAACTCTAGGATCGGTATCTGACGCCATTACCGTCCCTCACCACTAGTGTCGTTCATGCATCTTATCTTCTAGTGATGTTCCTACTTACTAAACATACTACAATACCCCTTGGTAAGACTGGATGTCAGACTTTCGGCTTATGTACTGATTACGTACACATAAATATTTCATCACTTTAATCAGTCGATATTAGATACAATAAAAAAAACACCGTTTCCTACAAAAGTGCAATACCTACATGGTCAAATTTTATGGAATAGCTGATTATTAAATTACCGATGAAAAATTTATATGTGTAGGGGAATTCTGCACCCCTCGTTCAGAATGCAAATATTTTTTTATCTTATCTAATGATGTACTGAACAACTTAATGATGAACAAACGGTTACTTTGTGTGTCGGTGTCCTTTACACCTTGTATACGTTAGGATTAATGTTTTGTTTTTTTTTTTCAATAATTTTCGAAAATCAAAAGTCAGTTTTTAAAATAAGGCTGATAATCAACACTTTTTGAACGTCAAAATTACAAGAGACAGCCTCCAAAACGCCCGCCCTTCGCCAATATTTAGCGACACCTACCAGAGACTTAATGAATAACATCACAAGCAAACGCTGCCTTATAATTAACGTTGCGCTTCATGAAATTGAGTATAATAATGTATATATATGGTTATGGATCAAGTAGGATCAAAAATACGGCTTTATATCATAAAGTAAAAAACAAAACAAATTATCATAAAGTAAAAGTTGCAATAATCAGCGTATATTATTGTATGTGTAACTGTATATCGTTGTGTATTTGCTATGTAACAATAACAATGCTCTACTTATATGCACTTTTCATGCTAACACTGACTTCTATGTATGCGTAGCTAGGCGCATATTATGTAATAGTTCAATGTCAAACTATTTACTTCAATTAGGGAATTAAATTGCACTTTTGAACTTCAATCTTTGGCTTCATATCAACTCCAATAAAAAAATCGAATTGATTCTGCTGCCAATTCGCAATGGTAGTTTGGGATGGAGGTTAATGGGCAAGAAACTGCATAGTTACTCGTTCCATTCTTCTCCATAAAATAAGAATGGATTCACGTTTGCGAATGGACAACTAGAATCAATTGTATGTCTTTTTAAAGTTGACAATCAAAATGGTATTTTAATGTCCTAATCGAAAAATAAAAATCATTCTGGTTTGAACAAGAAGTGTACTAAAACAATCACCAAAAAGCACCATACTTTAGTATTTTACATTACCTATACAAGCTGTTGTTTTGCATCCTCGTCAAATTCAAGGAGAACTATGCTAATGATTCTCGACCCGAATCAATAATTAAATGGTTAGGTATTTTTTTTTATATTTGGTGTTTTATTTGTTTACGGAAATCGATAAGTGTGAACCACCCGTGTTTTAAACGCGGCCTGTCTGATCCTCGCCCTATAACCACGCTTTAACACAAACAAACAATCGCAAATCTTTATTCGATAATTCCCTAAACCACGTTAAGGGGGTTTTTCTGTAATACTGACAAAATTAAACACCAAAAAAAAAAGTTTATTAATAATTAACTAGGTACCGTAATTTAAATTGATTATTTATGTATTTTGTGACAACCTCCTGAATTTTGACGAGGATGCAAAACAACACCTTGTATAAAACGCTTGTATACGATATTAATATGCGCCTACTAAGCTATACGTTCGATGTTGTAACCATTGTTCATGTCTCTCACTCGCCGACGGAACAGAAGTCTATTTAAATCTCAGTGGTAAGTCACACACCATGGTTGTAGATATGTATGTAGCTATCATTAGTATTATGAGCTTTTTTGTATTATTTTGTAGATGTGTATTAACGCCCCAGGCGTTTATTTTTTTGAAGTGAAAACTTCTCTAGCGGCGTTGTGCACTTTTGTGATGGGTAAAAAATTGTTAAACTCGATGTTATGATCGAAAATTCGTAAGACGGATTGACATTAGGTTACGAAGGAATTTGAAATTTAACGAAACACCGGCCTCAACTAGTTTAAAAAAATTACGATGTGTAAAAGTGCTTTTATATTTTGCAATACATTTTCTTCGACTCCGAGGAACAATCGACAATAACTACTCAGTGGATCCCAACGGGTAGGAATCGAGAATGCGGCAGGGCCGGGAAAGAGATGGCGAGATGTGCTGGAAACGTTTCAAAAGGATCGGCCTACACTCGCATTAAGTCGAAAAAACTTCAAAGTGAAAATGCAGGCCTTTGCCCTGCGTTTGGACAACATTGGCTAATAATAAGAAAAATCTAATTGGAATCATAAATGAGTAAAAAATTTGTAAAACTGTGGAATGATTATTATGGACGTTTTAGTCATACATAGGATATTTTTTAGTTTCGTTTACATTATTTTCTTTTCTGGAAAAAAATCCATAAACTAGTTATCTTTGTTTGGTCTTGTTCATTTCATTATTTTTGGGCATGAGCATGCTCCTCAACACGGGAATTCTTCAACCACTTACCTTTAAACCTCTCTCCATCAGGTAGCAAGAGGGAACTCATCGCCACAGCGAAGGCGATCGCAGAGGCTTCCGAGGAGGTCACCAGACTCGCCAAGAAGTTGGCGCTCGAGTGTACTGATAAGAGGATCAGGACGGTACGTATTGGAAAAGTTTACTACATATATCCGGCTCAATTTAATCAGCTCTCGTATATCGTCATGTAGGTGAGCTGATTAAATGGAAAATGAAATAGTAGTATCAAATTGGATAAACACGGATTTTTTTTTTATTATTTGACGATTTTCATCAACATCATTTTCATCAACTGTCACCTTCTTGTAAATTTAGATATTACCTTCATTTCCGGCGCTAAAATTGAAAATTTGCTGGCGGAAACGATATGCGAATAAATAAAAAAAAAAAAACCGGCCAATTGCGAGTCTTACTCGCACACAGGGTTCCATAGCTCCAAACAATATAATAACAATATTTTGAACTGTCATTCATTAGTTAGTAGTATTAGTAAGTAAACTTCCACACAACCGCAAAACTAAATTTGTTTTTCATAGTATGTTTATGAAAAACAAAGTTACTGCTGCAGTTTGATGAAAAAGTCCCATATCTCAAAAACTAAACATCATATCTTATTGAAACCAATTTTCGTTGATAGTTTTTTTTACGTTCTACAATCCTAAATATTTTCAGAATTTTCCTCCTCTTACTTTAGAAATTAGAGGGGGGGGGCACACATTTTACCACTTTGGAAGTGGCTCTAGCGCAAACTATTCAGTTTAGAAAAAAATTATATTAGAAACATCAATATCATTTTTGAAGACCTATCCATAGATACCCCACACGTATGGGTTTGATGAAAAATTATTTTTTGGTTTTCAGTTCTAAGTATGGGGACCCCCTTAACTTATTGTTTTTTTTTCTATTTTTGTGTGAAAATCCTAATGCGGTTTACAGAATACATCTACTTACCAAGTTTCAATAGTATAGTTCTTATAGTTTCGGAAATAAGTGGCTGTGACATACAGACGGACAGACAGACAGACAGACAGACAGACAGACAGATAGACAGACATGACGAATCTATAAGGGTTCCGTTTTTTGCCATTCGGCTACGGAACCCTAAAAACAACGGAAGCGAGCCAATAACCATTCAACATTCCACTATTTACATAATATTCCGGAATTAATCCCAATTGAATGACTGCCGCGTTGGTCTAGTGGTCGCGACTGCGACTGCTCAGCGTGAAGACCTGGGTTCGATTCCCGGGTTGGGCAAAGTGCTATTGGGTTTTCCATCAGGAATTTCTCAGTAGCAGCCACGGCCTCTGGTTTCGTGCCCGGTTGATAGCAATAGGCTCGCCCCCTACTCCATGAGACTTAAACATAACTGGCGAAATGTTGGTGTTTTATAAGGTACACCTCTGCCTTACCCCACGGGGATTACAGGCCTTATGTTATCCTATGAATCCCAATCCTATACTTCCGTCTGAAGCCCGAGTACATTACAATTAAAATCTTTAACATTAAAAATAAGACTCTAGCCTGTCATCATCTGCCTAGCCTTTTCCCAAACTATCTAGGGGACGGCTTCCAGTCTAACCCGATGCAGCTGAGTACCAGTATTTTACATGTAGCCATCTGACCTCCACAACCCAGTAACTGGGTAATACGATATCCCTTGGTAAGACTCGCCTGTATGGAATTAAATTGACAAGCTTTGAATCGTACCAACAAATTAAATGTAATTATTAGTAAAAGAGAGCAGCGGTGGCCCAGTGGTGGCAGCCCCGACTTAACCCAGGCAGGCGCATTAATTTGTGTAATTTATTTCATTACTGCTGCTCTCATAACGGTGAAGGAAAACATCGTGAGGAAACCGGCATGTACTTGAACTAAAAATTCGAAGACATATGTCAACTACCAAACCGCACTGCGCCCGCGTGGTGGATTACAGCCCACTCCCTCTCATTCAGTGGAGGCGTGTGTCCCAGCAGTGGGAACATTATAGGCTGATGATGATGGTTTGTAAAAGAGTAACCATGGAGTTTCTTGCCGTTTCTCGGGAAGAAACGGCTGGCGTTTCTTCTCCATAGAAAACGACGACCCCGACTTATTTGATGTTAATTTTGAACAGAACCTGCTACAAGTATGCGAGCGTATCCCTACAATCGGCACGCAGCTCAAGATCTTGTCCACAGTCAAGGCGACCATGCTTGGCGCTCAAGGTAAGAACACAATCTATCTTTTAGCTTTTATTCCTTTCTTTGAAATGCCTTTACATTATAATCTGTAACTTTATCATTGGATATGTTACTGTCAAAACTGTTGATCGTTCAAAACCACTTTTGACCGGTGTCAGTCAAAACCCTTATTAAGTTATATCGCGTTTTTTCTATTAAAAATATTTTTTTTGGGAACGCCCCAGATGTTATTACCTAGAATTACTACAACACGATGTTTTTCAAAGGGGCACAAAAAACATAACAACCTAATAAGTTTCTAAGAAAATGCTAGTTATTATTAAAAAACTGGCCAAGTGCGAGTCGGACTCGCGCACGAAGGGTTCCGTACCATTATATAAAAAAACGAGCAAAAAAATAACTTTTTTGTATGGGAGCCCCCCTTTTTTTTTTTTTTTTTTTTTTTTTTTTTCGGATGGGAAATCATCAAATGACTTCTTCCGCTCTGGGCGGAGCGGAAGGGAGTGTCAGACTTGTACTGACTAAAACCCATCCATGTTCCTTCTTAGCCCTTTGCGTTCCAGGGGCACGGTATCTCTTTCGAACAACCCGCAGCCCTGGCAGGCATCGGCCCTCTCGGACCCCTTCCGATTTGCTGACATCTCATTGAGGCGCGCGTGGAACACGAACGCGCCGTCGGCACGGTCTGTCGTCATAAGACGGACGGACGGTGAGCTAGCCCATTACTCACCGTCCACAGGCCCGCGCCTACGGTGGCCGGGGGCCACTGGTTGCCCCCCGACGCCCGGGGCGTCTCCCGCGGCGGCTGGGACGTGAGGTTCTCTCCCTCTCACGTTCCGCCACCTCCTTCGCCAGCATGACTGCTTCGCAGAAGGAGGCGACGGCTTCCCATTCCCTCTCGCTCCGGACCATGGATTGAACCAGGGCCGGACGCGAGAGGTCGCCGCCGCCAATCGCCGCTACGAGGACACGGCGGTGCTCAGCCCAAGCGGGGCATAGCTCCACAGTGTGCTCCACCGTGTCCTCCGGCCGATCCTCGCAGTGGTGACACCCGGGCGTTTCCTCCCGCCCGATTCGGTGCAGGAACCTCCCGAAACAACCGTGTCCGGTGAGGACCTGCGTCAGGCGGAAGGTGAGGGCGCCGTGGCGCCTCTCTAGCCACTCCTCAAAGAGGGGACTTATCGCCACTATTGTGGCGTGCCCTGCACGGGGTTGCGACAGTCGCTCTCTCCATGTCGCCATGAGATCGCGCCGGAGGTCTGTCCGCTGAGCGACAATTTGCCGCGGCCGCGGAGTTTCCCCCCGGCGTAGTGCCTCCGCGCGCCATTCGTGCAGGCACGCGAGGACTATCGCCTCCAGATCCCATGGCGGCAATCCGGCCAAGAGGCTCGCCGCCTCGCCGGAGATCGTGCGGTACCCCCGGATCAGCCTTACGGCTACCACCTTCTGGGGCGCGTTCAGGTAATGGGCGGCTCGCCGCCTCAGAGAACGCGCCCACACCGGGGCCCCGTAAAGGGCCATGGACCGCACGACCCCCGCGTAGAGCCTGCGGCAGGAGGCGTTTGGACCCCCCAGGTTGGGCAAGAGCCGCTTGAACGCAGCCCCTGCCCGTTCCAGTTTGGGGGCCAAACGTCGGAAATGCTCCACGAAGTTCCACCGGCTGTCGAGGACAAGCCCTAGGTACCTCAGCGTCGACTCGACGCCGATGGGAACCCCTCCTACCGTCAGTATGGATCCCGACGGTGGCGCATTCCGAGGCCCATGAAAGCACATGGCCTCGGACTTGTGCAATGCCACCTCGAGACCCAGTTGCCGGATTCTATCCACGACTATCGCAACCCCGCGTGTCATAAGTTCGGCCGCCGCCTCGTGCGACCTCCCTTGTGCCAGCACCAGCGTGTCGTCAGCGTAGCAGACTACACTGACACCGCTAGGGAGGTCGGCGCGCAGCACCCAGTCGTAGCCGATGTTCCACAAGGGCGGCCCCAGAACCGATCCCTGTGGGACACCGCACGACACCTCTCGCCGGTTCCATTCTCCGGTGCGACCGGGGTAGATGACGGCCCTGTCCGTCAGGTAGTCCCCGACCACACGACGAAGGTAGGTCGGCACCCGGTGATACCGGAGTGCCTCCCTAATGCAGCTCCAGGGCATGGTGTTGAAGGCGTTGGCGATGTCAAGAGACACCGCCAAGACAACCCCACCCCTGGACACCGCATCCCCCGTCGTGAGAGCCCTCACGCGCATGATGGCGTCCACCGTCGAGCGCCCTCTGCGGAAACCAAACTGGTTCTCCGCAAGATCCGGCCCAATCCCCACAAGGTGCCCGGCGAGGCGGTTGGCAATGACTCTTTCAAAGAGCTTGCCCACCTCGTCGAGCAACACAATGGGCCGGTATGCGGACGGAGAGTCCGCAGGGCGCCCCGGCTTCCGGATGAGGACCAGCTTCCCCGTCTTCCAACGAAGCGGGAACTGGCCTCTCTCCAAGCATGCGCTTAAGAGCCCTTCCAGTCGGGGCCCGAGAGCCTCCGAGGCCAGGACCCAGGCTTTGCCAGGCAAGCCATCGGGTCCCGGGGCGGTATTTTTGGCTTTAAGCCTGCCTACCGCCGCTCTCAGGTCTACCCCGGTCACTTCCGGAATGTCGTCATCGTCCTCGATGTGGTCCGCTTCCGGCACCGCAAGCGGCGGAGCCATAGGCGGGGGAGGATGTTCCCCTCGCAGAGGGAACAGAGCGCTCACCACGTCCTCCACGAGCTGAGGGCGGAGACTCTGCGTCAGCGGGGGGGCCCAGGTGCGGAGTTTGTCCCGCACCATCTTGTAAGGGCGCCCCCACGGATCTCTGTCGAGAGTCTCCAGCATCTCCTCGCGGCCCAGGTCTCTGGCCCGCTGGACAGCCTCCTGGAGGGCGGTCTTCGCTGCTCTGTATCCCTCGTACAGCTCCGCCTCAATGGCTGCCGCATCCGGAGGGCGGATGCGGAGCCTGCGATGCCTGGCGTACGGGTGCCGCGCGGCTACGCACGCCTCGCGCAGAGACGTCAGCTCTCGCGACCACCAGTACACCTGACGCCGGGCGCTTCCTGGCCGAACTCGGGGCATTGCCACGTCGCAAATGTCGGACATGGCCTCCTGGAACCACCCTGCCTCGTTGTTAATGTCGGCAGGCCTGTTCGGTGATGTCACCCAGGCCTGCACTATCGAGGCTTCCAGGAGGAGCTCCCGGTCCAGCTGCTTCAGCGCCCAACGCGGACCACTCGGGGCCTGTAGGACCGGCGCGCTTGAGTCCTGGGCGGAGACATCAAACCGGATGTACCGGTGGTCGGAATAGGTCTCCACCCCCTCCATGACGCGCCAGTCAACGACACGCGGTGACAGAGCGGGGCTAGCGAACGAGATGTCCACCACCGACTCGCCCCGCATCCGCACACACGTGGGGACAGAACCCCGATTTAGGACGACCAGGCCCGCCTCCAGAGCCCAGTCCTCCACCATCCTACCCCGCACATCTGTGCAACGAGAACCCCAGGCCAAGTTTTTGGCATTGAAGTCCCCGAGCACAAGCACGGGGAGGGAATAGCTTCGGATGACGACACTCAACTCCATGAGGGAGTTGTGGAACTCGGCGAGAGTTCGGCTCGGGGAGAAGTAGACTCCCGCTACGACGATCTCCCCGAACCGTGCTGCTACGCAGCCCTGACCCTTCCTGACACTTTCAAGGGTCGGGGTACCGGCGGCGGCCGACGAAATTATGACCACTGAGCCGCTCAGGTCCTCCACCCAGTCTTCCCTGGGCGGGACAAAGTACGGCTCAGCGACCACGGCGACGTTAATCAACCACTCCGCCATACTCTGGAGCAACAGATCCTGAGCACAGCGGCAGTGGTTGATGTTCGCCTGGAGAAGGCGTAATGGGGCCATTATTGGCACTCCATTTCAGCCCCCTCCCGGGCCCCCTGTGAGGGCCCTGCAACAGATGTTGCAGCGGCAGTACTGGCGGCAGCCGCGGAAGCGACGGTGGTGGCAGCTGCGGCGGTGGCAACGGTGGAGGCGGTGGCTGCGGGCCTTCCCTTGCCCTTGGCCCTGGTGGG
This sequence comes from Cerastis rubricosa, assembly GCA_949152445.1. Lineage (NCBI taxonomy): Eukaryota > Metazoa > Arthropoda > Insecta > Lepidoptera > Noctuidae > Cerastis > Cerastis rubricosa. Next base: position 14,700,543 of record OX424549.1, read on the forward strand.
TGGTGCGCAGGCCCTGCCCCCTGCCCGGTGATCGGCTGGTTTGCCCGCTGCCGCACATGCAGTGCAGTGCGGCATGGCGGTGCAAGCCGCGGCCATGTGACCGGGCTGACCGCACCGGAAACAGTCGCCGCTGCGGTCCACCTCCGAGGAGCACCGACAACTCACGTGCTGCCCCACGAGGCACCGGTAACACCTCAGAGGTCGGGGTTCCAGCAGCTTCACCTGCGCCGACACCCAGCCCACCAGGAGCCTTCCAGCCTCCACAATTGTTCCGGCCGCCGTCACAGGGCAGCTTACCGTGACAGTTCGCATGCCCGAGTGGTCCGGACGTAGAGTGCCTGCCCTTACCTGCTCGGCAGGGCACCCACCGGTCCTGGCGACGGCGGCAACCACCTCCTCCTTGGTCACTGAGTCGTCCAGACCCAGGATGCGCATGTCTGCGCATCTGACGGGCCTGGACACTCGGACCTCGTCCGCATCTAGGGACGCTCTGAGCTTTTCAGCCAGAGCGTCAGCGGACAGGCCGCTATTTGCTCCGGGGATCTCCAGCGCTCGAGCCCCTGTCGCGGTGACTTTGAGCCGGAGTCCCTCGGTGATCCCTAGCTCTCCGAGGTTCACCGTCGCCTTCGCCTTCGCGAGTACGTCGCGGTAGGACACGCCCCTTTTTTCCGCTTCCGGCTGTAGTGTGATCACTACAGCTGCGGTCTTTGGGGCGCGGAGCCTAGCCGCGACGCTTCGCGCCTTGTGCCTGCGCCTTCGCTCCTCGTCCCTGGCCTTTTTTGCCGCCTTTCGCCCCTTTTTCTTTTCCCCGACCACCTGCCACTCGGCTTCGGCCGCGGGAGGATTAGTGGACGGGGGGGGCGGCGATAGCTGCAGCCGCCTTGCTGATGGCGCTGGCACATTCGCCGCCTCAGGAGCCGCTTTGCCCTTTTTCTGCTGGGCCGCCGCCTGTTTAGCCGCTGCCGGTTTTGCCGGAGCCGACTTTTCGGTAGGGGCCGCCCTAGCCCTGCCGGAGGGCTGGCCAGGCTGCCCTGGACCAGAGACTGCGGCCGTAGCAGCTGCATACGAAGCCGCCTTTGGGCCCGGGACCACCCTCGGGCCCGGGGCAGCCTTGTTTGCTGCCAGGGGGGGGCGAAGGACGATGCCCTCCAGGACGGAGAACCGCGCCTGGAAGGCAGCCAGCTCCTGCCGAACCAGGTTCAGGACCTGGTTCTCCACTGGCACGGGCTGGCTCTGCCGCTGCTGGGGCACCTCGCGGGAGCCAGACTCTCGCAGACCAGTCAGGTCTGCCCGGAGCTTCTGATTCTCCTCGTGGAGAAGCTCCGTGGCGGCCGTCAGGCGGGCGACCTCCGCCCGCAGTTTGGCCACTTCGCTGGGTGGAGGAAAGCTAGCCTCCACCGCCGCCATGATGGAGGCGGAAGCTGCAGGTATGGCCCCGAGTTTTGAAGATGTCAGCTTCTTCAAGGCCACGACCCTTATCGCAGCTTCCACCTCCTTTTGAAACTTGGCCTTACGCTCCACATCGGAGCCGCCAACTTCAACTGCCGCGTCATCGCTGGTGCCCAAACGGGCCTGCCCGCGACCGGCCACCCCCGATCTTTCGGAGGCCGAGAGCCCCCTCCCCAGGCCCCTTATTCCACCACGCCTGCTGGTGGAGATTTTAGGGGCCGAGGCAAGCTCCCCTTCGGAGGACGACTCGCGGTCGCCTTCTGGTCTGGACCGCTTGCGTTCCTCCGCAGCAGTCCCGGTCCTCTCGAAGCGGGAGCTCTCAGAGCATCCCGCGCTCACATCACTAGATGCGGCGTCGGACTCAGACACCGCATCCCTCCTCTCCCTCTCTTTGCCGTCGCCGGCTGGATTTTGAATTTTTTTATTATTTTTCATATTTGTTCCCACGAGTGTGGGGGAAATACGAGGTCCATCCGGGCAGTGCCCCCTGTACCCGGATAAGCCTTTGACATTTATAACCCGCCAGAGGGTCGGCTGGTACTCTGGCGGGGGACGCACTGACGACTGATCGTTCCATAGGAACACCCGTCAGCCATACATCCCCTCACGGTGCGCCGCCGCTTGAGATTCGGGGTAGCTTTTTATAGAGGTTTTCTACCTCGCGGTCCGGGCGGTTAAGCCAAGACCCTCGGTCCCGATCGAAGCCGCGAGACGTGATCCACGACACTCCGATGATGGGATTACGAGAACGACGGGGACAGAGAAGGACTGCGTCCCTCGCTGTCTGCTCGGAGGCAGGGTGAGTGCACTCCGAGCCCGCCCTTGCTCCTCCGCTGTGCCCTCTGCTTTTCAGAGGGTCACGCGGAGAAACGCCGCGTTGGTCCAATTTGGACCCCACCACGTCAGAATATTCGCCACCGGCAGTGACATTCCCCAGAGAATGGGAATCTCCCACTCCTCGGGGAAGGACACTGCCGGCGCCCAGGGTGCACCGTCCTGACAGCAACTGTTCCCTCCAGACGTATCGAGAGGGACCAGCGCCACCAGGCTCACGAGGAGGTTTTCTGACCCAGCACCCCATGGGAGCCCCCCTTAAATATTTATTTTATTATATTTTTAGTATTTGTTGTTATAGCATCAACAGAAATACATAATCTGTAAAAATTTCAACTAGCTAACTATCACGGTTCATGAGATACAGCCTGGTGACAGACGGACGGACGGACGGACGGACGGACGGACGGATGGACGGACGGACGGACGGACAGCGAAGTCTTAGTAATAGGGTCCCGTTTGACCCTTTAAGTACGGAACCCTAAAAAGATTTAACAGGTCAACAGTAGTTTTGAATAATGAACAGTTTTGACTATGACACTTATAATATTTCTTCTTTTTTATCAAGGGGCTTAATAATATATTAGCTTTCTGAGCTTACACATAACTTCTGCTTTTAATAAAGAGTCACAGCGCAGCAACGGTTACATTACAGCATTTGATTTAATCTCAATAATCTATCAGCTCGGAGAGAATCAGCTTATCGACATACTGCAGAAGTAAAATTCAATAGCTTTGGTAACAATCGACACTCAAAAATTTTATCAGGAATAAGTAAAAAAAATATTTCAGGTCACACATTAAAATCATTTTGAACTGAACTACCCACGAAAAAATACACGTGACTGACACATTATACCTCTAACAACCCCTTAGCCTAAATGAGTGACACCTGGACAAAGCGGTTTACATTCTATTTTTTTAAACATTGCCCCCACACTAGGAATTTCTCCTATATTGTGGGTGTGTTTACAAACATTTAAACCCACATACACAAACAGCCAGACCCGGTACAACTATCTGTAGGCCATGCAAATATTTGTTTCGTGCGGGGATCGAACCCACGACACGCAGCGCAGCAGTCAATCGCTCCACAACTGCGCCAACCGTGCCGTCAAACTCATGTGATAAAAGCGCTCAATTTCTTTGGTGTAATTCTCCCTAAGTCACTTTTTACTAAAATCCTATTTACTATGTAGCCTAAGCCTAGTACATTATATCAAAAGCTTTCTCTATATTAATGCTGTGCTTCTCGCTTTCCTAACAGTCGGCATGCCGGACTACAAAGGTAAAACATTATGACGCCACTGTGTGATTAATATTACTTCTATACATACATACACATGTTTTAATTTTTGTAATACATCTACTGTACATATCTCTGTTGAATTTCTGCACTAGCATAAGTCTGCTATTTTTTTTTTATTAATTAAGTCCGTGAAGCTTTTATATTCTGGTGGAGCTATTTTGATTTTCTTATGTTTGTAAGATATGTAAGGTATGTCAGATTACACCAGCAAAAAAAGTAATTAGAAAAAATATTAACACGACTGCGGAAAAAAAACTAAAAAGCTGAAATAAAGCATATTTTAAATGAAGTAAAAGTGTATTAAATTATAAAACTGGAACGGGTCCCGCCTGACGAAAGACGAATCTAACAACGTCTAATTTATCGAAATCGTCTCTTCCGTTTAGGAGTTACGAGGGAACAAAGAAACGGACTTACATACATACTTACAATGTCAAACATCCTCCTTTTGGGCTTCGCCGCAGTCGGGTCCCTTTGTGGTTTTTATCATAAAATTAGGCAGATACTTTGCCTAAAACAAAATCGTGTTCATGCTGTGATGTCATATCACAAATTCATTGGATATGGCTACATGAGTCTATGCACCCTCTTTAATCAGACGTTGTTTGCACATCTTCAGGTAGCGAAGAGGACCAAGAAGCGACGGAGATGCTGGTCGGCAATGCACAGAACTTGATGCAGAGTGTAAGTTTTTTATCTATTCTTCTTTTACAGATTACACCAGATACTTTTGTGCTTCGGTAACGGTCACGATAAGCCGTTGGTCCCGGCTTTCATTTGTAGATCTTTGATCTTTTAAGCAAAACAGAATACCCGGTTACTTCCAAAGTGCGTTTTTTTTAAAGTCCTTGTTTTTTTCAGGACTTACTTGGCCTATGCGCAGCTGTTCTGCACACTATTTTGATGAAAGCTTTCCTTAATTTTATGTTTAACACTACCAACAGGTAAAGGAGACAGTGAAAGCAGCAGAGGGCGCATCTATCAAGATCCGCACAGAGCAGGGTGGTTACAGACTGCGGTGGGTGCGTCGCTCGCCCTGGTACCAGATCTAGGTCAACTGCCGGTCAGATTGTACATCTACTATTGTGGTACTCGACCTGTGACCTTGGGATAAACAGTCACATTCGACCTTATTACAAAACATCAAGAAAGTAATTTTTAACACATTTGGGACTAAGCACCCAGCATATGGGTCGAACAATAATTCGGTCGTGTGCCCACAACCTGCTTCTCAAATCGTCGTTATACGTAGCTATAGATGACGCGCATACTAGTAAAAATTAATTATTTGTACTTGGTAGCGAAAGTGTTAAACAGGCACATTCGACCTTATTGCAAAAAAGCTTGTCTTAATATCCCGAAAAAAGTCCGGGGAATTTACGCCGAAAATTAGGCTAACTTTGCATTAATTAAAAACAGCGATTTTTTTCATTGAATGTGTAGGGTATGGACAGGAGAGTATATTAAGCTGTATCCTGCGAAAAGTTCACCTCCGCGTATATGTTTTTTTTTAAGAAAACGTCTAATATGTATATAACTTGGTGGAAAAAAATATAAACAGGTATGTTTATTTGGAGTATTTGTAGAAGAGATTGAGTACTACAAGTAGGTCAGAAAATTAAACATTTTCGTCCACGGAACACTCGTTTTTAAAAAAAAAACTTATAATTTGACTTCGTACTTAAGGCAAAAATATTAACAGGACAAAAATAGTGCTAAAATGATTTATATCACCATGTCTAACTATTATTATGAAAATTAAACAAATTCTGCTCCGGACTTCACAGAAAATCAAGAAAATCAAAAAATCTTAAATACTACTTACGGCAAAAATGTAACAGGATTTAAATTCATTTAATAATGAGAAATATATAAATCCAAACCTTAATTCCCCAAAATTAAACAAATTAGAGCGATAATTAATATTGTCAAAGTAAAAATTAAATTACGATGCACGGTGTCAGCGCTAAGCAGCGTGCGGCGTACGGCGTGTGCTAGTGTGCGTAAACAAGATAAGCGCTGCGTTCATTGTGTGCGTATGACTGTATTGTTGTTTGAGTCGGTGTTTTATTGAGTTACGCGATTGTACACCTTATTTCTATTTCGGAAAGATCAAATTTCTATGAAAGTGCTGCGCCAAATACAAGAATAAAGCTTGCAGACGTATTTTACGTAAACATTAATTGATTATTTTTTCACGATTTGCTTTAAAGTGTTTAATTTTCGTGTAAATAGGTTAGAAATAGCCTTTAGATGAAAGTTAAACTAAATTAAACCCTGTTACCTTTTTGCCTCAACCGCTATTGTAAAAAAACTGGTAATAATAACTTCCGGTAGTACAATTTGTTTAATTTTGTTTACTGGCGGTGTAATATATTAATTTAAGTTATTTTATGTAAAAAAACCGCTGTTTATATTTTTGCCTTAAGTACAATCCAAAAATTTCGTAAATGTTTTTTTACCGTAATTTCCGTGGACGAAAATGTTTAATTCTGAAAAAATATATTACTGTCACCAATTCTTTACCTAAAGTAACTAAATTTGTCCTGTTAACTTTTTTTCCCATGTTTTTATTCACAAAAACGTGTTTTCGTCTTTTTCAGCTTGATCCGGTCTCGGAAAATGTTTAATTTTTTTTTATTATTTGAAGAGCTAAGGTCAAGTACACGATTCAAGAACAAAATCGCTGTTTATATTTAATGCAGGGTTCAAATCTAAAAGCCCCGGACTATGTTATTAAAATAAAAATATATATGAGCTTTTTGTGTTGTATGAAGAACTTCACGTTCATTAAAATAAAGTTCTAAATACAATAACGGGCTCGGTTGTTTGGTTTTGGAGTACAATTAGAACTCATTTTGTCGTAAATCATTTCAAATGTTTTGATTGGAATTTATTTATTTCAACAAACTGTCAAGGGCCGATTTTGCACTATAAGTCTACGCTCAGACCTCTTCTAAGGGGAGTGATATTATTTACCGTAAATCTAAGGTAAAAGTTAAGGGTTTGCAGGTCGAGTACTCACTAAAGTTCGTTTTATTGAGATTGTAATGTTGTAGCAATGTAACAGCAATAAGTTGTAATGTAGATAGATTGGTTAACGACTGTGTGCATTGGAGTGTAACATTTTCTTGAATGATTTCAAAGCTGGTATATAAAATTATGGTTGTTTTTACAAGAAGACTGTTTTTAATGAACTTTCTTGATTTTTTTTTGGAGTGAAAAAATTAAGGCTTTTTGTCTAAGAACATTTTAATAGTGACAGTATCATACCAAGGACTGCCTTTTATTCACTGCCAATACCTCAAAGTGGTTGTATCCTTACTTTCTCTTATAATTTTAATGGAACTTCAAGTTAAAAAATCTATGGCCAGCATAGTCACCTGTGCACCTGTTGACTTTTGACTGCATCAGAGAGCGGAGTTTGAGTAGCTGAATATTTTTTGCAATCGGTGCTCTAAGAAGAATATTTCTCGTTACACTCTAATGGACACAGTACTTTAACTTTGCGCACACGCATCAATGATCGTCACATAATAATATTTTAAGTACATCAGAGAGAAAATATTGTAGCAGTATAGTACATTTATATTAATGACAATTAATTATTATTTTTTACACCATATAAGTTAATCTATACAAAATATGTAACGTTGTGTGTAATTATTTATATGTGATTGTAATTAAACATAGTAGTTATATGAATATTGATTTAGATTATGTTTTGTAGATGATAATATATATTTTATGATAGTATTGAGCTTCCCTATGTAATGTAGTACCTAAGAGCTGTAATATCATTGGTACAAAAACGCCAATTGAAGTTTGGTCACAATATAATATTGATGGTAATAACGCTTTAGGAAGCCAGGAACTATACATGTTTGCATGTTATAAAATGTCCGTATCATAAAATTTTCACAGTTCAACAACATTGGGCATTTTTTTCTGTCGGTCAAAATAAATTCGCTATAGTGGGGGCAAGAATACATGGTAAGATCCAAAACATTCCGGCTTCAACTTTAAGATTAAAGATTAAAATCCAAACAAATGGATTGAAATAATCGGAGAACAAAAACTTTACTTTTTAAAGTGATAACTTCTTATGGTAGGGTAAACCGCTTCGTAACGTAACGCGTTACGGCGCCACTCTGTCTGGCTTCCCTTTCTCTCACGCATACGGCAACAAGCCGTAAAAACGGTTTTGTGGGGCATAGTTTTTAAATGAAAGTTTGTAATAAACTTGTTTAATAAATAAATAAATAAGCTTAGATTAGTTTAAGTTATCACTTCTGTCGAGCGTCCCGAGACGCACACGTTTTTTTTAAATGAAACTTCAAATGCGACTTCCAACAAAGTTGCGTTAAACGTTTAACGCTACCATGGAGGGGGTATGAAAGCACTGTTGCGTTAAGTTTCACTTCTTCCGCGCGGAGGGACTCCACGCACTATATTTTTTACTGTGGGTAAGTAGACAAAACTTCAGTAATTTAGTGACCATGATAGTTTAGTATCTTTGATTAATCTTATGTGTGTAGACCGGAAACTTTTGGACCTTACCATTACCTGCTAGCCTACCATGACGTCTCAAAGCAGTATTGTTTTACTCTTATTCCAGTGTGGGAAAGAGACGGAGCTATACAGGATGTCTAGCGCCATCTCTTTCCCACACTGGAAAAGGAGTAAAACAATAATGTTTTAAGACGTGATGGTAGAATACCAGCTCACCTTGCGAGATTCCACCTAAGATTCCTGGCTGTTTAGTCTGTGTCATCATTTCATAAAGGTTAGTGTATTTCCGGCAGCTCTTAATAATTAAATATACAATAAACTTTACATTTGTATACATCATGTCATACACAGTAAATCTGTAAGCAATTTATTCTAATTAGTTAGATGTACAATTTTGTGTTGAATTTTATTTTATAGATAGTACTAAAGTAGTACCAATATGTAAATTTCAGTTACAATTATTAAGTAAAAAAGTACCGAAATAATGATTTTACCGTCGATTTTATGCATAAATTTCAAATGAAATTGCAATATTTTATATGTGTCAAAGGACAGACACCACACAAGCTACAACAAGCTGTCAAATTTCTTTAATAGATTTTCAACTTAATTTCTAAGGAATTAGGTTCAAGGTTTTTGAATTTTGATTCAGTTTCGGGTAGCTTTATGTGCTGTCTGTACATTTTATGTTTTGAACAACGAATTCTTTTTTAATTTAAATTCATAAATTAGGGTATTTCTAACCGTTACGGACAGATTGCTACTTGACAGATACTTCAGAAAATTTATCTGTCAAAGTCCAATCTCCGGAGTCCCATCTGTTGGCCTACCATGACGTCTTAAAGCAGTATTGTTTTAATGTGACCCCAGTGTGGGAAAGAGACGGAGCTATACGAGTGGTCTAGCGCCATCTCTTTCTCACTCTAAAATAAGATTAAAACATAAACATACTGCTGCGGCACGGTTGGCGCAATGGCTAAGCGATTGACTGTTGCGCTGCGTGCCACGGGCTCGATCCCCGCACGGATCAAATATTGTATGGCCTATAGATAGTTAGGGTCTGGCTGTTGTGTATGTGAGTAAATTAAATATTTGTAAACGCACTCACGATACAGGAAAAATTCCTAGTGTGGGGCAATGTTTTATAAAGAAGAAGAAGAATACTGTTTCTAGATGTCATGGTGGGCCTCCTGGAAATCTACCCGTATCGATTTGGCTAAAATTTTAATGATATGGTGATAGCAAGTGTGATTCTGAACGTAAGTGCCATCTCTGTGCTTTATATTAGTAGTAGGGTAGGTCCGACGTCTTCTGTAACTAATGGTAGCAACTTATCTATATATATATTTAAATTAGGTGTCACGTTGTTTGTCCGGGATGAACTCCTAAACAACTTAACCGATTTTAATCAAATTGGCATACCTTGTGCAATTTGATCCAACTTGAAAGACAGGATTGCTTACATCTCAATTTATAGTCGCAATATTATTTTATTGCGAATTAAATCCCAAATATCTGTTAGCTGCAAACGATTCTAACAGATGGCGGTATCTGATGCCTGGATTGAGTAAGTAATCAATAGACGGCGCTGTATAAGAGCGGAGCACCAATGAAAAATATTGCGAAAACGGGGAAAATGTGACGGAGACGAAGTTGCGCGGGACAGCTAGTATATATATATATATATATATCTAGAGCTATTTACTGTGTCTTATATACTTCAAACTTGTGTGTAGTTTTTGATGGTGGAGGTAGAGACCACAATAGAGGCCTATACTTACTTGGTTTAGAAAGACCGTAACGAAACCGAAAACTGCATTTTCTATCCATCTATGCTATTATTATAAAACTTAAGGGTTTGTTTGTTTGGTTGAACGCGCTAATCTCGGGAACTACTGGTTTGAATTGAAAAAAATCACATGGTAAACAAAAATTGCGTACCTGTTTGGTAACAAAGTAGCAAATTCAGTAAACGTAGATTTCGGCTTCGTTATAGTCAATCTTACACCTAAAAATCCAGTGGCCTTAGAATTGTAGCTATTATACTGTAGTTATTAACTATTTACAACTTCATCCATTTCCTTAAAGGAGTGGCCACACTTAGCGACGGCCAATCGGCTTGAGCCAGGTCAGACAGAGCGTTTTATTCATGCAATCATCATCTGCCTAGATTTTCCCAAGTATGTAGCGGTTGGCTTCTAGTCTTACCAGATTCAGCTGAATCCATGCAATCATCATCTGCCTAATTTTCCTAAGTATGTTGGGGTCGGCTTCTAGTCTTACCAGATTCAGCTGAATACCGATAAAGTGCACTGGGGTTTTTAAACTTTCGGAATATACCTATTATTTCCCCAGTGCACCTTATTTTACATGGAAGCGACTGCCTATTTGACCTTCACGACCCAGTTCATCATCATCATCATCATCATCAGCCTATAATGTTCCCACTGCTGGGACACAGGCCTCCTCTGTAGCCGGAACCGGAACCAACGGTTTAACGTGCTTTCTGAGGCACGGAGGAAACATTGTATGGAATGGGTGCTCACCCATCTACGGAGCAGCCTAGGCCAGCGCGGCTTAACCCGAGCAGCTGTTATTATTTAGCCACGATTTCCTTTTTATCCATGCAATAAACAGCAAAAGAGTTGGCATTCGGTACGGATAACGATACTCGGAATATACGCTTTTTACCACGGACATAAGGCTCTTTCTGATCGTCTCAAGCGGATTCCACGTTGTCGACGTGAAGTGTGTGGTAACTCTCTATAATCCTTATCAGAATAAGCGTAGGACCTAAGCGGAGTGATAGCAATATTTTTGTATGCGAACGGGAGTGTGATTCAGTAATAACTAATATGGTACGTAATTATGCTAATGTAATGTGTAAGTAATGTATCTGTCTGTAAATAACTTTATGCTGAAATTTTGTAGCGATTATGTATTCTATAGACTTGCTAGAAAGCCCGATTCGAAGAAAATGGACAAAAAATTAGCTAGAAAAATTCTGTGGTTATATATTTCGAGGGGTCAACGCCAGGTTTAGGTTAGTTGCCGCTGGACCAAGCGTTGCTGATAATCATAGATCGTAGTAGGTAGATTGAATTGAGATCATTGATCCGAAACGTTCATATTAATATGGACATTCCTCCGGAATTGGTTGATTTGATTGAAATTTAAGTGCAAAAATTTATAAAAAGTTGTGGCCATAAAAAGGCTAAAAATAAAAAAATATAATTAATGCTTCGATCTGAATTCGATTGTTTTTATTATTCAACAGATAAATAATAAATTAATTTAGTTTTGATACCTTCCTTTAAATTTTGAATTGAGTAGTAATAATATCACTACCAACATTAACAATATTTAATTGAATCCGGAAATACCGGAATTACTTTCCAGAAAGATGGCTTATCCATATTATTCTTTCTGTGTGCATTTACGATACAAGTACCAAAACTCAATCTACCTGCTCTGATCTATGCTGATAATCCTAAACGCTTGAACGTCCATACATACTTTATTTGTATGTATAGAGTTCAAGCAGATAAGGTCCTGGATTCGGTTCGCAGAACAGGCTAAATATTGTTGCACATTGTGCAACAGGATTTGTTTTCGGTTGATGGTAATAGGCTCACTCCCTTACGTGAGACTTAAACAGAACAGGGCCTCAAGTCTGCTATTTTTATAAACATCGTCATTCCAACACGATCCCGACGATGGGGTGTCAGTGGTTGACCATTGTGAAGTCATAATGACGCCTTTATATTAGTAGATTACCAAACTTGTCAAAATCAACAATTATGAAATCAATGATAGGCCATTCTGACACTATTGTAATAGCAGACTTGAGGCCCTGGTGAAATGTCGATGTACTATTAGATACCTACACCACTGCATAACCCTTCGGAGATTCCCGCGTGATGTTATGTTAGAGAGCTAGCAAGTCTATCGAATACATTTTAATAGTATTTAATTATTATTAACTATATTGCGTGCTTTATATTATTTTTATTAAGTATCTGTACAATTTACACAATTTTTGTTATTATTATTTTATTTATTCTAATAAAGATTTTTTTATTTATATTTTGTTTTCTTTGCTTCCTTAGTTAGTTGTAAATTTAGTTTAAAATAAGATTTTTAAGAGTCACAATTATCTACATAGCAATATTTTAGATAAATGAAATCTTGTAATTGATTCTTAGTGTTTTTAAACAAATTTATAAAATTCGGTGCTGAAATATAAAATAATATATGAATAATATTTTATAGATATACACCTACCACTGCTTGTCTCTGCATCACCCAAAGGTTGACTGGTAGAAAATGCCTATGGCATTAAGTCCGCCTCTGTACTATGTGCTTGAAGTGTTAAATAAATAAATATAACCATTATTCGCAAAAAAGTTTTACGGAGAAGTAAATAGATGAAACAGAAACAATATTAATATTTACCTAAAACATATTCAACTACATACATTGTTATAGATGGTCTCCAAGGAAAGTTTTTCTGCAGCTGCAGCGGTAAGGTATTAAAGTTACTGCCAACTACCATGCTGTGTAGGCATACAAGCCAGTTGTTCGTACTCTAAATCGATGATTACGCATGATTACCTCCATTTGTAAAACTATAATATCATCATCTCCCTGCCTTTTTCCAGACTATCTTGGGGTTGGCTTCTAGTCTAGCCGGAAGCAGCTGAGTACCAGTATTTTACATGAAGCGACTACTTAACTGACCTCCACAACCCAGTAACTGGTTAATACGATACCCCTTGGTAAGACTGGATGTCAGACTTTTGGCTTCTGAATACTCGTAACGTCTGTCAAATATCTACAAACGACAGCTGACCAACGGCTTCCGAGGCACGGAGGTAACTCTGTGTGTAATTATGGTCACCCATCCTCAGACCAACCTCGGCAAGCACGGCTTAACCTTAAAGATCGACCCGTGCGCCTGTTATTATTTAGCCACGAGCTCCTCCTTGTAAAACTAGAATATATAGAATTTATAATAATCTCTTTGATTCGAGAAGATTCATGAGTCATGCTTGTTCGTTTTTTATAATGTTATCCTCATTTTGGGTTTGGGTATATGATACCAGCCGTGTTCCTGATGGTATTTCCCATAGGAAAATATTGGCCGGAATTCCATACAAATTAGCGTCCCCGTTTTAACACTTTTACCGGTTAGCCACTAGCTGCTCAATCCATTGAGGTGAACAGGGTATTAGGGGACATATTGAATCTGTATCTTCTAGGCAAGCGTGCTCTCTAGGCCGCATCATCGCTTTCCATCGTGTAAAATAAAAATATTTTCGAAAATGCTTCCTTAATAGTACATTGTTACTCCAGGGGTGAAAGTGACTTATAGTTCGAGGGACTAAATAAGTCTTTAACCCGAGGTAAACTCTGTGCTTTTCATTACGAAAACAAGGAAAATAAAAATAAAAACATGAATTAGCTAAACAAAAAATTAGTAAATTTTATTTCGGATTGCCGCTTTCCCGCCTCTTTTGTTTTTTTTTCTATGGCCAGCTAGCTATTCAGACATTATTTTTCATTTTCATCATTGAAAAAATGGTAAATATTTTGCCCAACTCTATGTTATTTTAAAGAAATTGTTGAAACTAAATTAAAATAAAGTTATTTAAAAATATAAATTGTTTAATCAATACTTCACTTTAAGTTATTTCAATTTTACATCGTGGCTGTATAGAAAGTTGGAACATGGTTCAATAAACATGTGTAAATAGAACTAGTTTTTTTTTTTAATAATTTGAAATCTGTCAGTTGAAAGCGATTCTCCCTAGGGATGAAAAGTATTACTTTCATCCCGCTCCTCAGGCTACTTCAGACCTACTTTCAGAGTATGAGTAATGAAAAAAAACATGCTTCTATCTGTGCGTTAATTTTCAATTTAAGATTTTTAAGTAAGTAGATATTATATTAATGACCTTATCCTAATTTTGTTTAAAATTCAATTTAAATAATAATGTTCAGTAACTAGCCCGTAACCCGTAGTAGTAACCAGCTATGTTTCATTTTTGGTTTACAATAAAGTTTTATTCTATTTTATCTAGATATTTAAAAAAAAAAAGTGTGACATACACAATGAGCAAGTGTCCAGCTGGCCTAAACGAGTAGCTAGAAACATACACTTATATCTTGTATTTAAATATCTAATTATAAATAAAAAACCGGCCAAGTGCGAGTCAGACTCGCGCACGAAGGGTTCCGTACCATTATTTATAAAAGCGAAAAAAAAACTTTTTTGTATGGGAGCCCCCCTTAAATTTTTTTTTTCTGTTTTTATTATTTGTTGTTGTAGCGTCAACAGAAATACATAATCTGTAGAAATTTCAACTCGGTAACTATCACGGTTCATGAGATACAGCCTGGTGACAGACGGACGGACGGACGGACGGACAGCGAAGTGTCATTAATAGGGTCCCGTTTGACCCTTTGGGTACGGAACCCTAAAAAGAAAACTATGGAAATTCACGCAAATGTATAATACAGAGTGGAAGACACACCGACGCGAAAACGCTTACCATGAACTCAGTACATCGTTCAGAACCGCCAAAGTCCCCCCCCCAGTCAAAATGTATGGAACAGCTGATTAAAAAAAAATACTGATGAAAAATGGATGGAGGAGTTCAGCATGATGTACGTGGTAACCGTTTTAGCGTCCGTGTCCCTTCAACCATGTAGGTATACAAGCTGTTGTTTTGCATCCTCGTCAAATTCAAGGAGGTAACTATGCTAATGATTCTCGACCCGAAAAAATAATAAAAAATGGGTAGGTAATTATTTTTTCTTATTTACGGTATTTGGTAAGTGTGAACCACCCGCGCCCATCCAATACTGGCCCTTTAACCGCGCTTTCACACATACAAACAATCTCAAACGTTTATTCGATAATTTCTTATTCCCTAAACTAAGTTAAGGGATTATTCTGAAATACCGACAAATTTTAAGAATCAACCAATCAGCTTTTATTAATAATTAACTAGGTACAATAATTTACATTAATCATTTATGCCTTTTGTGACAACCTCCTGAATTTTGACGAGGATGCAAAACAACACCTTGTATTATGTAATGTATAAATTAAGCAGTATTTATATATTTATGCCGTAGCTAACAATAAATAGACAAAACTATTTTCTTATAGAAATAAACTTATTCTTATATACAGTACATAGTTTTATTTTACACCTATAACATACGGATCATCTACGATCAGTGAGTGAAAATTGTAGCCCACAATTTACCAAATATGAATATGTGTTATACAGGCATACCTATACATGCTCTTCAGATGACTTCTAAGGCGTAAGCTAGACAGAATATAAGTAAGATTAGGACGCGATGCAGACTGGGCAGAGTCGAGTCAAACTATACATAATGGGTGTAAAAATGAAACCGATAATGAAGCCGAAAAGCACTTCGGTCGAAAAAAAGCTTTACTTTAGGCGATCAAAAGGTTTTTTCCGCATCCAGGACAATTATGACTATCACCATATTAGAATTAGGTCGTGTCCTGCGTGTCCTGCTGTTTGTTCATTACAGGATCTGGTGTACGCTACAGAGGTCGCCAAACTAGTGGCTCAGTTCTGGGACGACACAATTTAGATCGGCATCGACACGCTGGGAAGAAGAAGAATAAGGTCGACGATATGTTTGGCCCTAAAGACAGCAACACGAACTGATCACTTATGCATTCATAAAGCCATCAAGTGTGCAGGTGACAAGACATACGGTGCATTATACAAGGTGGAGCGGGACGATCGACAGAGCGTGTCATGTTCTTCACCCGTATACAAAAAATCGATCAAATCCAATGAATACTTAAGCCACAGGAAAACGTTTTGCACAGGTTCTTGACCTTACAATCTTTAACTATTATTACGGACTCAGATTTAAAAAATGTTGAAAAATAAGAAAATGATAAATAGTTTCCTGTGGCTAAAGTATTCATTGGATTTGATTGATTTTTTGTAAACGGGTAAAGAACATGACACTCTCTACGTGATTTAAAGGAATGTCGATCGTCCCGCTCCACCTTGTAGAAGGAGGCCATTGTCTGCACAGCTAAGACTAGACGAAGGCATGGCCGAGATGGACTAGATCCCGGAAAGGGAAACATTAAAACTATCTTTTTTTTTAAACGTTTTCCCACACTATGTACTACTAGCCTACCTTGCTACGCTGGGTGATTATTATTTTGACCTAACAGGCTTGGGTAAGTATTTTCCTGGAGCTAGCTTAAAATACTTTATAAAGTCAAAGTTATTTGTGTTTTTCTGACTAATTGCAAAACATGTAAAATAAATATAATTAGTTCGTAAATATTTGTGCCGTTAGTAGGTTTCTATTTAAGTTAGATACCTAAGAAGGAATTGCGTGTAAAATAAAATTAATTAATCCTAATATTAAAATAAGGATAAACTACACGGATGGACTGTGTAGTTCTTTTAGTTTTATATTAGGTACCTAAGTATGTCAGGGTAAAGAACGGTTTATATTATTACTAGCTGTCCTGCGCAACTTCGTTTGCGACACATTTTCCCCGTTTTCGCAACATTTTTCTTTGCTGCTCCACTCCTATTGGTCGTAGCGTAATGATATATAGCCTATAGCCTTCCTCGATAAATGGGCTATCTAACACTGAAAGAATTTTTCAAATCGGACCAGTAGTTTCGGAGCCTATTCAATGCAAACAAACAAACAATCAAATCTTTCCTCTTTATAATATTAGTTTAGATGTTAGTACGTTACAACTTCCATCAGGAATTGCTCAGAAACAGCCACGGAGTCTGGATATCGTTAAATGTAAATGTATGTATCCATAGTTTTTAATGAGTTGTAACCTCTTTAATTATGATTATGAACGCGCAGATCTATATACTGTTGAATAAATAGGGATACTATTATACATCACATACGTTCTTGTAGCATGAAAATAGGCTCAGTTCGTCATGTACCTAATAACATATTTTTCACTTCCTTCCTTCCTGCGTGTCTGTTCATTATATGAACTGCTGGACGCTACTGAAGGCTTCAAAACTGGTAACTTCGCATTTCTCACATACCATAACATCACGACTGCAATCCCCGAAGGTTTAGGCAGATGTGTACTTACTAATAGTACACCCATATTTCCCAAGTTATGATAAGTTCCAATTCTGTAGGGTGTCGAACGTAAAGAATAGCACCATCCCATATCTTCCCGTGGGTGTCGTAAGAGGCGACTACGGGGCTTGCCAGAGAATGGGCAGCAGCGTTCTCTGTGCTTTTGTAACAACAGTACTGCGGGTTGGCGATCGCAGTACGGTTGTTACCGTACTGCGATCGCCAACCCGCCTGCCAAGCGTGGCGATTATGGCAAAACCCTCCTTATGTCATTGCGACACTCGGGAAAGGCCTATGTCCAGCGGTGGACGTTTTTCAGCTGAAATGATGATGATGATGATAAGTTCCATGTAATATGGGGCGACCCTATTGCCATCTACCGCGCACAAATCCGTACTTGGTGGCTGCTACTAAGAAATTTCCGATGGAAAAACTCACTCGTTGGTCCGTGGTGGGTGACCATAACTACATACCGAGTTTCCTCCGTGCCTCCGAAAACATTTTAAGCCTTTGGTCCCAGCTGTCATTTGTAGATCTTTGAGAGTCCTTACAGTAGTCAGAAGCCAAAAGTATGACAGAGTCTTTCTAAGGGGTATCGTAATACCCAGTTACTGGATTGTGGAGGTCAGATAGGCAGTCGCTTTATGTAAAATACTGGTACTCAGCTGCATCCGGTTAGACTGGAAGCATGACCGACCCCAAGATGGTTTGGGAAAAGGCTAGGCAGATGATGAGGTCAGTATGATTTGAGACCGGTTATGTGATGTTGAGTGTGATGCTGATGACGTCACTAACCTTCGAAATCACACCGGACGAACATGAATCATATCGATGACAATGTTCTTCTTTGGGTATTATACGTTTACCAATTGATGATACATAGATTATGAACAAATGAAGAGACTTTAAGATTTTAATTATCTGTTTCATGTTAGAGGTCATTCTGATGATTCATTAGATCTTGGCAGTGTTGCCAACTCATGTTTCTTAGACATTTTGTAAGCCTTTTTATGTCTATTTATTTTAATTATTATCTAGGAGGTGTCTGATGAGAAGACGAGTGATAGAGAAGTATGGAATAAAAAGAAATGTTGCGCCCACCACAAATTAATTGGGATAAGGGCAAGAGAATGATGATTAAGTTTGGACCCATCACACCATTATTATTTTACTATAGTTGGGGGATCCTCTGACCAAGATGTCTTCGAACTCCCACCTCACCTGAGAAACGAACCTGCATTCACTGTAGAATACAAACCGGGTTCTGGACCACAGCTCTTCTCCTTCTTAGTTGGAATTTAACTCTGGATGCTCATGCTCAGTAGTAGCATAGGTATCCGTTATTTTTGGGTTTTCGTCTGGCATCACCTTTCGCTTGTAATTTTTCCGGGCTTTTCGAGATCAGGGAGTTCAAATTTAGACATGGCAACCAGCAGAGCAAATCTATGTTCCAGGAAAGAGGTCCAGTTTTATAGTCTGAATCACAAAAGAGGTTTTGAAGATATGTAGATGGCTCTGCCTGTCTCATTTTACGCGTCTTGAAGAGGAAGTGGTTGATGACGAGTGGAAGAGAAAGGCCAACTTGCAGTAAAACGTACATGTATAACAAACACAGGTGATACACATAACTAATTTAAAACTATACATCTAAAATAATAGAGTGCAACAAAAGATTTATATGCGCGTGTCTCGCGGCGGTCGACAAGCAAAGGAGTTACGCTATGGGATGGGTCGCCATGAAACAAAAATATGTATAACGGATGGCTTACAAAACACATACATATGACGCCACGTAATCTAATCATGATCCGATCTCCATTCACGACTGCACATTACGTGACGTCACAAGCCTTTTCTGTTACAGCCTCTATAAAGCTGGACCCTTAGGCATTGCGTCACTGACCGTATGCATTTATCATCACAGATGCGCCTGCACAGCTTCAGACCACGCCCATTGGATGACACACGTCCTTCCTAAGTAGTCCTGGCTTCTAGCACGTGCGCTGCGCAAGAGTATGTCTTGTTATATCAAAACTATAAACAGTCCATCTTTGTAAACGACTGAGTCAGTCAAGGGCTTCGTTTGCACTGCGGTAACACGTGTTGAAAGTTGCCGTGTGTCATTTGTTATTATTATTGTTAAC
Source organism: Cerastis rubricosa (assembly GCA_949152445.1). NCBI lineage: Eukaryota > Metazoa > Arthropoda > Insecta > Lepidoptera > Noctuidae > Cerastis > Cerastis rubricosa. The sequence continues at coordinate 14,719,929 of OX424549.1, forward strand.
TCGGCCGTGATTTCCCTCACAAGTGACTAGTCTAGGTCGAAACTTAGTTGAATCGAGTGCTCATAACAACGTTCTTTAGTTCCGTGAAGTTCTGTGTCATAGATAAACTGGATTGAAGTGTTATTGTGATTTAATTTATAGTTTTCTTTAGTAGAGACCTGGAATTGGCAGATATAAGGTAGGATATCCTCAGTTTAAGTGTAACGACGACCTTCTAAGCACTGGGAGCAGCTGGATGAGTACCCGTAGAGTGATTGGAGGGGAGATTGCCTTTGTCCAGCGCTGGACTGCTAAGTGCTAAGTATATGATAATGTCCCAGTGATGGCTAAAGCTATCAAGTTGGAACAAGGTAGTATATCAACTTACTACAGAGAAAATAGCGGATTTTATTTATCTTAATCTACTTTTTTAGGATAAAATACGAAATTGAGGATGAATGCTTGTATGTTAATCTCACGCAGAAATTACTTAACGGATATAGATAAAATTTAACATATAGTTAAAACCTGTATTAACACACACAGGTTATTTTTTATCCTGGTGGTAATAACTCCAAGCAAGCGAAGCCACGGATATAAGCTAGTGTTTCATAAGTGGCCCTGTGTAAAGAGGCGACAGATACAGAAAAGTCGAATGGGACATAATATGAGGTCGAGGAATGAAACGCATGTCAATAACTTAAAGAGTGGTGAATATAAAATTTGGATGGATGGCAAGGAAGAGGAAGATCAATGGAAGTTAAAAGGATTGCGTGAGTGATGATAAAACATAACATCGCGCCTGTAATCCCCGAAAGGTTATGCAGAGGTGTAGGTACCAAATAGTACACCCAAATTTCGCCAGTTAGAAATAAAGAAAGAAAATTGTTTTTATTTGGCATTAATAACACCTTAAAAATAATTCAAAATAAATGAACAAACAAGACTAATAATGCCAAAAGGGCCTCAGCTCAGCATAATGCCAGATGGCGACACAAGGTGTACCACCTGACGCTGATTTTCAGCTGCAGCCCACGAGTGCCATACGCTCGAAAACAAACAAACACATATTTAAAGTATTTTTTTCCCTGTGCACAAATTCCAATTGAATTATATGTCAGTTATGTTTTAAGTCCCATGTAATAGACGCCCGGCGTGCCTATTGCCACCAACCGGGCACAAACCTAGACTCTGTGGCTGCTACTGAGAAATTCATAATAGAAACCCAAAACAGCTTTGCCCGAGCCGGGATTCGGATCCAGGACCTCAGAGGATTGTGTGAGTGATGATATGAAATAATTAGGTACGCGTCGTAGTGTTGGGGTCCTTTTTGTTTTGTGCTTGTGCTAAGCGGTCTACTTAGCGGCCCCCTGACGCGCTTGGATTAATTTATTTTTGGTGTTTGAGGTTTTTTCTGCCGGGGGTTTTTAAATCTTTTAATTTAATTTTATTTCATGCTTTATAAACCTAAAATATTCTTTTTGCTTTCACTGTCCCGCTCCTGGGCATAGGTCTACTCTCATTCCTGCCACGTTTTTCGGTTTTGCGCCTCTTCTCGCTAATTAACGAAAACAAGGAAAGTTATAAACTGTAAAAAATCCCGAGCTTTTAGGGAGTGTGCAGTCCCCCATGGCGATGCCCATGGTGACAAGTGAAAAGATTTCAAATTTCGAATCGACCAGACCCGTAGAAGTTGTATATATCCTTCATCAACTAGAAAATCGGTGATGACCTTCAAATGGCTAAGCATATTTTCTCGAAACATAGCTAAGAACACTCTCGATTAAAATACCTTTCCGTTTAGGAGCTACGATGCTACAGACACACAGTTGACACCCGTCAAACTTTTAACACCTCTCTTTTTTGGTCGGGGGTGAAAAAAGAGTGAATAGTAAAGTGACAATTGACAGGGAAGAATGGAAGAAAACTCTCGTTATGCCGACCATAAACAAAATAGGTTGAGGCCAGGAAGATGATGAGGTAGCTCACATTTAAATAACACCTCACAAGACATGCTAGTTACTTAATATTATTTAATGAAACTGAAACATAATACATTAACTATGAAACTACATGAATTAAGGAAAACTTAGTCGGATGACCAACCGATGAAATCATAGCCTGGTTATAGTTATCCGAGATATGAGGTAAACAGCACATTTCAGTCATTGGATCGCTGTGGACAGTATACTTTGTGGATACGTCGGTCAAAATTAACTGTAAGTACGGTGTTAATTACTGTAGATAGGTTAGTTTAAGTTTTCTGAGTTAAAGAAGTGTTAAAAAGGTCTTTACCGTACCGTACCGTAGTTTAAAAAATATGTGGTTCGTAGAGGAAAAGTGTGAAGTAAAGTAGCTTGTTAGTAAGTTGGCCTTTAGTAATTTCGTTTTGAAACACTGACTGCCTCGATGGTCTAGTGGTTGCAAGCGCGACTGCTGAGCATGAAATACTAGGTTCGATTCCCGGGTCGGGTAAAGTGTCATTGGGTTTTTCCATCAAGAATTTCTCGGTGGCAGCCAAGGACGCTGGATTCGTGCCCGGTTGATGGACTTAAACAATAACTGGCGAAATGTGGGTGTAGGTAGGTACCTTTAATACAGCCTGATCATAGTGCAATTAAACACGGGTTTGTGATTACAGAATTTGAAGTTCAAGTTGTAAAACTCTAGTTTAGCTCTACAAAGATAAGGTAATTACTTAAATGTTTTTGCCAAATTCAACACCTAAGTACATGTTGTGCGTTTTAATTTATATTTCACTGGAATCAAAAAACTGTGAAAATGATTATCTTTAACCAAAATCTAACGGTGAGTGGTATTGGCAATGTTATCTCGTACTGCCTACTCACATGATGCCACTAAATTACTGAATTTTCTCTACTTAAAGTGAAACGTCTTAAGCGACTTCCAACAAGGTTGCGCGCTACCATGGGGAGGGGGGGGTATGAAAGCACAGTTGCGTTAAGTTTCACTTCTTCCGCGGGGAGGGACTTCACGCACTATTTTTATGTTCAATGTTCAGTCTCCCTTTATTCCAATCCATTTTTGTTTGGATATTAATCCTTAATTTTATAGCCGGGAAATTTGGACCTTACCATGTAGCATCCTATACCTCGATACTGTGCCAGTTTCCAGGACTCAGACAGGCGTTTTTATAAAATTATTGTAATTTTAATAAGTTTACACGTACGTACGTACCATAAACAACCCGCGTCTGTATGGTGTCGGACGTAAAGAATAGCATCATCCCATATCTTCCCGTGGGTGTCGTAAGAGGCGACTAAGGGATTTGCCAGAGAATGGGCAGGAGCGTTCTCTGCGCTTTCGTAACAACCGTTGTGCGATCGCCAACCCGCCTGCCAAGCGTGGCGATTATGGCAAAACCCCCCTTCCTTCTTGGGAGAGGCCCATGTCCAGCAGTGGACGTCGTACCATAAATCAACGTGCTTAATATAATTTTTTGTTAGGTTCCGTTCAAAAACTACGCCAAAATCTAAAATTAACCACATCCAATGATAAGTTGGTGTTCTATATTATTAATAACTCCGTCTGATTTACCAGGAAAACATGTAACCGGAGTATTGTATCGGAATATAATAATAATAACGGTATAACGTGTTTAGATTTGTTCGTTCGCTACCTAAAGTAAAACAATGACATTTGTTTAAAATAGTTCTGCAGATATGGCACACAGTTATAAATGTTAGGTAAAACACAGAAATCTATTGAAATGATTTCAGTCGGAAAATCTGTGTTATCTTCAGGAATTCCAAGATAAAAACTGATTCAAATAATTACTGTTATTGCGTTACATTCTGTTCTTTGGAAGTGTAGTTATTATGATATAGAGGTAGCTGGGGAGGCTGTAAAATTTTGTGTGTTTAAATTTAGAATTTTGCGGCATCACTAGCGAGCTTTTTAGCGGTATTATCGAAGCCATTTACAAATAAAAGAGAATCCAGCTCGTCTCGGTATTTTTACTTACCTATCTGAAGTGTTTTCGAGAATCATCTGTCTTGGTATGGACATGTGATGAGGAGGGATGGAACACATGTGACTAAAAGACTGAATTCATCAGTTTTTTACTTAAAACTTAAAAAAAACATTACATTTTCTTAAGTTATGTACCAGAATGATTAAAATACTATCTTGCATTCATGCAGAGCTAGTAGTTTTTAAAGTTTACTTTACAAATACCATAAAGCTTAGAAGAAAAAATATCCGGATCTGTTAAAATACCACCTAGAATTCATGCAAGCCTGGCGTTTTTGTTTATACTATTAATCAAAAATACGGTTACCAAAACGGTAAAAAAAATAGGAGTCATCAATAATTTTGGTTGTGTCGTTGTTGGGGATGATGATGTTTACAAAACTATGTTTCTTTCTTACCTACCAACTTAAATGTTTAAAAATAAATTGTATAGTCTGTTCTTTTGACGATACTTTAGCATCGATCGGAAATCAAAATAATTTGAAACAGTTGTGAATCGTGAAACTTTTGTTTTTCGATGACGAGTAGGAACAGGGGGTCTACTCTCTTTCTCCGAAACGTAACTTCGGCAACGAACGAAAATTAAACGTAGTTACGTTTGTGCCCCTAATCTATATCGTTTGTGGACGCACACAAGAAGTTCGAATTCACAAACATTTAACGTGAACGAATGTATTAAATGTTATTGTGTGTGTCCGCAAAAAAGGTCACAAAGGTTACTACGTTTAATTTTCGTTCGTTGCCGAAGTTACGTTTCGGAGAAAGAGAGTAGACCCCCAGTTCCGAATCGGGCATAACTCAAATTAAATGATAGCGTGACGATTGACTGAAGAGAATAGAAATTTATTCTATTCTCTTCAGTTAATCGTCTTCTTTTTCATTAACATTAATTTATTATTAGGCAACTTTGGTCCATATAGATATAGATAGCAGATATTTTTTTCGCTGTTACGATGTTTGTCCGATGGAGAAACATGTTCAGTTTGATGGTCTGTAGCACACCCTTAAGTGTTACCCTTTCCGTTACGCCCTGTATACCTTACAGACTAACACATATATGATAAAATACAATTGAATCAAACGTGTTGCTCCGACCCCAAATAACATGGGGCAAGGGCAGAAGATAATGATGATGATCGTCATCATCCATATCTTCTAAAGTGTTTTCTAGAAACAGATTTCAATTTCTTAACTCAATAAACTAACCTAAACTATCTTTCTAAAACCCAGGACTAGTTGAAGATGCCGTCACTATCGCTGAAGATAGTGCAGGATGAAGGCGCGGTGACGAAGAAGGTCAAGTTGGACTCGCACATGACCGTGAAGGAGGCTCACAAGGTCGTCAAGGATAAGGTCAACGTTGCTAACAAGGGACAAGGTAAGAGAGAGAAGACTATTATAAGGGGTGTACACGGGATGTTACACACCGTAAGGGACACCTATGAAAACTATGGAAATTCACGTATACGCATAATACAGAGTGGAACAGACGCCGACGTGAAAACGTTTACCACGTACTCGGCGGTTACTTATTACGTCATTCTGAGTGTGGGGTACACATAAAAAGTATTCATAGGTAATTTAAAAAAAAATCAGCTGTTCCTATTTTGACCGTGTAGGTTGAATGCACTTTTGTAGGAAACAGCTGATTTCGTCCCTGTCTCCCTTACATACCTTGTATAAGTTTTTCAACAGACATTTTCACAAAAACCATCAATCAAAACTATTTACGCGATACTAGGGCCTGATTGTGAATTGCTGCATGGCAAATAAACAGACTCTCACCAATCTTCTCATTTTAACAATCTTCTTTTTAAAAAACAAAATTTACAAAGTTTATTGTTCGTCAATAGTGGTGAATGCTCTACCCAGCTTAAAATACGTCTGCTGTTAGACATAAGCTTCCTTTAAACATCGCTAGATCGATTTATTCAGCTTCAGCTTCCTGCATCCACCGAATTCATGTGGCCGTCACCAGTCTGTAGAAATAGTGCCTACCCAGTCGCCAACCTACATCTTTTTGATACATATTTTTGATGGAAAGCAAAACAGTAAGCGATCCCTTCTCTATTCTTTCAAACCTAAAGCTCCTTTCTCCCACAGAATACGCGCTGTTCCTGCGCTCCGCTGACGATGAGTTGACTGGAGTCTGGCTGGAGGACGGCCGGACGCTAGACTACTACCTGCTCAGAGATGGAGACTCCCTGGATTTTATCTGTAGGATGAGGAACCTGAGAGTCAGGCTGTTGGATGGTGAGGATTTTTGTTTTATCAGCTACTTCTCAGAATATAATGTTTTGTTCGAATTTTTGTAAGATAAAGCTACACGATGATCTGATAGCGTTATATTATTTTGCATATTAACGTGGCTTCTGTTCAAAAATTGTGCTTTGGAATTGTAGGTACTGCCTACGAAAATAATAGTGTCTAAACTTGCTCTATACTTGGGTGGAGTTGATGCTTAAATAAAACCGCATTGTTGGAATTCTTCAGAAAGGTCATGTGCGTAGTATTCGCAAGTTCGCAACCGACGTGCGGTTTTTTAAGTGGACGAGGAAAAAAGAGTATGTTATGTATGGATCGTAGCAGCGTTCTGTGGTTTCTGCCTACCCTCAGGGGAAAAAGGCGTGATTTTATGTATGTACCTATGTATGTTTGTTGGAATTCCAACAAATCAATAATCATCATCATCGGCTTAGCTTTTTCCCAAACTATCTTGGGGTCGGCTTTCAGTCTAACCGGATGCAGCTGAGTCCCAGTATTTTACATGAAGCGACTGCCTATCTGACCTCCACAACCCAGTAACTGGGTAATACGATACCCCTTAGGAAGACTTGATGTCAGATTTTTGGCTTCTGACTACTAGTAACGACTGTCAAAGATGTACAAATGACAGCCGGGACCAATAATATTAAGGAATTAATGTAGGTCAAGGACTTGGTGTTTTTGTAACATCTACAAAACACGCCACTTAACATATGCTGTTGCGTCCACATACTCCGGACTATATTTTGCACAACTAAGCATTAGCACGTGCCAAGTATCGTCTATAGATCGTCGCCTTAGTGTTAGTAGGAACAGGCATTAATGCCGATGATGTGACAAGCAAATCAGCCTTGTCAAACCACTACAGTATAGTAGTAGTAATCCAACCGTACAGTATAGTAGTAGTAGTTATAATCCAAACTATTTCCGTCAGACACGGTGAAGACCCTGCAAGTGGATGAGGCCAAGACGGTCGGCGAGCTAATGATGGACATCTGTGCTCGCATCGGCATCAAGAACTATGATGAATATGGCTTGGTAAGTCTATAAATCTTTGATATATTGACAGACAGCATATCGCCTAAAGCTCTGGGACCAGAATCGGGAAATACAAAAAAGTTTCTTTCATAGGTACAATGGAACGAGTTTTGAATATTCCCGTTCTTCGTCTTCTCGAATCGATGACTCATTGCTTGTCCGACCAGTATGTCTAGCGACCTGAACAGCTCTCTCGTTTTATTATTTTATTTGCGATTTGCTCTTGACTATAGTCTAGGTCAGAGATGACAAAGACATATTCGACGATGGTACGAGCTTACCCAGATGAAGCCTGTTCACTTTAACTTTGAAGAGATTAGGGTTGTAAGCTTGCGGAAACACAGTCGCACAAAGAGAGTACCACTCCTTTGGTGTGCTTATCATGAACTACGTTTGAAAATGCTTAGTGCGAAATGGTGGGATAGCAATGAGGTAGGGATGGTAACTTGAAGTGCATCTAGATGTCTGATGGTAGAAGGGGCCGGTGGTATGAGGTCGTGGAGTTCTTGGGAACACTCACCGAAGTATACTACGTTTGCCTCATTCAAGTCCTGATCTACTGCTCCCTAGCAGTTAGTTGTGCAGGTCAGACAAAAGAGACGCTGGCAAATCCTGCGTGGGGATCCATACTTGGGTGTTCGAGGTGGGATCGATCATACCCCTTCTAGCCAGATTGGATCTAATCTAGCCAACTTTTAGCTCGCAGTTTCGTAAAATTCATTCATCTCTTAAATAGTAATAGGAAATAAAAGTTTGTATTTGAGATCGTCGTTTTTGCTACTGGGAAATCGCAGCGGTTCTGATCCCACGGCCTCGGCTTACAAAGAAAGAAAATACTATTATGCAACTGAGGCACACAAAGTTGTTTTGAATCTTTCAGTCTCATTTGCGTGATTGATGTGATTCACTGCGTCGTTCGTCCAGTATCAATCGCAACTCCAGGACATATGTCTTGAATTCGATCCTCCGATCAATCGGCAAAAACTCGGCATTGGGTCTCCGGCAAAGTGTTTAGTGTTTTCCATTATAAATTTCGCAGTAAATCTCTGGATATAATTCACACCTATGATTCATCTTCTTTCATAATCTTGTAGTTGACACCAATCTAAATTGTATTAGCTCAGGACTTAGTTACAAGTTTTTGTTTTATGTTTTGCGTACCTTGCTCCAAAGTACAGGTATTATAAAATTCTGTGACCCATTTGCAGAACCGTTCCACATTTTACATTATACTTCTACTGAGGAGGTCAGAAATTATCGCACGGGAACGTACTACCAAGATGAAAGTATCCTTTGGCCTCACCCAGTTTATGATTGTGCCAAATTCCATCCAAATCCGTTCAGTTGTTAAAGCGTATAATGGTAACAGACAGTCTACTTTTAGTATCCACAATTTCAGTACAGCATTCTTAGGACTTATGAAATGTGGTGTGCGTTACGCTTAGGGGATAAATGCCCCTGTGAACACTTTGTCCTACTGCTATGTCCGATCAATCGGACCACGCGAATTTTTTTTTCCTCTTAGTCCGATTAAGGAGTCGGACCACGCGGTCTATCGTTATTTTAGAACACTTGGTCTGATCGATCGGACAACGCGAACATTTTTTTCCTTTTGGTTCGATTAAGGAGTCGGATTATGAGGTATATATCGCGGTTTAGAACATATTATTATATTTGTTGGAGCGATTAAAAGACTTGAACTGCTTATTAGCTTTTATTTAACTTGCCGTGCTTCTTTGTTTGGTAGTATTTATTGGTGGCATTACAATTTTATGCCAGACATTACTTCATCCTGCAGCCACGATCGTCTCCTCAAGAGGGAACTCCTCAACGGTTAAATTGTGTCATTTGCATTTGGGCATGAATGGGAGACAATACTCAAAGAGGGATCCGGATTGTCATTAGTTTGTATGGAAAACGTGATAAAGTTTTTTTTTACATTTAATGCAAGTAAATTTCATTGTTTTTTCTACATTTAATGTAGGTAAATTCTTATTTAACCCACTGGTCACAGTATTCATGCCTATCTGAGCTTTGGCAAAGACTTCATGCCAGGAGCTACCACTGAAAAGTAAAGCCGTAACATCAGCAAACGCAACAATTTTCGAATCTGGAAACACTAACTGACATACATCATTTATATAGACCAGGAACAGGGTCGGTCCAAGAATAGTGCCCTGTGGAACTCCAAAAGTCACTGGGACCTCTTCACTAGTTATGTTAACGATTTTAACACATTGTGTTTTGTCGGTTAGGTAATCCTTAAAGAGTTTTCATTAAAAACCTCGGATACCCAGGCTTTCGAGTTTTGTTAACAGAATAGAATATTAAAGATGGAATATTCCGTGAAACAAACTATAGAGGACGCTACTTGACCATTACGTGATTTTAATATTTAATTGACGCATCGCTTGCGACAGAGGAATATAATTTCTTCGTCCGACATAATTTATTGTTCTTTTTTTATCTTTTCTACACACTGTGTCTACATTTCTACTTTAACTTTCCATTCGTAGGTCTGCTGGAAGAAATTTCTTTTGAAATAAGCAGTACCTTTGTGCTCTTTATCTTAATGTATTGTCCTGTTAAGTGTTTTGTGTGTACATAAATAAATATTTTCACTTGACGTAAAAATTGTGCATTGACATCAGTCAGACTTACTAGAAATATTAGTTTTCTAAGAAGGCTAGCTTTTCTAATATTTTTTTACCGGTTATAAATTTGATCGGACTAGAAGGAATCATAATTCCTCTTTGTCCGATCGATCGGACTATCAGAATTTGTGATTCCACTTGGTTCGATTAATCGGAAGAAAAGGAAAAAAATAGTTCGCGTGGTCCGATTGATCGGACTGAGCAGTCGGACCAAGTGTTCACAGGGATAAATGCGTGTATTTATTATCTTTCTTAATGTTCTTCTCTAACTCTAGTGCAAAGAAGAAGTGGAAGAAGCAGAAGAGGGCAAGGAGCCCAAGGAGCCAAGTGGCGGTGGTTTCACTTTGAGAAGACCGAAGCCTGCCAAGGAGAGAGATGTGATCCTGGAACAAATGAGCAAGAGGCTGAAGACTGATGATAATGGTATTTGTATTTTATTAGTATCATCATTGGCAGGGATGCCAAAGGTCTTATTTTTTAAAGCAGCTCCCAAAAATATTGGGATGACAGCAAGGACAAACGGTCTAACGTGCTTTCAGAGGCGCACGTAGCCTTAACCTTTCCTTAGCTGATTGATCGATCCGCGTAGATTGTGTAACTGAGCTAGGACCCCTTTGAATCACTTTTCTTCATTGTTACTGCCTTTCTGGTGGAGTCGTCGCAAGCGCGTCGTGGCAGTAGGTTCGCCATCATGGGACCTAAACATAACTGGCGAAGTGTAGGTGTACAATTAGGTACACCTCTGCACAACACTTTGGCAATTACAGGCGTGATGTTATGTTCTTTATTTTCTCTGTGTAAAGTTTCGCTAAGTAACTAAGTAATTTACCCCTCAAAATGCTTCGTGCGGAAGACGATGCGTTGGAAGGCCTCCCACTAGGTGGACCGATGACCTGGTGAAAGTTGCGGGGATCCGCTGGATGCGAGTCGCACGAGACCGGTCAATGTGGCGTCACTTGGGGGAGGCCTATGTCCAGCAGTGGACGTCTTTCGGCTGAAATTAAGTTCACGAAGCATTCATCATCATCATGATGAATGCTTCGTGAACGATAATTGTTTGTCAGGTTTTATTATGTCTGAGCTTGGTCTTCGGCTAAAATGTTCTTACTCATCTCAACTCTCACCTGAACATCTTCCTCCCAGTTGACTGGCTAGACCAGCACCGCACCATACGCGAGCAAGGCGTCGACTTGAAAGAAACGGTCCTCCTGAAGCGAAGACTGTTCTACTCCGACCGTAACGTGGACTCGCGGGATCCTGTGCAGCTGCACCTGCTCTATGTGCAGACCAGGGACGCGATCCTGAACGGACGGCATCCTGTCACTGAACAGCAAGGTGAGTCACAGAGATAACACTCCTCACGCGGAGACTGTTTTAATGCGTGGCTGTTATTTTTTTAATAATAAAATAAAAGGGCAGATATTTTGGCAACCCAGGCTCCTTATTCACAAACGCTCGGTTTCGATTTCGATTCGATAAGTCGTATGTCTATCTTGTTTTGGCATTACGAAAGCGAGCGAGATAGACATACGACTATCCGAATCGAAATCGAAACCGAGCGTTTGTTAATACGAGGGCAGGTTCCATACCAAAATATTGAAATACCCCTATTTTCTTTCTGTGAATATAAACCGTTACGTTAAATTCTTATTTCGCCTATTAACAATCTAACAACATCACAAAAAGATGGCAATACTTTTTGTGTTGGTTTTATTTGTGTATCTAACAGGACGTAGAAACAGTTCACCCGGACTCTATTTGGTATTATGAGTTTTTGTTCTCATGTTCCTCCTAAGCTTTACCTGCTGCTTCGATAAGTGACTGGTAATTAATGACCGATACTTAAACAAGTGTTTGTACTCATGATAACAAACAACTTTCCCAAAGACAATTTAATTATTACAGTCATTCACTTTTATCACAATAACACAACAGCTGTATGAAAGTCGCGCGCGCGTGCGTCTGTGACCTATCAGCTGTTAGCCGCGTTACGCCGTGGCGTCTCATTACTATCGTTCCGTGCCACAGAGGGTAGGCAGAGCACCCACATTGCTCGCAACTCCGAAATTCATATGGCTGTTATTATTTAACTAATAAGTATGTCAGACAGGCAGTCGCTACATGTAAAATACAGGTACTCAGCCGTATCCGGTTACACTGGCAGCCGACCCCAACATAGTTGGGAAAAGGCAGGGAAATGATGATGGTCCGACCTAACTAATAAAAATCACGTACCTTAAGTATCTCTAATCCACGAACTTAGCCATCTTCAAGAAGAGAAGGTGGTTATGTATTCGGCCAGCATCTTATTTTTATGTATGTACCCCGATTACACCGTGATTTCGCCGATTTTCGTGATTCTTTTCTAATTTGGTAGAGCATGCCCGCGTGTCGTTCCATATAAATTTTATTAATTATGCTCGAATAGTTTTCGCTTCTATAATACATTTTTTCTTCTTCTAATTTGTTGACATGATGATCTCATAATATTAACTAAAAGTTATAATGTAAAATTAATACATGACAAAGGGTAAAAAAATATAGAAACAAAGTCACTGTCTTTCGAAAGTAAAGTTATTTTGGGAGTCAGTTTTTTTTGCAAAAATATTTTTGTCATTAAATTTGCTTATTAGAGCTGCGGTCTAATTACAACCGTTGTAAATAACATCAAAACAGTGTCACATCGTAGTGATACCGTGTTGGTTATCGTAACGATGCTATATAAAAATTCAAGTGGCACTTTAGCTAGCAGCCGAGCCCGACACGACACGACGAGTCGAAGAACGCGGCCAGCCAGATGGATCAATTAACAGCGGGCTTACATGGCGGTGGCTTGTAATACAAATCAATAAGATATCGCTATCAGTGATACGACCGTCATTGTAACCATACAATTAAGAGTATTGTAAAACAGTTATATTTCAATTTTCGGCGCAAAAAAGTGTATTCTGTTCTATTCTATTATATCAATGTTTAAACTGGCGAAATGTAGGTTGACTGTCAGGTACCTACACCTTTGCCTCTTCGGGAATTACAGCCGTGATGGTGTTTAAATGTTTTGATTGGGGTTTCTTTTAAAACTTAGAAAATAGTTAAGTAACCATAATTTAAAGTTGACATCACTATTATCTGGTAAGGTCGCATTAAGTATTCTGGAAGGCAATTACACAAATCAACTTAAAATAATCGAAATATTTTTTTCGGTAAAATGTTGAGTACATTTGGTACCGTGGTTTCAGGTTACATTGTCAATATGTTATGACAAAAAATATTTGACGCAAAATATTAGTACTAGAATAATATCTGAAAATAGAATTTATTTTTAAGTCATAGGTAATAGATGGTATTGCGATTTTACCATTTAAAGTTGTGTTATGTTTTAAGTTGTGTCATTTCTAATATAATATACCTAACCTTGACATAAATGATGCATAAATACCAACTTGCCTATTAAAGTACTTAAGTATTTATAACCACGGTTATGTATACCTACAAATATTTATGTTTAAATTGTTAATTATTATTTATTATGGAGAATTCATTCAGTGTTATTACTTATTATTAATTTAACACTTCATATTCACGAATGTAAGGATGATAGTTATAATAATAGCGTAATATGTATTGAGAAAAACAAGTTCTAATAATTTAGTAGGCAATATTATAACTTTATTCTTTGTATCTTGATATCAGGAGTTCATAATTTAGCAAAACATGCATGAACTTTGATTACTTATTTATATTTTCTATCTAAAATTAAAACTGACAACCTAATTAATGTACGAAAACTTCAAAGCCAGCTTTATTTACGCTGGTGGCGCTGCTATTTAATTTTAAATTACGAATAATAATGAAAATACAATTTCATTTACTCAACGACAAAACGTTAATATTATTATACCTGTAAAAAAATACCACATTCATTTAATCTCCATTTCACCTCATAAAAACCGGCTCTAAAACTGTGCGAGCGAGAGAGCCCGACTACGACCGAGTCCCGACGAATCGACCGCGCGACCGCGAGTCTCCGATACCCGTTGCCGATCAGTGCACGTCACAAAATGTTCCACGAAAATTCCGACAAACAAGACGTGAAACTAATCCGGCTTGTGAAGCAAAACTCTGTGTTGTACGATATCAACCATGCCAAATACATGGACTTTAATACAAGGGAAGTGGCCTGGCAGAAGATCGGAGACGAATTAAAAAGGCCGGGTAAGTAATATTTAGTTGTCACGATTCGACGCTACTATTTGCTTGCGTTGGCGTTCGAGAATTAATTAATTTTGCGAGTGAGAGGAATGCGAGTTTCTTGTGCGTTAGTTTTTTTGTCCGTGTTACTGTTTGGGTAACCCAAAAGAGTATTTATCTTACCCAAATTAAAATTCATTAATGTTTGAAAAATCAAATCATCAAGCATCAGTTTTTTTTTTTAAATTACTTATTAGTCACTTATTACTTATTTAAGAAGACAGAGACAGGTGTGTCACCATTTTTTCATTTACGATCATAAGATGTGTTAAGCAAGCTATCTTTCGTTTGAAAGTGTTTTCAGACACTGAAAGTATATTTTTTTTTGTTGTTACTTACGTAAAATTGGGTGGATATTACTCATACTTATTATATTTCTCACAACCAGCGTCCATTTATGACCAATATGAATGTGGATGAAGCAAAAATAGCTGATTAAGATCGTTATTTGAAAGCACGATTTTGACTAAAAAACATTTATTTCAGGCGCCGACTGTAAAGTCCGTTGGATTAACATAAGAGATGTCCACAGACGGATTCTGAAAAAGAATCTCACGGACCCAGTGCATCCACCAAGGCAGTACAAATATGAAAGCGAATTATCTTTTATGAAACCATTCTACAGAGACGTAGTGGTCCAACCATTAGAAGACGAAGAAGAACCTCAGGGCAAAAACTGGCATGACTTGGTCACCGATTCTCCTACCGAAGGAATTGACTTAAATGATGGCAGTGACAACGATTCTGACGCACCTATAATAAAGAAAGCTAAGACAAAGAAGAAAAAATCTAAGAAGCGAAAGGAACCTTGTTTTGAAGAAGTAAACCATACAATAACCTTGCCAAGTTTCAGTGAGCCTGTAATACAGAGTTCCGAGTTAGATCCTACGGATCCTGTCGATGCATTTTTGTTAAGCATCGGTTCTACCTTAAAAACGTTTTCACCTTATCATTTGAATGTAGCGAAGAGTAAAATTTTCGCGGTCGTCCAAGATCACGATCTGCAGCAAATTGTTGAGAAGGAGAAACATGGACATTCTTCTGATGTTAAAGTTTCTACTACTGAGACTCTGTATTTAGGATAAGTATTCCTTATGAGTCATTTTGAGTGTAGGTTAAAGTTTTGATTAATTACTGATCTCTAAAAATTATTGTTTTCAGTGTTTTGAATGTTTCATTTTGTGAGTTATAATTAAACTAGAATACAAATTGTAATTTGAATTAATAGTTGTCATGCTAGAATTCAAGGTGTTTACAATAATTCCCATTCGAAAAAAAGGTGTTTATATATAAATATATTTGTAAACACCTTTTTTTTTAATTAGAGCAAGTAATTTTGAAGTATGAGCAGTAAAAATGTGGATTTTTAAACATTCTAAAATCAAATTAGATAATAGATTAGAAGAACTTTAAGGTATTATTAACTATTCTTCTTTTGGAAAACAGGATTGTACTTACTTGAAAGGTATTCAGTTGTATTTTTTTGCAAAGGTTGTGAAAGACAATGTGAGAACATGATTCTCAATCTATCTATCGGTCTAATATGTAAACAACTATTTAACGCACAATAAATGTTACAAATTAAACAACAATAAAATTTAATCTATCTTTTCATCTTTTTCATATCCCATTCGTCCATACAACAAAATACGCGAGTTTCGTTCGAGTTCCGTCAGTAGCGGTTGCAGGGCAACTAGTCGATCGATAACTCACACACACTACGTCGCGTCGCCCGGTCGGAGCGAGCGCATACTGTGCGACACGACAAGACAAAAAGGCCGACATTTTTTGTTATTTGTTTATTGTATATAACTGTATTTTGTTTGACGGTCGAATATGGTTTCTATTTATAGAACGCTTACGTAGTACCTACGTACTTTACGTACTTATTACTTACGTAGGTGATCAGTTGATCACCCATTATTGGACATTCTTTTTTACATTTTATTTTATCTGTAAGTAATGGCCGAAAATTCATTATCGAATAACTCTTACCTACTGAAAAATAATTATAAATATATGAATTTGTATTTTTCAGTTAAATGTTTTGTATTTGGTAAAGGAATCCTAAAGAAAGGCCCATATACTAATAAAATCCAACAATAATATCGAAAACATCCAATTTATTGAGTATTTTTATATTTTTCTGAAATAGTCATACTCGCCAAATTCCCATAATCTCAAGAAGAAATCGACAACACACGAATTAAAAAGTTAACAACAGTCAAAACACCAACCAATCACAAACACAAATCGAGGACGCGCGCCCTCACTTACCAACCGGTTGGCTATCAACGACGCCGACACGTGACGTCGCCGGGACGCGACGTTGCCGCTCAGTGCGCCGCGCCGCGCAGTCGCTACACTCGCGATACGACGCCGGCCCGCACCCGACACGATGCCTCTCCCGTTCAACAAGAACTTAGACTTAAAACTACTCAAATTAGTCAAAGAAAACCCTATATTGTACAACACGAGGCACGCTAAATATCTAGACTTTGATTCTCGAGAAGTTATTTGGCAAAAGATTGGAGACTCGCTGAGCAGGCCAGGTAAGTCTTTCTTGTATTATTTAATACTCCTTCTACACCTTATATTGTTAATCTTAAGGGCTATTATTGAGCAGTGATTTGAAAGTGAAGTTGGCGTCGATTTTGTATGTAGAATATAAGTAGGTTAGTTGATAGGGTTATCTGTGTGTGTTTTGTAATAGCTTGATTGTGGTCAGGTATTATTGCGCGCTGTTTTGTTGGGGGATAAGCAGTAGAGTTGCCTTCAAGTAGCTAAAGTAATGATAATTAGGAAAAATTGGTAAATGCAACCTAGAGTCTTGTTCTTCTATTTAAATGTTTTATCTAAGACTAGCTGTCCGGCACAACTTCGTTTGCGTCACATTTTCCCCGTTTTCGCAACATTTTTCATTGCTGCTCCACTCCTATTGGTTGTAGCGTGATGATATATAGCCTATAACACTGAAAGAATTTTTCAAATCGGAACAGTAGTTTCGGAACCTATTCAATGCAAACAAACAAACAAGCAATCAAATCTTTCCTCTTTATAATATTAGTTTAGACACAGGTAAATATTTGTGAGAGACTGGTGCCCGAAATAGGCATACAATATCTGTATTACGGGTCACCAGGCCCCCAAAGACTTACTGGTTTAAAACTAAACAAACTAATAGATAAAAATGTAATTAATTCTTGGTCCTAATTAAAGGGCACACAGTTAGTTTTGGATGTGTTTAGAGGTGATTATTTGGGAGCCATTTAAAAGAACAAAGGAACTGGAATAAATTACTTGTCAAATCTATTGTTTACTCACCTGTCAGGATATCGTGCTGTCAATGTCATACTTATATTGTATTCTTTGACCCTTTTGAGTCATAGTCTCCATGATTACTTTTCTTGTCAACTTATTGTTAGTAGGCCATAATAAGAATAATAAGCATGTTATATCGCTATGCTACTATTTGACATTCTGTATTTATTCATCTTTAAAGGAAAGTGTCAATGTTTTATTGGAAGATGTTAATTAAATACATCCAATTCTAGACTTCTCTTTGTTTTTTGGCGCAATTGTATGTAACATGACAGGGCAATTTATCGAGAATTATAATATCTACGCATATTTACTACATTTCGAAATTCATCACCTAATTAGCCTTTTTCCAAGTATGCTATGGTCGGCTTCCAGTCTAACCGGATGCAGCTGAAAACCAGTATTTTACACGGAGCGACAGGCTATCTGACCTCCACAACCCAGTTAGTACTGGGTAATACGATACCCTTTGGTGAGACTGGAAGCCGACGAGAGTTTTTCGTAAATATTGTAATTCGTGTTAGGTTAAATGAGGAACATACACAAAGAAGTGTTAATACTAAAAAAATTATCTAACGATATTAATATAGTAGAGGTAAAATTTGTTTGTATGTAGGGGGTAATCTTCAGAACCACTGATCCGATTCCGAAAATTCTTACACTAACGGGAAGCTACATTATCCCCGAGCTATATAGACTACATTTGAAACGTTCCCGTGGAATAATTTCAGTACATAACGGGAGCGGAACCGCGAGCAAAACTAGTTAGAAATAAAGTCGAAGTATGCCAACAAAGTTGCATAAAACAGCTAAATCGATGTTTTTGTCGTGATTTCAAGTTTGGTTCCATGTAAAAGTTGTTAGCAGCGGTGGCCCAGTGGTGGCAGCCCCGACTTACGAGCAGTAAGTCGTAGGTTCGAACCCAGGCAGGCGCATTACTTTGTGTAATTTATTTCATCACCACTGCCCTCAAAAACGGTGAAGGAAAACATCGTGAGGAAACCGGCATGTTCTAGAACTAAAAATTCGAAGACATGTGACATCTACCAACACGCACTGGGCCCGCGTGGTGGATTACAGCCCACTCCCTCTCATAGAGAGGAAGCCCGTGTCCCAGCAGTAAGAACGTTATAGGCTGATGATGATGATGAAAAGTTGTTAATTTTCAAGAGAACACCGAGATAGTACTCCTAAGTACTATCTCGGTGTTTTCTTCTATGAACGCACGGTGACCAAACAAGCTATACATATAAAACCAATTTATGCGGATCTATCAATATACGCGAAACCAATACAAAGAGAAACCATGTTATACTTTAAATGATGTGTATCCGTGTGTACCTAGGCAGTTGTAATTTTATCACATCCTATAATTAATTTAAACCTTTTATTTTCCAGCTCTAGTCTGCAAATCAAGATGGATAAATATAAGAGACATGATGCGTCGAAAATTCCGCGAAAGACTCAAAAACCCGAACGCACACAGTTACAAATATAAATACGAAGAAGAACTGTCCTTCATGACTCCTTACTTCAAGGAGCCCATCTCCTCAGGATCTACAGCTGAAGAGTATGCAGGCTTTCTCGAAGACGACGCTTGCGAAGTCGAAATGCCTTCAGAAGTCTTCGTAGACGAGGCTTTAGACTTTGAAGAGCCGAGAGAGACAAAACCAGTCTTTAGAAAGAGACAACAAGACGATGGGAATTCTTCGAGAGAATACTCAGAGCCGATGTTCCAGGAGTTAAGCCCTACGGATCCTTTGGATGTGTTTTTGTTAACTATTGGTTCTACGTTAAGGAAGTTTAGTCCGTATTACTTGAACCAGGCGAAAAGTAAGATTTTCCAGGTGGTGCAGGATTATGAGTTGCAGCAGATTGTTAATAAGGATGGGCAGGCCGGTAGCAGTGATAGTAATAGATAGTTTTGTTGAATGTTAGGTTTATTTTAAGACAATAAAGTAATTTTTGTAACGGTTTTTGATAGTTTTTTTTTTTTCGTTTTGTGACGAACCATGTTCTTTAGTTTTAAAGGAGTGTGTAGCTTTTTCGGGTTAAAACAAATCCCTATTTTATTCTTGGAACTGGGTTTTGTAATGATTTTACTCCCCTCATCCCCTAAAAGTACGATGCGAAATGAAATGCCTCATATTATATCTACCATCAGTTTCCTGGCTTTATTGCTATGTATCCTTTCCTAAAATATATCCTTCCTGTTATTTAATTGTACGAGATTTTTATTTCAAAATCTAAAATCAATTAATATTCCTGATTAGTGATTACCAACACAATGTATAGGTGGCACAATAATTTGCCTAGTGACCGCTCTTAGCAGACAGAATAGTGAGTGCAGTACGTTGCTTTTATAGAACACGCAGGCGCTGCCTAACATTCTGAAATTGTTCTTAATTACAGCTAAATAAGACCGATTACAAATAATCTATAGAAACACAAGTTTCTAATCATCTGTGTTTTAAAAAGCCATTTGGAAAAAGTTATTAAGTAACTTTTTTAACCGACTTCTAAAAAAGGAGTAGGTTCTCAATTCGGATGTTAGTATTTTTTTTTTTTTTATGTTTGTTCGCGCATAACTCCGTCGTTTGCCAACCGATTTAGAAAATTATTGTTTTATTCCAAAGCCTATGCTTTCCATTTGGTCCCATAGTCACCAAATGGGGATCTGATGATGGAATCTTGGCGAAATCGAGGAAACTCTTCGAGTTTTATAGGAAACGTACAGCGATTTTGGTATTTTCTACAACAAGTGAAGTATTTGCGTTCAATAAGAACCATTATACCTAATGTGATGATCTGATGATGGAGTCAAGAGACAAGCACTGGAACTCCATAATAAGACAATGTATCTTAGCTGTGTTTGGGCTTGTTGGAATTGTAACGGTATGCACTTTCCACGTGTACCACAGACTAACTTTTTGACTTTCCTTATTCAACCTAAGTAACATGTGGGTCCTCTGCTTTGATAGTCTGTTTTCGCGATGATCAGGGTTCTTATTCAAAATGCGTTGATGATTCCTTTCCCTTATTTCTTTTAATCGTTTTCATTTTTCTCAGTTGCAGTTCGACGCCTTTTATCACACGAGAATCATCTTTACTAGGCCTATCCATATTTTATTATTAGATTTAAAATATGTCACTAAAAATTAACAAATAAAAATTTTTTTTGCAAAAAAAGAAACCGACTTCAAAAAACACTTAACGCACTAAAAAGTTAAAAATAATACTACAACCTACCTATATTAATAAACCTAACCTAACCTACGATTAACCTATAATAAAATTTAATAATTCTTTGGAGTCGGTGCCAAACAATATACGATACCTACCTAAATGACTATATACAGACTAAGGCCAGAAAAAAGCAAAACATAAATCTTACAGCTTCTAAATATTAATTCATTCATTAATTCTAATTACATTGCTTGGCACCGACTCCAAAGAATTATTAAATTTTATTATAGGTTAATCGTAGGTTAGGTTAGGTTTATTAATATAGGTAGGTTGTAGTATTATTTTTAACTTTTTAGTGCGTTAAGTGTTTTTTGAAGTCGGTTTCTTTTTTTGCAAAAAATATTTTTAGACCTATGTATTCTGCAGCGTATGAAGTTTCATTAAAGGCGCCTTTGCCTCATTTAATATTACATGTAGCGTGACCAGTTTGACAAAAACTTTAATCATGTATTCTGAGCATATATATATAGTAATGTGTATAACATATATCTAAAGTAATTTGCTCAGTAATATGCACGTTAATATAAAGACACGTTTGTCGGTCGCATGAGGTCTTGGGTTCGATTCCCGGGTCGGGCAAAGTGTAATTAGGTTTTTCCATCAGGAATTGCAGAATGCAGTAGCAGCGTCTGTTTTTGTGCCCGGATAGTGGCAATAGGCTCGCGCCCTATTACATGGGACCTAAACATAACTGGTGAAATGGAGTGTACTAAGTATTAGGTACCCCTCTGCCTAACCATTCAGGGTTTACATGTTAAGTTTTGTTTTTCGCACGTTTGCCGATATCGGTGAATCGCTTCTTTTATTCTTTGATTGCCCAGTAACCTAGATTGTGCAGGGCGCTAGAGGCACCCGTGGTAGACGGTAAAAGTTAATTACAGATTTGTTGAGTATAGTGGCAAGTCAGAGCAGGCACAGTGCACTCGATAGACTGCACCTCTCAAGCACTAGGCTAAGTTCTCTATTTTGGAACTAACTCATCACTCGGCACATGTCACTAACTTGTAAGTGGATGAGCAATCGATTGATGTAACCAAGATTTTGTAACATATTTTGATTTAAAAGAGTGTCCATGGAGTTTCTTGCCCATTCTTCTCCATAAAGATCTACGCTTTGGAATGGGCAACTACAGTACTTTCACAGTTATTATGTCTTGTGACTGGGACTGTAGCTTCGCGTTTTTTTTTTGTTTTTGGACTTTCAAAAGTGCTTGTAATAGCCTAATTGGAATAAATGCTTTGAGTTGGAGAAGAATCGATCTTTGAAAGATGATCACTAGTATTCAACCACCTACAATAAAACCGTTGTTTAAACTCATCATCTGCCGTGCCTTTTCCCAACTATGTTAGGGTCGGCTTCCAATCTAACCGGATGCAGCTGAATACCAGTATTTTATATGGCGCAACTGCCTATCTGACCTCCACAACCCAGTTAGTGCTGGGTATTACCCGTACCGCTTGATAAGATTGATTGTCAGTCTTTCGGTTCACTGATTAACTGTAACGACTTTAGAGATATAAAAATCAGACCCGGGAGCAATGGCTTAACATGCTTTCCGAGGCACGGAAGAAACTCGGTATGTTTTGGGTGATAAACCTATCCACAGATCAATTGCTTAGCTGTTGTTTTCATTTATTCATAGCGGTGAGCTTTGCGGGACTCCAGTGCCAGATCCAGTTAGGAGATTATGATGAGAAGAAGCACAAGCCTGGATTTATCGAGAAGTAAGTATGCTTCTAGAAGGAGCTGGTGGAGGACAAATCATGTATGTGCAAAATGTATTACAGCGCCATCTATGACACAATTGAAAAACTAACATTAAAATTCTGAATTACGTTATTATCCGTTACGCGACTTAAGACTATAAAGCAAAACCCGGCAAAACTGTCGGGCAGTAGCCCACCGGACTCAAACACCTGTCTGGTCCGAGGATCCTTCCTTTTTCATGGGGTATGAAGAACTTTACACTCTGTTCTAATCTAAGTAAAGTATTAATTTCGCCATAACATAATATCCATCACTCAACCATTTTCCTGACTCCAGACTAGAAGAATACCTGCCCGAACAGTACTTAAACGCTTGGAGCGTGGAGAAGAAGATCATGAAGGAGTACGCGACGCACCAGGGCAGCAGCGAGCTTGAAGCCAAGTTCCTGTACATCAAGACTGCCAGGGCTTTGCCTACGTATGGAGTCACCTTCTTCTTGGTTAAGGTATGTTTCTGGATTGTCTGACAGGTCGTGCTAGCAGTAGGGTCTTGCATGCAAATTTTTTTCTCAGCCTGTACTGCCCCACTGCTGGGCAAAGGCGTGCCTTATAGACTTCCAATTTTCTCTCCGTGCGGTTTTCCGTTTACTTGTGAATATCGCAACTATTTTATCGTTTAAGGGACCACGTGCACTATGCGACCACGACCACGACTTGTCGCATTACCGGCCGCTATCTTGAACAAAACTGGTCGGACCAAACTTAATTTCCGGTTTCGACCAAAAGTCGTGTTCGTGGCGTGTAGTACGCGAGGTCCCTAACTCTGTATTTTGTGTAATCCTGATAATATTATGACACCATACATGTATTTTCATACGTAACTTACGTTACGTATGTTTTTTTGTTTTTCTTTTACGTCTGAATACCTCTGACGGTATCTTTACAGAGGCGTACAGTGTATCCGCTATTTATGAGACAGCTAGCCTACTACCAACACAAGGATCCGAGTTCAGACTCTGGCCTGAGACTTTCGGGGTAGAAAACCCGGTAGCGCTGAGCAACCTGGAAAAAAAAATAAACCTCCGTGCAGCAGTCTACTAGTAATTTACCAACGAGAGAGTAAAACACCATACCGTTTTTTCAACTGCCCAGATGAACTGGATGACACCAAGGAAAGGCCTTTATTGGGGAACGAGTAGATCGAATAATGTTCCCAACCGTACGCAAAATACGGGCTTTGGATGCGGAGTTACGTACACCAGCCCGTTATACAATACAATTAACTGGAAGTCAAACGGGGAGGTCTTTGATCAGCTGTTGACAGCAACCTCTTTTTTTAAATTACAGGAGAAACAAAAAGACAAGAAGAAGCTGGTCCCTCGGCTACTCGGCATCAACGCGGAGGCGATCCTGCGTCTCGACGAGGTCACGAAGGAGATCCTACAGCAATGGCCGCTGACACACGTCAAAACGTACCACGCGGGGAAGTCGCAGACATTCACGCTCAACTTCGGAGACTATAGGTTTGTTCCACTGAGTTATTATAAAATAAGAAAGATAATGAAGAAGAATAAGAAATTTTATTTGCTCTAACATGTGTAGGTAAAACATACAGAATGAAGTAAAAATTTTAAAAGAACTTGTATGAAATAACCTACCAGATATACTACGTTACTCGGGACATGTTTTCAGGGCCAGGGGGTGTCATTATTTCCTGCCAGGGCTGCGGGTTGTTCGAAAGAGATACCGTGGCCCTGGAACACAAAGGGCTAAGAAGGAACATGGATGGGTTTTAGTCAGTCAAGTCTGACACTCCCTTCCGCTCCGCCCAGAGCGGAAGAAGTCATTTGATGATTTCCCATCCTAAAAAAAAAGGGGTCATTATTTGTCTTCATGACAAATAATGAAGAGGTGAGAGGATAGATTCCCTCATGAACAAGAAGAGCTTACAGCGGCACATTGAGATGGCTCACTGATCTTCAGATGAACCGAGCAGTGACTCGTGACTAGTATAATGATAGAAAGTAAGGGAAAGCGATACGCGTTTCTACTACTCGTAATTTAAGAGTCATCGAGGATGACCATATTGCCCGAGGAAATCTAAATACTTAAGTCACTGAGACCAGACTCGCATAACACTTACCGACATCTATAATCAGTTAGCATAATTGTCTTTTAAAAAAAAAACGGGTTGCACTCCGGGAGTGCCGGCAGAAGTGAAAACTTGAATAGTAACGTTGTGCATTTTTGGATATGGTTAGGAAATAATTTTGAACGAATTGCTTTAATTATCTAGTTCAATCATTTATGTGGTAAAATACAATATTCATTTATTGCGCTATCATACACAAACATGACAACTTACATTACATAACAAATTTAACACAGAAATATTACGATACGTTTTACGAATTTTACCTCTTTGGAGAAATCGAAGGTTTTGTTTGTGCATAAGATAATTATCCAGTTTTGGAAAACCAAACTCAATGACAGATGTCATAAAGTTCAAATTCCTTCGCAACCTAATGTCAATTCGTCTTACGAATTTTCGATCAGGACACGTGACCTGACGCGAGTTTAAGATTTTATACCCATTACAGAAAAAGTGCTCAACGCCGCTAAAGAAGTTTTCACTTCAATAATTATAATACCCACACAACCACACAAAGCTTAGTTTGCGCTAACTACAAATATTTTCTATAATCATTAAAATCTACTACCGCTAATTCAAAAACAACTTAATAAACAATCACATAAAGTCAATATTTGAAAACTGACGATTCGGAGAAACAGAGCTGTTTTAACAAATCTCATCTTTCTTCACAGTGACAAAGAATACAGCGTCAAGACCCAAGACTGCCACCGTATCCGGGATATCTTGGAGGGCTACATCGACATCATCCGGCGCCGGATGCTGGCGAAGCCCTACGCAGACCCTGGGGAGTCCATGGCCATCTGTCACGACAATGTGCAGCAGGGCCAGTAAGTAGTAAAAGAGATAAAAGAAAGAATATTAGTAATAACGTGGTTGATAATATTGCTTATTTTGTTTAATCCCGAACTATGCTGGGGTTGGCTTTCAGTTTGAATGGTGAAATGCGAAACCAGTATGTTACATGGAGTGACTGGCCGTAGATGACGTCACAGCCCAGTAACTGGGTAATAGTCTTGGGAGACAGGTGTCGGAATTTCTTCTGAATACTCTTAACGACTGTCGAAGATCTTAAGTGATACAAAATCTTTAAATGAGCACTTGTAAAACAACAAGCTGAGTTAGGCCCCTAGCACACGGCGTATTTTAAACGCGCAGACGACGCGCGTTTCAGGAACACGCGTTTTCTGCGTTAAGATGCCGATTTTAGCGTTTCTATAGAATCAAACGCGCGTAAAACGCGATACAAACGTGCGTGGGAAGCGAGTTCGAAACTCGGTTGAAGCGTGTACAAGGGGTCGGAGGAGGGGTAGAGGGGGGGTGAGAGAGGCACAATTGACGACGAGTATCGTATATAGTAATAATATCGTATAGTATATAGTAGCTTCCGCGTTTTGGTCAGAAACTAAAACGCTGAAGCTACGAGCGATTACAGCGCGTCTGTATCTGTCTGCTGCGCGTATACGCGCAGCAGACGCGCGTTTCACGATCGCCCCGTGTGCTTAGGTTACAAGGTTGCGTTCATATCTCGTTTGAAGCGCGTATACGCGCGTCATCTGCGCGTCGTCTACGCGTTTAAAATACGCCGTGTGCTAGGGGCCTTACTGGCCAGGCAGATGATAAAATATTTCGATACATTGATGGATGGACTGCTTTGAAGAATGATATGGCAAGAAAGGAGGACTTCTTCAGACAGAAGAGAATTGTGAAAGATGAAGACATGATACGCCGACCCCAAATAAATTAGGATAAGGGCATTACTTTGTTCCTGCCTAGAGTCGTTTTATATTAATACGTAATGTTCTGTTGCAGGAGTCACCTGATCCAACACGTCTCCAACAACCCATCTAAGATAGTGACGGAGTCGTTCGTCGGCCCCACCAAGCTCGTGTCGTACGATCAAGGTAACCTTCTCAATGCACCCGGATCCGGCTCGAAGGACCGTTAAGATGTATGGTCTAGGCTTTACACCTTTAGTTGGAATCGCCTGGATTACCCACGAAATTCGCGAATCATATTTCAATCAACTTATAAACTGGCATTTCAAATTGCAAAAAACGTAAGAAGAATTGAATCTCGCGGACTAGCCTGGTGCTCGCAACTTAGGGTGTTACCACACCAATCAATAGATCGTCGATAGATGCCAACGATCGATGGTAGAATGGATAAGTCAACAATCGATCGATAGGTTTACCTAATAGATACTACCGATCGTGAAACTTACGAACAAATAATCCATTCTACGATTGATCGATGGCATCGATCGACGGTCGATCATTTGGTTTGGTAACACCCTTAAGTTAATGTTTTATTGATTTTATTGCATAGTCCTATAATGTTCCCACCGTTGGGACACAGGTTTCCTCTCTATGTGAGAGAGTTGGCTGTAATACATGTGTTAATGTAATTTTTAAAATCTAGAGAAATTTATTTCATCAATATAAATTAAATAATTGTTTCTCAATCAGGATCCCAGGGTCAATCCGGTACAATGATAACCACGGTGCAACAGATTGTGGTCACTGACCATCTTCAGAATCAACAACAAGCGTTGGTAAGTTATTTATTTATTCAGTTAAACATTCCTGTCACTGCAGTGCTACTTAAAATACCAGAAACATAATTTACGGCAAAATTGACAGATCGTAATTTAACTTTACTTTGCTAAGTAATTGGCTCAAACGAATGTAAATCACAAACTATAGGAATAATGTGCATATTCGCATGAGCGACTGTGAATAAAATTTTCATACCAATACGAACCTTATTTTTGGTTTAATGTTGATTAAACCTGCCCAGGTGGAGATTCATTAATGACTCTGCCCTGGAGTGTAAATGTGGTGCTGTTCCACAAACGATGCGGCACTTAATATCGTGTCCTGCGTCTCCTGCTGTTTGTACATTACAGGAACTGATGTACGCTACAGAGGGCGCCGAACAAGTGGCTCAGTTCTGGGCCGAGACAATTTAGATTGCCATCGACACGCTAAGAAGAAGAATGTTGATTTTCGAATGAAACGACTAGTTTTTTAGGGTACCGTAGCCGAATGGCAAAAAAACGGAACCCTTATAGATTCGTCATGTCTGTCTGTCTGTCTGTCTGTCCGTCTGTCTGTCCGTCCGTATGTCACAGCCACTTTTTTCCGAAACTATAAGAACTATACTGTTGAAACTTGGTAAGTAGATGTATTCTGTGAACCGCATTAAGATTTTCACACAAAAATAGAAAAAAAAACAATTAATTTTGGGGTTCCCCATACATAGAACTGAAAACCAAAAATTTTTTTTTCATCAAAGCCCTACGTGTGGGGTATCTATGGATAGGTCTTCAAAAATGATATTGAGGTTTCTAATATCATTTTTTTCTAAACTAAATAGTTTGCGCTAGAGCCACTTCCAAAGTGGTAAAATGTGTGTCCCCCCCCCCTCTAATTTCTAAAGTAAGAGGAGGAAAATTCTGAAAATATTTAAGTTTGTAGAACGTAAAAAAAACTATCAACGAAAATTGGTTTCAATAAGATATCATGTTTAGTTTTTGAGATATGGGACTTTTTGACTGCAGCAGTAACTTTGTTTTTCATTAACATACTATGAAAAACCAATTTAGTTCTCCGGTTGAGTGGAAGTTTAAAACTAATACTACTAACTAATGAATGACAGTTTGAGATATTGTTTGGGGCTATGGAACCCTGTGTGCGAGTAAGACTCGCACTTGGCCGGTTTTTAGTCTTGGCAAAGTAAAGCATAACCCGATTTGTAAATTTTGCCTTGATGTTCTGAAGCGACATCGACGCGAAAAAGCTAACAAACATATTCAGCACATAATTCTGAGCGCGCCATCTTTTTCGTCTGTAATTAAAACTATATATCAGCTGGTTCCTACAAAATTGGAATACATACACGGTCAAAATGTACAGACCAGCTAATTAAAAAAAAAACCGATGAAAAATGTCTACTTGGCTCAGAATGATGTACTTTCTGAATAATGTGGTAACCGTTATTTTCGGTAATCTTATCGGTGTGCCGTACACCCTGTGTAGAGAACTTTCTTCTTACTCAAGCCACGTCATACAGTCGCTCATAAAAATATACACATTAACCATAAACAAATAACGTCAATTTTCGTATGAAACGTTGCTTTACTAAAGTCCTAAAACGTTATTTAGATCTCAACCCAAGGACTACATAAAATTAGAGTCGATAATTGTTTGCAGAAAGGTGAGATGCCTCTCCGCGGGGACATGTCCGAGGACTGCATACGGAAGCTGAACAGGCTTAACTCCAACTCGGTTAAGATAGTCGGACTGCTCACAGGTATGTGTTACTTGTTTCCTTCTTCTCTCGTATCGGCTCGAACAATGTTGAACAATCACATCAACATCATCATACTTCTGCCCTATTATAATTATTTATACAAGGTGTTGTTTTGCAACCTCGTCAAATTCAAGGAGGTAACTATGCTAATAATTCTCATGCCGAATCAATAATAAAATGGGTAGATAGTTTTGTTCTTTTTTCTTATTTACGGAAATTGGTAAGTGTGAAGCACCCGTGTTTTAAACGCGGCCGTTTGAATCTCTGCCCAAGGACCGCGCTTTCACACATACAAACAATTTCAAACGTTTATTCGATAATTTCTTATTCCCTAAATCACGATAAGGGGGTTATTCTGAAAATTAAATACCGACAAACTTAAACAACCAAAAAAATCAGCGTGTATTAATAATTAACTAGGTACCATAATTTTAATTGATTATTTAGGTATTTTGTGACAACCTCCTGAATTTTGACGAGGATGCAAAATAACACCTTGTATATACTAAACATCATCATCATCCTCCTAGCCTTTTCTCAACTATATTGTGGTCGGCTTCCAGTCTAACCGGATGCAGCAGAATACCAGTATTTTACATGGAGCCCAATTATTTATCAAAAACAAAGTTTACAAAAATCTTTACATACGAATTATGCCTTACAAAATCGTTGTCGCGGTTTGTCTGCGGGAACGAAACAAAACGGTTTTTAAGTAAAGTTTACTTATCCCAATTTATTTTAGGTCGCCGCAGCATGTGTTTTTCTTCGATCGTTCGTATTACCTACTCGCCATATCAGTAGCCACCTCCCTTCTAGCCATATCATCCTTCACACAGTTTTAAAATGTCAATCTGTCTTATGAATTTTCGATCAGGACACGTGACCTGTCGGTCACTTGTCCTGACGCGAGTTTAACATTTTTTACCCATCACAAAAGTGCACAACGCCGCTAAAGAAGTTTTCACTTTAAAAATGGTTAGCATGAATTTTTGCATGACAATACATTTCAATGGTCTAGAATCACTAGACCATTGAAATGTACTGTCAGATGTTTAAAAAAAATCTGCTGTTTCATACAAAAGTAGAAAAATACTTACTTGGTTAAAATGTAAGGTAACGAAGCTGGATAATGTTGACCGTCATGGAACCGGCAGATGTAAAACATCTATGTTAATATTAGAATTCATAATTCATAAAAAAATATTTAACGAAATTTGGAGTAAAATAATGAAGCAAAGTGTATCGTATACGCGCACACAAGACAGTTGAGATCGGTGGCGTAGACTGATCATCACGGCAGGACAGCGTCATGCCGTTTGCCCTTACGGCACGTGAGTCGGTTTTATGCGCGCTAATAGATGTTTCACATCAAAAAGTTTCAACCCTGTCTGTCGGTCTAGAATCATGTGCTGAATTCTTGTTATCAGTTTGCAGGTCGATTCCCTTAGACCAGTGGTTCCTAACCTTTTCGGTCTTGTTACCCCAATGACTTAACTAGAGAATCTGATTTACCCCTCCCGCTCTCCCTCATGCTACCAATGAACACAGAACAAAACAACACACATAAATACAAATTGACTTATAAAAATTGCACAAAAATATTGATCCTAAGTTCTTACAAACAGACGCGACGACGCGGTGCGGGGGCGGTTTGCATGATTGTATCGTACTCATACAATACGTAAACCGTACGTCGTGTAAATCATTTTCGCGCGTATGTAACAGAAACGGGGCTCCGACTTGTCATTTGGTTACAGAGTATGAAATGCACTGGCGAGCTAGATTTGGTCTAATCTTTGTTATAGTATATTACCACT
This sequence comes from Cerastis rubricosa, assembly GCA_949152445.1. Lineage (NCBI taxonomy): Eukaryota > Metazoa > Arthropoda > Insecta > Lepidoptera > Noctuidae > Cerastis > Cerastis rubricosa. Next base: position 14,750,665 of record OX424549.1, read on the forward strand.
TACTACCCCCGCAGAATACTAGTTTTAACCCCGCAGTGGTAATTACCCCCAGGTTAGGAACCGTGGCCTTAGACCCTGTATACAGGGTGTAACGGAAAGGGTATATACATCCTTAAGGGTGTGCTACAGACCATCAAACTGAACATGTTTCTCCACAAATAAACATCATCATAGCGAAAAAAATATCAGCTGCCCCATACATTTGGGTCGAATAGGTATTGAAATTTTGTATGGGGCAGCAGATAATTTTTTCGTTATTACAATGTTTATTTGTGGAGAAACATGTTCAGTTTGATGGTCTGTACCACACCGTTAAGTATGTATATACCCTTTCCGTTACACCCTGTATAGCAGCATAGGATTTGCTACATTGACGATGTGTCCTGCAGTTAAGCAGTGATACCTTAGTTTTAGATTCATGTGCATATTGTACAAGGTATTGTTTTGCATCCTCGTCAAATTCAGGGAGATAACTTTGTTAATGATTCTCGACCTGCTCCAATAATGAAATGAGTAGGTAATTTTTTTATCGGAACTCGGTAAGTGTGCACCGCCCATGTTTTAAACGCGACCCGTCTGATCCTCGCCCTATAACAGCGCTTTCACATATACAAACAATCTCAAACGTTTAATTTGGTTTGGTTGTTTAATCGATAATTTTTATTCCAAAGTTTACCACGTTAAGGGGTTATACTGATAGACTGACAAACTTAAACAACCAAAATAATCAGTGTTTATTAATAACTAGCTGTCCCACACAACTTCGTCTGCGTCACATTTTCCCCGTTTTTGCAACATTTTTAGTTGCTTCTCCGCTCCTATTGGTCGTAGCGTGATGATATATAGCCTATGTCCTTTCCCAGGTTAAAAACTATCTTCTTGCCAAATTTCATTAAGATCCGATCAGCCGTTTAGTCATGAAAAGGTAACAAACAAACATACAAACAAACAAACAGAGTGACTTTCGCATTTATAGTATTAGTATGGATTAACTAGGTACTGTAATTTAATCTGATTATTTATGTATTTTGTGACAACCTCCCGAATTTTGACGAGGATGCAAAACAACACCTTGTATTATTATCATTTGCTTCGGGGAAAGAAACCAGCATGCCTGACAGATATTAATCGACGACACCAGTATATGCACTAAGCGATAAAGAAAGAATGTGTCCATTACGTTGAATTTATTCTTTCCCCTCAGATCCTACGGAGACACACATAAAGGATGCTCAGCAGATCGTCAGAACTATGGAGGAAGACTTCCCAGTAGTTGAGGAAGGTAAGATACATACTCCGGCTGTTATCCATAAACGGTACTTAGCAGGTTCTTTGGATAAACTCTATTCCTGTTGCTGTAACTGTCAAACTACAATAGTACTAGATAGAGACAGGACGGAGGACCACTGACTTAAGAGCTTATGGACTGGGCATACCTACAGAATTAGCGTTGCTACTACAAAATCTACATAGTAATATAGTCTATTTTACCGCCCTATTACTGCGCTCAGAAGAAAATTACTAAATTACTTATCGTTCGTCGATCGTAATACTGATATTCACCACCTGCCTTTTCCCAACCATGTTCGGATCGGCTTCCAGTCCAAACGGATGTAGCTAAACCTGGTGTTTAGCTACATCCGGTTGGATTGGTAGCCGATATTGTATTTAAATCGTAATACTAAAACTGATCTGAGTGGTGTCGGACGTAAAGAATAGCACCATCCCATATCTTCCCGTGGGTGTCGTAAGAGGCGACTAAGGGACTTGCCAGAGAATGGGCAGCAGCGTTTTCTATGCTTTTGTAACAACCGTACTGCGATCGCCAACCCACCTGCCAAGCGATTATGGCGAAACCCCCCTTATGTCAATGTGGCGTTGGGGGAGGCCTATGTCCAGCAGTGGACGTCTTTCTGCTGAAATGATGAATGAATACTAAAACTGATAAAAATGGTTATTCTAACTAGGTGTGAAGGAAACAGCAGACAAACAAACCGTCGACGACTCTAAGAAGATGCTGCTGGACGAGCTGCAAGATCTGAACAACTTCTTGAACAAGTTGACAGGTTCTCTCGAGCCGGGGAAGATTGTAAGTGACAACTTCATCATTATCTTCTTGCCCTGCTCCCATGTCACTTGTGATCGCCGCTATACTATTTTTTTTTAATCTTCACTGGAAATGGTAATCTTTAAAAGGAGTAGGAAATGATAGAGTGACGGACTCTATTATTTACTCCTTTTAAAGATTAACGTTTGATTTTCGATGTTGAGTTTGCCTAAGTTTTGGGCTTAAGTTAGTTGGGTGTGACGATTTAGAGGATTTTCGCCCATTCTCCCTTGTCAACGATCACGTTAATGTTACAACTTTAACCTTTAGTAAACGTGGATCCGCGCAACGTAAAATGGCAAAAACAATTCTGGCAGTGCAGAGGCGATAAATATTGTTAGATATATCTATATCTAACTGTTTATCGACTGTAGTTATTTGCTCTACAGTCAACAGTGCACATACATAGATAGACTAAAAAATTCGAAAGAAAAAATCTAAACTCATCACAATTTATTTTCCATTAGAATCCCAACGACGCGAAGGATGCCGCAGAGAGCATAGCGGACCTCACGACACAGATGTACTTCTCGATCGCCCCCCAGACCAAGAGACGCAGTGAACTCCTCAGGGTACGAGACACTTTTACATACCTTTATAAACTCACGCCTTCTTCCCACGGGAGTAGGTAGAAACCACAGACCGAACCCGCGGTTCGATCCTTACATACTCCTTTTGCCAAAATCATACATCGTGTCACACAAGCAAGCCGGCTGCGAGTACTACGCACCTGACCTTTCTGAAGAACATTACCAATAAGGTACATTTAAGCCATACATACCTCATGCCTTTTTTCCAAGGAGAAGGTAGAAACTGTTATGCGCCACCTGCTACGATTTTTACAAAATCCTTGACTTTTCTGAAGAATCTCACCAATAAGGTCAGTGTATGTTCTTCTAGAGCAGCAGTGGCCCAGTGGTAGCAGCCCCGACTTACGAGCAGTAAGCCGTGGGTTCGAACCCAGCATTACTTTGTGCTCTGTATGGTGTCGGACGTAAAGAATAGCACCATCCCATATCTTCCCGTGGGTGTCGTCAGAGGCGACTAAGGGATTTGCCAGAGAATGGGCATCAGCGTTCTCTGTGCTTTTGTAGCAACTGTACTGCGATCGCCAACCCGCCTGCCAAGCGTGGCGATTATGGCAAAACCCTCCTTATGTACACTTGGGGGAGGCCTATGTCCAGCAGTCGTCTTTCGGCTGAAATGATGATGAGGCACAAACTATTATGCGCTACCTACTACGATTTTTACGTAATCCTTGACTTTTTTGAAGAACCTCACCAATAAGGTGAGTGTATGTCTTTCTAGGGCGTCCCCTCCCGGCGTTGTTTCTCACATCTACCTTATAAAAACCTTTTGTTAGTCGCTTAGATGGTTTGTTCATGTGGAGCCGATAAGTGCCGCTCCACATGACCAAATTATCTTAGCATACTCTTTAATTTTTTTGTCACTACATCTGTTTTTGTTTTAAATAAGCAGTTGTAGTCACAAATACTTTTACTGTCCTTAAGGGGCATCCATTAACTACGTCAGACGTTTAGGGGGGCGGGGGGAGGGCTGTCGCCTGAATCTCACCCAATGTCACGAGACGTTAAGTTATGTTTCATGTTACAGCGTTCCCGCAAGAGCTTCAAGGACGGTGAGAAGACGGAGCAGACCATCAGACGCGCATCCTTCATAGCGGCCGCGACCACTGCGCTGCATTCTGTTGACACGGCTGCACAGGCTCTACAGGAGGTAACGAATTCATATTGCAATTTTATTAAACTTGACATTATGTATTGTATTGCCTATTTCAAAAAAACTTTTTTAATACAGTTGCTCAAAAAGTGGCGTATTGCAGGGACGTATAGCGTTCGGGATGTGGGCTATTACACACTCGAGCTTTTTCTTTACCTTTTCCGCACTTGTGCGTTCTCTTTCCCAACTGTCAAAATAATGTCTATTAAAAAGAAAAAAAACCAACCACGGAGTTTTTACTAAAAAAAAAATCATAGAAGTTTTTATGATTCATGCAAATATTTCTATAAAGAAGCTACTTATTTTTTTCAATATCAGATTTAATGATTTGATTCAATGAGTTAGGATAAGTTTAATTTCATTTACATTTCATATCAATAAAAAAATCTACTGAAGACTTGGCTTTATTTAGTTCCCTTTGCCTACCTAGAATGGGTGAAGAAAACAAAAAAAATCTCTACTTATATTCTTTTACGGTTGGCGCCATTTTCCAAAAATGTTCTTTATTAAATTGTTTAATTTTTTCGCAACTGTATTAAAAATAGTTGTTCAGTACACGTGCGGAACCGTCATTGCAACTTGTTCCGACTGTCAACCCTCACCTTCGGCTGCGCCTCGGCTCGGGTAGACATTTGTCGGAACTCTTTGCAATGACAGGCTTTCTGCACTCGAAATGAAATATACTATTACGCAAACAAAAAATAACAGACCTCCAAAAAATAAGCACGAACAACACACGAAGTCGGTGGCAAAAAAGTCAACGAAACAAACACAAGTCACCTAATTTTTCTTTTTATTTACAGAAACTTGGTAAAATTAACTTAGACTATCTTCAAAAAGCAACACCAGCTTTTATTCCATATTACTAGATACTAGCGAAGGGAAAGGTCTGGTCGTACTTTAGGGTGTGGTACCTACAGTCGAACAAAATAACCAACGTTCTTTATGGGACCAATGGTCACATCTCCTCGCATTTTGTTTCTAGGTCATGCTGGTTTTCTCACGATGTTTTATTTCACCGTTTGAGAGCGTTATCATCATTTTCTTGCCCTTATCCTAATTCATTTGGGATGCGCGCAGCATGTCTTCTTCTTCCATACTTCGACACCTCCTTTCTTACCATATCATCCATTGCGTAATTTCTTAAAATCGCCTGCAACTTGTATCCGTTTCAATGATTTGGACTGTTTTTCATCTTCCCCATCGTTTTGTAAGGAACATTTGGCCATTTTTTGATCTTCATCGTTTTTTTTTTAATTAAAATATTTTGTATGGTTTATCCAGGACTACACCGGACCGAAGCTGAGTGAGGAAGAACAGAGGAAGCTGGAGAGAGCCCTGGAGCATCGGTTGGGCAAGCTTAATGCAGCCATAGCTCTTTACCTTATGGCTCATTCTGGTAAGATTCGGTTATAATTTCCGGATAAAAAAATGTTTTAGTTGCTGTACTTAAAAACCTTCCTTTTGAATCATTCTGTCTATTGATGAAAAATTGCATCAAAATCCGTTGCGTAGTTTAAAAGATCTTAGAGGACCTACAGACGGCGCAGCGGCGAGAGTAACTTTGTTTTATATATCCGACCATCCAAACTTACAAATTTTACGTTATTTTAAGTAAAGTTATAACATTAAAAACAAGTACTTATTTAAAAAAAAATTGTCAAAAGGTTGGAGCTTTGACCCCAATATCTCCGTATGTAACTCAAAGGTTCCCAGGTATGGTTCGGAACAACATAATGATCGCAATGATGAGGTGAAAAAGTGATTTATGGCTTCGTTAAGGGTTTTATTACTCCTGTTAGAATACACAATTGGTGCCTATTTTTGTTTCAGATCCAGACAACATCGACTATGCGGCAGCGATTAACTCGATGAATGCCATCAATGAGCTAATGCCCAAGTTAGCTAGAGGTACTTACTTTATTTATTACAGTTTAAAACGTCTTTAGTCTTTCTATAATCACAAAATTAAGTCATTTTATTGGTAGACCTTTCTAACTATGACTTTGGGCCCTCGACAAGTTTCAATCGCTTTCAAAGCGTGTCGTATTCCTAACACGTTTTTTAACAGGACTTACAGCAGCTTTTCGGAAGCTTTTATGAGTCCATTGCATTTTTGACATTACCATCAACGTTATTGCGTTAGTATTTTACTTTAAACTGAGTAGAAGAGACACTGACGCGAAAACGGTTACTACGTACTCAGTACAGTCACGAGCACCAATATGTATACACTAACCTAAATTTAAAAACGATTTCCGCGAGAAATAACGATTGTAACTGATATAGGATCTATTCCATAATAACATGAGTTCCAAATTACTATGTTTGCAACAAAATTAAATTTTAAACAGTTTTTAAGATGAGTGTAAAAATAAATTAAAGAGTAGCCGGGTCCGGGTTGGTAGATTTCTCATGTTTTCGAGTTTAAATCAATTCAAGTTTACATATTGGTACCCGTGACTGTACGTCAGTCAGAACTCTGCCACATCTATAGTATAGGGCTTCTTAACAGATTTTTTGAAATTTACAGATGCCCAGATCCTAGCAAGCACCAAAGACCCAGCCGGCCGCAAGCAGTTACAAGACGAGATGAGAACTCTATTCGACGCTACCAAGAAGGTTTGCGGCATGACTGGCAACCAGGATCATGAGGTCAGTACCACCTAGCTGATAACAAATTCAGCATATTCTTGCCTTTGTCCCATGTTACTTAGGGCCGAAACCAGAGATGTTATGTATATGATATTTCGGATCTGGATACGGATTTAGGAATAAAATTATATCGGTTGTAGATACGGTTACAGATATATAATTATTTCGGTTTATCCGTTTGTTTCGGATAGTTTCGGTAACGGATATTAGATTGAAGTAAAATATAAACACAAGTAGTATGTAATAATTTGGTTTTATTTATAGGTTTTATCTAGTCTAGGTTTTCATTTGGTATTATAATGAGTCATATAGGTAAGTAATTATTTAGGGATGTTATAATAATTACGTGGAACAAAAACCGACAGGTTTTCAGGTAACATGTCGTTTTATTTAGACTCCGCCCCTATTCGAAACTATCCGATACTTGTGAAACGAATACGGTTACGGGTATATTTTTATTTCGGATATCCGATAGTTTCGGTTACGGATATATTTTTATTTCGGATATCCGATAGTTTCGGTTACGGTTACGGAGCTCCATAACATCCCTGGTCGAAACACGTTTTTTTCTTCCATTCTCCTCTGTCACCCGTCAAACCATCATTTACTCTTTCATAACATTCTTCACACAATCCACCCATCTTTTCTTATATCTTCCACTCCCTTTTTATCCATCAACATTCATATTGATCACTCTTCTAGTCACATGTGTTTCATCCTTCCTCATGGCATGTCCATACCAAAACAGACTAATCCTTTCATCTTTTCTGTACCAGGTGCCAATTTTAAGCTTTCTTTTATATACTCACTAGCTGCTGCCAGCGATTTCGATCGCTTGGAAATTTTGCTGCATTTTAGGGGTATGAAAAATACGTTGGCCGATTCTCAGACCTACCCGATATGCACACAACATTTCATACACATCGGTTCTGCCGTTTCGGAGGAGTCTGGTAACAAACACCGCGACACAACAATTTTATAGATTAGATTTCTTACTATATCCATTTTTTTAACTCCACACATCCGTCTCAAAATTCTCATCTCTGCTACATGCAGTCGTTTTTCATCAATTTTTGTCACAGCCTAGCATTCCGATCCATACAGTAGGACCTCCTATACCTACATGTTATTTTAAAGCATAATCTTTTCCAGAAAATGCAAGAAGCATCTAACCAGTATGCGGATGTCGCCGGCAAGTTGCTGTACAAGTTCTCGCATGGAAGTAATGCCGACAAGGAAAACGAGGTGAGTAAATAAGTACTTGGTTGACCGGTTTGTAATGACCCTTTTACACCCTATTTTACAGTAAACTTACAACAAAATCCAATGAGTAGTTTATGTGTGAGGGAGTAACAAACATCTAGCGATCGTATAAATGATAACTTTCACAAACGTGATATATAATATAAACATATATAGTAATTTTTCAGCTTGATCCCATAGCTCAAACCCATTTATCTTTTCAATCCAGATCGTCCAGCTGGCCAAGGACGTGGGAGGCAAGGTATCCCGTCTTCTCGTGACTACCAACGAGCTGACCTGCCAAGCTAAAGGTCTACCTGCTGCCTCAGACGTAGATGATGCGGGAGTGAAAACCGCAGGAGCAGCCAGGGACCTACTGCATAGTGCTCAGGTAAGTAGGACCTAGAAGACCTGGCTGGGCCTTACGACATCATTAGGAGTACTTCAAATTAATCAAATCAAATCATTAATTGCAATGAACGTAGGTTACATTAAAATACAGGTGGAATAGGAAAGAGTGAGCCATGTTCATTCTGCCTGAAAATAGGCACGCAAAAATTATAAAAATTGTTAAGATTTTAAAAATAGACAGCAGCTTTACAGCTATTTTAAAATGAAATTTAACTTGACCACGCATTCCTGAGACAAAGGGTTTTGTTACACTGCCAGATGGACCTAAAAGGGTTCCATTTTTTCCATTTTGAGTTACCGAACTCTTTAAATAACCAACGCCTCTAGACTTCAAGAGACCTATTTTAAAATTCGAAGTTTTACCAAGCTCAATTTTTTTTTCTCGACGCCGTTTATAGCCAAGTCAGAGGTCCATGCAGCATAAACACTCCGACATCAGCTTATGCACTAACTACACAATAAAGAAGACCATGTTCGTGGCACCTGTTATGTATCTCTCTCCAACATGATCCAAGATTTTAACTCTGAACTTGTCTATGTCTATTCTTCTCCAGCTAACAGCCCCAGCAATGCACGAGCCTCACTGCCAGAGCGCGCTGACTGCGGCGGCCGCCAACCTGTCGTGTGGCGTGCACCAGCTGGAGGGCAGCTGGAGGCCGCTGGTGGAGGACCCCACGCGCCAGCACATGGCTGACCTGCTGCACTCTCGCGCCAACGATGTCACCAAGGCGCTCGACAGGCTGCGGGATGCCTATGGCAACCTGGAAGGTGAGCAGTTGATAGGTAACAGCTGGAGACCACCTTAAGGCCACTGGTGGATGACGCGTTGCGCCAGCACATGGCTGACCTGCTGCACTCTCGCGCGAACGATGTCACCAAGGCGCTCGACAGGCTGCGGGATGCCTATGGCAACCTGGAAGGTGAGCAGTTGATAGGTAACAGCTGGAGACCACCTTAAGGCCACTGGTGGATGACGCGTTGCGCCAGCACATGGCTGACCTGCTGCACTCTCGCGCGAACGATGTCACCAAGGCGCTCGACAGGCTGCGGGATGCCTATGGCAACCTGGAAGGTGAGCAGTTGATAGGTAACAGCTGGAGACCACCTTAAGGCCACTGGTGGATGACGCGTTGCGCCAGCACATGGCTGACCTGCTGCACTCTCGCGCGAACGATGTCACCAAGGCGCTCGACAGGCTGCGGGATGCCTATGGCAACCTGGAAGGTGAGCAGTTGATAGGTAACAGCTGGAGACCACCTTAAGGCCACTGGTGGATGACGCGTTGCGCCAGCACATGGCTGACCTGCTGCACTCTCGCGCGAACGATGTCACCAAGGCGCTCGACAGGCTGCGGGATGCCTATGGCAACCTGGAAGGTGAGCAGTTGATAGGTAACAGCTGGAGACCACCTTAAGGCCACTGGTGGATGACGCGTTGCGCCAGCACATGGCTGACCTGCTGCACTCTCGCGCGAACGATGTCACCAAGGCGCTCGACAGGCTGCGGGATGCCTATGGCAACCTGGAAGGTGAGCAGTTGATAGGTAACAGCTGGAGACCACCTTAAGGCCACTGGTGGATGACGCGTTGCGCCAGCACATGGCTGACCTGCTTACTGCTGTCTTAGTAAGATTGTCGGACAGTATTGTTGTGGTTTTTCCATAAGGAACTTCTCAGCAGCCCGGAGTTTGGAAGTTAGCGGTGTGATACCCTCAAGCTCGGGAAATACGTAAAGCCGTTGGTCCTGCATCTTATCTGTCTCCGGTCGTGTCGGATTTCCGTCCCATTGGGTATGAAAATGAAGGATAAGAGAGTGCACGTGTGTCTGCGCACACTCTTGGGCACTCTAATGTCTCCTGCGTACTTGGTTAATCACCGACAGCATTGGTCGCCGTGGTCGTTCTAGAGGATCCTATTATTTTAGTTAAGAAAAACGAAAGCTGCCTCATCAGTCTAGTGATTGCAATCGCGTCTGCTGGGTATGAGATCCTGGGTTCAATTCCCACTATTCCTAGATTGGGCAAAGTCTTAGATCTATTGCTATCGCTGTCCTCCCATACTTAAGTACTAACGCTGTAACATTCAAATATTGTAAAACCAAATGATTTTAAAAGAGTAACCATGGAGTTTCTTGCCGGTTCATCTCCATAGGAAACGACCAACCAGAACCGAGCACCTTTTGCCGACATTTTATACGTGCCCATGTGACATACATGGGCACTTGTACACTTGTGCACTATGTAAAATAAAATGTTTTGATTTGATTGGGCTTTTCCTTCAAAAATTTGTCAGCAGCAGCTACGGAGCTTGGATCTGTCCCCAATTGATGGCAATAGGCACTGCGTGGTAACTGGCAAAAAGTGGGTGTACTAAGCGTACATTTCTGCCTAAGTATTGTGGTTTACTGGCGTGATGTAATGTATTATGTGTTACACAGGTGACCAGGACGATGCCATGTTACCGCAGAAGGAGAAGAGGCGACTCAAGTTCATAACCACGCTGTCGGGAGCCAAGAACAGGCTGCAAGGAGTCAAGTTTGATGAGTGGAATAAGGTAAGTTCAAATATGTTTCATATGATCATCTGCAGTGATTACATACGGGACCGAAACGTGGTCGCTCACAATGGGCCTCATCAGAAGGCTTAAAGTCACCCAAAGGGCAATGGAAAGGGCTTAGCTCGGAGTTTCCTTGCGTGATCAAATCAAAAATGAGGACATCCGCAAGAGAACCAAGGTTACCGACGTAGCCCGATGAATTGCCAAACTTAAGTGGCAGTGGGCAGGGCACATTGCTCGCAGAACGGATGGCCGATGGGGCTGAAAAGTCCTGGAATGGCGACCGCGAACTGGAAGACGATGCGTTGGAAGGCCTCCCACTAGGTGGACCGATAACCCGGTTAAGGTTGCGGGGATCCGCTGGATGCGAGTCGCACGGGACCGGTCAATGTGGCCCCATTTGGGGGAGGCCTATGTCCAGCAGTGGACGTCTTTCGGCTGAAATGATGATGATGATGAATCATCTGCCTGCCTTTTCCCAACTATGTTAGGGTCGGCTTCCAGTCTGACCGGATGCAGCTGCATTTCTGTATTTTACATGGATTTACAGCCTATCTGTCCTACACAGCCCAATTGGTACTGGGTAATACGATATCCCTTGGTAGGACTGATTGTCAGAATTTCGGGCTAGGTGTGTAAAGAGTGGTCCCCCATCCACGGACCAAAGCGGCTGTTATTATATAACCACAAGTTTGAGTAAAACAACAATAACATAAATATTCAATCATATCACAGAAGTAATGCGGACGACATAATGTTAAAACCGCTTTGTTAGCCTAAAATAATATAAAATAGATGGTAATAAATGGTTATTTTAATTATACAAAATTAACATTCGAGAATATGGCTAGATTACTTCTTCATCATGATTTGCCTGCCCTTTCTTTATGTTGGGGTCGGCTTCTAGTCTAACTTGGTAATAACTAGATTAATTATTTAGGTTATTTCATATTTGTTAGAATGACCATAGTAAGAACTATATTCCGTTAACGCAGAAATTTCTTTAATAATGTTGGAAGGTAGGGTAAGGTCCGTTGTTTTATTCGATGCTTGGTTTAAACTATGCACGAATTGAAAAAAATGTTCATTCTATTTTAGGTCGCATTATTAATTGTTTTATTTCAAAATATTGTGTTATGACAAAAAAAACTATTTCAACCACAAGGCCCCGGCGAGATTCGAACTCGCGATCTCCTGTTTACTAGACAGGCGCTTTAACCAACTAAGCCACGGCGCCGATGAGCTCGTTTGCGAAATTTTAGACTCATTGATATACACTACATACAACATACCTTTGGATGTGTAAAAGTTGAACGTATGTATGTTAAAGTGACAGATAAGAAATGGATACACTGATTTTGATTTTGATACATCTTCAGATCTGTAGATAACATACATAAAATCGAAGTTAGATTTGACTCGTCTTTCAGAAACCAATCTAATCTTTGTTTAGTTATTCTTATGACAAATTATGACGTTCGTTTTGCGATTTTTTTTATAATAAAGTGCTTTTTTAGAGAAGCTGTATCGTGGAGTTATTGTTCAATATCAACTACCCTACTGATATTTTTATATTTTGCCAATAAAAGGTTAGAATTAATTTACGCAAAGTAAAATAATTACTTAACATCAGATTTCACAATAGATTAAAGATATCTATCTACATGCTTTCAGAATACATTGTTTAATTGTGAGTGTAATTGTTTGTTTGTAGGTAGATAATATAAATCTAAATACGAAATTGCATACTCGACCTTCAGACCACTCTCTTCTATACGTTTTACAAGAATTGGTCAATTATATATTATATTGGTGAATTAATCATGTATGTTTCAAATTTCTCTCTCTGTTTATGTCCAGCTTCCACCTTCAGGCGCAGACGCCCCATCGGAGCAGGAGAAGGCAGCTGCTCAGCGTCGCTTGGAGCAGAAGATGGCACAACTCAACGCTGCCGTCGCTGCACTCGCCGCTGCCACTGCCGGTGAGCTAACCTTACAAACTGAAAGCCTCAAAGGGCATACTTCCAGTTATTTTATCTGTGTTTCTGCATCACTGTCAAAATGTTAGTGATCTTTATTCTAATCACATAAGGTTGCTATTTAGTAAGTCATATCGCAATATTATTTTCTTAAAAGTTGTTGCTCAAACTTGTATTCAGCAAGTAAATTTCCTCATGATCACACAGTTCAATTTTTTTTTATTTATTTATATAAATTAAATCAATACAGAGCTATTCCTTGTGAGCAGCGGTGGCCCAGTGGTAGCAGCCCCGACTTACGAACAGTATGTCGTAGATTCCAACCCAGGCAGGCGCATAACTTTGTGTAATTGATTTCATCACCGCTGCTCTCTAAACGGTGAAGGAAAACATACATGTGACATCTACCAACCCGCACTGGGCCCGCGTGGGGGATTACAGCTCACTCCCTCTCATAGAGAGGAATCCTTGTCCCAGCAGTGGGAACATTATAGGCTGGTGATGATGATGATCTATACCTTTAATTCTTATTGCCAGATCGTAACAACCCCGACTACGACACAGCTGAGCTGGCCCTATCTACCATCACTGGGCTAATGCCGAAGATAGCTAAAGGTAAGAAGTTTTTTTCACAAGTTACGTTTAAGTAATAGAGGGTGAGCCTATTGCTGGCAACCAAGCACTAATCCAGCCTCCATGGCTGGTATAGAGAAATTCCTGTTTAAAAAAAAATCCGACCTGGAAAACGAACCTAGGACAAGGTAGTCAAGTTTACGACAACTAGACCAACGACAGCGAGGGAGCCATTTCCGAGTAAAGGAAACGGATTTATTAACAGTAACGACATCAAATAACTTATTGTGCAGATGCCAGCAAATCAAGCTGACAGCACGGTTGGCGCAGTGGTTGAGCGATCGACAGCTGCGCTGCGTGCCGCGGGTTCGATCCCCGCACGCAACAAACATTTGTAAGGCCTAAAGATAGCTGTTCTGGGTTTAGTTGTTTGTGTATGTGAGTTTAAATGTTTGTAAAATCACCTACAGTACAGGAGAAATTTTTAGTGTAACGCCACCGTCATGACTTGAAAATCTATTAAAGTAATTTGACAGATTGTGGTAGATAACGTGCTGGCGTCTTTACAAATACTTATGAAATTAAAATCTTGTAATGTTTCAGACATGGAGATAGCAAGTACCGACAAGGACGAAGCGACGCGCAACGCAATGCGGACGAACCTCTGTGCCATGTGTGATGCTGCACAAGAGATCTGTGAGGGAGACGGGTATCAGCAGGTTAGTATTAAACAATTCTTTAAACCTGGGGAGACATCTGCGAGGTCTATGGGCTGGAAGGGATACCGACGCGAAAACGCTCACCACGTGCTCAGTACATAGAAATATAATAGATACCACATAGAAAGTTCTCGTCTGCAATTAAAAAAAAAAAAAAAAAAAACCATTCCATACATTTTGACCGTGAAGGTATTGCACTTTTGTAGGAAACAACTTTTTTTTTTAAATTATGTTATGTCCAAAATTTGCCATAAAACAAACAATGCATATCCAAAAAAAAAACGTTTCTAACAAAGATTGCATTGCAGGCCCAGGGAGAGCCGCTTGCCAACTTCGCGGCCGCGTCGAGTAAGCTGGTATTCCTCGTCAGTCCTGGCGCTGATAAGGGAAAGCAAAAACATGTGAGTAAACTATGTTCATTCTATTTTATTTCGCGAATTATAGAATACTAGCTGTCCGGCGCAACTTCGTTTGCGTCACATTTTCCCCGTTTTCGCAACATTTTTCATTGCTGCTCCACTCCTATCGGTCGTAGCGTGATGATATATAGCCTTCCTCGATAAATGGGCTATCTAACACTGAGAGAATTTTTCAAATCGGACCAGTAGTTTCGGAGCCTATTCAATGCAAACAATCAAATCTTTCCTCTTTATAATATTAGTTTAGATTTAAACGTTTCATCTCCCACTGATAAGATTTACTAAACATAATTTCACTTCCCTCAAGTGAAATTATGTTTTTCTATCTTTTCTGATTAATTTCGTTGCGGGATCCAAGACAGTACATTGTTTCTCTGGGACTTCATGGAGCTTTATTGTCTCGACTCTTTTCTTGTGGTCGCTACTGTGATTCTGGCGCACAGGAGTTGCAGTGGCTTGGGGATAATAGGGCGGCCCCTATAAAAAAAATGTTATTGAAGGTTTTACATCAATGTAACTTTCCCTGTATGTTCACAGATCATGGAGCTATCCTCCACGGCTCACCAGCAGGCGTCAGAGCTGGTGTCCAAAGCTCACCGTGTGCAGGAACAGGCACCGCCGGACGCGGCTGCCGAGCTCGGCGAGTGCGCCGATCAGACGTATGATGATGCGCAGGCCTTGCGCTCTGTTGCACAGGTCAGGAATCTTGATTTATCCACCTTTTCCAATTTATTTAGGGCCGTTGCCACACATTTTCCCCCATACATCAATCATCAACATCTACCTCGCTATTTCCCAACTATGTTGGGCTCGTCTTCCAGTCTAACCGGATGCAGCTGAATACCAGTATTTTACATGGAGCGACTGCCTATCTGACCTCCACTTCCCAGTTAGCAGTTCCCCATATGGATTTGAGTAAAATGAAATGCTATTATTGGCATAATAGCATTTCATTTTACTCAAATCCAGCCATATCATCTTTCACCATTGTGTCTTTAGTTTTCCTTTGTATCTTAACCAAACTATCCAGCCAACATTCGGTATTGGAACTATTGGAAGACACCCCGTGTGGACGCTATTGACGAACAGGTGTTCGTCAATACAATGCACATAATGTTCAAATCAGCAGTTTTGGCACAGTCGGGTGTCGAAAACTTGGTAAGAGCTGGGTATCGTGTAACCCAGTAATTGGGTCACATAGGCAGTCGCCTTATGTAACACACTGGTTTTTAGCTGCATCTGATTAGATTGTCAGACCTCTTCAACACGCTGATTACTTAGAACTTTGTCATATTATACGACACAGAAATTGATATAAAAAACCGACGAAGTACGAGTCGGAGTCGCGTACAGGGTTCCGTAAGCCCCAAACAATATTATGAAAATATTTTAACCTATTCATACGTACACTCAACAGCCAAACAAAATTTCCCATCAAGCATTGACTTAAGAAAAAGGTGTATCAGGAAACTCGACATCATTTTTAAAGAACTGTCCATAGACACCCCACTGCATTCTGGGCACTATTCTGCTAGTCATCTAATTATGTCTGTAGCAGTCAGAAAGTTGTCTGTATAGTGTCGGACGTAAAGAATAGCACCATCCCATAACTTCCCGTGGGTGTTGTAAGAGGCGACTAAGGGATTTGCCAGAGAATGGGCAGCAGAGTTCTCTGTGTTTTTGTAACAACTGTACTGCGATCGCCAACCCGCCTGCCAAGCGTGGCGATTATGGCAAAACCCCCCGTATGTAGGGGGAGGCCTATGTCCAGCAGTGGAAGTCTTTTGGCTGAAATGATGATGATGATGAGTTAGAAAGTTATCAGGGCAAGTTAGCATGATGCATTTCATGTACAGGTGACAGCGGCAAGCATAGCCGAAGACCGCTGCCGGGATGCTCTCAGCTCGGCAGTATCGAAGCTGCAGGGCTCCGCAGACAAACTGAACTCGTCCTGCCAAGCTCAGCACACTCCGCAGCTGACGCAGCAGTGCGCGGCCGTGAGAGATGCACACAGCAAACTCAGTGACAGTCTGGGGAAACTTGCTGATGTTTGTGATATGGGTAAGTGAAATATTCTGGGATTCTGCCTGCTTGGAAGTCCGAGGCACGGGAATAAATAAATAGGCGTAGTGAGAAGTTCAAGTTTAATCGCACACTGATCCTATCCATTAAGATCAACCTAACGCCATATACCTAATAATAATCAACTTACCCACATGTTTCCGTACACTACAGTAAGTAGAGATAGACGTCATTTTTAACTCCCGACCAAAAAAGAGGGGTGTTATAAGTTTGACGTGTGTATCTGTGTATTTGTGTATCTGTGTGTCTGTCTGTGGCATCGTAGCTCCTAAACGGATGGACCGATTTTGATAAAAGTGGTGTCGTTTGAAAGGTATTTTAATCGAGAGTGTTCTTAGCTATGTTTCGAGAAAATCTGCTCAGCCGTTTGAAGATCATCACCTCTTTTGTGTTGATGAAGGGGTATAAACAACTTTCACAGGTAGTCTATTTGAAATGTTGTCGCTTGTCACCATGGGCATTGCTGAGGGGGGGGGGGGTACAACGCCCCTACCCCCAAAATTTTCATATATTTTTTTTAATTTATATCCTTCCTTGGTTTCGTTAATTAGCGAGAAGAGACGCAACACCGAGAAAATTGGAAGGAAAGGCGGCAGGCCTATGCCCAGGAGTAGGACAGTCAAGGCTAAGAAAAACTAATATAAGTTTAAAAAGCACGAAAACAAATTAAATTTAAAAAACCCCCGACACAAAAAACCTCTAAGAAGCCAAAAATAAATTAATCCAAGCGTCGTAGCGTCGGGGGACCGCTAAGAAGACCGCTTACTACAAGCACAGAACAAAGCGGTCCCCCGACGCTACGACGCTTGGATTAATTTATTTTTGGCTTTTTAGAGGTTTTTTGTGTCGGGGGTTTTTTAAATTTTTAATTTAATTTTTGCTCGTTTAAATGAAACATGACTTATGAGTTTTAAGACGTAGGTTCGAAATTTGACAAGGACTTAAATTTGTGAAAATATATCATTGCCACTGCTTTCAAAATGGAGAAAGAAGCATCGTGAAGAAAACGGTCTTGGAAGCAAAAATACGAAGACACTTGTCTTTAGACAAACAGCACTCGGCCCACGTGGTGCAATACGGCGTTGCCCATCAGTAGGAAGATTGTAAAGGTGATAATGAGTCCACCAGTATTTCCACTAGATTGTCGACTCGGTGTTCTTTAGCCTACCGTGCGTTATCTACCAGTAGAATACGCATTTAAAAATTTTATTTTTTGTAAAAAGAAAAAAAATAACATGTAGCTTTTTTTTCATTGCGGAGTTAGGTACACACAATTACGCTATACATATCCAGTATAACCTGACTTCACTTTTATGAGTTTCCCGTACATGAGAGATCAGCGAATACTGGTTTCTATAGATTGATTTGCCGTTGTGCGTACCTTTCCTCTCTGCACTTGGCTTAAAAGATTAATTGCTAAATTACAACTCGTTTAATACTACTTAAATTTAAACAGATGCAGTGGACAGTTTACCGGCTCAGCAGGAGAAGCAACGACTCCAGTTCGTTCAGAGCATGTCGGGAGCCAAACGTCGCTTGGATGCCGCTGCACAACAACTCACTAAGGTATGCTAGCTAATGTATTTTTTTTTGCAATTTAATATTATTGACATTATTTGAAATCTACTTTTATGATTAATAATTTTTATTGAAACTGACATTATTTGTTAAATTAAAAAAAAAAAAAAAACATTTATTTCAGGTTTCCCCATAGAAAAAAGAAAAAACACGTTACACCTGCGATACATAAAATCAAGATTACTAAAAATAAAAAATAAAAATAAAACATTCTAAAATAAAGATAAAAATTTCTTAAATAATAATCAATACAGTTAACAGATCATAAAATAATGTCAATAAAATCAAAATTAAATGTCACATAAAGAAATTAAAAACAAGATTACTGGTAATTACATTATTTACAGAATTACAAATTACATAAATTAAATTTCATTAATAATCTTAGATATAAAAATTCAATTACAATAAAATTAAATAAATTAATAAAAAACTCAGCAAATAAGTTTAGAGGGTCATTTACATGCCCTGGCTACATGGCTACTGCAACATTTCCTTATATAAGGGCAGTCCAATCGTCCGGCGATCATCAATAGAACGGCATTGGAGCTGGCCCGCACCCTGCGCACGCGCGGACGCGCACCGCTTGCGCATGGTTGCGTGGTAACAGTCGGTGCGCGCTTCCGCAAACATGCCCGAGGCACTGCAGAAGCGGGGCAGCCCCAATATTGCCCTGAACGCGTTATTGTACTGGACGCGGAGGGCACTGTAGCTCGCCTGAGTATAGCTAGCCCACAGGCTGCACGTGTACAAAGATGTGCAGTATGCTTTAAAAAGTGTGATCTTAACTTGATGATTTTGCATGCCAAAATTCAGGCAGAATGTACCCGGCTCACCATATTTATAATAACTTAATTGTACAATTCATTTCATACATTCTACGCGAATAAATGCTTTGATTTGATTTATATAAAGCAGAATATACAATGTGTTGTTTTGCATCCTCGTCAAATTTCAGGACGTTGTCATAAAACACATAAATAATCAATTTAAAGTTCGGTACCGGTCTATAATTAATAAGCGTTGCTTTTTTTATTGTTGAAATTTAACAGTATTTCAGAATAAAACCCTTGATTCAAAACACTTAAAACAGAATCACCCAAGTACGCACACAGCGACAATGCAGCTGCTCTGTGTGCGTGAGAGTCGACAGTCGACGTCTTACCTACGAAATGCAACAGTGTTGCGACCGTGCGATGACCTACGGCGACCGGTACCTAGCAATTTTACCTAATTTTATTTCGAAAATCACCTCCATTATTGTCATAAATTTCGCTTGATACTAAACTAATTTTTAAGCATCATTGGAATACGGAAATATTACTAACGACGACAATACTAGTGTGCCAAAGAAAAGTTCACTGACCTGTACTTACCTAAGTTCGGTAGTTATCAGATGAGTAATAAAATGTTAGTTTTGCTTTATTGCTATCTACACTAACACTCTGAACATTGTACGTAGGTAAATTCAGCCTAAAGTTTTCGTAATGATTTTGTTTGAATTTGTGGATTGAATTTATTGGTGCTTAGTACCTTAGTTGGTGTAGGTACCGATTTACTAAATCTAAAAATGTTTTTTACTCTTGTTGGAATTGGAAAGATGTGCTAGCTAAGTAGGTATGTAGAAATACTTTCGACTGTTAGGTATTATTGGCGTAGTTAAAAATTTGAAATCAACTTATTTACACTAATAAAATTGATTAAGCTAACAACGTATTTACAAAATGATAGTCTAGTACAAATAAATAAATTACCTACTTAAGTTACCCGGAGGTATGTTCAAAGTTGCCACCACCACATTCTTGGCACAGTCGACAACGACGTAGCTGGTTTTCCTTCAGCTTACGTAGCACTATCACATTCCTTTTTAAAGTGTCGAAAGCACTAATTATCTTTTCACGTAATTCTGTAACACTTGCCACTTTCTCCGAGTAAACTAACCTTTTAACGTCTCCCCACAAATAAAGGTCTAGGTCCGGAGAACGGGCCAGGCCACAGGTCCTCCGCGACCCATCCAATGGTCACCAAACCTTTCGGTTAAGTACCTACTCGCGTACATGCCGACCATATTGAGAGGAAACACCGTACTGCTCCACGTAGGCTGTCTCCACTGATGGCATACGTGCGGACCATCTCTACCAACTCTACGTTTGAGTAATTGTCCGTCATCTTGCACTTTGCACCTACGTCTCAACGATGTACCTAGGAGCGGAATTCGCAACGCGTATGCACGCGTCGGCGACAAATTCACACTGTTTGGTTCCGGGACGGCGGCGGCGCGGCGGGGGTGGATAGGCGCGCGAGCGACAGAGTGCGCCCGCGCACCCCGCCGTGCGTGGTAGGGAATAGGTACCTATGAAATTATCGTATCTTCGTTGCGTTTGCGTTGTGTATGTATTGTTAGCGTTTCTTTGTGTGCGTTTAAGCGCGGTAACAGACGGGCCGCGTTTTAATACGGCTGGTTCACACTTACGGATTTCCGTAAATAAGAAAAAAAATATAAAAAAACACCTACCCATTTTATTGTTGATTTGGGTAGAGAATCATTAGCATAATTACCTCCTTGAATTTGACGAGAATGCAAAACAACACCTTGTATGTATATCTTTGATTTGATTATCATTATCATCTGTGTGAAGTATGATATGACAAGAATGTAATAGAGAAGTGTGGAATAAATTTCTCGAAATCTGAATTGCTTCGATTTTAAACGGAATTTTGAATGAAACTATCTTATCTGACTGCCTCGTTGGTCCAGTGGTCGCAAGCGTGTCTGCTGAGCATAAAGTCCTAGGTTCGATTCTCGTGTCAGGCAAAAGTGCTATTGGGTTTTCCATCAGGACTTAAACGTCACTCGCGAAATGTGATTTGTAAAATTTCGCCAACTGGGCATACATCCAGACTCCGTGGCTACTGAGGAATTCCTGACCGAAAGACCCAAAGCACTTTTTCCGACCTGGGAATCGAACCCTGGATCTCGTGGCCAGCAGTCGCGTTTACAACCACTAGGCCAACGATGCAGTATAGCATTTTCAAGTTAGCCTCTTAAAGCTACGTACGCCGCTTGTGCTCACATAATTTTTTAAAACGTTGCCCCACACTAGGAATTTCTCCTGTATCGTGGGTGCGTTTACAAACATTTAAACTCAAATACACAAACAGCCAGACCCGGATCAACTATCTGTAGGCCATACAAATATTTGTTCCGTGCGGGGATCGAACCAAGACACGCAGCGCAGCAGTCGATCGCTCAACCACTGCGCCAATCATGCCGTCAATATTCATTGTGTTATTGCTTCAACTTTGAATGAAGCTATCGCCTCTGAGTATTTACAATTTTATGAAAACCTGAACAGATAGGTCAAAAATGCAGTCCTTTACACCTATTTTGTGATCATAAAACAACTTCTTTTTGATTCTAACACTTTGTCCTCTCCCAGCCGATGGCTTGCCACGTGATGACGGAAGAGCATGCAGCAGTGCTGGAGCAGCAGCTGTCAGATCGGCTCGCGCAGCTCAACGCTGCCGTCGCTGCACTCGCCGCTGCCACCGCAGGTTAGTGCTCCCTGCCCACTGCTGGCTGTTGACTGTGAAGCTCCTGATATAAGCCAGATGGTTTCCTTTTCTTGCATTATCAAAGATCAGTTCACTATGAAGGAAGTCTGAAAGTGGCGGCGGGGACTGAAAAGTTGTGTGTTAATCGGTTGTCGTGGTATGAACATGTGATGCGGAGATATGAGGAAAATGTCGCGAGGAAAATTACTCACCCTTACATTAGTTAACCACAAGATCAAAAATGCACTCACCTGACACAGCCCACTGGCACGTCATCTACAATAGAATCACAATAAGCATACCCCTATAGCCGGACACTGCCCCCTAAGATACAGGCCTAGCCTAGTTTAGGGGACAGGGTTGAACATATTGTACTCATCATCATCTGCCTAGCCTTTTCCCAAATTATCTTGGAGTCGGCTTCCAGTCTAACCGGATGCAGCTGAGTACCAGTATTTTACATGAAGCGACTGCCTATCTGACCTCCACAACCCAGTAACTGGGTAATACGGTACCCCTTGGTAACACTGGATGTCAGACTTTTAGCTTCTGACTACTCGTAACGACTGTCAAAGATCTACAAATGACAGCCGGGACCAACGGCTTAACGTGCTTTCCGAGGCACGGAGGAAACTCGATATGTAATTATGGTCACCCATCCATAGACCAACCTAGGCAAGCACGGCTTAACCTTAATGATCGACCTGGGCGGCTGTTATTATTTAGCCACGAGCTCCTCATACACATACATATTGACATATACATATATACATATTGTACTCATCTAAAAATGCTAAATTAAGAACCTCAATTTGTATATAGTGTAATGTACCTAAACTATGTGGTAATTAAATGATTTATTATTATTAAAGTTTTGAGCATGAATGTGGATGGGTATAAGAGTAGAGGAAGATCGAAGAAATTATTGATAGACTATGTGAAGGGTGATATGGCAAGAAAGGACGTGTCTCATGAGATGACAAGTAATAGAGAAGTTTGGAAGAAGAAGACATGAGAATGATGATGATGAGTAGTTGGAATATGTGTCCAAGTGTGGTGAAACTTCTACAAGGTCAACTATAATTAGTTTGTGAAACTCTGCAGACATAACGTGGGTAACGATAAAAAACAAGATAAAAAAAACCGGCCAAGTGCGAGTCTTACTCGCACACAGGGTTCCTTAGCTCCAAACAATATAATAACAATATTTTGAACTGTCATTCATTAGTTAGTAGTATTAGTTAGTAAACTTCCACACAACCGCAAAACTAAATTTGTTTTTCATAGTATGTTAATGAAAAACAAAGTTACTGCTGCAGTTTAATGAAAAAGTCCCATATCTCAAAAACTAAACATCATATCTTATTGAAACCAATTTTCGTTGATAGTTTTTTTTACGTTCTACAATCCTAAATATTTTCAGAATTTTCCTCCTCTTACTTTAGAAATTAGAGGGGGGGGGACACACATTTTACCACTTTGGAAGTGGCTCTAGCGCAAACTATTCAGTTTAGAAAAAAAATATATTAGAAACATCAATATCATTTTTGAAGACCTATCCATAGATACCCCACACGTATGGGTTTGATGAATTTTTTTTTTTTGGTTTTCAGTTCTAAGTATGGGGGCCCCCCTTAATTTATTGTTTTGTTCTATTTTTGTGTGAAAATCCTAATGCGGTTTACAGAATACATCTACTTACCAAGTTTCAACAGTATAGTTCTTATAGTTTCGGAAATAAGTGGCTGTGACATACAGACGGACAGACAGACAGACAGACAGACAGACAGACAGACATGACGAATCTATAAGGGTTCCGTTTTTTGCCATTCGGCTACGGAACCCTAAAAACAGCTTTATTTTATCTTTGGGGTCAATGACCTCTGGTGGTCTAGTAGCTTTTTGTTTCATCTGGTTTACATATGCAAATTAATTGGGATAAAAGGCTGGAGAATCAGTCTCTGGCTAGGCTTTAGCCTTAGCCTTAGTCGTCAATACTTCAATTTTTTTAATGCAACGTCATGGTATTTGTGACTCCCCCACCCCCCTTAACGGGTAACGTAATTTATGGATGGTCCCTTTCCCAAAGACTTAAAAACTCTAATACTATAAATATGACTTGCTTCAATTTGTTACTGTTGTGTGCTGATCAGATCGCGAGCACCCCGACTATATAGCAGCCGAGCAAGCTGTCAAGGACATCACTACGTTGATGCCGCATGTGGTGCAAGGTTTGTAACAATCATATCAATCTTTTATTGCATTCTGTGATATAATACATTTATTACAGATTATCTGGCGGCTCATAGAACCATACAATAAATATTTTTAGGAGCTCTACCAAAGTAAAAATAAACGTATTTCTACTTTGAAAGAGGTTTTTTTTTAAATCATTGCCCCGCTTTAGGAATTCCTCCTGGTCGTGGGTTCGTTTAAAAAAAAAATTAGTCACATACACAAACAGCCAGATCCGGAACAACTATCTGTAGGCCTTACAAATATTTGTTCCGTGCGGGGATCGATCCCGCGACACGCAGCGCAGCCGTGCCATCAGGTTGCAATCAATACAAATAAAAAAATGAAGTGTCTGTTTGTAATGTCATTTCGTAATAACAGCTTTTACTTAAGGCATATCAAAACGCACAAGGTACTTAACTTTTTTTAAAATTTTTGAGTGCCTGTGTGTTTGTTCCGGCTAATTTACAAAACGGCAAAACGGATTTTAATGGGTCTTTTACTGGTATATCGCTGATGTCACAAATACTACTTTACTTATTACATACACATATGTATTTGCTTTATTTTATCTTAAAAAAAGGAAATTAGGAATCCGTGAAAAATATGGAAACCTTTGAAATTGTTAACACAATCAGATTCAAATAGGGAAATAATATTTTTATTATAATTCCACGCAGACGAGGGTCGCGGGTAACAGCTAGACTATCCATATTTTGCTGGTCGTTCGAGCCGCATAATCCACAATAAGTCCTTCACATGCCATTCAAAACTCATAAGACCGCGAATGCTGTCATAATAATATATAAACTGAGATAAAATCCTTTATTAAAACTTGTTGTGGACTTGCAGATTCTCGTAAACTGTGCGGTACTAAGAAGGCGGAGGACCAAGCCGCCATTTTGCAAGATATCAGGGCTTTGTGCGACACTAGCAAGGAGCTATGCGACAATGCTGGACAACCGCAGGTGAGATCACAACTCTAGTATATCTGATACATACTAACTTATTAATAAGCTCACAACTTTTTCTACGGTTGTAGGTAAATACTACAGAATTCCAATTGCTACGCCACTTTCATCATTTCAGCCGAAAGGCGTCCACTGCTGGACATAGGCCTCCCCCAACGCCACATTGACATGCCCCTGTAATGTAATTCCCTTAGCGGCTATTGCAGTGTGATGCTGGAAGCAATATTTGGTTTTTAGGGTTACGTACCCAAAGGGTCAAACGGGACCCTATTACTGAGACTTCGCTGTCCGTCCTTCCGTCCGTCCGTCCGTCTGTCCGTCTGTCACCAGGCTGTATCTCATGAACCGTGATAGTTAGCCAGTTGAATTTTTTACAGACTATGTATTTCTGTTGCCACTATAACAACAAATACTAAACACAGAATAAAATAAATATTTAAAGGCTTTCCATACAAAATAGTGACTTTTTTGCTCGTTTTTTATAAAAAATGGTACGGAACCCTTCGTCCGACTCGCACTTGGCCAGTTTTTTCTATCCCGTCTTCTCATCGTAACAGATGTTCAGGTGAAACCACCAGGGCAGGCCGTGAAACTCAACTTCTTACAGTTTTTTTGCAATTTGCAGTCCGGTCCGGTGTCTGGTTTTGTGTTGATTAAATCATGATTTGCGACCGTAACCTATATGGCTTTACAGAATTATAATCATTAATACCCTCTAAGCTCATTTAATCCAATTAAAATAATGTTTCATGAAATAGTCATTTAATGGGATTAACTGAACTTAAATAAAGAAAAGAAAATACGTTTATTTGGCATATGACACAAGTACCTGCACATAGCATAAAAAAGACTTGAACCTAAATACAGAAAAAACAAAAAGATATTTTATATGAGTAGAGAGTAACTTAGAGGGCTGTATTGATGTTTTGAATGATTATAATTCAGTAACTACATACGTATAACGGTCACTAATCATATATTGTTTGACAAATGGCCTGGCACCATACGGCAAATTTAAAAAAAAAAACCGGGAAATTCAATTTTTCTTTGGTTAAAGATATATCTATATCCGTACTGCAATCGCCAACCCGCCTGCCAAGCGTGGCGATTATGGCAAAACCCCCTTATGCCAATGTGGCGTTGGGGGAGGCCTATGTCCAGCAGTGGACGTCTTTCGGTTGAAATGATGATATCCAACCTAAGTTTCTTACTTCTGGAACAAAGGCCTCCTCTCTGGCGAACAGTAATAAATATGTTTGTTGCAGGGTCTGGCCGATGCTGCTGCCAGGTTCACTGCGGCATCCAGGAATCTGAAGTTCTATGCCTCACCCGAAAACAACGATGATAAGGAAAATGAGGTGAGATATTTTCATCGACTTAGCATATTGTAGGCCGGTCCTAAGTTGTGCACGATTCCCACGTTTTACTTAATTGTAGGGATTCATGACAATGCTATGCTCTAACTGGTTTGTTAGTATTCCCATTTTTAACGGGATGCAACGAATAATTGTATAGATGACATATAAAAATCTAGATCGGTTTGGTAGTCATGTTCGACATGTAGATACTATCCCAGTTGTAAACGTCCCTTTGTACCTTTTGGCCTAGTTTTGTATTGTCTCCTGCTGACATGGAGGGAAGTGGAAATTATGTTTCCCTACTCCTCCGCTATTCTTTTCTGATTGATTTCGTTGCGGGATCCAAGACAGTTACATTATTTCGGTGGGGCTTTTCTGGTGATCGCCACTGTTGATTTCGGCTTACAGGAGTTGCAGGGGTTTTGGAATGGTGTGGCGGGCTTGAGCCAAAAAAAAACTTCAAAATTAAAACCAAATCTCGAAAAAAAAACGGGAGAGAGAACATTGTTGCGCTTGATATTGTATGTTAGCAGTTAATCTATTATGTGCGTGTGTTGTTACTGTGCAGAACCGTATTACCCAGTACTGACTGGTCGCTTCATGTAAAATACTGGTATTCAGCTGCATCCGGTTAGGTTGGAAGCCGACCTCAACATCATCCAAGACAAAGCAGGCAGATGATGAGATAGCTAAACTATTACATACCGCGAATAAGAGGATAATATATGCTTATTCGACGCGGACGAAGTCGCAGGCAGATGTTAGTAGACCATAAACGTGCTACAATTTTTTTTGTTGCTTTTTAGGGTGCCATACCTCAAAAGGAAAAAAGTGAACCCTTACAGGATCACTTTGTTGTCCATCTATCTGTCTGTCTGTCAAGATCCTTTTCCTCAGGAATGCTTGGAGGTATTGAGTTGAAATTCCCATACAAGTAGATTTACAGTCGCTTTGAGCTGTGAAAAAAAAACAAACTTCAAAGTTAACCTAAAAAAACTATGCGGCCGTTTATGTCTCAAAAAACGTATACTTCGACACTCATTGGAAACAAAATGTATAGGGTACTTCCCGTTGACCAATAACTATGAATTTTGGCAAGCAATATCGTCTTACACTACAAGTTTTTTTTCCTGTAGGTGCAGGAAAAAAAAACTAAAAACTATACATCTAATTAAATAATACAATTAAATAAAAAAAAAGATTTAATTAACGCGCTTAACAAAACTGAATTTGTACTTAACCTCGGTGAGTGAGTCCGACTCGCACTTGTCCGGTATTTGGTTTGGTCGTAGCAACACTTATTCTCCTGAAACTCAGAAACAAGTTGTTTTTACTCACCACTGCTCCTCGATGAATCATCATCGAGGAGCAGTGGTGAGTAAAAACAGCTTCTACGTTTTGTGCAGGTTTTTTGGTGCAAAATTCTACTTTTCTTTTATTTACAGGTGATCGGTCTATCAGCGGACGCTTGCGGCAAGGCTTCACAGCTGCTGTCTCAAGTGCAACACCTCACAGAGCTGGTGCCGGATGCTGCAGCAGCCACCGAGCTCGACAGCCGCGGCGCCCGCGCTGCTGATGCCGCACAGGCGCTGCTTACGATTGCGCAGGTTGGTGTTTTTGTGTAATGAGAATGGCTGGTTAAATCAATAGTTACAGAAAAAGAAAGTTATGCATATCTATGAAAAAATATAACAACAAGATAAAAGAATACTATTTTTTGTATAAATATCAAAGCACTGTGTTTCCCGATAGCTACAATCTAGGGGCCTTTAAGTCAAGAGTGAATAGGTTTCTTCTAGGCAAGCGTGTTTCACCGTCGACCACATCATCGCTTACCATCAGGTGAGATAGTGGTCAAGCGCGGGCCTAGAGATAATAAAAAATTAAAAAAAAAACTATTCATAAAAGATGCAACTTTATAGAAATGTAGACATTTCTATAAAGTTGCAGGGTTCCATAGGCTCGGTTTTAACAAAAGTGGATACATGCGGAGCGGGGACAAAGCGTGTAAGAATAGACTCTGTCGGCTTTTGTTTTTTGTCTTGATTGGTTCAATCCTGTACGTCTCCGCTCTGCTCGTCTCGTCTCCACTTTGGTGGAACCCGGGCCATACTAAGACTTATACGCTACGTGTCTGCCTACGACGTAGCTCAGCTCACCCTGTGCTACGGCGTAGGTCAGCTCACCCTGTGCTACGGCGTAGGTCAGCTCACCCTGTGCTACGGCGTAGGTCAGCTCACCCTGTGCTACGGCGTAGCTTTAGTTCATCGTGTGCTACGGCGTAGCTAGCATAGTGCTTCAGTTAATTTGCTTATACTTGAGTACCCATAGTGAAGTCATACTAATTTAGAACTTTTACCAGCAGCTTGTCTTAACTGTTTTAATTTTTTTACACAGGCGACAGCCCCGACCATTTCAAACGCTAACTGCCAGAGAGAGCTGATCTCAGCGGCTGAGAAGCTGCGCAGCACAGCGTCAGATCTGACATCATCATGCCAGCCACACCTTCAGCAGAAGCCGGAGATGAAGCAGCAAGTGTTGGGCTCACAGAAACAGCTTGATGATAGTCTTGACAAGCTTATAGAGTCCTGCAAGTCTGCTGGTGGTGAGTACGATTAATGACATAGAAGCACCAATAAGCTGCATGAAGTAGAATGTAGGTACAGGTATTATATAAAAGGTACAAGTAATAAACAGGCTGCTTTTCACAATAGCATATATTAAACAATAATTTTAGTAGAAAAAAAAAAGGTTTTCATCGCCGTCCCCAAGTTATGTGGGCCGTCCCCAAATTATGTGGGTAAAGGGCTGCAATATGGTGATGAAACAATTAAATGATATAATGCGACTTTGAGGGAGTGACAACCATGGAACTTGTATACTAACTGAAATGAGTACGAACAAAATGTCAGTAACAATAACCATTTAAAAATGAACTTTATCTCAAACACCTAGAGTTCGTATTAGTTTCCTTTATTCATTTTTCATCTTATTAGTTTAATTATTACGAACTGTATGCTAAAAGAAAAATAAACTTCAGGCGAGATAGCTACGAGGGTGGATGGTGTCCTTGTCTTGCAATTGCCAGTAAAAGAAAATTATTAAAAGTATATAGAAATCCGAAATCACGTTGATAGTTAAATTTGCGCATAAATCGTATCGGGATTAATTTCATATTCAAATTCTAAATATAAAATAATCATTTCTTGCAAAATAGTATTAACTTCAATTAATATTTCTTTCTTTATTTTTTGTGGTGACAACACTTATAGACGTGGTCGGTCAGACAGAGCTTTATCAGTCTCTAAGTGATTCACTCACTAAAAACAAAATTATGTTCAACCAGGTACGCAAAGCACTATATCACCGGCTGAGAAAGAGAAGCGTCGTCTGAAGTTCATCAACAGCTTGACAGGCGCTAGGAACCGACTGTACGACTCCGAGCAACAGCTGAAACAGGTCTGTAGCAACTTGTAACTAGAACAATGATTAATTACATTATTTGTGTGTATAAATGAGAGACGGAGTGGGAGAGGGAGTAGGAGAGGGAGAGTGTGTGGGAGAGGGAGTTGGAGAGGGAGTGGGAGTGGGAGAGGGAGGAGTATCGTTTCATCGGCTCCTAATCTGTACGAATTAAGTTATTGGTTTAGATAAACATACACACTCACACAACATGAAAAGTTCATAACGTAGCAAAATAGGAATTTCTAGTTGTGTTTCTCAAAAACTGAATACGTAGGATACGGTTTTGAGACACACAACTAAGAGCGTTTACGCTTTACGACATTTCATACAAACTTTCAAGTCCTTATTTTCCGAAATGACTGAACTGATTTTAATGAAACTTTATACGCATAAGCAGGATACATTTTCTAATAAGTTACTAAAAACATTTTCGAAAAATAGTGTTTCAGCTAAATTAGACCGATTATAAATTATCTATAGAAACAGAAATTTCCAATTATATTTATTTTTGTAAAAGACATTTTGAAAATGTTTTTAGTAACTTTTTAGACCCTTGTATCCTGTTTATGAATATGATGTTTCTTATGTTTTTTGCAATTTGTCGGTCAGTGTCTGGTGATATAATTCGCGGCCGTAAGAAATAATGCTTTACAGAATTATAATCAATAAAATCACCAATACAACCCTTTTAAGTTCATTTAATGCCATTGAAAGACTATTTCATGAAAAAGTGCAAAAAACGTAAGAAAATTTTAATTTTGTGTACTACAAACGATACGAACAAATTCGTGGACAACGGCTAGTGAACTATTTATAAATATCACCATCACTTCATGTATCTACAGCCGCTGACGAGGCAGTCACTGATACCAGAAGAGGCAGCAGCGGTGGAACACAGGCTGTCAGACCGACTGGCGCAGCTCAACGCGGCCGTCGCTGCACTCGCCGCTGCTAAGGCTGGTCAGTACAGCTCCTGGAATGGACACCTCCCTGCCTGATATCTTAGAATAAATACTATTACTGATACTGTTATTGAAAATCTCCCACCTGGACACGAGTTGCTATGGACGACCTGGAAGTCACAGAAGAAGGAGAACGAACAGAGTCCGGATAAAGGTTGGCCGAAGCAAGGTAAACCTGGTCAGGTGGAGATTCACAAATGACTCCCCAAGTAACACAAAACAACATTATAAGAAGCGTACAACAGCATGGACTTACGTGCAAAGCAGTATATGAGCAGCATATGTTGCACTATATTAGCCGTATAAAAGTTTATAAGTGTCTTGTAAGCTCAATTTGGGCCCCAAATAATACGGCTTTGAGCATTATTAAATATTATTAGTGCTGCTAACCAGCGCTTATAATGTTATTGACGACAGACATTAGTAAAGTTGTGAGACAGCATATTCTAATGTAAAAAGCATTTTTTTAGACGTTAGTACGGCTTTTAAACAGCTTTTTGAATTACTATGCCAAAGTTACGTTTTATTCTAAGGCTGAACGTTTTATCTTCTTTGTATAAAAGTATTTGAAAAAACTTATCGAAACTTATGTCCGA
This sequence comes from Cerastis rubricosa, assembly GCA_949152445.1. Taxonomy (NCBI): domain Eukaryota; kingdom Metazoa; phylum Arthropoda; class Insecta; order Lepidoptera; family Noctuidae; genus Cerastis; species Cerastis rubricosa. The sequence goes on from OX424549.1 coordinate 14,781,866, forward strand.
TTTGATTATTTCGTTTAGTGTATTGCAGTGCATTGGAAAATAATTTATCATAAGGTAAGTCAATCATCAATTTTATTTTGTTTTGAATGCAAATGAGCTGGGGGTATTAGTCTTATGTGAAAATATATATATGTTTGTGGCTTATAATTCACGCGCCCTCACAGAAATGCTTTTTTAATAAAAATAGGGACAAATTTAGAATCGACATCTGACACCTTTTGTAATTTTTGTAACGATTTGATTAATTTTAGTTTATAAAATTGCTTCTATCGATACTTCGCTTATAAGAAACACATAATAAGTAGTATTTCATTCATATGTGTGCTATAATTTCCTTTTTTATTTTAGAGAAAACAGAAAGCAAATGGCGTCATATAATATTAATGTTTTAAACTTTCAACTAGTGTATATTAATGTTGTCAATCTTATTATAGTTTAAAAAAATAGCTTAAGTCATTCAACATACTTATAAAATATCTAAGTGATATCTTTAGCATTATTGTAACACTTTTTAGGCATGTTATAATGTTCATTACCCTTAAACGTCATAAAAATTGATTGCTATAGTGTTAATCAGGGTACCGAAACAATAACTTAGAATCCCTTAATCACATGATGCCCTGATGCCATGATGTTGTTAGGTAATTTGACAAGTGTAAGTATAAAATCATTATCACAATAAATGAGTTGGGGAATTCCCTGAATCATGTGCCCGAATAGAACGATCGGGACGTGCGTGGAGTCATTTTAATAGGTAGGTAACATTTGACAGTTCATTTATGCAAATAAAAATATACCTTACGCTAAAGGAATATAACTCAAGAAAACATCACATAGATGTAAGCATCGTAGAAAAAAAATATCTAATGGACGAAATATCATATAAATATTGGCAGTTACAGTATGCATAATGTAGTATGTGTTCAGAGTAGTCAATATATCTAAGCATTTACCCTGGCAGGTTACATGTAATGATAAAAAGATAATTTTGAACACAATTTACAACAATATAATTCGAACTGCGTATATGAAGTTGATTTAGTGTTTTTCAAATCATTTTGACTTTATTAGCTAACATGAATTTGACGCTGACTGTACAATAACCTCCTAAATATTTGGTACTGTTTTTCTTACAGTCCGTATGGAGAATGAGGTAAATTACTTATACAAAAAACTATTAAAAAAAAAATAGTTTTACGACAAATCAGTTCTTTTTTGCACTTAGGGTTGTTATTTATATCAAAGCACTTGAACTTATTATTCTTGCAATACTTATATTCTATGAATAAAGAAATAAGGGCGACAGACATTCGCTTTTAAAATAAACTTAAATATAAAAAATAAATGTATCAAACTGCTCTTTCTTTGTTTTCAGATAATCCATTCACAACTAAATTCATCCGCTGTAACACAACTTCAGCAGCAGCCTCGCAAGCAAATACGTACTGATGAGATGCGCGCCGGTGCCATAGTATTTTATATGGTGCGAGCAGACGACGCTATACGAAGCGCACGCGCCAGAGCGAGATAGGTGCGCGTTCATCGTAGATCCATTGTTAACAGATTGTTTTAAATGTTGGAAATCAGTGTGCTCCTATTGGTCAATTAAATATTTTAATATAAGTGAACCTAGTGCTAGTTGTATGACCAAAATTGTAATATAAGGCAGGAACCAATAAATCAGAAATAATTCCTTACGATATCACAAGTTTTATTTTGCGCCATCCTTCTGATCACAACATGCTCAAGAGTTTCGGACGCCAATATTCTTTCAAGTGGACCTGTAATGCCATTGTGCCAGTATAGACCAGGTTCCACCACTTCAATGTGTACTTCCCTCGGGGTTCTAAGTATTGTTCTCGGATCATTGGGCAAAGTATCCGGGTATCTATCATTCAATATTGTTAATAAGTCTTTTAAAGCACTTTGAGGTATGTTTTTAACAAGAGCCCATTCTCTTATTTTATCTTTTAAAATGATATTTTTCGTGTATTCGGTACAAATTTCTTCGTCATCAGTAGAACTATCATCTAAAAATATTAAAGTGACACGTTTATACCTAATTCGAGATACAGATTCTGTAAACTTATATAATTTGAACAATTGTAACGAAATACTAAAAACACCTAAATAATGCCTCTAATACTGCATTCACGCCAAATAATGTAAGCACTACTTTTTGGTGTTTTTAGGGTTCCGTAGCCAAATGGCAAAAAACGGAACCCTTATAGATTCGCCATGTCTGTCTGTCTGTCTGTCTGTCTGTCTGTCTGTCTGTCTGTCTGTCTGTCTGTCCGTCTGTCCGTCCGTCCGTATGTCACAGCCACTTTTTTCCGAAACTATAAGAACTATATTGTTGAAACTTGGTAAGTAGATGTATTCTCTGAACCGCATTCAGATTTTCACACAAAAATAGAAAAAAAAAACATAAATTTTGGGGTTCCCCATACATAGAACTGAAAACCAAAAATTTTTTTTTAATCATTCCCCTACGTGTGGGGTATCTATGGATAGGTCTTCAAAAATGATATTGAGGTTTTTAATATCATTTTTTTCTAAACTGAATAGTTTGCGCTAGAGCGACTTCCAAAGTGGTAAAATGTGTGTCCCCCCCATCTAATTTCTAAAGTAAGAGGTGGAAAATTCTGAAAATATTTAGGATTGTTGAACGTAAAAAAAACTATCAACGAAAATTGGTTTCAATAAGATATGATGTTTAGTTTTTGAGATATGGGACTTTTTCATCAAACTGCAGCAGTTACTTTGTTTTTCATTAACATACTATGAAAAACCAATTTAGTTTTGCGGTTGAGTGGAAGTTTACCAACTAATACTACTAACTAATGAATGACAGTTCAAAATATTGTTTGGGGCTATGGAACCCTGTGTGCGAGTAAGACTCGCACTTGGCCGGTTTTTTTTTTTGAAGTTGCTTTATTTTTTTTATAAAAATATTTTTATTTAACTCTTTTTAGTTCATCATGCAGGCAATGCACCAGCTTCAAAAGAAAACTCCCAAATCCCTATAGGTGTGCCTATAATATTTGAGGAGTTTCCTTGATTTCTCCAGGATCCCATCATCAGATCCTGGCCTGGTGACAATGAGACCAACTAGGACTTACAACCTTTCAAACACAAAATGAATTTTTGAAATCGGTCAAGCCGTCTTCGAGTAATCGAGTAACATACATAAAAAAAAACATTCCGACGAATTGAGAACCTCCTCCTTTTTAAATAACTCATTATTATGTTTTAGATATACATATTTTAAATAATAAGTTATTTTATATATATTTATAGAAAGTAGTACCATCTGATAACACTTCTGCAAAATAATTTTCATTTTCAAATCTTAAATGTACTACGGAACCACTTGATGGAACTTCTTGACTAGTGCTTGGCTCACACACAACTACCGATTGTTCTGTATTTTGAGTATCAAGAGTATCATTGTTTGGAACACGTTTTTTATTACTTAAACCAGATATAAAGTTTGAATATTCCGTTTTTATCTTTCTCTTTACTCCACCTGTTCTCTTAGTCTTTTTCCACTGTTTATTCATGACAACAACGTGACACGTGCGACATAAATTTACTAATGAGTATATACTAACGCACAAATGAAAATAATCATACTACTCATTGTTTTATGGCCAAATTATGACCTATAGTAATAAAATTACATGTTTATTTATCTAAATAGTGATGAAAGCTTTAAAGTAACAATAAAATAAGAAGATAACAGAGCTAAAACTTTAGTAAATGTTTGGCTAATGCTTAGCTGTAAATAAACATAAGAAAAGATCATAATAATGCGTTTAATCTTAAAAATGTGTTTATAAATCTAAGTTCACTATAAAATATGTCGACAACGTTTATTTAATGTATTAGGTTTTCTTATTTACTAATATAAGGTCTTAACCTTTGTGTTAGTGTAAATGCTGTTTTAGGTGCTGTATATTAAAAGTAATTAATGTTTTAGTATGATTATAAGCCAATTAACTTTATTTTTTAGACCATAGAATAGCTTCATGCATTATAATTTTTACCACATTCTACTCAAAAGCATTTAAACTAAGTCAAAACTGATTTAAAGTGACAGTCTGACTTTAAAACGTAAATAAGTCTTTAATTCAGTGATTATACACATTACGTGTTACTTGGGTCTGCCCTGGAGTGTAAATGTAGTGCTGTTCCACAAACGATGGGACTCTTGATATCGTGTCCTGCTTGTCCTGTTGCTTGCACATCACAGGAGCTGATGGACGCTACTGAAAGTGCCCAAACTCATCGCCAAATTTTGGGCTGACTCTATTTAAATCGTCATCGACACTTTAAGAAGAAGAGGAATACTATTACAAAGAAGATCGTGGCTAAATAATAATAGCCGGAGTGGTCTATCTTCAAGGTACCGCGTTTGCTAAGATCGGTATTTAGATTGATCCATCCATTGCATACCAAGTTTCCTCCGTGCCTCGGAAAACTCGTTAAGCCGTTTGTCATTTGTAGAGCTTTGACAGTCGTTACTGGTAGTCAGAGGCTCGAAAGCCTGACTACCAGTCATACCAAGGGGTATTGTATTACCCAGTACTAAATGGTTTGTAGATGTCAGATAGGCAGCCGCTCCATGTAAAATACTGGTATTCAGGTGCATCCGATTAGACTGGAAGCTGACCCCCCAGTTGGGAAAAGGCAAGCAAATAATGAAGTATAAATATTGATTATGTCTCCTCAGATCCTACGAACCCAGACTACGCGGCAGCGGAGAAAGCTGTCAAGGAAATATCTGAACTGATGCCGATGATTGTACAAGGTCGGTAAACATTGCTTGCATATAAACACATATTTTGATTTTTGAACCATTTCAAATTTATTGGCAATAAAAAAAACACAGAACCACCTTAAAATTAAACAAATAAATATTGAAAACTATTAATGCCAGGTCTTCAGCTCAGCATAATGCCAGATGGCAACGCAAGGTGTACCACCTGACGCTGATTTTCAGCTGCAGCCCACGAGTGCCATACGCTCGAAAACATATACACACACATAAAAGTCTGTCACATATAAAATGCGAGAGTTTATGCTAGTTTGTATGTATTTATTTCTTTCAGATTCACGCAAGTTGTCAAGCACAAAAGAGCCAGCTGCTCAGACCGCCATGTTGGAAGACTTGAAGGTGTTGTGTCAAGCGAGCCGTGCTATATGTGAAAACACTGAAAATGTAAGTTGTTGCCATGAGTTCTGTCTAAAAAGTCACTAGTTATTTTTATTGGGAGTTTATTTTACCAAGGACTATATGAAAAAATCCAAAACCATAGAAGATGTGGGGATATGAGCTCGTGGCTAAATGATAACAGCTGCACGGGTCGAGCTCTACGAGTGGTCAGAAGCCAAAAGTCTGACATCCAGTCTTACCAAGGGGTATCCTATTACCCAGTTACTGGGTTGTGGAGGTCAGATAGGCAGTCGTTTCATGTAAAATACTGGTACTCTAGCTGAATTCGGTTAGACTGGAAGCCGACCCCAACATAGTTTGGGAAAAGGCTAGGCAGATGATGAGAGTATGTGGGGAAGCTGTGTCAATCTAAATCAAATCAAGACATTAATTCAAATTAAACTGAATTTTATGACTTTTGAATTAGAAACCATTAGCGCTTTTCCTTTAAAACAATTTTGAAATACTGGGCAACTGTCATCAACAAAAAAGAATAAAATTGACCAATTCTTAGAAAGTCTTTCTACTATCTTTTCCGTTCTTTGGAAAATAAAATCTGCACTGGTATAAAATACAAGGTGTTGTTTTGCAACCTCGTCAAATTCTAGGAGGTAACTATGCTAATGATTCTCGACCCGAATCAATAATAAAATGAGTAGGTAATTTTCTTTTTTTTTTATTTACTGAAATCGGTAACTGTGAACCACCCGTGTTTTGAACACGGGCCGTCTGATCCCCGCTTTATAACGTCGCTTACACACAAACAAAAAACCTCAAAGGTTTTTTCGATAATTTTATAATCTCTAAACCACGTTAAGGGGGTTATTCTGAAATATTGACAAATTTAAACAACAAAAAAACGCAGTGTTGTTTAATAATTTACTAGGTACCGTAATTTATATTGATTATTTATGTCTTTTGTGACAACATCCTGAATTTTGACGAGGATGCAAAACAACACCTTGTATATGTACGGCTTAGAGGCGTTTGTGACAGATTCGCAGGAGAAACCCGCACGGTGAGAGGAGTGGAAGGATATGGGGAGGCATTTGAAAGAAACAATGAATGCTCTGTGTGACGGAGGATATGGCTAGAAAGGAGATGACGAGTAATAGAGAAGAATAAGACATGCTGCGCCAACCCTATGGGGAATGGTGATGTTTTGAACACTTTCTATGTATTATTGCAGAGCCCTAAAGTCAACACCACTGACTTCAACAAGGCTGCGAGCAAGCTTGTGTACCTCGTGAGCCCTGCAGCTGATAAGACGAAGGAGAAACAGGTGAGAACATCATCTAACTCAAGTCTTACAACATTCTCATGAGTCTGACAAGTCTGTATGTTGTAAAAAAAACTTCTTTCTTAACAGACTTGTCCTAGCAGCAATGGTAATCAATGTAATCATTCATAAACAGTATTACTTGCATATCTAATCTAATATACTAATAATAAAGCTGAAGCTTTTGTTTGTTTGTTTGAACGCGCTTATCTCAGGAACTACTGCACCGATATATAAAAAAAAAACTTTCAGTGTTAGATCGACCATTTATCGAGTGGAGCAGCAATGAAAAATGTTGCGAAAACGGGGAAAATGTGATGCAGACGAAGTTGCGCCGGACAGCTAGTTTATTCATAAAATGTTACTCTTTTCGTGTAACGAAAAAGAGCTTAAGCGAAAAAGAGGTTTCGAGCTTAAGTCCCAGTCTAAAGAAAGGGATCACGCGATTTTGAAATATAAAACGCCATTAACAGATTTGCAACCAATGTTGTTGGCGCTAATATTTTATCGACGATTGGTTACAATAATCCGATATGATTTTAGGTGCTGGACTTGTCAGAAGCTGCTTGCAAACAGGCATCAGACTACCTGTCAGCAGTGCAGTCTACAGCAGCACAGCTGGGTCCGGTCGTGGCTGCCCAGCTCAGTCCAGCCGGAGCCAGGGTGCAGGACTCTGCGGATACTTTACATGCGGTTGCACTCGTAAGATCTTGTCTGATTTAATATCTATAATGTCGTCGGCTAATAAAAGCTATTAAAAAAGATTATCATAAAAAAAATTGTAAAACCTCCGATTGGTTGACTGCCTCGGTGATCGAGTGGTCGCAAAAGAGACTGTGAGCATGAGGTCCTGGGTTCGATTCCCGAGTCCGGCAAAGTGTTATTGGGTTTTTCCATCAGAAATTTCTCAGTAACAGCCACAGAGTCCATATTTGTGTCCAGTTGATGGCAATAGGCTCGCCTCCAATTACATAGGACTTAAACATAACTGGCGAAATGTGGGTGCACTATTAGCACACCTCTGCCTAACCCTTTGGGGATAACAGACGTGATGTTATGTTATGGGTTCTTTCGGTGGTTCTTAGTTTGTCTTCTCATTCCTCCGTACAGGCAACAAGCCCAAGCATATCCGAGCCCTCTTGCTCTGCAGCCGTCGTGTCAGCTGCTGAGAGCCTGCGCAGCACAGCATCAGACCTGACAGCATGCTGCGGGCCGCACATGCAGCAGGCGCCGGAGATGAAGCAGCAAGTGCTGAGCTCACAGCGACGGCTTGCTGACAGTCTCGACAAGCTGGTCAGTGCGTGCCAGCCGGGACTCAGGGGTGAGTGTGGAGACAAAAATTGTGGAATCAATGGAACTTACAGTTGAACTACTGTGTTTTTTTATTAGCACGAAAATAGGAACTGTATCTGTGGAAGCTTACATAGAGTCAGCATAGGGTAAGTTTTGCACTTATTTTGCAGCTGATAGACGCTACTAGAAGTGCAAAGCAAGTCGCCAAGTTTGGGGCTGATTCAATTTGAACTATCATCGACACAATGTGCCCTGGCGGTTAAGAGTATGTCATGCTCACTTAAATGTCATGCTGATGGTGGCGCGTGTGTCGGGTTATTTAGTTCCCTTCAAAATGGTTGAGTTGAATGATGGCTGATCCATGCGTGATGTTCGTGAACGGGCGCTGTCAGTTGTGCCTGGTCATCTCTTAGTTGCCACGGCTTATTTCGAACTATTTATTTTGATTTTGAATTGTCTTTTTTTTGTTTTTACTGTGGACACTTTTAACGTGCACGTCTTGCTACACCGTTCTCACATAATTTACCATCTTAACATGAATGATGTAACCAAGATTTTTCTATCAAGCTACTAATTTAAAAGAGTGTCCATGGAGTTTCTTGCCCATTCTTCTCCATAGAGATCTACGCTTTGGAATGGGCAACTACAGTAATTTCACAGTTATTATGTCTGACTGGGACTGTAGCTTAATAATAGGTCTTTACCTATGAAATTGCCGTATTGCAGTACAGACTTTTTCAAACAAAAAAAAGTTTTGATTGGCTATATTATGTAATAAATAATTGTTTGCCCGGTGCCAGTGTTAGCCAATTAATTAGTAATATCAAATTGACTAAAATAAATCCCAATTCTACTGTTATTTTATTATATGGGAATAGTTTAAATGTAAGAAAAAAGGACATAGTTGAATGTGTCCATTTGATGTTACATCTCAACGAGACAATTAATAGCAAATTTATTTTCTGTGCCCTGCCTTATTCTCAATATTTGTCTGTTGAGCAAAATAGGTGCATTTATGATTTAAATATTTTAATTTATAATAGGACAAGTCGTCACAGTGACGTTATTTTATATTTTGACTGTAATCAATTTATCTCTGATTACAGGCTCACTAACCACACCATGTTTTTACCACCTAGTTCTAAGCGACATATTGCTAGTCTTTTAGCATACAATATACACAGCAACACTGGTACCCCTGTTGTACCAATGTTTACTCGTGATAACACTTCTATTGTTACTAACACTATTTTTGATACTAACACTACTATCGATACACCTTGTTCTTTAAACTATTAGGTGCGACAACGGGTAAGCTGCATAATATGTTGAATGTTGTGCATAAAAATATGCAGGGATTGTCCGGCAAAGATTTAGAATTAAGTTTGTTTATGGAGAACTATGATGTTCAGGTGTTATGTCTAACTGAACATTGGTTGAAAGAACATGAAGTAGCGTTTATCAATGATGATTCCTATATTGTACAGAGTGCATTTGTTAGAAAAAATGCTATTCGCGGTGGATCTTTAGTTCTTGTGTCAAACAAGCTAAAATGTAAACAACGTTTAGACTTAGTTAATCTTTCCATTGAGCGCACTATTGAGTTGTCTTGTGTTGAACTTGAGCGATACATTATAATTTGTGTTTATAGACCCCCTTCTGGTGACTTTACTTGTTTCGAATCTGTAATGGAGGATTCACTTAATAAGTTAAAATCAAGTAATAAAAATATAATTTTATGTGGAGATTTTAATGTTAATATTTTAGAAGTTACTCCATTAAGTATCAGGCTTCTCAATCTGTTTAGATCTTTTAATTTGGTTAACTTGTTTTTTGAACCAACAAGGATCACGGCGTCTTCGTCGACTTGTCTTGATAACATGTTTAGTGATTGTCATGCCGAAAATAAATTAGTGTTAAGTGACTTATCTTCTGATCACTGTGGATTAATAGCTAGCTTCCCTATGCCATTAAATAAAAAGCAGCGCAAAATAGAATGTAGGCCTTATACAGCTAGTCGTTGCAATAAATTTAAAAATAATATAGCACTAAAAGTTACACCGTCAATAGTGGATCACGAAACTCCTAATGAAATTTATGAAGCCCTTTTTGATGTTGTTCAAAATGAATACCAATCTATTTTCAAGTCTAAAACTATTAACATTAGTGGGCCTTCCGCTGGCTTCAACCAATGGGCTACACCAGGTATTTATAAAAGTCGAGCTAGATTATACGAGTTATATGGTCTGAAAAAATACCGGTTTGATACAACTTTTCTTGCGTATGTTAAAAATTATTCAAAATTATTTAAAAGAATTTGTGGTATTGCAAAATCAAAATTTTTAGCAGACACTATAAAAAATTCTAATAATAAAGTTAAAGCCACTTGGAAAATTATAAACAATGAAACGGGTAAATCTATTAAACAAGACAATCAACTTGAAATCATGGTTGATAACAAATTAGTTAATAATCCAGCCGACGTAGCTGAGGCATTTAATGAGTATTTTGCTAGCATACCTATAGCTACGACTCGCTCTCTAAGTTCGTCGCCGTCTAAAGCTGAAAACCTTTTGCATAGTAGCGTGCCTAAATGTGGTCTCGTATTTAGTTTTGAACATGTAACACCTCGTGATATAGTTAATGTTTTTAATTCAATTAAGTCTAAAAACACAGGTGATTACTGGGGCATTTCCATTAAACTTTTGAGTAATATAATAGAAATCTTAGCCCCCTATCTTGCTGTTACTTTTAACAAATGTGTTGATTTAGGTACTTTCCCTGACCTCATGAAGAGCAGTAAAGTCATCCCTCTATTTAAATCAGGCAGTAAGAATGATATTGGTAACTTCAGACCAATTTCTATTTTACCTGCATTTAGCAAAATTTTTGAAAAGTTAATACTTAAACAGTTGCTAAGACATTTTAATTTAAACAACCTTCTTCACAACGATCAATATGGCTTTACCAAAGGTCGTTCGACTACAGATGCGGGGGTTGCTTTGTTGAAACACATATTTAACGCATGGGAAAACGCGCAAAATGCAATCGGTGTTTTCTGCGATCTCTCGAAAGCTTTTGATTGCGTACACCACGACACGCTTTTACGGAAACTACGTTATTACGGTGTTCAAAATGAAGCCCTGAATGTAATAGACTCGTATTTACAAAATAGATTCAAATGTGTAGATGTTAATGGCGCGAAATCATCCGGGCTACCTGTTCAGCTAGGTGTACCTCAAGGCTCAATACTGGGACCGTTTTTATTCTTAGTTTACATTAATGACTTACCATATTATTTGAAGGGTATTTGTGACGTTGTACTATTTGCAGATGATACCTCTCTTATCTTTAAAGTAGATAGAAATAGACACGATTTCGGAGACGTTAACAGCGCTCTATCAATGGTCACGGATTGGTTCACAACAAATAACCTTGTTCTTAATGCCAAAAAAAACTAAAAGTATTAAATTCGCTTTACCTAATGTTAAAAATCTAGGTCCCAACATTGTTCTCGGCAATGAGGAGCTTAAAACTGTTGACTCAGCTGTGTTTCTGGGTATAACAGTAGATTCAAAATTACAATGGGGTCTACACATATCAAGCCTAGCTGGGAGGCTTAGTTCGGCCGCATACGCCGTCAGAAAAGTCAGACAATACACTGACGTTGATACAGCACGGTTAGTCTATTTTAGTTATTTTCACAGTGTTATGACTTATGGTATTCTGCTGTGGGGCAAAGCCGCTGATATCCAAAATATATTCGTTCTTCAAAAACGAGCGGTTCGTGCAATTTACCAGCTGGGTGCACGAGTATCTCTGAGAGATTTTTTTAAAGAGATTGGTATTCTCACGGTGGCTTCACAATTCATCTTCGCTAACATTTTATATATAAGACAAAATATCCATTTATACAGTAAAAACAGTGATATTCACAACATAAACACTCGAAATAAGCATAAACTACGTGCTCCCTTTCACCGGCTTCATAAAGTTCATAATTCATTCGTAGGGCTTGGTATAACCTTTTACAACAAGCTACCATCTTCCTTTTTAGACTTGCCATTTAATGCGTTTAAAGCTAAAGTAAAATCTAACCTTTGTTCAAAAGCCTACTATTCCATTAACGACTATTTAAACGACAAGAATAGTTGGTCGCTGGGTTGAACTCAAGACAATGTTTATGTTCTTTCTCCAAACTAGCTTACTGATTGTTTTATAACTTCATGCATAGATCTTCTACTTAATTTTTTTATTATCTTTTTTTTATATTACTTTATTTTTATTTATTATTTTTCGTCTGTATGCACGTGTAAGCGGGCACGCCCTTTATGCTTTAATAATTCTTGTTTTTTTTTTAATATTTTATTATTGGTGTGTGCTAGCTGACATGTGACATTAATTAGATTCTTTGTTTATATGAACTTGTACACTATTGTGTAGAATCTGGTTCTTCTAACCTAACCGACAGATGTGTTGCTGGGGAGTTTGTTCCGCCACTTCTTCTTCCCAGATGAAACACTAGGAAGTGGCGAAGGGCGGGCGTTTTGGGGGACTGTCTCTTGTAATTTTGACGTTCAAAAAGTGCTGATTATCAGCCTAATTTGAATAAATGACTTTTGATTTTGATTTTGATTTATGAGTTCTAAATTCAAATTAATTTTGTTTTAAAAATATGACATTCTATTTACAAAATCAGTCTTTTGTTTATTGATTAGCGTTGTATTTTCATTACATTTCAACATTTTTCCTCATATTTCAAAGTATCCATTACTTTGAAATTTCGTGTAATTATGGAATATGAGTTCCGTCGTGGCACCAACGCGGCACAAACGACCCGTAACATCAACGACGTTTACGGAGAGAACTGTACAAACGAACGCACAACCCGTTATTGGTTTGCTCGGTTCCGTTCTGGGAATTTTGACTTGAAAAATGAACCTCGTGGTCGTCCGGAAACTTTGGTCAACAATGATGAATTAAAGGTGATTGTTGAAGCTGATGAAACTCAATCTACAGCTGAGCTGGCAGCAGCTTTTGATGTTAGCATTAAAACAATATTGGTCCATTTGCGACAGATTGGCAACATAAAAAAGCTTGATAGATGGGTGCCCCACGAACTTAACGATCGCCAGCGCAACGTACGCGTCGAGACTTGCCTTGCGCTGCTTAACAGGCACAGAAATGAAGGAATTTTGAACCGAATTGTTACGTGCGACGCAAAATGGATTCTTTTTGACAATCGAAAGCGCTCAGCAAGTTGGTTAGATCCTGGTTTCGGTACCAAAGCCATTGCTCCTCTAGCTAGCTATCTTCGTCGAACCCGTTGTTGGATTCTGCTACTATCAATGCTAAAGATGTCATATGTCACTTTAATAAATGTTAAACATGTGTAGGATGAATAGTTTTCCGGTACTTCAAATTTGATAGATGTAAATTAGATGTTTATATGTCAATTTATAAACAAACAGGGTGGAACGTAGGCGTGGTTAAGTCCGACTTAACTTCAGTTCATGACTATGAATACCAGTGTATGATTCAAGTCATCATCATCAGCCTATAACGTTCCCACTGCTGGGACACATCTATGAGAGGGAGTGGGCTGTAATCCAACACGCGGGCCCTGTGCGGGTTGGTAGATGTCACATGTCTTCGAATTTTTAGTTCTAGGACATGCCGGTTTTCTCACGATGTTTTCCTTCACCGTTTTGGGAACAGCGGTGATGAAATAAATTACACGAAGTAATTCGCCTGCCTGGGTTCGAAACCATGGCTTACTGCTCGTAAGTCGTGGCTGCCACCACTGGGCCACCTCTGCTCTCTGATTCTAATAAAGACTTACATTTCACAGGTAACTTGGTAGACATGCCATCAGCTCAACAACAAGAGAAGCAACGTCTGAAGTTCATCAGCAGTGTATCTGGGGCTAAGGACAGACTCGATGCAGCCGAGCAACAGCTGAAACAGGTCAGTAGTCGGATTCAAATTATACTTTATGCTCATTGATATAAGATTTAAATTACAATGATTGAGGTGCGCTCGTAATATAATATTAAGCGTTCCAAAGTAAAAGCGGCACTTCTTCATAAGACCATAATTATGACTATATATTTTTCTTATTCTTATTCTTGAATTCCCTCAAAGAAAAAAAAAATGTACATACAAATTTTTTATTTGCAATAATATAAGCGTAGGCTTAATGTCGAGCTTAACCCAGGATTGGGTTTTCAAATAGCAAACCTAATTTAGACTGCGAGATTTTTCTTCTGTTTTACGGGTCTTAACAACCAAATAGTCACCTACTTCTTTCCTTCTTTAGTTTTAACGTTGAATTTACTCAATTAAATATTTGTTTTGGCAGCCGATGTTATGCCAACTGATGAGACAAGAGGATGCAGCTGCGATGGAACACAAGCTCTCGAATCGTCTCGCGCAGCTCAACGCTGCAGTCGCTGCACTCGCTGCTGCCACTGCAGGTAAGAACCTATTCATCATTTTGAACTTGACAAAACGAACTTAAAAAAACATCTCTGAGGTTCCTCAGACTTATGAAAAAATTGTTTTTTGATATGCGCTTTGGGATTTATGGTGTATACTTGGCCACTTATGAAATTACCTACAGAAGATGCATGGTTCGGATGGGCTATTTCGTACGGAGAAAAACTGTTCCTCGGTCTTCTTCGCGGAATTTTAAGTACATATTTTTCATGTCATGGATTTCCGCAAAGTTACTCCCGATTCCAGAACTTAACAATAGTTTTATTTTGTACCTTATCACAGATCGCGAGCGCCCCGACTACGCGGCCGCAGACCGCGCGGTCAGAACTATCAGCGAGCTGATGCCGCAAGTTGTACAAGGTCAGTTATTTTGTCATTTGTCATTATATTTGTTTTGTCATTTATTGAAACTGCAAGAGACAATCTCTGCCTGACAACTTTTGTCGTTTTGTAGCGACCTACAAAAAGCAACTCATAACAAAAAGTACTACAGCGCCATCTATGACACGGTGGAAGAACTAATATCAATTTCCTACATCTCGCAAGCAAAGTTTACATCGACTTAAGACTATATAGAGAAACCCGACAACAACTGTCGGTTAGTTGCCCACCAGACACAACACCCGTCTGGTCGGAGGATCCTCACTTTTCTAAGGAGTATCGAGGAACTTTACACCCTGTTCCTCCTACTCCTAAAGTTTTATTGCGAAAGATACACATAACAAATATTATATATTTATACATAATTTATTGGAGAACTTTTCCTCTTTCTTAAGCCCAGCCTTTTTAAAAAGGAAAAATGTTTATGTATTTGCATTAAAACTAAAAAAAAAAACAAAAAGGGTTAATGCCAAAAAGACCTCAGCTCAGCCTAATGCCCTAATGCCAGATGGCAACATAAGGATTACCATCTAACACTGATTATCAGGTGCAGAAAAAAACTGCGCAACATTGTTTTAGCAACATGTTTCTGTGTTGCTCACAGAATTGTTTCAGAAACATGTTTAACTGTTGCTTAACATTGTTTCCTCCTGTGTATACGCACTTAGGTTCTCGTTTTATTAAAATATATCCGTTATCTACAGAATCTCGTACAGTCTGCGGCACAAAGACGGGAGAGCAGCAAACCGCCATGTTGCAAGACTTACGAGCGCTGTGCGAGGCCAGTCGCGAGCTATGTGACACTGCCGGACAACCACAGGTGAGCTACCACTTTATTATAACTTCCTAGCTAGCTTGCGATCTGAAGAAGTAGGTTTTATTAACCGCTAAGTATGATCAAACACGTAATTGCTTTAGCCTTTTTGACAAACATCATCTGCATAGCCTTTTCCCAAACTATGTTGCGTTGGTTGGGCTTCCAGTCTAACAGGATACAGCTGAGTACCAGTATTTTACATGAAGCGACTGCCTCTCTGACCTCCACAACACAGTAACTGGGTAATACGATACCCCTTAGTAAGCCTGGATATCAGACTTTTGGCTTCTGACTACTCGTAACGACTGTCAAAGATCTACAAATGACAGCCGGGACCAACGGCTGTTTAGTTGTGTTTTCACAACTATTTCCATTAAATTGAAACTTCACTAAGGTCAACTATCTGACTGATCAATACATCCACACGATATCCCTTGTCGTACATGTGTAGACCCTTAGAGTTTAAAACCAATTGACGACGAACGATGTTGCGGTTGACTGATTGGCTACTACGCTGCGTGTCGCGGGTTTGATTTCCGCACGGAACAAATATTGGCATGGCCTACAAGTAGTTGTTCTGGGTCTATTTCTGTAAATGAGTTTAAATGTTTGTAAAATGCCAACGATACAGGAGAAATTCAAAAGGCAAAGACTAAAACAAAAAAATTACGTGGTCCACTATACAGCAATCTCCAAATTCATCGGAGAATATAATCCCAATGTGTTCTTTAGATGTAAGATAATAAAGGAGTTGTGTTTTTATAGTTTTACAAGCATTATCCTTTATACCGCAGGGTCTCACCGATGCCGCTGCCAAGTTCTCCGCAGCTTCCGGCAAGCTGGTGTATGTCGTCAGTCCTAAAGAACAGGATGCTCATGAAAAACAGGTGATGAAATGGAACTGTGACTTGATTACCTGCCTTAAAAGCTTATGGACTGGGCAAGCCTTCAGAAATAGTGTGACTACCTTCAAAAATCTGGCGTACCAAATTGCCGCCATACTCATTCAAGAAAAAATAAAAAAAAAAATGCGCGCTACCGTTTCACAGCAGATCTACCACAAACCACGGCGCAATACATGGCTATGCGGTCTCGCATAGATGACCGTTTCGAAGACTTGAGATATTTGTTTACCTGTATTGGACCCGCGTCGTAAATTACAGTTAAGGGCTTAAGACTTGTCAAATCAGGTTTTCCAACTCGATATTCTGAAAAAGTTACAAGGTCTATCAACATGAAAAAAATATCACTCATAAGAGGATTCATGTTTATTATTTTGGCTTTGATAGAATTTCATTTTATTACCTACATTTTGAATAAAAAAAATGTCTTTCAAACGGCTATGAGCCCGTAAATTCTCGATAGCAAGAAATGCGTTTTATTCGATTCTTACACTCAAAGATAGGAAATTTAAAAATATGAGAATTCGCTTGATGACTTTTTTTAGTTCGTCATTATATTAATAATTTGTATTATTTTAAAAACATAAGCAAGCAAAAGCTCGCGACGAGTACGCGTCAGTGTCATTTTAGTCTGCTGCGGCACCTCGTGACGGGCAGATTATGCGCACGTTGATAAAAAAAAATACTAAAATCATTTTTTGGTCTTTTTAGTTCTTTTGTTAGTTTTAAAAATAGTGTAATATTGAATGGCTCTAGATAATATATATTTTTTTGCATTTGGTTCAAATTTTATCGTGACTTTTGTGTTCAGTGTGTTGGATAACATTGTCAAAGACTAAGCAATTTATCCGTGCAGAAGAGCCCGAGCACCCGATTCACGTAGGTTACGGAACACACAATTTTGATCATGTTCTGATTATTTGGTGATTGCCGATTTGGTAATAGTATCGTTTGCAGTCACCTTTGGTAGAAAGGTATGTCAGTATGCCAAAAAAAAAACAATCTTATGATTTTTATTAAAACATTTACGAGAAGTTATCAAAGTAGTAATAAAATAATTTATTAATTTAAATAAATAAATAAATAATTATTCTAATTCGTATTCATATTCGCAAAAGTATCATCGCATTGCAACATTAACCAGCATCTAACATGTGGATATATTCTGAGTCCCTCCTAGTTCCCTACCACTGTTGTTCTTATTCTAAGTTAATTAAATTTCATTTAATTAACTCAAATCGACCTTAGAACGTAAATTTCCTTAAGTGCCCGTTTTTTTTTTGCAAAAGAGTTTATTTAAACACTTGCGTACACTCATGTTTCATTCTTTGTTTTTAGATAGAAAATCCACGCAATAAATCTGGTCGTGCAAATCGCGAGCAAAAACTAATTTGTGTTTATCTGTTCTGCTCATGTTTTACTATTCTTTGGAAAACGTCAGGCACGCAATTACGTTTGTCGATAGACGGCGCTTATGTTGAATATGTCTCGTTTGCTCAAGGTCATTGGCGTATGTTTGGGCTTTAAGACCCTAATGCTTTATAACACGGCCATAAACAATATTAAACTTATGAAATTCACCCAGGTGATGGCATTATCAGCGGCGTCTTGCAGCAAGGCGGGCGAGCTTTTGTCGCAAGTACAACGTCTGACGGAGCTAGTGCCGGACTCAGCGCAAGCCGCCGAGCTCGACAGTCGCGGTGCACGCGCTGCCGATGCTGCGCAGGCGCTGCTTACTGTCGCACTCGTAAGAAAAAAATAAGATTGATACTTCAGCTTTATATTTGGTCTTGCCTTTTGTGAACTGAGTCTGTTACGTCTAGGAACAAAGCAGCCAGCGAAACCATTTCACAAATCTTGGCAAGTTTACAGACGCTCGATTCATCCTGAAGGATTTATTTTTTATCGTAGTTTATTCTTCTATTTCGCTTCTTCTTCTCCTGTTTGGCTCAAAAGTCAGCTACGCGAAGTCCGTTTACTGATGCTGTCAGGTTATCGAATGCGAAAGTGACAGCTAGAATATTGTCTATGGGGAGACCCAGCATAGGCACTTGAAATTAGAACCGTCATGAACCCCCTATCTGTGAAGATAGATTGTCTTTACTCCGGCCTACTGGGGTACCTTGCTAAAAATAAATTGAATTGGTACTTTTCCTAAAATTAACAAGAGGACTACTACATCTTAATATCGTCGCGATTAAAGATACACCAAGCTGATTTCCCATCCAATTCTCACACAGGCGACCACCCCAACCATTGGAGATCCTCACTGCCAGAAGGAGCTCATCTCAGCGGCTGAGAAGCTGCGCAGTACAGCGTCAGATCTGACGTCATCGTGCCAGCCACACCTTGAGAAGAAGCCGGAGATAAAGCAGCAAGTGTTGGCCTCACAGAAACAGCTTGATGATTGCCTTGACAAGCTTGTACAGGCATGCAAGACGGCTCAACATGGTGAGTTATTTTCACTCCGGACGATATATAATACGGCCAGTCTGTACCATAATTGATTGTGTGTTATTTAATTATACAGGATAATTTGTTATATAGGCTGATTTTATAATACAGGGTAATTTGTTATATAGTAGCTGATTTTATAATACAGGGTAATTTAACTATATATAATTATGGTAATTTAATTATACAGGGTAATTTGGTCATGTCACTGATCGCCATATTGCAAAACATTCTACCGCGATCCTGAGTTTTGTGCTGATGGTCATATTTTGTGTCTTTGGCAGTCCGCAAGACTTACAATTGCATCTCAAGCCGGGGCACAGCTAGTTGAAAATAAATTTCATATAAGATGTGATTCTCATACAAATTAACATTTCACAGGTAACTTGGTAGACATGCCATCAGCTCAACAACAAGAGAAGCAACGTCTGAAGTTCATCAGCAGTGTGTCTGGAGCTAAGGACAGACTCGATGCAGCCGAGCAACACCTGAAACAGGTAAGAGCAACAATTTTTCTGACTGTTTTGTGGTCGTAGATCGATGTAGTTCTAATATTAAGAAGGGGTAGGAGATAATCTCCGAAACAACTCATACAACTGCCTCTTTCGGTCGAGTAGTCGCTATCGACTGCTGAGCATGATGAATTTCTCAGTAGCATCCACGGAGTCTGGATTTATTTATATTAATATCACGCCTGAAATCCCTGAAGGCTAACGCAGAGGTGTAGCTAATATACACCCACATGTCGCCAGTTAAGTTTACGTCACATGTACTATGGCGCGAGTCTATTGCCATGAACCGGGTACACGTTTTATCCAGACTCCGTGGCTGCTACTGAGAAATTCCTGATGGAAAAACTCAATAAAACTTTGCCACACCTGGAATCCGAACCCCTCATGCTCAGCAGTCGCGCTTGCTACAACGTGACCAATGACGCAGTTAAAAAAAAACAAGATGAAGTTATTAGTTCTGATTTTGACTACGGTCCAAAAGATCTTTGTTCAACTATAACGCTTCTTTCGTTGTAATAACGTTGATTTTTGTTTGGCAGCCGATGATATGCCAACTGATGAGACAAGAGGATGGAGCTGCGATGGAACACAAGCTGTCGAATCGTCTCGCGCAGCTCAACGCGGCAGTTGCTGCACTCGCCGCTGCCACTGCAGGTAAGAACCTATTTTGTCTTAAGCTGAGGATTTTTATTTTAAAAAAACAACCTGCAATTCCATTACAGGCTGACTTGAGGCTACTTCACTAAGCATAATTAAAGCAAACTACGCTCTTTAGATCATCATGATCTTCCTGTCCTTGACCCGAGTTATTTATTGAGTCGGTACATCACGTTTTTTTCTTCCATTCTCCGTTGTCAGACGAAATAGCATCATTTTTTTCTTTATTTTTTTTTTTTCATTTTTTATCATTTGTTTTTTTTTCATTTATTTATTTTTTTAGTTTTTTTTTTCGCGTACCTTGCGTGTACTTAATGACGTAGCAGACAGCATAGATCTTTTTACTTGTTCTCTGAGTGAGTTCACAAAAATCACGATGCACAGAATATGTTACGGTGAATAATGAAATTGTATTTATGGCCACACTATTGAATTAGGACATTCCTGTAATGATAGTGATGACGAGTTAATAAATAAATAAATAAAATAATTTACTCCTGTGCTTTTTAAATAATGCCTCACACAATCCAGCCATGTTTTCTTTGGCTTTCCTCTCCAAAGTCTCTCAAGTCTTTCTCTCCCTCTGCAGTCATCATCATTCATAGATATAGATAGCCTGAAATACTGATATGTATATTAAAAAAAAAGAGAATTAATCCAAGTTAATTAATAAAAATGTGCTATGACTGGTCTAATCAGATATCGACACCCATCTTCGCCTGTGAAGTTTCCCCAAATAATTTAATTTGTCCCCGCATTATCTAGAGTTATTTTAATGTTATCACAGATCGCGAGCGCCCCGACTACGCGGCCGCAGACCGCGCGGTCAAAACTATCAGCGAGCTGATGCCGCAAGTTGTACAAGGTCAGTTATTTATTTATTTAAATTTGGTGTTGGTACAATACAAGGTGCAAACGGAGCCTTTACTATGCCTTGAACTAAGTATTCTGCACATCCAATTAAGTAAAAATACGCAAAAATTATTGCTGGAGAGCGACTTTGTTTTTGAGCGTGAAAAATCACGTTGTGGGTACGGTAGGTCTCAATATAACACTCTCAGAACATTGTGCTGATGAATGTATTGAATAGTACGAGCGTCGTGGACGTACTTAAAGTAAAGTTATACCATTAAAAACTCGTATTTATATAAAAAAATGTGAAAAAGTTGGAGTTGTGACCCCAATATCTCCAGTCCAGAACAAAAAAAATGTCCCAATGACAAGGAAAACAAGTGCCTTTCGAATGGTATTTCTACACCCATTTGATACACTTCTTCGTAGAGGGTCAATAACAATCTAAATTATGTCGGCCCAGAACTGAGTCATCAGTAGTATCATTTCGTGTAATCAATAGACAACTAGGCACCCAGGACACGATATTAATTGCCCCATCATTTGTGGAACAGCACCATAGGTAATATAAATACTAAGAAATCACTTTCCTGAAGGTAGAGGTAGAAGGGCCCTTGATTGGCAGTCCACTAATCCAAGCCTAGTGGAGACAATCTTGCCAGTTTCTATGGAACATCCCGTGTACTCTAATAACGATGTTTCTGTGCACTGCAATATTTACATGGTCAAAATGCATGGAACAGCAGATAACCACTTTAGCTTCGGTGTCCCTTCCACCCTTTATAATTTGTGTGACGTCAGAAGTTAAGCGTAGTTCATATGTGGCAGTATAGATGTCGCCACAGTTACTTTCACGTTGACGTTTTTTGCAGTATAATTATCCGTTATCTACAGAATCTCGTACTGTCTGCGGCACAAAGACGGGAGAGCAGCAAGCCGCCATGTTGCAAGACTTACGAGCGCTGTGCGAGGCCAGTCGCGAGCTATGTGACACTGCTGGACAACCACAGGTGAGCTATAATTTGTTATTTGTAGCTTATATTCCTAATTGGTTCTTATTATGAAGCTAACAAGTGACCATTTTTAGGATTCCATTGTCAAATGGCATTAAACGGAACCCTTTATCCATCGACGATAGATACCCCAAAGTTATATATGTTCTTCAGCCCTTAAAAAGTGATAACGTTGATGAGATCTAATATTCAAAGTAAAAGGACGAAAGTTCTGAAAAAAAAAATGGGTTGACAGAACGTAAAAATCATGCTCAAAACCCAGCAAGTCAGCATCCCGTTCATTTTAAGATCGACAAAAGTCCTTCGTATGCGCAGGCCCTAGGGGAATAAAGACAAAAAGTTGTCAACCGAAATGGTCCGCGGTCATCCAAATAGTTTTATTTTGGGGAAAAATGTCATATGATTCTGTTTTGTGATTCATTCTGCTTACTAGGTGTAAAATATGAAGTACTCCACTCTTAAGTTAGGAATCTGTTGAATTGGGTTTTATAATCAAAACTTAACCTTTTGCACCACAGGGTCTTAGCGATGCCGCTGCTAAATTTTCAGCGGCTTCCGGTAATCTGGTGTACGTTGTCAGTCCTAACGCTCAAGATGCACACGAAAAACAGGTGAGAAACCCATTGTATGAGTAATATATGTACTATTTTACTCTTTTTTTGTAAGATATACAACATAAAAGCACATCTTCAATCAGTCCCCAAAGGCATCAAGAGAGGTGGACCTAATAGTACATTCACATTTTGCCAGGTATGTTTAAGTCCCTTGTAATAGGGGGCGACACTATTGTCATCAACCGTGCACAAATCCGAGCTCCGTGGCTGCTTCTGAGAAAATCCTGATGGACAAACCCATAAACAGCCCGACCCAGGAGTCGAACCCATTAATGCTTCTTCTTAGCGTGTCGATGGCAAAAAGAACCCAAAATGTAGCTAAGCGAACTCCGTTCGCTGATGCAGTCATTAGATCGTCAAGTGCGCAGGGCATGCAGCGCAACCTAATGCTAAAAGTACTATTATTGGAATCAGCTAATCTGGCACAGTTTCATTAACAGATCTGGACTCTTGTTTTAAGTAGTGACAGTACAATCCAAATGACTTTTCACAGGTGATAGCATTATCAGCGGCATCTTGTGGCAAGGCGGGCGAGCTTTTGACACAAGTACAACGTCTGACGGAGCTAGTGCCGGACTCAGCGCAAGCCGCCGAGCTCGACAGTCGCGGTGCACGCGCTGCCGATGCTGCGCAAGCGCTGCTTACTGTCGCACAGGTAACCAGAAAATTAGAAAAAATATTTTTACACTTAAGATTATTTGGCCAGTGGTCCACATTGGCCTTAGATCGAAACAGTAGGAAGTCATGGGGAGAGGTCTTTTCCGGGAAGGGGATAATATGACGCAGGCTGACAGTATCAGTATTATTTGTCTAGTTTTTCGTAACTGCGTTTACTGAGTCGTATAAGCGTAGTAATCCATAACTAGACTTCGCCTATCCAATCACACGGCACTTTAACTCCATCCTTAGCTCTCTCACACAGTTATAATCAGCCCCATTAACCTCATTGCTTCAACTACCATTTGGGCGTCCTTCCTTGTATTTTCTGCGAAGTTTCATTTAAAGAACATGCCCCAGAGATCATCGATTATATGGCTCCGGCTCGTTATCATTTTATTTATTTATTTAATTAAGGTTCACCAACATATGTTACAGATATTATACAGATAGGAACATATAAGTAATTGAGTCTTAAATCAACCACACAACCAATTACAGACAAACACCACATGCAAAATGCTCTTTGTAATTATATAAATTTAATTTTAAAAGACTTAATTCTAGTTATTTATATTAAATACTAATTAACTAATCTAATCTAATTGATCTGTCTAACGTCGATATTGAGTCTGTGTGGACGTCAACCAGGTCGCTGCATTCGTTTATAAGTTTTTATTTCAGCTTGCTTATGTTGTGGGATGTAGGGATAGCTCCTATGAAGCAATTTTTGTTGTCTTTTGGTTTCAATTTACATGTCCCAATCTTATTCCCATACAGACAACAGCCCCAACGATTGGAGATCCTCACTGCCAGAAAGAGCTCATCTCAGCGGCTGAGAAGCTGCGCAGCACAGCGTCAGATCTGATGTCATCGTGCCAGCCACATCTTGAGAAGAAGCCGGAGATGAAGCAGCAAGTGCTGGGCTCACAGAAACAGCTTGATGGTAGCCTTGACAAACTTGTAGAAGCCTGCAAGACTGCTCAAAAAGGTGATTTATTTTTACACAGGATAAATAATACAGTACTTTGTATATATATATTTTTTTGTAAACAGGGTAAACTCGTTGTGCTGGGTTATTTTGTTAATACAGGGTAATTTTGCTATTCAGGGTAATTGTGCTATACATAGTTATTTTGTTATATTGGACGATTTTATTTATAGTGTAATTTTATTATGCGACGAATTTCATTATACGTGATTATTCAGTTATACAGGGTGATTTTGCTATACAGGGTAATTTTGTTATACAGGGTAATTTTATTCGGATATACAGGGTAATTTTGCTATACAGGTTGTTTCTTATACAAAGTGATTTTACCATATGATTGGAATATAGAAATGTATAATACAGGAATAATTAATTTAAACAAATTATACAGTATGATTGGGTTATGAATATTGACTGTATTGTATAGACATTATGTATTCTTACAAACAGCATTGCCACAACCTGTGTTATGTAATGGTAATTCACGCAATAATTTCTTATAAAAATTATTAATTTAGCTCAGCAAGAGAAGCACCGTCTCAAGTTCATCAGCAGCGTATCTGGTGTTAAGAACCACTTCGATGCCGCTGAAAAACTATTGAAAGAGGTTAGTATAAACTTACACGCGTTAAACACTTAAATAATGAAGTTTAAGCTTAATAATTTCTTGAGACTTTTAACTTTCATAAAAATTAATAGTCTTTTATTTAACTAGGTAAATTAAGATGATTTACTTACACAAAAGATATGTTGTCTACAGCCGTTACAGACTCAGACAAAGCAAGCAGACCCAGCACCATTACAACACAGACTGTCAGACAGACTCGCGCAACTCAACGCGCTAATCGCTGCACTCGCTGCTGCCACCGCAGGTTTGTGTTACTTGTGATTGTATTTTTTTGTTTGCCATATATAAATGGCAAAACATGTGCTACTCCACTCACTGACGGTCGATCACTTTCAACCTTATTACTCAAGACATTAGGGTGAAAAGTCGTCGACTGTCAGTGAGTGCGGTAATACTTTCAACAAAATTTCACAAATATTTAACTATCGGCGACACTCTTTTATCGCCATTTAGGCGTCATGAGCAGAAATCTTAACTTAGTTGACAACTTATTCTCGTTTGTACCATCAGATCGGGAACACCCTGACTACGTGGCGGCACACCACGCTGTGGAAACTATCCCTAAAGTACTGCGTGAAGTTATACACGGTAAGTTATAATACAAGAAAACCAATTTCAGCAATTACATGAAAATAAATGTGGAATTTGAACTTTTTGAAAGCTCGTAAGCTAAATGAAATCCCTATGAAGACAGGTGGACGTTAACCTTTTTATTTAGCCTTTAGCAACGGCAACTATTGGGGTTATTCCAGTAGACCCCCCTAAAGATAGTCTTTGGAAATGCATATTTGAGAATCCTCCTTCGAGGTTATTTTTATCCTAGAAATAAGTCGTAATCTGTTACTATTGTCAAATATTAAAATTTTCCGATTTACATGAATTTCTTCTGATTTTAGGAAAACTAAACGGGTGTGCTTGTTCGTTTTGTTTTGTTGCTGTTAAAACCTGCATTATTTCAGATTCTCGTGCACTCTCCGCTACTAAGGACGGTCCGGGCGCGGCCGCCATGACTGATGACTTGAGAGCGCTGTGTGAAGCTAGTCGGGAGATATGCGAGAATGCTGGACAGCCTCAGGTGAGTGGAAGTGGAAGAGTGGTCAGTAACAGGCATAACTCTCCTCTTGTGCATAGCCGCAGTAAATAGACACTGGAGGTTAGGTTAGGTTCGTTAAGTTAAGTATCCCACAGGGACTATCGGGATATAGAGAACTATGTAACCAGACTTAGGACACTGACTTGACGTCTACTTGTGTGTCAAATTTAATTAAATCCGTTAAACTGTAAATACTTGTTGAGATAATTTGAGTTAATATTTGTTGAGATAATCCCTGGTGTCATGGAACTCGTTATCGTCTAGGTGTGAGTAAAAACGAGTTTGTTACAGGGTCTGGGAGATGCTGCAGCCAAGTTCTCCGCTGCATCTGCCAAGATGATGGTTGTAGCAGGACCGAAGACTCATAGTGCACATGGGAAGCAGGTAAGGATTCGTCAGATTTTCGCTTAGCAATCTAGAGCTACTAGCGATAGCTATACTCTCAATCCTGAGCGAAGCCTCCCTCCATTCCTCCCATCAGTTCCAAATAGTCGTTCATCTCTTTCGAGCTCAGTGTGGTTTAGTGTGGTTTGTGGTTTAGGGTAGTGATTATGTGTGTTTATAGTCCCAAAGCTTGTTCGGCATGCAGCAGGCATTGTCCCCAACATTATATGCATCACAATTAAATAAATATCAATCAATATCAATTTTAAAGCGACAAAAATAAGTGTATTTTTTAAAAAAAATTCTATAAACTTTGCGATTCCTAGTGTCTTCCTTTATTAACTTACTTTTTTTATCTTCTTGGCTCCTGGTAGTAGCATTCAAACTCAAACTCAAAGCATTTATTTCAATTAGACCATTAGAGGCACTTTTGAATGTCAAAAAACAAAAAAACGCGAAGCTACAGCTCCAGTCACAAGGCATAATAACTTGTGAAAGTACTGTAGTTGCCCATCCCAAAGCGTAGATCTCTATAGAGAAGAATAGGCAAGATACTCCATGGACACTCTTTTAAATCATTTTTAACCGACTTCAAAAAAGGAGGAGGTTCTCAATTCGAATGCTTGTATTTTTTTTTTAAATGTTTGTTCGCTCATAACTCCGTCGCTTTCCAACCGATTTGAAAAATTCTTATTTTGTTGGAAAGCGTATACTTTCCAAATGGTCCCATGAAAATTTTATCGAAATCAGACAAGCGGTTTTGAAAAAACAACAAAAATCTAAATATTCTAACTTTTCGTTTACTCTGCATTGCGTTTTTTGTTCTTGTACGAACCGATTTGGAAAATTATTTTTTTATTCCAAAGCCTATGCTTTCCATTTGGTCCCATAGTCACCAAGTCGGGGTCTGATGATGGAATCTTGGCGAAATCGAGGGAACTCTTCAAATTTTATAGGAAAAAGTACAGCGATTTTAGTTTTTTCTACAACAAGTGAAGCATTTGCGTTCAATAAGAACCATTCTACCATCAGATCTGATGATGAAGCCAAGATACAGGCACCGTAACTCCATAATAAGACAATGTATATTATTATTAGCTGTGTTTGGGCTTGTTGGAATTGTAACGGTATGCATTTTCCAGGTGTACCACAGATTTAACTTTCCTCATTCAACCTGCGTAACATGTGGGTCCTCTGCTTTGACAGTCTGTTAGACAGTCTGTTTGACAGTCACAACTGACAGCGCCCGTAACGAACATTCATGTAAACCTCAGTTAATCTATCTTAATCTTAAAATATCTAACCACAACCTAATAAGGAAGAACATTATGTGTAGGTGATAGATCTGACAGCTGCATCTTGCAGCAAGGCGGGTGAACTGTTGTCGCAAGTACAACGTCTGACGGAGCTAGTGCCGGACTCAGCGCAAGCCGCCGAGCTCGACAGTCGCGGTGCACGCGCTGCCGATGCTGCGCAGGCGCTGCTTACTGTGGCACAGGTTAGTTTAAATAGGTCCCTTTAAAACATAGTTGTTATTGTGACCATCCTATATCGATTATCACAGGTGTTACATGTCGTAACTCCTTTTGATAGAATAGGTATTTATGTGGTAACTTGTGTCTATTTGTTATATTTGATGTTTATGAAAATACTGTGCTCAAACATACACGAGACGTACATATTGTTGAAAAAACATGGTTCTAACAGATGCGATAAAGTTGACACTTAAAAGATTTTTTTTTTTCAACTGACGAGGATTTGTTTTATGCAAAATAACGATGGGATTTTTGCACGGTATTCAAGCATTTTTGTCTAAAACAGATCACAGCCCCGAGCATATCAGAGCCAGGTTGCGGTGAACAAGTGATCTCAGCGGCTGAGAAGCTGCGCAGCACTGCGTCGGATCTGACGTCATCGTGTGCACCGCACTTGACGCACAAGCCGGAGATAAAACAGCAAGTGTCAAGCTCGCAGAGACAGCTTGATGATAGTCTCGACAAGCTTGTACAGGCCTGCAAGACAGCTCTACAGGGTAAGCTAAAAATACCATTCATTATATAGAAGCATTGTCGGTACCTATGTTGTTATACTGGGTAATTTTAATAAATACAGGGTAATTTGTTAAACTTGGTAATTTATACAGGTTGTTCTTATAAACTGTATAATTAAAAATATATAATTATATTACCCTGTATAATCAATTTTGATATTATTGTTATACAGGGTAATCTTGTTGTGCTGTGTGTGTCTCGTGTGCAGGATATTTTTGTTTACAGTTTTGTAATTTTAATTAATTATATTCTGTTAAACAGGGTTATATTACTAAACAGGTTGATTTTTTATACAAAGTAGTTATATCTATCAAGGCGGGGATTCCACCATAAATGAATATTGACGCCATATTGCCTTTCAGTCGTTAACTGTGCAACATTAATCTTCATTGTTTTTAGATAGGTGGATGGGTAATTGAAATCACACACAACACTTGACTCAAACTGCAAGTTTATTTCTAATAAACCAGTTACAGGCACTTTAACACTTATAAACTTTCCAGTTGAGCCGCTCATTCACAAACATGGTTGATGAGAAACTACTCACACACTCTTTTGGATCTGTCTTTCAATTATTACAGTTCTTATTAACATAAGTTATTATTGCTCACTTCAAAAACTACTTTCAATTCATTAATATTTCAATTCTCTAATCGCGAGCTAACTCGAATGACATCTCTGGGTGCGCCCGCGGCTCTGAGTGGGCGGATGTACTACACTCATTAGATCAGTCCAATTATTCATTACATAGTTAGTTCAGTAATACTCCATTAAAACAATACTAATACTTCACAATTAATTATTTTAGTAATTAAACAATACCAATATTCACAAATGCAAAGGCGTTATTAAGTTACAAGCTTAATTAATACTTTTTACAACAATCGCATGCTTAAAACCATTTTCGGCAGATCAAAGGATTAAATACAAAGAACTGGTTTACCACTAATAAAATACTCTGTAAAATAATCTTATTAATTTTAAGTTTGTAGTTAGTTCTAGAAATTGATTTAATTGTTGCTACAAATTATAAATTCACTAATTGACTATTCGGCGTTCTTTCCCACAAGACTGGGTTGCCGCCTAACAAAATGAGCCATTGTTAAAATCCAAATTGTTATTGCTAAAATCCCAGCTATCATAAAATATTTGCTAATCTTAATTTTGGCTACAGTTCTAGCTAAAGGCTTTTGTTTAATAAATTACAGGCCATCTAAGCTAAACGAATCTATTATTTGCGCAGTAGTTAACACACAAGCCAATAGATGGCGTTTAGTCAAATGATTATCGTAATAATTATGCTTGCCCCACACAGATGGCATGGCAGGTTCATCAATATTATGACAAATGAGGATTATTAAGTTGATTCTTAATAAGATTAAGAATAGTCTTAGCACATAGACGCTCTTGCGGCGACATATCATATGATTTGAATATAAAAAAATAATATACAGGGTCATAATTATAAACAAAACTATTGTTCTGTATAATTATTAATTAAGTTATTAAGTTTGACTTTATTGTTTAGACCATTTTATCGTTTATTCATTTTCATACATAAAAAATTATTTTTTTTTTTTTTTTTTTTAATTTTTTTTTAAATTATTTTTTTTTATAAATTATATTAAAAAAAAACATTTAAAAATATAAAGAATAGTAGCTCGCCAGCATCGGGAACAGGGTCCGTGCTACCTACCGGTAGAGATCATTTTTATTATTAAGCGTGATATTTCTAATGTTTCCTCACAAACAGCGTTACAACCTGTATTACGCAATAATTTCTTTTAACATTTGTTTAGAAGGAATGCCGTCAGCCCAAAAAGAGAAGCACCGGCTCAAGTTCATCAGCAGCGTGTCTAGTGTTAAGAACCACTTTGATGCCGCTGAGGAACTATTGAAAGAAGTTAGTACAAACTAAAATAATGTTAAGTTTATGCTTAATTAAATTTCTTGCTTTTTTACTTCTTGTTTACCTTAAATTTATTTTGAAATGACACCAAAGGTCTTTTGCCTACAGCCGTTACAGACTCAGACGAAACAAGCAGACCCAGCAACATTACAACACAGACTGTCAGACAGACTCGCGCAACTCAACGCGCTAATCGCTGCCCTCGCCGCTGCCACCGCAGGTTTGTGTTACTTGTGATTGTATTTTTTGTTTGCCATAACTAAATGGCAAAACATATACTGCTGCACTCACTGACGGTCGATCACTTTTCAACCTTATAACTCAGGACATTAGGGTGAAAAGTCGTCGACTGTCAGTGACCGCGGTAATACTTGCAACAAAATTCCACAAATTTTAAATACCAGCTCCACTCTTTCATCGCTATGTGGGCGTCATAAGCAGGAATCTTAACATAGTTGACAGCGTATTCTCATTTGTACCATCAGATCGCGAACACCCTGACTACGCCGCGGCACACCACGCTGTGGAAACTATCCCTAAAGTACTGCGCGAAGTTATACATGGTAAGAAAAGGTTTTGTTAAAATAAAAAAAAACCAATATAAAACATGACATGAAAATATTTGAGAAATTGAAACATTTTTAAGGCAAATTCAAATTCAAATGTTGGTTTCGCAAATAGGTTTTTAAACACACTTTTAGACGTAGTCTTTTTAGGGTTCCGTAGCCGAATGGCAAAAAACGGAACCCTTATAGATTCGTCATGTCTGTCTGTCTGTCCGTCCGTCCGTCCGTATGTCACAGCCACTTTTTTCCGAAACTATAAGAACTATACTGTTGGAACTTGGTAAGTAAGATGTATTCTGTGAACCGCATTAAGATTTTTACACAAAAATAGAAAAAAAAAACAATACATTTTGGGGTTCCCCATACATAGAACTGAAAACCAAAAATTTTTTTCATACGTTTGGGGAATCTATGGATAAGTCTTCAAAAATGATATTGAGGTTTCTAATATCATTTTTTTCTAAACTGAATAGTTTGCGCTGGAGCCACTTCCAAAGTGGTAAAATGTGTGTCCCCCCCCCTCTAATTTCTAAAGTAAGAGGAGGAAAATTCTAAAAATATTTAAGATTGCAGAACATAAAAAAAACTATCAACGAAAATTGGTTTCAATAATATATGATGTTTAGTTTTTGAGATATGGGACTTTTTCATCAAACTGCAGCAGTAACTTTGTTTTTCATTAACATTCTATGAAAAACCAATTTACTTTTGCGGTTGAGTGGAAGTTTACTAACTAATACTACTAACTAATGAATGACAGTTACAAATATTGTTATTATATTGTTTGGGGCTATGGAACCCTGTGTGCGAGTAAGACTCGCACTTGGCCGGTTTTTTTTAAAAAACGAGATGAGGCCAGTGTTTCGTAACTGACTACTCTGAGAAGAAATAGCCGAAACAAACTCAGAGGTCACTGTCTCTTTAAGTCCAGATATAGTTCACGTCATATGTGGATCATGCAGATTAGCGTCTGAGATGGTCTTTTGAAGAAAGAACAACATAGATTTGAGTTAATCTGTCCAGTCAGTGCAAGCATTTGTCAGTTATCGTGTAGTTCTACTCATAAACCAAGAAGCTCAACGACACGACGAACAATACCAAAGAAAGGACATTTGGGCAGGCAGCATAGGCTCAATGAAACCCCGGGAAGACAGACGGACTTTAACCTATTTATATGGGTTATTCCAGTAGATTCCGATGAGGAGCTCGTGGCTAAATAATAACAGCCGCCCAGGTCGATCTTTAAGGTTAAGCCGTGCTTGCCGAGGTTGGTCTGTGGATGGGTGACCATAATTACAAATCGAATTTCCTCCGTGCCTCGGACAGCACGTTAAGACGTTGGTCCCGGCTGTCATTTAAATTGTAGATCTTTGACAGTCGTTACGAGTAGTCAGAAGCTAAAAGTCTGACATCCACGCTTACCAAGGGGTATCGGTTGTGGAGGTCAGATAGGCAGTCGCTTCATGTAAAATACTGGTACTCAGCTGCATCCGGTTAGACTGGAAGCCGACCCCAAGATAGTTTGGGAAAAGGCTAGGCAGATGATGATTCCAGTAGATTCCGAGATTGTCTTTAAAAAACTAAAAACAGTCTCAGAAACGCATGTTCGAAAATCCTCCTTAGGGGGTGATTTTGCTCTAGAAATTAGTCGAAATTTGTTATTATTGAAAAAAAAATATTGAAATCTCTAATTCTCCAGATTCTCGTGCGCTCTCAGCCACTAAGGACGGTCCCGGCGCGGCCGCCATGACAAAAGACTTGAGAGCACTGTGTGAAGCTAGTCGGGAGATTTGTGAGAACGCTGGACAACCTCAGGTGAGTGGAAGTCAAAGACTGTTCAGTAACAAATGTTACTCTCCTTTTGTTGCTTCTTTGCAGTAAATAGACACTAGGTTGGGTTAGGTAAGTTAAGTATCCCACAGGAAGGGACTATCGGGACATAAAGTACTTTGTACCGAGACATATTTGTTGAGATAACTTAAAAGCAAATCCCTGGACTCATGGACCTCGTTATCGTCAAGGTGTCAGTAAAAACGAATTTGTTACAGGGTCTGGGAGATGCTGCAGCCAAGTTCTCCGCTGCATCTGCCAAGATGATGGTTGAAGCAGGACCGAAGAGTCATAGTGCACATGGGAAGCAGGTAAGGATTCGTGAGATTTTCGCTTAGCAATTTAAAGCTACTCTTGATAGCTGTACTCTCAATCCTTAGTGAAGCCTCCCTCCATTCCTCCCACCGCCTGCGATTCTTGCGACCAGTTCCAGATAGTCTTTCATCTCTTTCGAGGCCAGTGTGGCTGCTTTAAGGTAGTGATTATGTGTGTTTATAGGCCCAAAGCTTGTTTGGCATGCGGCAGGCATTGTCCCCAACATTATATGCAGCACTAATAAATTAATATCTACCAATATCAAATTTTTCAATTAATTCTTAAAACTTGGCCATTCCCAGTGTCTTCGTCTACAAACTCACTTTCAGTGTTTTTATATTCTTGTATCCCGCTAGTAGCATTCTTGTAAATCTCAGTCAATCTTTCTTAATCTTAAAATATCCAACCACAATCGAATAACGAAGAACATTTTGTGTAGGTGATAGATCTGACAGCTGCATCTTGCAGCAAGGCGGGTGAGCTTTTGTCGCAAGTACAACGTCTGACGGAGCTAGTGCCGGACTCAGCGCAAGCCGCCGAGCTCGACAGTCGCGGTGCACGCGCTGCCGATGCTGCGCAGGCGCTGCTTACTGTGGCACAGGTTAGCCAAAGCGGTGTCTCTATGGTATATCGATTATTACAGG
This sequence comes from Cerastis rubricosa, assembly GCA_949152445.1. Taxonomy (NCBI): domain Eukaryota; kingdom Metazoa; phylum Arthropoda; class Insecta; order Lepidoptera; family Noctuidae; genus Cerastis; species Cerastis rubricosa. The sequence goes on from OX424549.1 coordinate 14,815,424, forward strand.
TCTTACATGTCGTAACTCCTTTTGATAGAATCTTTATGTGGTAACTTGTGTCTATTTTTTTTATTTGATGTTTATGAAAATACTGTGCTCACCTTTGATAAATTCGATAAGGTCTTGCAGTCTTCCAAAGAATTAATCACATTTGATTTTGCTTCTACCAGATGCGATAAAGTTGACACTTTAACGATATTTTTTTTTTCAACTGACGAGGAATTAGTTTATGAAAAATAGCGATGGGATTTTTGCACGGTATTCAAGCATTTTTGTCTAAAACAGATCACAGCCCCGAGCATATCAGAGCCAGGTTGCGGTGAACAAGTGATGTCAGCGGCTGAGAAGCTGCGCAGCACTGCGTCGGATCTGACGTCATCGTGTGCACCGCACTTGACGCACAAGCCGGAGATAAAACAGCAAGTGTCAAGCTCGCAGAAACAGCTTGATGATAGTCTCGACAAGCTTGTACAGGCCTGCAAGACAGCTCTACAGGGTAAGCTAAAAATACCATTCATTATATAGAAGCATTGTCGGTACCTATGTTGTTATACTGGGTAAGTTTAATAAATACAGGGTAATTTGTTAAACTTGGTAATTTATACAGGTTGTTCTTATAAACTGTATATTTAAAAATATATATGTTACCCTGTATAATCAATTTTGATATTATTGTTATACAGGATAATCTTGTTGTGCTGTGTGTGTCTCGTCTGCAGGGTATTTTTGTTAATAGTTTTCTAATTTTAATTAATTATATTCTGTTATATTACTAAACAGGTTGATTTTTTATACAAGTAGTTATATCGTATAATTTGAATAAAAAAAATATAATACAGGGTGATAATTTAAAAAAAAAACGTTATTGCATAAGTTATAAAGTTTGACTTTATTGTTTAGACCATTTTATCGTTTATTCATTTTCATATATTATATTATCTACATTTTTAAATATTTTTACAAAATTATATTTAAAAAAAATATATTAAAAAATATAAAAAATAGTAGCCCGCCAGCATCGGGAACAGGATCAGGGCTACTGGTAGAGACCATTTTTATTATTAAGCGTGATATTTCTAATGTTTCCTCACAAACAGCGTTGCCACAACCTGTATTACGGAATAATTTCTTTTAACATTTGTTTAGAAGGAACGCCGTCAGCCCAGCAGGAGAAGCACCGGCTCAAGTTCATCAGCAGCGTGTCTGGTGTTAAGAACCACTTCGATGCCGCTGAGAAACTTTTGAAAGAAGTTAGTCCAAACGTTAACCCCTTAAGTAATGTTAAGTTTAAGCTTAATTAATTTTCTTGTTTCATCATCATCATCATCATCATTTCAGCCGAAAGACGTCCACTGCTGGACAAAGGCCTCCCACAAGTTTCGTCACATTGACATAACCTGGGGGGTTTTTCCATAATCGCCACGCTTGGCAGGCGGGTTGGCGATCGCAGTACGGTTGTTACAAAAGCACAGGGAACGCTGCAGCCCATTCTCTGGAAAATCCCTTAGTCGCCTCTTACGACACCCACGGGAAGATATGGGTGGTGCTATTCTTTACGTCCGACACCAAACCATTTTCTTGTTTATCTGAAGTTATTTTTTTCAAAAATGACTAATTATGATGATTAACTGACACCAAAGTTCTTTTGCCTACAGCCGTTACAGACTCAGACGAAGCAAGCAGACCCAGCACCATTACAACACAGACTGTCAGACAGACTCGCGCAACTCAACGCGCTAATCGCTGCACTCGCCGCTGCCACCGCAGGTTTGTGTTACTTGTGATTAACGATACAGCGTATACGAACACCGCCGTCTTTACACACCTTTATATCGGTCTGTCACTAATATGTCAGTATGCCAACAAGGGCGCTCCTATGACGTTTTAACCTTTTGAACGCTAGAGCATAAACGCACGCGCGTTCCCTCTACGCCAGGCCACAAATTCACCGAAAATACCTAGAAATAAAAAAGGGATTTCAAAAGTATTGTTAACTTATTTCTTGATAAGACATTTATTATTTAAGATATACAGGGTGTAACGGAAAGGGTATATACATACTTAAGGGTGTGCCAAAGACCATCAAACTGAACATGTTTCTCCATCGGACAAACATCGTAATAGCGAAAAAATTATCTGCTGCCCCATACAAAATTACAATACCTATTCGACCTAATGTACGGGGCAACTGATATTTTTTCGCTATTAAGATGTTTGTCCGATGGAGAAACATGTTCAGTTTGATGATCTGCTACCACACCCTTAAGTATGTATATACCTTTCCGTTACACCCTGTATAGATCAAATTTGAAAGAAATATAAATAAATCCACACAAAGGTAATCATTTAAATTGCTTATTTCGTGTTATAGTGCACCACATTTTTGTCACATATTTATGTCGTTGGCGTACAGGGCACGCGCTTGCTTGTCATGTATATGTGACGCTGGCGTTCAAAAGGTTAAAGCAGTATTGTTTTAATGTCACTCCAGTGTGGGAAGGAGACGGAGCTATGGAAGACACTTAGCGCCATCTCTTTCCCACTCTGGAATAAGATTAAAATAATACTGCATTAAGACGTCATGGTACCAGGACTGACATATGCAGCACATCGTCAAAGGAACAGTTTATACAGCATCTCCAAATATCCACTTATTGATTTACTACGTATGCTGTTTTGTCACCATCAGATCGTGAGCGTCCTGACTACGCGACCGCGCACCGCGCTGTGGAAACTATTCCTAAACTACTGCGAGAAGTTATACATGGTAAGTTATGGTTTTCTTGGATGTCAGACACAAATCTACATAGTCTTCGTATGAGATACTGGTCGAGTGGTTGAAACCAAGACTGTTGAGCATGAGGACCTGGGTTCGATTTCCAGGTCGGACAAATTGTTAATGGGGTTTTCCATCAGTTATTTCTAATTTTCTAAACTAATATTATAAAGAGGAAAGATTTTAGGTTTGTTTGTATTGAATAGGCTCCACTTTATTTATATGTGCTATTCTTTGTTCAGACTCTCGTGCACTCTCGGACGGCCCGGGCGCGGCCGCCATGACAGAAGACTTGAGAGCGCTGTGTGAAGCTAGTCGGGAGATATGCGAGAATGCTGGACAGCCTCAGGTGAGATAATAAGTATAAAATAGATCCTTACGGAACCGCCAATAAGGTTAACTTTTGCACGACCAATCAAGCATTGCAAAACCAAATTAAGCTGATCCACCATTGTACGGGAACAAGTATATTATACGGTCAGGTTATACTCGATAGCTCGTGTCGCGTGTGAACATAAATAGGAAGTCTTTCAAGAGTATTTGGAAGAGGAGTATATTAAAAACGAGTGTCTTACAGGGTCTTGGAGACGCTGCAGTCAAGTTCTCTGCTGCATCTGGCAAGATGTTGGCCGTGGCCGGGCCTAAGGCTCATAGTGCGCACGAGAAGCAGGTAAGTCCTAAAATTGACTTGTTCTGGGTCTGTTTATTTCTCTTGTGTCTGCATTTAGCACGCCACATACGAACTAGGCATCACCACACAATTTATAAGTGCAGTACTCTCCTGTGTCGGGCAATAAGTGCTATTGAATATTTTCCATTAGAAATTTCTCAGTAGTAGCCCTGAGCTTAGAAGTAGGAGGTATAATACCCCGTGCCTCGGAAAGTACATTAAGCCGTTGGTTCTCAGCCTCATCTCTCACGGTCGAATCAGATTGCCGTTTCATTGGTCTATGAGGGCAATACATTTCTTCTTTCAACCATTTCCGTCTTACACAATTCATGTTCTTTAAGCCTGGTGTTTCACACGATTTAAAGCCATGAAATTAAAGAAGAACTTTTTGTCTAGGTGCTAGATCTATCAGCAGCGTCTTGCGGCAAAGCGTCGGAGCTGCTGAGTCAAGTGCAACGCTTGACGGATTTAGTTCCGGATGCTGGCGCTGCTGCTGAATTGGACTTCCGCGGTGCACGCGCTGCAGACGCTGCTCAGGGACTGCTGAACGTGGTACAGGTTAGTCAAACAGATCGTTATTAAATGTATTATTCGTGATGATATTCATATTGATAGTGTTAGTGACCATGTCAGTTGAAAAACTGATATTCACGAGGACTAACTACCTCGTCTGTCTAGTGCTCACAAGCGTGACTGCTGGCAAGATTTGATTCCCGGGTCGGGCAATGTGTTATAGGGTTTTGCGTCAGGTTTTTCTCAGTCGCAACCAAGGAGTCTAGAATTTTGCTCGGTTGATGGCAATAGGCTCGCTCCCTAAATGGGACTAAAACATAACCGGCGAAATGCGGGTGTACTATTAGGTACACTTCTGTCTAACAGATCTGGGATTACAGGCGTGATATATTCATGAGGCACAGCTGGCCTACCACAACGTATTAAATTAGTATTATTTTACTCTTATTCCGGGGTGAGAAAGAGACGGAGCTATACAGGATGTCTGGCGCCATCTCTTTCCCACACTGGAAAAGGAGTAAAACAATAATATTTTAAGGCGTCATGGTAGGCCTCCAGTACTAAAGTGCTTGTTCGTCCATTTGGCGCGTTGTCTTTGATGCAATAAGACCTAACGCTGGCATCTTCTTTTTTCAATACAATTTTCACAGACCACCAAAAATGTTTACCAACAACGCCTTCCTGACCATGCCATATCACACACAAATGTTTAAATTGTTCTTCTTACAAACATAAAGAAGTAAACATACAGTTCTGAAAGAATAGAATTTAATATTTATTAATTTTTATAACAAAATAACACTTAAAACAATAAGATTTAGGAGCTGTATTCAACTTCTATTTTATTTTATTTATATAATAGATCACAGCTTCGAGCATATCAGAGCCAGGCTGTGCTGACCAACTGATCTCAGCGGCTGAGAAGCTGCGCAGCACAGCGTCAGATCTGACGTTATCATGCCAGCCACACCTTGAGAAGAAGCCGGAGATGAAGCAGCAAGTGTTGGCCTCACAGAAACAGCTTGATGATAGTCTTGATAAGCTTATACAATCTTGCAAGATAGCTCGAGATGGTAAGCTGTATATATGCATTACACAAAATAAACTGAATCTAAACTAATATTATAAAGAGGAAAGATTTGATTGTTTGCTTGTTTGTTTGCATTGAATAGACTCCGAAACTACTGGTCCGATTTGAAAAATTATTTCAGTGTTAGATAGCCCATTTATCGAGAAAAGCTATAGGCTATATATCATCACGCTACGACCAATAGGAGTGGAGCAGCAATGAAAAATGTTGCGAAAACGGGGAAAATGTGACACAGACGAAGTTGTGCCGGACAGCTAGTTACTTATAAGTGAAGTCAGAGGCCCAAGAGTAGCAGAAAATCTCTGACACAACGGTAGGCATTAACTACACAATAAAGAAACAAGAGGTAGATCTTATTGTACAGGGTAATTTTATCGTTCAAGGTCGTTGAATAATACTAAAGGATTAAATATTAGATAGGGTTAAATTATACGGAGATTTTTTTTTCATACATGGTGAATTTTTTATCAAATCAAATTATTTTATTTCACATAAGGCCGACATGGGCACTTATAAAACGTCGATAAATGGTGCACCGTTTTATCATACAGAGTGACTCAAATATATTGAATTGAGTGATGGAATTATACAGAGTAAAACATTCAACTGTATAATCATTACATCTATAACATGATTAAGGGTGTAAATAGCCCCTAATGATGTCGAAGGGTACCTACTTATTCTCCCCGTCAATGCGATACTGTTTTTCTTTTGGACAATACCTTCTAATTACGTATATATTGAAAATCTAAGAATCCGATTTATCCACATTTTTTTTTTACTTTAGAACTCCCATGACCCGTTTACTATTAAATGCATCCATTAGCATCCAAAACATTAGATTTGAGTGCGTTACATTGAGTTTTACGGTAAACGTGATTTTTCTTCATTTACTCACTGAGTGCTAGCTTTATATTTTCAGGGATTGGTTTTTGAATAATTAAAACAATAAAATAATATTTACTATAGGTACGGAGGTAGTACTATCGCCACAACAAGAGAAGGAACGCATCAAGTTCGTGAGCAGCGTGTCCGGAGCCAAGAAACATTTGGAGACCGCAGAACAGCAGATGAAGAAGGTAACATAGAATTAATATTGTAAACTTTTCATAAAACCTCAATGAAATCCTTCAACTGATATCTTGTATTTTTAGGGTTCCGTAGCCGAATGGCAAAAAACGGAACCCTTATAGATTCGTCATGTCTGTCTGTCTGTCTGTCTGTCTGTCTGTCTGTCCGTCCGTCCGTCCGTCCGTCCGTCCGTATGTCACAGCCACTTTTTTCCTAAACTATAAGAACTATACTGTTGAAACTCGGTAAGTAGATGTATTGATGCATTAAGATTTTCACACAAAAATAGAAAAAAAAACAATAAATTTTGGGGTTCCCTATACTTAGAAATGAAAACCAACATTTTTTTTTTCATCAAACTCTTACGTGTGGGGTATCTATGGATAGGTCTTCAAAAATGATATTGAGGTTTCTAATATAATTTTTTTCTTAACTGAACAGTTTGGGCTAGAGCCACTTCCAAAGTGGTTAAATGTGTGTCCCCCCTCCCCTCTAATTTCTAAAGTAAGAGAAGGAAAATTCTGAAAATATTTAAGATTGTAGAACATAAAAAAACTATCAACGAAAATTGGTTTGAATAAGATATGATGTTTAGTTTTTGAGATATGGGACTTTTTCATCAAACTGCAGCAGTATCTTTGTGTTTGATTAACATATTATGAAAAACAATTTTAGTTTTGCGGTCGAGTGGAAGTTTAAACTAATACTACTAACTAATTAATGACAGTTCAAAATATTGTTATTATATTGTTTGGGGCTATGGAACCCTGTGTGCGAGTAAGACTCGCACTTGGCCGGTTTTTTCTTGAATTTAATAAAAAATAAAGACTTACTTTTACTTTTAGATGAATATGACAGTGTTAGTTTCATCTTAGTTAAGCTCAAATTTTCAAAGAAATTACGAAATTATCAATACGACATAGACTGTCACGTCATCATAATTCTCTTGCCCTTATCCCAATTCATTCGGGTTCGGCGCACCATGTCTTCTTTTTCCATACTTCTCTATTACTTGGTATCCCATCAGACACTTTATTACTGTCACGTCACTATGTCATTAATTAAACTTTAGATTTAGATTATTAAGTATTCAAAATACTTATTTTGTTTAAATTCCAGTTTGCAAATAAGCTAGTTATTAAGAGCGTTTACGCCTTAAGGTATTTCATACAAACTTTCAAGTTCTGAAACTTTATACGCATAAGCAGGATATATCAGTCTAAAAAGTTACTAAAAACATTATCGAAATGTCTTTTAATTAAAACAAACGATGATTAAAAATATATTATAATCGGTCTGATTATTTTTTTTCGAAAATGTCTTTTAGTAATTTTTTAGACCTATGTTGCATGTTGCATTATAATTATCATATCGTCAGCACGAGCAATTGTGCATTTTCTTGCGGGCGATAGGGTGCCGTACCCTGCATCCAATCCTGGATCTAGTTTATTTATTTATTTCGGTTAGCCAACAATTGTTTACAAAAAACATTTTCAATCATTTCCACATTAATACTTTTTTTATAAGTGCAACAATCACTTACAGGCTAACGCCATATGCACCATTTATGGTGTAGGTACACTTTTACTGTCATAGCTTTCCACAAAGTAACGCCCGATCACTTAACAATAAAATGTTTAAGGCTATGAAGCATATTATTATCTTTAAATTTTCTTCGTCAGCCGGTAGTAATTCAGAACCTCAAGCAAGCTGACAGCGCCACGTTGCAGCACCAGCTGTCTCGCCGACTGGCGCAGCTCAACGCTGCAGTCGCTGCACTCGCCGCTGCAACCCACGGTAAATCTTTAGATATATGATTTTTTTATTTAACATCAGATAACATCTATCCATAATGATAAGTAACAACTGGGACTTATAAAGTACATATGATGTTAGTAGGTACAAAATACATTCGCAAAATACCAAATACATTTATAAAACATATTTACAATATACATTATTTTACTGTCCAACTGCATTGCTTACCCAGAGCGAGTGCATCTGGCACTCATATTTTCCACACATGATCTGCAGAATATGCCTATGATTGTAGGCCTCTACCTTTCCCAATTTATTTAGCTGGCGTAGCATGTCTTTTTGACATAGAAACTGTTGATGAACCTATTTTAATACATAAAATAAGGAAATACATTGTGTGTACTCCAGATGGCAAGAACCTTGACTACCCGGCCGCAGAGCGTGCTGTGACGACCGTCATCGAGCTGATGCCGCAAGTTGTTCAAGGTGAGTTGGCATTTGACTACTTCTTTGGTCTAGTAGTGCTTTATGAAGAACAGGTTGTCAAATTCCTCAATACTCCATAGAAAAACGAGGATTCTCCAACCAGACGGAGCTGCTGCCCGACATTTGCTGTCGGGTTTTCCTATACAAGGTGTTGTTTTGCAACCTCGTCAAATTCTAGGAGGTAACTATGCTAATGATTCTCGACCCGAATCAATAATAAAATGAGTCGATAATTTTATTTTTTTTATTTATTTACTGAAATCGGTAACTGTGAACCACCCGTGTTTTAAACACGGGCCGTCTGATCCCTGCCTTATAACGTCGCTTACACACAAACAAAAAACCTCGAAACGTTTTTTCGATAATTTTATAATCCCTAAACCATGTTAAGGGGGTTATTCTGAAATATTGACAAATATAAACAACAAAAAAACGCAGTGTTTTTTAATCATTTACTAGGTACTGTAATTTATATTGATTATTTATGTCTTTTGTGACAACATCCTGAATTTTGACGAGGATGCAAAACAACATCTTGTATAGGCTTCAGTCGTGGAAAACTTTAACTTAACGCGATTTAGAAATTGGATGTTAGTGTGTCATAGAAGGCGCAGTTGGCTTTTTGTTGTATGTTGCTTAGTACTTTTTGTAGTGCAGCTACAGTACTAAATTCTTATAGTTTATTTACTAAATGTTAAATCTGTCAGACTCACACACACTATGCGGCACGAAGGACGCGGCTGAACAGGCAGCCATGTTGAAACATCTGCGAGAGCTGTGTGACGCCAGTCGCGCCATCTGTGACAGTGCGGGACAGCCGAAGGTAAGACTTAGATTCACAACTCTAGTAGAACTTTAAAAAATTACCCAAAATCTATTAAAGAAAGGTGGAACTCTTATCCTAGGTGGTAAACGGACCTTACATGATGCCGTGAACCCAGCATTCTGTACATGAAATGATTGCTGGAAACCGGCTTTTTTTTTTGGTTGAAAAATCTTTTTTTACGCTAAAATTCAATGTAACGCATTCAAAACATTATGCTGATCGATGCATTGAATAGTAAACGGGTTATGGGGGTATTAAAACGTTATAACCTTTAAAACTAGTATTTTAAAAACATTTTTGAAAAATGTTGGAGTTGGTTGGTCCAATATTTCGGAACTAGAAGGGTATGGTCAGGTATGGTCCAGAACAAAAAAAGTGTTTGCAATGACCTTTGGCACCAGTGCCTTTCGGCTTTGTTAAGAGTCGATTTGCACCCTTTATAAATAATCACTGAACTTGCATGGCAGTGTTTTCGGAAGCCCTTGTAGAGATCATCATCATTCTCTTGCCCTTATCCCAATTCATTTGGGGTCGGCGCAGTACGTCTTCTTCTTCCATACTTCTCTATTACTTGTCAGCTCATGAGATACCTTCTTTCTTGCCATATCTGCTTTCGCACAGTCCATCCATCGTTTCTTTGGAAGCCCTTGTAGAATGTTTGTAAAATTTTCTTTATGACCTATTGACCCTTAAGTATAGATGAATAAGGTATAACTTAACTTATTTGGATTTGTGAAATGTAACAACTATAATGCAACATGGTTTGCCTATTGTAGAAATTGAACGAGGCCTCCGCTAAGCTGGCCAATGCGTCAGGCAAACTGGTGTACATCGTGAGTCCTGACAGTGCACAGGGTAAGTTTTTTCTAAAACATATTTTGTTAACTAGAAGAATTTCATTTGTTATATAAATAACCTAGCAGCTACCCCCTTCGTTCGCGCGGAATTTTTGATGCGTTTTTCAGGAATAAATTATACTTAATTACAAGCCTTCCTATTGAATCGTTCGGTTTATTGATGAAAACCGCATCAAAATCAGAGAGCAGCGTTGGCCCAGTGGTGGCAGCCCCGACTTACGAGGAGTAAGCCGTGGGTTCGAACCTAGGCAGGCGCAATATTTTGTGTTATTTATTTCATCACCGGTGCCCTCAAAAACGTTGAAGGAAAACATCGTGAGGAAACCGGCGTGTCCTAGATCTAAAAATTTGAAGACATGTGACATCTACCAACCCGCACTGGGCCCACTAGGTAGATAACAGCCCATTCCTTCTCATAGAAAGAAGGCCTGTGTCCCAGCAGTGGGAACATTATAGGCTGATGATGAGGATGTATCAAAATCTCCTGCGTAGTTTAAAAAACCTAAGCATACAGATGGCGGGAAGCGATTTTGTTTTATACAATGTAAAGTAGCTTACGTAAAAAATATATTTCATACTATAAAATTATGAGTCTATCTGAAAACTATGCCTTGAATGAATTTGACGTCGACATTTTTATAATTTTAGGCGTGGTTAAAAAGAATTTACGTAACTACGTACTGTATTTTAAGATCTATCTCTATTCATAAAATCCATGTCCTTGTTCCCACTCCCTCTTAAAGGAGTGGAGGCCTGTGTCCCAGCAGTGGGTACATTATAGGCTGATGATGGTGATGTCCTTGTTCTTAGGTTCAAAGCCAGCGGTCCCCCGCAGAGCTCCCCCGCCCGCTCGGCACTCGGTCGCGCAGGCAGTACGCTCCTCTGCACACGCAGACGCTACGAAAGACTTCCTGGATACACTGCGCGGTGAAGAGAGTCAGGGTAAGGGAAACACCTCATTTTAATGCAACCCAAATAGGCATATTTCGGTCAAAATGTCTCGAACAGCAGATTTTGATTTTATTGATTTTAATTTCTATGTGGGGGTTTCTAAATGATGTACTGGGTACGTATGGTTAGCGGTTTTGCGTCAGTGTCCCTTACACTCAGTACAGGCGCAACCTGACAGTAAAACCGACTCATATGCCGTGACAGGAAATGGCATGACACAGTCACGTGCCTCGACTCCCTTGTAAAATCAGCCTTTTTTGTTTTGTATCGATTATTGATCTCTCATAAACATGGGTGTCGTTTTCATGGTTTTCGGGGTTGGTGATAACAAATATGAGGAAATAAAAATGAAAATTCAAGATAGTGCCGAGGAAGTTTTTTGATTTTTATCGAAACAATTTTTCTTTATTACTGTATATTTCGTTATAGGTTTTTATTTTTATTACCAGCTGATTCCAGCATGCGTTGCAATGCTCTTGTTCCTACCCACTGCTTACCTACCGACATACCTACTACTTACCTACTTACCTACCTACTACCTACCACTTATCTACCTACCTGCCTACCTACTATTTATCTACCTACTACATACCTAAGAACCTGATACAAAGTATTAGAAAACATTTAAAAAAAAGATGAATCAAATTGGTTAAGTCGTTCTCAAATTATGGCGTGACCCAAGGGAAATAGGGATTAATTTTTATATATACCAACCGACCATAGAAGAAATCTACGGCCAACGTTTTTTAAGTCTCAGAATCCAGCGTCTCCCACATTCTGACTTCAACCACAACTGGGTACAGAGCGTGCTGTCGAGCGCACGGTCGATGCTGTCGCGTGAGATAGCATTCCCTCCCTGTTTCTCGCTCTAGCATATGACGGTTCTGAGCGATGGAAAGGATAGGACCAAGGAAAATGAGATTCCGTGCTGATAGAGGTGACTCCACCCTTAATCGCACAACTTTAGAAACTCCCTCTACAGCCCGTTGGTCTAATAGCCGCACTGCCGAACATAGATATACCATATTGATGCTCCTAATCTGCTTGAAGTGCTGGCGCGCTTCTTTGTCCCAGACTATTACTGCCGGGGAAGAATGCACAGGCTGTTTGCCGTGCCTTCATGTCGTACTGTTGCACGTGCTAAGTCGCCAATTCCTCGTACTCTGGCCACGCTTAATGATCTCTTGGAGTCTAGTCCAACTAGCGATCTGTTTGCGGATGGATGGATGAAGATTTTATTGGTATGTCAGTACTGTGAGAGGAATTTATGAGTGTTGTTAACCTCCTTTTATATATATCATGTTATAATAAGTTTCAACTTAATTTGCTTTAATTTGTCATTTTGTATATTTTAATATGTGTAATAATTATCATTAAAATTTTAGTTACAGTAATTGGTGGTAAACCGTTGCAATTCAATAAATAAAGGTCCTGGGTTCCTTTCGTACGTGTTATTAGGTTATTTCTAGATTCCTCAGTAGCAGCCATGGAGTTTGGATTTGTGCCCGGTTGATGGGAATAGGCTCGTCCCCGAAAACATGGGTCTTAATCATGACTGATGAAATGTGGGTGTACTATAAAGTCCGGCACTGCCCAACCCTTCGGGGATCACGGGCGTGATGTTATGTATGTTCATAAACTCATCGATCTACCTTCTAGTATACAATGATCGATTAATTCTTTGAGTATTTTTCCACAGACAAGGCGAAGGTAGTTGCTGTCGATGCCAAGAAGACACAGGCTATTGCAGAAGAGAAGAGAGCGTACAAGCGGTTCTGCGAGATGATCGATAGTGCAGAGACAGGACTGAAGACTGCAGCAGATAGCCTTAAAGTGGTACGCAGACAAATATTTCTTAAATACTAGTTGTGCCCGCGACTTCGTCCGCGTGGAATTTATCAAAAAAGTTATTTGTTTATTTTTTTCGTTTTTGTTTTTTTTTTATTTCATAAATAATTTTAGATTTTTACTAAAATAGAACTAGCCTAAGTTACTCCTTATTACATCAGCTATCTACCAGTGAAAGTCTCGTCAAAATCGCTAAAGTCGTTCCAAAGATTAACCGGAACAAACAGACAGACCGATAGACAGACAGAAAAAAAATTGTTATATGTACCGTATATACATTCATATTAATATTACCAACAGACACTTAAATTTTATTTATTTGTATTGACTACTTTTGTCCGCGGCAAGAATGGAGGTGTCTGACGAGATGACGAGTCTATAACTCTTCTTGATAATTGTATAGCAGTAGGCGTACACGGAGCAGGTCGCGGACTAAAGTCATCACCATCTCTCTCCTGCCCTTATCCCAATCAATTATGTCTTCTTCCATACTTACTATTACTCGTTATCTCATTAGACACCTCCTTTCATGCCATATCATTAGACACCTCCTTTCATGCCATATCATTAGACACCTCCTTTCATGCCATATCATTAGACACCTCCTTTCATGCCATATCATTAGACACCTCCTTTCATGCCATATCATTAGACACCTCCTTTCATGCCATATCATTAGACACCTCCTTTCATGCCATATCATTAGACACCTCCTTTCATGCCATATCATTAGACACCTCCTTTCATGCCATATCATTAGACACCTTCTTTCATGCCATATCATTAGACACCTCCTTTCATGCCATATCATTAGACACCTCCTTTCATGCCATATCATTAGACACCTTCTTTCATGCCATATCATTGGACACCTCCTTTCTTGCTTTATCATTGGACACCTCCTTTCTTGCCATATCATTGGACACCTCCTTTCTTGCTATATCATTGGACACCTCCTTTCTTGCCATATCATCCTTCACAAAAAACATAAACTGTTACTTATATCTTTCGTGGTTTTCAATTATTTTGAGCTCCCGATATCGTGACTAACTGTTTTTAACTTGTATCTGTGGTGTTCCTGTTAGTCTAAGTTGGTTATAAATAAATGACATTATGTTAACCCGCGAACTTAAAACAATCCTTCACACAGTCCATATCTTACTTAATCCAAACCATGGCGACCCTAACATTAATACTGTAAAGCGTAGTATGCTGCACAGTACTCACAAGTTTGCTATGCAAAACTTTTAATATTCGAGTGGGTTCAATAATATTTTACATTGCAGCTTCACAGCACAAAGTCAGGTCAGACAGCTGGTGCAGGTCTGCCGGCCGTGCAAGTCGCGCACCGGGAGCAGCACATGGAGGACTCGCTCGCGCGCGCCGGAGTGCACGTGGCGGCGCTCGTGGCTGCTAACTGTAAGCATATGTCTTCAATAAACAAGTTGTAGAGCAGTGGTGGCCCAGTGGTGGCAGCCCCGACTTAAGAGCAATAAGCCGTGGGTTCGAACCCAGGCAGGCGCATTTCTTTTTGTGTAATTTATTTTATCATCTCAAAAACGGTGAAGCAAAACATCGTGAGGAAACCGGCATGTCCTACAGCTTAAAATTCGAAGACATGTGACATCTACCAACCCGCACTGAGCGTGTGGTGGATAACAACCCACTCCCTCTCACAGAGAGGAGGCCTGTGTCCCAGCAGTGGTAACAGCAGTGGGTCTTCACGAAGCCGTTCACCAAGCATTCTGTACATCAAACTAAGTAACCCTAGGACATTATTGCTGGGAAACGACTTTTTAAAAATCACGTTTTACGATGAAACTCAATGTAACGCACTAAAACATTACGCTGGTGGATGCATTGAATTTTAAACGAGTCGGGAGGTAGTTAAAGTCAAGTTATAACCTTAAAATCTCCAATATCTCAGCAACTAGAAGGTTCCCAGGTTACTGTTGTTATAGCGGCAACAGAAACTATCACGGTTCATGAGATACATCCTGGTGACAGACGGACAGATGGACGGACGGACGGACAGCGAAGTCTCAGTAATAGGGTCCCCTTTGACCCTTTGAGTACGGAACCCTAAAAAGACTGCGGTAATGTAAATCATCAGAAATAATGCCAGTAGGTATGCATAATGTAGACTATATGTACCTAATACTACTTATTGTTTCAGATGCAGACAAACTAGACTACAAGGCTGCGATGGAACCAACTATTAAACTCACAGAATCTGTCAAGAGCGTTGTTACTGGTAAATAAGAAAATATTACATGTCGTAATAGTCGTGGAGCTCGTGACTAAATAATAACAGCCGCACGGGTCGATCTTTAAGGTTGACCCGTGCTTGCCGAGGTTGGTCCGTGGATGGGTGATTATAACATACCGATTTTCCTCCGCGCCTCGGAAAGCTCGTTAAGCCGTTGGTCCCGGCTGTCATTTGTAGATCTTTGACAGTCGTTAAGAGTATTCAGAAGCCAAAATCTGACATCCAGTCCTACCAAAGGGTATCGTATTACCAAGTTACTGGGTTGTGGAGGTCAGATCGCTTCATGTAAAATACTGGTACTCAGCTGCATCCGGTTAGACTGGAAGCCGACCCCAAGATAGTTTGGGAAAAGGCTAGGCAGATGATGATGAGTTGAGTCGTAGTTTCAAAAGGGTCGACAATTCATGTAAACCCTCTTAAAATTGAAATTCAACTTTAAATAAGACTTCCTAGTAAATTGAAATTTCCTTAACATTGAGACTGTACAAAGTGGAAGAAGTGAAAGTGGTACTACGACACAAAAACGGTTAGCAGGTATTCGGTACATCCTTCTGAGTGACAGAAATATTTAATCAGTTATTAAAAAAACAGATGTTTCCAACATTTACACATTTGTCGTGTTTCAATGACAGATGGCAGCGCGATCTACAGCTCTCTGCCCGAGCAAGCTCGCAAGCCGTTCGTGGAGGACATGACGGGTCTCTGCCAGGCTACCAAGAGCATCTGTGACGCCGCCAAGAGTGAGGAGGAAGTCAAGGTAACTTGTGTGATGACTTTAATGTCTGTTAAGAGCGTTTACTTTTTCCTTTGTCCTTATTTTCTGAAATTACTGAACCGATTTTAATGAAACTTAATACGCATAAGCAGGATACATGGGTCTAAAAAGTTAATAAAAAAATATTTTCGAAATTAGTTTAAAAAAAAGATTATTGGAAGTTTCTATAGATAATTTATAATCGGTCTAATTTAGCTGTAACACAATTTTTCGCGCTCATAAGTCAACGTGCGCACGTGTTTCCGGACTACTTTTTTTTGACAGATACTTAATTTCAAATAATATTCTATATTTCGACTGCCTCGTCGAAAGTCTAGTGATCAATGGCAACAGCTGATGTGAGAGGTAATGGGTTCGATTCCCAAGTCGGGCAAAGTGTTATTGGGTTTTTCCATCAGAAATTTCTCAGTAGAAGCCACAGAGCCTGGAATTGTGTCCGGTTGATGGCAATAGAATCGCCCCCCTGTTACATGGGACTTAACCACAATTGGTGAAATGTAGGTGTAACCCACATCGCTCCCTCCCCCACAATCCCTACCTACCTCCCCTTCCCTCCCACCTCCCCTCCTTCCTCCACCCCTCCCCCCTACCTCCTACTCCCTCCCCTCCCTCTCACTCCCCCTTCCCTCCTCTACCTCCCCCTCCCTCGCCCTCCCTCCCCCTCCCTAACACCCCATCCCACCTCGTGCCCTCCCCCTCTTGCCCTGGTTATCCCTCTGCCTAACCTTTGAGGAATACACGCGTGATATCATGTATGTGTACATTTTCGAGTAGCACCGACCCCAAGTAGAATGAGACTACGGCAGGAAGATGATAATATAAGGCTTTGAGAATGAGTAACGGGTAAGCTGTATTTAGGGTGCGTAAAATCAAAATCTAAAGTCATTTATTCAAATTAGGCTGATAATCAGCACTTTTTGAACGTCAAAATTACAAGAGACAGTCCCCCAAAACGCCCGCCCTTCGCCACTTCCTAGTGTTTTAGCTGGGAAGAAGAAGTGGCGGAACAAACTCCCCAGCAACACATCTGTCTGTTAGGTTAGAAGAACCAGATTCTAGACCAGCGGTCGTCACACTTTTTTGGTCAAGGGCCACATAGGACAATGTGCGATAGTACTGAGGGCCGCGCTCTTGTGAATTGCATGTGTAAACTAGAAACGCAGTGAATGTAAATACAAATACTTATTTGAGATTTTTATTAGAAAGGACAACATTATTAGTAACTGAAAAATTAAAATTTTATGTTGTATTTATTTAATTATTTCTTCTTTGTTGACATCTTTGGGACTACATGCAATCCTCATGGTGTCTTCTACTTCTAAATAACTGGAAAGGCGATTACGATTTGTGTTTTTTAAAAACGACATTTTCATCGATCTCTATTATTTTTAAAATTATTTTGTTTTGTCGTGGGCCGCACAAATATCCACGGCGGGCCGCATGCGGCCCGAGGGCTGCAGTTTGACGACCACGGTTCTACACAATAGTGCTCAAGTTTATCTAAACAAAGAATCCATTACATCAAATTAATGTCACATATCAGCTAGCACACAACAATAGGAAAATAGAAAAAAAAACTCAAGTATAGTTGAAGCCTCCAGACACAAAGGGCGTGCCCGCTTACACGTGAACAGACGAAAAAAAAAAATTAAGTAAAATTAAAAAAGGAAAAAAAAAGTGTAAAATAGTAATAGTTGTAGTATAGTTAAATAAGGTTTGCTGTAAGAAACCCATTTCTGGGTTAAGCTCGCCGTTGTACATAAGCTATATATTATTTATGTGTATATCTTTTAATTTTATGTGCAATAAAGAATAAGAATAAAAAAATAAAGATTTAGGTAGAAACAAGGATTTGATTAATAGAGTTTCGTTTTTCCACAGAAACTGAACGATGCAGCCATAGCGTTTGGAGACCAGTCAGTGAAACTGCTCAGAGTGGTCAGCTGTAACATCGACCCAGCACTCGAGAAGCAGGTATGTTTATTCTGTACTAGCTGTTACCTGCGACTTCATCTGCGTGGAATATAATAAAAAAATAAAAAATTACTTGACTTTTTTATTCTAAAGTATAAGTAGCCTAAAGCATCGTCCTAATAGAACGCGAATGCGAGATCATCGCGCGAGTAAGCAATGCGACTATCGCGTGTTGGCGCGATGGCAAAAACTGGGTGTCCTATCATCGCGCGAATTGACGACGCGAGTGAGCGAGGGGCGCGAGCACAGCGGCCCGCCGACGTAATTATCGCGCGAATTTCAATTAGGAAGCCTATTCGAATTCAATATGTTTGATCGCGCGTTCGTACGAACTAAGTTCGTGCGAATAGATTTACAAACATTTGAGTCGCGCGACCGCGTCGTGCGATTGTCAGTTAGGACACCTATTCGAGTTCAATATGTTTAATCGCGCGTTCGCATTCTATTAGGACGATGCCTAACAGTGGGTAGGCAAAGCACCCACACGGTTTGCAATCCCGAATTTCAACTGGCTGTTGTGTTATTGTGATAAAAGAGAATGAGTGTAAAAAAAAATATGTTTCTTTGGTAAAATTGTTTGTTATCATGAGTACAATCACGTCTTTAAGTATCGGTTACTAATTACTAGTCACCATAAATACCTTCATAAAAATGTTGCATTATTAGTAAAAAGCTGCCATTTTGAAATTACAAACACACCCGTATATTTTTTGCCGGTTCTTCCAGCATGAAAAAGAGAAGCTATACAGCTTCATCCCTTTTAATGTCTTTTCCACTTGCCTTCAACCCAGGTGATATCTAGAGCTAAAGCCATCGGCGACACCGCGTCCAGGCTAGCGCTGGAGGCCAGTACCGTGGCCAGCGACGCCAGCGCCAGCGTGGAGGGGCAGGCGCACGTGCAGCACATCTGTACTGCCGGCGCCAGCTGTGTGGACGCGGCCGGCAAGCTGGTGTATACTGCCAAGGTACGTGGGATAACCACTGCCCTTGAACATATCTGTACTGCCGGCGCCAGCTGTGTGGACGCGGCCGGCAAGCTGGTGTATACTGCCAAGGTACGTGGGATAACCACTGCCCTTGAACATATCTGTACTGCCGGCGCCAGCTGTGTGGACGTGGCCGGCAAGCTGGTGTATACTGCCAAGGTACGTGGGATAACCACTGCCCTTGAACATATCTGTACTGCCGGCGCCAGCTGTGTGGACGCGGCCGGCAAGCTGGTGTATACTGCCAAGGTACGTGGGATAACCACTGCCCTTGAACATATCTGTACTGCCGGCGCCAGCTGTGTGGACGCGGCCGGCAAGCTGGTGTATACTGCCAAGGTACGTGGGATAACCACTGCCCTTGAACATATCTGTACTGCCGGCGCCAGCTGTGTGGACGCGGCCGGCAAGCTGGTGTATACTGCCAAGGTACGTGGGATAACCACTGCCCTTGAACATATCTGTACTGCCGGCGCCAGCTGTGTGGACGTGGCCGGCAAGCTGGTGTATACTGCCAAGGTACGTGGGATAACCACTGCCCTTGAACATATCTGTACTGCCGGCGCCAGCTGTGTGGACGTGGCCGGCAAGCTGGTGTATACTGCCAAGGTACGTGGGATAACCACTGCCCTTGAACATATCTGTACTGCCGGCGCCAGCTGTGTGGACGCGGCCGGCAAGCTGGTGTATACTGCCAAGGTACGTGGGATAACCACTGCCCTTGAACAAATTTATTGAAAATGGCGACGCTCATCCACTAAAATTTTTTCGAAGATAGAAGTAAAGTACCTACTCAAACAAAAAATTTGTTTTATGTAACTATAAAGCAAAATAAACTTTAAAATGTCATAAGACAGTCTTCTAAGACAGTTTTAAGTGTTTCTGCTGGGGAGATGAATTGAGGGCAAGAAATCCCCAACATCACAAATTAATGTTAACAAAACATATAAAGATCATTTAAAATTCCACCAAAGCGGAGACTGGCGCAGCGGAAATCTCCTCTCCACAGCGCCAGTCTCCGCTCTCTGTCTCCGCGCAGCGGAGAGGAGACACTTGCAGTAATGGACCAATCACATTTCTTGAAATCCACCTCTAGCCCTTGCCTCCCCTGTGATTGGTCAAAAGCGAAGATGAGCGGTGTGGTGAATAGTGCGGCTTTTCCATTTTCATACTACATAAGTTATATATTTACGCACAAAGATGAATTAAAATTTGTGTTGAAATATGGAATTTTCGACGCTCATAACCCGAAACTAATATTTATACACTTTTTAGTTTTAAACCCACACCGTCAAACAGACGAGTAATCACCATACTACGTTTGTATGGAAGAATGACCGACTTGTGTACCCTTAAAGGATAAAGATGACCTCTATAAATAACTATTAAAATACCGTCTTCTCTCCACAGCTAATAGCCCCGACTATCCACCACGCCACCTGCCAGGATACCCTCGTATCCTCAGCAGACAACCTATCATCATCTCTCACCAAATTCTCCAAGACCTGGGCTCCTCTAGCCTCCTCACAGCAACCGACCGTACACAAACTGACCCAGGAAGCTGCCCATCTTGAGGACCTGGTGGAAAGACTGAGGAAGGATGTGAAGTCAGGGAAACTTGGAAAGAGGAGGGAAATGGAACAGGTTGTGAACCTGGATAGTCCGCTGAGGAGGATGACTGTGCAGATCATTGAGACGGCTAAGGTTGGTTCTTGTTTTCATTGATATGTAATGGGATAAATATATCCATTATTTGTGTCGCTTAACTTCAAAATCGGATAAATCCACTACCCTCTTGAGATATTTACAAAAATGTGATAATAAATAGCAGTATTTGTTTTATTATGACTACAGTGTTGAAGAAAACGATCCTGTTTAGCAAATTCAGTATTAAAACCAAGCATCCTTTCAAAAATGTCATATTTAGATTGGATTTACCTTCATTTGATATAATTCAATGAGATTTATCCATCTTTGAAAAAACTCAGTGTGGATTTATAGAATTGTATTAGGCCGCTTCTGGGCTTTTACTTGGTAACACAATTTTAATGGAATTAACCATGGGAACTGTCTAAATAATAAAAAGAAACAATAAAAAACAGAGGCTACTGTCGCAGAGTTTACGTTAAGTGACGGCCATGTTGAAAAACTCAATTCACTGATTGGCTCTCATGGACTTAACTACATTTGAAAAAGACTGTGTCATGGATCAATCTGACTTAGATAAAATTTTATGGTTTTGATGGTTTATTTCTTAAGAACCATGCGGATTTATACACAACTGATAAAATTGTTTAAAAACTTCTTTTTTTCCCTTTCTTTTGATACCAAAATCTTAAAAATCTCAGAATTGGATTTATCTGAGTTTGAAGTTAAGCGACACATTTTAAATTAAGATTGTATGTTTTGTAACTAATAACCAGTGATAGGAGTAGGTAGATTGAATTAGGGTCATTGATCCGAAACGTATATATTAATATGGACATTATTCCGGAATTGGTTGACTATTAAAAAAAAACAATTTATGAATAATAAACTAATATAGTTTTGATACCTTCCTTTAAATTTTGAATTGAGTAGGAATAATATCACTACCAACATTAACAATATTTAATTGAATCCAGAAATACTGGAATTACTTTCCGGAAAAATGGCTTATCCATGTTATTCTTACTGTGTGCATTTATGATACAAGTACCAAAAATGAATCTACCTACTCCGAGCACTGCTAATAACAAAATGATCTGTTTTATGCCAAATTCTGCTACTTTGGCTTGTCTGCGAAGCCACCGCTTTCATTTTGTACGTTACGTTTTCAAAATTATTTTGTGTTTGTGTTTGTGAGTTTACATAGAAGTAAAGTCTGTGCCTGGAAAATTTTATTTACTTAGACTTAGCGCAATGTGCTACGACAGTTTTTATTTTGGTTTTGTTTAAGGCTACAGAAAGATGCATAAGTAAAGTTTAGATTCACTTGTTTCTATATAAAATCAAATCTTAGATTGTTACATTACAGACTAACGCTGACAGTGAGGGAGCACCTTAAAAATATAATTATAATTGTGATGTAAATAGGTCTCTTCCTTGTCACCGCTCCTAGGTGATTCCGAGCATGGACTGCAAAGCTTTAAATGTACTGTGTGTGTTTGGTTTTAAGGAACCATTAAGTTGTATATCCAAGTCAAAATACAAACAGCTTGTAATATTCCAGAGCATGTCAGAATATGGTGAGATGCCTGCGGAACAGAAGCAGGAGTACGTCGACTACGGTGCCAGGTTGGAGGAGGCTGTTCGCGCTCTAGATCTGGCTAATGCGAGGTCCCAGCGAGCTCCTCAAGTAAGTCACAATAAAGTTATACCTGCTGATACAGAGCTATGGAAGGAGAAAGGGTAGGCTTTTGCCCAGCAGTGGGACACGATGAAGGCTAGTAAAAAACAAAAAAAAATACCTTTCATCCTGGTATGTCGGAGTTTTGCCGTTTTACCGACCTAAAACTAAAGCAAGACTGTCCAAAATGTATTTAAAAAAAGTTCTTCACTATATGTCTATAGTCTATTTTCCCCAACACGAGGCGAAACCTAATTGAATGCCTAAAATTCAATTAGGTTTCAATTTCAACAAATTGGAAGGGGTCCGAGAGGGCCGATGCCTGCCAGGACTGCGAGCTGTTAGAAAGCGATACCGTGGCCCTGGAATACAAAGGGCTAAGAAGGAACATAGATGGGTTTTAGTCAGTCAAGTCTGACACTCCCTTCCGCTCCGCCCAGTTATTCGATGATTTCCCATCCGAAAAAAAAAGCCTAAAATAACATTACGCAATGCAATTCCCGAAGGGATAGGCAGAGTTGTACCTAACAGTACACCCTCATTTAGCCAATTATGTGTATGTCCCATGTAATAGGAGGCAAGCTTATTGCCATCACCCGGCTCCGTGACTGGTACTGAGAAATCCCTGATACTTCTAGATCATGCTCATACAATTATTATTCCAAAATGCAGGACAGAAACAAGCGAGATGAACTGGACATAGCCACTCAAGACCTGCAGGTGACATTACTGCAGACCAGACCTTCGAGAGCTGGGCAGGAACAGAACAATATTGTAGACTTCAGGGTATGTCATCTATGTAGTTCCATTTATTTACAGGCAATTTCTAGTATACAATTTAAATATCATTTTATCTGTAAAGAAAATATCGTTATTCATTGGTAGTCTAGGTTTAGAATATAATTTTCACTATTTAGCTTTGATGGTCATGAGCACAAATGACCTGTGCCTTAGCACAGCGTATGCTACGCCGTAGTAGCTACGGTTAAGCGTGCTACGGCGTAGCATGTTCGGTGATGACTACGCCGTAGCTTGGGTCTTGTATCGGAATCTTCAAATATTACATAATTAAAATTACATAAGCTCGCTCGCTTTAAATTGTTTCTTTTATTATAGTTTAGAATCATGGTTTTCAAACAACTCCTAGTTTTTGTTTGAATCTTTAAATTTTTAAGTATTAAAATTACCTTTTAGGGACCGTTCAACTATTACGTAAGCACTATAGGGGGCGGGGGGTCTTTGCTTTGCTTATTTTTGAGGGGTGGGGGGATCTAGATGGTGATTACGTCAGCAGTAATTATTCACTTTTTTACACATATGGCAACACATTGTCTATGCTTGAAAACGAAATGCATTTTTGGGGATGCCTACAAATAATTAATACGTTTAGGTACTCGCTTAGAACTGAGTAGGGGTATTACCGCGCGCTATTAACTTGTCTGTCACTTAAAACTGCTGCTCAGGAGTCAATTAATTGTACCAATGTTTTCGTAAGCATAGGGGAGAGGGGTAAGAGCTTTGCTTACTTTTGCTGACGAGGGAGAGGGATGGGTTAATAATTGCAAAAAATCTGTTACGTAATACTTGAACGGCCCCATTAAACGAAACTAATTTTATCAAAATCGGTTCATCGGTTTAGGGGCTACGATGCCACAGGCAGACACACAGATACACATGTCAAACTTATAAACCTCTTTTTTCGTCGGGGTTTAAAAATACGGAGTAAATTATACGATTATTATTATTTTAGGACTTCCTTCAAGACTTGGTGAAGGAAGCTTGGGAACTGAAGTCGGCTGCTAAGAAGAACGAAGGACCCGCTGGCAAGAAAACAACTGATGTAAGTTACAGTTTTTATATAAATAGATATAATATGCTTTGTCAAAACATATTACGAAGCTGTAACATTGTAGCGGCACTACAAAAAGTAATATAGCAACGTAGTAAAAGTAAAGACAGTATCAGTATGTGCTAACCCCTAAACACTCCGGCCGTGCAGGCCCGGGGGGTAAGTACTTAACGGAGCTGTGCGTACAAAAAGTACTACAGCGCCATCTATGACAGTAATAAAGAACTAACATCGAAAGCCTAAATCGCTATGCGTGACTTAAGACTATAATGAAGAAAACCCCGACAACAACCATCTGGCAGTGGCACACCAGACACAGCGCCCATCTGGTGGCTTATCATGACGTTTTAAAGCAGTATTGTTTTACTCTTATTCCAGTGTGGGAAAGAGACGGACCTATACAGGTCGTCTAGCTCCATCTCTTACCTACTCTGGAATAAGAATGAAACAGTACTGTTTTAAGACGTCATGGAAGGCCAGCTGGGCGGAGCATCTTTCCTTTCCTTGTGGGCATGAAGAACTTTAAAACCTGTTCTTCATATCCCTCATTAAAAAAATTGTAACACTGCTCAGATTGAATACTGTTAACTAATTATTACGTTCTAAGCTATGTCTGGAGCCAGCTTTTCGATGGACAGAAATAACTGTACTGCTTATTGGGTATTTATATTTTACTTGTTATCCGCCCGGGCTTTGCATGGGTGCAATTTTCTAATGAAGGAAACGAAGAGAGTGGTTAGCAAAAGTAAACAACGTGGATGGGTGACCACCCATACGAAGTTTCCTTCGTGCCTGGTTTGCGAGCTGTCATTTGTAGATCTTTGACAGTCGTTACAGATAGTGACCCGAAAGTCAGTCAGTCTTACCAAGGGGTATCGTTTTACCCAGAACTAACCGGGTTGTGGGTCGTAGGTCAGATAGGCAGTCGCTCCATGTAAAATACTGGTATTCAGCTCCATCCGGTTAGACTGGAAGCCGGCCTCAACAAAGTTGGGAGAAAGCAGGCAGATGATGACGCGAGAGCAGCGGTGGCCCAGTGATGGCAGCCCCGACTTACGAGCAGTAAGCCGTGGGTTCGAACCCAGGCAGGCGCATTACTTTGTGTAATTTATTTCATCACCGCTGCCCTCAATAACGGTGAAGGAAAACGGCATGACCTACAACTAAAAACAAAATTCGAAGA
Organism: Cerastis rubricosa; assembly: GCA_949152445.1. NCBI lineage: Eukaryota > Metazoa > Arthropoda > Insecta > Lepidoptera > Noctuidae > Cerastis > Cerastis rubricosa. The sequence continues at coordinate 14,840,625 of OX424549.1, forward strand.
CATGTGACATCTACCAACCCGCACTGGGCCCGCGTGGTGGATTACAGCCCACTCCCTCTCATAGAGAGGAGGCCTGTGTCCCAGCATTGGGAACATTATAGGCTGATGATGAGGCAGATGATGAAAATTCATTTTACTTGATCTTCCCACAGGACATTAAACTCCTAAGCAGTAAGATAAGCGAAGACGCGTCGAGGTTATTGAACCCGTCTGATAACTTCGGTGATGGAGTAACCGTGATGAACAGTGTCGATGATATCATGGACATTGATATGTTTGGACAGGTGAGACAAATAAATATTTCAGTTATTGGACTTTCAACTAGGAATTGGAAGAGAATGATAAAATAAGTTAGAGAAAAAGACACACATACTGTAACTTTTAAAATGGGTCATAACCAGAGGTCGGAATTAGGTAGAGGTATTGATGTACCTACACTGATTTCATACAACGAAAGAAGAAAGCGGCTATGCCTCAAATCCCGAGATTAATTTTAAAAAGCAGAAAAAACCCGTGATTATTAAAGAAAAAAGTTATTTACTTTTACACAATTTAAACCATCCGACAGCGGATATCCCAAATTTCCAATGCGCACACGCACGGGAAATCTCGGGAACATCCATATTCATATCAACATTTCGATGCAAGTACCTACTTAAATAGCTCTACCTAATTCCGACCTCTGGTCATAACTGAAACTTATTAACAAAACATAAAGCCTGAAATGCACGAGGTGGTATGCACAGGTGTATCTAATAGTACCTACTCCCACATTTTGCCAGTTATGTTTTAAGTCCTATGTAACAGGGGGCGAGCCCATTGAAACTTATGGTTATTTGAACATTGTAAGTAGGCGTCCATTAATTACGTCAAGCTGAATTTTATCCAATCTCACGTGAAGGTGAATAGGGTGACGGCAAATATCACGTTGTTTTTTCCCCAACAAACTGTGTGAAATTGGGATAAATTAAGTAAGACATGTTTCTCTACAAAAATTATCTACTACTTTACTAAATCCTACACATTTATATTTATCGCGGTTACTCAAACGCCACAAAGTAGCACACAGGTTCATCGGTTTAGTAATTAAGATGGAACAAAGAAACGGACATACATACCTGCAGGTCAAACACATAACCCATCTTTTGGGCTTCGCCGCAGTCGAGTAAAAGGGTGAGCGCTCGCATAAGATTGTTGTTACCAATACTGGATGTTGTTTACAGGAGTGCGATGTACTAGTGAAGGAAATCAACAACGCGATACAAGGCATTCACGACCAGAAGGCGAAACAAGCTCTCAGAGCTAAAGCGTTGCCTTTGACTGAAAGCTGTCACTTGTTGAGGTAAGTTCGTGCTTCACTACTAGTAGATTTTACGATATTATAGCGAGCGAGTACAAGTCGGTTGGTAAATATCGTAGAGAGAAGTCACAAGTGTTAAGAAGCCCACAAAGATTAACATAAACGAATATTATGTATCTGTGGGACGTAAAATGTTGTATGTTGTACTTTACAAGATGTCTGTAAAAATGTTATCACTATATAGAAATAAAGAATCTATTTATAGTTATATTATTGTGAAAATCTATAGGTCGTATGATAATTTCTTTTTTTGAAGTCGACTTAAAGGTCACCATTCTATGACGTGCAAGTACCATGCAACCTTAAGTTGGTAAAACCAAATAGGACGAATATTACTTTATCTTTTGGCTTATTATACAGTGAACTGTAGAAACATTTTCCCACCACAGATTCGCGACAAACAGTCACATAATGGCTACGAAGAGCTTGGCATACGACGACGCGCTGGAGAGCCTCGACAACTTTAAGGCGTCCGTCATGCAGCCGCTGGCCAAGGAAGCTACTCGGCACAGCCAGAAGGAGAAAAAGGTAAGTTATCATAAGATCTTCTTCTTAGTGCGTGTTCATGCAATTCAAATTGAGGCAACCCAAAACTTTGACGATACTTACAGAGAACTTTGCATAGAGGAAGCGGGAGGTATGACAGTTGATTGTTGGTGTAGATACTCGTATTAAATACGAGCGGTGCCAAGACACTACCTTGGGGTAGGCCGTTTTTCTGAGCGCTCCAACGACTTTTTTTCGAGAGAAGGTGGACCTGAAATCGGCAGTTGTGGAGAAGTTCTCGGAGTACGCGTACGAAATTTTGATTGCTGACCAACGTCTCCACCTTCCACAACTGCTGCTTGAGGTTAACTGTATCGTAAGCAGCTGATAAGTCCACAAATACAGCACCAGTGACCATTCCTCTCTCGAAACCATCCTCAATATGTTGAACAATTTATAGAGTCGGGATACTGCAAGACATGACTGCTCTGAAACCAGCTTGCTCAGGAATTAATTTTGGGTCTATGATGCCCGTAAGACTGTTCAGCAGCAGTCTCTCCAATAGTTTATATGTATGACATAGTAGAGAGGTAGGGCGGAAGTTCTTAGGATCGTCTGCTGCTTTACCCGGCTTATTTAGGTATTTATCTATGGGCCAAAGTTGCGCGAGAATAAATGAATGTTCTGTTATGTTTACCTGGCTTAGGAATTGCGATGACCTTTGATTTCCTCCAGAGACGGGGTATTGAAACTGGTTTCAAACAATTGTTGTAAAGTAGCGGCAATCACGACACAGCAACTGTGCCGAGCTGTTTGAAGGAGCTGTTCTCAATTGAGATATCGTCCACTCCAGAGGCTTTACCACACTTTAAAAAGCTAATCGCTGTAACGATATCAATAAGGTTGAATGGTTTACTGATGCCGTCACAAACGCTACCAGGTTTTTGTGACTTAGGGATCTTGCTGTAACGGCGTGTTGGTTTTCCATTTACAAGTAGTTGATTTGCTATCTGGTTGGCGGTGATTTGGCTTGGCGGTGCGGGTGTAGGGGACTCGCCAGTCAGCTTTCGAATAGTACTCCAAGATTTTTTACTGTTATGATGATGATGATGATGATAGTCATGTCGATGCTAGTGACAGTATTCGTCCACCTCTCCTGTCTGTTTTCGCCTAGTTGTGACAGCAGCATTTTTCCAGCTAGTGTGGTTTCTTTCGAGGTAGGATCAGATCGAAACAGTGATTCGTATCGGTTCAGTAGTGCACTGGACTTTGTCGACAGCCCTAGGATGTAGGAAGTACTGCAGCTCCTTGGAATGTGTCTTGGAGAGTTAGTCGACACAATCTCAATAAACTGGTCGTGGTTTTGCGGGGTTGGCGAGACAGAAAGGCGACATCGTTCGACCTCGTGAACGATTCCTAGTCGGCCTTGCGGTAGGTAGTTGAATCAGCGCTTGAAAGGGACATTTATTTCTTGGTGTACGGTTTCGATGTAACACATTCTTGGTGTATGCTGAGTGAGAGCAATCGGCGTACATACGCTTTTGGTGCACTGTGAACTGATAGTTGAGTTGGCGAATATTAGGTCACGATTGTACCTGCGTAACCAGCCAAAGCGGCCGGTTGTTTGGCGTCATAACGTTACTGCCAAATCATTCGATTCAGCCCATTCTTCGACTACATCTCCAACATGGAAACAAATTCATCTACAAATTGGAAAGAATTTCCGACTTGATATTTAAGACAAGTTTTTGATGTTTTAATCGAGTTTACGCACAAAGCCCGTTTTATAGGAGGACTTGGGATTTTAATCTTGGTGAAAGGATTAGACAGTCAGCGTGGGGAGTCGCCGGCTGCCCAAGGTGTGCCGGACGTATAGAGGATCAGTGGATATGTCACTTGGGGAGATTCCTTTCGTACACCCCATTCACTGTGTTGTTGCTTCTATTATGAACGGAACTTGAATCACTTTGAATTTGATTACTCTCAGTCTGTAGTAAAGTAAACGCTGTTTCTCACCCGCAGGTTTACGCCACCCAGCTGGGTTCAGACGCATGTTGCCGGCGCGCGTCGTCCTCCCTGCTGCGCGCCCGCCAGCGCGCCGTGCTGGGCGACCCGCAGCCGCTCAGCCAGGCGGTCACCTACCTCGCCGCCGCCGCCGTGCACCAGCCGCGCCTGCTCGCTCACACGCGCACTGACGCAGCGGACACGCCGCAGGTGCATGTCAAAGACAGGTCAGTACTGACACTACCTGAGGGACCCGAAGCCGCTGAGGTTATTTAATAAAATAAGCTCTGGGTGGCGACCCGATGGCATCTTAAAGCAGGTTTGTTTCAATGTCACTCCAGTAGGGAAAGAGAAGGAGCTCTCTAGAGAACGTCTACTGCTACCTCTTTCCCACTCTGGAATAAGATTGTAATACTGATTTAAGTTGTCATGGTAAGCCACCTGTTCATAAACCCGGTATATTATTGGCTAATTAACCCCCTAAATAGGATTAACCTTAACTCTAGGTATTGCGCCGAATCCTAAAAAAATATCCAGTTAAAACCCCTGAACGTTTAACCATATCGGTACCTGCTGCAGGCATGCAGACCAAATCTTCTTCCATAATTGTTAATATCTTAGTGAAGTGAAACTTCTTATGCGACTTCTAACAAGGTTGCGTTAAACGTTTAACGCTACCATGGAGGGGGTATGAAAGCAATGATTTCCACATTACGAAGTTTCATTTCTTCCGCGCGGAGGGACTCCACGCACTATTTTTTTTTCATGTATTTTATGTTATAAACAATGTTGCAGGTATCTGGAGAACCTAACAAGGATGGTGGATTGGACGAATGACGTGACGTTGGCGTGCAAGCGGTCAGAATCTAAACAATGCCCCGCTGTTGATGTTGTGTATAGCGCTGACTCACAAGCGCAGAGTGTGCTCAAGGTTAGTCTACAAACCTAGTTGACATGTAGTTTAGGAGCTCTTGGGTACATAATAACAGTTAATCTTCAAGGTTAAGCCGCGCTTCCCTAGGTCAGTATGTGGATGGGTGACCATCATAACATACCGGGTTTCCTCCGTGCCTCAGAAAGCACGTTAATCAAACTCCCGGCTGTCATTTGTAGATCTTTGACAGTCGTTACAGGTAGTCAGTGGCCCGAAAGTCTGACAACCAGTTTTACCAAGGGGTACCATAGTACCGAATTACTAACTTGGGTTGCGGAGGTCATCCGGTTAGAATGGAAGCCGATCTCAACAAAGTTCGGTAAAAGCTAGATAGATGATGACATGCTAGAATTACCGACCCACACCAGCTCGCCTGCTGACGGATTTTCATACAAACTTACAACTCCAATTTATCCCTTTGTTTTTTATCATCATCATGATCATTGGCCTATAATGTTCCCACTGCTGGGACACAGGCCTCCTCTCTATGAGAGGGAGTGGGCTGTAATCCACCGCGCGGGCCCAGTGCGGGTTGGTAGACATCACAGGTCTTCGATTTTTTAGTTCTAGGACATACAAATAAATTCAAATGTAAATTGAAACTGTGTCCAGAATTTCTGTTGCTATTTCCGCTTTGAAACACAATCTCAAAATTAACGACCCTTGGAACAGAGTCTTTAAGTCAAAAAGACTATCTGAATTAGTATCAAACTCGGTTTGGATGTACTATCAGAAAAGTGGGAATACGCTAATTTTTCAAACATAATCCCGTGCACACGATGACCACATCTGTTTAACACCCTTACTACTATTGGTCCGCACAAATAGTTTGCAGACCAATAGACGCGACTCGTTTTTTAAATGCTTTGTTTAAAAAAAAACTCAGTCTCTGTTAAAGATCCCAGATGTTTGACCACCGTTTTTCGACCAAGAGGAATAAAAAAGGGACCAAAGAATAGAAAGTTTTTAACTGTTTTAACGCTAGAAGCAAGGATAGTCCCAGTTAGTTTAGTTACCGTGCTCCGATACCCAGTTTGGTGATGGTACTTCCTTACTAAAAACGATAACATTTCAGGAACTGAACGACTTGGACTACATGATCTCTTCGCGGAACATAAAGACTCCGGTGTTGAACGCAGAGGACATTGACAAGTTACTGATGTGTAAGAGACAGCCCGTCGACGGAACTCCCAAGTGAGTAGAGATAGATATACAGTGTTCTCTTTCTTGCTTCCTAGTTATATACGAGTAACATTATACATAACATAACATCAAGCCTGTAATTTTCGAAGTGTAAGGCAGAAGTGTATCTAATAGTAGATACATACACCCACAATTAACCAGTTATGTTTAAGTTCAATGTAATAGGGGGCGACCCTATTGCCATCAACCGGGTACAAATCCTGACTCCGTGACTGACTCTCTCGTCGTGACCCTTTTTACTAAAACAACTCTCAACTTTTTAATTCAAATTCAAACTTTAATTTCAGACAAATGGATCCATATAGTGTTTCTATGAACTTATCCTATGTTAGTGCCATGTTTTAGCAAAGATGTGATTGTTATCAAAAGTATAGCTCGGGATACACATACAGATGAACATACATAGAGATATCAAAAATTCACGCACAATTTTGAAATGAAATCTTTCTATAGACGGCTTTTAAGACATGTCCATTGACATTAATCTCTTAAGTCCTATAAATATCTTTGTGCTAATCACCATGAATTAAAAAAATAATTCCGTCAAGGTTCTTGGAAACATTATTGACTCAATTGCTCCTGTCCTAACAGGCATATTCAATCAATGTTTGGACAGCGGCAAGTTCCCTGATTTGATGAAACATAGTAAAGTGGTACCAATTTTCAAATCGGGTTCTAAGAGTGATCCCTCTAATTATAGACCGATATCTGTGCTTCCAGCATTGAGTAAAATCTATGAAAAAATCATGCTGGACCAGATGTTGTCTCACTTCAATTCTAATAGGATACTGCATAGTCAGCAGTTTGGTTTCACGAAGGGTAGGTCAACAACAGACGCGGGAGTGAAACTCATCAGTCACATTCTGGAATCCTGGGAGAACTCCCAGGACGCAATTGGCATTTTTTGTGATCTCTCAAAAGCGTTTGACTGCGTCGACCACAACACACTGATCTGTAAATTACATCACTACGGAATTCGTGGACAAGCTGCTGAACTTGTTCTTTCATATTTATCTAACAGGCAGCAAAAAGTAAATGTAAATGGGGCGACATCCTCCGGGTCTTTAGTCAAGATGGGCGTGCCCCAAGATTCAATTCTTGGCCCTTTCCTATTTCTTGTTTATATTAATGATCTCCCTTATATGATGGCCAAATTATCGGATATAATTCTATTTGCTGATGACACTTCGCTAATTTTTAAAATTCATAGAAAAGATACAGAAGTCATACATGTCAACGAAAGTCTAACTGTTCTCTCGAAATGGTTCGCAGCTAATAATCTTTTACTGAATACGAACAAAACTAAATGTCAAACTCAAACTCAAACTCAAACTCAAACTCAAATTCTTTATTGCATTCATGTGTTTACAAGTTGTTACATATATAGCAAAGTTCCAACATGAAACCCGGTTAGGGCACGGCAACATAATAGATTGGACAAAACAAGCATCCAGTTAGTATGTATACTGGATTGCAAGTTAGTATCCAGGTTTATACAGTTATTGTAATAAATATCATGACGTTATACATTTTTTATTACATATATTAATTATTATTTGCTTGCATTTACTTGCATCAGTTTTTATAATTTCATTAATTTGTACTTATGAATACTTATTTTAAAAATTTATATTCTTTATTACATTTATGTTTTATTAATTTATATTTTCTATTATATTTATGTTTTATTAATTTGTATTAATTATTATATTTTATTACTTTGTTTTGTTATATTATGTGTAAGTATACTTATGTATGTGTGCTTTTTGTGTAAGTACTATTTCAGTTGCTCTAAGTAATTATCTATCTATCATATTCACATTTTATTCTAAGTATTCTGCGACCGAGTAAAAGCATTTTTGTGTTAGATATTCTTTTAATTTTCTGTTAAATGTATTGAATTTGGGTTCTTCTTTAATTTGTTCCGGTAATTTGTTGAAGATTTTTACTGCCATGTAGTATGGGCTATGGTAAAGCATTTTGATCCGAGATTGTGGAAGATATAATCTATTTTTATGGCGTGTGTTCACATTATGCATGTCTTTTGTTTTAGGGAAAATGTTGCTATTTTTAAATACAAATATGCAAAGGTCATGTATGTATATAGAAGGTAAAGTTAGAAGTTTTAATTTAACAAAATATGGCTTACAGCTTTCGGTATTGTCGATATGGGCCAGTATTCTAACACACTTTTTTTGGATTATAAATACTTCGCTGGCATTTACGCTGTTCCCCCATAACATCACTCCATATCTTAGCCATGAGTAAGCGTAGGCGTAGTATGCCGATAGTGCCGTTTCTGTATTTGTGCTGTGCTTAAGTTGAAACAAGGCGTAAGTAAATTTAGATAATTTAGATTTAACTGTTTCGATGTGCTTTTTCCAATTGAGATGTGTGTCTATGTTTATACCGAGTAAGTTAAATGTAGTTACTAATCTATCTACTTGTCTAAAGTTCTCTTTACCAAATGTAACACAACGTGACCATCATCTAAATCTTGACGGCAAAAAACTCGATGTTATCGCGGAAACTGTATTCTTAGGGATTACTATCGATTCTAAACTGCAGTGGGGCGCACACATTAGAACTCTTTCGGGGAGGTTAAGCTCAGCTGCCTATGCAGTTAGGAAAATAAGGCAGTTAACTGATGTAGACACAGCTAGGTTAGTATACTACGCTTATTTCCACAGTATTATGTCTTATGGCATTCTGCTGTGGGGATCGGCAGCAGACGTTGATTCAATTTTTATATTGCAAAAGAGGGCAGTCCGCGCGATCTATAAAATGGGTCGTCGCGAGTCCCTCAGAGAAAAATTTAAAGAGATCGATATACTGACTCTGCCTTCACTTTATATCTTGGAATGTATTTTATATATCCGCAAAAACCGAGGGCTTTTCAAAATTAGAAGCGACTTCCATAATATAAACACAAGCAGTAAACACGAAATTGTAATACCCAAATTTAGATTAACAAAAACTAGCAAGTCTTTTCTTATAAACAGTATACGCTTTTATAATAAGTTGCCAAAGTCAGTTACGGAACTGACTGATGGAAAGTTTAAAAATTGCATCAAACGTGTCCTAATTAAAAAAGCATATTACAAAATTAAGGACTACGTTGAAGATAAAGAAGTTTGGCTCTAGTTCCTTCTGCTCATGCGGCTTCCCTGGTAGCTCATAAACGACACAAATGTGTGGTCGTCTCTATTCCCAATTTCATCTTTTCCTTTCTTTTTATTATTCAGATGTTTTACAGTAGTTTTCAAATAATTGCATCGTTCATTAATTGTTCAGAATAGTTACAGCACTGATGACAACATCTGTGTCAATTGTTTAATTTAGTGTTCTTATAATGTTTTATTTTTACTTTTGTATACATTCTTTTTCATTTACCTATTTTTTGTGAATGTGTGGACATTGTAGGCCTTGTAAATTAGTTTTTTTTTTGTTATTGTCTTGTCTACCTTTTGTAGTAAGCAACGACTTATTGTCGGGCCTACGCTGTCCTCCCACACGCTGTAACATTCAAATATTGTAAAACCAAATGATTTTAAAAGAGTAACCATGGAGTTTCTTGCCGGTTCTTCTCCATAGGAAACGACCAACCCGAACCGTGCATCTTTTGTCGACGTTTTATAAGTGCCCATATAGGCCTATGTAAAATAAAATATTTTGATTTTGATTTTGAAATTCATCTTCTTATTACCAGACAACTAGAAGACAAGCTCCACCAGCTGTCCACCAAGTTGTCTTCAATGAGTGGTACCGTCATCCTGAGCGTGAAGAAGCCGGAGTCCCTCGCCCGCAGCTTGCACGCCGCGGCCGACGTGGCTGTGCAGCTGGCGAACACTGCGCGCGCGCTTCAGGATACCAAGGTTCATTTTTTTTTTCTAACCTGGTGTCCTGGTGTTTTTTTGTAACCTGTGTGTGTTTTTATGCCACCCATGGGCCACTGAGTTGCCTTTACATGTCTTAGAAAAATATATCTCAGGCATGCTGGTTTTCTCACGATGTTTTCCTTCACCGAAGCAAGTGATTGTTATACAATACGCACAAGAATCCGAAAACTCAAGCATTAACGATAGCAAGGTGAGTCTAACTCTCTCTCTCAAGGCCCCTACAATCTCCCCTACGGTGATTTTCTTCAGCTTCACAGTCTGTTCCGTCTCAACAATACCTCCCTACCTCTTTCTATACTATAATTATCCAGTCTTCCCCCATTGCAGGCCCTCTCTGCCTTTCTTTGTCAATTACTATACAGGGTTATTGGAAAAACACCAACAACCTCTTAAGAGGTCATTCTACTCATCGTTATGAACAACATTTACTATGAGACCAAATCCGAAATGGTGAAAAAAAAATCAGCTGTTCCCTACATTTTGACGAGTTATGATGAACATAAAGTACGGAACAGCTGTTTTTTTTTGCGATTTCAGGTTTGGTCCCATAGTAAATGTCGTTCATAATGATGAGTACAACGACCTCTTTGGAGGTTGTTGGTGTTTTATCAATAACCCTGTATACCTAACTAATACCTTTCGCTCCAATACCGCTACCTCTATTGCGGTACCTCATTTTTACCGTGGGGTGAACATCATGAATTACCTCCGCTTGGGAAGTTCGGGAGGATAAAGATTACATGGCACACGCCCCTTTTGGTCTTTACTTCTCAAAGTGTTCTCAGCTGAACCCCAAAGCTTTGTCCGCTATGCACCCCCCCAGTATTTCCCACCTTACCTTAATGTTCTCCCTTCACCCCGTATCATCATTCTTCTGTACGTTCTTCTTGCATACACACTTTAAAATTCCTTATAAATGCTTCCCAACCTTCCATTATTTCCTTTCATCATCATCATCCGCAGCCTGAATTCTCCCACTGCTGGGCATATATTCTTGTGCCAATCTCCACGGTTCTGTGTCAGTCACATCCAGGTTTTTCCTCCGTACTATTTCCTTTACTAAGTTCCAATTGTCCATTCCCAGTCTTCTATATTTCCCCCATCCCTTTTTAGGGTTCCGTACCCAAAGGGTTAAACGGTACCCTATTACCGAGACTTCGCTGTCCGTCCGTCCGTCCGTCTGTCACCAGGCTGTATCTCATGAATCGTGATAGTTAGCCAGTTGAAATTTCTACAGATTATGTATTTCTGTACAAACCTATGTTTAACAAATAAATTATTCTGATTCTGTTGCCGCTATAACAACAAATACTAAAAACAGAATAAAATAAATATTTAAGGGGGCTCCCATACAAAAAAGTGATTTTTAGAAATAATGGTAACCCTTCGTGCGCGATTCCGACTTGCACTTGGCCGGTTTTTTTCTTCCCATTTATATGTATTTATTTTCGTCGCTTTCAGAGACCAGTACAATGCAAGAACATAGAAGAAGCTGCGCATGAGATGTGTCTCGCTACATACAGCTTGCTGAAGACTTCAGAACTTGTTTGCCAGGTGAGTCTTATTTAAAAACTCTGTTGAATATATATTCCTTCTTTTGATACATTGATAAAAATATATAACCTAAATGCACAGTTCCTTGCAAATGTCACACCAGAAAGTGTCATTGATAAAAATAAAACCATCAATCATTAATTCTGATTGGCTAAACACAAATTTGAACTTACATCCAAATAAGTTATTGTTTTTTAAACGTGAGGAACTGTCTGTTGTTTCTTATAAATATTCCCCAAAAACATTATGGCTGTTATAAGCAGTGCATAAGAAGTCAAATTCGAAATTCAATTCAAAAAAGTTCGCAGAAAAGTAATGCACCCTTTTCTGCGAACGTATTTGAGACACAGACTTATATACACACATCAAAAGTGTCTAGGGATCAACATATATTTTTGCAATAACTTTTCTCCTGATTGATATTAATTAAAATTTTCTTTAAGGATTCATCATATAAAGTGTTTTCGTTTGTCACAGTAACGATAAACCAAGTCACCTTTGCATTAATAAAGAAATTTGCCATTTTCTAATAAAGGGATTTTTGACATTTGAACCACTAACATTAAAGTTCGAAAAAAAGACTGAAATAACAGTTTTCTTTAAAATTTTATTGGGTAACTTAAACAATTAATAATCCGTGTTTCTACCGCGAACACTAACAACACAAGAACATCGGTTTGGCATACTCAAAATGAGTTCATCCAAATCACGCTGTGGAATGGCCGCCCATGTTCGTTGCAACAACAAAAAAAGGTCTTCTTGCGACTGGATACCCTCCATATTCGGCAGAGCTCTTCTCTGTAGCATATCCCATGCATGCTCAATCGGGTTCAAGTCTGGCGACTGAGCAGGCCAGGGCAGGACATTGATGTTAGCTGCGGCGAGAGTCTGTCTTACAACTCTTGCGGTGTGCGGTCGTGCATTATCATGCATTAACTGAAATAAGGGACCGATTTGCACTTGTAGAGGAACGATGACGTCTGATACAATCGTCTCAGCATAAATTTGAGCGTTGAGGTTGCCTCTGATCCAAATCAACTCAGTTCTTCCGCCGATCCAAATACCCGCCCATACCATGATGGTTCCACCACTATAAGGATGGACTTCCTGGCAGGATTTTAATCGCTGTTGGCGTCCAGGGGTTCTCCAGTGTCGTATACGTCTTGTATCCGGTCTCATACCTGTGACGACCGACGTACCTATGCTTAGGTAAGCTTAGACTAATATATACAGTGTCGGGAACTGTGGCTCGAATAAACAGTTTGTCGCTAACCACCGCCTTTCATTGACGTCCCATTGGCGACGAGTACGGGATCTGTAATATTTTTTCTCTAACGAGATTGTGCGTGGACGTAATAAAAATGCCGATAGGAAAGATTGAACCTTTTCGCTTAAATTCCAACCAGTGGCCAGCATATATCCGTCGTGTAAACCAATACATTAAGTTAAATGACATTGACGACGATTTGAGAGTGTCGATGTTAATAACCGTGGTTGGTGAAGAAACCTATGCATTAATGTGTGATTTGTGCTCGCCTACCTTTCCGGAAAATAAAAGTTATGAAGAACTCGTAAAACTTGTGACTGATCACTTGGAGCCGCAACGTTCAGAGATTGCGGAGCGCCATGTATTCAGGTTGCGCAGGCAACAAAATGGCGAATCTCTCACGGAGTATTTGCAGGCACTAAAACATCTCGCAACAACGTGCAATTTCGGGAAATGTAGCTCATGTTCAAGCCTGGAAGAAAACCTGCGTGACCAGTTTGTGTCAGGTTTAACAAATGATGTGATGCGGTCTAGGATTTTTGCGGAAAAGAAAATTCAATTCAAAGAAGCAGTGGAGCTAGCTCTGGCTCTAGAAGCAGCAGAAAAACATGCTGAGTTGAGCGGCAGCACTACTGTGGCGGTGTCAACGGCAGACTCAAAAACAGTGGCGAGCGGCGTGGTGGGCGAAGGCCTGCACTACGCACGTGGCGGCGGCGGACGAGCCGGCCAGCGCGGGCGCCAGCCACGGGCCTCGGGCGGAGGCGCACGGACAAGCTGCGAAGGCGCAGGAGCAGGCAGCGCAGGCGCGGAGCCCATGAGCTCGCGCGCGTCATCGTGCTGGCGTTGCGGCAAGGCGCACATGGCTGACAGATGTCGATTCAAAAACTATAGTTGTGATGAGTGCGGTCAAAAAGGTCACTTAAAGGTGATGTGTAAACAAGTGCGCGGCAAAAGTGGTCGTCAGAATTACGTAAGTGATGAGGAGTCAGATGATAATATGTTCAACATTGAAGTCGTAGCTCGAGGTAACAAACCATATTTTATTCAATTGACGATTGACAATATAAACATTAAATGTGAAGTGGATACAGGTAGCCGTATTTCTGCTATAAGTGAGAACTTATACAAACAGATGTTTCCCAACAAAAAAATTGTTGCGGACAATTTGTTGTTACGTTGTTACTCGGGCTCACGGATTGATTCTTTAGGGTACATTTTAGTAGATGTATGCTTAGGGCATATTAAGGCAAAAGCATTGCGTCTGTACATCATAAAGGGTGGCGCACGACCTCTACTGGGACGAGAGTGGATGCGTACTCTTAGAATAACACAAATAACACTAAATGAAATATTAGATGATGACTTAGTGACACAATTGCTTAATGAATTCCCAGAAGTTTTTTGTAATAAACTAGGGACTTGTAAACAGGTCATCCGATTACAGCTTGCAGATAACGTACCGGTTTACGTGCGAGCGAGACCTATGCCGCTAGCACTCCGCGCAAGAGTTGAAAGGGAATTAGAACGTTTAGAGGCAGATGGCACTATCTATCGCGTAGATTACTCTGACTTTGGAACTCCAATCGTACCTGTCGTTAAGGCAAATGGGGATATACGTATTTGTGGTGACTACAAGGTCACAATCAATCCTAAATTAAAACGGGATTATTATCCATTACCGCGAATTGAAGAATTATTAAAATTTGCAAACCTTAGCGGCGGGGAGAAATTTTCAAAAATTGACTTGAGACATGCATATGAACAATGTTTTGTGTCAGAGGATTCCCAACCCTATACAGCGATTACAACGCACATGGGTACTTATGTTTATAAACGCACACCATACGGTTTATCGTGTGTCCCTGAGAAATTTCAAAAGATCATGGAGGAAACCTTGCGTGGAGTGCCCGGATGTGTGGTATTTTTAGATGATATTTGTGTAACAGGCTCAAATAAGGTAGAACATATAAAAAATCTGCGAGCTGTACTCGAAAGATTACGTAATATGGGTCTGACTGTCAAGTTAAGTAAATGTCGTTTCTTACAGGACAGTGTAAAATATTTGGGTTTCATAATTGATAAGGATGGCTTGCGGCCAGATCCCGAGAAACTAGAGGCCATTTCCAGCGCACCGAGACCTGAAAACGTTTCGCAATTAAAAAGTTTCCTGGGAATGCTTAATTATTATGGGCGATTCATTCCGCAATTAAGTACTTTACTACAGCCAATGCATAATTTGTTAAAAAAGGAGGTCCGCTGGAATTGGGACTCGAAGTGTGAAAAGGCTTTTTTGAAAGCAAAGCGAAATCTTCTGAGTGAACGAGTACTGGCACACTATGAGGAGGGACGCGATCTAGTGTTATCGGTTGATAGCAGCGCGTACGGTCTGGGCGCAGTGCTAGCTCACCGGTACGAGGACGGAAGCGAGCGGCCCGTCAGCTGCGTCTCGCGAACGCTTAGTGCGCCCGAGCGCAACTATAGCCAATTGGACAAGGAGGCACTGGCTATTTTGTTCGGGGTCACAAAACACCACCAATACTTGTTTGGTAGGCGATTTATACTGCGTACTGATCATCAACCGCTGACGTATATTTTTGGGGAAAAAGGTGGAATTCCGCAAACGGCTGCTAGTCGTTTACAAAGATGGGCGGCGCGCCTAGCCGCATATGATTTCCGTATAGAGTTCGTGCGATCGGCGGACAACGGTCCGGCTGATGCTTTGTCACGTTTACCGTTACCTCAGGAGGGTCGCTCTGCGGACACAGGGACCGTAGATTATTTAAATCTAGTTGAAACAACACTGCCTGTTTGTTATAAAGATATTGCAAGAGAGACGGAACGCGATACATTACTAAGTAAGATTAAAGGTTATGTACTCTTTGGGTGGCCTTCGGCCCCGAGCTGCGATGCGGAAAAAGATTATTTTTCTAGGAAACAAGATTTTGTAGTAGACCAGGGATGTATTATTTACAAATACAGAATTGTAGTACCTTACGCCTTACAAAAGAAAATCTTGGAAGAAGTGCATGAGGGTCACTTGGGCATAAATAAAATGAAAAGTTTATCCCGAAACTATATTTATTGGGCGAATTTAGATAGGGATATAGAAAAATTGTGTAAATCGTGCGCGGCATGCCAAATAGTTCGTGACGCGCCACCGCACGCTCAGTTACACCCTTGGGAATTTCCGCTACATCCGTGGCAACGCGTACATGCCGACTTCGCGGATTGTGGAGGCGTTCGATATTTAGTTATGGTAGACGCGCACTCGAAGTGGATTGAGGCGTTACCAATGAGAAGTACAACAGCAGCTTCTACAATTACAGTGTTGAGAAGTGTTTTCGCGCGTTTTGGGTTACCATCGCAGCTCGTGACCGACAACGGACCACCTTTTTCTTCTGAAGAATTTATGGTTTACTGTAATAAAAATTGTATTAAACATTCAACGTCAGCTCCTTATAGGCCGCAGGGAAATGGCGCGGCGGAAAACGCAGTGAAAACAATTAAAAAGGCGATCAAAAGAGCGTTGTACGAAAATGAGAACGTAAATGCGGCTCTTTGTAAATTCCTTCTTCAATATCGCAACTGTGAGCACGCGACGACTGGGGTATCACCTGCAGTGGCGCTGCAAGGGCGGCGACTGCGGACCCGGCTGGACGCACTGCGGCCGGACGTAGCGGCCACGGTCCGCGCTAAGCAGGAGCGGCAAGTTGCTCGCGTCTCCGGCACGGATAGGAATTTTGACGTGGGGGACTCAGTATTAGCCCGCGACTATACGATAAGGGGGGACAAATGGGCCGAAGCAACAGTCGTTAAAAAAACTGGCCCCGTATCATATAAAGTAAATGTAGGGGACGGGGTAGAATGGCGGCGCCATGCCGACCAACTCATCCCGATTAATAGTAACAAAGACAGGTACTCTCTATCCCGAATGAGCGGGGTGTCCGTAAACGAGGAAAATCAGAGTCCTAATCAAAAAGGTATGGTCGATAAGGGAGCCGACGATGATGTGTTGGAGGTTGCATCAGGTGGTGACAGGGAGGTTGCAAATGTGCCGACAGAAACACGACCGGCACCTGAGGCTAAGTTAGAGACGCAGTCGCCTATGCTAGAACTGATACCGCCTAAGGTATCTGCCCGAGCGCTGCGTGCGTTCAATAGGGCTAAGCGTTTTAATGATTAAGATTAACTTGTTATTAGATTAGCTTACATATGTTTAGTTTAATATACTTTTACATTTAACGTAACATAATACTTTTGTTTGTGTTTAGATTAATCTTTAGTTGTTAGGGTCTTGGCATATGTTTAATTTAGTATACTTTTTCATGTAACGTAACATAATAGTTTTGTTGATGTTTAGATTAATCTTAGTTGTTATGGTCTTGGTGAGGAGAGATGTGACGACCGACGTACCTATGCTTAGGTAAGCTTAGACTAATATATACAGTGTCGGGAACTGTGGCTCGAATAAACAGTTTGTCGCTAACCACCGCCTTTCATTGACGTCCCAATACCAAAACGAGACTCATCAGAAAAGCACACGAAACGCCATTGTTCTTCTGCCCAATTTCTGTGTTCAAGAGCCCATTGATATCGAATCCTACGATTGTGCATTGCTATAGGTGGTACCCGTAGCGGTCTTCGGGAATGAAGGTTCACTTCATGCAAGCGGTTTCTGACTGTTTGGTCGCTAATTAAGTTCCCTGAAGAGTGATGAAGCCTCACGGCTAACATCATGGCGGTTATTGTTGGAGCTCTTCGAGTTAAGAGTTGAATGTATCGGTCTTGTCTCCGTGTGGTGCAGCGATACCGTCCTCCATGGCGCTCAGCCACGGTACCAGTGCTTCGGTAACGTGTCCAAAGTCGACTGATAACACTCTGACTTGTATTCAGAGCTAAAGCCACAGTACGTTGCCGGGAACCAGCTTCTATCATTCCCACGGCTCTGAGCATTTCTTCCCTGCTTAAATGACGTCGCCGCTCCATAATAACGTTGGTTTTAATCAGTAGTAGGGAAACAGTAGCACTAATAATGTCTCCAATGCGTTGTATGTTTTTATAGGGAAAATATTGACAGCTGATTTTCATCTTTTACTCGAATTTGATTCACAGTTCCTGATTCAAATTATGAAATGCACCAAAAAGGATCCATATAAATTTATAAAATCATAAATTTATTACAAAGCCACATCTCAATCTCAAGAAATCCGCATAAAAATGCTTGATCCCTAGACACTTTTGATGTGTGCACTTTTCATGTGTGTGTGTATCTTGAGTTTTTTTTTAAATATTTATATAGTATAGAATCATTTATTTCAATCGCAAAGGATCATAAAATTAAAGAAACAGAAACACATCTTAAACTACAAACACACAGATAAATAATAGTTTTTTTGTTATTATAAAATATTTCATAATTTTTATCTAACAAAATAATTATAATTTCCTAACTCAACGAATTAATTGATCTGTAATTAAAAGTCATAAATAGTTAGTTGATTAATTAAAAACAATTATTTTAATATTATTGTGGACATGTTTTTATAATTATTAATTCATATTAAAATGTTCAGGATCCTGATCACCACGACACAAGAAGAAAGCTTCAGGACGCGTGCCGTGATCTCAACGATAGTATCAACAAACTGGTTTGTATTTAACATAATTCTAAACATGCAAGAACTGACCATTGAAAATGGAGGATCCTCCTACCAGAAGGGTGTAATCTCTGATGAGCCATTGCCTGATGGTTGTTGTCCGGTTTGACCACGTAACGTATTATATTAACCACGTGGAAAATAGAACACTACAGTATACAAGGTGTTTTTTTTGCATCCTCTTCAAATTCAAAGAGGTAACTATGCTAATGATTCTCGAATGAATGTCCCGAATCAATAATAAAATGGGTAGGTAATTTTAATTTTTATTTTATTTAAGGAAATCGGTAAGTGTGAACCACTCGTGTTTTAAACGCGGCCCGTCTGATTTTCGCCCTATAACCGCGCTTTCACACATACAAACAATCTCAAACGTTTGTTCGATAATTTCTTATTCGCTAAACCACGTTAAGGGGGTTTTTCTGAAATACTGACATGTAACAACTAAAAAAGCTGCGTTTTTTAATAATAACGTAATTTAAATTGATTTTTCTGTGGTAACCTCCTGAACTTTGACGAGGATGCAAAACAGCACCTTGTAGATTGCACATTGTTCGCAAACTATTTCCTTGACATCATCAACTTTGTTAACGACCTTTTAGAGCAGCAACATAAAAAAAAATACAATGATATATTTTACTCAAAAATGCATGTAATGTGGTCATTATTTTGACAACCTTGTTTGAGCAAAGTCGACCTTGCCGTTTTGTTTCAAGGAGCGGCCGGCAAAGTTTTGCTGGCCGCTCTAACAGGCCGGCAATGGTTTGCCGGCCGCTATTTTGACGTTTCAACGTTTTAAAAAATCAAATCCAAAAAGTTTTTATTTAGAACACAGCTCTTTGTATCAATAGAGATAGGTACAAAAAGATTTTATTCCATATTAGGCTGTATAGTTCCAACTACCATTGCTCAAAAAAAACAAAGAAGTAACAAAAGCGTGGTTCAGCGAAAATTTTAATTGATATATTTTTTATTTAAATTACTTGCTGGTTTCATTTAGATTAGGTACTTGCATTTTTGAGTAAAGCACTATACAAACCTTGGCCCACAATTACTGCTTCGCTGGTCACGTTATGATTGCCTCGAGCTAGCCTAGCTACGCTCTAGGCCTTTCAGCTTGGCCATCATTGCAGCCCTTGCTGTCCTCGCTGTAAAGGCCTCGGCCTACGGTCTCGGCCTTTATGTCAGCTCGTCCATCAAGTGCTGCACGCTGACCGCACTGTGTCGGCCTGGAGCTGCGCTACGCTGCGCTGTCGGCCATAATCAGCGCGACCAGCAAAGTAGTCATTATAGACCGCGGCAGTAATGTACTAATATGCCACACGATGCGTTGGAAGATCTCCTACTAGGTGGGCCGATGACCTGGTGAAGGTTGCGGGGATCCACTGGATGCGAGTCGCACGGGACCGGTCAATGTGGCGACACTTGGGGGAGGCCTATGTCCAGCAGTGGACGTCTTTCGGTTGAAATGATGATGATGATACCGAACGAGCTGTGGGCCTGCAAAGCTCAGTATTTGTGCCCTGAAGCAGTGACAAGGGGTGATGTCGGCGGTGGGGAGATTGTGGGATGAACTGGTTGTCTTCCTTGAAAATTGTAAAGAAGTAGCACAGAATCGTGACTGGAAGGAATGGGGGAGGTTAGGGAGGCCTTTGCCATGAAGTGGGACAATAGGGGCTCACTAAATATTATATGCTGGTGAACCAGGAGTCCTGTTGATTTACAACTAGTTTCCGATCATGAATGTCTTCCTCTACCCCCCCAGGTCCGCAGCACCCGGCCGGCAGGAGGCGTGCGGCCGGAGTGCGGCGAGCTGCAGCGCGCGCTCCAGCTGCAGCGCGGCCTGCTGCAGGCGCCGCCGCAGCCCGGCGGGGCGCTGCCCTACGTGCACTGCGTCGACACGCTGCACTCGCAGAGAGATGTCTTGCGTAAGTACTGCTACTGAAGTCTAAAACGAAGTAAAAGAAAGATAAAGTATTCATTATTAGTTTCGAACAACAACATTTTTTTTTAAATTTAATGAAATGTAAAATAAATGGAAAATAAAAAAATGACACAAATTAAACTGCTCCTGTACGAGGCCAAAAGAGCGCTATCTCAGCATGGTGCTGTAACATTTTTTTTATCACAGCGCTGGTATTCTGATAGGCCCAAAGTGATGCCACAGTCAGATACAATAAAAAAAATATCGTGTTGTACCCTCATTATGTCATTGAAAACAAGCAATTGACCTTCTTTTACTAATGATCAACTGACTGATCTGTATCGTAACAGTTAGCCTTCTAGATAAATAAAATAAATAGGCTTCCCCAAGAAAAGCCACATTAACCGGTCCTATGCTTGTCATATGTAGCGGATTTCCACCACCTTTTCAAGGTTCCGTACCCAAAGCGTCAAACGGGACTCTATTACTAAGACTTCGCTGTCCGTCCGTCTGACACCAGTCTGTATCTCATGAACCGTGTTAGTTAGCCATTTGAAATTTCTACAGATTATGTATTTCTGTTGCCGCTATAACAACAAATACTAAAAACAGCATAAAATAAATATTTAAGGGGGCTCCCATATGAAAAAGTGTTTTTTTTCGTTTGTTGTTGATTTTATAAATAATGGTAAGGAACCCTTCGTGCGCGAGTCCGACTCGCACTTGGCCGGTTTTTAGGTTATTGATCGGCCTCGGAGGAGAGGTGACAAGCATCGAAGTGGTATACAAGAATGTTTTAAAAAAATACAGTTATGTGAAAAATGTTAGGTCATGCTCTTCATAAACTAGATTGCTCTGGCTTTCACCAACTAAACATAGTTTATCACCTCATCTCCATTTTTGTTGCAGAAAAACTAAACAGTGAGCAGGCTATGTCCCGCGAAGAGTTCCTCAAGAGTCTGAACTACGTCACGTCCGCAGTCAGCAACAGTACTGAGTGCGCCGCCCAAGCTGCTTACTTGGTCAGTTCCTATACCTCGATGTCAACAAAGTTTTAAGCCATGTGAAATTCAGTAAAAAGGCTCATTTCGAACTAATTATTTTATCTTTTAATTGTTCTTTTTATTTTTACTATGGACACTTTTAACGTGAAGTCTTGCTACATCGTTCTCACATAATGTACCATCTCAACATGAATGATGTAATCAAGGTTTTTGTAACAAGATTCTGATTTAAAAGAGTGTCCTTGGAGTTCAGGCCTTATGGAAAAATACTTCTTTCGAGGAAGTACGCACGGCGACCAAACAAGCTAGAGAAACCAGTTTATGCGGATCTCTCATTGTAAGGGAAATCTATGCATAGCGAGGCTTAATGTATAGATGTTGCCGTGTGTACTACCACTATAGAAAAGAATACAATAAAACTCGTACACCAAAAATGAAACATAATGGGCTTGCTAATTTTATGGTTACAATGGCAGTCTTATCGCTGATACCGATATCTTCCAGACAACCTTTGGATGGACATTATGGAATTAAAATAATGAAAAAAGATACTTTTGTAGATTGAAGTATATGGATGCAGTTGTAATTACAGGCAACTATCACTTCAGAACTATTACAATCCGTCTTACGAATTTTACCTCTTTGGAGAAACCGAAGGTTTTGTTTGTGCATAACATAATTATCCAGTTTTGGAAACCCAAACTAAATTAAAGATGTCATAAAGTTCAAATTCCTTCGTAACCTAATGTCAATCCGTCTTACGAATTGCATGCAAGCACACGAGACATGTAGCATTAATTCAGGGATGGCAAACCACTTGCGCTATTTCTGGTGGTAGTGACCATTTAAAATCATGTAGGTTGCCTGCTTATTAACCAGATATACAGACGAGAAATTAACCGAATTATTCAGAACAGAAATTAATTAAGAGAATTTTCGGAATCTGATCTGTATTTCCGAAGATTACATTCTACATGCAAACGGATTTAGGTTTGACACTAGTGTCAAACAGTAAGCGTAAAAAAAAGTCCCTAGGCTTTTTTACGGTTTGCCCCCATACTAGAAATTTCTCCTGTATCGTGGGGTGCGTTAACAAACATTTAAACTCACATACACAAACAGCCAGACCCGGAACAACTATCTGTAGGCAAATATTTGTTCCGTGCGGGGATCGAACCCGCGACACGCAGCGCAGCAGTTGATCGCTCAATCACTGCGCCAACCGTCTATCAATTCCTCCGGCAAGTTTTGACTATGTTTTATAAATTCCACAGATATCAGTATCGGAGAAAGACGAGTCCATCGGCAAGGAGGGTATAGTGGACGTGGCGAAGCTTCACAAGGCTGTTGGAGCAGTCGAAGAGACTTGCGTCTCCATCATCATGGCCAATCATGAGGAACAGGTAACTGGTCAAAGTGTTTTAATGTTTTTCAATGTTTCAAACTTTCAGGGAGCTGTTTCTGTAGATAGATATTTTGTCAGAAAAAAGCCTCATCATTTCAGCCGAAAGACGTCCACTGTTGGACATAGGCCTCCCCCAACGCCACATTGACATATGGGGTGTTTCGCCATAATCGCCACGCTTGGCGTGCGGGTTGGCGATCGCAGTACGGTTGTTACAAATGCACAGAGAACGCTGCTGCCCATTCTCTGGCAAGTCCCTTAGTCGCCTCTTACGACACCCACGGGAAGATATGGGATGGTGCTATTCTTTACCTCCGACACTATACAGAACAGAAAAAAAAGCCTATGGAGCCGAAAATATCTTGAGATCTGGTATTCGAAATTTTATTTGTTTGAGTTCTAGTTTTGTTCTACGAAAGTTTGAAATATAGTATTAATCAGCAATGCATTTAAGGTTTGTGTAATTTTTGTCTAGTAATCAGAACCTTGAACTAAAAATTCGAAGACCTGTGACATCTACCAACCCGCACTCGGCCCACTCCCTCCCATAGAGAGGAGGCATGTGTCCCAGCAGTGGAAACATTATAAACTGATGATGATGATGAATCGGAACCTTATGGTCATGTTTCATAAAACTTAAATTGACAAGAGGTCCTGGCTTTGATTACCAGGTTGGGCAAAGTGTTATTTTTGCCATCAGGAATTTCTCAGTAGCAGCCACGGAGTCTGGATTTGTGCCTGGTTGTTTTTCAATAGGCTCGCCATCTATTACATGGGACTTACAAACATAACTGACGAAATATGGGTGTACTTTAAGGTACATCTCTGCACAACCCTTCGGGGATTACAGGCGTGATGTTATGTTGTGTAAAACATGACTAAGAAACTCAAAAGCGAGCCCGTCAAAAGATTTCCGTTTGTTTTGACCTGAGCCGCAGTTCAGTTATAAATAGAGATTCCGATCTCTATTTATAACTGAACTGCGGCTCAGGTCGGTGCGGCGTATTCGGATGCATATTTACCTAAAGTTCGAGTGTTGACTAGTATGGAGCGCGATTCAGTATGGGAAAAGGAGCTTATTTAAAAAATAAAAACTAGTCTAGTTACTTTTTCGTTTAGCTCCAAATGAATTATGCCCAGACATATATGTATATGACATTTTGTTTTAGCATTCGACATTTCAGCATAAAAATACGAATTCAAATAGTTGTTGTATTTTTTTTCCTGGTTTTAATTGATTTTAAAATATTCGTTACGATATTTTGAGTACTACATCTTATACTTAATAAAGAACTATGAAATTTCGGAATCCCGCGACAAATATTGGCATTTAAATAGCCGCTTCCATACTTTTGTACCTTTTACCAGGAAAAAAACGTACTTTAGATAAATATGCATCCGAATATCCGATCAATAGTTATAAATAATGCCAAACCAACTGAACTGAATAAACTTTTAATTTTCGGGGTATCTGATTTGGTTTTGCCTACTATATTAATCCGAGAGTGCCGGTTTTTTCACGCATTGACTGTATTTCAGGTGAAAGAAGAAACTGCAATCCTTAAGGTTCAAGTCCAAGATCTGCAGCAGGGCATAGACGATGGTATCAAGAAGACTAAGGAAGGAGAACTCAAGGAAATGCTGAAAGCATGCAGGAATGAGATCAACAAGTCTTCTAAATCTCTGTTCAGCGGTGTGCAAGCAAACCCTAATGACAAGGTATGTGAGAGGAGGTTACAATTGGTTATTAAAATGGTGTTTTAAAAACTAGATATAATATACAGATTAAAAATTGGAGGCAGTTACTAAAACATTTATACACTATGTACCTAGATAGGAGACTAGCGGTGGCGTAGTGGCGGCAGCATCGGTGCTACCACCACTACGCCACGAGCAGTAAGCCAGCATACACGGCTTACGAGTAGTAAGCCGTTTTTCTTTTGAGCTTACGAGCAGTAAGCCGTGGGTTCGAACCCAGGCAGGCGCATTACTTTGTGTAATTTATTTCATCACCGCTGTCCTCAAAAACGGTGAAGGAAACATCGTAAGGAAACCGGCATGTCCTAGAACTAAAATTTCGAAGACATGTGGCATCTACCAACCCGCGCTGGGCCCGCGTGGTGGATTACAGCTCACACCCTGTCATAGAAAGGAGGCCTGTGTCCCAGCAGTGGGAACATTATAGGATGATGGATGACCTAGATTGGGTCAATTAATTATTAAAAAAAAAAATTGACATGAAGAAAAAGGTTATATTTACCATTTGAACTCCTGACTCTAGTTCTAGGTGAGACCTGTATTAAACGGGTAACTTAAAATCTGTGTTATATATCTATATATGATGGATGGATGGACAAATCCGATCTGATGAAATTTAAACATATATATGTAGATATATTCGGCTAACATTCGGCTCGCGTCTATCAACAAACTCTGTTCGGCTTCTACTATTGTTAAAAGAATTAAATTATTTCTAAATTGTCCTGTCTTTTTCCCATTTAATTGTCATTCGATTTTGCAACCCGGCTGTGCTGATCAAACGTGTGTAACATTCCTAAGGGAGAATTAATTTCCATCGCGACCTGATTTTTTGACTATGTCACACTAACTCCTTTTCTTGAAGCCCCCTCTTTTGATGTGATTTTAATTAGTTTATATCGTTTTTATTCCGTCTTCGTGTTACACTTTTAGTAATATATACCTATTTAACACCCATTTCATTCGTAGGAAGAAATAATATCAAAGGTGATGGATCTAATGGACGACGTGAACAGTGCCTCCAGCTTGATAGAGCATCCCGACCTAGTGCCCACTGCAGGCGAGGTCTCTGCTGAGACCCAGAAGCATATCGACGAAGTCGTGAAGAGTTCTCTGTGAGTACTAAACAATATTTCCATTGGAGTTCGTGCAACGTTCAACGTTCGTGCGTTCTTATCTGCCAAACAGATATAAACCTTACGTTTTTTGGAATAAAGTTGAAAATTCTCTGAACTACTAATACTACTCTTTTCGCATCTTTTCTTGCTCATTCTTTGGAATTCTTTTCGTAGAATGTGCCAATCAATTAAATTCTAGTTTCGTATGTGAACTATGAAGTTCAAAAGTGCCTATTAATGGCCTAATTGAAATAAACTGTTTGGCTTGGATGTAACGCGTCCTTAAGCGCCCTGATGGATTCAAAACTTTGCGCTTAACGCCGAGTGTTAAAAATCACGTTAAAAAAGTTCCCGTGAGAACCAGAGCTAAAAGGGCAAAGAAACAACTGTTTGCCTGAGTTAATCTAAATAAATAATTAATTCTACTTTTCTTCACAGAGCTCTCTTAACAAACACAGAGGAGTTAATAAAGCAGGTGAAAGCAGCACCGGAAGAACCAGAGGTGATGAAGTGGGTGATGTTCAACAAACGCAAGGATGTGCTCGACGCCTTCGAGAACTTGCTCAAGACGGTCAAGTAAGTGATGATGAAGTATTATGGGTGATGAATGATTGGTGATGAAATGGTTGATGTGCAACAAACGCAAGGATGCCTTCGACAAATTGCTCAAGAACGTCCAATTAATAGTACAGACGGCAGCACATCAAACTACCCGAAGCTGTCAAATTTTCCCAATCAACCTTGAACCTAATTCTTTAACGATAAAGTTGAAAATCTATTAAAGAAATTTGACAGTTTGTTGTAGGTTGATGTGCTGGCGTTTTTACACGGATATCATGAAAGATAAATGATAAATACGATGATAAATGAGTCGGCAATAATTATGATGTTTTTTTAAAAATCTGTTGGCAAGAAGTAAATTCAAGATCCTTTATTTGCATAACAAGTTATAGTGGCATTAGTAGGTACATATGTTTAGATAGCCTATTAAGATCTAACTATATACATTACAACGATTAACAAACTAATAAATAACTAAAATAACAATAAACTATAAAAGGGCGTCAAAAAACTGCTCCTCAACGCTGTCAGCTGGTAATGTGCCCAAGAGACTGGCAGCATTCCCGCGTTGTATGGCAATACTTAGCCTCTGGCTAAAGTAAAACTCAGCCCTTGGAAATTTCCTTAAAAAGGCTGTGAGCACTCAGACCCCACGGCCCCAGAGTTTCAACCACAAACGGCTCGAAAATATAGTTACCATAAACGTTACTATATTTACGCCACTTGAGGTTCACCGCAGCCGCAGCGGCAGTGCCTGTACGGCACGACGAGCTTGGAAGATGTGATGGTGCAAGAGTATCGACGCAAGTTGCGTCCCACACTAAAGACCTACCCATATTAAGTAAGAGAGAGAGAGAGTAGTATTAAGCAATTTATAACTCAGCTGTGATATCTTATTTGTAGGACTAGCGGCCAGCGCGTCAAACTTATAGAAGGTTCCACGGACGATTCTGAGGTAAATTATTTTTGTTTGTTGTTGCTGGAATATCTTGTACATACGGCGACATTGCAACTTATACATTTCCAGTATAACATGGCCTCGCTTTGTATAGATTTTCTGTATGATGAGAGATCAGCATAAACTGGTTTTGCAAAGCTAGATTGCTCGCCGGGTGTTCCAGCACCTCATGGTTTTAACGGTTAACCTATCTTACTAATAACAATATGTTTTTCATTGCAGGAAGAAAAGAAGAGCTATGTGCAGAAACAGTGAGTATAGTCCTGTAATGAATATAGAATGGGACCTGTATTGCTTATTAACATCACCATGTTCCTATCGTTGTCCCATGTTACTTGGGGTCCGCGCAACACGTTTTTTTCTTCTGTTTTCCTCTTTCAACCGTCACGCTATCATTTACTCCTTTTTTAAGGTTCCGTACCCAAAAGGTCAAACGGGACCCTATTACTGAGACTTCGCTGTCCGTCCGTTCGTCCGTCTGTCACCAGGCTGTATCTCATGAACCGTGACAGTTAGCCAGTTGAATTTTCTACAGATTATGTATTTCTGTTGACGCTATAACAACAAATAATAAAAACAGCAAAAAAAAAAAACTAAGGGGGCTCCTATACAAAAAAGTTTTTTTTTTTCGTTTTTATAAATAATGGTACGGAACCCTTCGTGCGCGAGTCAGACACGCACTTGGCCGGTTTTTTAGGGTTCCGTACCCAAAGGGTCAAACGGGACCCTATTACTGAGACTTCGCTGTCCGTCCGTCCGTCCGTCCGTCCATCCGTCCGTCTGTCACCAGGCTGTATCTCATGAACCGTGACAGTTAGCCACTTGAATTTTCTACAGATTATGTATTTCTGTTGCCGCTATAACAACAAATACTAAAAACAGAATAAAATAAATATTTAAGGGGGGCTCCCATACAAAAAAGTGATTTTTTGCTCGTTTTTATAAATAATGGTACAGAACCCTTCTTGCGCGAGTCCGACTCGCACTTGGCCGATTTTTTTCTTCCATTCTCCTCTGTCAACCGCCACGCTATCATTTACTCCTTTTTCTTATATTCCTCACACAATCCATCCATCGTTTCGTTGGTCTTCCTCTCCCTCTCCATCCTTCAACATTTATATTCATCACTCTTTTAGTCACATGTGATTCTTCTCTCCTCATCACATGGCATACATTTGACCTGAACTACGCATAAAAACTTAATATAGGCTTACTGATAATAAGTGACCGATACTTAAACACATGATTATACTTATGATAAAAAAGAACTTTCCAATATATTTTTTTTAATACACATTCACTTTTATCATAACACAACAGCCGTATGAAATTCGCGCGCGCGTACGCCTGTGACCTATCAGCTGTTAACCGCGTTACGCCGTTTTGTCTCATTACTATCGTACCATGCCACAGTGGGTAGGCAGAGCACCCGCACGGCTCGCAACCCCGAATTTCATATGGCTGTTGTTTTATTGTGATAAAAGAGAAAGAGTAAGAAAAAATTTTTCTTTGGTAAAATTGTTTGTTATCATAAGTACAATCACGTGTTTAAGTATCGGTCACTAATTACCAATCACCCTATATAAATGCCTTATTATTTTTTACTAATTATGTTACTGTGTCCCAGGTTTGACTCAGCATCCAAATGGTTGACGAAGTCTGTATCTAAGGCGGAGGTCAAGACAAACGGACAACAAGCAGTACGCAACCTCATCGAAGTTGCCAATAAGGTAAATATAATAAACTAGCTGTCCGGCGCAACTTCGTTTGTATCACATTTTCCCCGTTTTCGCAACATTTTTCATTGCTGCTCCACTCCTGTTGGTCGTAGCGTGATGATATATAGCCTATAGCCTTCTTCGATAAATGGGCTATATACCACTGAAAGAAGTTTTCAAATCGGACCAGTAGTTTCGGAGCCTATTCAATGCAAACAAGCAAACAAACATTCAAAACTTTCCTCTTTATAATATTAGTTTAGATTTGATAGTTCAGATAAAAATATTGTTAACAATTAAAATGTTCTATGGGTTTGAAGGTTTCCTTTACCAGCTTTAGAAAAATCTAACTATGAATCATGATCTGCGTAGCCTTTTCACAACTATATTGGAGTTGGTTTCCAGTCTAACCAGATGCAGCTATTCTAAGTCATACCAGTATTTTACATGGAGCGACTGCCTATCTGACCTCCACAACCCAGCAAGGGGTAATACGATACCCCTTGGTAAGACTGGTTGTTAGACTTTAAGGCTACGGACTACCTGTACCATACATACTGTCAAAGATCTGCAAATGACAGCCGGGACCAACGTACTTAACGTGCTTTCCGAGGCACGGAGGAAACACGGTATGTAATTGGTGGTCACACTGGTCACCCATCCACGAACCAAGTACGGCTTAACCTAAAGATCGACCTGACCTGAGCTGCGGCTGTTATTATTAAGCTAACTATGAATATGATAGTGAAGTCACAGGGTCAATGGTAATCAGTTTCTGTCACGTTAACACCCCCCACTCCTCTGCACCCTTTAGGGGGTCTCGGTTTAAACGATAACTCATGTGATACAATTTGTTCAGGTAACGGTAGACCTGAAAGGTCAGGACAAGGAGGATATGAAGAACTTGGTGGTGGAAACCGAACAGCTGCTCACTGAGTGCAGCAAGAAGTATGATCATGAGCAGTACAGGTATGTACAACGGGGAGTAATGATGTGTTTGACGGCACGGTTGGCGCAGTGGTTGAGCGATCGACTGCTGCGGTGTGTGACGCGGGTTCGATCCTTGCACATGCCTACTAGCGGTGTTTTTTAATTTTTTAATTTTGCCAATAGCGACTGTAGAGAGCGAGCGAAATAATTACTAATTGACACGAAGAGTTCAGTTGTTAAATTTAATTCAATAGATTGCTCTTATATCATTTACTTGATACTGACTATAAATCAAGATATTGAAATAGTTGTAATTTTGTGACGGGATATAAAATACGCAATGTTGTTTTTTTAAACCACTGTTTGTATTTATATATTAAAGCACATTTAATAAAAAGATTTTGATAACCAATCAGAACAGAGAGCGAAACTTTTTTTTACCCCAATGTCGTCAGTTGTCTAATTGGGCTTTGCCTCTGTTTCATTGGAGGCACGCCACTGGCTCTACCCTAGACTGCGTCATCGCTTCACATCGGGCGACACACTATAACGAAGACAGACGGGAGAGAAGACTGGCACAATCACAGCCCTTCAACTGACATGGTATCTTACTTCCAGTGCGTTGATGGAGAGAGTCCGCGACCTGAAGAAGGGCATCGAGCGAGGAGTCGTGACTCGCGTCGTTGAGGATTTCATAGACGCTGAGGCACCGCTCGCAGACCTGGATCTGGTAGACTATGAGAAAGGTAGGTTCTATCATCATATGCCTGCCTTTTCCCGACTATGTTGGGGTCGCCTTCCAGTCTAACCGGATGCAGCTGAATACCAGTATTTTACATGGAGCGACTGCCTATCTGACCTCCACAACACAGTTAGCACTGGGTAATATGATACCCCTTGGTAAGACTGGTTGTTAGGCTTTCGAGCCACTGACTACCTGTAACGACAGTCAAAGATCTACAAATGACAGACGAGACCAACAGCTTCACGTGCTCTCCAAGCTCACGGGAGAAACTCGGTATATAATTGATAGTTACCCATCTACGGATTAGCCTAGACAGCCGCGGCTTAACCTGAAGGTTATACCGAGAAGCTGTTCTATTGTTTAGAAAATCTTATCTTTCATTCTTATCTTATCTATCATTTGAGAAAGTTATTATCCTTATTAAATCTGAAATTTGCATTGTAGTAATTGTTATTTGATAATGCAAAATTTTTCGTGTATCTAAACTTTTTTAACCTTGAAATATCTTTGACAGATGAATCCAAACGCAAGTTCCTGTTGGAGAAAAAGATAGCCGAGCTCCTCGCTCAGCTCAGTCGCGTCACGAAGACGGCCAGACTCATCGCGGACACGGACAAGGACGCGAGCACTACTGTCAGCACACAGCTCAATAGTTGTAGTGAACAGGTATAGTAATTTCGTTCTTTCTTTAGTTGTACGATTCTATGATACATTACTTTCACAATTTATTATGCTTTGTGACTGAGACTGTAGCTTCATTTCAGTCACTAAGCCTGAAAATCTTGGTGTTTGACCTTCAGACCTTCCGTCAGTTAGACCGTTACAGGTAACGGTCTAACTGAGTTTCACTTTGTGTGTACTGTCCTTGCCTCATTCTTTAAGTTGATCAGAAAGACACTCAAACTCAAAATATTTATTTTAAGTGGACCATTAAAGGCCTTTTTTTAATTTTCAAAAGCCAAAAGGCATAGACGCTGCCTCATTAAGTACCATCTCAACATGAATTATGTAACCAAAGTTTTTGTAACAAGATTCTGATTTAAAAGAGTGTCCACGGAGTTTTTTGCTCATTCTTCTCCATAGAGATGTACGCTTTGGAATGGGCAACCACAGTACTTTCACAGTTATTATGTCTTGTGACTGGGACTGTAGCTTCATTTTTATTGTTGTTCGACTATTCAAGAGTGCCTGTAACAGTAACTGGCCTACTTGAAATAAATTATTTTGATTGATTGGTCTAATGATTGCAAGCCCGACTGATGAGCTTGAGGTCCTGGGTTCGAATCCTGGGTCGAGCAAATTGTTATTAAGTTTTTCCATCAGGAATTTCTCAGTAGCAGAATAAATGTCATAATAAAATTGTGCATGTTAAGTTTTCTATTTTCGTTAACTTTTTGTCTGACTAGCCATCTAGTCCCTAGATCTACTATCTAGTCTAGACTAGTCAACAATCAGTCACTTACCACAGATAATATTTTGATTCGTTTTAGGCGGAGCTGCTGGCTCCTATGTTAGTGAAAGCGGCACAACAACGAGTTGCATCGCCCGACGATAAGGTAACCTTTTGTTTTATTTTTCTTATTTTGAATATATTGAAAATACATAGTCCTAGAATAGGTGGGCCAAAAATGCAGTTTCGAAGATATCATCAATTATAATTAAATAAATCGATGTGTGTAGGTATCTAAATTTCATTGATAATACGGGTAATTCATTTTCATTCAAACCAATAATTCAAATTTAAAGTTAAGAACAGGCCATGTTCAAAATTTCACGTAAGATTGTTTCACATTAATAATCATGACTTTGTCGAATTATTTTGTATGAAAATTATCATCATTCTTCATGCATGTCTTCGTCTTCCATACATCTCTATTATTTGTCATCTCATGGGATACTTCTTATCTTGCCATATCATCCCTCACACAGTCCATCCATCGTTTCTTTGGTCTTCCTCTACCCTTATACCCATTCAGATTAATACTCAAAACTTTCCTCACGATATTTTCCTCATTACTCCGCATCACATGACCATACCAAGCCAACCGATTACCACTCATCTTTTCAGTCACCGGCACCACTGTCAGACTTCCTCTTATGTACTCATTTCTTATTTTATCCATTCGCGTAACACCACACATCCTCCTTAGCCGGGACAGCCTGGACCAACGGCTTAACGTGCTTTCCGAGGCACGGAGGAAACTCGATATGTAATTATGGTTACCCATCCACGGACCAAGCTCGGCGAGCACCTCATAACTTTAAAGATCGACCCGTGCGGCTGTTATATACTAAACTAATCCTACTGTAATGTTTATCATCAGGCTGTGATAGAGAACTACAAGACTCTACTGACCAGATATGCAGAGTCGCTGTCCAAGATCCGAGACTTGTGCGACCAGTCGGTGGATCCCATGGACTTTGTACAGACTGCAGGTAAAAAAGTGAAGTAAAGTGTTACTAACATTTGAAATTTTAAGGTTTTATTTACTAACACAAATTGTATTTTATCGTATGTATGTTAGTCTGTAAGGTATATATCTATGGGCCAAAGTTGCCTGAAAATAAATGTATGTTGTTGTTGTAAAGATAATAGACGAAACAGGCAAGGCGAATAATATAAGGCGTGGCGTGGGTTATAAGGCGTGAAACTGCCTAGTAGTCGGCGTAAAGCTGGTTGTAGTTCGAAATATTTGTAAGGCCTACTTATAGTTGTTCGGGGTCTGGCTGTTTGTGTATGTGAGTTTAAATGTTTGTAAACGCAACCACGATACAGGAGAAATTCATAGTGCGGCGCAAGGCTGTTAAAAAAAAAAAAAAATTGTGTAATAATGGATTTTGATTTCTGTTTACCTTTGTTATGTTGGGGTCAGCAATCTAACAGGATGCAGCTAAGTACCAGTATTTACATGGAGCGACTGCCTATCTGACCTCCACAACCCAGTTAGTACTGGGTAGCATGAGACCCCTTACCAATATTAACTTGTAATACTATGTTGCAGGCGAGACGATGGAGCGCATGCGCGAGGAGTCCGCCAAACACAACGACCCGATGAAGTGTGCTCACACCTCCGCCGCCATCACCAAGTGAGATATTACTTTATTAATTATTCACCACTGGCTTCTGGCCACGGCCTTGGCCACGTCTGTATACGCAACAGAGTAGCTTTCCATTAATGAAAGAGATTTCAAAATGGGAGATGTTGCCTTGCTGCGGACATCCTGCAGTCAAGCCTATTTATAAAAAATAAATAAAATAAAATCTTTTTATTTCAGACATTAATCCATAATGTGTTTGTTATTAAACGACTTAAAAACTATATTACATTGAAATATTAAAAAAATAAACAATAATGACAGAAAAATTAAAAATTACATAAAAAAGTAAATTAAAAAAAAATACATTAAAAAAATTAAAAACTATTTGCGGAATTAACATTAAATATTTGGCATAACATTGAAGCGCAATACACAGTGAGTGGGCGGCGCGGGAGTATGGCGGGTGTAATTTCATGTACAGTTTGCAAAGGAGATAAGTAACCAGGCGCTTAAACTACTAAACTATATCGCCACTGTACATACTAATCATAATGACACCTACTGTACATACTACTCATAATGATATCCACGCACACATCGCTTTCGTAGAGTAAGCGCGCTAACGTCTTCAAAATTATAGTATTACATGATTTCGCTCAAAAAAGTGAAGCTTTCGTGGCCTAATGTATGAGCCATATGCCTAATGATTGTGAGTTTGAATCTCTGCAATGATAATTCTTTTTGCGTTTTAAAGTTACGAGCTAAAGCAATTTGAATCATTTTTGTTAAGAAATGGTTGTATTTATTTAAAATAGGTCAAATAAATAAAAGCATTTAAAAAAATATATTTATTTAAAAAATAAAAGAACATCACAAGTTAATGTTTTTATTTTAAATACAACAATATATTTTAAACATGCGATTACATCTTTTTATACAATCTAAACTAATAATAAACCCTTTTGCAAAAAAAAACGGGCACTTTAGATTTTTTTCTCTACTTCAATGAAGAAGAACAAAAAAGAGTTTTTATTAATATGACAATGTATTGGCATGACATTTGAAGCATCCTGGCATGATTCTTTACGTTCCAAATTTAAATTTTGAAATTATCAAAAGAAAAAAAATGATTATTGTAGATTATTTTAAAATTGCTTTATTAATGGCGCAAATTGCTGAAACGATATTTTTACTGATTATTTTAGTAATCAGTAAAAATATCGTTTCATCAATTTGCGGTCATATTTTAAAACTCTTTTGATTTTTTCTGCAATTTAACAATTTAATCTTTCTTTTTACATTAAATACCACTTTTGAAATGAGTTATAAAGCGATAAAGGGCCGGTAAAATTATAGCCCTACTAGAAGGTTGTTCGCAAACTTACGTGTCTCAGTGGCTAAATGTGATTCGTTCAACTATCCAGAGGACTTGGCAACGGTATCTAGAGACCGCTTCGGTCAAAAGAAAACCCGGTTCGGGAAGAAAACGATGCACAGAACCAACAGATGACCGCTTTTTGGTGAGTCAGACGTTGCGGAATCGTAAAGCGTCGAGTGTGGACCTGAAGAAGAGCCTTGAAGAAGTAAAAGGAGTAGAAGTTGGCTTGTGGACAGTCAGGAGAAGGCTTTTGGCTGCCAATATCAGGAGCTACCGCCCGGCTCGGGGCCCTAAATTACTCCGTGAGCACCGTGTTGCTCGACTTCAGTTTGCTCGAGACTGTGCTTCATGGACTCTGGAGAACTGGAATAAAGTATTGTTTCCTGATGAAGCTAGAATCTCTTTGTGTGGAGAGGACCGACCTCGGCGAGTGCTGCGAAGGCCACGGGAACGCTATGCGGAAGAAAATACAAATAAAGAACCTTTATTTGTTCTTTATTTGTATTTTCTTTTTTTATCCTTATCAAAATAAATTATTCAATTCGGACATTCCATTCGAAATATATGACGAGTTTAAAAATCTAAGTATTAAAAAGTTACGTGGTCGCCACTCACCCTGCTCAGCTAGCTAGCTAGGCAGCACCTTATGCGATGTAGGTGTTACTGGGGTACGGGCCGTACTGGAGGGGAGTCAATGTTAAGAAATGATTGTGTATTATAATTTTTAATTTTGAAGTTTTAGCTTCAAACGGGTATTTACCGTTAGAAGCCGGGGCGAGCTGCAAGTCTAAACTAATGTTATAAAGAGGAAAGATTTGATTGTTTGTTTGTTTGCATTGAATAGGCTCCGAAAGTACTGGTCCGATTCGAAAAATTCTTTCAGTGTTAGATAGCCCATTTATGGAGGAAAGCTATAGGTAGCTATAGGTAGGTGGTTATCATCACGCTACGACCAATAGGAGTGGAGCAGCATTAAAAAATGTTGCGAATACGGGGAAAATGTGACGCAAACGAAGTATTTTACGCCGGATAGCTAGTTATACAATAAAATATGGGCGCAGTGAATAAATATAGAAAAAAAAATCTGATCCGGTAACAATAACATCTCAACACTGACACTCCAGTACCGCCGACTTATTTTATTATGGCCAAATATGCTGTCAAAGTTTTGTAGATGATAGTATTATAGTATTTCGTTTATTCAGTTGTACACACGTATGAATTACATTTATAAATATTAAGCCAAAAATAAAAACATCTGAAAGTAAAAAATATAGTAACCCACCGGTTTTAAAAACAGTGTTATAATTATTACCAACACAGTTTCTAGGAAAATAATAGATTTACAGGTAGTATAAATGTTACGGTAAGTTGGCGGTGATTTTCAATATTACACTATCGATCCGTAATTAATAATATTAATGAATATTTTATAAATTTATATTTCATCATTATATCAGCAGTAGGACGTCCACTGCTGTCACCTTTTTTTCCATAATATTTTTCGTCCATCCTTATCTGATTTGAAACTGTTTTCATCAGTAAATATGACATCATGGTTTTGCTTATCGAAGTGCCGATATTCCTTCGCGAAGCGTACGCGATAATGATGGTGCACAGTAGATAATAACATTTTCCGCACCGGTCTGCAACATGTCAAACCATCCGCTCGCAGGTGGTTTAGTAAAGTTTGCATAGCGACATTGCGTTCTGCAGCTGTTATGCTGATCTTAGCAAATGAATCTCTCATTCTCATTCTCTCATTATCTGATATATGGGTGGCAACAATCTCACGATGCCGAGGCGAAGCATTTTGTATTAGCCAGTGCAGCAGTGGTATCAGTCCAGAAAGGCAACGGTTTATTGCGCCTGTCTGAGCGTGACGATGCACCCAAAGTCGACCGTTTTTTAGGGTTCCGTAGCCAAATGGCAAAAAACGGAACCCTTATGGATTCGTCATGTCTGTCTGTCTGTATGTCACAGCCACTTTTTCCGAAACAGTAAGAACTGTGAACCGCATTAAGATTTTCACACAAAACTATAAAAAAAACAAAAAAATTTGGGGGTTCCCCATACTTAGAACTGAAAATCAATTTTTTTTTTCATCATACCCATCCTTTTGGGATATCTGTGGATAAGTCTTACAAAATTTACTAATTTTTTCTTTAGCTAAATCATATCTTTATGTTTAGTTTCCTTGTATCCGTAATGAAAAGCACAGTGTTTACCTCGGGTTAAAGACTTATTTAGTCCCTCGAACTATTGGCGCCCTCACTACCCCGTCTCGGGATTAAATAAGTTACTTTCACCCCTGGGGTAACAATGTATTAACTAGTGACTCGAACTTAAATCATTAGTCACGGCAGGTAGAACGCTTACCTGTTGCGCCATGTGAGCAACTATAGTATGTTGCGAAATCATGTAATAGTACTCGTATCATAGAAGACATAACCGCACTCACTCTACGAATGCGATGTGTGCGTGGCTGTCATTGTGAGTCTTAGTAGTGTACCAATATGGTTTAGTAGTGTGAGTGCCTGGTTACTTATCTCCTTTGCAGACTGTACTTATATGGACGACATCACACAGAGAGCGTGGAGGGTCGGGTGTCACGCGGAAGCCACTCCCCTCCCGCTCCCGAACCGCATGGAATTCCGCCTGATTCAATAATCTATATCTCTTTCTGGATCATGTTTTGATAAACTCCGTCCCCGCAGGTTAGCCAACCGCGTGATCCACGTGAGCATGTCGTCCAGCACGGCGCGCGCCGACCCCGAGCTGCAGAGGGCTCTGGCGGAGGCGCAGGCGCAGCTGGTGGCCGCCACGCCGCACGCCGGGACTCGCGCCAGCAAGATGCCAGACTTTAAGGACCACACTGCCAAGGTAAAACTCGACCTTCGTCATTGTGGTGCCATCTATAAAGCTTCATCTTCTTCATCTGCCAGCTGTTTTCCAACTATATTTGGGTCGGCTTCCAGTCAAATCGGATACAGCTGAATACCTGTATTTATATGGAGCGACTGCCTATCTGACATACACAACCCAGTTTCAACTGGGTAAACTGACTGACTGACTGTATATCCCTTGCTAAGACTGGATGTGAGCTTTTTGGGTCACTGATTACCTGTAACGACTGTCAAAAATCTACAAATGACCAAATGGCTGATCGTGCTTTCCGGGGAATGTAGGAACCTTGGAATGGTTCGTGAATGGGTGGTCACCCATTCACGAACCAAACGTGCAAACGTGGCTTAACCTATAGATCGACTCGAGTGGCTGCCGAGTGGATTATTATTAAGCCACGAGTGGTATCATAATCAACTATGCTTATAGTTTCATTTTAACAAAAAAAAAAATCTGCTCGTTAAACATGAACATTAATGAACAATACAGAAAGCCGACTACCAACTGTATGGCAATAGCCCACCAAACACAAAACCCTCTCTCAGCCTCCAAACCAAACCCTCAGGTCAGAGTATTATCATCCACAGTCTGACTTCCTCCGTTAAGACTTCTCTTCGCATGCGCCAACTACAAGTTGAGACGGACTAGTTTCATATTTCAAATTAATCCGATTGGCAAACTTACCCCTCCGGCCGTGATGGCAACTGAGTTTGGCAACCAGTTGCTTAAAAATATTGGATATTCTTTTTACTCAACCAGTTGCCAAAGACGAATGTCGATTCTTGATACGCACCTAGTTGCCAACTAAGATTTTCTCAAAAGGTGTGGTTACTTAAGAAGAATTACCACTCTCAGTTCGTAACTAACATCAGTTGTGGAAATCAAAATAAGGACTAAGGTCTGTATTATATTAAATTAGGACGGCTTTCTGACTACGCGTAATGGATGTCTAAAACAGACTGTAGGAAATGTTTAAAGTGCAACTGCTTAACGTGTTTTCCGAGGGATCCCGATATGAAATAGATGGCCACCCCTACATGGATCGAGCTCGGTAAGCGTTACTATTTAGCCACAAGCCAGAACTATGTTGGGGTCGGCTTCCAGTCTGACCCGATGCAGCTGAGTACCAGTATTTTACATGGAGCGACTGCCTATCTGACCTCCACAACCCAGTTAGTACTGGGTAATACGATAAGCCACGATAAGCCCCCTTTAGAGCATTGTCTGTTTTTTTGTAGAGATTGCACACAAAATATTATTTACTTAGCGTTACAATGCTTTATCAACAGATCCTGCAAGCGACCGAGCAAGTGGAATCACTTTTAGGCGGAGAGAATGTCTTCAGGAACCAGCCGGGACAGGACCAACCCATCTATGTAAGTATACCTCTATAATACATTTTATACAAAGTGTTGTTTTATTTACTTCTCAAAATTCAGGAGGTTGTCACAAAAGACATAAATAGTCAATTTAAATTACGGTACCTCGTTAATTGATAGTAAACGCTGATTTTTTTGGTTGTTTAAGATTGTCAGTATTTCAGAATAACCGGCTTAACGTGGTTTAGGAAATAAGAATTTATCGAATAATAAAAAATATCGGGCCGCGTTTAAAACAAGGGTGGTTTACACTTACCAATTTCCGTAAATAAGAGAAAAATTAAAAGTTACCAGCCCATTTTATTATTGATTCGGGTCGAGAATCATTAGCATAGTATTTCCTTGAATTTGAAGATGCAATACAACAACTTGTATACCTAAAATCATGGGTTTTTTTCCTGGGGGTAGGCAGACACCGCAGAACGCCACCTGATACGATCCTCACATACTCCTTTTCCCTCGTCCACGCTCATACATCTGGTTATACACGCACGCTGGTTGCGCACTACGCACCTGACCTGTCTGAGTCATTCTCATAAAATAATAACATTACAAGATTTTTTACGGTTTCAAAACTTTATTCCCATTAAGACAATCCACACTTACATGAGAACATTAAATATTATTACTAAAAAAATATAAAATCAGTGCGGGTATTAGAAAAACAAAAAGCAAAATACACCATGAGCAAAATTCATCATGAATTAGAAGCGAGTTCGCTGCATTCCTAAGATAAGGTACAAGTTAAAAGATGTAGCTATTTTAAACAAATCTAAATACAACACAGTTAATATAGTGTTTCATCGTTGTAAATATATTATTATTATTATTTATTTGCTTCAGACACAACGATCCATAATTTAGTTAGTAAATACACTTAAAAATAATGTTAGTATGAAATCAAATAATCAGAAACAAATACACACCACACAATACTATTATAACTAAGTTGTACACAAAATTAAATTTAAATTAAATTAATACATTAAATTTTCGTCAAATAAAATAATTATGCATTGTATAATGTCCGCAATAAAATTTAAAATAAAATGATTTACTTTCAATAGGTACATAATCAATCATTAATTATAGAATAAAAATATGTTATCATAATCAACATTAAAAATTAATAAACCAATATTCAATTATAAAACTTTTAAATTCTGTGGTGCTTTTTCCATATTCACCTGCCCCAGGCACGATACACCGGTGCATGTAAAACCTGCCAGTGCTGCATGAAAGGTCCATCCAACCTGTTGGCGACAACAGCAAGAAGACTGTTGCTGCTGCCCCGCACTCTACTCACTATCGAGGTCGCCCTCTTGCGCATGCTGGCATAAAAACAGTCAATGCGGACGCTTGCGAACATTCCCGATGCGCTGCAGAAGCGAGGCAGCCGCAGCAGCGCCCTTAGCGCATTATTATATTGAACGCGGGGAGCGCTGTAGGATTTCTGCAAATATGACACCCAAAGACTACCCGTATAAAAAGATGTGCAGTAGGCTCGAAACAAGGTGATCTTCACCTCCTTGGAGCTACGAGCAAACCTCCGGGCAATCATATTCGCCCTCACCGACAACGCCCGCCTTTCTCGCTCAATATCAGCGTCGTCCGTCAGGTCGGAC
This sequence comes from Cerastis rubricosa, assembly GCA_949152445.1. NCBI lineage: Eukaryota > Metazoa > Arthropoda > Insecta > Lepidoptera > Noctuidae > Cerastis > Cerastis rubricosa. The sequence goes on from OX424549.1 coordinate 14,881,435, forward strand.
GTCACAATATGGCCCAGATACTTAAAAGTATGTACCCGCTCCAAGGGCACCCCACATAGTCTTACTGGAGGAACCTCCGCCGGACACTTAGAACCCGCACTGAAAACCATAAACTCGCTCTTTTTGACATTATATTTTAGGCCATGAATATGAGCGTACGTTTCGCAAATGCTTAATAGCTCTCTGAGTCCCCCTATTGACGCGCTCAGCAGCACCATATCATCAGCGTAGCTGATGTTGTTAAAGCAAACATCATCAACATAGCATCCAACATGGCGGCTGCTGAGCTCGGCAACAAGTCCATCGATATACAGATTGAAGAGCGTAGGTGAGCTCAATCCCCCCTGCCTCACCCCGCACTCCAACCTGTACGAGTCCGACAGAGCTCCCGACCATTTGACATTATTAACCTGGTTCCCGTACCAGTGCTGGAAGATTTTAACAACTTCAGGCGGAACCTGCCTATCGAGCAACTTTTTCCACAGCACTTTGTACGAAACCAGGTCAAACGCCCTGGACAGATCGAGGAAGCAGGCGTAAACAGGCGTGCTCCGATCCGTGTAATATCTGACAGCATGCTTTAGGCTCAGTATAGCAGTATCTGTGGACAGTTTGGGCCTGAACCCAAACTGGTTATCGTGCAAAGTTATTTTATTGTTTAACTGAGCATTAAGGATGCTGTCAAATACCTTCGCGATGGTTGTCGCTAATGAGATCGGTCTGTAATTGTTTTTATCTGAAATATCACCCGTTTTATTTTTAACAATTGGTACTACGACCGTCCTCATCATCTCTTCCGGCAAGTACGAATGGCGAAGGCAGAACGTGAACAGCATTGCCAAAACACTAATAATATAATTTAATAATTTATTTTTTAATATGTTCAGTGAAGTGGCATCTTTAACATCCTTTGGAAGTTCGCAACGCCTTTCCCAGTTATTTTATCTGTGACAGCGCGAGCGCAACCCTTAAGTAACTTTATTGCTACGCGGAGAAATATAACTGTGATTTCGACAGGCTTGTTAAGGACAACCAAACAGCAATCTTATTGTACCTACTATAGTGTGAGAGTGGTCGTGAGCGCGACTGCTGAGCATGAGTTCCCGGGTTCGGTTCTCGGGTCGCGTAACGTGTTATTGCGTTCTACCATCAGGAGTTCTAATAGGGAGCGAGACTGTTGCCGTCAATCGGGCACAAATCCGGACTCTCGTGGTTGCTACTGAGAAATTTCCTGATGGAAAACCCAGTAACACTCTTTGCTTGTCCCGAGAATCGAACCCAGGATGTTCAGCTGTTGCATTTGCGAGCACTAAATCAACGTAGCAGTTCAAGTTAATATCTACAAGTTAACAAATAATTTGTAAGAACTACATGGTAATAAGATTGTCATGGGATAATATTGGGCTTACAGAACGAGGCGCTGAACCTGCACGTGGCCATCCGTGACTGGTCGTCGCGCGACAACGAGATCGTGGCCGTCGCCAAGCGCATGGCCGTGCTCATGGCCAAGCTCTCCAACTTCATGATCAATGGTAAGTTCTCCAACTTCATGATCAATGGTAAGCTTTCCAACTTCATGATCAATGGTAAGTTCTCCAACTTCATGATCAATGGTAAGGTCTCCAACTTCATGATCAATGGTAAGGTCTCCAACTTCATGATCAATGGTAAGGTCTCCAACTTCATGATCAATGGTAAGCTCTCCAACTTCATGATCAATGGTAAGCTCTCCAACTTCATGATCAATGGTAAGCTCTCCAACTTCATGATCAATGGTAAGCTCTCCAACTTCATGATCAATGGTAAGCTCTCCAACTTCATGATCAATGGTAAGCTCTCCAACTTCATGATCAATGGTAAGCTGTCCAACTTCATGATCAATGGTAAGAACCGAAAACGGCTGTCATGGGACGCCCGGCATATGTGACACATCTACTCGTATTTTTTATTAGAATTAACAATTAAGCACCATCATCTACCCAGCTTTTCCCCAAACTATATTGGGGTCGACTTCCAGTTTACTGGATGCAGCTGAGTACCAGTATTTTACATGAAGTGACTGCCTATCTGACCTCCACAACCCATTACCTTGGTAATACGATACCCCTTGGTAAGACTAGATATCAGATTTTTCAGCTTCTGACTACTCGTTACGACTGTAAAAGATCTACAAATGACAGCCGGCACCAACGGCTTAACGTGCTTTCTGAGGCACGGAAGAAACTTGGTATGTAATTATGGTCACCCATCCACGCACCAAGCTCGGCAAGCACGACTTAACCTTAAAGATCGACCCGCGCGGCTGTTATTATATAGCCACGAGCTCTTCCGAATAAATAATTAAAAAAGACCTATATATATGCAGTAAAATTAAGACAAAATAGTTACCGAAAACTTTTCTACGCCATCATGGATTTTCCTTTTGACCTCATTTCGTTCTCACCGACCCCAAAAACCATTAAAATGACACCCATGCTCAATATATGGAACGGCTTATTTTACATAAAAAAAAATTCTACACTGGACAGCAAATAAACCGAGCCACCCGCTACCTAGGCACTCTAATTCGATTTTCTCAAAAACTAAAAAACCTACAATTATCAAAGTTGTACCTACAGAAAGTGCGGTTCGATGAAAACTAACGCTGTATGTGCTGTTAACGAGATGCCGCCCCAGACCATTACAGATCCTCCTCCATAAGCAACAGTTTCCTTGATGCAACACTGAGAATAACGTTCTCCAGGGCGACGATATACTCTCTGACGTCGATCACTTCCATGTAGACTCACCCTGATCTCATCAGTGAAGAGTACATTACTCCACTGCTCTAATGTCCAATCCCTATGCTCTCGAGCAAATTCAAGTCGTGCTCGACGGTGTGCTACCGTTAATGCTGGGCCTGTTGCAGCTCTTTTTGGGGTCAGGTTCCGTTCAGCAAGTCTCCTTCTGACGGTATCTGAACTTATGACCACTTGGCGTTCGTCACGCAGACTTTGTTGGACTTGAACTGCCTTGAGGTGGCGATTTCGCAGAACAGTAAGGTGGATATAACGATCATCTACTGCTGATGTAGCCCTAGGTCTGCCCGTACCTGGACGGCGATCGAATGCTCCAGTCTCTAGGTATCGTCTGTAAACTCGTTGCACCGAAGATCTGCTGATTCGAAGCCTTCGAGCGACTTTACGTTGCGCAATGCCTGCTTGAAGTAATGCTACAGCTTGAGCTGCTTCCTGAGGTGTTGTATCCATTATTAATCGAAAAAAGTAGCAAAAACACACGCGTCTGAGCAAACGATGGACAAAAACTAAAGAAATTATAAGAAATATCCGACTACCCTAATTGTAGAGAAAAAGAACACTAATTTCAAACTCTGGTGAAAACAGAGCAAATCGTTAGCATTGTGTTTGTTGCTTGATTACAATGTGAGTTGACGGTACTTTCGAATAAATTTGTAGTCATTTTAATCACAATGAAACGCACTTTTTGTAGTATAATTTTGATTGTTGTAAGTTTTATACTTTTTGAGAAAATCGAATCAGAGTTCCTAGGTAGTGGATGGCTCGGTTTATTTGCTGACCAGTGTATATTGAATTCATGGAAGGGAAAAGATTGTTCATCCCAGTCCATCCAATTCACCTCAGTTCATCCAGTGGTAACCCCAGAACTATTAACAAGGCCACTGGAGGGGTCATACAATTAAATTTTTGAGCAAATTTTCAATGGTTGTATTTCTGTTTCAGACAAGCAACGCGAAGTCCTCGCGACTTCCAAGTCGATTGTGACGGAGTCGCACGAAGTCACGCGACTGGCCAAGAAACTTGCGCACGAGTGCACGGACCACAGGATCAAGACGGTTAGTATACTATTAGTAAAACCTGTCACACCTGTTCTCCTCCCCATCCTACACAACTTACTGCACCCTTCGGGGGGCCTACCAGGACGTCTTAAAACATTATTGTTTTACTCCTTTTCCAGTGTGGGAAACAGATGGCGCTAGACATCCTGTATAGCTCCATCTCTTTCCCACACTGGAATAAGAGTGGTAGGCCAGCACGACTTGAATGAGGCAAACGACAGAGCTCTTCTGGCCCTCTATTCGTAAACGCTCGGATTCGATTTCGATTCGATAAATCGTATGTCTATCTTGTTTTGGCCTAACGAAAGCGAGCGAGATAGACATACGACTTTCCGAATCGAAATCGAATCCGAGCGTTTGTGAATACGGGGGCAGGTTGCTACTTATACATAACATATATACATAATGGAGAGAAAAGGGAATGCTCTTTCACTTCCATGTTCCAATATTTGGCTTTTGTTTGTGTCATTTCAATTTTTGGCTTTTGTTTGTGTCATTTCAATTTCCTTGTAAGGGGCTTAATTTGTTAGCTAATGCTTTGGTCTATAAGTGAAGGAGTAGGTTGTACACCTATAAAATTCCTTATATTGTCCATTATCTACTTGTGTATGTGTTTTGTTGAATATCCTAAAATAAGGCTTCTTCTGGGTACGCTCATACCATCGTCGACTTTGTCTCTGTCATCTTTGACTTAGAGTAAAGCAAACACATCTCAAATAAAAAAATAAATACTAAACTTACCTTCCCTTACTTACGTTTAATAATTTATTTATTATTTTAGAACTTGCTGCAAACTTGCGAAAGGATCCCTACCATCAGCGGTCAGCTGAAGATGTTGACGACAGTCAAAGGATTTTCACTCGGACGCCACGGTAATACAGCTCATTTTACTTATTCTTACTTCCGTCCCCTGTATATTATATCCTATCCCCGTATCCGTATCCCCGTACTTCTATCAACCTTGTATATTTTTGTATTAATAATTTTAACTCCGTGAAGCTCCTTGCTCTGCCATACCTCCCTGCGGTCATTAGTGTCTAATACTACAGGCTTGCGCCAGTTCTCGTTATCCAAGAAGAGCGTAGTAAGGCACTTGTCCACTGAGACCACGTCTCGGTGCATCCTCACGTCGGCTTCTAGGAAGTATTCCCTGAGACTGCATACCTCACAGTTCTGAAGGGTCTTAGCATTTAAGAAGCCACGACTCCCATACTTCCGCGGGATATACAGTCTCATCACCGAAGACCGTGACCATACATACAGCCATATGAGATTCGGGGTTGTGAGCCGCGCCTGCTCTGCCTATCCACTGTGGTACGGTACGATAGTACTGAGACAGAACGGGCGGCGGCGGCGTCCCGCGGCTATCAGCTGATATGTCACAGACGCGCGCGCGCGAATTTTATATGGCTGTTGTGTTTTTGTGATAAAACTGAAAAATAAAATAAAAAGTTTATTTGGGAAAGTTTTTTGTTATCATGACTACAATCACGTGTTCGGTCAGTTACCAGTCATCCTATATAATACAAACCAAACCTTTGTCTAATCATAAGTATTATATAAATATTCGCAGGTACGCAGGAGGATAAAGAAGCCTTGGACACGTTGGTGGGCAATGCTCAGAGCTTGATGATCAGTGTAAGTACTCGTTTAACTTTAAATCGTTAGATACAACGTCATAGTTCTTAAGTAATGAATAGAATATGATCACTATTTTTTTTTCTTTGTCTGTCGGGTAGATTATTAAAAAGTATTAAAAAAAAAAAAACGGGTTGCACTCCGGGAGTGCCGGCAGAAGTGAAAACTTGAATAGTAACGTTGTGCATTTTTGGATATGGTTAGGAAATAATTTTGAACGAATTGCTTTAATTATCTAGTTCTATCATTTATGTGGTAAAATACAATATTCATTTATTGCGCTATCATACACAAACATGACAACTTACATTACATAACAAATTTAACACAGAAATATTACGATACGTTTTACGAATTTTACCTCTTTGGAGAAATCGAAGGTTTTGTTTGTGCATAAGATAATTATCCAGTTTTGGAAAACCAAACTCAATGACAGATGTCATAAAGTTCAAATTCCTTCGCAACCTAATGTCAATTCGTCTTACGAATTTTCGATCAGGACACGTGACCTGACGCGAGTTTAAGATTTTATACCCATTACAGAAAAAGTGCTCAACGCCGCTAAAGAAGTTTTCACTTCAAAAATGTTTACTCAGTCTCAAAATTTACATGCTATACATGAGTTGAGACAGCCCCAGTAAGTAATTAAAAATACTTGTGTTGGGGTTGACTCGCTACTTCCCTTATTTATTACAGTAGTAATAAATACTTACTTACTTTAGTATTGGACACGCATTTTTTCTTTTTTATGTGGTCATAAAATTACGGAGATATATTGAGTTGAAATGGCGCATGACGTCACGTGTAAGTAATTTTTATACCTACTTGTGACGTAGGGAGCCCCCACTCTCCAACTTTAATGAGTTTGAACTAAGTAAGTATTTTTTTGATATTTTGATAAAACAAAAAATACGTGTCTAATATTTTTGTATTACCTGTCTGACGGACAAAATAGAATTTCGTTTTCTTTACCCAGTATTATACCCTATTGAGCACTCACATTTCGCAGGTAATGTTTTTTAAGACCCATGTTATATGGGACGAGCCTGTTGCCATCAATCGAGCACAAATCCATACTCTGTTGCTGCTTCTTAGAAATTCCTAACTAAATCTCAATCATCATCATCATTTCAGCCTATAAGACGTCCACTGCTGGACATAGGCCTCCCCCAAGAAGGGGGGGTTTTGCCATAATCGCCACGCTTGGCAGGCGGGTTGGCGATCGCAGTACGGTTGTAACAAAAGCACAGAGAACGCTGCTGCCCATTCTCTGGCAAGTCCCTTAGTCGGCTCTTACGACACCCACGGGAAGATATGGGATGGTGCTATTCTTTACGTCCGACACTACACAGAACCATCTCAATCATCAATCTTTAACTCTGGACGCTCATTACCTTGCCCGTATTTCTACATCGTTCTCACATACTAGTAATTATCAACACGAATATAAATGTAACCAAGATTTTGTAACATATTTTGATTTAAAAGAGTGTCCATGGAGTTTCTTGCCCATTCTTCTCCATAGAGATCTACGCTTTGGAATGGGCAACTACAGTACTTTCACAAGTTATTATGTCTAGTGACTGGGACTGTAGCACCGCGCTTTTTTTTTTGTTTTTTGACTTTCAAAAGTGCCTCATCATCATCATCATTTCAGCCCAAAAGACGTCCACCGTTGGATATAGGCCTCCCCCAAGTGTCGCCATATTGACATTTTGGGGGGTTTTGCCATAATCGCCAAGCTTGGCAGGCAGGTTGGCGGGTTGGGTTGGCAAAAGTGCCTGTAATGGTCTAATTGAAATAAACGGTTTTAGTTGAGTTTGAGTTAGATAACCCAATAATACCTGGCCTGGGAAACAAAGATAGAACCTTTTGCTCTGCAGTCGCGCTTGCGTCGACTAGACCATCGAGGTAGTTGCATGTTTTATTAATAACATTTTATTTCAGATCCAAGATGTGGTGAAGGGTGCAGCCAGTGCTTCAGTCAAGATCATGTCTCAGCGCGGACCGCGGATGAAGTGGGTGCGCAAGACTGTCTACTAAACAATCAGCTGCTTCAAAAGTCACTTATAACGCACATTCCAAGTTCTTCATTCCATTTTATACTTCCAAACTGTTAGTCAAAACTACTTTTGACGGCTTAAAACTCTTTTAACAATAACAAACAAAATTACTTAGAAACAGATTAGGTTTTTTTTTGAGCCTCTTTGAAAAACATCATGATCTAGTAATTCTAGGTAATTATAACTGAGGCGTTCTGAAACAAAATATTTTTAATGAAGAAAACGCCATTTAACTTAATAAGGATTTTGACTGACACCGGTCTAAAGTGGTATTGTCGGATTAACAGTTTTGACTGAAACATTACATAAAATCATTTTGACGCTGCACGTGTGCAGTGTGGAAAGTTTATTATAGTTATCGGTCTATTATTATATGTTTTTGTATTGTATTGAAGTACTGCATGCGATAATGAATTGATGCCAAAGTTTGTGATAGTTTTGTGAATGAAATGTATTTTTGTAATAAAGAGCTGATTTATAATTTGGTGTTTGCATTTATTTCACGTTGACTCAAAACAGACACCACGTAAACTCTGCGTAGTCGCGTACACATGACGTAGACATTACGGAGTCGCCACGTACACATTAATTAGATCCTACGAACATTTCACGTTGTCGCGTCGTAAACATGATGTAAATGCCTCTCAATCATCACGCAGCCATCAGCCGGACTCTCTGTACTCTACTCTTACTCTTTACGCAGACAGCCCAGGTGGCCTAAAACCCAGCCCAGGTGGCCTTATTGCTTTACTCCTTTTCCAGTGTGGGATAGAGATGGCACTAGACATCCTGTATAGCTCCGTCCCTTACCCACACCGGAATAAAAGTAAAACAATACTGCTTTAAGACGTCAGGGTAGAGTAGCATGTTTTGAACCACATAATATCATGCCTGCAGGTAATACCCGAAGGTTAAGCAGAGATGTACCTACTTACACACCCGCATTTCGCCAGTTATGTGTAATAGGGGGCGAGCCAAGAACCATCAACCGGGCACAGATCCAGACTCCGTGGCTGTTACTGAGAAACCTCATGGAAAACCCATTATCACTTTGCCCCACCCGAGAATCGAACCCAGAAACTCTTGCTCAGCAGTCGGCTTGCGACCAGTAATAGGGGATGATCACTATTTTTTTTCTTTGTCTGTCGGGTAGATTATTCAAAAGTATTGGACACGTATTTTTCCTTTTTTCACGTGGTCATAAAATTACGGAGATGGAAAATGGATGGATAGAGTTGAAATGGCGCATGACGTTACATGTAGGTAAATTTGATACTTGTGACGTAGTGAGCCCCTACTCTCAAATTTTAATGAGTTTTAACTAAGTATTTTTTTGATATTTTGTTAAAACAAAAAATACGTGTCTAATATTTTTGTATTACATGTCTGACGGACAAAATAGAATTTCGTTTTCTTTACCCAGTGTTATATCCGTATAGTGTCAAACTATTGTCCTACTTAGCGTATATCAAGGCACCGCTATCTTTTCCAGACAATGAAGAGCGTTTACACCTTTACGGCATTTCATACAAACTTTCAAATCCTTATTTTCTGATATGACTGAATCGATTTCAATGAAACTTAATACGTATAATAAGCAGGATACATAGGTTTAAAAAGTTACTTAAAGGTTTTCGAAAAATAGTGTTACAGCTGACCTGGCTGAGCTGGCTGTTAGTGTGCAGCAGACCGATTATAAATTATATACAGGTTGTAACGGAAAGGGTATATACATACTTAGGGGTGCGCTACAGACCATCAAACTGAACATGTTTCTCCATCGGACCAACATCGTCATAGCGAAAAAAATATCAGCAGCCCCATACATTTGGTCGAATAGGTATTGAAATTTTCTATGAGGCAGCAGATAATTTTTTCGTTATTTCGATTTTTGTTTCTGGAGAAACATGTTCAGTTTGATGGTCTGTAGCACACCCTTAAGTATGTATATACCCTTTCCGTTACACCCTGTATAGAAAGCTTTTCAGGTGGTCGCCGCTGTTGATTCCTGCACACAGGAGTTGCAGTGGTTTGGGAATCGTGGGACGGGCTTCTGTCATGGCGTATGAAGTAGAGAAGTAGAATAAAAATCCGAAATTAAATAACATATTTTATTAAATCTAATACAGAGTCGATCATGATCACTCAATACCTCATGGTACGCGGCAATTCATAAATACAACAGATTCTGCTGATGACAGTTATAATGAATAATTAATAACTTCGTCCACGGAAACATGGAACAATTAAACTATCTACGATCCATCGCTGGTCTAACTACTAAATGACGTTAAATTACTGAAAGCCGAAACGGCAATGGACACTAAATGTTTCATATTTCCGTGGAAGACTATTTGATGAAAGGGTGCGAGAGAGACGCACGTATAGTGGTATATATGCGTCTCGCTCCCACTCGTCTACATAACGCTAGAGTATTTGGTACTTGGCACGATTCGATCACAGTTTCGGGCGCAGCTTACTTCCTTCTGCGAGCCTGAGAACAAATATAGAGAATAGTTAAAATTTGTCAAACCACACGAAATTCGTTACTAACCTTCCTAAACTTTCCTTCCTTCCTTCCTTGCGCCTGTGATCCCCGAAGGGTTAGGCAGAGTAGCTCATTTCGCCAGTTAGTTTAAGTCCCATGTAATAGGGGCCGAGCCTATTACTAACCCATAGTAAAGTTTTAGTTAAAATGCTACCTTATCCGGTATTTGTTGAGAGGGAAAACGAGAGGTATAGATTGTAAACCCTCATACATTTTGTTTTATGTAACTGCCTCGTGTCTTAGGATAGATAATTAAAAGGACAGAGAATTCCAATACTATTAATATTTTAGCAGGTGTGGGGTTCGAACCCAGAACCCAACGCTAAATAGACCTGCAGAGGTTTTCAGATTCGCTGAACTCTAGGAAAATCACAAATCCATCCTTCTTCCAACTATGTTGGGAACGGCTTCCAATTGCACCAGATGAAGATGGCTACCAATATTTTTCGAGGAGCGGCTGTTTAACTGACCTCCAGAATCTAGCTACTGAGCAGCACGATATCCTCTGGTCAGACAGGTTACATATTCATCTACATATTCATCATTGACATCAGCATCATCACAGATAAATTTCCTTACCACTTCCTTCCTTTCCTTGGTAACACACACGGAGCGGACCCTGAAGGGGTCAGCATACACGCAGGTGCAGTCCTGGACCAGGGTCTCATGCAGCAGCCTCTGGCTGATGGCTGCGGCAGCCGTCTGCAGGAACTGCTTCTGTTGGCCAGCGTTCAGGCCGTGGAAGTTCGTCGCAGAGAACACGATGCCGTCGGTCTGTGGGAGGGAGGAGGTTAGATATTATGTCTCCAAGAGGCATAAAGCAGAAAGAGGCAGAGGATATTTGAAATTCTAAAAGGTTCTTAATTTTGATATTTTTCCAAAAGTTATATTAATTATTACGATGCTTTATTATCAGTAGCCACTTATTATGTAAAGCATATAAAAAATAAGGGGTGGATGGTAGACTCACCGACTCAACGAAGTCCCTGCAGGAGTCAGATGACTTTGTGAGTGTGCTCCTGAGGTTCTCAGCGTCCTTGCCGACCTTCTTGTCACCCAGCATGATCACAGCCTTCTCGGTATAACCTGTAGGAAATAACTAGCGTGAATACCAATATTTTGATCGTCTTTGGGCAGTTAGTGTTGTCGTCTCAAAAAAGATACGGCGTGCGGAAGCGTTTTGCATGCTGTTACATAGTTTTCTTGTTTGGGGTGGCTGTCATATACTAGATACTAGACTTGTAGAGGAGGGCGGAGGAAGACTTGTTTAGGCCAAAACCTATCATCATTACACCCGCACATAATCGACAAAGGGCTAGGCAGAGGAGTACTTATAGCACACAAATTTCACCAGTTAAGTTTGAGAACGGGGTTACTTTTTTGGTTAGTTTTTTTTTTCTAAACAATTTTACTTTTGTGCCGTAAGTTGAGTAATAAAAACAGCAAGCGATATGCGGGTTTTACAGGTAGAAGAGGAACAGAGAAAGGAATGAAACCTAAAGTGTACTAACCGACAATCTGGGCGGCGTTCTTGCCGTTTCCAATGGTGAGCGGAGGAGTGACGGCGACGATGGAGTGCGTGTACGCCATGTTGTCGAAGGCGACGCTGTAGGCCACGGAGCGACCTACTTCGACCTACGAACAAACATTAGCAATTAATAACAAAAATAAACGTATGGCCCAGACTGGCAAAACACAGTCAGCTAGAACAGTTTGGAGGAGACTTTCACCGCCCTTACACCTAAAAATACTAATCTTATTTTAAGTGCAAAAACTAACATTACTTATAAACAAATAAGTACACAACACATTAAATATTAGATACAAACATATTAAATATTAGATAAAATAAAGCTAAATATAACAATAGGCCAAGATGCTTGGGTAATTCTACTAGTTGAATATAAAATGAAATCAGAAAACCGTTTTCTTTGTGTATGTTTTGAAAGTAAATTTAAATAATATCTTGCAAAATAATTTTTGGTTGCAAGAGAGTAAAACATAAACGTACGAACGTAAACGTAATCAACGTTTGTAAGTACTAGCGGGCCATAAAAGATAATAATAAGAAATATAAATGGTCGCAAAAGTTACTTAATGTTAAAAAGATTCTCTACTAAAAGTAACTTCGATGTCTACCTACGCATTTTAAAACTTTTTACAAAGAAAAAAAGACCGGATGCTGATAGGTACCTACTTCAAACAGATAAAAGGCTAAATCTGTTCCATAGGACTTACAGCCTTGTTATTATATAGGTAGACGCTTACCAGGAAGAACTGACTGATGCATTCCTCTCCAACAACGCTGATGGTGTGCTTGACTGCTCCGGCGCGGAGTGGCAGGTCGAAGATGGACTGGTAGCCGGCTACGACGTTGGTTATCCCTGAGGAAGAATGAAAATAGATTTAAGGCCTGCCTTTTTATCTGTTTTCCACATCATCATCATCATTTCAGCCGAAAGACGTCCACCGCTGGACATAGGCCTCCCCCAACGCCACATTGACATTAGGGGGGTTTTGCCATAATCGCCACGCTTGGCTTATATTGCATTATGAAGAGATAGAAGTAAAAACCAAATCAAAGAATCATCATCTGCCTAGACTTTTCCAACAATGTTGGGGTCGGCTTTTAGTCTAATCGGATGCAGCTAAATACCAGTATTTTACATGGACCGATAGACTTTATAGTTAAGGCTCAAAACTTTTGGAGCTTACCATGTAGGTATCTATTGTATTACTACACACGAAAGGAGATTACCTAGAATAGGTCAAAAACATGCTGGAAATATCTATAACTTTCCCAATCGTTAATCTAATTAGTGGTCTGTGTAGGCACCGATAATTATCATTCTCTTGCCCTTTTCCCAATTCATTTGGGGTCGGTGCGGCATGTCTTCTTCTTTTATACTTCTCTATTACTTGTCATCTCATTCGACACCACCTTTCTTGCCATACAGACAACTAGCAGTTGAAACATTATTATCAACATTAATCATCACTGTTATCCCATCATCATTATGAAACTTACCGAATTCAATCCTGAGTCCGTCGATGATGGCGAGCAGATTGTTAAAGTGTTGGTAGTAGGGACCGTCGTAACCGCTGGTCTGGTCGGACAGTCTGTTGTAACGGCTCTTGTCGTCGAACCTTGGCTTGGCGTTCTTCAGATACACTGTAGTGATAATATAACGTTATTTTGTGGTCATAAGGAAGCTTTGCGGTTCCTATAAGATGCTTTAAAAGATATTAATCTTATTTAATATTATGGATGTATGCATGTTTCTTACTATTTCACGCAAAAAACTACTGAATGGATCTGGGCAAAATTTTGGGAAGGGTACGATAATAGTCTGGAATTGCACATAGGATACTTTTTATCCCAGTAGTACCTACGATCCCGTTGGACAATTACCGAACAAAACGTATACTTAGCCGCGGGCATAAGCTAAGTGATGGAATAAACTAATGCTTAAATATATTTATGAACATGATTATTTACGCATTTGCATAGGTGTCTCAAAGACTCGAAGTTTTTGGCGTATTTCACCGAATCGTGGAAGTCGAGAACTAACCGTTCTCGACTTCCACGATATCGTGAAATTCGCCCCAAATGATGAAGCAAACCATACTTACAGTCACTATCATACAGGATCGGGTAGGGGAACTTAGGGGTGATGCCGACCAGGTAGACCTTCACGTCGGTGATTCGCTTGCTCTTCAGACTGTTCAACACCTGACCTACCAGGGGAACCACGATGCTCTTGTAGTTCTTCTCGTTATCCTGAAAGGGGAAGTGAGGGTAGATTATTTGTTTTAAAGTTAAAATATTCTTTATAGTAAACTAGGCCTAAAACTAGGCCAAAAATATGAGAATAATAAACCAACGTAAAGTATAAAGGTTTCTAAACTGCGGAAGATTTTTAACATTGTGAAGTTTGCTATGGAATTAAAATAACATAATAATTACGAAAAAATATTAAAGATATTAGTTGACACTTGTTAAATTATAGATATTACCAGACCTGGATATACTTAAATGTTACAATCAAAACTGTTAATAGGACAAACCCACTTTTGACCGGTGTCAGTCAAAATAATTACTAAGTTTAATGGCGTTTTCTCTATTAAAAATATTTTGTTTGAGAACGCCTCAGTTATAATTTCCTAGAAATATGAGATATTTTTTAAAGGATAAAAATCTAACCAACCTAATGAGTTTCTAAGTAAATGTTAGTTATTATTAAAACAGTTTTTAACAGGTCAAAAGTAGTTTTGACTAATTAACAGTTTTGACTGTGACATATTATTGTAGATATAATTATTCAAAATAATTGTCGCAAAATTTTTTTTTAATTTTTTTTTTCAAATCAGCGTCTGCACTATAATTGACCATAGGGTCATGCAGACGCTGATCATCACTACATCGCGTTTAAATCAAAACAAAGATTCAAAGAACACTCACCACAGTAGTCTCAAAAGCCACAATGATATCAGCTTGCTTGTTGGGCACCTTGAGCTCGTAGCTCTCTCCCACACTCCTGGGTTTGTCTGCGTCCTTGCACTGCACGCAGACCGGCGGCAGGACCGCGGGCAGCATGCCGGTGACGGCCAGGGCAGCGTAGCCTCGGGCGAGGTCGCAGGCTTGATGGAGAGCCTCCTTGGAGTCGCCGGAGCACGCGTGGATGCAGGCTTGTCTGAGGAGTGGAAGGTGGGGTTAGATTGATGGTGGATTCGAAGGGAGTTCAGTAAAAGTAAAAGAAGCTAGATGGAACTTTGCGTTGTGTTGTGAAAGATCACCTTAATTTAATCAACGGATACTGTGATAGGTGACTGAAAAATCTTTTAAACTGTTAATATTTTTTGTGATGTTTATTTTCCCTCTTGCAAAGTTTAAGGGTATGTCCCAACAGTGAGAACATTCTAGGCTGATTATAGTACGACAGGTATAAAGAATAAGTACCTGAATGGTGCCAGGTCAAGGAACAGGTTCAGTGGTCTGAGCGGGGAAGCTCCTCCGAAGACCTCCTCGCAGGCTGGCGGCAGGGCAACGCTGTGGAGCTGGTGGTGAGAGTGTTCGGGCACCTGCACCTGCGGGCAGCTCTTAGCCAGGCGGTATGCGTTGCCGAACTCGCCTTCTGATGAGCAGATCTGGAGAGAAAGAGAACGTTAGTAAGGGAAGTTTACTAAAATTTTGTCTCAAAGTTATTAATTCATTGGCTAAACGTCATTTTCTGTGATAAAATGTAACTAAAAGTATTGTATCAGGTGGCAAGACGACGTACCTTTCCATTGGGTAGACGGAAGTCGTCGTAGGGCTCGTTGTTGCCGTCTCCGAGAAGACCGCGCAGCTTGCCGAGGTAGAAACCGTTAACTTCGATGTAGCACACCTATGGAAACGCAACATTACTATAGCGCTGTGTTTTAAATGATAAGTCTTTTTATTTGCATATAACAATTGCCATGCAATTCATTTGGGATTGGCGCATCATGTCCATTTAACAAAGAATAATTATGTACCTCTAATAAATGATAGCTAAGTATTATGTGGCATGAATCCAACTGTCTTATTAATTTCAGTTCGAGTTCTCCTGTAGGCTGTAGTGTCAAGAAACTTGGCGCACAAGCAAGCGTGCCAATCACTAAACTAAATTAATTTTAAATACGCTAAGTACGCCAAAGTAACGCTAAAGACCTTAGGTTTTCTAATTTTATTATTTAATATTAGATTTTAGTTTGAATAATGCTAAAGACTAGCTTTCAGACGCTTGTCATTTTTTGTAGGACTTTTATCCTTCCATAAACGTCGGACTGCCAAGTCATAGGTCACAAGTTCGAACCCAAGGCAGCTCTAATTTTTCGGATTCATTTGCGTATCACTGGCTTCAGTGAAGGAAAACATCGTGAGGAAACCAAACATGCATGAATGTTATTTCTCGACGGCATGTTAAGCCAAGTCAGAGGCCCATGGCATAAAAACTCTGACACCATGTAAGGCAATAATCGCACAAAAACACCTTCCGTTATTGCTGATCCATACCTCGAGTTTAGCAGTACAGAACGCCATAAGTCCGTAGAGTGTACCGATTCCGATGCGGCCGTTAGCCTCGCGGAAGGCGAAGGAATCCTTCTCCATGACTGGGAAGCCGTGAGTGGCACCGTTCAGGGTCACCTGTGACAATAATAGGATTTGATTAGTATACATTGGATAGACGGTAAAAAAAAATTTAGATTTCTATCGAAAACATATCTTGTTGCCTTGCAAACACAAAAAATATAGTTCAAAATGCGGTCAGAAAATAAATGAAAAGGGTCGGTCAGGACAAAAATCTGAAGTCGCTCTGGTTACATCTTAAACCATCATTATAATCAATATTAGTTCCTTCTTTGTTTGAGTAGAAGAAATTAACCCTTACTAGAACATCAAATTCGAAGACAAATGTGGCTCCACTAACCGCATGATGTATGCCCCAGGGACACAAACAGAGGAAACCTGTTCGTTTGTATATCCCAATAGTGGGATCGTCAGAGGCCATTCATCAAAAAAATCAAGTGGTTCTCACCTGTCCATTATCCTTAAGCTCAATTATGCTTCCGCTCTTGTCTTCCAAGATCAGAGCCTTAGGCGCTCCGTTGGCGAGCTGCAGCATGAGGGTGAAGTTCCTGTCGACGTGGTCGTGCGCCAGGACGTAGCGGCAGTTGCCAGGGAAGGTCAAGTGGCGCCCGTCGAAGGTGAAGATGTGCTGGCCGTTCACGACGACGGCGCGGACTGGGGAGGGCAGATGGAGTAGGTTAGCTTCATGTTATTTGACATAGCTTAAGTTATAATAGAGGAGAATGGAAGAAGAAAACGTGTTGCGCAGAACCAGGCAGAGATTCAGGCAGCCACCCTTACAACCTTTACAAAAGGGTAATAATGTTCTAAAATTCGGTCTTCAATAAATCGGGGGCAAACGACCTTTATTTTCTCCAGATTTTAGTCTACCAGAAAGTAATACAAAACATTGATACTCACGTTTAGCGGGCACCTCATCCAGCGGGTTAAAGGACCTAGGCCTGTAAGCCTTGATGAGAGCGAGGATGTCGGGAACATCGCCGGTTAGCAGTTTGTTGATCAAGCTGGTGGTTGGTGGTCTTCCGAATGATGGAGACGACAGACCGCCGGGGCCGAATGACACCTGGAAAGAGAGGAATATGTTAGTTTTATGTGATTTTGACGAGTTGATGGTCATTCTGATTATAGGAAAGTGGTCATCGATTTCTATGCATTGCTAGTGAGTGTGTGGTCTTTCCAAAACTAATGCTTAATATTTCATGCACCTGAGTTAAACTCCGGCTCCTAACCTTCAAACCAGATGTGGTGTGAATGTTTATTAGTTACATAACGAGTAGGTACTGAAAGTCTAAACAATAAACACGACCACTACTGTCTCCAATTATTATTTCGCTGGTGGAAAACGGTAGATGCGAAGTTTACGGTGGAACGAGCGTACCCGTTTTTTTTTTTTTTTTTTTTAGGATTGGAAATCATCAAATGACTTCTTCCGCTCTGGGCGGAGCGGCGCTTACATTACTGCTTTAAAGGTTCAATGGCTAAAGGAGCAGTGATAGCCTAGTGGTGTGACCGGCGGACTGCAAGTCATAGGTCTCGAGTTCGATCCCGAGACAAACACCCTTGATTTTTCGAATTCATGTGCGTATTGTATAATTATTACTTGCTTCGGTGAAACAAAATGTCGTGAGGAAACCAGCATGCCTGAGAGATATTTCTTGACGGCATGTGAAGCCAAGTCAGATGCCCATGGTCCGCATAAAAACTGACATCAGGTTATCTCAACCACACGATAAAGAAGAATACTAAAGGAAAACCATATCCTTTACAGCAACAATGAAGGACCAGCATCATAATAATTTAAAGGTCGTTAAAACTACAGTTAAAACTCCAAACTTTCTCAATACTCACTGGGTTGAGGCCGTTTGGTGCCACACCCACTCCAAATTGTCCGAGTTGGCCGCGGATGAACTGGATAAGGGAAGTGACGGCGGTGGACAGCTTCTGGTAGATAACGCGGAGCTCCTTGTTGTCGTCAACCTTCTCTTGTTTCAGTTTCTATAACGAAGGAGAGGATTAGAACTGCTGTAGATTGCGATTAATGGGGGATTAAAATCTCTTTTCGATTTGACGAGAAAAATATAAAAGAGGACGATATCGTAGTATTATAGAAAAAGGGAGAGCAGCGGTGGCCCAGTGGTGGCAGCCCCGACATAAGAGCAGTAAGCCGTGGGTTCGAACCCAGGCAGGCGCATTACTTTGTGTAATTTATTTCACCATCGCTGCTCTAAAAAACGGTGAAGGAAAACATCGTGAGGAAACCGGCATGTCATATCACGACATGTGACATCTACCAACCCGCACTGGGCCCGCGTGGTGGATTATAGCCCACTCCCTCTCATAGAGAGGAGGCCTGTGTCCCAGCAGTGGGAACATTATAGGCTGAAGCTGCTGATGATAGAAAAACATAATCATGGTTTTCTGTTTTATCTGTCGTAAAAGTTTTGAAACATGCCTTTCAAATTCCATGTGCTTTCTATCATATTTATGAGTAGAACATATTTGTATCAAAAAGTCAATCTTTGTTCACTAATTAGGTAAAGGAAAGCTGTTTTATTATTTGAGGTGAACTGTATCCGGCGACCGTTTATCGAACAAGAAAGGAGGTCTTGTAACTAAGAGTTGATCTGTCTTACCTTGACGATGTAGGTGTTGAGCGCATCAGTGAAGTCTCTGATCTCCTGTGTGGGGATGAGGGCACGGATGGTGTTGTACGCGTCTCCCAGCAAGGAGATCGCCTGCTCGGGCACTGCCAGCTCTTGGAACTGCACGAAGGTAACAAACCATTAATTAGGTCAGTGTTATATCCCATACGTTTCAAGAGAAGCTAAGTATAAACAACTGGATTGACTTTTAAGAAAAATCTTAAGCATTTTCAACTAAGTCTTAGACAATAACATAACATAGATATTATCACGCCTGTAATCCCTGAAGGATTAGGCAGGGGAGTACCCACATTTCACCCGTTATGTTCAAGTCCCATGTAATAGGGGGCGCGCCTATTCCTATCAACCGGGACTCCGACATACTCATCAGACTCCGTGCTACTGAGAAATTCCTGATGGAAAAACCCAATAACAATTTGCACGACCCGGGAATAAACTCAGGACATTGTGCTCAGCATTCGCGATTGTGACTACTAGACCAACGAGACAGTTTTGATAAGTATTTAAAGCAGCATTGTTTTAATCTCATTCCAGAGTGGGAAAGAGATGGCGCTAGACGACCTGTATAGCTCCGTCTTTTTCCCACACTAGAATAACTACTGCTTTAGTACCCTCCAGGTAACACTTTCAGTATCACGATCACATTCAGAATCAAAAAATAATCTCATGTTTTGCTAACCTTCTCCTTGATGACTGCGAAGATTGGCAGCTCCTTGATACTAGTAGCCAGTTCTTTGGTCAAAGCGTCGACGCGGGCACGGAATTCCTTGAGTTGGGCAACCAGGAGACGAGTCAGGTCTACAGAACAAAAACACAGCCATATTATTAAGTGATACAGCCAAATTATTAAGTGACACTTCTTGCCCATTCTTCTCCATCTACGCTTTGGGATGGGCAACTACAGTACTTTCACAAATTATGATGTCTTGTAACTGGACTTTGAATGAGTTTGACAATAAAAAAATAGTTTAGTTATAGGTACATCTTTTTCTATCGTATTTGCATGAATTGTTAACCCTGTATACATTTTCAAGATGTGGTTTTAGGTGTTGACGCAACTGATAGGATAGAATAAAATCAATTATACACTGGTAGATAAGACAGACAAAGAGATTTAAGAGGTATGATGAACAAGGTGTAAATATCCTCATCCCTAGTTGAAAGAGGAAGATCCTCCGACCAGGTGGGTGTTGTGTCTAGTAGGTTACTTACTGCCCGACGCGACGGTCAATGTCGGGTTGTATCCGTCATCATTAAGCCGAAAGACGTCCACTGCTGGACATAGGCCTCCTCATTATATCCTAAATTTGCGGAAAACTTTGGATTGCGCAATGCAAGTTTTTTAGTTTTTAACTTGCGTTATAATTGTCACTCCTAATCTTATTGTAAAAAGATGAAAATAATATCGGCATCTTTTTAGGCTATGTCGCATTAATATCAGAAACATAACGCACCCTTGAAGATAGCAGTGAGGGTGTTGGTCAACTCTTCGAGCTCAGGCTTGTGCTTCTCATAGAAGTCAGTGACGATAGCTGCGTAGTGTGCCACGACGTCGATCAGAGAGTCCAAGATCTCCTTGAAGTACTTAGCCAGGGTTTCGTAGAACTGCTTGATGGCGGGTTCGAACTGAAGAGTAAAAAATCAATTAGATTTATGTAAAGTAATATTTGAATTTTCAGCGTATTTATCAAAACGAAATATGACTTTTTCTCAGCCATGGAACCATTTATGGGATTATTTTTCGTGATTGCGCTCACGAAAAATAATACTGTTACATTTGGTTCCAGTTGAAATTGGAGTTTTTTTACGAGTTAGCTGATTATTTTTTCGCGTTACGTCGTGGGTTGCATTACTACTACCATATATTACTATGCATATACAGTCTCACATTCACCCTGTCAGAGTATCTCGGTGAGAGTGTGTAGCTGGGTTTATGGCGACTGTATACACTCACGCCAAGACACAAGTCAAACGAGGAACATTGAGGCCAGGCCCTGAAGTCTCGATAATTGTAAAGACTCTGTCGCAAACTACCGGTTGCTAAATAATAACGAAAAAATTCGGTTGCCGAAACGATGCTTGCGAGAAACTTACAAAATAGCGAGCAAATTCGTACATTATCTTGACTTAAGGTATAGTTTTACTTGTCTCCGTGACACGTTTACTATTTAATACATCCATCAGCCCAATGTTTTGAATGCGTTAAATTGAGTTTTAATTTTTTACCCCAAAAAACGCGTTTCTCAGCAATAATTTTTGCGTAGGGTTACTTTGTTTGATGCACAGAACGCCCGACAATTTTAAAGAAAGAAAGCTTCAAACGTACCGTCTTCTCATACAACTGCTGCAGCTGCTTGGCGATGCTGACGTAGGCGTTGGTGAGGGTGTCCACAATGGGCTTGGTGCCGGTCATCACAGCATCGATGATCTTAGTGACAGACTTCACGATCACGTCCCTGGAATTAAGGAGTTTCGTTAAAAAGAAATTTCAAAATGATCGATGGTCTGGTGCTATGGCTAAGCATGAGGTTGTGGATTCTACTTCAAGGTCGCACAAAGTGTTATTGGGTTTTCCCTTTAGGAATTCTTCAGTGGCAGACACGAAGTTTGGATTTTTGCCCGGTTGATGATAAGGGTAGCCTCCTATTATAATATGGTCTTTAGGCATCATCATCATCTGCCTAGCCTTTTCCCAAACTATCTTGGGGTCGGCTTCCAGTCTAACCGGATGCAGCTGAGTATCAGTATTTTACATGAAGCGACTGCCTATCTGACCTCCACAACCCAGTAACTGGGTAATACGATACCCCTTGGTAAGAATGGATGTCAGACTTTTAGCTTCTGACTACTCGTAACGACTGTCAAAGATCTACAAATGACAGCCGGCAATGCATATCCGGTGAAATGCGGGTGTATTATTAAGAACACCTTTTTTAACCCAACCTCAAGAATTACAGGCGTGGTGGTACATTTAATAATTACGATGCACAGTGGAGAGTGCTGTTTAAGGCTCTCACTAATGTGCAGTAGGTAGATGTTGGCTCCAACCTTCATACAAGTTGCAGTTACTTTGGTAAACAGTATTTTTGTTACCTTCCTCTGAGAATCAGGTCTTGTCTCCATAATTTGAAACGTTCTTCACACTATTAACAGCGTCTTACATGGTAAGGTCCAAAAATTTGTAATCAGAGATATAAAACTATCATGTCATTAAATTACTGAAGCTTTCTCTAGTTACGCACTGGAAAAAAGGTAATGTTTTTGTTCAAAATAGTCTCCCTTTATTTCAATCCATTTTCATTTGGTTAATCCTTAATTTTATAGTTCTAGCCGGAAACTTTTGGACCTTACTAATAGTTCTGATTGTTACTAGCTTAAAAGGTTAACTTACAGTATTTCCGAGAGTTCCTTGAGCACCTTGTCATCAGCGATTTCCTTGTAGAACTTCTCCATGTCTTCGTTGAATGACTTCTCAATGTTCTTGAAGGTCGGCTCCACGCGTTGAAGCACTGCCTTGAAGTCGTTGTTGGCTTTCTCACCGAGCTGCTTGATGCGACCTTCGAGGTTATCCAGGTCTTTGCGTAGGGCAGTCTGGGGAGAACAGAGGTTTATGTTTAGTGAACGTTATTTTGTGGACTCTGGTAAAGTCTTAAACGGTTTTTAGCTCGATATCTCTAAGAGATCATGATTCTTTAAGTCTGTTTAAACTTTTGAAAATAACTAATAATTAGTAAATCTGGTGGTTCCAAGCATAACAGTTTCCGAGAACTAGATTCAGTATCTTATTCCTTAGACAGGCAAAGGTCTTATAGAATCAGAATCAAAATCAGAATCAGAATCAGAATGCTTTATTTGTAAACATAGGTCAAATTACAACATTGTGCGAGATGTTACAGACAGGTAGATCCTCTATGTTTTGCCCAGAGGCGTACAAATGTATTTAATCAACATTGTCGAGCTTTCCTACTTTTCAACAAACATTAAATTGTATAGTTAGAGTTATAATTGTGTGAGTTGAGTTGTAATTGTTATTGTTGTGAGTTGTAATTGTATTGTTAGTTTAGAGTTGCCCAATCAGATTTTTTACGTAGCTGCTAGGCTAATTTGCACCCAAACACCGAATGTTCGATTTCAATAATGGTTTCATTTCTAATGTAGAGTGGTAGTCTCGAGGAAATATTATTTCACAAAGAATTAAAATTGTCATAGGCGTCTATCGAATACAGAGGTGTTGCTAACTTACCAAGAAGTAGTTGAAGTTATCCTTAGACAAGCCATAGTCACTCTTCACGAGGTTATCATCCAAGAACAGAGCTCCATGGATGAGGTTCTTCTTCTCGCCACCAAGAATGATGTCCGCACTGACGTCCACACGTTTCTCTGGCTGGATGTGGCCAACGATGGAGAGCTTACGGTCTGATTCATCTGTTGGGAAAGCGGCGTTAGATGGACGGTCCTTGATATCCTTACTAATTTGTTTATTTGTAATTTACATGAGTTTTGGGTGAAAAGAGGATTGTGTTGTGATTGACAGACTGTTGTTGATTGAGACTTTCAATCTTATTTGATGACACTGTCAAGGTTTCAACTGTGTTTTGTTTTCTAGCATAAATTGCTCAGACTCGAAACAACTTGGCGATACCAATAATTGTTTCGTGTGGGAATCGAACCCGCAATTAGAAGTTAATCATTCAGTTTTGGATGTTGTGTTTCAAATGCAATATCAAAATATGCATCCGTCACAGTAGCACCATCATTTTGAATTTGAATCAATCCATTCACTCCAAACTCTCATTAAGAAATTGAAAGCTAATTGAAAGTCATAGAGATATATCATGTAGGATTGAACCCTGTGACTGTTGCAAAAATTTGGTGATCTCCTGACACCAAACACTTTAAATATAATCACCGCTATAACCTGTGGTGAACTCGAAGTACTGGTAATCCTTGGCGATGGCTGTCACGCGGACTGGCTTGCCTTCCAGGAGGCAGACTTTCATCTCGCCCTTCTGCAGGTTGTCGTTGATGGTTGCTGAGCCTTCCACGTCGATGACCTTCACCAGGGGAGTGTTGATCTGGAGGAAGATGGTTTAATTAGAGACTTGGCTAAAGCGAAGGAGGTGGGACGAGCTTGACTTATACCGGACGAACAAAAATCTGTATTGTGTTGAAAAGGGAGAGGGAGGCTTTTGCCCTGTAGTAGATAATATGATGGTTGAGTGATGACATTTGAGCAAAGAAGCTAAATTGTGACAGTTTATGTTTTATCGTTAAAAGTAATTACAAACAGCGACCTTAAACTTTTCAAAGTTTCAAAAGACGATCATGACCGAAAGGAAATGACTATGAGTACATCAATACTGAAAAATGGCTTTTCAACTGATTGGAATTTTAGAAGAAGATTATAAAGAGGGATGTGTACTTACCAAAACCTTGATATGGGTCGGTGATCCCTCCAACAACAATTTCGATTCGCGATCCTGTAAATAAAATACCACATTAGCTTTTGATTAATACAGCAGGTGACTTTTTTGGCTAGAAAGAGAACAACTATGTCTTTTATACTAAGAGGAAAAGAGGTAGTAATACACTTACGGCTCCGAGAACTGGGTGTGAGATGGACGCTGAGGTCTCGATCTTGACGGCGTTCTGTTGAGGGCGCTGCAAGTTTCCTCGGATCTTCACTACGGCCTCCTGTAATGAGAGAAATTATGTTGTAGTTGACTTTTTTGAAAGAATTCAGCATCAGTCACTCTGGTACGGAAAAATGGCAGATAGGCTGCGGATACCGGAAATTGACAGATAGATAAGTATTTGTTTGGAAGCGCCCGAATTCGCTTTGTTTGTACCGATACGATCAATTCTTATGAGCAGAAGATACGGTGAAGTAACTTCAAGCCAGTATTTAGAGAGAAAAAAATGCTGATACAAAAAGAGATATTCACCTTGTTCAACTTAGGATGGTTAAAACCAAACTCGGCAATAGCAGACTGCTGTTTATCGTTGTCAACGTCCAAGTCGACCAGGAACCGGGCAGAGGTCCTGTGACCTTGCTTCCTCTTGTCCAGGTCGAGAACGATCTCTCCGCGGACGGGGAACGGCAGATTCTTGTTGGTTGGGTAGCTGACCAGCGACTCCAGAGCCATGATACGTTGGGGTAGCTGGATGGTGACTCCAGACTTGGCATCTGAAAGTTATTGTTGGTTAGTAAGCGATTAAGTTGAAGTTTCTGGAGATTGAAGTTTTTTTACACGTGACCACACCATGTATAAAAAGGCGAGGTTGTCTTAACAAAACTTGTTACTTAGAATTTCAAACAGGTTTAAAAAGATCAAGTTTTTATACTTTTGGTTATTTCAAATGCACTGTTTCTTCTTTATATCAGAAGAAGCCGTGCACAGTTTATTTTTCTTAGGAAGATGGTACCGAGTTAAAAATTCTTTAAGAAAAAATTTGCCAAAAGATAGTCACACTTCTGTTTTGTTATGACCCCTCTGACACAAAATGTCGTATTGACACTTTTTGCGTTACCTTTGGGAGGGGGTTAGTTTAGTGATTTAAATACAACAGTAGTACATCAGGAAAACACGGCTGGAACTACATTGACCACAGTTTTTAGTTATAAATTCCCCAAGGTCTACTCACTTCCGAATTCAGGCGTGTTGTACACATGCATATGGTACTTCTTATCTTCCTTGTTGATATGGAGGTCCAAGGTGTATTGCGGCAGCTTTTGGTCCGAGACTTCGTCCTTGATCATCAGCCCGAACTCCGGGGTGATGCCCAGCTTGCGAAGGTCGAAACCGGCGTTGATTACGTTGGTGACTACTCCGGGTTCTGGTGGTAGGAAGGTAAGGTTAGGATGACAAAAAGAAGAGTGGAGTTTATCTTGTTTGACTTTGCAAGTATAGTCGTAATTACTACACCATCTTTGACAACAATTTTCAAAAAAAATTAACATGTCTCTAAAATTTTAAATATTTGCCTGTCAAATGGAATTCAACCTTAGGATGGTAAAGCGATTTTGAGGTAAAGTATAGAAAATGTCTTAAGGTTAATATTTTGCGACTCTACAATAAAAGTGTTCATGCCTTACCGAATTTTTACTTTTTATCACTCTATTAGTGGTGTACATCTAAAATTGAATTGGAATTGCCTCTCGAACTTATTCAGGGACTCTTTAGATCTTTTAAAGATAACACTGTGATTGATAATTCAATAAGATTTCAAATATTTTTTTTAAGGCATTTGCACCAATATCTGCAGGAAAGACACAAAAGGTCAAAAACTTACTGGACAGATCGATCTTGGAGTGCAGTTCAGCATGAGCACACTGCTTCTTCTCTTCGCAGTAGACATAGGAGTTCTTGTATTCCAGGTTGGTAACGCGAGACTCGGCAACGTAGCTGCGTTCTCCGATGGCGATGTTGAAGAAAGTCTGGAAGACGAGATGAGGTTAAGTCGATAGATTGATGTCTATTGAACAATGGTGATCGACCAATGTCCATAGTGCCGTATCTATTGGACCCACAAGTAAAGTAAATAGAGAGACTAGAACAGGAAAATTTAAAATACTGGATCCTGCAATGTAGGTTATAAGTCATTGAAAAGTGTTTTCAAATATTCACACCTCTGAACATTCAGATTTTTATGAGGCAAATAACGGATTTGGCCAGGTTCAATTTAAAAAAGAGAAGAAAATCACGGCCTTGATTTTTAAAGAAATCAGAGTATTCGAAAGAAAACATCATCTTGGTAGATATACACAATTACTCACGTCAACTCCCTTCTCGTTTCCTTCTCCAAGGATGGTGCGGATGTATTTGAAGTTGGCAGACTTCTGCTCCTCCTTGACCTTGACTGCGCCAGAGCCCTCAATGATGACCTTGGGACCTTCCTGCTTGCTGATGTATGATGTGCTGAAGAAAATGAAAAAAATAATTAAAACTTGAACTCTGGTTATAGAAACCTAGGAGATATTTTCAAATTTTTATTCAATGATAATGAAATGATTATAATTTTCATTACTTGGCTAAACTTGACAGCTTGACTAGTGTCGAAATTAAATCTTAATAAAAATAAAATAAAGGAAGTACGATATTTAACATAAAATCAGATTGAGACAGCTCAAGTACGAGTGGCAAAGGTATGGGCCAACATACGATGTATATTGTGCCATAAGTTTTTAAATTGATAATTATGGTCATTTATACTATCAGTAATACTGGAAACGGTAAATTTACCATGTTTACTATTTGTTTTGAGTTCCTGATAATCATGGTAAATATCCCGTTACCACTGTTATTGATAGTATATTATGTCAGCCACGAAGAAGAAGAAGAATTTCAAAAGAGATATATACCTTCCACTAAGTACGTTCTTGTTGTCATTGGTAGCGTGGAACTCCAACCGCTTGCCGGTACCAGCGTCCTTACTGGCGATCTCAACCTGGTAGTTTTTCAGACCCAGCTTTTCAGAGTTTGCGGTCAGCTTGAAGTCCACGTTGTCTTTCTGTACGTTGCCTTCGGTGACGCAGTCGAAAGTTATATCGCGGATGTTGTCGATCTTGATCTCGACCTTGGCTTGAGTGGAGCTGAGGGAGCTGCCCTTCAGGTAGAGCCTGAGGAAGATGGAGCAAGTGTTAAAGAACTGAATGACGAGAAAACCAAACTTAAGCCAAAAACGGCCTTAGACTGATAAATTTAATACACGAAGAATTGTGGTGCAACATTGCCGCATATTTGTGCAAAATTCTAAATATTGCAATAAAAACTTCTAAGACTGACGGTACTTAAATGTACAGTCAATGACAACAGTGCCTTTATTCCACACAAGTAAGACCGATTTTGTAACTAAAGTGTGGTTGATCCAGTTTACCCTCTCATCATCTTGCAGAGTGGTATTTTGAGCACATGCCGCCGATACAAAAGAAGAATACTAAATTACCTGCTAGTCTTAGGTGAAGAGGGGCTGGTGTACTTAATGTCGATCAGAGGATGAGCCTTTGAGAAGACGATGGTGGTGTCAGACTTGTAGACGCGGCCGTCAGCGTCAACTACGATGTTGGAGCTGTAGGTATCGGGAGAGGGATTCTGTGGGAGAAAGGAGATGTATTTAGTACAGTTAGCTTGAAGGAGAAAACAAAATTAATGGCCAAATATATGATAGAACAAATAAAAATTCGTTTCAATATCATTTCACCCCAAACTCACCTTAGAGTGCACAGAGAACTCAAGTTTCTTCAGACCCTCGGCGCCAGGTGCGTTGGCCTTGATGCTGACCCTGTTGTCCTTGGGAGCCACAGCAGCGTCCACGGCGATGACGGCAGATTTGCCCTTGCCGTACTTAGCCTTCAGTTCCACGTGGTTGTCGCTCTTGTCTCCTGTGCAGGTATGGTGATTAGATGAATGGTAAGAAAGGACAAGTAGAAGTATACGAAGTCGATTGCTAAGCTTTTGTTCAATGGAGAGGAATGAAAAGAAGTAAAGATCCCAAAAGCTTAACATTCGTTTTTTTTTTTCTAAATTGAGAATTATTCGAAGTCAATGTGGCAATGCAAAATATGCCCATGCTCTTCTTAAGTGAACAGAAATATAAATACTGTGCCGTGTCACGGTTTCAATGCCGCCCATGTGCCTCTGACTTGGCTATCCATGCCGTCGAGAAATATCTATAAGGCATGTTTGGTTTTCTCACAATGTTTACCTTCACTGAAGCTAGTGATCATTTTATACAATGGGGGCATGAATCCGAAAAATCTTGCGCTGTTCTTGATTTTTTTTTTGTTTTAAAAGTTTTTTCTTATTTCTATCTTTAAATTTATTAAACGTGGTAAGTGGGAATTCCATACAAGATCACTTTACGAAAAAGTTCTTACGCGTTTCACGTGTGTGTGCAAACAAAATAGAACTAACCATTCTGGGCAGACTTGTAGTTGACATCCAGGACCACTGGGTCTACATGAGGCACCAGGAACTTGACGGTGGACAGTCCAGTCTGAGGGCTGACCTTGCCGTTAGCGTCGATCTTGTACACGTCAGCGTTGATTTGGACTGATTCCACGATGGTGAACTGTGGGAGAGATTAGGGGTTAATTGAGGATTTTTGAAAGAATTTTGGAACTTTTTGAATTAATATAATGGCTATAAGATATGAATTTTACTTTATTTCATAAAAGGGAACTAACTATATACATTACAATGATTAACAAACTAATAAATTGAATTACTAAAATAACAATTAACTATAAAGGGCGTCAAAAAACTCCTCCTGAACGCTGTCAGCTAGTAATATGCCCAAGAGACTGGCAGCATTGCCACGTTGTATGGCAATACTTAGCCTCTGGCCAAAGCAAAAGCCAGCCCTTGTCTCACGGTAAACGATAACAAGGCGTTTCAAAATTTCCTTAAAAAGGCTCTGAGCAGTCGGACCCCACGACCCCAGATTTTGAACCCCAAACGGCTCGAAAATATAGTTACCACAAAGGCATATTTACTAAAAACTATATTTACGTCGAGCGAGGTTCTCCGCAGCACTATGAGCTTAGAAGATGTGATGGCGGAAGAGTATCGACGCAAGGTGCGTCCCACACTAAAGGCCTACCAATCTTCCAAGTAAACAAAGACATGCCGTCCGGTCTTTTGCCATCGTCGCGTGCCAAGCCATTGGCCTGTAAGTCTGCTGGAACGCCGACGGTAACAAGAGCTCGTCGGATGATGTCGGCCCGCATTTCGACTGCATGACAGGCCGTGGTGTCCGACATAGGAATTAAATTCAATTGTCTAGCGAAACTTTACGATGTTTCATTGAGTTAAATTTGTTCTGATTTTAATTTTGCTTTATCCTGTTTCCCGCCATTACGTACGTACTAAGGAGTAAGTAGGTTTTCTACGTCCATTTTTTTGTATTATTGTATTGAATGATTGTAATGTCAGATTTTTGAGAGTAATACAAAATTACTTAAATTTGAAATTTTGGGCAATATAAAAGTTCTGCTCACCTCAACAGTATCCTTGTTCTCAGGTTGAAGGTACAACACGGTAGACACCCACTTGATGTCATGGGCCTTCTCGAATGGCAGTCTGACGGATACAATGAAGTCATCCAGGTATCTGGGGAGGAAAATTAAACGGTGAACTTGATAGTTTTTTGGTAAAACCACTCCATAGGAAACTAAATTTTGAAATGGGTTTGACTTTGACTTTGAAAAATGTCCAAAAGGCATTAAATAGTGAACTCATTTTGTGATGACGTAATGACATGTAGAGCTACGATTTTTTTTTCGAGCCTGCTCTATACATCGGTCTCATCTGATGGAAACCGATGGATGAAGTTGACGACGGAACCAGCATGCCCAGAAGATGCCTGTTTGTTCTGACTTTCGATCAATCGGATAATCAGCATGTTCCCACTGCAGGCTGCGACATAGGACTCTTCTGTCTGAGTGGAGATAGTAGGCTCTAATCCACCACACGGGCCCATTGGTAGTTGTCAGAAGTCTTAAAATTTTTGGTTACGCGGCATACTGGTTTCCTAACGATTTTTCCTTCGTCATTTTGAGGTCCGATTACATTTAAGGGACTTGTTTCGTTCTTCAAACTCACTTCTTGTCTCCTTCCAAGCCCTTGACTTCTAAGATTCCGGTGAGCTCGAAGTTGGTATCGTCACCGTATCCTCCCTTTACGCGGTACTTGTCGTCTCTTTCGGTCACGGAGTCAAGGTAGGTATAGGTAGCGACCAGGGTTACAGGCTTAGGCAGAAGGTTGCCGGTGATGTCGTACTGAGGAAGAAAAACATCGTTAAAATGGGTGATTACCCCTGTAGTATGGTAACCTTTTAGGATTTTAACATTTAAATCAAGCTTAGTCAATTGCATTACCTTAGTTTTAGAACTTGCATATTGTAATAATGATCAAAAAGTAAAAATATGATAAACGGAAAATATTGTTTTGTATGCGTGTAAACCTAAAGTTTCAAGATTGGATTAGATCAATCTCCTCAACGATATTTGACATGGGAGTCGATCGAATCGGGTAAAATAGTCCTATAATGGAAAACAAGTAAATTAACAAATAGATGAATTGACATCAAAGTGATCTCATAATGGTCCTTTGTATCAAGGGCATTTTGTTTTTGAATAAACAAAAATGAAGGCAGAAATGAGCTGTAAGTGTCATGTGCAAATTTATATTTACCTTCAGATCAAACTTGAACTTGTCTCCATCAGGGTTGTTCTTGACTCCGAAAGTGTTCAGCAGATGCTGGCCATCCTTCAGCTTCAGTTCCACTTGACCTTCGTAGTTGATGATCTCCTTTTCCAGATTGGTGTTGGTGGCCTTGCCCTTGTAGGAGATGGTAGAAGCTGGTCCTCCGCGTTTGGTGGCGTCTGAGAGAACCACTTCGGCGTGGCCGTTGTATTTCTGTAAGAGGAAGTTGAGGTATGGTTGAAGAAGTAACCTTGGAGTAGTTCGTGGCTCAGTAAGGATCGATCCATCTACAATGGGTTACACTTGCCGAGGTCAGTCCATGCATTTTAGGCAGATACCATCCGTGCCCGAGAAAGCACGTAAGTATATCTTTGACAGTTCGTTACGAGTGGACAGAATCCTGAAACTTGGCAACCAGTCTTACCAAGCGGTATCATGTTAATCATGTAACCGGGGATCCGGGTTCTGGAGATCATTTAAGCAGTCTATGCAAAATATTGGTGTCCAGCTGCATTCAGTTAAGACTTCTGATTGAGGTTTGGTTTTTCCGTCAGGACTTTTTGAATAATACACACATCAAAAGTGTCTAGGGATCAACATATATTTTTGCAATAACTTTTCTCCTGATTGATATTAATTAAAATTTTCTTTAAGGATTCATCAAATAAAGTGTTTTCGTTTGTCACAGTAACGATAAACCAAATCACCTTTGCATTAATAAAGAAATTTGCCATTTTCTAATAAAGGGATTTTTGACATTTGAACCACTAACATTAAAGTTCGAAAAAAAGACTGAAATAACAGTTTTCTTTAAAATTTTATTGGGTAACTTAAACAATTAATAATCCGTGTTTCTACCGCGAACACTAACAACACAAGAACATCGGTTTGGCATACTCAAAATGAGTTCATCCAAATCACGCTGTGGAATGGCCGTCCATGTTCGTTGCAACAACAAAAAAAGGTCTTCTTGCGACTGGATACCCTCCATATTCGGCAGAGCTCTTCTCTGTAGCATATCCCATGCATGCTCAATCGGGTTCAAGTCTGGCGACTGAGCAGGCCAGGGCAGGACATTGATGTTAGCTGCGGCGAGAGTCTGTCTTACAACTCTTGCGGTGTGCGGTCGTGCATTATCATGCATTAACTGAAATAAGGGACCGATTTGCACTTGTAGAGGAACGATGACGTCTGATACAATCGTCTCAGCATAAATTTGAGCGTTGAGGTTGCCTCTGATCCAAATCAACTCAGTTCTTCCGCCGATCCAAATACCCGCCCATACCATGATGGTTCCACCACTATAAGGATGGACTTCCTGGCAGGATTTTAATCGCTGTTGGCGTCCAGGGGTTCTCCAGTGTCGTATACGTCTTGTATCCGGTCTCATACCAAAACGAGACTCATCAGAAAAGCACACGAAACGCCATTGTTCTTCTGCCCAATTTCTGTGTTCAAGAGCCCATTGATATCGAATCCTACGATTGTGCATTGCTATAGGTGGTACCCGTAGCGGTCTTCGGGAATGAAGGTTCACTTCATGCAAGCGGTTTCTGACTGTTTGGTCGCTAATTAAGTTCCCTGAAGAGTGATGAAGCCTCACGGCTAACATCATGGCGGTTATTGTTGGAGCTCTTCGAGTTAAGATTTGAATGTATCGGTCTCGTCTCCGTGTGGTGCAGCGATACCGTCAACCATGGCGCTCAGCCACGGTACCAGTGCTTCGGTAACGTGTCCAAAGTCGACTGATAACACTCTGACTTGTATTCAGAGCTAAAGCCACAGTACGTTGCCGGGAACCAGCTTCTATCATTCCCACGGCTCTGAGCATTTCTTCCCTGCTTAAATGACGTCGCCGCTCCATAATAACGTTGGTTTTAATCAGTAGTAGGGAAACAGTAGCACTAATAATGTCTTCAATGCGTTGTATGTTTTTATAGGGAAAATATTGACAGCTGATTTTCATCTTTTACTCGAATTTGATTCACAGTTCCTGATTCAAATTATGAAATGCACCAAAAAGGATCCATATAAATTTATAAAATCATAAATTTATTAAAAAGCCACATCTCAATCTTAAGAAATCCGCATAAAAATGCTTGATCCCTAGACACTTTTGATGTGTGTAGTTCGAAGTCTGGATTTCAGGCTTAATAAAAAATTTCTGGCATGTGGATGACTCTTATGCTAAGGTTAACCTCTGGACCATTCGGGGATTAAAATCGCAATGTCCACTTACGTCTCCACTCTGCGTGATGTCACGGTCCACCTTCAGAGATAGACACCTGTCAGTAGGCAGCACCAGCTCCACGACGCCATGGGTCTTGCCGGTCGGGGCATATACTCCATCCTGGTGGAGGTTAAGCTCGAACTTCTTGCTAGCGTAGATGAACGTGTTCCTGGAAAAGACGTTTGAAGTTAAGTGATCATATATTTTAATTTTCAGGCTGTTCTTCAGGACCAACGACCAGTCCACAGTAGCCGTGAATAAAAGAACTGGAAGACATTGGGTAGAGCCAAGTGCCCAGAAATGAGTTGATGGAGGTTAACAGTAACTGCTGTACCATAGAATGGTGCTGTTGGAAACTAAACAACATTTTAAGAGAAAAAGCAGTTGGTGCCATACTAACGTGTTTCTCTGTTTTTTTCTTCGAGAGCAAATTGATATCATTGTTTTGTTGTTGCGTGCACTTGTAGCATGTGCCAAATGAACCTATTTTGTTTGTTCCTTCTTCTTTCAATAACGTTCTAAGAAAAAGAGGAAAGCTTTATCAGACTTACTTAGAGTCGAAGAGCTTGTCAGTCCTCTTAGTGTTGGTGCTGAAGTGGACCTTGTCGTTGTTGTCCTTCTCGTAGTTCAGGAATATGTCGACGTCGGCTCCGTAGGCTGGGGCCTTCGCCATGAACTTGAAGTCTCCCTTGATCTTGCGTTGGGCCTGGATACATGGATTTGTTATAGAAAGTCTTCTGACGACACCACCAAATATTATCTACTTAAGCGACATGATCTTCTTATTTTTCATGTAGTTAGTACCTTCTTAACCTGGTGTTATAATTTTGATGCCGCTCGAAGGCCTCTGACTTAGCTTTACAATCGAGATAAATCTCTCAGGCATGCGACATAATTATAGTGAAAGTTTATTTTAGATTGAATGTTTGTAATTAAGTCCTAAATAAACTACGGTTGCGATGATTACTTTATCGTGTGTTTTGAGTTTGTTTTCCCAATGATTGGAATTTAAATAAAAATAATTTTAATAGAAATTAAATAGAAATTTTCTTGGATATGTTTTCAGAAGATTGTTATTTGGGAAATAAATCTACCTACGTTTGAGTCTATATCGTAATTAGTATGAGAAGATAATCAGTAATTAAACGAAATGTCATCCATTCATATAATAATGAGAATCACTTAAAACCTCACCTGTTTGAAGTCAACGATGATCATGCCATTGCCTTTGCCATCACTATCGGTAACCTTGAACTGGCCGTTGGCGCCGATGGCGTTCTTGACGATAAGTTTCAGTTGTCCATTGGCGTTGGGTCCACGGGTGGTCTTCAGAAGGAAATCGATGAGGTCTCCAGAGGATTCGGAGATCTTAGCGTGGGAGGAATATAGAGCTGGGGTTTGGATCGCTCCAATGTCGAATCTGGTAGAAAAAAAAATAAATGAGTTTAAATTACTCTGAGAATGTGTACGTACTCTCTGCCCTAACTCTGCGTAGAATTTAGGCTTGATGTAATGTCGTAAATAATTATCCTAATTGGGATTCAATATTGAAAGATAAGTATGACATCGAAACAGCCATGGAGCTAGCGATACTATGCGAACTATTTGTTATTTTAAACTAAGCAGTATTGTTGCAGTATTGTAACTGATTGCGGTTCTGAGTAAGGTTTATCAAGAAGAAGATTTCATGAAAACTTACCTGATGTCTTGGGTCTTGCTGCCGACAGATGCCTTCAGATGACCAATAGCTCCAACATTCACGTCATTAGGCTTATTTTTATGCAGCAACACTCCCGACAACTCGTATCTGCCGATGTTCTTGAACTCAATGTAGTTCTCCAGGTTAGACTTGTCAGCAGAAACAATGTCCCTCTTAGAGAAGACCTCGATTCCATTCTTGTCGTAGAAAGCCTTCAGTTTCATGCTGTAGTCTCCTGGTTTCTTAATCTGTTGTCTGGCTTCAAGGTCGAAGGCTGCCTTCTTGTCTGTGTACTGACCTTCGATGGCGATGTCAAGCTTTTTGGGGTCAATGTCGGCATCGAGGCTGATCTTCAGGGGGAGGGCGTGGATTTCAACTGTTGGACGACAAAAATCATTGGTACAGTAATCTAATTAAATTCTCTTTAATAAAGCGTGTTTTAGTTTTTTTTTATAAATTACTTCTTTTCACACCAATTTTTCTCATATTTGTCTGTAGTCATTTCATAGAATTTGTTTTAGTCAAAACTGGCTTATTACATTTTTTTTTAACTTACGTTTATATAAGTATATTTTCTAAATTCTGTTAGATACAAAACCCTGCCAACCCTGACGTAATAAATTGATTAGTGGAGCAATGTGGACATTAAAATTATAAAAAATGATTTAGTAAAAATTTACGGGAAAAGTGGAATTATCAGAGTAAGGAGATAGATATACTTACACTTGTTCTTGGTGATAACGTTGAAGTCCTCAACTGAGTTCTTGTGGTATTTGAGCATTTGTGCGAAGACAACGCGGTTGTGGTTGTTCTTGAGGTCACCTCCGTACACCAGGTCGATTTCGTTGCGATACTGTAGACAACAATCGCGTTAGTATTAAAAATGTTTGTAATTTGTGTCGTTATATAACCGGTTATAATTATTATTTAAACTTACAATTGGTTCATATTCAAAGTGTCCCGACAACCTGAAGTTGATGTACGGGTTCAACCTGTTCTGGAACTCAATCTTAACGTCGTTCTTCTTTACGGAACCTTTGAGG
This sequence comes from Cerastis rubricosa, assembly GCA_949152445.1. Classification (NCBI taxonomy): domain Eukaryota; kingdom Metazoa; phylum Arthropoda; class Insecta; order Lepidoptera; family Noctuidae; genus Cerastis; species Cerastis rubricosa. The sequence continues at coordinate 14,917,493 of OX424549.1, forward strand.
GAAGCCAAGTCCTTCACAGTGGTATCGAAGTCAATGTCTCTATCGGCACTGCTGGTGAAGTGTCCATCGATACAGATCGGGTCCTTCACGCTGGGCAAAGTCAGCTTGATGTTTTCAATGGAGTACTTGGTCTTTCCACCACCAGTTTCTTCAACAACTTGACCGGAAACGGGAACGTTTTGCTTGCCCTGTTCTCCTGGCAATTGGTATTCAGCAATAGGTTTGTAGACCTTGCGGCTGCCGCTTCCTTGGACGTCAAAACCAATTTTGCCATAGATTTCGTTGGCGTCGAACTTGCCCTTGACGACGACGGACAATTCGGTGGGTTTGCGGTAGAAGGTGGCTTGGCCTGACACGACCTTCAGTGGGGAGTCGAGGGACAGTTGAGCTCCCATCTCGTGTTGGTTGTAAGTGACTTCACCTTTGACTTCGGCACGACCGTTTTTGGCACCTAAAAATAAGAATTTGTCTTAGTGCCTATCTCCAGAAAAGGGCTCTAGCGAAAAGTTTGTATAAGTTATCTAATTAATTTTAAATGTATGGTCCTAGATCGTTTTCACTTAGTGTAGGATGAAATATTTTGATGTATACCTTCAGCTTCGAAAAGCAGTTCAAAGGATTGTCTGCCCGAAGCCTCATCTGAGCGGACCACACCCTTGATGTGGTATCCTCTGAGGTTCTGCTTCTCCAGCATTACGCGGAACTTGGTCTTTCCAGTCAGAGGGTAGCTTGAGATGTACTTAGCAATCGAAGCTTGAGCATCAGGTCCTGAAAAAAAAATGTTTTAGTTAAAGGTAAAGTAAGCATCCTTATCTATAGGTATTTTAAGTTTAAAAAGTTATATAGAAAAATACATATTAAAGACATTCTTACCAGACACAGTGAAAGGTACAGTCATCTCTCCACAGACAGTTAATCCTATGAAGTCAGCAGCCTGGTCGAAGCAACCGGTGTTTTCCTTCACAACATTGTCCATCTTGATCGCCGTATGCTTCTCCGGCTGTCCCTTCTCAGAGAAGAAGTAAACGAGGTCGTTGGAAGCGGTAATAATCTCCTGTTTATCGATAGGAAGTCCAACTTGGAGGTCGAATCCACGACCGTTCTCAAGAACCTTAGCGATGACATGACCACCAGTGGAACTGTGCAAGTTGACAATGACCTTGAGACCAGCGGCGATAGCGTCAGCATCGACTAATAGGGCTCCAGTGATTTCAATGTCAGTGCTGGGGACGACTTTGATGTCAATTTTGGCGTCCTTGGGGCTGTGGATGCACTGGCGGATGTCAACGTTGGTGGCCAGCTCGAGGCGGCCGGTGGCGGCGCCGACGATGTCAAGCTTCAGCGGCAGACCGGTTGACGTGGGGTACGAGAGCTCGGCGTCCATGAACAGCATGTGTGCGCGAATTTCTTGCTGCAAGGGCGGGACAAACGATTAAATTAAGTGCAATGATATAACTTGAGTAGAGCTGGTATTAATTAAATGAATTAATAAATAAAGCATTGCAATAACCAATATGACTTGACTACCGTAAAACAGAAGAAATTAAAGACAAAACGACAGATTGTTGAATGATTTAAAGTTCGGCCAAGCCTGTTATGGACAGGTTGAGAACCGGCTGCGGACACTGGAATCTGAGAGACACTTCGGTACATAATCTATCAGTGTAGCGTCCATTTTTATTCTTGCCGGATTGTCGGAGTACACGTATCTCCGTCAACAAGTATACGGCGCGATCTCGATGATTGTAATATCACTGAGTTCGTAGAGTAGAGATATAATTGGGTTTGCTATGCTTGCAGCATGTACTCGTATAATATTTTGAGAAAGCAAAAAAAAAACTATTGGTTTTGTAGGAGAATGAAGAATAGGGTGTAAATTTCTTCAATACTCCATAAAAAAAGAGAAATCCTCCGACCAGGTGTTGTGTCTGGTGGACCTGACTGTTGTCAGGTTATTCCAAATAGTCTTAAGTTGGGGATAACTTTTACGTGCGCGATGTTATAATTTGATGTTAGTTCTTCAAGTGTCACATAGATGGCACTGTAGTACTTTTATTTTTTGTTCTATCTTGCTGTAGTATTTTTTGTAGTGCCGCTACAGTTTTAAAAACTGACTAAAAATAATTGAAAAGAAGGTCGTCCTTACCTGGAAGTGTTTGACATCATCGATTCCCTTGTTAAGGTACTGGATGAACTGGTCGATGACATTATCGAAGTTGAAACCCTTGTCGTCTCCGAGAGAGAGGAAGACGGCGTCAGTTCCGAACAGCTTGACGTACAGGTCCAGGTCTAGTTCGTTGTTGAAAGGAGTGGCTTCGGCTTTCAGCTGTAAGGAGATGATGAGATTTAGTCAGGAAGATGAGTTTCAGTTTTTGTCCATAAACAGTTAATAATAATGATGTAGCGCATTATACTTGTTCACCAAGTCTTTTTTTGCAGAACTATCTGGACATAATGACAAAAAGTGGTCATCTACTTAGCGTGATGATCTCAAACTAGAAAACAGTGGAGAAACTTACATTCTTGTCGAAGCTATCTACATCAGTCTTGATGGAGCGGCGTCCCCTGTGGACTTCGCCCTCGAACTTGCTCTTGTACTGGTTAAACTTGTCCACAACATACTTCTGGTACAGGCCCTGAGGGTTTTCGGTGTGCAGGAAACTCTTGGGTCCAAACAGGTGCTCAGCAACGCGGTCCAAGTTACCTTGACGACCTCCAATCTAGTGGAATGGTGTGAATTAATTATTATGGATTATAAAAGAAAAAATGGAGAAGAATATAAAAAAGCAATGACATTGAATTGATCCGATTCAGGAAAGGCTAACGGTCATATGCTTAAAAATACTGTTTAGTCTTAAATATCATGCTATCTCTATAAACTCTTTTCGATAGAGATACTTATAAAAGTTAATTAAAGTAAAGTATTTCATGGTTAGCAGCCTTTCTCTCGGTACTGTGCTACACGATACTTTACGGTATAGTGTTGGGATCACACATCAACATTCCACTGCTGTACGAAACGCTGTTTAGACGGCCGTGTGGTTCCAACAGTAAAATCTATAATTCATTGCATTCAAATTGATCAATTCCGTGTGAACCTGAGCTAAGTCTAACTAATGTAGACGTAACGGGGTGATTTATACCTTAATCCCCACAGGTGGCGCGGGCCGGCACTAGTCTGGAGCAGCGAAAGTTGTATTAGATGCCGCTGCCCCCCGACGCAAGTATGCGAGGGAACACAGTGCGGAGGATTTACAGATCGTGAAAAATCGAATGCAGGAAAATACTAACCTCAAGAACGTTCAAGCTGTGTCCGAAGATTTCGGCAGTCAGGTTCAAGTTAGCAGACCTGGGCAGGAAGGAGTCCTGGGAGTAGATGACATTCTTCTCGATGGTTCCACCAATACCCAGGGCATCGACGTTGAAGGATTCTTCCTCAGAGAACGAGTATTTCCTGGAGAAGAATATCGTTGTGAGATGGATATTGCAATAAAATATTGAGTGTTATTAACTGAGTTTGTGAACGATTATTTATTATAAATATTTACTGTACTTATCAACGGCTAGTCTTTGCTGAAAATTGCAGCCATGACTGAAAATGGTCTGGAAGACTATTAAAAAGTCAAAGGCATGGTATGGCTCCATATATCTCTGATTTTCTATAGATGCAGAAGAATGAGAACATGTCGTGAGGAAAATATTGAGTATGTATGTGGACTAGAGAAACAAAAGAAACGACAGACAGACTGTATGAAGTAAAATATGACTAGAAAAGAAGTGGCTGCTGAGATGACATGAAGTATGGACATCTTGTATCGACCCCAAATAAATTGGGATAAGGGCAGCAGAACGATGACGCGACGCTGAACGATGACGCTGGAATCTAGGATTTGATGGTTTGTTATCATAAGCCAATATCATGACGTGTTTACCTGACGTCAGTGTTGAACTTGTTGGGCGTGCGGATGAGGCCGTAGTGCTGACGCGCCAGCTGCTTGTCTGGGTTCGAGGAGCTGCGGATGTTGCGGAGTGACGTCGAGATGAAGTTGCCGACTGGAAGGGGAACAAAACATTGGAAGTATTAATATGTCTGCTATACATACCATAACATCACGCCTGTAATCCCAGAGGGGTAGGGTGTAGTACATCTAATAGTAAATCTCGTCAGTTATGTTTAAGTAGCATGTAATAAGGGACGAGTCTATTGATATCAACCGGACACAAATCCAGACTCCGTGGCTGCTATTGAAATATGATGGCAAAACCCAATAACAATTTGCCCGACCCAGGATTCGAACCCAGGACTTCATGGTCATCAGGCGTGTTTGCGACCACTAGACCAACGAAGCAGTCTACATCAGATCCACATTTATCGATAAAATTAACGTTATATTCAGTACTTAATGCATTGAAACATGGTTTATTTAGTGCTTTTTCATTTTTAAACAAACAGACATAATGTAGCTTTAAAAAAAATAACTTTGATTACTTCTTCAAGTTAATGAGTGTTTCTAAATTTAAATTATTTTTATTAAAACGAACGAGTAGGTTAAAAATATGTAAAGCCAATTTTCACTAGCAAATAAAAGCGTTCTATGGGATTTCCAAAGCTCGGCTTAAGACCAAGAGTTGAAAATCCAACATTGAAATAATATTAAAGCGTTTATTATTCTTACTGTTAATTAAAACGGGCATAACTAATAAAATATGAGAGCGCTGTGGGTTACACGTATGTACCTTCTCTTATCCTAACCCTTAAATCGTTGCCCCACGCTAAATTCGCGGAATTTCTCCAGTATTGTGGGTGCGTTTTACAAACAGACTCACATACACAAACAGCCAGACCCGGAACAACAATCTGTAGGCCAAACAAATATTTGTTCCGTGCGGGGATTCGACCCGCGACACGCAGTGCAACAGTTATTCGCTCAGCCACTGCGCCCACAGTAACATCAAATACAGTCGCAAAGCTAAAAATAATGTCAATTACCTTGGTGAACGGGCTCAGAGTCCAGCAAGTTCTTAATCTCTGTAGCAGAGTGTGCGCAAGGACAGGAGATGACGGCCAGGTAGGCTTTGATGCGGATCTCGGAGTCCAACTGACGGTTCTTCAGGATGTCGATGGCGGATTTCTTAATCTGTTAGGAAATTCTTTATTAGTACTCGTAGTAGAATGAAGCTAGACGGGGTCGCGACAGACCGAGAAGAAGATGGCGGGACGCCTTGGGTGGCTTTCTCGTTAATTCGCGAGAAGACACAAAAAAATAGAGAAAACTGGAAGGAGTGAGGGGAGGCCTTTGCCCAGAAGTGGGAAAAATCAGACTAACTAAAAAAACTTGTAGAATATTTTATCAAGGAAATGATAAAAAAGAAAAAAAACTGACACTGAAACTTACGGGATATCTTCCGTGATTATGATTTATTGCGAGCTTCCGATATGGCCCGTAACTGATAGTGTACGTTTAGTTATAAATCGTGAAAGCTCAGAACAGTGTTTGATAAAGAAGAAGTTGAAATAGAAGGAGCAGCTACGATATTATATTCGTTACATACATTTAATGTTAAGCAAAGTTTATAAAATTACAGGCCAAACCTTGGTCAGAATTATTTTAATTCTAGATCAACCTACAAAGGATAAAAAATTATACGCCTACCAAGCAATGGAGCTTTTTAACGTAATGTTTTGTTCTGTCTTTAGAATACCTATATTTCAGTCTCTTTTGAGTTGTGAAGACTATGACTTATAACGCTGCATCAAAAGCAATTTTTCTTTCAACCCGCCTCCAGCAAAGCTGAAAGACGGTTAGAAAATGATTTCCTCTTCTACAATGCTTCTAGATTTGTTCTATATCTTACCTTGGCAGCACAAGCATCAGCTAAGTATGCTTCAAGAGCTGCGGCCTTAACCCTGGGCTTGACGTTAGCATCCTGGACGCAGTGGACCAGCTTGTCGATGAGAGAGTCCTCCAAGTGGCGGATGTTGCGGATACCCTTCAGAATTGCTACCACCTGGTGAGGGAGTAGAAGAGTTAGAAGATATGTATATGATAGAAGATATAATGAGTATAGCGGAGGAGTTCGGTACGGTTCGGCACGATTTTTTAAAAAATGACACTCCGTTTCATTATGGCATTTTTATGTGGATAATCTAAATGCGCAACTAGACAGTAAAATTGACTCGTATGCCGTGACAGGAGATGGTGTTGCGCCAAGTTTGTAGAGTTTGTTTTAGATTGAAAGTATATTATTATTGATTTTTGTTAAAGATTAATTGTATTAAAAACAAAGATGATTCACATCTACCGGGCGTCCCGTGACGGGCAACTGTTTTTTTACTGCCAGTTTGGCTAAATGGTCCAGAAGCCACAAATGCTTACATTGTCCTCGTCAACCTTGGTCTTAGGCCTGCAACCCTGCAGTTTAGCTCCAAGCTTGTTGCTCAGGGCGACGATACCATCGTTCTTGGTGTGGTGGCACTGGTGCTCGCGGCAGAAGGCACCAGCTAAGGCGCCCACGCCTAGGTATACTTCTCTGGGCAGGTTTGGCAGGTCCAGGAGACCCTATGTGGAAGAAGATTTATTAGAAACGTTGTTAGAAGTAAAGTTAAAATTAAAAAAAAAAAAATTGTATCTTAATACAGGTCACAATTAAAAAGTCAAGCTGCTACGAAATAACTGCGGACACTGAACACGAATGTTTGTCAATAACACAGGTAACGTGATATTTATAATTTAGCGCTATGGTCACGAATAAAACACTCCGTTATTCGTGACCATGTCGCTTGCAACAGTTTCCAAATATCGGGAACAGAAAACAAATAGTAAACATGATAAATTTCCTGTTTCCAGCGTTTTTGATAGTGTTAGCGACCATGTCAGTTTAAAAACTGATAGTTACTTCATTACATACTGTATTGAGATGTCCTTGTCCGGAGCTGCATCCACAATTTGTTCAGTTTGACTCGATAAAAAGCAGAAGCAAAAACATTTTGAAGGTTTTTGTTTAAACGATTTGGAATATGACTGAGTCGTTTGAACTTCTTCAAAGATTTAATCAAATAAAAATGTATCTAAACGATTTTTTTTTTGTTTTTATTGCAGCCCAGCGTCGTTGATAGCAGGACCATCTACGGATATTTTCGGTTCTACCAGTTTCTCTTATCTATATGTTTTTGATTAACAACTTACAGCAGCAGCCTTCAGGGCATCGTTGTTGGCGTGCCTAGCGTTGCTCAGGGAGAAGAAGACCAGCTTCTGCTCAATGGGGTTCAACTCCTTGCTCTTCAGCAGCTGAATGGAAGCTTCGATGCTGTAGCCGGTTCCGGCACGGATCAGACCGTCCAGGAATACGCGCCTGGTTGAAAAGGTGAATTTATTTTGGGAACATTCTATAGTTTTGTGGCAATGGAACGTAGCAAAATCGGTATACAGTATTCAGCTTCAATTAGGGAATTCTTCTTTTTGAAGTGGTGGCTTCGTTATTGGCTCTGGGTTTTGGAATTTTCCTTTAGATGATAGAAAAGTTAGGCGAGGTATTAGCAGAAAAGTGATTGCAGAAATAAAATGGAAGATAAAAACTTACTTCTCGACGTTGTTTCCCTTGACGTGGCTGTAGACTTTCAAGAGGTCATCCTTGGTGTTTGTGCGTAGGATCTGGATAATTACAATCATAATTAGTGACCACGACCAGTAAAAAAAAGAAACGTAAGTCAGTGACAAAGTATAAAGGATAGTAATAATCTACATGAAGAGAAGATTGTCTAAATATTTATTTCAAATTGTTCGATCGAATACATTCTTTTTTTGTGTATCACAGTAATATTGAACCGTATCTAATTAGACTGACTTTGAATGCCAATACAGTTGGGATAAACGCTATGCAGATGATGATGGTCTAACATCATAAGACTTTCGGAATCCCTCTCACAGATCCTCACAGACCTGTGTCCCAGCAGTTCTGATCTAATTATGCTAACGCTTTTTCTGATGAAGATTCTTACCCTGACGAGCTGGGCGAAGTTTCCAGCAGACTTGGAGCTGGCTTCAGTGGCTACGGTCTTGGCTGTCTCTTTGACCGCGTTCAGTGCGGAGCTCACGGTGTTTCCGCTAGTAGCGACGCCATGGGGGTTCTCAAAGATGATGGTACGGGCCTCCGTGCAACGGCCTGGAGAGGAAACATGGCGATCAGTCATTTTGAAATCATGTAGAACCGGGACCGATGGAAAGAATGGAAGAAGGTCCTTGCTCCAGCAATGCGGCATTACAAATTCGTTATAATTTATAAATAGAATTATTTCTGTTGATTATGCTTCATTTTGATTCGTATTTAGACCTATGATCAGGATCAAGGATTACAAATGTTTTAATCAGACTTCACAAAAGGATATAAATACAACTATTTCTGTTTAGCTCGGTGTTTAGCATTTTTTCATTTAAAACCTAGACATATACTATTGCTGTTTGGTGTCAGAAGTTAAATTTCAGTGATTTTAGTTGCCTACCGATTACAAGAAAATCTACCTAATTTGCTACTACATCATTCGTTAAAACTTACTTGGGTTGTTAGCAGCCCTAGCCTTGCCAGTCAGGGTCAGCTTGGTGTGGACCTTAGCCCGGGCACCATTCTCTCCGACAGAGAAGGGTCTGTACAGGTACTCTTCAGTCGCATCCACCTTCTCAGGGACGCCGTTGTTGACCTTGGTTTCCACGTTCATCGCGGACTGGAGAATTTGAGTGTCCTTGATTTCCTGGTGGAAGACAAATTGGTTATATTAGATTTGGCAACTATAATGGAAATCCACAAAGAGATTTTGTACTTCAGAAGTGAGTGGAAATGGTTGCAAGGATAAGAAAAAAAAAATTAGCGTTGAGGGAGATACATAACAACACACCCGTAATCCCCGAAGGATACTCCGGTTAAGCAGACGACAACCTCATATGTTGAAAACTGCGAGATGCCATACATAAAAAAAAAAAGCCCGAATGTTATGCAGTGTACTACTATACCCCCATTTTATCAGGGAGCGAGCCTATTGCCATGAAACCATGATCCAGGCAGTCATCGTCTGATTCCGGACTAGTACTGATTTCGGCAGAAATTTTAATTTACTTGACAATGATATTGAAAATTGACCTATCTCAGTTCAAAAACCAGATACTTACAGCATTAGGGTTGAAGACGCCAGTGATGAGGTCACCCTTGCCTTGTTCGCGGTGGCCACAGCGAGACAGGTCACGGCTGCGGTGGACCAGCACGGCGCTTCCCTCCTGAGACGACGTAACTTCTGTGGGGCATGTTCCGAAGATGTCCACCTGTCGAAAACATTAAGATTACAATTGCAGTTCCGCATTCAAAAATACTTTTTCACGTTAAAAACATTAACAAAACTACTCAAGGCGGTAAGTTCTGTTAATGATTTTAACATAAAAAGAGATTTATAAAAAAAAAGTCACGATTGTAACTGAAAACTCTCTAACTTCAATTTTAAAGTAATTTTGGTTACTGAATTTCCAGTTATAATATAATGTAAACCATCACTAGACTGAAATATATTCATTCGTTGCAATGAGGCTGTATACAGTAGGTTCACCAGACATTCAATTTTACTTTCGATTTAATCGCTTTTAGGTCAACACACAGTTAAATACTGCACGTGGTCAGAATTATGCAGCAAAATGAGGTGAGCTGATGCCTGTTGCAATGATTATAAGTGTGCTATATGCACAAAAATCCGTGCCTCGGAAAGCACGTTAAGCCGTTGGTCCCGGCTGTCATTTGTAGATCTTTGATAGTCGTTACGAGTAGTCAGAAGCCGAAAGTCTGACATCTTACCAAGGGGTATCGTTACCCAGTTCTGTAACTGTAACAACCCTGTGGTTGTGGAGGTCAGATAGGCAGTCGCTTCATGTAAAATACTGGTACTCAGCTGCACCCGGTTAGACTGTAAGCCGACCCCAACATAGTTTGGGAAAAGTCTAGGCAGATGATGATATGCACAACAAATATTTTTTTGAAATGCCAAAAGGTTTCTTACCTGAGTGGAAGGCTTCTGTTCTGTCTGCAGCAGCGAGATGATAGCCCTCTTGATGTTGAGAGAGCGGCGGGTGTCGCCCTCCTCTGCGCAGATCTCGGCGCCGGTGCGGCCATCTTGCAACGTGAAGCGGATCGGCTTCTCGATGCCGGGCGGGCTTTGGTGTTTCTGGAAGGATATATGAAGGTAAGACGTTGCTAAGAGATTCAGGATATAGAAACTATCAGAAGAAATGTCATAGAAAGTAAAGACTTATTTTTTATGTCAAAAATGCCGTGTAGCAGTCCTATCTTACTGATATTATAAATACGAGCGTTTTTGAGTGTATTGAAGTATCGATGTTTGTTACTCTTTCACGCAAAAACTACTGAATGGATCTGGATGAAATTTGGCACAGGGATAGATAATAGTCTGGAATAGCACACAGGATACTTTTTATTCAGGTAGTATGTTCTCGTGGAACAATTACCGAATAAAACGCAGGAGAAGCCGTGTGCTTTACCTAGTATGACATATTGACACTGAATTATGGCAGGTGCCGCTTTTGTCTTTGACAGGAACTAATAAAACACTTAATATTCGATCAAAGAAAAAGATCGATCCAGCAACATTAAACAATGTGAAAATAATGGAATGCTAAACTTTGCTACCCACAGTTTTTGTCAAAAACATCCAGTTTAAAAAACAACCTACTAAAAAAGCAAGTAATAATTTACAAATTATTTTCACAAACCTTGCCATCAGGACCAGAGATCACCAGATTCTGCACAGCCAGCTCATGCACGCAGTTGCCGACGGAAGACACGGAGACTTGACCAAGGAGCTTGACGCTAGTCTCCTGGTTGGAGGCACCGGTCAGATAGATGGTCACGATACCTTCAACGCCATAGCTGTACTTGTGTCCGTTCAGGAATGATTGAGTCGTTGGTGCTGGGGGAGGTAAGATGGAATAAGTATACAAAAAATAAACTAAGTTCTTCATAAGCGTTCAGTCAGCCTCATTTGACATTTTAGGTACAGACGGCTGCACATCAAAGTACCCGAAACTGTAAAATTTTCCCAATCAACCTTGAATCGAATTCTTTAGCGATAAAGAAATCTATTAAAGAAATTTGACAGATTGAAGTAATTGGATGAGTAGACCGGGCGGCAAAGTAAACATTTGTTTTTTTTTGCCGCGTATAAGAGTATAGGAAAAATAAATTCAGTAAATAAATTGAAAATAAATAAAAAATAAATAAATAAATAAATAAAGAATTAAATTGTTCAGTGGATCGTCTTAGAGATGAAATTAATAGTGTTGAAGAAAATAATGACACAGTAAGATACAAGGCCATAAAAAACAGTAATTTAAATTAAAAACAGTCGTTAAGGGAAAGATAATATAAAAGTAATGGTATACTCACATCCCTTGCATCCTATAGAGCATTTATCTGAAACAAACAAAGCATTTTCTGTCAATAACTTAATTATGACAGTTAAGAATAATTACAAACTCATTAGAGGTGTTGATAAAGTAATAAGCTCTTTGTTCTGAACAACTGTAATGATGAACAAACACGAAAGCCGATATTATTGGAAATAGTTAATAAACAACTAGCTTCTACCTGCGACTTTGCCCGCGTGAAAAACAACATTCTATAGCACTCGAGAATAGTGTAACTTTCTATCAGTGAAAGAATAATTGAAATCGGATGAGTAGTTTTAAAGATCACCTCCTATTTCCAAACTTTACTTCTTCACAATAGTTTATATTGGTAGGTATAGATAAAAGCTATCGAATCATAATTCTTAAATAAACCATCTTGGTAGGTATGAAATAATTTCCATTACAATATTGAAATAATTAAACAATAAGATAAGTTCATAGGTGATATAGATACTGATAACCCCAAGAGAATAATTTATAAGATCTAAACAAACAACAAGGTGAAGGCAAAACTGAATAAGCACGTAGGACTAGTTTTATTGAATTTGGTTACTTTTGTTGAATAAAATCGTCAGAGTTAGGTTACGTGTTTTTTTGACAAAATGGCACTACTTGCTGCGGAAGTAAACGGAATAACGGAGTTTTTAGCTTAAGTTTTCCTACGGAATTCTTAACAGATTTTGTGTTTAATCAAAGCTGTGTGTAGATAATTCAATGGTTTTCTAGAAAGACGTATCGAACCAAAAGTAAAAGTTTTATAGTTAATTAAATCAATAGTGGTAACAGCATATCTATCTGTAGATTTATCACAGAAAATTGTGTCAAATGATGAATAGCAAAAAAATTAAAATTTTCATATAAACATACATTAGGATGACGACAAACATGTGTCAGGAAAATTCTGCCAGAAGAAAGCCAGATAAACAAAAGAAATGGGATCACAAAGCTATCATCGAAGTAAACAGTAATTAGAATGCGTAAACAACAGTTCAAGGTACAATTCCGCTACTAACTGATCGTTGACAACAAAGTAGATCCCGGATCAATGGGGTCAGATGTGACGACTCAGTTATGATAGCAGAACATATTAAGTGTTCTCAAGGCTTTCTTACTAATCTGGATGTTGAAGAAAGTAATGAGTAGTTACTAATTATTAATAAAATTTGAGTCTTAGATGCAGGAGGCAAGATCTTCGAGATTTCGTTGCATTTGACGAAATTGGTATACGTACAAAGGCACTTACATGAAATAAACTAGTAGCTTCTCAACTCTTGTAAAAGAAAATATATGTAGGCAAATGCCAGATTTATATACAGCCTACTATTTTAACATTTATATTCGATCCACCTTTATACCAAAGGCATGCACTGTAATTGTAACTGACAGAGCAACTACTAAAGGTCGTATATATTATGATCGATCGTGACCATGATTCGAATTGAGTTTAAATTAGAAAGCTTTTCTCTCTGTCTGCCTCCCAAACACAGGAACACTCTCCCTCTCAAACACGGTCCCTCTCGATAAATAGCCGATTATCCAATTTGCTCCACAGAGGGGACAAGGCAGGAGCCAGAGTTTGGCGACCCGTCACTATGACCTCTAAATTAAAATAATATACGACCCATAATTGGGTTTCTAGACTGTTCTTTTAAGACCTTGGAGTTATTTTAGGTGTTGACGATGTAACGTCTGATGAAGTAACAAAGAAAGTCCAAGACCCACGTGTTCCAGAAATCATCGAAGGGCGGGCGTTTTGGGGAACTGTCTCTTGTTATTTTGATGTTCAAAAAGTGCTGATTATCAACCTAATTTGAATAAATGACTTTAGATTTTGAAATCTAGAGTTACATTCCACTCTAAACAAACTTAAAATATTCTTCCGTTATTGGCAATTGACATCTACACAATATTTACATTGTTATCTTTTAAAATGGCTTGCTCCAAAGGTACATGTCTGTTATCCTTGTTTATTTCGTATTGACCACAAAGCATCGTACCACTCTCTTTTGGCATTATATTCTATATAAGAAATTTTGAAAATACAATACAAACATACATTACCATGCATTCGGTTTGGTCATGCACCGGGAACGGAACTAAGCTCTTAATGTCAGTTTATCTAAGAGCGCTCGCTAAACTGACGCATCCGTACACGGTTGGGATGCATATAATTGAACTACTGACGACGGGAATTCGATACATTGGATACCATTTCAATACGTCTTTTTTAATAATTATGGAATTTTATTAAACTTTTACTTTGGAAAAGTCACTGCTACTATCCTTTGGTACCGTGTAGAAGACCGACCTTCACCCATTATTATAATCTTCCCGTGTCCGTATCAAAAGACCACACAACGGTTAACTATACACTTATAACAAAGAACAAAGGTTTTGATAAACGGACAGTTGTGATAATTTTGACCTAAAGAGCGTTAAAGTTATCACTAAAAGTGATATTAATAATGTTTCATCATCGGTGAACAATGGCCATTGTCAAGGTTTTTAACTGATAAAAGAATGTTGAAAGCTTGTTTGGAATAGACTGAAAAGCAACTTAATTGAGATTTTATTTGTGTAGCAAGGAGCATAGTATTGTAAGTTTTTTTGAAGTAGGGGTTTGTATAGAAAAAGGAAAAACTTGCTAAGGGCAACAAGACCTATTTCTGCCTACAAATAACAATTTTACTGTGCCTGCTACACATTTCATGGTTAAAATTTAAGCATGTTTGTTTGAAAGAAACAAAGCAGATCCCTGATACATTTGAATTACTCTACAATTTTGTGCACTGAAAGACTCACAGAGCTGTGAAGATCAAATGGGCAGTCGCTCCATGTAAATTACTGGTATCCAGTGACCTTAACATAATCGTAAAAAGACTAGGAGATGATGATGATGACGGGAGTTTTCAGGACCATACTTCTTATCTTCTTTTAAGCAAAGATGACGAAGATAGGTTTACTAATACTTTTAGGGGAATAGTTAATATAATACTGTTTATTGTGTTTTGCTAGGAAAAAAATACTAGTCTTTCCAATAATTTTAAAATTAAAAGAAATTAATGAAGCCTAACAACAATTAACGCAAACATACCTATGGCTTGATACCCGTCGCTGACATTGGAGCTTCCGATAGTACTATCTCAGGTCAAAGATGAATGCTATCAATGTTTGCAGCAAATAATAATTGTATGACCACGTTATCGCGCCCATTAACCATACTTTGTTCTTCATTGTACCTAACGCGGATTTTTTTGGCAGTTCGTTGTTTTTTTCTTTCGCTATCTTTGAAGAGTTTCTGCGAAATTATGGCTGTTGTTCTTTAGCCAGAATTTATTTTTGCTATCTTTGGTAACTGCGTTTTATTTGAAAGTTACGTGTTGTGGTATATTTCTTTCCTTGGTTTAAAAAACAATATCAATCCGAAAACTTTTCATCACCTTTTTACCATCATTCTCTTGCCATTTTCCCAATCGTTATGAAATTTAATGAATAGGTAGCATGAGACCTGGAGAACGACATAGTCTACAATTTTTCATCCTACTGGTATAAAAATAATGAAATACAAAAAAAAAAAACTAAGACGAAGTCGTGGGCTACACTTAGTCTTTCTTCAGCCTGTAAAATTTGTTTCGAGTTTTGGGGTATTTTGGTTTTATTTTGTCTTCTACTACATTGAAAGTTTTAAGAGGTAGATACTGTATGGCTAGTACCAATTTCTCGTTTTGAAACTATAAACTTTAAAAATATTTATTCATATTGGTTCAATAAAATTCTACTCGTCATTATTACCCGGGTTTTATCATTTTAAAGATAGCTAAATTTTTATCAAATTCAATAGTTTTGAATTTCGTTTTTTTTTTGCAACTGATATTGAATTAATTGCCTCTAATTAAATACAAAAGGACTAAGGTTATCATGTTACAAGTAATTATTTTAATTTTTATCAGATTTTTGTTGAAAAGTGGTCTTTGTCAAAGCCGAATTCAAGTTTATGCCCATAAACTTGAATTCGGCTTTGACAAAGACCACTTTAAGGTAAGGTAGGTAAGGTATCATATTTTCTGGTAAAGATGAATGGTTACAATTTCGAGTTGTTTATCAATGTAATACTAATTAAACGACAGAACAATTCCCAATTGCTGCTTCTTGAATAGTAGACAAGAAATAACTAAAACTTCTATTTCATTTGGCATTTAATTTGGTTTGGGCTCTACTAGGGAGCTCTACTAAGAAGTCGTTTAGATAAACGAAATAAAAATAGTAAGAAAGCTTTTTGTTTATTTTACAAAGGATTCCACATACTTTATCCATGAAACAGATGAGCTTTTTGAAGGTTAGGAGTTTTAGTGCCAAAATAATTAAATAATCAGAATCTTATTAACCAAGCACATTGTTTAAAGAATAAATATTGTCTGTTTAGTTTTAAAAAGTAAATTATTTAAATAATACTTAAGTTTGATCAGAAAACTTGCAAGTTTTCTGAACATGCGAGAGCTTTTACCCATATATATTTAAAACAATACAGAGGGTTTAATTTCAAAGTAAATTTACATAGAAAGGAAAAAAGAAATAAAAAATTACCAAAAAAACACTTACCATTGGCGAAAGTTGGTTTCCATAAAACGGAAAATAATAATATTACACTTAAAACGCTAATACTAGTTGTCCCCATCTTGAAAGGGGTTGGAAGTAACACATAAAATCAGTCTTATTTTTGCTACAATAATACGTGCCTCGGCTACCTGCGTCAGTAGGTAAATGCGCCGGATTTTCTCCCAACCTCCCCTTATATAGACGTTCTGGCTCGACCAATCAGAGGCCTCCAAATTGTGGATACAAAATCTAATAAGAATATTTGTTATTGATAATTTTATGGTTAGAGGTCAGTAGTTATTGTATTACAGTAGATTATGTGATAGTTTTCGCGTTAGATGTTAGAATTTCATTTGTCAAAGATTTTTGTAAGCAACGCTTGGAGCTCGACTTGGAGTCACGTATAGATAATACTGCGTGGTATCTTTTTAAAAATATAAATATGAATGAAACATATTCAACAAGTTGGTATTGATATTAATCGCATGAAATTAAATAGGGGTAATGATTGTCCCAAAAATTTGATTTTCCTAATTTTTTTTGCTGAAATCTTCATTAGAGGTCTTTCGATATAATTAATTCCTCGTCTTTAAACGATACTTGTAAAAACTTTAAGGCATTAAGTACATGAACTTTGAAGTTTAAAGTAGCATGAATCAATCAGTTATTAATTATGATAGTTTTGCCAATCAGTTTGCAAAAATGAATTGTAAAAATAATAATTGTGATGCAATTTATTTTTGGAAAAACTTATCAGTAAGTTACTGTTTGACAAAAAAGCTTCATAAGTTTTTTTATCTTTACTGTAAGCTACAGGACTTTTATACGTTTTACTTATTTAGCGCTAATTTAATTTAATGATTCTACCTACTAACATGCGAAACTTTGGATGAATGTTTGTTACTCATAATCCCACCAGAACGGTTGAACGGATCTGGCTAAAATTTGGTACAGAGATAGATTATAGTCTGGAATAACACATATGATTCTTATTCAGGTATTACGGTCCTGTGGGACAGTAACAGAACTACACGCAGGTGAAGCCATGGGCAAGGTAGTCTAAGATAATTACTTCAATTCTTTGAACATGACTGGGACAGAACGATGCCTCGATGTTTTAAATAATTGTGTTTAACGTTAAATGTATTTACCGATTTGAGTAAGTTAGCCACCATGTTTTAATCTTTTAATACCTTCTAGTTTTTCTCTTGAAGTTTTCATGTTAGAATGACTTCTTAGTAACAAACACAATAAATGCAATATGGTTTCCTACCGTAGACGCTAGATCTCGTAAAATAACTATCATCATCAGCCTATAATGTTCCCACTGCTGGGACACAGGCTTCCTCTCTATGAGACGGAGTTGGCTGAATTCCACCACGCGGGCCCAGTGCGGATTGGTAGATGTCACATGTCTACGATTTTTTAGTTCTAGGACATGCCGGTTTCTTCACGATGTTATCCTTCACCATTTTTAAGAGCAGAAATAAATACGTTATTTAAATAATTATATTTAACGTTAAATATGTTTAACGTTATTTAAATAATTATGTTTAACGTTAAATGTATTTACTGATTTGAGCAAGTTGGCCACCATATTTTAATCTTTTAATACCTTCTAGTTTTTCCCTTGAAGCTACTTGTTTTCATATTATAATGACTTCTAAGTAACAAACACAATACATGCAATATGGTTGACGATTAAGATTGTGACAACCCTTCCTCCCGTAGACGGTAATGCCTATAATGTTCCCACTGCTGGGACACAGGCCTCCACTCTATGAGAGGGAGTGGGCTGTCCCAGCTGTGGAGCTGTGGGCTGTGTGACCACGCAGGCCCAGTGCGGGTTGGTAGATGTCACATGTCTTCGAATTTTTAGTTCTAGGACATGCCGGTTTCCTCACGATGTTTTCATTCACCGTTTTTGAGGGCAGCGGTAATGAAATAAGTTACACAAAGTAATGCACCTGCCTGGGTTCGAACCCACGGCTTACTGCTCGTAAGTCGGGGCTGCCACCACTGGGCCACCGCTGCCTTCAAAACAATAGGACTTATTTTAAACATTTAAAAATATAGAAAATCATCAGGAACTAGGTCCAGGTTGCCAGTGGTCAGGCCTCCAGAGAGAGGAACCTTCTCACTATGCGTGCGGTGTCCAGGAGTACTGCTTTCTGAATAACCAAGCCAACCCAGCCGCTCAATGAGAACTCCTAAGGTGTTGATCGAGTCTCTTTGCTAGAAGTCCATTAACTGTAACAACTATCGGTACAATGATTGCAGAGTCCACGTCAACATGTGGAAGTCGACAACCTCGTGCACTAAATCCAGATGCAGTGCCTCTTATTATTATTCTTATCGGCGAAGGGTTATTGTGTTACTAAGGTCTATCAAGTAGGTAGCGATTATTGTGTATTTATTTCTATCATACAAAAATATAATCATTATGCATGTTATTATAAGCAAGGAATTATCTGGAAATACACGTGGTGCCCAATGATTTATACAAGGTACAAGCATAATTCTGAACCCTCCCAGAAATTATTCTCAAAGAAATTTAATCAGTAATTTAAAAACAAAAACAGCTGTATTACATTTTGACGAGTATACATACCGCGTAAGTATTGCATTTTTGTAGGAAACAGCTTTGTTCTTTTAAAGAGAAATTTGCATCGGATGACAGGGACGTCTCAACACTTAAACATTACTACCCAAAGTCATTCATCATCATCTGCCTTTTCCCAAACTATGTTGGGGTCGGCTTCCAGTCTAACCGGATGCAGCTGAGTATTCGCATTTTACATGAAGCGACTGTCTATCTGAACTCCACAACCCAGTAACTGGGTAATACGATTCCCCCGTGGTAAGACTGGATGTCAGACTTTCGGCTTCAGACTACTCGTAACAACTGCCAAAGATCTACAAATGACAGCCGGGACCAACGGCTTAACGTGCTTTCCGAGGCACGGAGGAAACTCGGTATGTAAAGATGGTCACCCTTCCACGGACCAACCTTGAAGATCGACCTGTGCGGCTGTTATTATTTAGCCACGAGCTTCTCCTTTACTGCCCAAAGTATGAGCATTTATTAACATTTGTTTTTCATTGTCTGTCAAAAAACAGACACAGAACTATTAAAGCTTGTTTTACAAGAGTCTTTTAGATATGTAAATTAATATAATTATCGGAAATTCCGTTGGACCTCGTAAATAAAATTATAGTGATGTTTATGAATGTTTTATTGTTTGCATTAAGATAGAACTTTAAATAAAAAGGGCGCTAACAATTGTAGTTATTATAAATTATAATTGGGTTGTGGAGGTCAGATGGGCAGTCGCTCCATGTAAAATACTGGTATACAGCTGCATTCGGTAAGACTGGTAGCCGACCCTAATCATCATGATAAGCCTATGATGTACCCACTGCTGGGACACAGGCCTCCTCTCTATGAGAGGGAGTGGACTGTAATCCACCATGCTGACCCTGATAAGGTTTAGAAAAGGCTTGGCAGATGATAATCAGGAGAGTGATCACAAGTTCAGAGACATACTCACTAACCGCTCGAGACTAAATCGTCTCACAAGCCATGGGAAGTCAGACCACCTACTAATTTTACCAGCAGGCCCTACCATGACGTCTTAAAGCTGTTTCGTTTTACTCTTATTCCAGTATGGGAAAGAGACGGAGCTATACAGGATGTCTAGCGCCATCCCTTTCCAACACTGGAAAAGGATTATATATTATATTAAATAATAATGTTTTAAGACGTCATAGTAGACGCCCTGGGCGTCGAGGGGCAACTAGTGCAACCCAAGCCACCGTAGGCGCGGGCCTTTGGACGGTGAGTAATGGGCTAGCTCACCGTCCGTCCGTCTTATGACGAAAGGCCGTGTCAACGGCGCGTTCGTAATCCACTCGCGCCTCAAGGTGATGTCAGCAAATCGGAAGGGGTCCGAGAGGGCCGATCCCTGCCAGGGCTGCGGGACTGTTCGAAAGGGATACCGTGGCCCTGGAACACAAAGGGCTTAGAAGGAACATGGATGGGTTTTAGTCAGTCAAGTCTGACACTCCCTTCCACTCCGCCCAGAGCGGGAGGGGTCATTTGATGATTTACCATCCGAAATAAAAAGACGTCATGGTAGGCCTCCTGATATAATTATCATCACGCCTGTAAACCCCGAAGGGGTGATCAGAGGCGTGCCCATAGTAGCATGTGCACTAGTGAAGTGTTACTAACATATTGCACCTTGAGAAGAAAAGTGACCTACCACAGTTTTGTGCAAAACAATAAAATTGTGTTTCGTCTTGTAGGGAGTTCCCAATAAGATATGTAATGAAATGTTTTTTTTTGTCCATTTCTAGCACGATATCGTCACTTTTTAACCGACTTCGAAAAGGAGGAGGTTATCAATTCGACTGTATGTATTTTTTTATTTATGGGTTTGCACCGATTTCTCAGCCAATTGTGTTGTGAATTGTTGAACATTACTCTTTGTCGTGTTAGAAAATATGTCGTAACATGCAAAATATTATTATGTATGTAATTAATTATGAAGTAAACAGATAACGAACAACTTAGTATTTGAGTGACTAATTCTAAGGTCAGCAAATGAGAACAACAAAACATCCGTTTATTACCTACTGAACTGTTACTAGGACCAAAAGATTTCCACGAATATTGCAGTTTTTGTGTCAAAAGTTTGTTGGTTTGATTGCTGTACTCAGAAATTTGCTAAGAGATTTATGTTTATGCGTACATCTTTGACAGTCGTTACGAGTAGTCAGAAGCTAAAAGTCTAACATCCAGTCTTACCAAGGGGTATCGTATTACCCAGTTACTGGGTTGTGGAGGTCAGATAGGCGGGCGCTTCATGTAAAATACTGGTACTCAGCTGCATCCGGTTAGACTGGAAGCCGACCCCAAGATAGTTTGGGAAAGGCTAGGCAGATGATGATGTTTATGCTTAGACGTAAATGTCAAATATTTGTGAGGATGTATTAATATATGAATGTTTGTTTCTCTTTCATGTATTTTTGCATGAAAGAGAAACAAACATTCATATATCTAGATGAAATTTGACACAGAGATAGATAATAGTCTTTTTATCCTGGTAGTACGATTCTTTGGGACAATAAAAGAACGAAACGTGGGTCATAAACTAGTTTTATAATAAAATCAAAGATACATGATAATCTATAAAAGTTAGTCAGTTAATGTTTTGCCGTACATTCAGATCATCCCATTGAAAATTTCATCCCATTGACATCATGATATTTGCGGGACCTTTGGCTCCATTTTTGAGGACACAACACACATACATAATTGAGGTGTCTTCGTTAAATGTTTAAGGAGTGAAATGATAAGCAACATTGCTTTTGTCAAGCTGCTATTTTCTAAGGGATCGAACCTAGAACGAGGTCATTCAAAAAAGCCAAAGTTTTCCATATAAAGCTGTGTGCAGCTATTCATCATTTCAGCCCAAAAAACGTCCACTGCTGAACATAAGCCTCCCCTAAGTGTCGCCACATTGGCATTTTGGGGGGTTTTACCATAATCGCCACGCTTGGCAGGCGGGTTGGCGATCGCAGTACGGTTGTTACAAAAGCACAGAGAACGCTGCTGCCCATTCTCTGGCAAATCCCTTAGTCGCCTCTTACAACACCCACGGGAAGATATGGGATGGTGCTATTCTTTACGTCCGACACCATACAGTTGAAAATGTCTTCTTCATCATTCTCCTGCCCTCATCCCAATTTATTTGGGGTCGGCGCAGCATGTCTTCTTCTTCCATTCTTCGCTATTATTTGTCATATCATCAGAAATTTCCTTTCTTGCCATATCAGCAATTGGGCCAGCGTTATAAGCCATAAAACCGATGACCGATAGTTAAGGCCTGTTCTTGAGTGGAGACCAGTCTTTGTCGACCAGTTCATTCGCTTGCGATTGGAGAGGCCTATGAGCCAGTGACCCCCACTAGGCCCGTGTTGATTGACCCACCACCTCTCACAGAGATTAGGTTTGTATCCCAGATGCGGCAACATTGTAGGCTGATTGGACCTTCAATGCGTCGGGTTGGAACTTGATATGCGTTTTGTGAAACGTGCTACTGGTATCGTTACGAAGGGGAAATCCCGATGTCATATATACTCTTACATGTGCAAACAAATGGAAAATCAGCTCTTATGAATGTACTAAATAATACTGTTTCATGTTGGTTTCTCTCTACAAAGTGTCACGAAGCCATTAACCAACCATTCTGTACATTAAACTCGTTAACTCTATCCAAAAATAATTACTTGGAAACAACTTTTTTTGGGATGTTAAATCACTTTTTACTGTACAACTCAATAAAACGCACTCAAAACATTGTGCTGTTGGATGCATTGAATAGTAAACAGTACAAGTATATAAAGTAAAGGTATAACCTTAAAATGTAGTCTATAGACTAGAAGGTTCCCAGGTATGGTCCATAACAAAACAAAAAAAAAATCTCAATGACGAAGGGAACAAGTGCCCTTCGGCTTCGTTAAGGGTCTATTTACACCCTTTATAAAAAGCCTTGACTAAGTTTTCTCCTATCAGTGACAACGAGTTGAAAACAATAAAAATTTATTCGCTTATCAAATACGAATGAAAAGTCGATAATCATATTGAAAGTACTTTTATGAGCATTTACACCTTGAGACATTTCATACAAACTTTCAAGTCCTTATTTTCCAAAAAGACTGAACCAATTTTAATGAAACTTCATACGCATAAGCAAGATACTTTTAGGTCACATAGGTCTAAAAAGTTACAAAACATTTTCGAAAAATAATGTTACAGTTAAATTAGACCAATTATAAATTATATATATCCAAAATCCAGGTTATCCATATTATAATCCATATTGTATCTATATTATAAGAAGAAATAAATAAATAAGTCTATAAAACCAGAAATTTCCTTTTCTTTTAAAGACTTTAGATAATCTATCTTATAAAGACATTTCGAAAAGGTGAAAGCGCTCTTAAATGCGAAACAATTCAATATTTCATTATTGGGTTAAAGTTAAATTTTTGATACTTCTAGGATCTGCCATAATACAAAAATAATAACAAAACAAATGAAAGCTAGACCGTTAAAAGAGATTAAGAGAGAACTTAACGCGGGTTTAAACCATTAACGAACTTACTAGTATCGGTAATAAATATTTACAACTTGAAAACAAAAGCGGATTATTGTTTTAACTAGAGCAATCTTCTTTGTTTATTGTTTACCAAGAAACCATTACCCGGAAGTATTGTTGGAAAGCATAAGAACTGCTGGGAACTGATGACCCTTCTTCCCACTTTCAGACATTCGGGCGTGTCGGAGATCACGTAACAGTAATGCCATGGTATTTTTCATTTGCAACAATACAAGTAGTTTGACGTGTTCTTCAAAAGACAATGCAGGGTTCAAAAGACCACGCTGCGTTCTAATACGGGCATAGTAGACGTAGGGAAGAAGGCTGCTAGGCTAAAATGGGATTGGGTAGGTCACATCAGCCGCATGCACGATGACCGCTGGGTAAAAGACGGTACAGGCTATTAAAAAAAAGTTGTTTTCATCGTACTTTCGAAAAATAATAAACTATGTTCTTGTAGCTTCGGATCCTGAGATCAGTGGATACAACTCGATGGGATCCGTTTCTAATTCAATCCAAAACGGTTGGGCCAAAATGTGGAATCATTTCAGGCTGAACATCAACATCTGTCATACTCTTTCTTACTAAGTATGTTGGAGACGTCTTCCTGTCTTACCTGGTTGAAGGAGTAAGTTACAAGGATATGTATAAAATCACAGACTGATAAACATACGTTGGTGTTACAAAAATTGGTTTACTCTTTCAAAAATCTTATTCAATTACGTTACATTTGATGATTAACACCAAACGAGCATTAATTAAGTTGTTTATTTGCACTGGGTATTACTGGGTACCTATTATTAATTAGATCCTAATAAATAAGATCATTTGCTTATGTTTTGAATAGTAAGTAATAACTACTTAACTACAAGTAGAAATAGTATTTGTAAAAAAGGCGGTATTTTAACATCAGCCCAGTTCTAAACCAATAGCAAATTAGTTTGAAAAGCTTAGAGCTGGTATATGTATGTTTTCCCCGAGATGAGCAAAAAGTGCTCCTACGTTACCTGAAGACAGCTCAAGTAAATTTCTAACATTGTGTCACACTCAAATTTAAAGCATTTACTTCAATTAGACCAATACAGGCAGTTTTTGTCAAAAAAAAAAAAAACAAAAAAAGAGGAGAAGAGTACAGTCTCAGTACACATAAACTGAGGCATCCCCAATGAGTCACTTAAGTTAAGAGTGACTCCGACAAAAGTACCACTGTCGGAGTCACTCTTAACTTAAGTGCTATTTTACAAATTAAAATGATGAAGTTATAAAAAAAAATGTTCCCACTGCTGGGACATGACAGGCCTCCACTCTATTATGACGAAGTGGGCTTTATTCCACCACGCGGGCCCAATGCGAGTTTGCAGATGTCACTTCGAATTTTAGGTTCTAGGACATGGCGGTTTTTTCTCACAGTGTTTTCCTTCACTGTCTTGATAGCAGTGGTGGTAAAAGAAATCACGCAATATAGTCTGCCGTTTCGAAGTATTAACTGCCTAGTTGGTCTAGTGAAGTGTAGGTCTTTCCAGAGAATGGGCAGCAGCGTTCTCTGTGCTTTTGTAACAACCGTACTGCGATCGCCAACCCGCCTGCAAAGCGTGGCGATTATGGTAAAACACCCTTATGTCAATGTGGCGTTGGGGGAGGCCTATGTCCAGCAGTGGACGTCTTTTGGCTGAAATGATGATGATGATGATGATGGTCTAGTGACTGCTGAAAATGAGGTTCTGGGTTCAATTCCCAGATCGGGCAAGTGTTATTGGATTTGTCTTTCAGGAATTTATGGCAGCCACGGAGTCTGGATATGTGTCCGATTGATAGCATCAGCTCGAAACCCACTACATGGGACTTGAAATTAACTGACGAACTAGGGTGTATAAGGTACAGCTCTACCTAACCCTTCGGGGATAACAAGCTGATGTTATGGTATTAAATCCGAAGACTACTTCGGACTTGATACCAGAACATCAGACGTTAGTATAAAGCACTAGCTGTATCCTAACGACTCTCGTACTTTCCAAACTGCAGGTCAGACTAGAACTGTTAATGAGACAGTAATATCCATATAACTAGGTACGAATTCTGATATTATGGCTATGATCGCATATTTACTCGTCTATGTTTAGCAGTTTTCTGATACCTTGATATATATTTAAATTGGTGATACTAGCAGCCCGCCCCGGCTTCGCACGGGTATTTAACAATACACACACATAATAACCCCTCTATTTGCGCCAGGCTTCGATCAATAATGTTCTATTATTGATCGAAGGCGCCAGGTAACTAAAAAAAAATATGAAGAAAGTTTCAATATTCCCCTCCCGTACGGCCTGTACCCCAAAACGCCTACATCGGGTGATGCCTGCCAGCTAAACAGGGTGAGCGGCGACCACGCAACTTTTTTTCTAATACTTACATTTTTAAACTCTGGAATGTCCGAATTGAATAATTCAAAAACTTATATAAAGGTATTGAAGCAGTCTTGAATATGAAGTAATTTATTTTGATAAGGATTAATACCAAGATACAAATACAGAGCCTTTTCTTAAATAAAACGACACTTATTGTGGCGTAACTATAATAGTTTCACATTTTATTCCAAAAAATTTCAAAATCAAAATCAATTTTATTTGTGTAACATAGGTAGTGAATACAGTTCTTAAATTAAAGATCATAGGTCGCTATGTTATGCCAAGAGGCGTACATTAAATATATGGTTGCATGCGAAATCAAAAAAAATATTAATCATGCGAGAGATAAATACAAATTATTTGGTAGATATGTCAAAATTGATAGAATGATAAATAAATAAATAAAAACAATAATGATAAAATGTCACAATATGAAGTAATGTCTACAGTCAATGTTCAAATAATTAATCATAAATTACCATTAGTCTCAATATCAATTAGAAATTGTCTAAATTGTGTGTATTCTCCAGTCAGTTAATACATAAGCCTACATTAATTTATTTTTTTGTAAATAATGATGTGTTCTGCAAAGTCGTAGTACATTATTTTATTCTATCATCAATAGTTTTCGCAGCGCACGCGATGTAAAGTCAAAGGTTACATTATTGGAGTTTTACCATTTTTTTTTTTTTTTTTATGAATGGCATCTCGCAGTTCAACCTAGGAGGTTGTCGTCTGCTTAACCGGACTATCCTGTGGGTGCCTTAAGATAAGGCCTCCAGCCAGGGCATAAAAAACTTACAAACTAAGCGACTATACGCTGAGGGCACCCCCTGTGGGGTACGAGCCTCGGCTCAGGGCGTCGCTGGGGGAGGACTGCATGGGGACAGGCTGGATCTGAGTGATATCATTATTTAGGGGCTGATTTAAAACTACTGGCACAGCATCGCGGGCTGGCTCGAGCGAGGGTCGGGGAGGGCATGGACCGGGACGTCGCGACGGACCTCGACGGCGAGGTCGGAAAGACGGCGGTTTGCGTCTGAACTTTTTAAGAGTGCTAGTCTCTTTGCTACTCTCCTGGAGGAGGGTGATAGCATCATCGGGAGTGACGAGGGTATGCCGAGGACGGCGTACTGTACTAATGCGCGAGGGTTCGTAACGGGCGGCCGCTGCAATCAGGGGATTACGGTGTTTACTGGCGTTATCGAAGAAACGCTTCGACAGACGTTTCATAAACTGAAGGACGGTGGGCATTCTAAGGTCTACGTGTAGACGGTCGTTACGGACATAAAAAGGGGCTCCCGTGACTCTACGTAAGAACCGGTTCTGCAAGGTTTTCATCCTATGGATGTATTTAGGCTTGGTGTGAGCGTACACGACGCAAGCGTACGTCATAATGGGGCGGATCACCGCGGTATAAAGGCGCAACTTGCACTTGAGTGACAATTTGCTTTTTGCCGAGATCATGAAATGAAGCCTACCCATAGCAAAGGCAGCTCGGTCGCGAGCTGCTTTGATGTGCGCCGCGAAAGACAGGTGGTTGTCAAGTAAGACTCCTAAGTACTTGGCTTGCTTCTCCCAAGGGATAGGCTTACCGTACATAGTGATCGGGCTGAGCGCGAGTGGCTTATTTTTACGCGGTTTAAAGAAAAGAACTGCCTGACTCTTGTCGGGGTTCACCTCGATTCTCCATTTCCGGAACCAAGCGCCTAGGACGTTGGCTGAGGTTTGGAGGGTGCTGTAAATAGCGTCGTGACTATAGCCAGTGTAATAGATGGCCGTGTCGTCTGCAAACAGGGCTAGCTGTGCCTTCTTGCTCTTGGGGATGTCACTGGTGAACAGAGTAAAGATAAGGGGAGAGAGCGGGGAGCCCTGAGGGACTCCGGCTCTAATGGGGTGGGGGGAAGACAGTGCCTTCCCGATGCGATAGCGGAAGGTGCGATCCGACAAAAAGTCTCGTAAGATGAGCACGAGACGGTCCGGCACTCCCAGTTTGTACAGCTTATATAATAAGCCGTTGTGCCAGACTTTGTCGAATGCCTTTGCTATGTCGAAAAACAACACGCCCGTCATCGCTCCACGCTGGAAGCCAGCGCTCAAGTGTTCTACGATGCGGTGGGCCTGTTGAATGCAAGAGTGTCCGGTCCTGAAGCCGAACTGTTCGTTGGGGATGAGACTCTTAGCCTCGGCGAAGTCTTTGAGTCGCTTATACATAAGTCTCTCGTAGATTTTACCGAGTGCATTCAGGAGACTGATAGGTCTGTAGCTCGAAGGCTCAGACTTGGGTTTGCCTGGCTTGGCGAAACCGATGACAGTGGCCTCTTTCCATATTTGGGGAAACGCGTTGTTGCTCAGGGCGCCATTGAAGATGGCCGCCATTAACACGACGAGCTGAGCGGGGAGGAGTTTGAACACCCTATTGGTGATTCCGTCGGAGCCGGGTGCTTTCCGCGGTTGAAGTTTGTTAATGATGTCTTGCACTTCGTCAGCTGTGACCGGAGGCAGAGGATCATCAGGGTCTTCTTCGGGGGGCAGGGCGGCTCTACGTTCGACGAATGCGTTCACCTCATCGAGATGTCGCTTGTCTACTGGTTGCGAGCTGGGGGAGCACTGGGACTCCAGGCTGTCGGCTAGGCATTCGGCCTTCTCAGAGTCGTCGAATGCGACGCTCTTATCGGGTCGGGTGAGGGGAGGCATCGAAGCCTCTTCGGTGGAGCGCATCTTGCGTTGCAGCTGCCAGAAGGCTAGGTGGGTAGGCTCGAGTTCGCTTAGCGTTTTTTCCCATTGATTATTACGAAACTCACTGGTGCGATCCTTTACAGCACGCTGTAAATTACGCATGTGGGCTTTGTTTGCCTCGCAGGGAAAGCTGCTGTAGGCACGGATGGCCGCGTTCTTTTCGTTTATCAGTTCACGTACGTCAGCGGGTAGTATCCAGCGTTGATCGCTCATTGCTGGGACTTCCCGTGAGCAGTCCTTCAGTACGGATTGCACGTGTTCTGTAAACGAGTTGATGGCGGCCGTCGTGTCTGCGACTGAGACTATGTGGTCGGGGATGGCCTCCAGGTGAGGCGACGTGGTGGATTTCAGCTTTTCGCTGACTTTCCTCCAGTCGGTTATCACTTGGGTCGGCGGGGGCTGGCTGGGGTCAGAAGGACCCGAGCGAGGAACTAAGTGCATGAGCACTGGTCGATGATCTGAGTTAAGCTCATGTAACGTCTCGATGGAATGCAACTTAAGGTTGACATTCTTGAGTAGCGCTATGTCGAGAACGTCCGAACGTTGGTCGGGGTCGTGGGGATAGTGGGTGTGCTCCATAGGAGCGATGGGATCGAAGTTGAGGGACTCGCCCAGGTTATACAAGTGACGTCCTCTGGCAGAGGTCGTCGTGCTGTTCCAGGCGGGGTGTTTGGCGTTGAGGTCGCCCGCTATGATAACGGAGTCGCTCAAGCCGAAGAGGACGGCAAGGTCTTTGGTGAACAAAGTGTGCTCCTCGGACGTGCCGCCGGGAGGGATGTACGCAGAGGCGATAGTGATCGGTTGATGGCCGGTCATGCCTAGTCGACACACTGAGGTCTCGAGTAGAGACTCCATGGGAGGCGGATCTAAGGGGATGCAATGCAGTTCTTTCCTATAATAGATTAGAGTCCCGCCCTTGTGGCAACGTGACCGATCGTTGCGAACTATGCGATAGTTGGCAATTCTCGGATCGCGGTGACTGGGCTTGAGGAAGGTCTCCTGTACGAGGAGGATATCAATTTGATGGTCGCGGAGGAAGGTGGCGATCTCATCACGCTGGCCTCTAATGCCATTGGCATTAAAGTACCCTAATTTTAGGGATCGGGGTTTGGTGCACGTTAATCTCGTATTATCCATTGGAGTTAGTCGAGGTTAAGGTTGCGGAGGAGGTCGCCTAACTTGAGTAGGGACTTGAGGATAATTTTAAGTTTATCGCCACCAGTGTTAGCCGCCCTGAGATCAGCCGCCATGCGGTCTGCTTCGGGGGTGACTAACTCTGCTAGCGATTCTAAAATTACGTTATGAGAGGGGTCCACGGCCGCGGGGCCGGGTGGCGTGGGACGAGCGGGTGCCGGTGCGCTTGCTTGGGCCGCGGGAGTGGGGACAGGGGCATCTAATAGCCCGGGGATGGGGCTGGACTTTGCTTTACAGAGAGCCGGGAAGGCTTTCTGGTGGTTCAGCGTGGTCCAGGGAGAGGGCCTCTGAGGGCTGAGTCTCTCCGGCATCTGGGCAGAGGGTAGCCTCACCGATGGGCTTTCTCTTTGTTGGCGGGCGCTTGCACGCTTCACCAGGTTAGAGGAGGAGCCTTTGGGGGCTTTTGAGCAGCCGCGGTAGTTGGCCGTGTGGCCCGACTGGCCGCAAAGCACACAGCTCGGTGGCTCCGTGCAAAGTGACTTGTCTTTGGGACGGGGGCAGTCTGCCGTGCCATGGTCGCCTAGACACTTTACGCATCTGTGCGGCGCATGGCAGTTGGCTTGGCTGTGACCGTACATCTGGCAGCGATGACACTGTCCAACTACGCTTGAGCGGTAGGGCTTCTCTATTGAGATGCCTGACAGGGAGCAAACCGACTTCACTTTGAAGATCGGGTGGTGACCTTCTACTGGGTCACAGATGACCAGTACCATATCGTAAAGGTCTCCGCCTCTCGCCTTATGAAGGCGGTGGACGGCTGCGACCGGGATGTCCTGGCCTAGGAGGTCATTGAGGATGTCCTCCGTGGGGATTTCCTTCGGGATCCGCCTGATCACCACGCGGGTGGGCTTCTCCTCTGGAAGAGAGTAGGTGTGGAAGGCTATGCGCCTTCCGATTAACTGACGGGTTAGTTCCCTGGGAGTTTTACCATTTTTTTTTAAATATTATAAAGCCTATGTCACCCGCGGATAGTGTAGCTTCCCAACAGTGAAAGATTTTTTCTTATCGGTTCAGTAGTTTCTGAGCCTGTTCAATGCAAACAAACAAACAATCAAATCTTTCCTCTTTATAATATTAGTTTAGATGAATTCTTCTAAATCTTACACTATATTGAAGAATAACTGAATATAAAACGAATTTGATCTAAAAAAAAAAAACAAAATCGAACTTGAGAGTTATTGGCAGTCCGACGGTCATACCACTGTGCTATTTCTGCTTACTTAGCTAGTATAAACGACGATGAATAAAACATCATAAGAAAACTTAGATTTATAACGCTCTGAAATCGATCCTAGGAGATATCAGTGACATCGTCTAGTCCCAGTCTTTTAACCTTTAAATACAACAACCAAAGTGACCACAAAATGAACACGACAAATTGTAATTGTGCTACAATTTAATAATCACATGCATAAGATAGTGCGTGTTTATTGTTGAAGAACATTGCTCCCCCGATACGCAGGGAAACGAATAAACAATTCTTTATTATTCTTTGTCCAATGATTCTTATTTTTATATCGAAGTTATTTTTGAACTTCAGTTTAGATGCCGGAGTGACTATGTAGGTTTGTTGCTAAGCAGTCCTGAGTTCAGTTCACCAGGTCATTTGAGTAAGATATGTTCGTAAAGGAATTCCTTTTGTAATAGGTACCGCTAGAAATTGTGGCAGAGATACTTAGATATCCAAGTTATGTTGTTCGAATCTCTCAAAAGCGTTAGTTTTCTTTTTGTAAAAATAGAGGTCTGGTTCCAGGAAGAACGGAAAAAGAGCGCATGGAGGGAATTGGAAGAGGTATTACCCAGCCGTGGGTCAGTGCAGACTAATAAGAAAAAATCAGTAGAAGAATTTTGTTTGCCAAGCATAGAGGAACGAGTGATTACACTCTGCTCTATCATGTAAAGCTTTAACTAGATCTTTCTTCAAGTGCAAGTTAAATGATAAAAAAAATCTTACTAATAACATTATTTCTGGGGACTTTGTTCTGTCACTTCTTTTTCCCAGCTAAAACACTAGCAAGTGGCAAAGCCCGGACGTTTTGCAGGATCGTTTCCTCCAGTATGTGCTTGATCGTCCTCTTTATTTAAATGAGTCTCATTCTCTTACACTTATTCTAATTTATTTGAGGTCGGTGCAGCATGTATTCTTCTTCCACGCTTCTTTATTAATCGTCTCGACTCGTCTGCTGTCTTGCCATATCATCCTTCACACAGTCGATTACCTACCACACACAACTTTTTAGTCACTGGCGGCAGTTTCAGAGTTTCTCTCATGTACTCATTTCTTATTTTATCCACCTTAGCATTCTCATCTCAGACACATGCGAATGCAAAAATATTTGCATAAATCCAAATTTATTTTCTGATGGCAAGATTACAGTCAAAGGCGTTTTAAAGAGCACTTTTAAAAATGACCAAAAGTCAAAAGAGAAACTCAGAGTAATGAGAAATACAGTACATAGTGAACATAAACCTTTTCAAAAACATAACACTGTTATCATAACTTAAAATAAACTAAGAACTGTTTACATCTGACGCTAATGTTAGCAAACTTCGAACCTAACAAGTACCTACACGCGATTCTAGCGGAGTTATCTAATAAAAGGTAAGTAAACGAAGACGACAATCAAGTACCACTGTTAACTGGGGACTTCACGAGAAAATAATTATTGACGGGACATGAGAAACAGTTGAGTACTGAGTTGGCACCTAACGTTTTGTGGGAAATAAGAAAATTGTGTTTCGTGTAGGGACTTCACAATAAAAATATGTGATGTTTTTGTCCTTTTCTGGCACGATACTATTTATTATATACAGGGTGTACATGTGATGTACAGCTGCCCCATACATTTGGGTCGCATAGGTATTGAAATTTTGTATGGGGCAGCAGATAATTTTTTCGCTATTACGATTTTGTCCGACCTTAAGTATGTATAAAGGGTGTAATGTTTTACACCCTTTATTTACACCTCTTAACGAAGCTGAAAGGCACTGGTTCTCCCTGTCATTGCGATCATTTTTTTGTTCTACACCATACCTGGGAACCTTCTAGTTACGGAGATATTAGGGGTCAAAGTTCCAACTTTTTGACAAGTATTTTTTTAAATACAAGTTTGTATTGGAAGATTTTTACTTTAAACACCTCCACGACCCCCGTACTATTCAATCCGTCCATCAGCACAATGTTTTGAGTGCGTTACATTGAGTTCTACCACAAAACATGATTTTACACCCCTCCCAAAAAAAGTCGTTTCCCAGCAATAATTTTTGCGTAAAGTTACTTAGTTTCATGTACAGAATGCTTGGTTGACGGCTTCGTGATGAGGTGATTTACACTCCGTATACCCTTTCCTTTACACCCTGTATATTATATTTCGATTGATTTGATTGATAGATTGAGCAATTAGCCGCAATTTCGTGTTAGGTCCCTTTTGTTTTCCGGGCGCGAGTTGTTTCTCATCTAGAAGTACCCAAAAGCAGCCTTATGCCTTGGAAGATCATTGATCAAGATATTATTGTGTGTGCTAGCTGACATGTGACATTAATTTGATGTAATGGATTCTTCGTTTATATAAACTTGAACATTATTGTGTAGAATCTGGTTCTTTTAACATAACAGACAGATGTATTGCTGGGGAGTTTGTTCCACCACTTTTTCTTCCCAGCTAAAACACTAGGAAGTAACGAAGGGCGAGTGTTTTGGGGGACTGTCTCTCGTAATTTTGACGTTCAAAAAGTGCTGATTATCAGCTTAATTTGAACAAATGACTTTTAATTTGATTTGATTGTTAATTTGCCATTATAGTAAAGTAAAATTTATTTATTTTACATAGATTGTAGGTGTATAAAACAAGGTGTAACAATAAAATAGGTCTGTAAATGGGTGACCATTCGTGCTTTCCGAGGCACGGAGCAAACTTAGAATAAAAACAAAAGTTAGTATAAAGTAGCACGTTAGACCGTTAATCCCAGCTGTCATTTGTAGATGTTTGACAGTCGTTACAGGTAATCAGTGGCCCGAAAGGATGTCAACAGTCTTCAAATATTACTTAAGGGTTTCATATAACCTAGTATTAACATTGGTTGTGGAGGACAGGTGGTGTTCAGCTGCATCCAACATAGTTGGGAAAAGACTAGGGAGTTGATAAGATCATTTGTATTTTTTGTAAATCTAGAGACACCTAATAGCTAACACTTCGTGCAGTTACTAGCGTGAGGTTCCAAGTTAGTTTGACAGATAGCACTACGATATAACATGTTTTACTCTGATGGTGGTCTTCACAAAAACAGGATATAATCTTGCCCTATAACCTTGCATGACACCAAAGCATGCAAGAACGATAATGAATGAATTTTCCTACCCAATCGATACACTCAATTAATTAATATAAAATCAACAAATTGATACAACATTATGATTGTTACAACAATATTACATTGTATTTAGCATGTTTTGCAGTATTTTATCTAAGCGGTGCCGGATGCGATGCACGTGGTGTTCCTCATCATTAATTACTGAAGAAATTTATTATGTATTAGTCATTTATTATATATTTGATAGATGCGTTCAAGGTTTTGGTTCAGCACGAGTTCGGAAACATTGAACTCTCTTGTCTTGAGGCAGGAAATGACGGTTTGATGTCATCGCAAACTAAGAGATAGGCACCCAAGAATAAGAGCACGCAGAAAACAAATGACAAAAAATATTTAGTAATAAAGCCAGTTTTCATTTTGTTTCGTATGAAATCTAAACTAATATTTTTAAGAGGAAAGATTAGATTGATTGTTTGTTTGTTTGCATTAAATAGGCTCCGAAATTACCGGTCCGATTTGAAAAATTCTTTAAGTGTTAGATAGCCCATTTATCGAGGAAGCTAAAAGGCTATTATATCATAACGCTACGACCAATAGGAGTGGAGAAGCAATGAAAAATGTTGCGAAAACGGGGATAATGTGACGCAAACGAAGTTGCGCCGGACAGCTAGTCTAAACTAATATTATAAAGAGGAAAGATTTGATTGTTTGTATGTTTGTTTGTTTGCATTGCTGGTCCGATTTGAAAAATTCTTTCAGTGTTAGATAGCCCGTTTATCGAGGAATGCTATATGCTATATATCATAACGCTACGACCAATGGGAGTGGAACAGCAATGAAAAATGTTGCGAAAACGGGGATAATGTGACGCAAACGAAGTTGCGCCGGACAGCTAGTCTAAACTAATATTATAAAGAGGAAAGATTTGATTGTTTGTATGTTTGTTTGTTTGCATTGCTGGTCCGATTTGAAAAATTCTTTCAGTGTTAGATAGCCCGTTTATCGAGGAATGCTATATGCTATATATCATAACGCTACGACCAATGGGAGTGGAACAGCAATGAAAAATGTTGCGAAAACGGGGATAATGTGACGCAAACGAAGTTGCGCCGGACAGCTAGTGAATAATAATATGAAAGTACACTATGGTCTCGCCTCGTAATGGGATTTAAAAAACTTAAGTGGCGATATGCCCTCCTTCCCTTCCACACTAGTAAGCCGCACCACTGGTAGTGTCGTGGGTATTTTTTTCCTCATCTGAACTACTGGTCCAGTGGTATCGTATGCATTTGCAAAATACATATACATATATGCGTATAAACTCATAGGAATTGTGTTTTTTACTTACATGTATCTAGTTGCGAAAATAAATTAGTTAGGTACAGGTTAGGTATAGGGAACGCATCGTCATATATATGTATTTTACAAATACCTACGATACCACTGGACCAGTAGTGTAGAAGGGAAAAAGACTACTCACGATACTACCAGTAGTGTGGCTTAGTAGTGTCGAAGGGAAGGAGCCCGGGGCGATATGTGTGTGAAATATGTGGGCAACTCAAATCAAATCAAAATATTTTTATTTTACATAGGCCTACAGCGGACTCATAAAACGTCGGCAAAAAGGTGCTCGGTTCGGGTTGGTCGTTTCCTATGGAGAAGAACCGGCAAGAAACTCCATGGTTACTCTTTTAAAATAATTTGGTTTTACAATATTTCTGTTACAGCATTAGTACTAAAGTATGGGAGGACATCGTAGGCCTGACTCACCACACGCGCCCAGTGCGGGTTGGTAGATGTTACATGTTTTCGATTTTTTAGTTCTAGGACATGCAGGTTTCCTCACGATGTTTTCCTTCACCGTTTTTGAGGGCAGGCGCCTGCATAAGTTCAAACCCACGGCTTACTGCTCGTAAGACGGGGCTGCCAACACTGGGCCACCGCTGCACTCGATAAAAGTATCCGTGTTAAAAGAGCACACAACCATCCAACCGTCCTCACAAATATTCGCATTTATAATATTAGTAGGATTCTCTGTTTGGTTTTGGAACTGGATTATTGCCTAGGTAAACCTCTGCTGGTTCTGTATGGTGTCGGACGTAAAGAATAGCACCATCCCAAATCTTCCCGTGGGTGTCGTAAGAAGCGACTAAGGGACTTGCCAGAGAATGGGCAGCAGCGTTCTCTGTGCTTTAGCAACAACCGCACTGCGATCGCCAACCCGCCTGCCAAGCGTGGCGATTATGGCAAAATCCTCCAAAATGTCAATGTGGTGACACTTGGGAGGCCTATGTCCAGCAGTGGACGTCTTTCGGCTGAAATGATGATGATGATGATGATGGAACCTCTGCTAAACACCAGACGTCGTCGTCGTCATCATCTGGTGTTATGTTTTGTAATATACATACCTGCAGTTATCTGACCAGGATTCATAGTTTTACTTTTGTCAGACCTTTGAACAGACATGTAAACCTTAGTTGCCATAGCTGGCAACTAAGGTTTACATGTCTGTTCCGGTTTCCTATAACACCATGTTGAGACGTTTAGAATGCTTTATTACAATTAGCTTTTTTTCTAAAAACCAGTTTTCAGTTAAAAAATTGGTAGACCCCCTCTCTATTTTGCATCATGCTGATTTCTGTCGAAGCATTGTGTAAATAGTACACCCTTTTTTGGCATTAATCGCACATGAGCTTAGAAGAATTCCTGATACAATTTAATCATTTACTTTTTGCTCCCATTTTTGTGTTATTGGCGTCTATTTCTAACATTCGAAGAAATATTAGTTCTGCAAACTGATAATATTCTTGGAAAGACTATCTTGTTTACTATACTAGAAGTTTTAAAATAAACAACTTTAAGAGGAAGATGAATTCAAAGATAATTTCTCTACTACTGAAACTGACTATTCTCTACTATTGAAAACCCAACACAAGATGATTGAGGGGCTCGTGACTAAATAATAACAGCCACACCTACCTTCAAGGATAAGCAATGCTTGCAGCGGACGGGCCGTGGATGGGTGACCATCCCTTATATACCGGGACCAATCTGTGACTCGGAGAGAACGTCAAGCCGTTGGCTTCTGTTATTGTTCGTAAATCTTTAACAATCTTTACCTACTGATAGTCAGAAATCCGAAATCCTGACTACCAGTCTTTCCAAGGTCTATGGTGTTACCTAGTAAAAGGGTCGTGGAGGTAAAACAGACAATTACTGAATGGATCTATATGAAATTTGAAACAGGGATAGATTTTAGTCTGGAATAGTACATTTAATACTTTTAGTCCCGGTCAGACGATCCCGTGGAACCGTTATTGAGCCAAACGCGGACGAAGCCGTAGGCATCCTAGTAAAATATACTGGGACCCACCCCTGTGATTCATCATTTCAGCCCAAAAGACGTACACTGCTGGACATAGGCCTCCCCCAACGCCACATTGACATAAGGGGGTTTTGCCATAATCGTCACGCTTGGCAGGCGGGTTGGCGATCGCAGTACGGTTGTTCCAAAAGCACATGGAGAACGCTGCTGCCCATTATCTGCTGTCCCTTAGTCCCCTCTTATGACACCCACGGGAAGATATAGGATGGTGCTATTCTTTACGTCCGACATCATACAGAGCGATCCTCTGTGATTACGTTTTACCAACATTACGAACTAAAAAAAATCCACGTAATAATTTTTTCTTTAAGAATATTTAAGAATCGGGAACGTGTGTGGGTCCTCAAATAGTCATCGCACTTAAGTGTAGTCAAGTAGCTAGGCTGAAACTGATGACTATAACGAAACTAACACACTCCAAGTTTCTTACCGTGACAACTACATTCCGCTACAATATGCCAGAGAGCGTTGTTCGGGTTATCAGTAGTGATAAGACCGGGTCGCACTCAGAAATATTCCTATTTGCACTTAGACCACTGAGTTTAATGTCAAGAACACTGAATATACACGCGCCCTTTACGTTTCTAGGTGTTTAAGGGCGCACCGAGGAAATTTCGAAATAATTCCGTTCGTTTGATCCCTTGCTGCATCGTTATTACTTAACCTTTAGTTATGAAGTTAATTTGTAAGAAATTCAAGGATTCACTCTATAAATCATACACTTTAGAAACACGATTACTTGTCGTTTTCTCGATAGAAAGTAATGCCAAAGTAATCTCTAAAAAAGAAAATAAATCCTCAATACGGCGTAAAACCTTCACGGAAGGTCAGCTTTTAAATCATCAGCTTTTAAATAATAACAAAACTACATGTTTTCTATAACGTATACATTTTAGATTTTCAAAATGTGTATTGGTTTTAATAATATGAAGGAAATACCTAAATTAGCGCGCGTTCCGACCATTATAACTAGAGCCGCCATTCTTCCCGGAGCGTCGCGCGCGCCTTTCTTACGCACACATCATGGAGCGCATAGATACCTACACGGTGCGCCCTTAAAGAGCTGTGCTACTACGGAGAGCGGAGTTTGAGCAATAAAATAACATAACGCCTGTACAATCAGAAGGGTTAGGCAGAGGTGTACTTAAAAGTACCTACGCCCCCATTTCGCCAGTTACGTTTAAGTCACCTAGGAGGCGAGCCTATCGGCCACTAATCCACACTCCGTGGCTGCTACTGAGAAATCCCCGATGGAAAAACCCAAAACACTTTCGACCACCTGGGAATCGAACCCTGTACAGCATAGTCAGCAGTTGCGCACCATTAGACCTACGAGGCAGTCCAAGCCATAAAATGGAACCTGAATACCCTTATGAATATGGTCCCAAGTGTCATGTCGTAAAAGTTGCCATTAACCAAACTTCTTCCGTCAAACTCTAGCCGAACGTAGCCATCCGTCTATGTACGAGATTGTGGTTTTGGATGGGGCTTCACCACCAAATGCAGAAATCATCCGGTTAACACACTGTTTTTGTGTTAAACCACTTCGAAAGTCATAATAAATCATCGCTCTTGAATTTTCTCGAGTCAATTCCATTTTCTCAACGACTAAACAAGTTTGACAAAACCTTGTGACAAGACCGAGAATCTTTATTTAAATAAATAAATGGTATTCGATTTTTAAAACCAAAGAGTTTTCAATTAAAAAGTTTTTAATATGACAGAAACAGTGGAAATATTCCATTCCCGATACTTTTAGTGCAGCCTGTGTATTAACATTAATATTCTCTTAACTTTCTAATTATTTGCTGTCACTTAAGTGATGTTTGAAATTTTACGGTTTAACATTTTTACAGTTCAATTAAATTAAATTAATATGTACATAGTTAATAGTTAGTTTTTTTTTCTTGTTCTACTTTTTGTAGTAAGCAACGACTTATTGTCGGGCCTACGCTGTCCTCTCATAGTTAGGTACTAACGCTGTAACATTGAAATATTGTAAAACCAAATGATTTAAGAGTAACCATGGAGTTTCTTGCCGGTTCTTCTCCATAGGAAACGATCAACCTGTACTGTGCATCTTTTATCGCCGTTTTGTAAGTGCCTATGTAGGCCTATGTAAAATATTTTGATTTTGAATAACGTAACTAACTAAACCGAGGACAGGACAGGACAGGATCTTAGGACAGTAAAACACTGAAACTATTTAAAAAACTAAAGTACAGTTGTTTTCCTCGAAAACCGATAGGTAGGCAGGCATAGGAACAAGGTTTATTCAGCTTAGAATAAATGTTAGGTACTAACACTAGTTTATAATTTTAGTTTGTTACTAACAAATATGAAAGTGATTCGAAAGAAAAGCTTACTTTTTATGTTTGCAAACAACCACCCTACTCTAAACCTATTATATTTTAAAGTCATTTAATTAAATTAGGCTTCAAATCACAATATTTGATTAAATTAGGCTTCAAATCACAATATTTGAACGTCTACATAAGACAGTCCCCAAAACGCCCGCCCTTCATAACAACTCCTCAGCAACGTTTATTTTCGACGGGCCAGCAGTATACCATTAGAATCGGCGATTATTACAACATAATAATTAAGTTTCCGTTAACTAATGAATGAAAATAGTCACGCGTAATATCAGCAAAACAAAATATAAATTAGGGAGATAATGATTAAAAAGTGGCAATGAACGACATTGAACCTAAAAGATAGGTACTGAACAGAACAGCGCAATTTTAGACGTAAAAAGATAATCAACTAACAGTACTTTGAACTTGACCGTTACGGAGGAGAATAGACCACGTTTTTAAGACATTCAGTGGCATACAAATCTAATAACCAGTCTTACCAAGAGGTACCGTAATACCTGGGTTGCAGTACTAACTGGGTTGTGGAGGTCATATTGGCAGTAGCTCCAAATAAAATACTGGTATTCAGCTGCTCCCTGTTAGGATGGAAGCCGACCCCAACATAGTAGGGCCTAGACAGATGATTATGGTAACCTCATCATCATTCATCATTTTAGCTCAAAAGACATCCACTCCTGGACATAAGCCTCCCCCAAGTGTCGCCACATTGACATTTTGGGGGGTTTTGCCAGGCGGGTTGGCGATCGCAGTACGGTGGTTACAAAAAAAAAGCACAGAAAACGCTGCTGCCCATTCTCTGGCAAATCCCTTAGTCGCCTCTTACGACACCCACGGGAAGATATGGTATGGTAACCTCACCTTCTATCTATGTATTTATCAAGATCATCAACACTTAGGCTAAGCTATTTACAATAATCTTCAATTTTATTATCTTCCAGTCTAGGCGGATACAGCTGCTGATGATGCAGTTACTGGACAGGATGTCTAATTAGATGCAATGATGGTTTAGGATATTCCAGTCACATTCCAGCGCTGGATCAGATCACTGTACGGGAATACTTCTGAGATGATGTGAGCCGGGCGTAAAGGTTCATGGACAAGGACATTATGCACGAGTTTATTAAACGAAAACGTTTGGCACGGAAAAACTAAAGGGTCATCAAAACTTGGTTGGCTGTCAGTCAACTATCACAGTATTTGAAGCCAAGAACAGCAAGCAGGTAGGCATTCGACCACCCGGTTGCACCCGATAACTTATTGACTGGGAAAGACTATTTTGCCGGAATTCAATTAGTAATATTCCTACAATTATAAAAGTGACTTCCGGGATATACTAATCATATTGCATGTTACCACCACACCGTTTCACTGACCCCTAATATAACCACAAAACACACTGTCTTCTGCTTACCCTATCTGATCATACAGGTGTATCCCCGATTAATATTCGCTTACTAAGCTTGCCAATAGGTAATATACCGTAAGAGCAATAGAAGTATCCTGCTGGATCTATGGGGACGCTCATAGTCAACAACAGATATTTACGATGCTATTATACCATGATATATTATTATATGCGATGTTTTGAGACGATGAACAAGGTGTAGTTCCGTATAAGCCTCTTTCAGATAAGAATTTCAAAAACAATGGCAAGTTATTCAATTTGTTCCCTTTGCCTAAGAAAGCGAGATTTTATTAGGCTGACCACCAAAATGCAACTTTGGTTTATGATTTTCCAGGAAGTGAGTTCTCCATTTTCTTGTGCCTTAGTACCTACTACAGTCTAAACAACTAGCAAGCTTAACTATCATTGATACTGAGCTCAATAAGACTGTATTTTTTCGTTTTCTAATGCGCACAT
Source organism: Cerastis rubricosa (assembly GCA_949152445.1). NCBI lineage: Eukaryota > Metazoa > Arthropoda > Insecta > Lepidoptera > Noctuidae > Cerastis > Cerastis rubricosa. Next base: position 14,958,987 of record OX424549.1, read on the forward strand.
GATGACTTTATTACTCCATTAGTGGGGCGTTTCCTCATGATGTTTTTTTCTCAAAAACGGTGAAGGAAAACATATCCTAGCACAAAAAAAATCGGTGGACTACAGCCCACTCCCTCTCATAGAGAGGCCTGTGTTCCAGCAGTGGGAACATTATAGACTGATTATGCTTTTGCAGTGAGGGGAGTTCACGTAACTGAATTGTAGGTGCAACTTATTTGAAAAAGAATAAAACGAAATGATGATCCTTTATCCAAGTACGACGTCCCCAACTTCGCCATCTTTGTACCCGAACATGGACTACTCGCTTCGATATAAGAGACGCCACGGTTGGCGCAATGGTTGAGAGATCGACTGCTGCGCTGCGTGTCGCGGGTTTGATCCCCGCACGGAACAAATGTTTGTAAGGCCTATTGATAGTTGTTCCGGGTCTGGCTGTTTGTGTATGTGAGTTTAAATATTTATAAATGCTCCCACGATACTAGAGAAATTTGTGTATGTGATTTTAAATATTTATAAATACTCCCACGATACTAGAGAAATTCCTAGAATGGGGCTACGTTTTTTAAAAAAGAAAAGAAAAAGAAAGAATTACACGAAAAGCAGGAGTAAAATCTGAACCAGAAAACAAAAGACAGTACTTATGTAAACTCACAATAAAAGTTCAAAAGTACAATTAATTACTCTCTCTGATAACGACGAAGTACTTGCACAAATCACTCGGTAAATATTTTATTATAACGAGACTAATGTCACTGTTATCATTTTTCATATATTGATACCATTTAACATCCTTGTATCGTGGTGGTAGAGGACTCGCTGACCCGCGCAACTACATTTTTAATTGATGGTCCGGTCCTATTGGTCGTAGCGTGATGTGAATAGCCTATAACCTACCTCGATAAAGGGGCTATTCAGCAATAAATGATTTTTCAATTCGGAGAACCCCTGGGTTCCTAAGATACAACCAAACAAACAAACTCTTTAGCTTTATAATCCATCTATATATATAAATTACGTGTCACGTTGTTTGTCGGGGATGGGCTCCTAAACTACATAACCGATTTTAATCAAATTTGCACACCGTGTGCAGTTTGATCTAACTTGAAAAATAGGATAGCTTAAATCTCAATGTATAGTCGCAATATTATTTTATTGCAAATTAAGTCTCAATTATCTGTTAGCTCCAAACGATTCTAACAGATGGCGGTATCTGTTGACTGGATTGAGTAAGTATTCAATAGATTGCGCTGTATAGGAGCAGAGCAGCAATGAAAAATATTGCGAAAACGGCGAAAATGAGACGCAGGCGAAGTTGCGCGGGACAGCTAGTATTAGTATAGGTCAGGGACCATACCGTATGCGCTTAGTGCGTCTTCGTAACCTGGTTGCCAGATGTGGCTTTTAATTTAATAATCTTATAGTTTAATGGCCTTGGTCTATTGATCGGAACGCCCCTTTTAAGAGGTCCGGCAAAGTATTATTCGGTTTTCCATAAGGAATTTCTCAGTAGCAGCCCCGGTTATGGTTTCCTGGTTAATACAATGGCGATGGGCTCGCCCCTATTATATGGTACCAACCTATATACAAGGGGTAAATGGTCCCTTCACGAAGCCATTTAACCAAGCATTCTGTACAACAAACTAAGTAACTCTACGCAAAAATTATTGCTGGGAAACGACATTTTTGGTGTGATAAATTACGTTTTACGGTAGGACTCTCAAACGCATTTCAAACATTGTGCTTATGACTTCATTAACTAGTACAGGGCCATTGAGGAATTTAAAAATAACATTAAAAAAGCTTGGCTTTCTTAAAAAGTTGTGAAAAAGTAGAAACTTCGATCTCCAATCTCACCGTAACTAGAAAGAACCCAGGCATGGTCCGGCACAAAAATCGCAATGATGTGGAGAACAAACGCCCTTCGTCTTCGTATTTTAATTAAAAATAAATACATTTAGAGATTACGATACCAATTGTATAAAAATCTTTTTATCTATCTTTAAACTAACCTCTATCCTCCACGATAACATCGGTGGCGCCATCTTGTACGTCGACCGCGAACTAGCTGAACTTTCTGTGCATCCTTAACAGTACCCATCATTTCTTCTTTCAGCTTGCTCTGAAAGAAAATAAGGAAACGAAAAAACTAGATTATGAAATTCTGAGGAAACAATGTTTTATTACTTAGTTAGAGCACACATCTAAACGGCGTTCAAGAGCGGTAAGCAGTACCTACCTGTTTTTTATTCTATGCTATCAGTTTTAGTCTTATCAAGGGGTATCGTACCATTACCGTTACCATTACCATTAGGGGTACCGTTACCATTACCATTAGGGGTACCGTTACCCAGTAAACTTGGTTGTGGAGGTCAGATAGGCAGTGGCTCCGTGTAAAATACTGGTATTCAGCTGCATCCGGTTAGACTGAAAACCGACCTAAACATAAATGGGAAATGGCTAGGCAGATAATGATGATATCAGTATCAGGATTTTCTAGCTATCACACAATTGTAACTACTGAACGCTCTTGAACGTGTTTCATTGGTGAAATTCACCCAAAATGAGTTAGGATTTGTAGTTGTCAAGCTTAATTTGGTCCTCCGATTATACAAGGACTTGAACAGTGAACACTACCTAAACCTTATCCCAAAACATTATTACAATATCTAATCAAATATTTTTGTTCTTGAAACACACAAGTATCAAAAATTTTCCTTTTCAATTCACCCGTTTAAAACGGGTTTCTACAACACAATCCAAATTATAACTCATAGAAACAGAGGCAACAATCCACGCCAACGTTCCAAGGCTCTGCCGCTTTTAAAATCGGCAAAGCGCAGAAATTTAACTTTAAAATTTTATAGCCTTGCAAAAGGCATAATTTTTGATATATAGTCGACGATGTAAAGAATGCGTCGTAGGTTGTTGTCTCTTTGCAAGCGGGCACGAACAAAGCGGAGCGAAAAATGCGTTTATTCAACCATCCGGCTCGAAGGACCGCGTTTTGAAATAAGTTTTCTTTCAACGCTAGCTGTAAAGCGCTGTGCTTAAAGTTTATTCTACCCGCTTATAGTGTAGCCTAATCTGAAATGAATGGGAATGGCCTGCACCAGTGATCCTTTTATTATTTATTAGCTCAAGTGTAGGCACTTGGCCTTTTTCAAGCAGGCACTTGAGACAAAGTTATTTTTCGTCTTTTTCCTATGACAGTTTTAGAATCTGCCATTAAATTGCAAAATGCGTTTGTGTGAGGAATGGGTATTTTAAGAAGATTTTAATAGCTTGAAGATTTAAAAGAGTTGGCTTTGTTTACTGTGGAAACAAGCTGCAATGTATAATCTTATATTTTTGTACTAGTTGACGTTAGAGTAAATTCAAATTGTCTTTTTTTTAAGTGAATATAGCTTATCCATACTAAAATAGAATTTTGATCATTTCAATCAGCTGAAATATTTTTATTATCAACAAACAGTGAGTTTGAGGAGAAACAAGAATTGATTACCTACAGCTTGCGACTTGGCAATTTCGACCGATTCACTCAAGGTTTACGATATTTTCCTCCAAAGCTTGTCAGTCGCTCATAAATTGCGTTGGACAAATGAAAAATGCACACAAATCTAACGGTTTGTGTGCATTTTTCATTATTATTAAAAGCGTTATAATTTTCATAAAAATATATCGATACTAAACGAAATATGTCGATACTCAAAATAACGTGTTTTTTTTACTAATGCTGCAATAGTCTTGGGAATATTTTAAAGATGAATTTAGATGGCTATATAGTAGAAGAAAAAGCCCAAGAAACGATGGCTGGTCTGTGTAAATCTGGGCAAGACAATATGGCTAGAAAGGGGATGAAAAATAAGATGACAACTAACAGAGAAGTATAGAAGATGACATTCTGTGCCGTACCAAAATAACTTGGAATAAAGGCAGGCGAATAATAAAAAAACGAGCTCGTAACTAAGTACCTCGGGTCGATCTTTAGGTTAATCCGCACTTGATTAGGTTGGTCCGTGGATGGGTAAGCACCCATTACATACCGAGTTTCTTCCATGAATCGGAAAAGCAGGTTAAGCCGTTGGTTCCGACTGTTATTTGTAGATCTTTGACTGTCGTTACAGGTAGTCAGAAGGCCGAAAGTCTGACAACCAATCTTATCAAGGGGTATCGTTTTACATAGTACTAACTGGGTTGTGGAGGTTAGATAGGCAGTCGCTTCATGTAAAATACTGGTATGTAGTTCATCCAGTTAGTCTAGAAGAAAAACAAAGTTGGGGAAAGGCTAGGCACACGATGATAAATAATAAAGATAACTCTTTTGGCGAAGAGGTTCCCACACTATAAAAACCTTTTCCACATATAAAGAACTAAACATTGCGAATGAAATTCTTTTTTTACAATTCATTACTTTACATTGTAACAAACATCCCTTCAATACATCGAGGAGATTTCCAATTTCCCATTTCAAAAGGTTTTGCATTTTGAAAATGGTTAAAAAGTATGACATAAATCGTTATGTGGTTCTGGCTAGAAAATCGGGGTTCTCTGGCGAACGCCCAAATGGCCCGGTTGCATAACCCCATAGAAATCTATACTGTAACACAAGTGATGGGTATCGGGGCTCCATGGCGTAACTTTGAAGGGTATATTGATAAAATGCTGTCTTGCTAGGTAGCAAGACCACATTTTACATTAATCTAATCATTTAATTCAAGTTTCACTAACCTATAATAGAAATAATACACTCATACAGTCATTACATACACAACATTACTAATTCAATTTATCATCAATCATCATCAGCCTATAGTGTTCCCACTGCTGGGACACAGGCCACCTTTCTATGAGAGGGAGTGGGCTGTAATCCACCACGCGGGCCTAGTGCGGGTTCGTAGATGTCACACGTCTTCGAATTTTTCAATTCGATAACAATAAGTCTCTAAAATTCTTACTATTATCATATTTTTTAAATATCTAGGAGTGAAGTTAGCGTTGTACCTAAACTTTTAAAATATTATCATAATTAATATTATAATATTATTTTAATGACAGTTTATTTTTGTAATTATTTAAACTGCGATCTAATATATTGGTGGCGTATTGAAAACCATGGTAATCCATTGGTCTCAACTTAGGTAATGTGTTGTATGTCGCCCACTTTCCTCTATGACAGATAATTTACAGTAGTAACTGTGTTTACAGAACATATGCTAAAATAGGTAGGTAAACTAAATTAAAATTGTTGATTGGCCCTAAGTTTGACTCACCTTGTAATATATCCAGAACTGGTATGTGTGTGGCAGTCACGATTTTCCACTTCAGGTCCCGTTTCAATAAACCTGAAAAACAATCAATATAATTTAGTGTATTACCAACATTACAAGAATACCTATGTTTAGCTTCTGAAAAGATACTCACATTGTCAGTTTCGTTTCACTTTATGATAAAAGTCATTTTATCTGAAAACATACTTGAAAAAAAGATTAACAATAATGCATTTAATTCAGACATACACAGACATGTACATAGACATAACAATTTATAAGTAAATAACAGAAAAAAAATATTGATGGGCCATTGCGATAACTAATTAAAATATCCGGTAAGTACACGATCTGTTAATTTTTGTGTGTAATGAACTTCATTTGAGTTATGTCAATAAAAGTAATTCAGAGTAAGTCTTAGTGTCTTTAACGTCAACAGGGTCTTTATTATCAACTGGGTCCTTAATGTCAACAGGGTCCTTAATGTCAACAGGGTCTTTAATGTCAACAGTGTCTTTAGACTCGTCTAAACATAAAATGAACAAAACTTAAATAGAAAATAGATTCCCAAAGAATTATCAGCCAATAATTCAGAGAGAATCATTAAATAATACACAAATAAACTAAGTCAAACCGTTAGAAAACATAACTTACAAAACCAACAGAATACAAACTAAATAAAAACAAATACCGTAGGACCAAAATTCAATCTCCCGAAAAGAAAAAGTCCTCAAATGTTCGTAGTATCCATCATGAGCTATGATTATTTATGATGTACAACTTGTGCCAAGCCCACTCCTCAATCTGATGGCCAGACAATGGGCAGATAACTACAAATCACAAATCGAATATGTTAATACCGCCAACGTGAGCAAAAACCAGACAATATACAACGGGAAATACAGAAATACCAGTCCGTAGTAAATACAAGGTAAGAAGAAAGACCCTTCATTAAGTCGTTAACGTTACGCAAAAAATATTGCTGAGAAACGATTTTTGTTTATGGGTGAAAAATCACCGTTTACTGTAGAACTTATCATCATCATCATCAGACTATAATATTCCCAATGCTGTGACACAAGCCTCTCTATGAGAGAGAGTGGGCTGTAATCCACCATGCGGGCCCAGTGGGGTTTGGTAGATTGATTTAGACTGTAGAACTCAATGTAACTTAAAACTATGCATTGTATAGTAAAGTTATAACATTAAAAACTTTAAACGTTTGGAATAATAAACTCCAATATCTTTGTAACTAGAAGATTCTCAGAACAAAAAAAAATGCAAATACGGGGACAACAAGTGCGTTTCGAAGTCGTTAAAGGTCTTTTTACACCTATTTTATCTCAAGTAATTCCGTTGCCGTTGGTCCCGGCTGTCATTTGTAGATCTTTGACAGTCGTTACGAGTAGTCAGAAGCTAAAAGTCTGACATCCAGTCTTACCAAGGGGTATCGTATTATCTAGTTACTGGGCTGTGGAGGTCAGATAGGCAGTCACTTCATGTAAAATACTGGTACTCAGCTGCATCCGGTTACACTGGAAGCCGACCCCAAGATAGTTTGGGAAGAGGCTAGGCAGATGATGATAACGCTAGTAATTCCAGAAGGGTCAGACAGACGTGTTATAGTATAACCACATTTCCGCCAGTTATATTTTAGTCCCATGTTATAGAAGGCGAGCTTGCAGAATGCAGATTCCGGGCTGCTACTAACAATTTCCGGATAGAAAAACCGACGTACGAAAATAACCGTTTCAATGCTAGTCGCTATTGGGTAATGGTAGTTCTATCCGCTTTAAGACATTTTAAATTATTCTTTCTCAAGTTTTACTTTCAATTTTAACCATGCTATGATTGTTACCGTTCAACTTTGACACTGGAGAACCAGTTAGAAAACAATAATTTGAATAAAACCGATCAATTGTGCATTTACGATTGGTCTAATAGTTAGTAACTATGTTTTAAAAACAAAATAATTTTATCTAACAGTCTGTACCAAAAGTCACAGACGCTCTCATGATGTTCAACGACCTAGAAAAACTAGGTCCCCAACTCAGCGTACCAAAAGTTTTCGTACTACCAAAGTTGCTAAGTGTACCAGACTACCAGACGATTATACAACAAAATGATGTCACTACCCAGACTTTGATGAACAGCCAATGTCTATCACGCAATTTTTGCCTAAAAAAATCTAGTCCAGTCTGGTTTAGGCAGTATTTATGCCAAAGCACATAATTGCCTCTAGAATGGCTAGGTCTAGACATTATATTATTGGGCAGTTACTGGCCGAAGTGGACGTTATACAGTTGCCAATGATGTTTGTGACCCATTTCTGGGGCACAATAAAAATTCAAGTTAGATGTGGTATGAATTAGCTGTAGAGCGTAATGTGATTACTGAGGTAAACATAAAATGGTGACATTCTGTGTCTGATTTTGATTTGTGTTGTTCATGAGTCACATTATAATACAATTTAGCTTTTTATTTTTATGAGGCCAAAGGCTTTGGGTTCTCAGTGTTAGTCAAGAAATTGTTTGCTGATAGTACTGACGTAAACACACCTTCTGTAATTTGAAGAGGCTTCTAGTAAAAAGCGGTTGACCGAAATAATAATAGCAACTTGTGGCAGTTTTGTAACTAGAAGAAATGAGTTTATTCATAGATGTTACGATCCTTTTCATTTATCTTACACACCACAATACAATTGAGTTTTTACGTCAGGGTCATATCGTCAGGGTGTCAATCCTCATATCACTTATTCTTCATTTTCATGTGGTTAGTGCATAACGGTGTCACAGTTTTAACGCCGCTCATGTGTCTATAACTTGGCTTAACATGCCGTCGAGAAATATCTCTCAGGCATACATTTTAGAAAGAAGGTATAATTTTCACTATATTGCTGATTCATACCCAAGGTGAGACATCTGTGTACGGGAAACTTGTTTTTAAAAGTGGAACCACGAATTAACAGTGTTCGCATTGCGCGGCCATTTTGGAAACTTTGCAAACTTACTATCAGATAGAAGTAAGTTAAAGATTATTTCCGTTTGTGAGAATGTGTAGAGTTAAATTATTTCACAGTTTTTGGTAAAGAATAGTAAAATAAGTGAAAAGTAAATTCAAATTACATCACAAAGGCAGTAATTTATTTTGTAGCACCCGTGCTATTTTAACACTATTAATCTCGTTGTTGCGAGATTTACAAAATTTCGAAGACTTGACTATGGTCCTTGGACCCGGATGGTTGCAAATATAATAATGACGTCTGACTTTGATATGAAACCTTTTTATAGTAATTTGATAATTTTTTAATTAATTTTGCAGTAATATTTGGTCTGTTTGTGCAACGATATTGTGTTAAACCACTGTACCACTGAAAGTTAAACTTTCAGTGGTACAGCGGTAACGTTTTCAAAATCATGGAGTGGTATACCACTCCATGATTTTGAAAACGTTTTGAATTCTGATTTGTAATTCCGTCAGTGTTTGTCTGGTAAGTCTTGTTTTTTTCTGTCAGTCAGATGTTGCTCATTTAAGGTAGTCTTAAAATGTGTGTGGTCAACGTGTATTTGTACACTTATTTATCTCAGTGGTATAATTTGCGTTCATCGTTTTTATTTCTTGTATTTGATTATCTGACAGACTATCAGTCTGTCTGCGTGTATTGTGATGCTGTCACGCTAAGGAGTATACTGTTTGTCTGTCTGTCAGCGCAAATTCTGTTTTTGTTTGAGATTTGTCCGTATGTAAAGGATTTCTCTCAACTGTTCTCAAGTCAATTTCTACATTAGTGTCAAGTCGCAATTATAGTCGTGTCTATTGGGTATCCAAGTGTATTGTTTGCATGTTCGTGTGGGGTACCTCTATGTGCTATCGCGATGATTTCCCTCATGGCGTGTTCGGCGTCTGAGTCGTGGTGGCGGGGAGGGGGCCGCGGGTCCGCGGCGCGTGCTAATATCTGTCGCACGACGTCGCGCGGCGGCGCCCCTAGTGGCGTCGGCCGCGATGAGAGCCCCAGCTGGTGGAGACGAACGGTATTAGTACATGGTTGAGGACATAAAACTATACATTCATGGGATATGAGTGCACTTGTACCGCTGGGAAGGACATATTATAGGTAATTCTTCATGAGAAGTTGAGTGTCTCAATGAGGTGTTAGGTTCAAAGCGTTTATTGAACTGTCTGTCTTCGGAAATTAGAACACTGTACGCAACTGTATGTTGATCATTTATGATGTTGCAACCTTTTCACTTCAATGACGCCGATAGACACTAGGGTTCGTCACTAATTTGTGTGTCGCAATGAAAATGAAGGCAAAATTGGCGTGTCCGAGCGATGATGCGTTCGGTGTGAGTGCTCCTCCGTGAGTGAGCGAGACATCAAGCTATGTATAGCGCTGTCACTCTCACCTTGGCTATTCTTATTCTTTATTGCACATGAAATTGACTTGGCTATTTGAATTGACGCGCTCTAGCCGCGCGGAGTTCTGCAGCGAGTGCGCCGCGATCGCTCTGCAGGTCGCCAGCGCGAGTAAGCGTGATAGCAAGTTATGTGTATAGCGCTGTCTCTCTCACCTTGGCTAATATCTGTGACTTGATGCGCTCTAGCCGCACGGGGTCCTGCTGCGAATGCGCCGCGGTCGCTTGGCAGGGCGCGAGCGCGAGCGGGCGGAGTATCAAGCTATGTGTATAGCGCTGTCTCTCTCACCTTGGCTAATATCTGTGACTTGATGCGCTCTAGCCGCGCGGGGTCCTGCTGCGAGTGCGCCGCGGTCGCTCGGCAGGGCGCCAGCGCGAGCGCCGCACACACGACGAGCCAGGCGCGCATCGGCGCCTAGCCGTGGCGCGCGTTCACCCCGCGCCATCGAAGCCGCGCCAACGCGACATCTCCGGGCCTGGGGAGTGAAGGAAAGGGTTTATTAAACAGTTTTAACTAAATCAAAACAGGAAGCCTATGTGCCTACTTGGGCACTGATAAAACATATGGAGAAGAACCGGTACACGGCAAGAAACTTCTTGGTTAACGTAACATAGAGTACACATTTCGTCAGTTGTGTGTTTCGGCCTTTTTTCACTAAATTGACTTGCGGTTGGTCACAAGTCACCTGATGTGAAGTGACGTTATGACCTTACGATATGACGAGAGCACGCTTGCCTAGAAGAAACTGATTCACTCGAACTTTGATGAAATTCAGACTATAATGATCGGGGAATCGTTCATAAGACGCATTCGCATATTTCTTAAACAAAAACTTAACTTTAATTCTATTCTATGTATTCCAAACTACAAGCTAGATTGTGTCACAGCAAAATTTTAAAAGTTTGAAACAAAATGAAGAGTAAGCTACAAAGAGTATTGTGTACCCTAAGGCGACGGTCCCACTGCCAGAGATTCGCGAGAAGTGAGTAGAGCCACTATTAGTTTAAACGTATGAGGAACAGGGAGTACGGGGTGTGTGACTGCCTCGTTGGTCTAGTGGTAGCAAGCGCGACTGCTGAGCATGAGGTCCCGGGTTCGATTCCCGGGTCGGGCGAAGTGTTATTGGGTTTTCCATCAGGAATTTCTTAGTAGGAACCACAGAGCTGAGTCTCTATTTACGCCCGGTTGATGGTAATAAGCTCGCCCCCTATTACATGGAACTTAAACATAACCGGTGAAATGTGCGGCTTTAGTTCGTATGTGGTCGAAAAGATGTCGCCACTCCAGCAAATAAAAACAACTTGATAGTTTAAGAGTTCTCACCGCAGCGGTGTGAACAGGCAGCGATTAATACATTATTTGTGTCTCTTTTACTGACAGGGACCTAAAATCTTAAAGTTTCTTGAGCAATAAAATATTCATAGATAACTTTAGTAGCTAGGAGGATAAAGTCGCTTTCTCTTCAGGTGGGGCAGATGCCTTAGTTGTGTACTAAGCTCTGCTGCCAGCGGAATATTTGCGTTGTCAACATCTTCTAACACTATGATGGGGTTGCCAGATTCCAAAATATTGAGCAAAATTATTTCAGGTACCTAAATGTTTTGTTTGATATGTACTTTCTTCTTTTTTTATAAATACATCTTTTTTCACATTTCTTTTGCAATTATTTTTTCTGTCAACGCTGTCGTTGAAGTCAACAATTGCCTAAATTGCTAAAAAGCTCCTTAAGGCCCGAACATACGCCAATGACCTTGAGCAAACGAGACATATTTACATAATCGCCGTCTATCGTCCAACGTCAGTGCGTCGACTGACCTTTTCCAAAGAATAGTGAAACATGTCAGATTTATCCAACAACTAATAACAACTGATTAGTATCAACTATTTTGGGTTTAAGTTAATTTTTTCGATACCACTGAAACTTCAATTGTCTCAACGAATTGCATTTTTTTGTGTGCATACATCATTTGGGTTTTCACAACAGAATTCTGAAAAAAATAGTTGAAGATGTCGGTGCTGTGATGTTATACCCTTGTTGAGGCATTTCGTCCGCCTGGTGAGGGAGGTATCTACCCCTATCGATTATCTTAACGAAGCGGGATGTTTCAACACAAGGGCATTTTTGTGTATTTTGTGTATAAATAGAGATGTATTTATAATGAGTGTTGTCCTTGTAATATTATTTAAGTAGTAACAATAGTTTTTAATTTTTTGGAATAGTTAATTTTGTTTTTTTTTTTAATTTTTGAAATAAATTAATTACAAAAAAAAAAACAGAATTATTCATCACAAAAATTTTGTTATTCGATCTTAGACACCCTACTAAGACAAATAATTTAGATCTGATTGTTCTAACCTTAAGATACCGATGTCTCAACAAGTTTGGTTTCTGAAGTTAGACGGTCAGAATCTCCGTTTGAAGTCAACCGCAACTTGTCAGATCCGCACTATTTCTGTTCTGTCGTTCAGTCGTTCTGTCAGACCTCAACACTCCAACATCTTAGAAAAAAAAAAATGTTAAAAAATTTAAAGTATATTATTTTCTTAATAAGAAAACACTTACGAGATGAATAAATGAAAAAATAATCTTATGATTCAAGTAATAAAGCGAGGCGTAACTATTACAGCCAATAATTCTAATGATTTCAATCACCAATCTGCCTTGATTAAGCGTGCTAGTGTTGGGTATTATTTATTAGTCTAATTTAAATTTCTAGTTCACAACATTATAAGTCTATCATTTTGTTAGACTTATACGTTACTAGCTGTCCCGCGCAACTTCGTCTGCGTCACATTTTCCCCGTTTTCGCAATATTTTTCATTGCTGCTCCGCTCCTATACAGCGCCATCTATTGATTACTTACTCAATCCAGTCAACAGATACCGCCATCTGTTAGAATCATTTGGAGCTAACAGATAATTGAGACTTAATTTGCAATAAAATAATATTGCGACTATAAAATTGATATGTAAGCTACCCTATCTCTCAAGTTGGATCATTCTGCACACAGTGTGCAAATTTGATTAAAATCGGTTAAGTAGTTTAGGAGTCCATCCCCGACAAACAACGTGACACGTAATTTATATACAGATAGATTACGCGTCGTGATGAACGTAATCCTCGAGTTAAAATGTCACTCATCAGTTGTTCAAACCAGAACGGGTACGGCGGCCTCTGTCGGAGAGACTACGCATTTTGTGTTCTCTGATCAAAATTGATTAGGACGTGGCCTTACAGCTAAGCCGATTTTACTTATTTGCTTAACACTTCAAGTAAAATGTACAAAGGCGGAGTTTTATTTGATATGGGGTGTAGATATTTATAGAAGCTCGTGGCTATATAATAACAGCCGCTCGGGTCGATCTTCAGGTTGCCTAGGTTGGTCCGTAGATGGGTGCCCCGGAAGGCACGTTAAGCCGTTGGTTCTGGCTGTCATTTGTAGATCTTGGACAGTCGTTACAGGTAGTCAGTGGCCCAAAGTCTGAAAACTAGTCTGACCAAGAGGTATTGTATTGACAAGTACTAACTGTTTTGTGGAGGTCGGATAGGCAGTCGCTCAATGTAAAATACTGGTATTCAGCTGCATCCGATTAGAGTGGAAGCCGACCCCAACTTAGATGGGAAAAGGCTAGGCAGATGGTATAGATATTTCTATAAATAAAATGTGAAACCATAATCTTCCAAATCGGAGTGTCAGGCACATTCACCCCTATATTATCAATTAGATATCAATTATATATCTATAATATTTCAACCCCAAGCACCCTGACACTAATGTCCTCGGAAATGTTGAACTAGGTCAAAGGATATTAATATAATTATAATTGAAAAGTTAAAACTGTTCATCGTCAATTATCATGGCTTTAATGGCGTATTCCTTTGGCGACTCAGTTTAAAAATCCTACCGACTACTGCAATCTGACCAAATATGACTTTATGTGTGTTATTGTGTGTGTTATTGTATACTGTTTATTATTGATAATTGGACATCATAACTAATTCTAGACATGTATTTTTTATTTTACTTTATTTCTGAAATGTATTGTGTTAATTACGAGTATTAGGTATTGTTCATAATCTCAACAGCAAACCAACATTGTGCTTTGCAGTGCCCTGACAGGGTTCATGTACAAAAACCGACGGTTAATTATTGTAAAATGTGTGATGTGCATGAGAGCAAATAAATAAATAAATAAAATCTAATAAAAATATGCCCACGGATTGAAGACGCATAAGCAGGATACATACGTCTAAAAAGTTACTAAAAAACATTTTTGAAAAATAGTGTTACAGCTAAATTAGCGGAATATAAATTATCTATACAAACATACATTCCGAATTACTTGAACGTTTTTTGAAATGCCGTAAGGTTTTAAGCTCTTAAAGATAAAAGTAATCTTGAGAATCTGCATAAAACGTAAATAACTGCAGCTTAGTATGTATAAAAATCTGCAATAAATATCTGCAATATCAATATATAAAATATTAATATTGCAGATCAATAAAAATCTTTAACAACATACCAAAAGAATTAAGAGAGCTCCCTTTAAAAGATTTTAAATCCAAGTTGCATAAGTGGCTCATTGATAATTGTTTTTATAGTGTAAAAGAATTTCTAGAAAAAAAAGTAACTGATAGATATGGTTACTGAGCTCTACAAAATATTTCATGTTGCTGAGTTTTTTAGTTTTTTGTTCTTTATATTTAAGTTTATATTAATTGTTTAAAGATTTTGAATGGATACGAAGCCGTAAATTGTAAGTGCTATAGTATTAATATTTTAACAAATTTATGCTTCGTATTAAAATTCACGTATAACATTTTCAAATATTTGTATACCATTCTATGGCAAAACATGTAAGTTCACATTTATAAGACCTAAATGTACCATGATTTTACGCAAATAAAAATTATTCTATTCATATAAGCATTGAACATTGCATTTTGTATTGCAGTACCTTCGTACTCAAATATTTTATGTTTTTTCCTGTGATTTCTACTGCGTGTACATAAATAGTAAAATAAATAAATAAATAAGTTGAAAACGGACCCTTCATGATGCAGTCAACCAAGCATTCTGAATCATACTAAGTGACTATAAGCATATAATTATGATTGCACGACATTTTTTTTGGGTTGAATGGTTATACGGTAGCACTCAATGTAACGCTCTCAAAACTATTGTACTGAAGGATGGATTGAATAGTAAGGAGTTCATGTAGGTATTAAAAGTAAAGTTAAGTTAAAACAATTGTGATCTTTGGGAAAATACTCGTGAAAAACTTGGAACTTTAACCTCCAAATGAAGCAATGGCGATAACGGGGAGAAAAAGACTATGAAAGTCGATTGAGAATTCCTAAAGTAGCGGAAAGATGTTGATCTTCTTTATTATCGTGTGGTTAGTGGTGAGTAACCTGGTGTCAGAGGTTTTATGGGCCTCTGAGATGATGATGATGTTTGTTTATTAAAGCAATTAGTTTGATCCCGCGATCATGGCACTTGCAACAGCGTCGTAATATCGGGAGCTCACAATAATTAGCTATGGAGGAGCTCGTGGCTAAATAATAACAGCCGCACGGGTCGATCTTTAAGGTTAAGCCGTGCTTGCCGAGGTTGGTGCGTGGATGGATGACCATAATTACATCCGAGTTTCCTCCGTGCTTCGGAAATAACGTTAAGCCGTTGGTCCCGGCAGTCATTTGTAGATCTTTGACAGTCGTTACGAGTAGTCAGAAGCCAAAAGTCTGACATCCAGTTTTACTAAGGGGTATCGTATTACCTAGTTTCTGGGTTGTGGAGGTCAGATAGGCAATCACTTTATGTAAAATATTGGTATCCAGCTGCATTCGGTTAGACTGGAAGCCTATCCCGAGATAGTTTGGGAAAAGCCTAGGCAGATGATGACATTAAATAATTATCACGGAAGATATCCCGTAAGTGGCAGTGTAAGTTTAGATATAAACCGTGAAAACTTAGAACAGGAATCTCCAAAGTTAAAAGTTATCGAACATGAACAGAGAATGTTATTAAAGTAAATTTTCTCCTATACAAATACACGTGAAAACGTTCAAGGTCACACAAACACAGCCCGGTAACACAATAACGACTCAATTAACTTACTACGTAAAGCGGGTAAGCAGACAAGCAGGCCATCCGTTACTCTCGGCTGATTTATTGCTGCGTTACATCAAGGGCAGGACGGATAGGGTGACACCCTCTCGGAGTAGGGACAAAGTGTAAGATGAAGCGTTTAAGTGAAACATAAAAACATGGGATAAGGGATGCACAGAACCGAGAAGCCCCCCGGGAAGGCAGACAAAAGGGGAGCCCCCCCCCTTCCTTTCTCTTTTCTTCACTGGTTTTTTCTTCTTCTTTTTATTTGGGTATACGCGTCAGTTCACGATTATGAAAGACTTACCGTTAGAAATCTGCAACACAATAAATGTGAATAATTGCTCGAAGGTTCTAAAGAGATGGTATAGCAGCGGTGGCCCAGTGGTAGCAGCCCCGACCTACAAGCAGTAAGTCGTAGGTTCCAACCCAGGCAGGCGCATTACTTTGTGTAATTTATTTCATCAGCGCTGCTCTCAAAACGGTGAAGGAAAACATCGTGGGGAAACCGGCATGTCCAGCACTAAAAATTCGAAGACATATGACATCTACCAACCCGCACTGGGCCCGCGTGGTGGATTAAACCCCACTCCAAAAATTCGAAGACATATGATATCTACCAATCCGCACTGGGCCCGCGTGGTGGATTAAACCCCACTCCAAAAATTCGAAGACATATGAATCTACCAACCCGCACTGGGCCCGCGTGGTGGATTAAACCCCACTCCAAAAATTCGAAGACATATGACATCTACCAACCCGCACGGGGCCCGCGTGGTGGATTAAACCCCACTCCAAAAATTCGAAGACATATGATATCTACCAATCCGCACTGGGCCCGCGTGGTGGATTAAACCCCACTCCAAAAATTCGAAGACATATGAATCTACCAACCCGCACTGGGCCCGCGTGGTGGATTAAACCCCACTCCAAAAATTCGAAGACATATGACATCTACCAACCCGCACTGGGCCCGCGTGGCGGATTAAACCCCACTCCCTCCCATTAAGAGCAGTGGGAACATTATAGGCTAATGATCGTGATGATGACTAAAGAGATACTTTCTGGATTGTGGTACAGTCCAGGAAGTGTCTTTTTAGTGCCAATACTATACTTTACTGTACTATTGCGATTTCTGTTATATGTAGAATCAATAATATTGTGGCACCAAATTGCCGTGTTAAATATCTGTTAAACCCGCGATGGTTTGTGCGGAATGTTTATGTTAGTCAGATACAGCCGTATCCATTTCCAGGTAAAATGTCATGAAAATGTTTTTTTAATAATAAAACTTAAAAAATGAAAAGGCCTGGTTTATTTAAATAAATAGTTATCTTTTAATTGTTTTGCTTTACTTCAAATGAATTATGTGCTGTCATTGGTGCGTATAACTTCTAGAAGATTACTAGTAAAATCACACGCGCTTGAACCTAAATTATTAGAGTAATCTAGGTTATAATTGCTGATTCAGCAGTTCTATTTGAAGGAGAAAAATACGCAGATGAAACGAAAGGCAATGGATAAAGAAAATAATAAAGAAAAAAAATTACCATTTGTCCTATTCAAATATTTAGCAGCAAAAATATTCAAATATTTGTAGTATATTTTCACGTGTTATTTAACTTTTATTCATTTTGGTTATGAGTCCTACATTTTATATACGCTGTTTTATTTATGAAATAATTGATAACAGAACTTCAACAGACTCTGATGTAAATAATATAACCAATGCGTTGCAAACTCACAATTAAATTGTAGAAGAATTATATTATTCCATTTTTCGTTTAATTTTTTTCGTAAATCATAAAGCTTTAGTGTGGGTACATTATACTCGTGTCTATATGGACTGTTGATTTATCTTATTTTAGTTTTCAAAAATTAATCAACGAAAGACAACACTTAATATAACCTATTTTCTAACTGCCGGCTGAAGCATAACAATAATTTAAATATATCTTCAGAAAAAAAAACGCCGTTCTTTTCAATGACATATTTTCTTAGATTCGATTTTCTGACATATGATCTTCCTAGTATTTGAAAAATATAGTATCAACTTTAAAAGGATTCCATCGTTTTAATTAACACCCAGCACCTAAATTCCAATATGGACTGTGTAAATGATATGCCTAGAATGATGGTGACGTCTGAACGACGAGTAATAGAGAAGTATTGAAGCCCCTGTAAGGAGTGAGTGTGTAATAGAATGACCGATCAGATAGATTTAATGAATGTAGGAATAATTAACTGACTACGAGGACATGTTGCACCGACCCCAAATAAATTGAGATAGCGGCAGGAGAATGATAAAGGTTATGATGATGATCAAGGAGGCAGTTTTAAGCCGCTAGAAAGACGGTAGGATTCTTGTTAGGTGATTCCAAACCATAAACTAAAACCATGAATTTATTGGTCATAAATTGAATGGTATATTTATGATAACCAGGTACAATTTTGAAAACGTATTGAAATTTAAAAAAAAATGTCCCAAAACCGCTACCGCTCATAGCTTGCCCCATTCCCACAATTTTTATGACGGACTCTCACGTCAAGTTTTACCTTGGTACCACGGTTTAACTCCAGTTAAAGGCCTCGTTACGACGCCGGCACTTTTTAGTGCTCTTCACGGTACTTTTAGTACAATCGGTACTTTCGTCTGTCCGTCCGTGTTCTGTATATTTTTGTTTTATTACTTTATTTTATCGATGTGTCTGCTTTGATTTTTATGGGTTTATCGTTTGTGAGGTTTTCTTATTTTAGGATTGAAAGACCGTAATTTTTCGTTGGGGACCGATTGTTCAGATTGGACTTTAGTGTGATTAAACTACTATTTGTTGTCGAAAAGAGTTGGACAAGATTGGAACAAAAGAATAAAGAATGCAGAATAGTTTTTAAGGGAACGAAAAACGGTGGGTATAATAATTATAACATGCACATACACAACCCAGGCGTCCTTAGCACGGTTGGGTTGTGGGTACCGGATGGGTACGTGGGGCGACGGAGGCAGCCGCCGCTGCTGTGGGTGCCGCCCGCTCGCACCAACCTCCTGCAGCACGAGCCTCTGACGCGCTCGCTACGTGCACTCAATATGGTGTCACAACAGATTGACTGCTTCAATTGTAGTCTTGATTGAATTCACACGGGCCGCATTTTGTCAAATTTCGCTTGTTAGTTCTTAATTACTCCCATATTTTTATTAGATAAATGTGTCTCGATATTATGTTTTAGTTTTAGATATTTTAACCATTACTGCTCTATTGCATTAGGTAAGCCTGTAATTATATATATATATATTAATGAAATAATGAAAAAGTAAGACTCTTCAAAAATAATTAATAGAATGTACATTGTATTGGTTCCTTAGTTATTATCGCTTATTTGTATTGTCGCTCCAAATAAAATACTGGTATCCTCCTGCATCCAGTTAGTCTGGAATTCTGGAAGACGACCCCAACATAGTTGGGAAAAGGCTTGGCAGATGATGATGATGCATTGAATTGTTTAAAAAGTTTTAGTTTTTTATTGTTATTAAGATGGGTATTACTCCAACCCCCAACTCAAAATGCCTGAAAGAACAAGAACTTATCATAAATACCACGCTTGGCTTTCCGAACGAAGTCAGGGGCAAAGTCCTAGCTAACCAATAAATCATTTTTCAAAGCACCCGTCAATAAGTTTAGTAATTCAAGGCGTTCAATGCTGTCATGCGATGGATTCAACCCTGTAATGCTCATAACCAGAGCAATAGGTATATTTATGCGGTCAAGGTGTTCACTGTGACCGTGAAATATTAATTCGTATGTTATATCTACGTACGGAGATATTAGAAGTAAAAATTCCGACTTTTACACAAGTTTTGTTTTAGATACAATCAATATTTATAACAAAACTTGTTTAAATTAACTTTAAAAAATCCATGACCCGTTTTTTATTCAAATTACACAATGTTTAGAGGGTGTTACATTGAGTTTTACCGTAAAACGTGTTTTTTCACCCTAAAAAAAGAAGTCATTTTCCAGCAACAATTTTTTGCGTAGGTTTACTTAATGTACAGAATGCTTGGCCGAAGCCGTCAAGGCTTCGCGAAGTTCCGTATATACCTTGTATAATTAACATCGCAGTCTTATTGGAGAAGATGTGATAATTGTTCACCATTTTATCATATTTTCCACGTTTTACGTAGAAGGCAAAAAGTAAAACCATTTATTTTATAAAATACGTTACAATCTAATCTGCTGAAGGAATTCTCAGAATCAGTTGTTAAACGAAAAAGTTGATATTTTTTTGCTGTTCTTTTGACCATACATACCTTTCATATCTCATCATCATTCTCTTGCCATTTTCCCAATTTATTTGGGGTTGGCGCAGTCTAGTTCTTCCACACTTCTCTATTACTTGTCATCTCATCAGACACCTTTTTTCTTGCCATATTATTATCCATCACAAAGTCCATTCATCGTTTCTTTGGTCTTCCTCTACTCTGAAACCCATCCACATTCATACTAAAATTTTCCTTACATTTTCCTCTTACCTTAGATATCTACCAACAAAAAATAACCCTATTTGTATAAATTATAACATTGAAAGCCGTAATTACATTCTATAAATAAACTCAAACCATTAAAATATAAAGTTATCTATTAACATAGACTCAAACGAACACCCACGCAAAATAAACTTAAATTTAACTATTCAAAAGACCTTTCGCAACGGAGGGTTAATTTTACTGAAACACTAAAGAGCTTTTCTATGAAAACTTTTCAGGTCTTGACGTAGAGAAGCTTTAAGTATTCTATTGTTTTATTTATTAAGGCTTTCTATAGTCTCTTTGGTGTCTATTTTAAGACCAAGTTTTTGGAATTGGAATTGATGAAATATTTGAGTGATAGAATTTATGTTTGCCGACTACAGTGTAATTGAAAAAGAGTTTGTTTTACTGTAGCGATATTTTTTTTTCTTATCATAATTTAATATTATTGGGAACACTCGAAAGTGATATAAGTTCCTAATTAAAAGTTTATTTAGCCAGTTATTCACATAGGAAAAGGAAAGTAAAAAAAAAAGATTTTTACCAAAACTTACAAGCCAATTTTGAAGACAAGGATATTATCAAGGTATTTATTGGCTCGATAGATTTTACGATTTAGCTTCTCTTGCCGCGAAAAGGAGTGCTTGAAACAGAACTAGGATAGACGTTGGGCGCGAGAGATCTCTTTTTAACGCATGATTTAAACATTTTTGCAACACGAGCGAGTTTTATGAACTTTAAGAAAATTCGTAATTTTTAAGCACAAAGTCAATATTATGTTGTAAAAATAATTGCAATTCTTTAGGCAGCTGGATTAAGGGCATGATTAAGAAAGCGGTACTCATGAACACGGCTCGTATTGGAGCCCTGACCTTGGCCGGTAGCTAGGATCCTGTTCCCGATACCAGTGGTCTAATATTTTTATATTTTTTAATGTTTATTTTTTAATATTATTTTATAGTAGCTGTCCGGCGCAGCTTCGTCTGCGACACATTTTCCCCGTTTTCGCAATATTTTTCATTGCTGCTCCGTTCCTATCGTAGCGTGATAATATAACATAGCGTATGGCCTTCCTCGATAAATGGGCTATATAACACTGAAAGAATTTTTCAAATCGAACAAGTAGTTTCGGAGCGTATTCAATGCAAACAAACAAACAATCAAATCTTTCCTCTTTATAATATTAGTTTAGACATACATATTTTAAAATGTAAAATATATGTACAGAAAAAATAAATGAGGATTGCAACTCATTAATAATTGTAGTAAAAAAAAACAATGTGAACCTGCGCGCATATTGCGACAGGCTGGCGACTTTGTTGGACTGGCACTTTAATGCTGGCGTACCGTGCAAGTATTTCATACTTAGATGTACAGTATGAAGAAGCTTCAGACAGGTAACGGATATTGCCTAAATGTTTAAATTCCCTAGGTAAAACTTTTGGTTACTACCTACTTAAATCGGAAAACCGTGGACATTTAAAGTAAAAGTTTTAAAAGGAGTGGGGTGGAAGTGGTGCACCCTTTCAAACTTATGTGCCACCCCATACCCAGGTGGAAGGTATTTATTTTATTAGTGTAACCACTTAGAAATTTATTGGATTCATTATTTTAGGGACTTAAATTAGAGGTTTTTTCTCAGCCGCTGGATTCGATCTTTAGGTTAAGCCGCATTGCCTGGGTTGGTGCGCTGATAGGTGACCACCCAGTATAAACCGAGTTTCGTCCGTGCCTCAAGCTCGTTAAACCGTTGGTCCCGGCTGTCAATTATAATTATACTATAATTAATTATAGTTATTTAATTGACAGTCGTTACAGGTAGTCAGTAGACCGAAAGTTTGACAACCAGTCTTACCAAGAAGTATCGTATTCCCTAGTCCTAACTGAATTGTGGAGGTCAGATAGGCAGTCGCTCAAAATAAAATACTAGTATTCAGCTGCATTCGGTTAGACTGTAAGCTGACCCCAACATAATTGGGAAAAAGCAGGCAGGTGAGGATCGCAGTGAATCTATTCTTATCACAATAAAGTTAGTGTTAGGTGGATTTTAATTACAAGTCTGTCAAAGTTACTGATATATATTTATCCTCCGTACAATAACATAGCTATCAGATTGCTACTGTCAGATATAAAATAACTGCTTCAGAAATTTAATTATAACATAACATCTCGCTTTTTGCCTTTTGCGACTGGATGCGAGTCGCACGGGACCGGTCAATGTGGCGACACTTGGGGGAGGCCCATGTCCAGCAGTGGACGTCTTTCAGCTGAAATTATGATGATGATGATCACGCCTTTTATCCCCGAATGAATAAAACCAGTTGCCCGACCTGGGAATCGTACTCTGGACTCTGGATGCTCAGCAGTCGCGATTAAGACCACTGGACTAACGAGGTAGGCAGAACTTTAAGCTTGTGTATATGATTAAAAGTTTGACCCCAGACAGAAGAACAAAGAAATTAAATAAACTATTTAATTTGCCAAAAACACTTGTGTCCCTGCTTACCCCATTCTCAATGAAACAACCGTGATAACACGAAGCATAACTTAATATTTTCCACACAATTCCATTATAGAAAGGGGATTTGCTGAGATTTGCCCCTTCTATTCAAGTTCAGCCATAATATTCAATGATGGGAAAGGACACCGACCTTTTGGGGCTTGCTTAGGGGGTAAGTTTCCCCTAAACGATTGCTTTCTTTTTTTGGAAAGTGGGCTCATTATAATTAAGGCTAAGGCTAATTAAAACATTTACATTTAACTACATTTTTGCAAGCAGCGAGAGAGCAGCATTGGCCCAGAGGTGGCAGCCCCGACTAACAAGCAGTAAGCCGTGGGTTCGAACCCAGGCAGGCGTATTAATTTATGTTATTTATTTCATCACCGCTGTTCTCAAAAACGGTGAAGGAAAACATCGTGGGAAAACCGGCATGTCCTAGAACTAAAAGTTCGAAGACATGTGACATTTACCAACCCGCACTGGGCTCGCGTGGTGGATTATAGCCCACTCCCTCTCATAGAGAGGAGGCCTGTGTCCCATTTTTGCGATATATGCTACTCAATAAAATAAAATAAAATATTTATAAATAAAGTGAACAACCCCCACGCGTGTTATAAATAACACGGCCTTTCCAAACAATTCCCCATCCATGTACTTGCTTATGTGATAATAATCTATTCTTGGACAAAAAGAATCAATAATAAAATAATATACACTGATAATGATGTCTGGTGTACTTAATAGTACACCCACATTTCACCAGTTATGTTGGAGTTCCATGTAATAGGGGGCGAGCCTATTGCCATCAACCGGGCACAAATCTAGACTCCGTGGCTTCTAGTGAGATTCCTGTTGGAAAAAGCCAAAAACACTTCTAAATGATAACCCACAATATAATTGCACTGATGGAACCTTCGGTGCTTCAGACGTCACGCCTGTCAACCTCAAAGGGTTAGCAGAGGTGTTCCCAATTATAGGACAAGTACACCCACAGACCAACGTGGCAACGAGGCAGATTATTTTATAGTGAATAATTTAGAGTTCAATATAAAATAGTTAAACACTGTTTTAAACCTTTACGGTTTTTATCTGAACTTATACTATCACTTACTTGATATTCCCGAGTTCCCGATATTTCCCCAGAATTCCCGATATTTCCCGAGAGTCCTGATATTTCGACGCTGTTACAAGCGCCATGATCGCGGAATGACTGATCGGGAACTCAAAACAATAATAATCATGGAAGATATACCGTAAGTTACTTATACCATAAGTTCAGATAAAATAGTTAAATTGTAAATATCTCGATCAAAACTTTGATTGAGACGTAAAAGATGATGCACTGAACTTGTGAATCTTGTTAAGTTACATTGTTGCATGTTTTCTTAGATTTATTTGATGACACAAACTAAAGATATTGGTCATTTAAAGTGATAACTTTGGTTGTAAAGTCATCACTTTAAATGACCAATATCTTTTGTTTGGATTTGCACCCTGTTTATGACACTAGGTTCGCCCCCTATTACATGGGACTGAAACATAACTGGCGAAATATGGATGTACTATTAGGTACACCTGTGCCTAAACCTTCGGGAATTACAGGCGTGATGTTATCTTAAGAGAGACAACTTAGAAAAAATGTTATTCTATCACCCAAAATGATGAAATTAAATTTAAAAACGTATAATAAGACTGACGCAAGCTTCGGAAAGCTCTGTATGGTGTCGGACGTAAAGAATAGCACCATCCCATATCTTCCCGTGGGTGTCGTAAGCGGCGACTAAAGGATTTGCCAGAGAATGGGCAGCAGCATCCTCTGTGCTTTTGTAACAACCGTATTGCGATCGCCAACCCGCCTGCCAAGCGTGGCGATTAGTGCAAAACCCTCCAAAATGTCAATGTGACACTTGGGGGAGGCCTAAGTCTAGCAGTGGACGTCTTTCGGCTGAAATGATGATGAAGATGATGATAACATAACATTATGTACACCCTATTGGCAATCACTGGAAAAAAAACGCATTTTTCTCATGTCTAAGCCCTTTTAAGGTATGTTAGAGAATAATGATGTATTTCAATTATGAAAGTCGATAAATAATCACGTTTTAGTTAGAGGGACCTCGCTCCCTATTAGATGGGACTTAACATAACTGGCGAAATGTGGGTGTACTGTTAGGTACACTAACTGCTCTGGAAATACAGGCCTTATGTTTTATGTATTAGAGTTACAAGTTTGTACGTACAGAGTCATTAAGTAGTAACCCCGCTGGCGTACTCGGCCGGACTGTAGAGGGGTTAGCACATATTGACGCTGTCGGTATACTATCAATCTAATCTACCTATCGACAGCGTCAGCGACCATGCCAGTTTAACAACTTTTATTACAAGTTGTAGTTTATACAGACACTTTTAACCCGGCTGCAGCAAAGCCCAAGAAAAGGGATGTTGTTCGCTCTTCAAACAATGTTTGCATTAATATTAAATGCTAGCTAAACCAACTTATCTTAAAAACGTTCATTCGTATTAATGCCCCTATTGAGGTAAGTACCCACGGAGGAAATACCTACTATTTATAAAACAGTTTTAATAGTTTATCATTAAGTAAATAAGTCATTAAAAACATAATAATCAAGCCTTTGACATAACTTCAGCAGACATTACAATTTATCAAATCATTAAATAAATAAACCCCAATTCAAACTCAACTCTTAAATCTTAACTACCTTTTAAACCAAACAATTAACTCTAAAACACAAATCCACCCACTCACCTCTTATAAACACCCACTCTTAATCAACACACTTTATTAAACAACTGGTAAAACGATCCACTTTTAACGTTACCACTTTATTTGAGACACTTTATTAGAGCCACTTGTTCATCTCATCAGAGTTAGTGTAGAACTGAAGAGAAACCTTCAGGACTTCTATTATATACTCCGTTGTACATATATATTTATAGCAAATTGTCTATTAATGGAGAGAGCTTGTCTGAAATACGAAGATGTTGGGGAAAAACTGGATATGACATCGAACCGGGCGAAAAATGCCTTGACGTTTTCAACGTTGAAAAATATTGGAGAGGAAAAGGAATCCTGGTAAAGGGCAACTGATTAAAAATAATTCTGATAGTGTTAAAATTCCTGACAGTGCTTTTAAATATGACGAGTAAAATCGCCCAGTAACTTGGACCCTGTTCCTGATACCAGTGGGCTACTATTTTTTATGTTTTTGTTTTGTTATATTGATTTTCATAGGAATATAAATAAGAAAAGTATGTAGTAGGAAGAAGATGAATAAAAGAACGTAAGTGCAAAAACTGAGTTAGTAAGCTCATCCAAACCCGTCCATAACTGCAAAACCTACTCAATTAGGTACAACAACCAAGAACGCTCATACTCTTGGACCAACTACGCTCATCTCAATAACATTTACTTTAACCACATCTAGGAATAAAACCTGCTTGTAAAGGATTACATACAGCACGTGGGCGATTTTTATTAAATGTCCCAATTCTCCATTTTACCGTTATGTTTGATCTACGTTCATAAAAAAAACGAAAGATCAAGGCTTTCTGTCTATATTGTGACTGTTTGTATGACCACCCACGGCTTCTGAATGCGTATTTATTTTAATTAATGGAAAATTTAATGTCGATTTATGTATACAGGGTGTTTGAAAGGGAGCTGTACATACGCCTAGGGTAGAAACTAGGGATAGTCTGCTACCTACCCCCGCCCATTATATTGACCTTGGCCTCAAGGTTTTTTTTTAATTTATTTTTATTTTTTATTTGACTTTTTTGTGATTTTTTGACTAAAACTACCTGTAGCTCAAAATCTATCCATGGGACCGGTCGGCTAATGGTCTTGTTTTAATCGTTAGAGTCTTAGGGTCCTGCAAAAAATTATTTTACACCAGAAAATTGTGGAGAAGAAAAGTTATGGGGCCTGAAGTACCATAGTAAGGTAAAGAAATAATTTTAAAAACCTTGAGGCCAAGGTCAATATAATGGGCGGGGGTAGGTAGCAGACTATCCCTAGTTTCTACCCTAGGCGTATGTACAGCTCCCTTCCAAACACCCTGTATATACATACATAATATCTAGCCTATAATCTCCGGAGGGTTAGGCAGAGGTGTACCCAATTAAAGTACACCAACATTTCTCCAGTTTTGTTTAAATCCGATATAATAGGGGCGAGCCTATTGCCATCTACTGGACACAATGCCATACTCCATGGCTGCTACTTGGACAATTTCTGATGGAAAAACGCACACATTGCTGCAGCAGTTACGTGCTTGACAATTTGTGAGCAAATTTTTGGGTCGAATTTCAGAACACACAGCAAATTAGACTTTTCATTTCGCCAACGAACAAAATTTTGAAAGCGCTATAATTCATATTTTGCAATTTAACTTGAAAGATTTATTACAGTAAGTTGGCGAACCGTAATTTTAGAACTGGGTCGGCCATTTTGAATTGAAATGTCAAATGGTTTTGCTTATGTCGATACTAAAGTAAGAGATCCCTCCTGTTTTGATCAGGGGTAGGCAGAAATATTCCAGAGAGCAGCGATGGCCCAGCAGTGGCAGCCCCGACTTACGAACAGTAAGCCGTGGGTTCGAACTCAGGCAAGCGCATTACTTTGTGTAATTTATTTCATCACCGCTGCCCACAAAAACGGTGAAAGAAAACATCGTGAGGAAACCGGCATGTCCTAGAACTAAACATTCGAAAACATGTGAATCCGCACTGGGCCCGCGTGGTGCATTACAGCCCACTCCCTCTCATAGACAGGAGGCTTGTGTCCCAGCAGTGGGAACATTATAGGCTGATGATGATGAGGCAGATTATTTGGTAAAAACCCTCTTTTCTTAACAGCTTGTTTATAAAAGTAAAGGAGACTAAATATTATTAGAAACATTTTCTGCCTAACCAAGGTCAGTTTTCAGCCTAAACAGAAGCATTTGGAGTCTAGTGCAGTTTACTATATGACTTTGTGGAAGTCATTAGCTAGATAACACGATATCGCTTGGCTATACCGGTTGTCAGACTTTGGACCTTTTTCGTTTAAAATATACCAATTATTGAGGGGGTGGAGCTGCAAAAGGA
This sequence comes from Cerastis rubricosa, assembly GCA_949152445.1. NCBI lineage: Eukaryota > Metazoa > Arthropoda > Insecta > Lepidoptera > Noctuidae > Cerastis > Cerastis rubricosa. Next base: position 14,986,917 of record OX424549.1, read on the forward strand.
GCCCAAAGAACAGCGGTCTTCTGACCACTAAGAACAACGAACCATAACTAAGTTGTGAGAAATCTTACGATCATCAGTGGACACTTGCCAATATGAATCAGAACTTTTCACAGGAATTCTGACGCCAGATCTAGAAAACTAACAATTATAATTCAAGAGAGACCAAAGCTATTCGGTTACATTCAAATACATTTGGCAGAGGAAACCCAAAGTCATATTAAATGAGTCATTTTCAGAATTAAATAGCTTTAAAGGTTAATTCAAAATTGCAAATCGGTCACACGAACCCCGGCTGTTATTACTAAACTTGGGAAATAAGTGATAAGCTTTGCAATAAACGGTTTGTATCAATGCCATATAGTCGGTACATACCCGTTTTCACTTTCACTACTACTACATTAAGTTCTGTAAATAACGTATAATGTTACAAAATGTTCAAATACCTCATGACCGTTTATACAATTACCATTTTTCCCGTTTGTTTTAAGGCGGGACCAGTAAAGCTGTCCTCTTATTTTATTGAAACTGCTTATCCGCTAGGCCAGCGAAGTGTTATTACCAACGCGGACGAAATGATTGTTGACCGCTTGGTGTGAACTGACACTTCGGCAACTAAAGAACTTACAAATACTGACATACCAAATTCATACTTAATCCTTAAAAAAGCTAAATAAAAGCTGACCCTATTTTATACGCCCTAAAAAATATAAAAGGATCTGGCAGGCTTTTCTTTGACTGTTTCTATGAAAGTACCTTAGGATGAAAACAATTGGATATTATGAAAAGTCGGTGGTGGTGGCTTTGGCTTTATAACAAGTAACAAAGGCTTGCTAAATAAATGCTAAGTTACATTATATGATGATTCACTTACTCCGCTGCCAGACATTTTGTATGGTGGAAAACTGCCTCCAGACACCACAATACTTTAAACTATGTTAAATTGTAATACATTGTAAGTGAGTATACTTTATTGTACACCAAAATTGAAACATAACTGTTTAACTAAATATTTTATGAACAAGTACATGCGCGGTTTCTGGTGATGAAAGTGAGACCGAGTCACATTTAAGTTTTTGTAGAAAATCTCATCCAGTTTAAAACATGTCTAAGATATATAGCTCTGAGTTGTATCATTTAATTTCGAATTACCAATCATCATCATCATCATCATTTCAGCCGAAAGACGTCCACTGCTGGACATAGGCGTCCCCCAAGTGTATATAAAGCACAGAAAACGCTGCTGCCCATTCTCTGGCAAATCCCTTAGTCGCCTCTTACGACACCAACGGGATGATATGGGATGGTGCTATTCTTTACGTCCGACACCATACAGAACTTTACGTCCGACACCATACAGAACCAATCACGTAGGTAATATAATTACCATTTTTAAGATTCTAATTACCGTATGTTTCATATCTCATTACCGTTTGACGAAAATTTTCAGCTTCAGAACTTTAGAGCAGTTCAAATACTGTCCCTTTCATTTATTTCGTTAACCAGCTCTATAAACTTTACTTAAAATCCATAAAAGTTGTAATTGGAAACAACATTTGAACTTAATTTCGGAACCCCGAATATGCACATATTCAAAGAATTTATTTAACCTACAAGCAAACCCACACTCGAAGCTAAGCAAAGATCTCATTACTCTAAAATGTTATAAGAGTACGCCTACACTCTGTATGCCTCTGGGAGCATAATACTTATAATGCCAAGATATTCGACTATCATCATTAGGAGAAATTGCTTATTTAAGTTGTGCTAGAAATACCTTTACACCTACGTTTGGAGATGAAATAATGAGGTTTTATAAATAGAGAGCGATATTAGTTGATAAAGGTGAGACAGTCACCATCTGCCTAGCCTTTTCCAAACTATGTTGGAGTCGGCTTCCAGTCTAACCAGATGCAGCTGAATACCAGTATTTTACATACCTATCTGACCTCCACAACCCAGTTAGTGCTGGGTAATACGATACCCCCTTGGTAAGACTGGTTGTCAGACATTCGGGTCGCTGACTACTTAACGACAGTCAAAGATCTGCAAATGAAAGCCTGGACCAACGGCTTAACGTGCTTTCCGAGGTACGGAATAAACTTGGTATGTAATGGGTGGTCTTGTGAGAGAGTATCGAGGCTAAATAAAACAGCCGCACTTATCATCTTTAAGGCTAAGTGATGCTTGCCGAGGGCGGTCTGTGGATGGGTGACCATCCACTACATGCCAAGATCGGTGCCAGCAGTCAAATATAGTTCTTTGACGAGATGGAATTTCGTAATTTTTGCAAAATGAATCATTAGTCTTATCTATTTAGTTTTTAAATTACTTATTTAAACTGAGTTTATGAATGGCAAAGCTTTTAATTATGAGGAATCATATCCAGCGTAATATTCGACAGAGTGACTATGTTACCCTAATGGTAAATACATTATAACAAACTACCGTTTTCTAAACAGAATACTGAACTAAAACTAAACTTCTATTCCTTCAACAATTTTGCCAAAACATCGAAACTGCACAAAACTCTTGCTTGCATTATTAAAATGACAAACCAAAAAGCAAACAAAACTATAATATGATTTACAACACAATAACGTTGAATCAGCTCGGTGCACTGCTAGGGAATCGAACTCGGGACATTATTCATGGAGTGGAAAGTTTCGACTCAAAAGTGGGCCAATGAGAGAGTTCAAGAACTTTGGTTCACTTTAAAAAATGGTCGCTCATTTGGAGATGAAATACATGTGCTTCGTGGAAAATACTTTTTCGTCTATGTGTAGAGAATAACAAATTATAGGAAATTTTAATTATGTAGGTAGAAGATGGATTGATTGATAATTCAGTCCAGATAAGCCATCGTCGTTCTGTATGGTGTCGGACGTGAAAAATAGCACCATACCATATCTCCCCGTGGGTGTCGTAAGAGGCGACTAAGGGACTTGCCAGAGAATGGGCAGCAGCGTTCCCTATATTCCCGTATACTGCGATCGCCAACCCGCCTGCCAAGCGTGGTGATTCTGGCAAAACCCCCCCTTCTTGGGGGAGGCCTATGTCCAGCAGTTGACGTCTTTTAGCTGAAATGATGATGATGATGTCATCACCATCAGCCTACAGCAGTCCACTGCTGGCCATGGGCCTCTTCAATCGCATGCCAGTTAGCTCGATTCTTGGCAACTGTTAAACTAGAAGCTGTCAGTCGACGTGTGGCTGATTTGCGCATAGACTGATATTATCTTAAACTGTTATTAAGTTTATTGTAATTGTCAGTCTCATTTTGGGGCCTCGGTGTCATGTCATCTTAAAATGGGGGCTGACAAACTAAATTTCATTTTGAGAACGAAACCTACCACTGTGTTTTCAGCCTAATTTCTGACAGACAGTAGAAGGTTTCGTTTTTAATTTTAAATTCTAAAAGAATATTAAACATCAAGGATAAAATTTAATGTTTTGTAAAATGCACTTACTTCTTACAATATTTTTTTGTAAGTAGGTCTAAAAGTTTGATACCTAAATTACGCCAACAGTTTGTTGGGTAGTTTAATTTAATTTTAAGTTTGCATGCTGAAATAAGTCAGCGAATGTGAAACTTTTTTATTTATAAGATCAAACCTTCCATATTTCATGCAAATAAATAATCTTGAAACTAATATTAGATAGTATTTTTATTCAATAGTAAAAATCTAAATAAAAGCTTCTACATTTTTGAGCCCAAAACCATCTTAACACGTTGTATGCTTTACGACCCACCGGTGGGCCTAGCGTACTAAACCATTCGGGCCAAGCCGAAATTAGAAAATCGGTCATTTTCATCAACTTGAGATTTTAATTCCAAAGTTTATAAAATGGGTTAATTGGCGTGGAAAATAAAAATTAGCGACTTTTACCGTCTAGTTTCTAAGATATTATAAAAGGCTCACGGGTGGGCCCCGTGGCCTCTTATTAAGGGTTTCGTATTTTTCCGTTAGCGGGGGCCGCGGGGTCACGCCGCGGCCCACCCCGCGCGCGCGCGGCGCGGGCGTTGCGATTTGCTCCGGCCGATCAATTTCGCGCGCTGCGTCGACGAGTGAGTATCTGTTACGCGTTTCCCGCTAAAATGGATGATTTTGAAGAATTTGAGTTAACGCAAGAGGAGATAACGCAGTTAGACAATATCGAAATAAATCTTCTGAACCATAGTTTCCAAATAGATTCAGATGAAGACGTAGTTCAACCAACGAAAAGAAGATGCCGCCGAATTGTATTATCAGAGAGTGAAGATAGCGACAATGAAATCTTAAGGGTTATTGCCGACACTATTGGTAAGTAAAATTTTAATTTAAACTAGCTAGCCCACGGCATTGCCTGCTTTATATTAGTTTGACATGTACAATTGCGTCTCTTCTGCTCTCATGGGAATTTAGTCCTGAAATTATTTCAAGAGTTCATAGGTGCCACATAGGTTATAATAGGTTTAACAGGTTTAGGGAACTGTGCCTAAACCCCCTTAGTAATAAAAAATCACATGCGCGTTGATCACTTGCTTTATTAGAAAGGGGTAAGTTTGTTCGTCCTCCGTCTGCTACAGGCCTCTATAGTTTAGTGCAGAGATTATTTAATGAATATAATGTAGTTGTATTTTTATTGTTCAGGTAATACATCGCCATCGGGCACCTGGTCAAAGCCTAAAGGTAATCAACGTAAAGTTATACCTTTTACTGAACATCCTGGCCTCCCCACTAACCTATGCTCAAGCATGCGTGGCAAATCTCCAGCTGATTTTTTCCAACTAATGGTTCCTGATAGTCTTTTTCAAGTTATTGCTGATCGAACTAACCAATTTGCACTTAACAAAATAGCTACTTCAGAAGAAAATTCACGCTTTGCAAGGCTTCGCAAATGGGTTCCAACAGATCTTGGGGAAATAAAAAAGTTTTTCGGCTTAATCCTGTTTATGGGCATCACAAAGCTTCCTAGATTGGCGGAATATTGGTCAACGAATGATATCGTAGGCCATCCATTTCCACGCAAAATAATGCCACGGAATCGTTTTGAGTTGATATTGCGAATGCTTCATTTTTCACAAAACGATGAGACAAACAAAGAAGACCGCCTCCATCGTGTTCGTTACCTTTTGCAAGTATTGAATGAACAATTCCAGATGCATTATACACCCGGTGAAGACCTATGTATAGACGAAAGTGTGGTCCCGTTTCGTGGCAGGATAATATTTCGACAGTACAATAAACAGAAACGCCACAAATATGGTATTAAAGAATTTAAGTTGTGCTGTGTGCCCGGATATACTTATAAAATAAGTATTTACGCAGGAAAAAACTATGAAACCACAAATACCACTCCATTTAATGTTGTCATGGATTTACTTAGCAGTCTTTTAAATAAAGGCCACACTCTTTATACCGATAACTGGTATACAAGCATAGAATTAGCCAGGGCTTTGCTAGACAACGAAACTCATTTGGTGGGAACAATCCGAAAGAATAGAAGGCACCTGCCCAAGAAAGTCGTGAGTACTAAACTCAAGAAAGGAGAATTTATTGCCAGAGAAAGTCGAGATGGTATTACTGCCATGAAATGGAAAGACAAAAGAGATGTGTTGATTTTGTCAACCAAACACTCAGACCGATTTGGAAAGATAAAAAAGCGTCAGGGCAATGTGGTCATGAAGCCGCAGATCATAATTGACTACAACAAAGCCAAAGGAGCAGTTGACTTATCAGATCAGATAGCAGCATACTCGTCCCCGTTGCGAAAATCTGTAAAGTGGTACAAGAAGCTGGCTGTTGATTTATTACTGAATACTGCGATGGTAAATGCTTTGACTCTGTACAAGTCAGTAACCAAAAAAAACATACAGATGGTAGATTTCCGGAGATATATAATGATGAATCTTTGCGAAGTCCAACAAAATGATGTACCTGTACAGAGACCGAAGAGAATTAAACACTCCTTGGAAAGAAAAGAGGGTTTGGCTAGAAAAGTCAGAAGAACATGTCGCCAATGTTATGCAGATAACGTACCAATCATGGGTAGCAAACAGGCTAAAACAAAGTCGAAAAAAGTATCCACTTATTGCCAAAGTTGTCCAACTAAACCTTTCCTTTGTTTACCTTGTTTTAACAAGATTCACCAATAATTTTAATTTTTTTTTTATGATACATAAGATGACTGATTATTTAATGTGATTATAAAAAGAAGTGCCATAGTTTTGATTGTTGAAATTCATAAATTATATAAAAAATATTATAAAAGTTTGTATTGAGTACATAATGTCACCGATGTTTTTACTTGGTAATGAAGAAAATGTTATGTTCTTTTGTATTTTAATAAATATTGTATTATTATTTTATAGTTTTATTTCCGCTATTAAATCTAAATAATAATTTCTATCGTATCGTTAAGAATAACCCTAGCATCATTGCAATAACCTTGACAAAACTGCAAGTTTTTATTGGATTTGAAAACCACGCCGTCCGGTTCGGCTACAGGGCCACGCGGCTCACTTCCATACGCGTTTTGTTTGATAGCTGCAATCTGTGGCTTGTAGGAAGCGTTTTCGTTAGACCTCTCATGCGGCTCACGGGTGACCCCCATGGCTCGAATGGTTCAGTAAGATAAGGCTCACCGGTGAGCCCCGTGGCCTGAATGGAAATACTCGATTTTTCATATGGCGTTCAACGTGTTAAAACTTACAAGAAACCCTCTTTCAAACTTCTGGAGGTCGATGGAAACTGATATTATGGAAAAAATGACAAAAACATTTCACTGTTTTCTTCTATAATGGATGTTTTACTTTGTGTTATAATGGAGTATATTTGTTTATTGTTTCTCGTTTAATTGAGAAGTTGCTGTTTGTACCGAGTTCGAAGGTTGGGGTGAATTGGGGGCGAGTTTAAAGTTTTAATGTTATTTGTTTTATATTATTTGGTATTGGTTTCGGGGTAACACGTGGATTGGTAAGCATTTATATCTTTGTAGTATTTAGTTCTGTATGGTGTCGGACGTAAAGAATAGCACCATCCCATATCTTCCCGTGGGTGTCGTAAGAGCCGACTAAGGGATTTGCCAGAGAATGGGCAGCAGCGTCCTCTGTGCTTTTGTAACAACCGTACTGCGATCGCTAACCCGCCTGCCAAGCGTGGCGATTATGGCAAAACCCCCCAAAACGTCAATGAGTCGACACTTGGGGGAGGCCTATGTCCAGCAGTGGACGTCTTTTGGGGCTGAAATGATGATGATGATGAGTATTAAGTTCAGATTCAGCGTCACTTTGAAAGTGTGTACATAAAGCTAAAATTAATACTGAATAGCATAACATAACATCCGACAGGTCATCCCCAAGGGGCTAGGCAGAGGAGTACATAATATAACACTTACATTTCGCCATTTATGTTTAAGTCCCATGTCTTAGGGGGCGAGCCTATTGCCATCAACCGGGCACAAATCCACACTCCCTGTCTGCTACTGAGAAATTCCTGCTGGAAAAATCCAATATCAATTTGCCCGACCCGGGAATCGAACCCACGACATCATGCTCACCGTTCGCTATTACCACCACTAGAACAAAGAGACAGTTAAATAACAAAAAACTGTAGATAACAAGTTCTCACTTGAATTATTTGTACTTTTATCGTCTTATTTTTAACCAACAACCCAATCATCCGTCCAAACGGGAAATCCCTTCGAAAAATAAAGGTCTTTCCATCATAGTAAGTCAAAGTAACTGCACCATTATTTGTGTACAAAAAGCCTATTCATAAAGCAGTTATAACGAATAACGGGGCCCGAACTTTCCCCTTAGTTATTACATAAAATGGAGGGAGAGAGACGTATGTGAAGAAGAGGAAGAATTCAGGACAGGAGAATTGATGACCTTCGCCTTTTTCAAAGTTGGTTTAAAATGGCGCGTAATGAATTTTGGAAATCTTTATTAATAAAATCAATTGCGTCATGAGCATCATTTGAGAACGAATCCACCGATTTCTCTGTTTTTAGGGTTCCGTACCCAAAGAATCAAACGGGACCCTATTACTGAGACTTCGCTGTCCGTCCGTCCGTTTGTCACCAGACTGTATCTCATGAACCGTGATGGTTAGCCAGTTGAATTTTCCACAGATAATGTATTTCTGTTGCCGCTATAACAACGAGTAATTAAAATAAAATAAAATAAATATTTAAGGGGGCTCCCATACAAAAAAGTGTTTTTTTTTCATTTATAAACATAATGGTAAGGAAACTTTCGTGTTCTGGTTTTTTAGGGTTCCGTAGCCAAATGGCAAAAACGGAACCTTTATGGATTCGTCCTGTCTGTCTGTCTGTCCGTCCATATGCAACAGCCAGTTTTTTCCGAAACTATAAGAACTATACTGTTGAATCTTGGTAAGTAGATGTATTCTGTGAACCGCATTAAGATTTACACACAAAAACAGAAAAAAAAGAATTTGTGGTCTAACCTTAGAACTGAAATTCAAATTTTTTTTTCATCAATCCCTTACGTGTGGGGTATCTATAGATAGGTCTTCAAAAATGACATTGAGTATCTATAGATAGGTCTTCAAAGATGAGTTTGTGCCTGAACTAGGTAATCCTGTTTCCGGCGAAAACAATACAACATATGAATGAGCCTTAAAAATATTTTTATTTTATTATTTGGTGCTACGGAATCCTGTGTGCGTGTGAGTACGACTCGCACTTGGCCGGTTTTTTTGTGTTCTTAATTGTCAGGGCAATGTTTTTATGAAAGGAAATATTGAAAAACAGAGCTTTTATTAAACTGCACCCGTGCGAAGACGAGGCGGATCCCTAGTTAATATAAAAAATGTCCGCATCGCTGTCAGCGAGAATGGTGCTAAAAGGCTGACATAACTTTACATAATACGGCGTATGCGTCTAAGCTCCTACGTAGAGTAGCTTATATCCCGGAGGTGCTGTGTCACCCGAAGCAGTGCGTGCCAGACCGGTACGTGCGGAGGTGGCGGCAACTGCCACTGCTGGACGTGCCTATAGCCTAAACCAACCTGCTGTCAAAAACACCCCTCACCCGCACAATTTGTGTACTAAACGTAGTGCATGAGATGAATTGACATATTTTCGTGCGAGGCCATGTTACACTGAAGACTTATACTGCTTGGTGTTTCGCCATGTGTACGATTGAGCCTTTTATTAATTTACATAATTATTTTTATAACTCAACAACGATCGTCCTACATCCACTTACATTAATGAGCACCATCGGAATTTAGGTGTTTTTTCCCGTTTCACCTCTGGCAAATTTTTTCAGTTGGATTCACTTAAAAGTAAAGAAACATCCTTCAAAAACGCCGATTTTAGTCAAAATATGCAGCATCTTGAAAAACAGCCATGATATGCAATGGAAAAAAAGAGAAGTAATAAAAAATTAATGAGAATCGAAGAAAAAAACGTGTTGCACCCATCCCAAGTAATTATGGGACAGGGACAGGAATAAGGGAATATTTAATAGTATATTCAAATATGCATTTGCATATAATCCGGAGCTTGTGGTTAAATAATAACAGCCTTAAAACTAAGTTAAGCTGACCCTGCCGAGGTTGGTCCGTGGATGGGTGACCATAATTACATACTCAGTTTCCTCCGTGCTTCTGAAAGCATATTAATTCGTTGGTCCCGGCTGTCATTTGTAGATCTTTGACAGTCGTTACGAGTAGTCAGAAGCCGAAAGTCTGACATCCAGTTTTACCAAGTGGTATTGCATTACCAAGTTACTGGGTTGTGGAGGTGAGATAGGCAGTCGCTTCATGTAAAATACTGGTACTCAGCTGCATCCGGTTAGACTAGAAGCCGACCCCAAGATAGTTTGAGAAAACATTATTCTTTCACTCCTTTTTCAGTGTGGGTAAGAAATGGCGCTAGACATCCTGTATAGCTCCGCCTCTTTCCTACACTGGAATAAGAGTAAAACAATATTGCTTGAAGACGACATGGTAGGCCAGCAGGTCAATGATCTCTAAATCTTTTCAATCTAGATTATGATAGAGTTGATGGATCGCCCACTAATTGATAACGCGATCTTGTTTACTTTACACACTTTTTGGGTTAAAAGGTATTAAGTTGCCGGGTGGTTTTAACACAGATTTCATATTAAAAGATGTTGTGGATAGTCGGCATTTATACTAGTTTTATGTTAAAATTACCGGTGACTTTTCACAAGGAGATACAAATCAATCAAGCGAAAATATAATTAAACGAGCGTAACCAAAAATTTCATTATACAATTTCTGATAAACAGCAAGAAAAAAAATATCTTCAAATTCAAAATCCTATTCTTGTATCAAATTATACGGACTAATCCGCTTGTGTTAAGAACTGTGATATGGCTGAACCTTCTTTCTAACCATGTCATCCTTCTCACAGATTCTGCCCTCAGAATGCTGAGAGGACGAGTCATTATCTGCATGGCCTTTTCCCAACTGTGTTGGGGTCGGCTTCGAGTCTTACCGGATTCAGCTGAATACCAATATCTTACATGAAACCATTGCCAACTGGTTGCCTGGGCTGGTCACATCTGCCGCATCTCGGTGGTGCAATGGGCAAGAATAACTACTCAATGGATACCAAATAGCAAGAACCGACAACGTGGCAGGCCAAAGAAGGAGATGGCGGGACGAGTTGGACTAGTTCTCCAATGATTGGCCTACAATCGCACTAGATCGCGAAAAGTGGAAGACGGGAAATAAATATAGGCTTATAACATAATAACTGCCTATCTGACCTCCACAACCCCGTTAGTACTGGGTAATATGATACCCCTTGGTAAGACTGGTTGTCCGACTATCGGGCCACTGAATACTTGTAATGACTGTCAAAGATCTACAAATGACAGCCGGCTGAGATGACGAGTGATTACAGTTTTTGTATATACAATCTAGCAGCCTTGATGCGCCTTGGAGCATCATAGTTTTAACCGGAAAAGGATGGGAAATCATCAAATGACCCATTTTGCTCTGGACGGAGCGGCAAGAAGTGTCAGACTTGTACTGACTAAAACCCATCCATGTTCCTTCTTAGCCCTTTGTGTTTCAGGGCCACGGTATCTCTTTCGAACAGTCCCGCAGCCCTGGCAGGCATCGGCCCTCTGGGACCCCCCGATTTGCTGACATCTCCTTGAGGCGCGCGTGGAACACGAACGCGTCGACACGGCCTGTCGTCAAAAGACGGACGGATGATCACACTTTTGTCTGAGTTCAGAAATAATCACTCATATTAAACAGAACACTTCATTTCATAAATAAACTAATAACACCTCGTTTCCCTAACCCTACATGACTGATAAAATAAAAAATACCCACCTCTTAACACTTACATATTTTCACAATTATCTTTCCTCTCACAACAACCAAATATATACGTTAGGTCAACGAAAATAAGGATCATTGTGTGTAATGACAACTATAATAACTGTGCGAGGACTGAAATAGCAGGGTGTGTATGATGTGGTCTTGTCAGCTAATGAAAGGGTTGGGCACCCCTGGTAAGGGTGGGTTCAAGCAATTATTAATCGTGTTTCTTGGTACTGTTTTTGTTAATTGAGGATTTCATCGGGGAATTATGTGTGAAGTTGATTAGAATCATTAAAGTATACAGTAACATTATGGTCCCATTTTGAACGGTACAGACCAGCACATGAAGCGACAACAATTTGTCAAGCTTGAATAGATTTTCTACTTTATCGTTAAAGAATTAGCTTCAAGGTTATGTGGTATCATCATCATCATCTGCCTAGTCTTGCCCAAACTATCTTGGGTCGGCTTCCAGTCTAACCGGATGCAGTTTTGTACCAGTATTTTACATGAAGCGACTGGCTATCTGACCTCCACAACCCAGCAACTGGTGCTGTGGTAATATCCCTTGGTAAGACTGGATGTCTGACTGACTGTCAAAGATTTATAAATGACAGCCGGGACCAACCGCTTAGCGTGCTTTCCGAGACACGGAGGAAACTCGTTATGTAATTATAGTCACCCATCCACGGACCAACCTCGACAAGCCGGCTTCACCTTATAGATCGACCCGTGCGGCTGTTATTATTTAGCCACGAGCTCCTATAAGCATTAGGTTCAAGGTTGATTGGGAAAGTTTGTCAGTTTTAGGTAGCTTGACGTACTGGCGTCTCGTCTGTACATAATTTGTTACGAATTTGTATGGTTTGCTTTGCTTTGCTTTGAAAAAGTATTTCTTCGTATTGTGTTAGTGAAATTTTAGTATGAGGAAGTATCGAAGATCTAGCCGTACTGAATACAACTGGTTTCGGGGCCATTCCTTTGAATGAGTGATACAAGACCTAATTTGCAACAATTTTGACCCCCAAACTCGGTTGTTTTGGAGAAATCGAACCTTTAAAGTTTTTTGGAAATTTTCCACCTCTCTCTCCACCTTTTCTGTTGGCTTATGAACGATAGAATGTTTAAAAAACCTAGTTTAAAAAAAGTACATCTGCCTTTGGAAATTATGCGCCATAAATACAAAATGATCATGTTCTGAAATTTTCTTGAAACTTTTCTTGTTTTTCATGGCAGTGTTCTGAAAATAAATTTATGACCAATGTTGTGGCAAATTACAGACGCAACTTCCTTGTCTCATTAGCCTTCTTAAATTGCAGTAAAGTAGCTACCGGGTGTTCCTGACAAGGCAGTATTTTAATAAAACTGGGTGATACAGTTTTTTCGATGCACTTCATCCGTATTGATATTGTGATTTTATTGTTACCACTATATGACGTTAGCTGTTTGCCTGGTCGATCAGATCAGGTAAGATATGCCTCTTGCTGGTGTTTTTTTAAGGTGTCACCTTGTTTCGCAGACTGAAGTTTCACAGATTTTCGTTTCGCAGAAAATGTTTCACATACTATTTGGTCCTCGTATTTTTATTTCGAATACTTTTATTTCAACTACTATTTACTTCGATGAAAAATATTTTACAGAAACACAATTCAATGAATCTTATGATCACATTTTTTTATTTAGCAAGCTTATCAAACAGTAGAATTACTTTTTACCGAATATTGTTTGTTCGATGTTTATTTCTATGGTATTTTATTTCAACGAAATTGTTAACCTTAAATTAAAATATTGTCTTTACAAGTCAATTATGTTGTGCTACAAAAGTTAGTGCCGGGTAACAATACTGTCTTAAGACGTCATACTAACCCCCAAGACTGTCAAAGCAGTGTAACATACAGCCGCAAAACTTGTCTGAAACTATTCTATTACTTTCCTTTCTACTATATGGATAACTAGCTGTCCGGCGCAACTTCGTTTGCATCACATTTTCCCCGTTTTCGCAACATTTTTCATTGCTGCTCCACTCCTATTGGTCGTAGCGTGATGATATATAGCCTATAGCCTTCCTCGATAAATGGGCTATCTAACACTGAAAAAACTTTTCAAATCGGACCAGTAGTTTCGGAGCCTATTCAATGCAAACAAACAATCAAATCTTTTGTCTTTATAATATTAGTTTAGATTAAGTCAACTGCGACACACTTACGAGTGAATCAGTCGCCTCTGTCACACCTCACAGACAACGTGTGATCGATACGTGCATTATTTTTAGCCAACGATTCTTGGGAATTGGGTGACGTTGAGAATTATTCATTTCGTATGTATGTAGCTAGAATAGTATAGAATTTTCATTTATTTTCTAAGAATGTAGGTATTTACGATAATGTAGTTTGTAACCTTTAAAACTTTGTGTGAGATTATATAAAGCCACCTAGGCCAATGTAGGTGTGTATTGGAACAAAATTAAGGTGTGTTCTCCTAAAAATAAAATATAAACAGGATTTCGGGCGCCTTGGAGCACACTAAAAATAGCCAGATAGTCAAATCGAAGGGATCGAACTTTTAATCTGCAGGGAGGTAGCTTTTTGTGATAAATTTCCAATGAAACAAGCAAAATATACCCTTGAACATTTAAATTTATTTAAGCCAGTAGCTTAGGATTCTAGATTTTTCTTAAATTACATTTTTTTGTGTTGTTATTGATTGCATCTTGTAAATTGAATTAAAGAAATATAGGTTACTCAGCAAAAGGCTGTAAAATGAATTTAAAAGGTGACCTCAGGCGTCGAATATATTGTCGACACGTGGATTGGCAAGAACTGCATCGGAATTTAACCCAGAATAACCTGAGTAAGACCGGAATAAAACCGGAATAAAACCGCCAGCAGCTGCTAGCTGCAAAAGAAATACGGAAACGATGAGTAACGCGTTCTGCCGAATCTTTGGACCTCGTGAAAACGTGGCGATTCAAAGGAGACTTACCGTTTATTCCATCAAAATTGAGTTCTCTCAATGCACCTATAATATATTAGGTGACAGAGTCATTGAGGAGACGCACAATGGGATCTGGAAACAATAAGTTTGAATCGTAACGATGGAAGAATTTGTAGGAGAAGAAAACAAGAATTTGTTCGAAAGCATCAAAACTCACCAGGAAATCCGAATGAACAATCCTTCCACCACTCCCTGGGTCTTTTATATTATTTAAATGGCATCTCAAAGCCAAAAGTTATAATGGATTCAACCAGATTGAAAATTAATAATTTTTAGACGACATTATCACCGCCAGTTAAGGTCGCAAAGTGACACATCCAAAATTTGACACTTCAAACCTTCAGAAACTAACATAGATTAAAAATGACAGCTAGAAAAATTCGTTCAAAAATCGACTAATTGGTCAAAGACATGTAACGATATAATAAACTCGTTACATTACATCCCTCCCCGAAAAAATAAAAGAAAGCAATTTCTTTTATGCTAAGAAAAACGAATAGGGTAAAACGAAGTTTTCCAAAAAAACAGGAAATATAAATCCTAAAGGTATCAAAAAATATCATGCATACAAATAAAACACCAAAGTGCAGACAACACACTAGCACAACTGACCTACAACACTAAAAGAACCACATGAGTACAGTTAAGCACCTTCGCCACTGACTAACAAGTGAAATCCAAGAAATATTATAAGTACAGTTAAGTGCAGTAGTCGCTTAACACTGTATAAAACTACAACAGTAACCTAAATGAGTATGGTTAGGCACAATAGCCACCGACTAACATGTATAACCCTAAAAAGAAAAAAAAATACCAATATGAGTTCGGTTGGGCACCATAGCCACCGACTAGCAAGTATATGTATAATATAACAGGAGAAAAAAATATTATAAATAAATATTGAAATACAGTTAGGCGCAATTGCCGCTGTTTAATGAGAATAATCCCCAAAAAGAAATGTCTTTATGAGTGCAGTTAGGCTCCATCGCCACTGACTAGCAAGAACGAATTATAACTGAGAGAAACAGTATAAGAATCTTCACATCTCTAAAGGTAAAAAAATATAAAGACAAATTTTGTGACCGGCTCAACTCCACCGACTTTCCGAGCACAAACAAAAAAAATGTTGTGACCGGCTCAACTCCACCGACTTTCCGAGCACAAACAAAAAAATGTTGTGACCGGCTCAACTCCACCGACTTTCCGAGCACAAACAAAAAAAAACAACGAAATCAAGGGGACAAATATACCGAGATCCGTAAAAAAGATAGGTATACCTCTACAAGTGTAAACAAAGCGTACAAATATAGTAGGTACCGATACAGTAATTGTATACAAGAATGTGCACAAAAAATTGTATACAAGACTGGAAAAAAAAATAATATTAATAATAAGATCTTTCGATATGGAAAATGTATTTGTGTGGTGAGAAAAAGTATATAAAAAATGTCCTAAGTTGTATTTTAGAATGTTAATAAGTCAAATTTAATAAATTTATAAGAAGTTACTTAACATACATCTTCTTTCAAACCACCGATAACCTATCATCCATCCCAGCGTACATCACATTCAAAAGTGGCCTTCAAACAAAATTATCAGAATCAAGATTAACAATTGGAAACCAAATTAATATTTAATTATATCCTTAACATGATAACGACCAGTGGTATCCTTTTTAAGGTCTTTCAGAATATAAACATTATCAGAGATCTTTTCAGTAATTTTACATTTAATAAACTTAGGAGCAAACTTTGCCGAAAAATAAGTAGGTGCATGAGATTGAACGAAACTCCTTCTCCACACAACATCACCCACATCAAAAGAAATGACTTTGCGACCTTTGTTATAATAGCGAGCATTACGCTGATAAGCTTTTAATAAATGAGATTGAACTTTAACAAAAATATCACTAAGTGAATTGAGAGCATCGGCATAGTGAACTCTATCGGAAACTTCTAGTTCATCTAAATTATCGATAGAATCACTAAAACGATGTAAAGAAGCATCAAAAATAAGTTCTCTACCAAACATCAAAAAATTTGGTGTGAAATCTGTGGCCAGATTAACACTATTATTCAAAGCTAGTTGAATATTAGGTAAAAATTTTGACCAAGTTCTATGATCATCTTTGACAAAACAAGCTATGCAAGTTTCAACAGTTTTATTATATCTCTCAACAGTATTATTTTGAGGCGTGTATAAAGTGTTATAAAATATTTTATTAATATTAAAACCCTTCAAAAACTCTACAAAATGTTTAGAAGTAAATTGTGTACCATTATCACAAACAATTATCTTAGGACAACCAAATTTAAGAAATATTTCTTTTTCAAAAAGTTTATTTATTACTCTAGTAGTAGCATTTATCATAGGAAAAATCCAGCAGTATTTAGTAAAAACATCAACAACTGAGAGAATATATTTATGTCCAGAATAAGATTTAGGTAATATACCTATAATATCTACTGAAAGCATCAACATAGGACGATCAACTTTTTTAGGGTTAACCATAATACCAAAAGGAGGTTGAGTGGTATGTTTATAAGCTTTACAAGTATCACAAACTAGAATATATTGTTGAACATCATTAAACATTCCTTTCCAAAAATAGTGTTGTTTTAATTTATTTAAAGTTTTATGAATACCCAAGTGTCCAGAATTAATATCATCATGATTAGAACGAATTGTATCTAAAATATGTTCTTTAGGAATAACTATTTTCCAATTGAGATTACTATTAGGATCAAACTTACTTTTACAAAATTTATATAAGGTGTTATTTTCTACTCTAAAGTTTTTATATCTGCAAGGAGATTTTTGACAATTAATAAATACTTTTTTATACCAAGGATCATAAATATCATCATCAGGTAAAGCTAAATTATTTTGAGAGATTCCTATAGCAGCTATTTCAATACGAGACAAAGCGTCTGGGACTAAATGTAAAGATCCTTTTTTATGAACAATATCAAAAGTAAATTGAGAAATTCTAGCAGCCCAACGTGCTAAGCGTCCACTAGGATTGCTAAGACCTAAAAGCCATTTTAAACTAGCATGATCAGTTATTACTGTAAACTTCATTCCTTCAATATAAGGTCTGAAATGTTCTATTGAAGCTAAAATAGCAAGTAATTCACGTTCTGTGGTACTATAATTGCGTTCACATTTATTGAGTGATCTAGAATAGAACGCAATAGGATGTTGATCTCCATTATCATCCTCTTGACTCAAAACACTACCAATGCCAACAGAACTGGCATCACAATGTAAAAAGAAAGGTTTTTCAAAATTAGGGCATTGCAAAACAGGAGCAGTAATTAAAGTTTGTTTTAACTCATCAAATGCATTCTCAGCTTCATCGTTCCAACAAAGTGGTTTTTTAGAATTCTTACTTCCCGCTGTTAATTTAGTTAGAGGAGAGGCAATATCAGCAAACTTACAAATGAATCTACGATAGTATGAGCATAAACCTAGAAAACTACGAAGTTGTTTAACAGATTCAGGACGTGGGAAACTTTTAATGGTATCTAATTTAGAAGGATCAGTATGCAAACCATTACTATCCACTATATAACCAAGATAGCGGAGTCTATCTTTACAAAAATTACACTTTTTCAAATTAACTGTCAAACCAGCATCTTTCAGTATATTATAAATTTTATGTAAATAGTCTATATGTAAATTGAAATCCGAGTTAACACAAATTAAATCATCTAAATAACAAAATACAGTATTATCAAACTCAGGTCCAAAAAGTTTATCCACAAGTCTCTGCAACTCAGCTGGTGCATTGGTGAGACCGAATGGCATACGAACAAACTCGAAAAGTCCTTTTCCCGGAACTACAAAAGCAGTCTTTTCTCGAGAAGAATCTTCAAGGGCAATTTGCAAAAATGCTTTAGAAAGGTCAATGGTACTAATATATTTAGCTCCTCCAAGGTTATCTAAAATTCTAGTGGTATAAGGAAGAGGGTAAGAATCTTTTATAGTAACTGAATTTAAACGTCTTGAATCTAAACATAATCTGGTACTACCATCCTTCTTCTCTACAGCTAAAACAGGTGAGCACCAAGGAGATTTAGAAGGTTGAATAATTCCTTCCTTTAATAAAACTTCCACTTCATCAAAAAGTTCTTTCTGCTTTGCAGGACTTAAAGGCCAATATCTTTGTTTAAAAGGTTCACTAGTAACATTAATTTTATGTTGAACAAGATGAGTAAGACCTAAGCCTCTCTTTTCATAAGAAATATCTTCAAAGAGTGAAATAGTATTACTTAATTTTTGTTTTTCAGAAGGAGAAAGTTCACTAGCAGAGGTGACTGAACTAACTTGAACTGTATTGCTACGGACATACGTTATATTTTTCCATAAATCCTTAGCCAAATCGAATTTTAACCAAAAATCAAAACCTAAAATGAAATCAGGTTGAAAAGAAGGTATAATTAGAAAATTAATATTTTTAGTTAAATTATCACAAGTAACAGGTAATTCAATGGTACCAATAATTCTCTGTGAAGAACCATCAGCGGTGTAAGCAGCACTAGAAACAGAATTTATTTTATAACCTAACTGTGAAAATTGTTTATGACTATTTGAGCCCAAAATACAACTATTTGAACCACTATCCAATAAACCAGAAAAAGTATGGTTACCTACGGAAAATTGTAAATACGGTCTAGTATCATCATTTTTGACAAATAAAACAGGAGCCGATTTATAAATCTTAAAAAATGTTTTTAAGTAATCTAACCAATTCGCGAAATCTCTGTTACGAGCAGCATCCTCAGGTTTGTGATATTCAGTGAAATTTTCATTCATCGAGACACTCTCGGTTATGTCAGTAACAACAGGGGCTCGATGCAACCTAATCAGTTTTTTTGACTCGCTAGAGTTTTTCTCTACGTTACAAACATCACAACTCTTAGATGTAACTCCAACCTTTTGACATTTAAAACAAATAACACCAGGTATGGAAGTACAATGCTTAAAATGATGTCCGGATTTTTTGCACTTTAAACAGGTTATAACTGCATTAGACTTAACAGTAGGTTTTTCAGTTTTAAAAGATTTATAACTTACAAAAACTTCAAGCTCTTTTGCAAGAACAAGAAATTGTTCTACAGAATCTATAGGTTTACCAAATATAAAAGGTGTGTAAATAGGCAACATGTTATGTTTAATAATAGTAATCAAAACCGCATCAAACAATGGCGAAGAAAGACGACTAGCCATGTCCATTATTTCTGTGATGAAATCTGGAAGAGATTCAGAACTCTTTTGTTTCCTCGTACGAAGTTCATGTTCCAAAAAATAGTCAAAATCCGGCCTGTCAAAACGTTTAAGTAAAGCAAGTTTAAGCTCATGCCAGGATGGAATACGAATGCGAACTGTGCGAAACCATTTCAGAGCAATACCACTAAGCAAGTCTGTGAATGAACCAACCAACAAAATTTCATCAAAATTTTTGTACAAAAAATATTCTTCAACTTCAGTAATAAATTCTCTAACACAAGATTTCCCATCGAATTTAAGTTTACTTTTTTTCAAGTCAGGCAACTTAATTGCAGAAGGCAAATTCTTTTTAATATGTTCATTAACCAAAACATTCATAGAATTAAATGAAGGCAGAGCGTGCGACGCAAAAGCCGAGGAAGAGTGAGCAATCCTTTCATTATGATCAAAAGTGTGTGGTACTTCTGTCAAATTAATCATGTCCGGAACAGCAGGTGCAACATTAGGATCTGTGCAAACACCATCAGATTCTAAGTGGTCTTTAGCAATAGGCGGAGAAGACTGATCTTCTTTATCCATAATGAATAATTGAAACGATAATTGATGAGCAAAGCAAGATGCAAAATTTCAAAAGTTTTAAAATATTTGAGGTTAAGTTTAAAATATTTTCAAAGTTGAAAGTTAATTTGTTGAAAATTTCAAAGTTAAAAGATGCATTAATAACTTACAAGATAAATTAAAGTAACTTAAAGTAAGATTACCAAGTTAAACCAAAGTTTACTTAAGATTAAATATGAAACAAAGTTTCACCGCACTAGATTTACACTGTTGAGTCACTTATACAAAACAAAACTGTCTTACCATACAAAATGTTGATTTTGCAAGAGAAATAAAGCAGTAATGCTGTAACCATAAACATTAAATACACACAATAGTACAAAGTACAATAATGTTAGTAGAAAATATTGTTTACCAACAAGGAAACATTTAAAGAAATTAAATTGTAAATTACAACAATAAACAATAATGTGTTACAAAAACTATCTAATTGGTTCTGTAAACAATACTACAAATAAAGAACAGGATGCAATGAATAAATAACAAAATAAATAAGCTACTTCAAAGTCCCTGTTCGCAGAGCGACAAATGTAACCTTTAAAACTTTGTGTGAGATTATATAAAGCCACCTAGGCCAATGTAGGTGTGTATTGGAACAAAATTAAGGTGTGTTCTCCTAAAAATAAAATATAAACAGGATTTCGGGCGCCTTGGAGCACACTAAAAATAGCCAGATAGTCAAATCGAAGGGATCGAACTTTTAATCTGCAGGGAGGTAGCTTTTTGTGATAAATTTCCAATGAAACAAGCAAAATATACCCTTGAACATTTAAATTTATTTAAGCCAGTAGCTTAGGATTCTAGATTTTTCTTAAATTACATTTTTTTGTGTTGTTATTGATTGCATCTTGTAAATTGAATTAAAGAAATATAGGTTACTCAGCAAAAGGCTGTAAAATGAATTTAAAAGGTGACCTCAGGCGTCGAATATATTGTCGACACGTGGATTGGCAAGAACTGCATCGGAATTTAACCCAGAATAACCTGAGTAAGACCGGAATAAAACCGGAATAAAACCGCCAGCAGCTGCTAGCTGCAAAAGAAATACGGAAACGATGAGTAACGCGTTCTGCCGAATCTTTGGACCTCGTGAAAACGTGGCGATTCAAAGGAGACTTACCGTTTATTCCATCAAAATTGAGTTCTCTCAATGCACCTATAATATATTAGGTGACAGAGTCATTGAGGAGACGCACAATGGGATCTGGAAACAATAAGTTTGAATCGTAACGATGGAAGAATTTGTAGGAGAAGAAAACAAGAATTTGTTCGAAAGCATCAAAACTCACCAGGAAATCCGAATGAACAATCCTTCCACCACTCCCTGGGTCTTTTATATTATTTAAATGGCATCTCAAAGCCAAAAGTTATAATGGATTCAACCAGATTGAAAATTAATAATTTTTAGACGACATTATCACCGCCAGTTAAGGTCGCAAAGTGACACATCCAAAATTTGACACTTCAAACCTTCAGAAACTAACATAGATTAAAAATGACAGCTAGAAAAATTCGTTCAAAAATCGACTAATTGGTCAAAGACATGTAACGATATAATAAACTCGTTACAAGTTACAATACTTTTTTTAAACATTGTCTCACACTAGGAATTTCTCCTGTACCGTGGGTGCGTTTACAAACATTTAAACTAACACATACAAACAGCCAGACCCGGAACAACTATCTGTAGGCCATACAAATACTTGTTCTGTGCAGGGATCAAACCCACGACACGCAGCGCAGCAGTCGATCGCTCAACTATTGCGCTAACCGTACCGTCATCTTAAAGAACCCATGTACATTCTACTATTATGGCATGCAAACATTGATGCAGTTCATCATCAAGCTTACAAACATTGACACAGAACTCAAATGTATTAGCTAGAAAGTCCGATACGGAGAAGTAACATTAATTTAATAGAAGTTCAGTTAGTTTCTTTTTGAACGTTGATACTGGTTCCTCTTTTACGGCATTAGGAATGTGGTTAAAAATAGCCAGTGCCGTACCAAAACACTTTTCCTCAACAAAGCAGTCCTATCAAGAACAAGAATTGGAACAAGCGTTGTTGGTGTTTATATAAGTAAGCCTATTGTATATTTTGGAGTGATAATTGAATATGAACGTCTGGGTATAAGAGTAGAGGAAGACTAAAGAAACGATGGATGGACTATGTGAAAGGATGATATGGCAAGAAAGGAGGTGTCTGATAAGATGACAAGTAATAGAGAAGTATGGAAGAAGAAAACATGCTGCGCCGACATCAAAATAAATTAGGATAAGGTCAGGAAATGATGATGATGATAATTGAGTGTTGTGTAGTAGATACGGTATTTTCTTCTTCTTGTATTGCAAGAAGAAAAATGAAGCCGTTGAGGTTCTTCAGAACGGTAACGTGGTACTCGCAACCGGCGCGGTTGCATGCGTGTATGACTGGATATGAACGTAGGCGAGGCAAAAGGTGTTTGTAAATTGTTAGCAAGCGGTTTATGCCTTCCCCGTGGCAAAAAGCATGGCTATGAAAGCTGAACAGTTAGGCTGTTGGTGCCGGCTGTCATAATATACATAACGCTTGCTTATGTCACACATCATCATCATCATCAGCCTATATCGTTCCTACTACTGGCACACAGGCCTCCTCTGTATGGGAGGGAGTGGGCAGTAATCTACCACGAGTTGGTAGATGTCACATGTCTTCGAATTTTTAGTTCTAGGACATACCGGTTTCCTCACGATGTTTTCCTTCGCCGTTTTTGAGGGCAGCGGTGATGAAATAAATTACACAAAGTAATGGACCTGCCTGGGTTCGAACCCACGGCTTATTGCTCGTAAGTCGGGGCTGCCACCACCGGGCTACCGCTGCTACACAAAAATTAAATTAAAACCGGGATTTAAAGAGCTGACACGTGGAGTTAAGCTGCATAATAATAAAAGCCACTCAAGCCAATCTCTAGATTAAGCCGCGCTTGCCTAAGCTGGTCCGTGGATGGGTGACCACCAATTACATACCGAACTTACTACGTGCCTCGAAAAGCAAGTTAAGCCGTTGGTCCCATTTGTCATTTGTAGATCTTTGAAAGTCTGACCCAGTCTCACCAAGGCGTCATCGGATTATCCAGGACTCACGGGGTTTTGTAGGTCAGATAGGCAGTTGCCTCATGTAAAATACTGGTACTCAGCTGCATCCAGTTAGACTGGCAACTGACCCCAACATAGTTAAGAAAAGGCTAGGCAGATTATGATGACAAATGTTCATGCTTCTAAAATTAAAAACTTGTATATTTTTAGTAACTAGTGTTCCTTGTGTGAACAATTAGTAATGTTTCCTTCTACGCAAGTTTAATACATTAACTTAGAACCAACTTATTGACCCCTAACGGACCAATCACCGTAATTCATTCCAAGGTTGCCTAGCGGACGAGCGGTGACGTCATCACTAGTGTTTACATTGTGTCTAGGCAAATTACATTGAGGATCCAGACTACTATCATAAATTATGAGGTCTATCACGCTTATGATCAAAGGGATTAACAGAGTTTGTTAGTGAATAATTCAATCATGTGTTTGAAAATTAAAAAGAGGATGGGTGGAAACGTTTTATGGGTACGTCCCAACTGGTAACTTTTTATTGACGTTGCTCTCTTTGGCACACGAAGGATTGTTACGAGAGAACTCAATTAAGAATTTGAACAGAAAGTACTCGGAGCGCAGAATCATGAAGACGATGTTCACTAAAATTGTCTTTTTAGTGAAAAGTACTAGGCTTGCATGAATTAAATGTGGCATTTATTCTTACAGTTTCGTCTGCACTCACAAAATCTGTCCTACTTATTGTCAAAGTACTAGGCTTGTCGTATTTAGAGTCCGACCGAAACTGGTTTTCCGGCCGAAACGGAAACCGAAACGGAATATTCGGCCGTGGCTTCAGTTTCGGCCGAAACCGAAACTGACGTGGTCAAATAAAATACTAAGTATTGGTATTTTGAAATCTTATTAATGAATACTTTGGTTTGTATTTGTACTTAGAAGAATCATCAATCTCTCTTAGGTGCCTCTTATATAAAAATAATAATTACTAAAATTACTATTACACTCTTAGTTCTAGTTTCAACAAAGATAATCAAATCACACATTTAGAATTAACAAAGATACCTATATCACAATTAGTAGGACAGTCATACTTGCATTAAGAATTAAGTAACTCACTACTAAACTACAGTACACATTTCAATGCGAGCGTGCACGACAACTTCCAAAATCACTCTCATTTTCGGCAAAACTTTCGGCAAATTTTGGCCGAAACCAAAACTGCCGCCGAAACATGATTTTTGGCCGAAACTCGGCCGTAACGGAAACCTAACTTTCGGTCGGACACTAATTTTTTTGTAGTTCTCCTGAGTCCTAACAGTACTTGCCTTAAATAAGTTTACCAAACGGGAATGAATACACGCATACTCAAAAGTTGACGAAACGAGACTCAATGTATGAAATTCAAAATAGTTGATTGCTAGGAAGTTTGTTCCGCCACTTCTTCTTCCCAGCTAAAACACTAGGAAGTGACGAAGGGCGGGCGTTTTGGGGGACTGTCTCTAGTAATTTTGACGTTCAAAAAGTGCTTATTATCAGCCTAATTTGAATAAACAACTTTTAATTTTGATTTTGAGTTACGAAACGGCACTTTTGTGATGGTATTTTATTTAGCTGGCGAAATGGGAAAGAACCAGACGGGACGTAGCCGATTTTATGTGTTGCTGTTTTGATTGTTTGGAGCTCGTGAGACTAAGCCATAAGGATATTCAGTATGTTCCATGGGGCGACTGCCTATCTGACCTCCACATACTAATTACTGGGTAATACAGAGACTGTCTCGTTGGTCCAGTGGTTGCAATTGCGACTGCTTAGCATGATTTCCTGGGTTCGATTCCTCTGCATAACCTTTCGGAGATTACAAGCGTGATGTTATGTTTACAGTACCCGGTGTGTGGTCCTAGGTTCGATGACCGGATCGGGCAAAGTGTTATTGGGTTTTTCCATCAGGAATTTCTCCGAAGCAGCAAAAGAGTGTCTGGTCTTGTGCTCGGTTGATGGACATAGTTTCGCCCCCTTCTACATGGGACTTAAAATATAACTAGAACGAAATGTAGGTGTACTATTAGCTTCACCTCTGTCTAAGCCTACGGAGATTGCAGGCGTTATGTCATGTGTAGGGATGTGTGTCATGTGGATAGTACCGGTGAGCCTTTCTGGTCTCTGACTACTCGTAACCACTATCAACGCGATTAACTTGCCCACATACTGGGCCCAAGATCTTTAAAGTTAAGCCGTGCTTGCCGAGGTTGGTTTGTGGATGGGTGACCATAATTACATATCGAGTTTCCTCCGTGCCTCGGAAAGCACGTTAAGCCGTTGGTCCCCGCTGTCATTTGTAGATCTTTTTACAGTCGTTACGAGTAGTCAGAAGCTAAAAATCTGATATCCAGTCGTACCAAGGGGTATCGTATTACCCAGTTACTGGGTTGTTGAGGTCAGATAGGCAGTCGCTTCATGTAAAATACTGGTACTTAGCTGCATCTGGTTAGACTGGAAGCCGACCCCAACATAGTTTGGGAAAAGTCTAGGCAGATGATGATGATACTGGACCTAAGATATTTAAGCAAGTCGTACGAAGAACAACGAAAAAATAACAAAGCTAATCCAAACCTATTGAACGTCACCCTAGAAACACGAAGCGCTTTGAAAGTGATTGCCACTAGCATCAGCCCTCTGGACACGTCAAAATAAACCACTAAAACCATACTTTAATCTGCCACGAAATAAACCACGGACATACCCCATTGTTGGGAGATATCCTATTAAAATTTACAACGTTGATGCCAAATTTCTCAGATTAATGTTTTTACTGCATTCGGGGAGATCGTTGGCTATTCTTGGGTGTACTATTAAAATGATAAAGTGATACTGGTAGACATATAGGCTGGGAACGTTGCTCTGCTCTGGCCTCTGTTAGGCACAGCTTTAAAGGGGTAGGAGGTTATTGAGAGGAGGGTAGTTTAATTTTGGATAATTATGATGTCTTGTGCAAAGTATAGATAGTTTGAGAAAAGGCTAGGCAGAAGATTTGATGTTTTTGTGCTATTATTGTATTAATTTTGTCTCTTTGACAGCAGCGGCACGGCGGCCAGAGCAGCGGTGACCCAGTGGTGGCAGCCCCGACTCTCAAAACCGTAAGAAAATATCGTGAGGAATGCATGTCCTAGAATTAAAAATTCGAAGACATGTGACATCTACCAACCCGCACTGTACCAGCGTGGTGGATTACAGCCCACTCCCTAAAGAGAGGAGGCCTGTGTCCCAGAAAAGGGAGCTTTAAAGACTTATATGCTCATGTTTAAGCTTGTCACTTTAATACCGTTATTTACATAGCATCTCGCTTGTAATCCCTATAGGGTTAGGTAGAGGTGTACTTAAAAGTACACCCACTTTGCCAGTTATGTTTAAGTCCCATGTAACAGTTTTAAATAACTGGCAGTTAACAGTTTTAATCTAACCGGACAGCTCAATACCAGTGATTTACATGGAGCATGCTATCTGGGGGGTTACTATGACGTCCTTAAGCAGTATTTTTTATTTTTTTATTCATAACCAACTTACACTAACAGTTACACCACACGTACAAGTTATTGGTTAAACATTAGAAACTAGTATTGTTTTATTCTTATTCCAGAGTGGGAAAGAGATGGAGCTAGACGGCCTGTATAGCTATAGACGTCATGGTAGGCAACCTGATCTCCATAAGTCCACAACCCAGTTGTCGAACGAGTTACAATACCCCTTGGTAACCGTACCGACTGTCATTTGTAAGATTTTGACAGTCGTTACAGGTAGTCTGTGGGTTGAAAGTCTGACAACCAGTCTTACCAAGGGTATCGTATTACCCAGTACTAACTGGGTTGTGGTGATCAGAAGGCAGTCGCTTTATGTAAAATACTGGTATTCAGCTGCAGCCGGTTAGACTGGAAGCCGACCAATATACTTGGGAAAAAGCTTGGCATATGATTCCCTCTAATACGAACAAGAATAGTTTCAACAAAAACTTAGTACCCACCTACTTTCCTTCCTAGCTACAATACCCAAAGAACTATTACATAATCACACAAAACGTTACCCACAAAACATTATACGTTGCTTGTACTCGTTCAGAATAAAAGCCGTATTTTACAAGGAAACAGATGAGAACAGTATTTCTATGTATAAATAGCCTCTCCATACAATGTCCGGGCTATTTGCGGCCATCAGGCTATAGACCGGCCTTTGTCATGATAATTGTTCGTTTTAATATTGAAGTAGAATTTGGGAGATTTTTTTTCTGAATTATTTATGGTGTCTGGGTCGTGTCTGAGGTTTTTTAGGTCTGATATCTATCTGGTTTGCACGACTAACATGCTGACCCATATAAAGTATTTCTTCTTTTTAGTGTCATCATATTCTGCCTAGCCTTTTCCCTATTATGTAAGGGTCAGCTTCCAGTCTAACCGGCTGAATCAGTATTGTACATGGAGCGACAGCCCCTTTAATGTTTTTCCCTTTTTTTACATGTAAATACATATTATATTTTTATTTTAAGTTTGTGTATGGTTTGTAAATAAGAGCACGAGAGAGAGCAAGAGCAAGAGAAAGAGCAAGAGCGTAAGAGAGAGGGTAAGAGCTCGTGGCTAAATAATAACAGCCGCCCAGGTCGATCTTTAAGGTTAAGCCGTGCTTGCCGAGGTTGGTCTGTGGATGGGTGACCATAATTACATATCGAGTTTCCTCCGTGCCTCGGAAAGCACGTTAAGCCGTTGGTCCCGGCTGTCATTTGTAGATCTTTGACAGTCGTTACGAGTAGTCAGAAGCTAAAAGTCTGACATCCAGTCTTGCCAAGGGGTATCGTATTACCCTGTTACTGGGTTGTGGAGGTCAGATAGGCAGTCGCTTCATGTGAAATACTGGTACTCAGCTACATACGGTTAGACTGGAAGCCGACCCCAAGATAGTTTGGGAAAAGGCTAGGCAGAATATATGGTTTGTAAATAATCATAAAAATAAATTGTACAATCTAAATTGATTGGGCCCAGAATTTCAGCTGCAAGTTTAGCGTTTTAAGGTGTCTGTAACGTGCGGACAATAAGACACGCAGGACACGATCTAAAGTATCGCATCATCATCATTATCCTGCTTTTAACCCAAATTATTTGGGGTCAGCGCAGCATGTCTTTTTTCCATACTTCTCTTTTAGTTTAATCTTAGCAGTCACCTCTTTCTAGCTATATCACTCTTTACACAGTCCATCCATCTTTTCTTTGGTGTTCTGCTACTCTTACAGCCACCTACTTTCATACTCAACATTTTCATCACTACATTATCCTCCGTATCACATGTCCATACCATGTCTTATCGTTTTAAATGAAATAGCACCACTTTCACACTCCAGCGCAAGGCATCGATCCGAACTGAGTATGTTTTCCGTGCTTCGACCAACAAGGGCTCCGAAGAGATAAAAAAGTGTTTTTGAAAGAAAATGCAGTTTTTTTTTTAATTTGCAAAACATGTCAGAAGTTAAAAACATTACACATATGTAAGTATAACAACTATAGAGACATCAAATGTCTCAAATGGCTGAATGATGCCGTCCTCTAAGACAAAACTCAGTAATGCTGCATGCCAGCAAAAAAATACTGATGTTATTAGATGATATTGAAAACTGAATCTATGTGCATCGTAGATAGCTCTAAAAAGCCACTATGTTATTTATCTATGGATTCCTTTTCGTATCTTTTATACTATTTAACCAAAGGACACTCTGCATATTCCTCTCGGACTTCCATCGCTACACTAACAGCCATATTTCATCTCAAAACCATGCATCCAATCATGGTCCCTTCTTCAAACTCATTTTCCTATTGGAAAACTTGCCCCATATGCCTTCACTCCTTCAACAAACAAAAATCTACTGCAATCTTCATAAATAACGAAAATATATGAACATTTGACGAGAGGACCCATCGTCGGCTGTTACATTAACCGAATATATCAATATATACAAAGTAAGGAAAGAAAGAAAGAAAGAAAAAAATGGTTTATAAACGGATAACTTCAAGGCAATCATCTTGGACTTCAAGATTTTTGGGACAATGCAACTTCAACCGTACACTCCCCGTTATAAAAGTGAATTTTCAACGGCAACGTGAGGGTGAATAGCACAAGAGTTTGCAAGTATTTCTGCTTAATAATTTGAAGGGGAATGGATGAGGACGGCGAGCATAACTTTGTTAATATAAGTTCAGGCTCGGCTTCACATACAGTGAAGTATTGGCACATTGAATTTAGCGCTGCAAGCCGTTGAAATAAACAGGATTTTGCAGTGTTTAAGTGAGACCATTTGTTAGTGTTTTTCAAAGAGTAACAAAATGCATATAAATCTGCCATAGTTCCTGATATAGCTACCTAAATAATTATATCATTCAGATCCAACCTGTTCTTTCCTGCCCTTTGCTCCCCTCTCCCAGCGACGTACTAAGCCGAGGCTCGTACCTCAAAGGGGGTGCCCTTAGCGTGTTGTCGCTTAATTAATAAGTTTTTGCCCCTGACTGGGGGCTTTATACTCAAGGCACCCACAAGATTGTTTAGTTAAGAAGAAGCCAGCTTCATAGGTTAATCTGCGAGATATTGTTAAAGATAATGAATATAAATAAAGATTCAAAAAATAAAGATTAAAAAAAATGAATTTATTCAGACTCGTACCGTTTTAATCGAAAATTAAGATTTCTAGAGACTTGGAGTTTAAACTGAAAGAGCATGTGTAGCTATCAAGGGTATGGGTATAAAAGTAGTAGAAGACCAAGAAACGATGAAAGGATGGATCAGTGAACGATGATATAGCAATAAGGATATGTATAAGGAGATGACGAGTAATAGACAAGTATGGAAGAAGAAGCCATGCTGTGCCGACCCCAAATAAATTGGGATAAGGGCACGAGAATGATGAAGATGATGATGTGTAGATGTTAAGGCTCTTTCGTCTGGAAAAAGGCCTTTGACCCACATCTAGCCTAATAACTGCCTCACATTATTCACGTGTGTAAGAAGAAGTTTTTTCAGGCAATGAGTATTTGGGCTTGGACCAATGAATGAGTTCACGCACGTTAAACAGTAAAAAGTATATTGTAAATAGTAAAAACACAGTATGAACGGGCACAAACAGGTGGAAAATAACAATAATAACTGCGAGCAAGGCGTACGCATACACAATCAATGGTAAAAATACTCAATCGCTGAGAAAAAATAATTCTTACAACTTTTGGCCAACGTTAACAGCGAAAAACGTTAAATACCTCTAGTGGAACATAGATTGCAAGTACGAACCACAGGCTTGCGAAACGGTCGCGGGCCTGTGGACGGCGATTAATGGGCTAGCTCACCGTCCGTCTGTCTTATGACGACAGGCTGTGCCGACGGCGCGTTCGTGTTCCACGCGCGCCTCAAGGAGATGTCAGCAAATCGGAGAGGGACCGAGAAGGCCGATGCCTACCAGGGCTGCGGGACTGTTCGAAAGAGATACCGTGGCCCTGGAACACAAAGGGCTAAGAAGGAACATGGATCGGTTTTAGTCAGTACAAGTCTGACAGTCCCTTCCACTCCGCCCAGAGCAGGAGGGGGTCAATTGATGATTTCCCATCCGAAATAAAAAAAACTCGCGAAACGGTCACAGTTAATAATTAGTATTCCATTTTTAACCTGTTTGTGCCCATATATTGTGTGTAATAGTAAAAAGCATATTGAAATGCTGTTTATTGTTTAGCGTGCGTTAACTTATTCAATAACCCAAATAAAACCCCAGAGAAAATTCTTCATGCACGCGTGAATATCCTAATTCTACTATTTTCTAGTATTTACGATTCTACAGACAGTGAGTCATGTTATACCACAATTTGTTTACTACGAGATCTTTCGAAGGTCACCGAGGTCGCCCAAGTGCTTGGCCACGAGTTACACGCGACTGCGGGGAAAATAATAGAAAGCAGTTGTTCGCTTTATTTTTGTGGAAATAAGGTTGCCGTTAAGAGCGCACCGTGTAGGTATCTATGCGCTCCGTCTATGTGTGCGTAAGAAAGACGCGCGCGACGCTCCGGGAAGAGTGGCGGCTCTAGTTATAATGGGCGGAACGCTCGCTTATTTAGGTATTTCCTTTATATTATTAAAACCAATACACATTTTGAAAATCTAAAATGTAAAGGTTTCACGTTTAACGGACCAGTAGTTTCACAACAATCAAATCTTTCCTTTTTATAATATTAGTTTAGATTTATACTTAATTGCCTTATTTGTTAGTTATTTGGATGTATTGGTCAAATCGTGCAACTGAAGTTTGGTTCTATCTGGTGATAAGACATTTTTAAGACAGACATGACTTGATACTTGGAACGGTAGCATGAACATGATTTGTTGCTAAAAAACCTAATTTTCTTTTTTCGTAAAGTTTCTGGTTCTTCTTACTTAACAGACAGATGTTTTACTGGGGAGT
The DNA here is from genome assembly GCA_949152445.1 of Cerastis rubricosa. Classification (NCBI taxonomy): domain Eukaryota; kingdom Metazoa; phylum Arthropoda; class Insecta; order Lepidoptera; family Noctuidae; genus Cerastis; species Cerastis rubricosa. Next base: position 15,018,637 of record OX424549.1, read on the forward strand.
TTGTTCCGCCACTTCTTTTTCCCAGCTAAAAAACTAACTGGCGAGGGACGTTTTGGGGGACAGTCTCTTGCAATTTTGACGTTCAAAAAGTGCTGAATATCAGCCTAATTTGAGTAAATTACTATTGATTTTGATTTTTTTGATTTTTTGATTCATTGTATTCTGAGAAAATAAGTTTGCTGTCGAATTGCTGTTGTCACTGGAAAAATAACTGTGAAATCGCGGCGCGACTCACACACTTGCCTGGCGACATGTGGGTGTTCTGCTAGGGTACACCTCTGCCTGAACTCTTCAGTGGTTACAGGCGTATTGTTATGTATTTGCAAAATCCGGTGAAAAACTACTAGAGGTGTGGACAAACCGACTGGACCAGACAGACCACCATCTGCGGGCACGGAAACTTTTTTCTTTAAAATAGCGTTCCCCCTTTGCATACTATGATTTCTCCTGAATTACAGGTTTACCTGTTTAAACTCACATACATAAACAGCCAGACCCGAAACAACTACCTGTAGGTCATAAAAATATCGAGATCCGTGCGGTAATCTAACCTGCCACATGCAGCGCAGTAACCAATCGCTCCACTGCGCCAACCATACCGATAAATACTTGAGAATACTTTTGGTATTGACATAATGACCTGCAAATGTCAAAAGTTTGACATTTTTGCCAAGAAGTTTGTGTCAACGACTGTCGGTCTGATGAAATAGCGAATAGATTCCAAAAGTGATGGGCATGTGATGGGAATTGGCTTTCAGACAGCGATAGACCAATGACAGGTCATATTAAAAATGAAAAGACAGTCGCAATGATGGTTTTAAAAGACATTTCGGGGAGTGTGCGATGGAATTGCATAATCTGATTCCGGCTAGCCCGTTTCATCATCGTACTACCAGACGTACGGCGATGCGCCATCGGTACTTAGTGGACATCACACGTACACATACGCACTAAGCGTTTTGGGAATAGTTTTATAATGCGTACCGCTAAGGAGTGGAATTCCCTGCCGGAGTCTGTGTTTCCCAATAGCTACAATCTAGGGGTCTTTAAGTCAAGAGTGAATAGGTTTCTTCTAGGCAAGCGTGCTTCACCGTCGACCACATCATCGCTTACCATCAGGTGAGATAGTGGTCAAGCGTGAGCCTATAGATAATAAAAAAAAGAGCGGTTCTGTTCAATTTACTTAAGTAGTAAAGTAATTTTAATTTATTAGTCCCATCTCATCCTCTTCCGATCTCATACCCCATGTAGTGAAAAACCGATAAATCAAGTAAATAAATAAAGTAGAGTTTCAATTTTTGTTTAAAATCTATGAAATTATTCTGGATAGATGATATTGCATTTCTTTTGGCATATTGTTGAAAGTACAATAGTAGTACGACTGCTTATTTACTTATAAGCAGTCGTAATAAACTATTTTATAACTCTACGTGTCTTCAATATGACCTACACGTTTGTATCATAGGTATATGGTCATATATACCTTTTAAAGATTGGTATCACCATCACCAGAGTCGTAAGCCCTATGAACTAGCCCCAAAATACATAATTGTTACTTACTATCTTCTATAGATGGATTCGTGCGGCTCTTATTAATAAGCTAAGAGCAACACTGTTTATGGCAGATTCAAATTTATTATTGGCTGGTTTAAAATATCAACATCTTTAAAACCTATATCTCTATGTATATAGGTACTCGTATAGGTATCTGCCATAATACCTTAATTTTTCAGATACTTTCCGAGATCTGGCTGATGGTCTGTGAGGACTGAGTGACCACACTTTAAAGGCTGTAGTTTTTAATATATTTGTTTACAAATTCCCTGATTTATTCTACAATTCTTTAAATCTACTATTAAATTCATTTTTTTATTCTGCGATATACCTGTTGGTCCTCAGCTTACACGCACATAAATAGCAGTTGGCATGATTTGGTAATTGATCTATGAAACATATGAAATTCGGAATCCGCTGTTAGTTTTATAAGAACGACAGCAAAAAAAAATCCAAAACTATGTGCAAGAAATTCACGTTCACCGCATAAAATTAATTAAATTTATGCAGACTGAATTTGGTGAAACAAAAAATCCATACAAACCATACTTTTAAGTGATACCCGGTTTTGGCAACGACAATATTTATCTAAATAAATCAATAATAATAATATAATATCTATATATATATATATGATATATAATATCTCAGAATAAAACGCAAGTCAAAATGGTTCTAAGGGCTGCTAAATCAAGTATTATTTAATCTATAATATTTGTGTGTAAGTTTTTAAATAATAATTTTAATGTTTACTAAGCCCGGTTTTAGTCTTCACAGCTAGTTTGATTTGAGTTTGAGCATTGAGCTATCACCAAGTGCAAAGTTCCTAAGATTAACTCGCTGCACTGCCATCTCTACACGACATTGTTAGTAATAGTCGACATCCGCTCAGTTGCCAAAGAAGCAAAGAGATTTAAAAGAGTTATTGAGCGGACACTGGGAATATTTCCATACAAATATTTTGATCCCGAAAATTTTCGATTTTGACACACGAATACCTACTAAATGACAAGCAGGACACTAGACAGACCGATTTGTTCCCAAGTAGTAACAAGTTAGACAAAACATTGGATTACGATTTCTTTCGTCTTGTTCTCAATATTGGAATGTCTTTGGTTACCAAAGAAGAAAAGATAAAAATATAATCCAGAATGCAAAGAGGTATAAAATACTTATAAAGGGGGACATTAGGAATATTTTATACAAAAATTTAGATCCCTAATATTTAAGAATGCTAGCTGACAAGCGGGCTATTTGACACTAGACAGACTGATTTGTTACAAGTAGTACAAGTACAAGTTTGACACAACATTAGATTGTATTAAGATTTTCTTCGTCTTTTCTCGTCAATTTCTCGTAAATATTTGGATGTCTTTGGAAAAAATCAACAAAAATATACCGTATTCAAGTCCTCTCGTTTTACCATATCAAGATTTGCAATAACGCAAAGCGCAACATTTTTTTTATTAGGAATACTTTTACAAAAAAAAAAAAAACTTCAAAGTTATGACACAGGAATGCAACCTAACAACAACAAACAACAATGCAACAAAAGCGGACGTGACACACTAAACTGATCGAAATTTTACTAAAATGTAATAATTATAGGATCGCGATCTTCTTCGGCTTGTCCCGTTTACAGCGCTTTTTAATATTTGAATGTCTTAGCCAATAATAGAGCGGACATAGAAATATTTTCATACTAAATTTTGATCCCGAAAATTTTCGATTAAGACAAACGAATGCTACCTGACAAGCGGGAGTGTGGCACTAGTCAAAACAATTTATTACTACGTCGTAACAAGTTTGACACAACATTGGATTACGATATTCTTCGTCTTTTCGCGTCTATTGCTCGTAAATATTTGAATGTCTTTACAAAGAAGAAAAGTAAAAAGGTAATCCAAAATTGGAAGACACAGAAGTAGACACACGCCTCGACAATTTGCCACAAAATTTTCGAGGTTTCGTTATAAACCTAGCGAAGTCCACCAAATCAATCAAAAGCCCAATTTCATCCATTCCCTTAACCAAAAAAACCTTCCCAAAAAGTCCTCAGGACCTATAAACCTAATCAATCTGCTGGGCAGTCCTTAACCTCGCAGACAGCCTTGGGTGGCGCCGACCGGTCTCGGCACAGGGCGGCGGCGCGTCGCTCGCGAGCTATGAAAACTGGTGTTTGGGTGTCCGTCCTAATGATGTGTTTTAGAAGTTCCTCTGCGACGTGTTTTTTGCGGCTTTTGGTTTTAATTTTGCAAAGTCTTGGACTTGATTTCAGGTTTTGTCTAGGTTAGTTAGAGTTAGAATCTTGTAATCTAGATTTTTTAAGCAGTGAAAGCCTAGTCGTTTGACCGTAGGAAAGACAACTCCAAAGGTGTCAAGTTCGAACTCAATTTTTCGGATTCAAGTGCGTAGGTATTGTCTAATAATCACTTGCTTCGGTGAATGAGAACATCGTGAATTCGTGAGTAAAGCAGCATGCCTGAGGAATATTTCTCGACGGCATGTAAAGCCAAGCCCATGGTCGGCATAAAAACTGTGATACCCGGTTATGCACTACCCACACGATAAAGAAGATGAAGATCTAGATTTAAAACGTTTGATTTGATTATATTTGCAGCTTCTGTGTTGTATAGTGTTAACAGAATAATCTGCAATAGCGAATTGGAATTTTAGCCTCATGCAAAAATGTAGTTTCTGAAAATGTCCATTTAGATTAGAATATCAAATCAAATTCCCAACGAAAAGATTATGAAAACATGTTGTTGGTTTTCTTTTGTTACTAAGTATTTCTGAAGGTCTGCAGACGTGTTTTCTGGAGTGCTGAAAGATCTCACATTTTATTTTTTCCAGGACTTTTAATCAAAATTTTAAAGAGGCCGATTCTGCGCCGATATACGAGTCAAATATAACTGGCAAAATTTGGATGATAACATAACATCACGCTTGTAATCCCCGAGGGGTTAAACAGAGGTGTACCCAATAGTACACCCACATTTTGTCAGTATGTTTACGTCCCTTGTAGTAGGGCTGCTACTGAGTAATTCCACTTGGTAAAACCCGTTAACACTTTGCCCGACCCGGGAATCCAACCCAGGACATTCGCAAAAACTAATTAGCTACATAATTAAAACGTTCTTACGATTTAAATTGTGGGTTAATTTTTTAAGTAGGTTCATTGTGTAGACATAAATATTTATTCTCTTGACGCAAGTTTCTATAACAAATCCATCATCAATTTTTTTTTTTATATGCATTTTAAAGTGTAATTAAATCATTCATCGCACGGCTTTTAGAGCTAGACAAAACTTCGATGTTTCATAATCAATTAAATGTTTAATACACCTATACCTATTGGAATTCCTAAATTAACTAACATGACATATCATCAAGCCCGTAATCCTCAAAGGGTTTGGCAGAGTTGTACCTACACTCTCATTTCGCCAGTTAAGTCTAAGTCCCATGTAATAGGGGCCAAGCCTATCCATTCCTTCAACCGGGCACAAAACCATATTCCATGGCTGCTACTTAGAAATTCCCTAATAAAGTTCCTAAATTAACTAAATGAAGATAAAAATCCGCTGTGGTGTTGTGCTGTTAAAGGAACAAAGCGGTCACCTGACAGACACGTAAATATATTTTATGATCATCATCATCAGCCCATAATGTTCCCACTTCTGGGACACAGGCCGCCTCTCTATGAGAAGTGGGCTCACCACGCGAGCCCAGTGCGGGTTGGTAGATGTCACATGTCTTTGACTTTTCAGTTCTAGGACATACCGGTTTCCTCACGATGATTGCGTTTATTTACTTTATGTTAAACAGTGTGAATGTACAGATTCCACTATATACATATATTTCCCTAAGCAGCAGTGATAGCCTGGTGGTGTGATTGTCAGATTCCCAAGTCATAGGTCTCGAGTTCGAACCCAAGACACGCACCTCTGAATTTTCGCATTCATGTGCGTATTGTACTATTATAACCTGCTTCGGTGAAGGAAAACATAGTGAGGAAACCAGCATGTCTGAGAGATATTTGTCAACGGCATGTATAACTAAGACTAAGACCCATGGGCCGTATAAAAATTCTGACATCAGGTTAGGCTCTAATCAAAATATAAAGAAGAAAAGAATTTGTGTATTTCTCTATAAAACAATCTTCCCTCAGCTTGCAATTCGAAAACAAATAATCGTGATTTAGCCTTTTCCACAATAAACTAAGTAACAGTAAGAAGCGAGGACGTAAATACTCCTAGTCAACAGAACAGACGCCACGTGTATCATAAACTACGACAAATTACTTCAGTCACGCGGCACAGTAAAAAGAAACACATTTTATTTAGCAGACGGGTAGAATTTTTGCCTGTAACAAAACGGACGACAAAGTAATTTTAATACCCCATTGTATTAGTATTACTATCACGTACGATTTATACTTGCAGACTGAGCTACAATCTCAATTGCCTGCACTCTATTGAACAATTTTTATCAGATGTTAAGAAGGAAAAAGGTCTGCGAGGAATTAGAGAAATAAGTATTATTGAAGAAACTATGGCTGTCGCACTGGTATTGCCTGCCTTCGGAGACTGCGATAGGAACAGCTGCAGCTCCGACTGCGTATATCACAAAAAAATTGACGAGATCGACGTTTCGTATACCCTTCTTTCTCCTCAAAAACTCACTGATTTAATTATTTTTGACAGTAAAATAAAAAAAAAATATTATTTCTAGGTTTCTGTAATTTTTGGTTGATAATGTTTTCTGACAATGGAAATGACCAGGACGTGTCTACATGAGACCATGATTTAAAAAAAATGCTCTAGACAGCTAGCAAAAAGGAGAATACATTTCTATGGAGAATCGTAGCCTATGTTCCCTGGTAAGATTTAAAATGTCGTCGTTTTCATACATGCGTATTTTTTCGCGCGGTCGTTTTGGGAAGACTCAAAACTACAGTACAAGACATAATCATAACATTAACACACCCAAAAAGGCATATCACACAGTTGGAACTCGCACCTTAGATGTAGAAGATGATGATGTAGAGAACAGATTAGTCTAAAAGTCTGGAACAGTCTAGAATAGTCTGAAAGAACTCGAAAACATCCTGTTACTTGTTTAGATTCCGATAATGTATCCTCACGTCTTTTACTATTACTACTTCGCAGGAGTATTTTAGCTGGTATTTTGCGAAGATTTCGAAAGGACGAGAATAGCTCGTGCGTACCTTGGCTTAGCACTTCCTTTGACTAAGACATGTTCCCGTCTCTTTCTTTCAAATAGAGTTTGACAGTTGTGTGACCGTGACGAGTATAACGCTAAGCTAAAGTACGTATTAAGTATCAGTAAGGTTCAAAAGTTTCTGGCCTACACACGTTACATTAATCAGAGATACAAAACGATAGTTTTGTGTCTCTGATTAATCTACTACGAACTCAGTGACAGTTCTTCAGTTATTTAGTGACATTATCATGTCACTAAATAACTGAAGGTTTCTCTAAAAATTATTGAAATTTTTGTTCAAAATAGTCTCCCTTTATTTCGTTCCATTTTTGTTTGGATCATCATCATTTCGGCCCAAAAGACGTCTACTGCTGGACATAAGCCGGGGAGGCTTATGTCCAGTAGTAGACGTCTTTTGTGTCAAGTGTCACCACATTGACATTTTGGGGGGTTTTGCCATAACCGCCACGCTTGGCAGGCGGGTTGGCGATCGCAGTACGGTTGTTACAAAAGCACAGAGAACGCTGCTGCCCATTCTCTGGCAAGTCCCTTAGTCGCCTCTTACGACATCCACGGGAAGATATGGGGTGGTGCTATTCTTTACGTCCGACACCATACAGAGCCAACACCATACAGAGCGAATTTGGTTTGGATTAATCCTTAATTTTATAGCTAAAGCTGGATACTTTTGGACCTTACCATGTAATGTTTTTAGATTTTGCCTTGAAAGTTTGATTGATAAGGATACATTTAATTATAGACTTTAAGTTTATAGACTTACAAACCATTGTTTCGTTTTGGATAGGGAATATCAAGAAACAATAGCTGGTCTGCGATGCTATGGCTGGAATGAGGTGAATCATGAGATGACTGATGAAAAGGGAATCATGGAAGAAGAAAACATGCTGCGCCGACCATTAATAAATTGGGATAAAGGCTAGAAAATGATGATGATTATTTAGTTTGTGTCTGTGATGTTTAACCACTCGCGATCACCGACTAGGTGGACAGATGATCTCATTAAAGTTGTTGGAAGAAATTGAAAAGCCATGTCACAATACCGCCAAAAGTGAAGAATTTTAGAAGAGACCTACACTCTGCATTGGGTGGCCAAAAGTCGAAGAGAACAAGAAGGAGAAAATATATATGATTTTTTTAGGTCCATACTGTAGACCAATTTTCAAAATGTTATAAGACCACATTATTTTTTTTATTAAGATTAAACCTACAAAAAATCACAAGTACCTATCTATAATCTACGAAAGTAATTCTTGTGTAACTAAAAATTGACCTTTACTGACTAAAATATACACTTAAAATTCAAAACTATTTCACCTGTAAGCACCTACTTTGCCTAAATTAAACATTTGAACCAGACTTGGTGAAGTTTGACCTCAATCGACCCCAAGCCGGTTGGGCGTGACGTCTGACAGACAAGCTTAAAATAGACACTTGGGGTCGCGAATTTAATGTCAGTTGTACAAGCTAGAAGGTACTCTGCACAAACGCTTACCAAGTATGCGATACATCATTCTGTATCCACATAGAAATTTATAGTCGGTTATTAAAAAAGCACCCCGACACACTGATCCTTTAAAAAACCTAAAATAAATAAAAGGTTTAGTATGTGGGGGGTTTTATTTTGAATCTAATTTTTATTTCATGCTTTTTAAACTTATCTCCCCATTCCTTCCACTTTTCTCGGTGTTGCGCCTCTTCTTGCTAATCAAAGAAATCAAAGAAAGTTATAAATAAAAAAACCGAGCTTTTCGGGTGACGGGGGTGCGGTCGCCCGCCCCGGCGATGTCCAGATGACAAGTGACAATATTTCAAATTTAGAACCTCTGGTAGGTTCTAAATTTGAAATATTGTGGAACCTGTGGAAGATTTTTATTTCCCTTCATCAACTAGAAAATATGTGATGGTGAACGGCTGAGCAAATTTTCTCGAACCATAGATAAAAACACTCTCGATTAAAACACCTTTCAAACAAAACCAATTTTATCAAAATGGGTTCGTCCGTTTAGGAGCTACGATGCCACAGACAGACACACAGATCCACAGATACACATATCAAACATTACTCCTCTTTTTTGGTCGGGCGTTAAAAAAAACCAGCTGTTTCCTAGCAAACTGCAACCTACACGGTCAAAATGTATGAAACAGCTGCTTTTAGGGTTCCGTAGCCAAATGGCAAAAGACGGAACCCTTACAGATTCGTGATGTCTGTCTGTCTGTTTGCCTGTCCGTCCGTCCGCATGTCACAGCCACTTTTTTCCGAAACTATAAGAACTATACTGTTGAAACTTGGTAAGTAGATGTAATCTGTAAACCGCATTAAGATTTTCACACAAAAATAGAAAAAAAAACGTAAATTTTGGGTTTCCCCATACATAGAACCGAAAACCAACAAAAATTTTTTTTTAATCATACCCATACGTATGGGATATCTATGGATAGGTCTTCAAAAATGATATTGAGGTTTCTTATATCATTTTTTTCTTAACTGAATAGTTTGCGCTAGAGCCACTTCCAAAGTGGTAAAATGTGTGTCCCCCTCCCTCTAATTTCTAAAGTAAGAGGAGGAAAATTCTGAAAATTTTTAAGATTGTAGAACGTAAAAAAAACTATCAACGAAAATTGGTTTCAATAAGATATGATGTTTAGTTTTTGAGATATGGGACTTTTTCATCAAACTGCAGCAGTAACTTTGTTTTTCATTAACATACTATGAAAAACCAATTTAGTTTTGCGATTGAGTGGAAGTTTACTAACTAATACTACTAAATAATTAATGACAGTTCAAAATATTGTTTGGGGCTATGGAACCCTGTGTGCGAGTAAGACTCGCACTTGGCCGGTTTTTTTTATATTACCGATAGCCAAAACTATTTCGGGAGGTTCAGAATGATGTACTGAGCACACAGTAACCGTTTTCCCATCAGTGTCCCTTTCACCCCGTATTTTAATCTAAGTTTATGTTGGTCTACGAGTGGTCTAAATATATTATTGTTGTTGTATAGACTCTTTTTCTTATTTACCGATTGTTTGTAAATGTGTGGACATTGTAGGCCTTATAGATGCCTAGATCCTTGGTAACTTTTTATTTCGTTCTACGTTTTGTAGTAAGCAACGACTTATTGTCAGGCCTACGATGTCCTCCCATACTTTAGTACTAATGCTGTAACAGAAATATTGTAAAACCAAATGATTTTAAAAGAGTAACCATGGAGTTTCTTGCCTGTTCTTCTCCATAGGAAACGACCAACCCGAACCGAGCACCTTTTTGCCGACGTTTTATAAGTGCCCCTGTAGGCCTATGTAAAATAAAAATATTTCGATTTTGATTTTGACTTAGTAATTTCTTTATGCCTCAATGGAGAATAACGTGTGTTAGAAATAATGACGTAAAATTTTAGGCTGTTAATATCAACCGTGTCAAGGTACACATGGCAACATAAATTAAGCTATTTTATTTCCAGTTAAAAATGGACTCACTTTGATTTCTCGTACTATGACAGATCCGTTTATACTGGTTACAACTGGTATTGGTGAGCACAATACGTTACATTGTGTGTGAAATCCAATTTAACTTTACAATATTTAATTTAAAAAAAAAAACATTTTTTTTTAAACTATTACAACCTGAGAGTAAGGGTGTGCTTGTTCAGTACATTTGTGCCTAACCCTTTGGGATTACAGGCGTGATGTTATGTGATTAGAACCTGCATTAACTTGTAACTATAATTCATGTTTGCTAATATTCATCATCATCATTTCAGCCGAAAGACGTCTACTGCTGGACATAGGCCTCCCCCAAGAAGGGGTTTTGCCATAATCGCCACGCTTGGCAAGCGGGTCGGCGATCGCAGTACGGTTGTTACAAAACATAGAGAACGCTGCTGCCCATTCCCTGGGAAGTCCCTTAGTCGCCTCTTACGAAACCCATGAGAAGATATGGGATGGTGCTATTCTTTACGTCCAACACCATACAGAGCAAATATTAAAAATAAAAATGCTAATATAAAAAATGCGAAACTAGCCCTGTTAGCTCGTCTATTTGTCACATTACCACGTCTTAACGGCTGAATAGATTTCGATGGTATTGGGCATACAGATAAACCTGGTTTAAGGTAAATAATACTTTTTATCTCGGCACTAAGATGCCATGGTATAATTTCCGATGTCCAGGTGTATGAAGCGGCGCGGGCAGGTAAAATTTAGTACTTATTAAATACGTAGGTAGAAAATGCTCAGTACTCCTACTTAAAACTGCAGTTATAACATCGAAAGCTCAGCGGCTAACGGCGTCTGTCAGGCGGGCCTGAGGTCGTAAAGTCAAACCCTGACCAATGCACTATTGACGCGAACCCACTTCCAACTCAGCCACACGTATGTACTAAGCTTAGTTTGTGAGGTTCACGGAAACGTAAGTAGGTAATACGTACGTTATATCATTATAGAAGTTGTTTATTTGCAATGAACTACATTGTTGTTTATATTCATGTATGTTTATAATTATATTTAAAAACTACACATAGATCTAAATTAAATAAAAAAAATGGAAAAAGGGTGTCAAAAAATTCTTCCACATTGCTTTCAACAGGAAAAGTGCCAGAAGGCTGGCAGGTAGCATTACAACTTTGGATGGCAATGCTGATTCTTTGACCTTAAGACAGGATGAATCTAAAAGGGATCCGTTTTTTGATATTTTGCCCACGGAACCATAGAAAACTGCCAGACAGACACACAAAATAACTACGCATACACATACATCACACACATAATCGCAACAAATTATGTTGTTTTTGAAAATGCATATTTGTTAGCAGGGAGGGGAATGGGCTGTCGTGTTACAATATTGTCCACCTGGCGAACTACTTTGTTAGATTATAGTAATACATACGGCGATGCATCAAGATTCATATTTCCATTATTACGTGGCCTTGCTTTGTATAGATTTCATATTTAAATAAAGGCTCGGGGGTAAAGTCTCACCGGACGATCGAAGTTTAAGCTACGCTTGCCGAGGTTTGTCTTAGGATGGGTGACCTACTTATGTTCCTAGAGAGAAAAGCACCTAAAACCGTCGGTCCCGGCTGTCATTTGTAATTTGTTGACAGTCGTTACGTATAGTCAGAAGTCCGAAAGTCTGACAACCGAAGACCAAGACCAAGAGGTTTCGTATTACCTAGTAACTGGGTAGTGGAGGTCAGTAAGGCAGGCGCTCCGTGAAAAATACTGGTATTTACCTCATCATCATTCATCATTTCAGCCTAAAAGACGTCCACTGTTGGACATAGGCCTCCCCCAAGTGTCGCCATATTGACATTTTGGGGGGTTTTGCCATAATCGCCACGCTTGGCAGGCGGGTTGTCGATCGCAGTACGGTTGTTACAAAAGCACAGAGAACGCTGCTGCCCATTCTCTGAAAAATCCCTTACATATATCGGTATTTACCTGCATCTGTTTATATGTGGACATCAAACACAGTATAACTGGCAAAAAGATAGTTGGATGATGATCTAATGCCTAGTAGAACTTCCATCCGGTTCCCGTAGGAATTTGAGAAAAACGTCCAAAAAAAATGAAAGTTGCAAGAGGATGCCGTCGTTGGCATCACTTAGTAGAAAATAATAAAAGACCGTATACGATTGACTTTCCTTATCATCATCATCAGCCTATAATGTTCCCACTGCTGAGACACAAACCTCCTCTCTATGAGAGGGAGTGGGCTATAATCCACCACGCCGGCCCAGTGCGGGTTAGTAGCTATGTCACATGGCTTCGAATTTTTTGTTCTAGGACATGCCGGTTTCCTCACGATGTTTTCCTTCACCGTTTTGAGGGCAGCGGTGATGAAATAAATTACACAAAGTAATGCGTCAGCCTGTGTTCGAACACACAGCTTACTGCTCGTAAGTCGGGGCTGCCACCACTGGGCCACCGCTGCTCTGAATCTGAATCGTCTGAAGGTCTGTTCTACTGTAAAAACTAAAACTATATTAAGTTATTTCAACTCTATTCTATTTACTAGATTTGAGTTATCTCAAATCTAGTTTATATTCGAGACTTGTATAAAATCCATTATTGTTGTAGAATACTAGTATCTATAGCTTGACATAAAATACTAGTTAAGTACAATGATCGCGCGTATTGGAATTTAGGTTAAGGAAAACAAGACCAAATAAGACGACGGTCCCACAGAAATACAAAACACAAATCTAAGCAAAAAGATCAACGTGCGAAAAACATCCTAATACCACATATAAATATGTTTCCTCACCATGAATAACACGTTGCGTGCACCGTATGTTGTACATAATAACATTATTACGGTGTACCATCACGTTTCACCCCGGCTTCACCCGCATTCTCCTGATAAATCGATAATAATTCCCCGATTGTCGGAACCCTGATAACTGTTATCATTACCCCGGCCATAACTCTGTCTGGGTATATATAAAAAAATCGTAAAACCTTCGATCGTAAACTGACATCGTAAACCCCGTGGCATGGGAAAAAATATATTTCTAATATGGTAAAGTTGCTAAAAATTCCTTTTTTATAACTGTTGTCATTTTTTTTAGGGGCATAATTTTAGTTTCACAAGGGGGCTGGTCGTAGAAATGGGTAATCGGTTATAAAAAAACCATTCCGATCGTGTCGCCACCTGGTGGCTTTTGGGCAAATTAGGGGGTCTTTTTTATGAGCTAAATGATACTAAACATTACCCCAGTTTTGACTTCGATAGTTGCGTATAAAGTCGTTACTTGTGTATTACTGTTTCGTGATTTTTAAAGTCGTTAATAATTTTATTGGGACTTTTATAGATATTTTATTATGACTACGACTTTATTTAGTTTGTCAGCATCTGTAATCAGGAACCGCGAATGTTGATTTAATATTTCACATAAATAATAAAAAATTTAAGACTACGTAAAGTATTATTGTATACTGGTGCATAGCTAGCTGTATCTAGTTGGAAAGTGAAATGCTCCGCTCTGTCGGGTCGGGCAAAGAAATACTCAGCAATGGCGCTTGCAATCACTCGACCAACGAGCCAGTTAGTTTAACAAAGTAAAAGCATCGAAACTTCATGTTTTCTGAATTGTATAGCTACGAACATGAGCAAGCTTTACGACTAAGCAAACGGTTAAGGAAAAACGCGAGAAAACCAAAAGTTTATGAAATGTTACGGGACATATCAAGAACTTACTTTGGGTATAACCAAAAATATGCCGTTATATCATGGTGTTAGAATCTCTTGTGTTTTAGAGAACATGTTGGTTTTGGTACCTACCAACTGTTCATCTTTACTAATGTGAAACTGCATTAGTTATTATGCTAGCGACTAGTGAGCGGCACCACATACGGTACAACGACTTGGCAAAATATTGAGATTACGTCAATATAAGGTATATGGCTGTAATCTAAACTAATATTATAAAGAGGAAAGATTTGATTGTTTGTTTGTTTGTTTGCATTGAATAGGTTCCGAAACTACTGGTCCGATTTGAAAAATTCTTTCAGTATTAGATAGCCCATTTATTGAGGAAGGCTTTAGGCTATATATCATCACGCTACGACCAATAGGAGTGGAGCAGCAATGAAAAATATTGCGAAAACGGGTTAAATGTGACGCAAACGAAGTTGCGCCGGACAGCTAGTTTGTAGATATAGTCGATATAAGTAGTCAGAGCCGAAAGTCGGACAACCGTGAGTTGTGGAGGTCTTTATAATGGTTGTAAAAATATCCTTAACGAAACCGAGTTGGTTTACCAGTCTTCCTGTATCAAAAGTATATTTTTTTTAATACACGTTTTAATGTTAAAATTTTACTTTAAATTCCTCAATGACCTTGCACTATTAAATGCATCTATCAGTACGTTATAGTGCTGCATGTAACGTTATAGTGCGTTACAGAGTCCCACGGTGTAGCCTGATTTTTCACCCCAAAAAAAAGTCGTTTACCAGCAATATTTTTTGCGTAGAGTTACTTAGTTTGATGTACCGAATGCTTGGGCTTCGTGAAGATCCGTTTACACCTTGTATACAGCTGATTGATACAAATTATGGGTATTTACAGAGCAGGGGTGGCTCAGTGGAGGCAGCCCCGACTTACGAGCAGTAAGCCAACGGTTCGAACTCAGGCAGGCCCATTACGTTGTGCAGTTTATTTCATCACCGCTGCTCTCAAAAAAAAAACGGTGAAGGAAAATATCGTGAGGAAACGGGCATGTCCTAGAACTAAATTTTCGAAGACATGTGACATCTACCAACCCGCACTGGGCCCGCGTGGTGGATTACAGCCCACTCCCACTCTTACAGAGGAGGCCTGTGTCCCAACAGTGGGAACATTATAGGCTGATGATGATGATGATTATTGGTATTTAGCTGCATTACAATACACTTTAAAAAAACGCAGATAATGACGGTAAGAAATATTTTTCATTATAATTACTGAATTTTTATTTCCCAAAACCGAGACTAAAAAACCAAAAACCTAACCTAAAAGAAGATGTATACAACAGTGTGAACAGATTAAAAACAGTGACCCTAATGGGTGGGAGACACTTGAAAGTTTGACCCAGATTTTAAGTTCTAGCTGTTGTATGAGTAATACGTGTGTCCGAACACGGGGCACAGATATAATGTCCGTGTTATGTTCCGTAAGTGCTGAGTTTTATGTAATTGATTAGGTAAGTATGTTTTTTATGTGCTTGTGTCTTGGTGTAGTTTTTGATCTATGAGTCTTTTTTGTATGATCACTAAGTTTAAATGAGTGCTTTGTTTTTTTGTCAGTTTTCAAGATAACATCATCATTTTAATCCCCGAAGGGTTTGGTCCAGGTAAGGCAATTTTGAAAGCTCAAATTCAGGCACTTTTGCCTATAAAACTTATTAAAATACTATAAAGTGAAACTATCCGTCCAAAAATATGTATCCTTACTATAAACTCACTATGAAAGTTCTTCCATCATGTTGGTTATTCACCAATTTACACAAAAAACGGTAAAGTGCGTGTCGGGCTACGCGCAGTGTAGGGTTCCGTAGTTTTATAACAGCCGAATGCGGGTCGTATTCGCTGACTGATAGTTTCGTACCATGCTCTAACTAAAAGCCAAACATGACTACCTACCTAATTTGACTTCCTATAAAAACAAAAACTGTTTTTTTTTTTATAAAATTTATTTAGGAATGAAACAGCGCAATACAACTGACGCTTGGCGCCATCGATCGACATTTGTATGGAGTTGTTCGAAATTTTCGAGTGAAATACAATTGGTCGACTATTACTCGTAAACTTTTAAAGCCCACTTAAGTGTGATAGTTTTCCTTTAAACTTCGTAATATATGGATACTACTGCCGTGACATTTGTATTTCTCACTACAACCGTTTAGTCTGTAGAGGGGGCGGGGACACTTGACTGTAACGAAAATTGGTACTTTAAAGCTTGATAACTCACGAACGGTTTACTTAATCAAAAAACGGTCTTCTCAAATCCGTAATATGTTGAAAGAGCTATCCAACGATATGCCATAATATGGGAAGGACGAAAAAAAAATTATCATCCCAACTTTACATGTAGGGGAGGTACCCTAAATAATTGTTTTTTTCAAAATTTTATTTTACCACTTTTTTTGAGTCATTAACGTGTATACTCATGCCAAATTATAACTTTCTAGTACCAATAGTTTTTGAGCTAAACCGCGGACAGACAGACAGACAGACGGACATGGCGAAACTATAAGGGTTCTTTGTTGACTACGGAACCCTAAAAAGATGTAATAAAAATGACCAAAAAACTTAAAACGACATTTGCTAGAAAACTGCAAGCTCGCTGTTTTATTGTAAAAAAGTCTATATATAGAACGAGAAACATCAAATAAATGGAATTATGTAATTTTCATACGAAAGTGGCGCTGGGGTAGATGTGATCTCGCGGTATTTACTATAAAAACTATAGTAACGGTTCATTGTAAAGAGAAAAAGACATTGTTTTATTATAATATGTAAGAATACAGAAAACAAATAAATCAAACTATTTTAAATATCAAAATCCTTTTCATCGTAGCTCAGAGCTACAGCGTAGCACAGTGCTACGGCGTAGGCCACGCTACATCGTAGGTCGCTACGCGGAAATGGATACGGGGCTTTTTGTGGACAAAGCTACTAGAGGCATAGAATAGAATACATCAATGTATAATAAGCAAGGTCGTCGATTGAAATCATAAACAAACAATTACCTAAATGTGTCAGGGATCTTTACAATGATAAAAAGCATTTGGGTATAGATTCGAAACTATCAAGATTATTTCTATAAGTATTAATACTTTCACTATGCGATATATGGAAATGTAAATGCCAATCTTCAAGTTTTTTACTTGTTGAAAATGCATAACAATTGTGTCTAGCATTGAGGAATCCAAAATTCTTTTAGTGTCTCCAACATCTGTTTGTCGAGACAATATTTTTACTATGGCAAAATCACGATCACAAGAGGAAACGAACCTGCTCTTACTTGGGAATATCGACAAGCTATGTACTGAAATAAGTCTGTATAGTTAGGGTTTTTTTTTTAAGTTTACACACTGTTTATTTTTCGAATTCTAGCTGTGTCACGCAACTGGAAAAGAATCGAAACTGGAATTTGAATACACGGATTGTTCAACCTGTGGTGGTTTGATTCGAACATCGTATTTGATTTAGAAAAATCGACACCACAGATTTCTTTCAACCAAAAATCCTAATATGCTCCGAACACCAAACAACGCCGATTAACAATCTTTTTCACCACTTAACGTTCAACTGATTTTCACCAAAAACCAGCAATAAATCTTTAAAAAGACTGCCCATAAATCCGTTAGGCACTCAAACGCATTATACCACTGTGGTGCAGCCAAATCGGTCAAACACTAGTGGTTTTGCTTTGTATATATATAAACTGGTGTTAAAATGCGTATACAGTACATAGTAAAGTATATAGGGGGTGTATATACAGCGGAGCTTGCCAAAGGGGGGTGAAAGGGGGAGACGCACACCACCACACCCTGTAGATATTAAGTCACATAGATTCGGCTAGGGTTGACAGTTTTGAGTTGGATTTTTTAATTTAGTTTGTTGGAATGCGGTTAGTGTAGCCCGGTTTTAATTTACTGAGTTGCTGATGTTAATTAACTGATTTAGTTGCACAATACATGAAAATTTTACATCTATACCAATACCAACATTATAAAGCTAAAAGAATTTGTTGGTTTGAACGCGCTAATCTCGGGAACTAACAGTCTGTTTAAAAATAATAATTCAGTGTTAGATAGCCCATTTAACGAGGAAGGCTATAGGTTATATATCATTACGCTACGACCAATAGGAGCGGAACAGCAATGAAAAATGTTGCGTAAACGGGGACAATGTGACGCAGACGAATTTGCGCGGGACAGCTAGTATTATATAAATAAACTAGTTTTAGTGTGTGTATGGGTTAACATATTAATCTTCTGAACTAAACCACAGATTTTCACCCGCAACCGAAAGATTTAATATTTAACTAACATCTGATTTAGAAATCCCGGCTGGCATTTGTGGATCTTTGACAGTCGTTACAGGTAGTCAGAAGCCAAAAGTCTGACATCCAGTTTTACCAAGGGTATCGTATTACCCAGTTACTGGGTTGTGGAGGTCAGATAGGCAGTCGCTTCATTTAAAATACTGGGACTCAGCTGCCTCCGGTTCGACTGGAAGCCGACCCCAAGATAGTTTCGGAAAAGGCTAGGCAGATGATGTGAAAATATTAATCTATTTTTAGTTAACTCATACAAACGATGCAATGCTGGGGCTTAAATAATTTAAAGTAAACTGCCTAGTAGGAAGAGTGTAAGATTGCCAACAGAAACCACCTGTGAATTTCATACGGATTGTGAATGTCGGATGACGTCACCTGAAACACTTTCAGAGGGGAAAATCTTGGTGGAACGGAAATCGGTGCTGCAATGGTTCACATTGTTTGTTCGGCAGCTTTTATCTCAATCATACTACTACAATATCGAAAAGTTTTGGCTGTCTTTACCCCACTGCCTGCCACTGATGCGGGCAAACTGATGCAGTCAAATAGAGGAACGGGTGATAGATTTATAAGTATAAAATCTGTGCGTACTTCCCTGGGAGTACACTAGCATAATAAGCTTGATAATTAGCTCCTTGTAGTACTTTAACTTAGAAAAAAATAAATACTTGAATTGGTTTTTACAAAGACACATAAATACTATAAAAACTTGACGAGGTCGATGTTTCCTACCCGCGTCGGTGTCTGTTAAAATCAACTATGTAGCTAAATCATCTATCTCTTCCTCTTCGATATTTTTAAAGGAGATACATTATCTTGGTCAAAATGCTCTGACCATGATTGTAGTATCTACTTTAAAAATAATTAATCAGACTCTAATCTGTATGGTCCTCAAATTAAAGAAGACCATGCAAATTAGTCTCTGATTATAAATTTTTCTTTGATAAAAATAACCACACAGTTATAAAAATGAATTACACAACAAACAAAAATAA
Organism: Cerastis rubricosa; assembly: GCA_949152445.1. Lineage (NCBI taxonomy): Eukaryota > Metazoa > Arthropoda > Insecta > Lepidoptera > Noctuidae > Cerastis > Cerastis rubricosa. The sequence goes on from OX424549.1 coordinate 15,037,975, forward strand.
AATAAATATTTTCCTCTGTTGCCAGCCCTGACCGTCGCAAAATCACGACGACTCAGCGCTGCAATTGCATCGCGTTATTACGAATTTAATGGTCTTCGGACAAATGTATATACATCAGTTGTCACTATCGGTACCAAAGCACCGATAGTGCCGCTTGTCTGCATGCAGTGGTACCTAATAGTGCCGGTTTGTATTGTCAAAGTTATGCGGTGGATCGTAGTGAACGAGCATACAGTGGTTTAAGGGTTTTGTGTACGAGGGATAAGGTTTGATGTCTGTTTGTCGAAAATGGTGGCTTTTAAGAATATTTTTCTTGAGTGTCATATTATTATTTCGTTGTTTGTAAATCCAATACAGATTGTTTGTCAGTGATATTCTCACGAGTTTAAGATTAATATTTTACAATATGCAATCCGGAAATTGGAATTGGGGATAGAATCAAAGAGTGGCTTGTTATAATCGATTGAGCCACTGTCTGTTCTTCAAGAAGGGCGTCCCGCTACTTATGACACTCGATGCCAAAACATGAATACATGTCAGTATTCAGTCTAGTTGCGGAACAAACCTAAAGTCAGTCGAGACTCAAAGTTTTTTCGAAACATTAAATTAAAAAAAAAAACCGGCCAAGTGCGAGTCAGACTCGCGCACGAAGGGTTCCGTACCATTATTTATAAAAACGAAAAAAAAAAACACTTTTTTGTATGGGAGCCCCCCTTAAATATTTATTTTTCTGTTTTTATTATTTGTTGTTATAGCGTCAACATAAATATGTCGGAGTCGGATTATTAGTACGGACTATGAATCGAAAGCGCGCCAAAGGTCAAGCGACCTACTCACCAGTCTACCCACATCTAAGCGCGCTTACTACAGAGTCGTGATGTTTCTGGCTCGCGGCGAGTAGGACAGTCGGTGTCTGACCGCTGCGGAGTCGAGACGTCCCGAAACTGTAACCCGATTCATGGTGCCTAGTGTTATTGTGTTGGATTGTAATTTCAAGTAATTTGTTAGTTCGATAAAAGCAGTGTACCGTGTGTAGTGTGTGTTTTCATTGCACGAAACCCATGTTCTGCCCACATGATGAACAAGTCTAACAGAATAAAATCATCAGACTGCGACATCAGAAGTGCGATCGAATCGTGCTAATGCAATCACACGCGAGAACAGTGACAATAACAATCAGTGACGGTTACTTTTTGAAATACAAAACGAATAATTGCACCCGCGATACGAACTAAAACTCAGCCAGTGAATAGCTAGCTAGTGTTTGCGATTAGTGTTTTTGTTTACTGTGTTAGCGGATTTTGATCCCGACAAAACATAACATATCATCACGCTTGTAATCTCCGAGGGGTTGGGCAGGGTGTACGTAGTGGAATACCCACATTTCACCGAGTGCGATGCTCACTAGTAATGCGGCATCCATTGCTGACTTGTTTTGTGTAGAATCTGGTTCTTCTAACCTAACAGACAGATGTGTTGCTGGGGAGTTTGTTCCGCCACTTCTTCTTCCCAGCTAAAACACTTAGGAAGTGGCGAAGGGCGGGCGTTTTGGGGGACTGTCTTGTGTAATTTTTACGTTCAAAAAGTGCTGATTATCAGCCTAGTTTGAATGAATAACTTTTGATTTTTTCGTGTTGTGAGTGCAGTGGAAGGAATCCAGCTTATTTGGATGTTAAGCAAGGCATTGAAGGGCTCCGCATCTACATAGTGTAACATAGTGTAACACAGTGTAACATAGTGTAACAGTGCTGTAACATAGTGTGCCGCGGCACACTGGTGTACTGTGGTCATTAGTTGATGTGCCTCAGAAAACGAAGGTGATTTTCCATCTACGGTGTGCCTCCAAAATGTACTACCGAATTTCTAGATGTACCTTGAACACAAATGTTTGCGAAACACTGAGAACCTATCCAGGTTTGACGTGGTACCAGTTTAAATAATTGTTCAAGGCCAGATTCGTGTGTGCCGTAACTTTTACGACTACCCTCATTAACCTGAGTAGTGACAAACCAAAGGAGAACCCCTAAAGGTAATGCGCACTGACCATGACGGGGGCAAGAAAAACGTCACAAGTGTTCATCGCTACCGCAAATCAAGTGCCATGCTTGCGGACCAGGGAGAAACCAGGACTAAACGAAGCGTATTGTCGCACGAAGAAGCCGCTGCCTGTGCCGGCTGCTACGGGCATCGGGCAAGCGACAAAGGGCCGCGAAGCCCTTGCTGTGCGTCAAGTGTCATGCCGGTTCACGTAGCCGTCCGGCGTACGTGCGTCGGTGACAGCATGCAATGGCAGTGTACAGCGGGCCCGCCGACGGTGGCGGGGCGCCAAACAAGCGGCGCGTCGATGTCTGCGTCGTACAAGCAACATCGCGGGCATGTAACAACAAAGGGGTGAGTTGTTACTTATTATTCTGATTCTAAATACTCGTTGGTGAAAGAAAGTTTTCTATCGAAATTTAATGGCAAACTTATTAGTCACGTTGTTGCTAAGACTGGTATAGTACAGACACGAGTATTCAGTACAGAACAGATTTTATGTTGTGTAGTGATTAACGATTACCCTATCGAAACTTTGTTGCAATGTTTGCTTGATAATTATTTACAAAGTGACGTCATGTTAGGTGGCGAGATTTTAAATCGGGGTTTTGTTGCAAATATGACGGCAAGGGAGTTTTCGTTAACGAAAATCTTTTGTGTACGTTCGGTGAGGCATAAATAGTGGTAGCAAGTTTCAATCGGTTTTTAACTGTTATGGCAACGAATGTAACTGGCAATGAGTAGCCAAGACTTAAGTGCTAAGTTCAGGCGTCTTTCACCGTCATATTCAACTCAATGATAGGTCTAAATGCCTATCCTGTTTAGCTCGTGTTCGCCGATGGTCGGTAAACAGTAATTTCCGTGACTCTTATCGTTCACCTTGGTGCTGAAAAGACTACTGAAAAGCTTTTTGATTATAATTAGTTCCTGGGAAAGTCTCAGTATGATTGAAAATTCGTAAATAGCTGCCTTACGTGCTAAGTAGCGAAGTCTCACTCCGGTAAAGTTCAAGCCGAATTACATCCGGTACCTAAGGTGTCGAGCCGGTGGTACACGGTTTGTATAGACGTGACGGGTTAGCTTAGCTTAAAATAACAAGTGTGCCGAGTTGACGAAACGATGGCGAAATTTAAAAGTTTTGCGATTGGTGATTTTGGGTTGTTAAAGATTAAAGGTCTATTTAGAGTGATTGAAGTTTTAGACGGTTATCCTTAACACGGAAAGCTTTAAATTCTAAGCGTACCTACAGATACGCACGCGGTAGGCTAAGGAAGATGCCAGGGGTCACGTACCAGTCGAAGTGCTAGAGGGGGATCGCTACACATTGAGATCATTAAGTTCTAAGCGTACTTACAAGTATGCACATGATGGGTTAAGGAGAATGCCCGAGGGTCAAGTACCGTTTGAAGTAAAATGATTTAGAGTTGAGAGATAGTTTGGAATCTTGGTTCGGATGGTCAGACCGTACCAGTAGCCATTTCGTAGCCGTAGTCCGTTAGAAGTCGGTGTCTGCTTATAGTAGTCCGTGGATGCGCGGTGCGCGGGTGGCTCTGGCGGAGGTCGGGTCTTGTAGAGACCATAGAGTCATGCATGTGGGACTCGGCGTTCTTGAGGAACGTAGTAAAACAAACAGAGGTTTGTTGGGGGCCTGAGTGTTGCCCATAGGCCACGGATGAGATTCCTGCTTTATGTGGTAATTAGATGGATGAAGAGGTACTTGGTTGCTCTTGCATTTTAATTGACCTAATTGTTTGTTTGATCCAATTTTAGTTTTGATCTATGCGCTGGATGTGTAAGAGCAATGCGATTGCTGGTCGGCTAGAGAGCCGTAGCGTTAGTAGCTTCACTCGAGGGTTTCTATAAGCTTGGTAGTTTTTTTGTTGCAGTAGAGTTTTAAAGGTTGATTTGAACGATTATGGTACATGGCCCAGGGTTATCATTATTGTAGTTTCGATTATTTCCAATCGGTTCGCTTAAAACGAAAAGGCTAGTTCTACAATGTTCTTATTCCCACCACCCCGTTGAATCAAAAGTTTGGTCAGGAGTGACCGAGTGGAACAAATTTCTGTCGTGGAGTATTTGTTTGCAGGGTATCCATCACACGAGGACGTGTGCAAGCAGGATGGCCGTGTCGGAGTCGGATTATTAGTACGGACTATGAATCGAAAGCGCGCCAAAGGTCAAGCGACCTACTCACCAGTCTACCCACATCTAAGCGCGCTTACTACAGAGTCGTGATGTTTCTGGCTCGCGGCGAGTAGGACAGTCGGTGTCTGACCGCTGCGGAGTCGAGACGTCCCGAAACTGTAACCCGATTCATGGTGCCTAGTGTTATTGTGTTGGATTGTAATTTCAAGTAATTTGTTAGTTCGATAAAAGCAGTGTACCGTGTGTAGTGTGTGTTTTCATTGCACGAAACCCATGTTCTGCCCACATGATGAACAAGTCTAACAGAATAAAATCATCAGACTGCGACAAATACATAATCTGTAGAAATTTCAACTGGCTAACTATCACGGTTCATGAGATACAGCCTGGTGACAGACGGACGGACGGACGGACGGACAGCGAAGTCTCAGTAATAGGGTCCCGTTTGACCCTTTGGGTACGGAACCCTAAAAATTGGCAGACGCTGAGGTCGTGCAGAAATCTTAGAAAGACAAGTTGTCTGATTGATGAAAGAGATACGAACGGTCTTTTTGTGAATATAAAATACTTTTTGACAAATCTAAAAAGTCAACCTAAGCGAAAGCCAAAATTCAACTCAGAACTATATTCCAAAAAAAGTAAATTTATACACACATCAAATCATCTTTCTGCCTACCCAGCAAAAGATTTGGCGTGATTTGGTATCATGTCACAGATTCAATTACTTTCCATCTATCAAAATGATTTGAAGCAAAATATCAAAAAATGAAAGAACAAAAAAGAAAATTGGCCCCTTTGGGACAGTTTGTCAATTATCTGATGGGGAATCCAATGTCGGGGCGGTCACCTTGAAGTAATATTTTTGATTTTATAAGCCTTAGCAACAGTAGAGTGTTTTATGGAAGAGCAAGTCATGCTTATTCTTCGGCAGCTAGAATATAGTACTTACTGCAACGACATGGACTTAAATAGGGACGGTGGTAATTTTTATAGTGAGCTAAGGTCCTACTATTACGACCTTCTTGCGAATTTGATGACTAACTTAGGACTTTGTCAAACTAAGCTTGTTACGTGTCTAATTTTTATTGAATACATCTCATTGTTGACTTCGTCAATAGCATCGTGCCTTATGATAAGGTTATATATTATATTATTATATAACATAACATCATACTTATAATCCAAAACGGGTTTTCCAGAGATGTATGTAATAGTGCACCGAAATTTCGCCAGATATATTTAAGTCGCATGTGATAAAGGGCAAGCCTATTGCCATCAACCGGACACAAACTCAGATTCCGTGGCTGCTACTAAGAAATTCTTGATGGAAAAACACAAAAACAATTTGCCCGACCCGGGATCGAACCTAAGATACTCAGCAGTTGCGACCACTAAACGAACGAGGTAGCCTTAGCTAAGATAAACAGTTTTCTACTAGTAATATTAATATTCTGAACTACTCCTAGCGCTAAAGTAAATCAATGATCAACATCTAGATATAAAATTTTTGTCGCGAACAAAACCGTAAGACATTCAAGTAAATAATATATTAAGTTCCAATCGTTTGACGGTCTGTTGCAATGTCAACGCGGTCACCTTGGCTCGCTGTTTCTGAGAAATAATCTTGTTTTGTTTCTTTTACTTTTTCTCTTTGCTGAATTTGGAGAAATTGTGAATACCGTTGATTGCATTCACTTCTTTGATAAGCCGGATCGAGATAGTTTTGAGAACAATTCGGAGGGATTATTTTGTCGAAATAAATTAAATTATGGGGGAAAGTATTGGATGATGTGATTGTGTTTTGTTTGGAACAAATAAGCTTTTGGTATTGGACAGAACATGTCTTTTATGTGATGTCATGTATTTTTCAAAGTGTACGACGTAGCTTTTTAACAGCAATAAGCACCGATAGCCTTACCTAGTGATGTGTTCGTCGGCTTGCCAAGTCATTGGTTTCAAATTCCAGCATGTCTGAGAGATATATGGGTGATTCTTTGAAGATGTGCATAAATTTTATTGTTTTTGTAGTGTTTATGATATTTCTTATGGTTGTTTTATATGCAGGTACTGTTGGTTTTATTTTCCTTATTCATGTATTAAAATGTTTACGCTGTCTTGATTTCCGTACGTTTTTTTTTTACGGGTATCCACTGAAAACCAACGCTGTGCTGTGGGCCCCCCATAGCACAGCATCATGCTGAGTGGGAACCTGTTTGTCACGACGTGCAAGCTGACGAATCTTTTACTTAAATTCTGTTTTATTTTAAAAATCTTACTGTTGTATATTTTATGTTATTGTACTTACAAATGTTTCTTATGCTTTGTACCTATATTACTGTTTTCATTTTGTATGCACGTCATGTCCCTGCGACAAATAAATATTTTTTCATTAATCTTTCTTTTCTTTCTTTCTTTCATATTCGGGGTTCCGAAATTAAGTACAAATATTGCATCCAATTACAACTTTTATGGATTTAAAGAGAGTTTTAGATTCGCAACAAATTACTTAAAAGCGTTTTTTTAACGAGTTTCGTTTTGCTAATTGGTCTAACATGTCGTGTACTACCTAAACTACTACAAAAAAATACGGTCTTCAGGATATTTTTTTAACTTCTTGATCATGAACTGATAAATTTTGGGAATTGGTACACGAATTGTGATATTTGCGGTACGTTTATAAATATAACTTAGTTGTTTATAACAATAAGATTATGTTATGTACTTATCTGTAAATAGTGCTGGAGCTATTTTTTAAAGAAAAAAAAAAGGATGACTTTATGCCTCGTTAAGTAGTTATTTGGGGCGCGCCGCGTAATATGCACATCTTTAAAGAATCACCCATATCACGACGGCATGTAAAGCCAAATCAGCGCATGGGGGGCATAAAACTGTGACACCAGAAAAAGAAAAAAAAAGTTTTTTAGGGGCGCGTTTACAATTCGGCCCAAATTTTGCTGATTTTCGGTACATTTTATGGCTAAACTAAACCAAATTAATTATAATTAATAACTAATACAGATAGATTGGTTTTTCATCTTCAAATTCTAGAAACATTTTTTTTTTAAGTTATTGTTTTTTTATATTGTAATAACGATCTTCCATTGACATGTTTACGAAATCGGCTTGAGTTTAGGAACAATTTTTGTTCTACTATCAACATATTTTAAGATTTCTAAAAATACGGTAAGTAGGCAGACATAGTCAACTCTAAATCTAAGAAAAAAAAAATACCTAATTGTCACAAACTCGTCGAGGAGTTCCAGTAGCAGGCACAGAAGTACACCTTCACGTCGCTCCATCAATTCCGGAGGTAAGGTCTCATCATAACTAACAAAACGACCCCAAACTCGGTACACCTAGCTCAACTCGTCGAGAAGTTCCAGATGAAGTCCGGAGTTAAGTACGTATTACATAGAAGTAAGAGAAATAAAAAATCTTTTAAAGTTTCAAAATTAGTTCACTTGACACGTGTCAATGTAGTAGTTCGATTCGACGCCTGTCAATTTTGTAAACGCGTCCTTAACAGTGAATTGCTGACAAAGATTGCCTTTCAAAAGTTCGATTTTTCAGTAACTCATTCATTTTTTTTTAACCCTAGGATGTTTTCACTGACACTAAATGAGTGCCTACAACAGTAAGTACTCACTACAGCACTAAGACTTTATTTAAAATAAGTCCAAGAACTGGAAAATGAAGTGTGGGTCGTCCGGCAGCGAGATGGGCAGACGACATAGTTCCCATCGCATTGGGGGAAAATCTGGATGACACTACAGGACCGTGAAGATTAGCACAAGAAAAGAGGGGCCTATGCCCAGCAATAGTAGGTGATAATGCAGTTATGATGTAAACTAACGCAATGGTCACTGTTATAAGTCGACGAATTAACCACAAATGCATTTTATTAACCAAAAGAGAATTTATCTAATTAAGCTACTAGTGGTAATTCAATATGAATGTAGTATTTACTATTGTAACCCACAACTTTTACACTAAACACCTTAGAATTAATCATTCCTACTCCTGCGATGTTTTTCTTCTACGTCTTGTTATTGTCGGCAATAAATATCGCGCTGATGTTTACAGCACCGGTTCACGCCCAGGATTCGAACTTGAGATACTACGGTAGGTTTCAAGGTTACGAGCACTATGTCCTGGTGGATAAGGTTTATTTTTATAGTAACTTACAAATAGGTATGGATGAACTGCCCAACCTCTTCGGGAAGTATAGGCGAGATTTTTTGTTGTTTAAGGTGAATTCATCGGCTCTCTTAAAGGTACAAACGGCGAGACATCAGCTATATGTATCTAGTATAACCTGACCTCGCTTTGTATGAGCTTCCCGTACAATGAAAAATGAGCTTAATTTGGTTTTGCATATCTTGGTTGGTCGTCGTGCGTACAAATTTTATAAGATTACTTCATATTGTATATGCCTAGAACCCACTTAGCAGTGTTTTACGCTGAGATCTTCTTTGAAGTATTGATTATAGTAGTGTATCGATACATTCAACTAGATTTGAGTCGTTTATTCCCGCCTGTCCCCACCGGTCTGTCCCCAGTAGTGGCAGTTGCAACTAATTTAGTTGTTTCTATGGTCTCGTTGACATATTCTGCGGTCTTTGGGTCAGCATTACGCGAAAAAGTGCGGTGCGGTGGTCATGAGTCCTCGGGCGAGAGGTTTGAGATACGAAGGCATTAGATATTAATTATGGCGACGGCTTCGCCAGCGTTTTGTAAGGTTATTTTCCCACAAGATCTTACTACCGAGATATAAAGTATCCTATGTGCTATTCCCTCTATCTCTGTGCCAAATTTTATCCAGAACCATTTAGTTGATTTGCGTGAAAGAGTATGAATCAACCACACATCCTCAGAAAGCTTCACATTTATAATATTAGAAGGGAAAGACGCGATGCTTAACAGGCGAGCCGATATAAAATACACATAGGAACGGTACATCCAAAATTATAAGACGACTGAGTTTTAGAACGATCCATATTAACAGATTGGAGTAAAAGAAACATAACAATATTTTCATCAATGATTACACAGATTTGCAAAACAATATTACATCAGATCACACTGATCAGCACAAAACTTGGTGTATTATTGATAATTATTAACCGACTTGTGATGCCGACTGTCTACTATAATTATGAAACCCAAATTTTAGGGAACATCCAAACAACGTTTATGAAATGGCATAAATTAAGATAATTTTCGGTGGTTTCAATTAAAATAACATCGTGGATATAAAAGTTCTTTTTAGTCTACGAAACGCCTAAGCGCGTATCAAGAACGCGGAAGTCTAAACGTAGGTATTCGAGTCGCATCGATTTTTTAAATTAAATCACCACACACCATCATATAATGTTCCCACAGCTGGGACACAGGTTTCGTCACGATGTTTCTGAGAGCAGCGGTGATGAAATAAATTGCACAAAGTAATGCGCCTGCCTGGGTTACGACCCACGGTTACCCACGGCTTACGGCTCGTAAGTCGGGGCTGCCACCACTGAGCGAAGGCTCATCTCAAAAAAAAAAAAACACCACTATTATTTTGGATTTCAGTCTAACTAATGTGAACGAAGCTTAATTTACTGTCTGTAAACCATACAACAGAAAAGATTTTATTAGTATCATAATCAATCGGCTTCGTTGGCAGTGGTCGCAAGCGCAAATACTGAACAGAAGGTTCTAGGTTCGATTCCCAGGTCAAGTAAAGTGTTATTCAGTTTTTCAATCAGGCTTGTCTCAGTAGCAGCCACGGAGTCTGAATTTGTGCGCGATGGCAATAGGCTCACCCCCTATTTCATGGGACATAAACATAACTGGCGCAATGTGGGTGTAGCATGACTGTAAGGTTGCCATCCGTCCGAGTTTCCCCGGATTTGTCCTAGTTTAGAGGGCATCCGGGGAGCGTCCAGGCCGGGCTTCACTTGTAGTCCAGGTTTAAAAATTTAAAGTCTTGTACCGCTCGCGACACACACACTGTGCCCGCACGCCGCGATCAACAGTTTTTTATTACACTGATTATGTTTAAAAAATCTATTGACATGTCCGGGTCCTGGGCTCTAAGATCCGGGGTTTTCAAGCGTCTTGTCCTGGTTGCCAAATTTTAGAGATGGCAACCCTAAGCATGAGATACATCTCTGCCCTAAACCTTCGGGGATTTCAGTCGTGATGTTATTTTATGTAACCTTACGAAACCTTATAAACACAATAAATCACATTTCCTAAATTCAAACAGAAAGGTATGCATTCTTTTCCATGTCTTTACTTAACTATCACCTGTCTACCTGAACACAAATTTATTCCCTTACAGAACTGTATTACCGGTTGTTGACATTGAAAAAAACTTTACATAAACTTTTGTAGAAGTTGGAAACTTTGGGATTCAGTGGCTCGCGACGAGTTTGTTAGTTTTCTAATGAGATCAGAGCTTTAAGGTATGCAGAGGTGTGACGTCATACGAGAAATGGGGTAGGGAGAGGTGATGGTACTAGTGGCTGTTTGTGTGTGAAAGGAATAATGTTACTATAGTTTTCGCCAGGAGAGAAACTCAGAAATTCTCACCATCTTTGCCCTTATCCCAATTTATTTTGGGTCGGCGCAGCATGTCTGCTTCTACCATCTCTCTATTAGTTGTCATCACATCAGACACCTCCTTTCTTGCCATATCATCCTTCACACAGTCCATCAATCGTTTCTTTGATCTTCCTCTACTATTATACCCATCTACGACCATACTCCTTTATATGCTTGTAGTAGTTATATCATATTATTCACCTACTTACTCATTTCAGATAATAAAAAGCAGGAAAGAAGTGCCATATCCACTCGCACTCATTTTAAGCCACAACTTTTCAGACAAAAATATCCATCCACCACATCGTCCTAGAAAAAAGTCTAGAAAAATTATGATTTAGCCTATGTATAGGGAAGCCAGTGTGTTCATCGATTTGTATATTTCTTGTCTAGACATTATAATAAGGTTGGGCTTAGTTGGGCGTTCTCCTCGGACCACTAATTCTTGAGATATTCATATCAATAAGAATTGGCAACTACGGTCTGTTAGAGATATTAGCAAGGTTAGATAGTTTTTTGGTAATTTTAAATTTCTATTGAATATTATGTTGAGTAATATTTGTCTTATACAATAGGCTGTGACTTGGTATATGTATTTTTGAATTGTCTTTTTTGTTCTTACTGTGGACACTTTTAACGTGCACGTCTTGCTACGTCGTTCTCACATAATGTACCATCTCAACATGAATGATGTTCCCAAGGTTTTTGTAACAAGCTACTGATTTAAAAGATTGACCATGGAGTTTCTTGCCTATTCTTCTCCATAGAGATCTACGCTTTGGAACGGGCAAATAAAGTACTTTCACAGTTATTATGTCTTGTGATTGGGACTGTAGCTTAATTTTTATTGTTATTCGACTATTCAATAATGCCTGTAACTGGCCTACTTGAAATAAATTATTTAGATTTTATGATAAATTGGCTTGGTAAAAGCAGTTTACATAATATAACCAAAATAAAAATATGTACTAACAGGAAAAATAATCATCGTCATCGATGTCAACCGGAAAACTCAGAAGTCTAGCAACAAGGCCACGTTGAACGGCAATGCTGATCCTTTGACAAAAAAATGTACCAGCAGGTTACGGGAAGACTCAACCAACCGCTTGGCGATGTGTCTGAAAGACTAGGTGGGCACTCGGCCCCTATGGCCCTAGTGTTTCGACCCCAAACAGCTCGAACACATAAATACCAATTCAGTTATTGTATTTACGCTGTTTGAGATATTCCGCAGTGGCAGCAGCCGCCTTAGCACAGCTCGTCGTAAATTATTTTAAATTTTTCCCAAACGTTAAGTAGCCGGTAAGGGAATTTTTGCCATAGGATGGCGAGGGTGACATCAGATGAACCGTTCCTTTTCAATAAATTTACTACAGATAATACTGATTCCGTTTTTTATGACTATAGTATTCAGGATGCAGCTCAACTATTCAGTCATGGTTGTAAATCAGGGTAACGTTCAAGATTGAAAAGCAACGGTTCATCTAATGTCACCGTCAATATCCTACGGCGAAAAGACAAGAAAGTTGTTATTAGGACTAACAGTCTAGACTAAGTGACATTCTACTAGCAATAGCGATGATACAAAAGTCGATGGATTAAGTTGACATAGACCACCGAAATGCTTACGAAAATCCAGCTAATAGTCGGTGTATACAAATACGAACTTTCTAAAAAATATTGCAACTTGTCGAACCCTTCAGGGCTGTAGTTACTAGTGTGAGAAATACAAGGAAAACGAGATAGTTAAAAACATCAACAGCTCATCATCAACAAACATCATGGGTTAGGCAGAGGAGTACCTAATAGTACATCCATATTTCGCCACTTATGTTTAAGTCCCGTGTAATAGGGGGCGAGCTTATTGCCATCCACCGGGCACAAATCTTACTTCATGGCTGCTACTGAGAAATTCCTGATGGATTTGCCTGTCCTGGGTATCAAACACAGGCCCTCGAATGCTCAGGAGTCACGATTGCAACCACTAGACCAACGTAGCAGTCAAGTGATAATGAATGTAGGTTAAAAACTTGCTATATCCTATACAGTCTGTTGTTTTGCATCGTCGTCAAATTCAAGGAGGTAACTATGCTAATGATTCTCGACCCGAATCAATAATAAAATAAGTAATAGGTAGGTAATTTTTATTTTATTTTTACGGAAATCGGTAAGTGTGAAACACCCGTGTTTTAAACGCGGCCCGTCTGATTCTTGCTCTATAACTGCGCTTTCACACATACAAACAATCTCAAATGTTAATTGGATCATTTCTTATTCCCTTAACCACGTTAAGGGGGTTATTCTGCAATACTGACAAACTTAAACAATCAAAAAAATCAGTTTTTCTTATTAATTAACTAGGTACAGTAATTTAAAATTATTATGTATGTGTCTCTTGACAACCTCCTGAATTTTGACATGAATATAAAACAACACTTGTATAGGTTACATTGCGAAGTAGTATTTTTTTTAAGAGTATAGAATAAATTATTGTTATGAGCTTCAGCTTATCCCAATAAACAAACACATGTCTAAAACTAATCGGTCGTGAATAACGACTGTCTGTTCTGCTGACGACATATGGTTATGTAATTGTGTCGTTATGATGTATTTTGTTTCACCTCATTAGGTTTATGATGTCTGGACAATAAAAGATGGCGGCAAATTTCTGAACTAGGTGAGACAAGTCATTTTTGATTGAGATGCATTGAAATTGGTTAAGGTTGTGTATTATCGTCGTATTATACAGGGTGTAACGGAAAGGGTATATACATACTTAAGGGTGTGCTACAGACCATCAAACTGAACATGTTTCCATCGGACAAACATCGTAATAGCGAAAAAATTATCTGCTGCCCCGTACAAAATTGCAATAATACCTATTCAACTCAAATGTATGGGGCAGCTAAAATATTTTTCGCTATTACGATGTTTGTCCAATGGAGAAACATGTTCAGTTTGATTGTCTGCAGCACACCCTTAAGTATGTATATACCCTTTCCGTTACATCCCGTATATTACATTTTTATTTAATTTGGCAACTGCGTTCAGAGGAGCTCGTGGCTGAATAATTACAGCCACTCGGTTTGATCCTAAGGTTAAGCCCTGCTTGCGTAATTTGGTCCATGGATGGGTGACCAATCATTACATACCCACTTGTCTCCGTGCCTCGGACACTACGTTAAGCCGTTGGCCCCGGCTGTCATTTGTAAAATCTCTAAAAGAATAGTTAGTAAGGATATTTTTGTCATATCTGCAACTGCCTAACTGACCTCCACAACCTAGTGTGGTTGGACAAAACGATAAGGATATTACTATCGAGCTCTATATTATTATTCACTTCACTCATTTCAAAAATATATTCAAGCATGCCACAAAAAACGTAACGTCTTTTAACATTTGCAAGTAGTTATCTCAAGTTCTGAATCACTCTATTCCATTTTAAGTCTGATCAAAATTCATCCATCCTACAAACTCATTACCATTTTCCTGCATCACCGCTTAACGGATCCCATAACGCAACGGAAGAGACCATGCTACCATGTAAAAAATTCAACTAAATAATTTGGGATCCGTCGCATCCCCAATAATACCGGGAAGGAAACAAGGGTTGTTGACGACCCCATTAATACCCCATCAATGGAGAGTGACCCTTTAAATTAGGTAAATGAGATCGTTCTGTGATATGGATGAAAGGAAATGAAACGGATGTTCACAGATGTTGTAGATGTTGACAAATAGGTAATTAGTATTTTTCCAAAATGCAGGGGCCTCATGAGTAAATAAAAACAGCCGCACGGGTCGATTAACACGTTGAGTGCGATACCAGGTCTAAACATCTTGTATACGCCTTGCTTACAGTGCGGCTAAGAAAAGTATAGACTTCCTTGTCGTGCGGAAGGCATAACTTCAATTTGGTTCGCTGTAGGAAAGAGATGAATATTTATATCTAAGATGTATTATTAAATAAAACCCAATGGTGTACAGGGTTTATAAGCCTTGTGCCGCCACAATTGAAGTTTTGTTTACCAGGTGTATAGACCTTGTACCGCAGGAATGGAAAGTATAAAAGAATCACTGCCGCAGCGAACGTGTTAAGGGTTATTCTACGCTTGTCGAGGTCATTCCGTAATTTCAGGTTAAGGTTGTTATAATAGCGAGACCATCCTTGTATCAGAAAGCAAGTTAAGCCGTGGTCTCGGCTGTCATTTGTAGATCTTTGACAGACGTTATGAGTGATCAGAAACCCGAAATTAAGACAATCGTATACCCAGTAACTGGGTTGCACCAGTTAGGTAGCTAGTCACTGCATGCAAAATTAGTTTTGGTTGTAAGCATTATCTGTCTGCTTTTAATTTAATCGTATAGTCTGCAGTGTGTGCGGCTAATGTATCGTAATTATTGATTTTATTTCAAGTTTAGTCACTTTTAGTTTGTTTAGGATCAAAATTTATATTCAAGTACTATAATTAATTTTTCATTATCTCCGAATGGGTGTTTTCTCAAGTATGTTGGGGTCGGCTTCCAGTCTAACCGGGTGAAGCTAAATACCAGTGTTTTACATGCAGTGACGGGCTAACTAACCATCTGAATGGGTGACCAACTATCAGCAATAGTAATGATGGAAAGTTATTGAAATGCTTATGTAAATCCTACTGAAAGACTCATGCTGTACATTTCTAGTATAACATGGACATGCTTTCTATAGATTTCCTGTATAATGAGATATCTGCATAAACTGGATTTGTATAACTTTTTGATCGTCATGCAAGTCAAACGCTTTTAAAACTATTTTCTATTTCAGCTTTTTCGAATAATCGAATATGTGTTTAGAAATATTTCATTAAAAGGATTTATTTGATAAAAACGAATTATGGATGGAAAATTTTTCAATTTAAATAGAAATTGCGTATTATAATAAATTGCGTTTGTATTCTGCATAATCATCAATACACTTTGAAACATATCTCAAAATTTTGGATACTTTTAACTGTGCGTGTTCTTGAAATCTAAATAAAAATTTGCAATCCTTACGTAGGCACCTACTATTTTCTATTCACATATTAACTCAAGTAATGATCGAAACTACTCTATGATCAAAAAATATGGGAGGACAGGAATATTAAGAAACCACCAATATCCCAGAATATAAAGCATGTAATATTTAATGTCAGTCTATTTACTATGCCAAAATCAGATACGATATCCAGCTAAGCTTGATCATACTTATTAACCATGGGCTAATAAACCAAAACCTTATGTCAGGACCCGAAATGTTGGAAGCATTACCAGTATAATTAGTTAATAACTGCTGCTAATACTGCTGGGACTCAAGAAACTCCCAAGAGACTCATTAATTAATCTTGTAAAGCAAAACATGTGGAATTTCGAAACGACAAATCATTGCCAACGATTTTGTAACCGTTCCTCTGACATAATAACAATATTTTGCCCACAAATAATTATAATAGGTTTGAAAATTTGACCATGATGTTTGCTGTTTCGTAATATTTTGTGCCTATTACCGATTAATTAATTTTAATGCAATTTACTTAGCACGTAACCTACTAATGTGGTCTAAGCTCTCATTACTACAAACATTTAATCTCCAAAAGACTTTATTATAAATATTAAAGTTAATGGTATCTCATCGATCAGAACATATTTATTTGAAAATAACCCCAAACGACTCCAATGCCCCAAAAGAAACTAGAACGCAATCAACAGACCAATAATAATTAAATAAATAAAACATAATTGCTAATCGACATGCCATACGAAAATAACCTCTCAATAAAAACCATGTGAGAATCACGTGCTCCCCACAATATAATACAAATGATCTGACGGGATCCTGGACTCTGTAGGTCATCGAAGGAATCCGGGGAGTGGGGAGCAGAGCTGTGGCACGCAAATGATACGCGGCCAACGCGCCCCGCATCGATCGCCCATGTGCCGGCCCGCAACCCCCCCTCCGCGCCGCCGGGGGCCTCACACACCCCCACACCCCCCGCACACCCATCCACCCCGCCAGACACAAACACCCTCACGCACAGACGCACACACACCACGTATCTAATGTGTTCTACCAAATGATCCGAATAGAATATTAATTCATCTATGTATATAAAACTGATGGTCATGGCTCTGGTTGAACTTTTTAGAGGGTACGTCACGTAATTTGTTCAATATGAACGTTTTTGGTAAGTTTCTGTTTTGAGAAAATATTAGGTAACACTTGTAAGAGAAAACAAAAATTATTCTGATCTGGTGGTACTTATCCGCTAACCATATACAGAAAAGTCAAAAACCGCTTACAAATTCAAATGAATCAATTTCCAAAACTGTTAGTAGAATATCTAATCAACCCGAAAATCAGTAATTAGTGACACCGAATGGGGGGTGACGTCAGTAAATGGTTGTATTTATAAAAACAGTTAGTTGTACAGGTTTTCCATCAGTGAAAGTGTGCGTGCCGACCCCTCGGGGAGGTTAATTGAGCTCACAGCCACGTGGGAGCAATTATTTACCTTCAGGTAACCACGTGCATCGCTCACTCCGACGGCACTCCGATACAACGTGAATCCGACCTCAAACTACACAAACTACACACTGCAAAAACTACATATAGTGAAACGTATATAGCCACTAGCGAAGCATTGCGGAGGAGCTAACTAAAAATGAAGAAATAAGATGGTGAATTTACAGACATTCCGGTTTAATGTTTCTATTCAGAGCCCCACACTGAAATCTAGACTCTAAACACTAGTCGTAGGGCTCAAACTACAACGCCACCGACTAGGCCACATAAATATACGCAAAGACACTCAGTGCAAAAGACTGGCTGGTCTTCGGTAAACGGACGGGGGGTGATACTAAAAACATGAAAGAGTGTTTAAATGATTTATTAAGCACAATAAATCGCACCAAACTGATACATGAACACTACATAGTCCAAATCGCTTTGCTTTGCGAGATCGCATGCGTTCGATACAGATGACATCAAAATTTTACGAGACGATACACTTTAATGACAGTAATAACACTAGGACTACTTAACTACGTATTAAGCTAGGCTACACGACTATTACTACAGAAGCATTGCCTGATTGTAAATAAACGTAAAAATGCAGCATTTGAGCGTTCCGGCGACGACACCCAAATGTAGGGCACGTGATCCGCAGACACACGCCTCAAGATCTGAACTCACATTAGCCACAAACCGGTACAGTCCGAAACACTCCTATACTAGATGATTAATTAATTTAAACTACAAAATGATCACAGTCAACAGTATCTGGCCGGTCGTCTTGTGGTGAACGGGGTTCGCGTTTGGTGTCGCGGAGTACTCATTTGGTTGTTTCTAGCGCGCCATTCACGTGCGGTGTGCGCGGCGGCCACGGCTCGACTGGGCGGCGCGCGCTCCCCGCCGCCCGCCCTACCCCCCAGTTGCATCCTTCAAACGCTCCCTGATAATCGGGAGAAAATACTACACACAGTTGCAATTGGAATGCCGCATCGTGTTCTTTTTTGGCGATGAGTCAGGGTGTAATCACATCAGCCCTCATTGGCCGCTCGCTTGACTCGATGCTCCTCGAATGCAATTTACTCAAAAAGATTTCCGCTTAAAAGAACTTAAGCAGATCACTTTGTATATTTTCGTGTTTCGTGTCATCATGACGGTCTAAGTCGTCCTCGTATTTTAGAAGACTATTGAGCATGAATATAGATGTTTCATTTCGTCGACGGGCACGTTTTCTTGTTAAGGCGCTCTTCTAGGCGACTTTCATGCTTTTGAGGGGGTGAAGCAGATGAAGAGGGGCGTCGAGTAGTCCCTTTAGTCCCGCCTACTGGCGGGGTGCCCCGCTTGAATCACGTCGATGTGCGACGTCAATAAATGTATAGAAGCTTAATTTCAAAACTCATTATAAAAGTACGAATAGCCCAGCGCGCCGCTAGCCTACATCGCACATTGCTTCCGCGGTGATCTCTAGGTTCGAACCTCAATACACGCAATTCTTTTTTATCTTATTTTTTTAATATAAGGTATGTACCTACATTTCAATATCGCATTTTTTTTTAAATATGTTTATATTTTTGTTTTCTTATTTTTTCCTAATAAGTTATAGGTTGATTGTTATTTTGGATTGTTTGGTTGTTTGGATTGTTATTTTATAGAAAAGGTTATCGAAATATTATCGAATAAGTAGATTCGTCAAACGAATAATAAATAATTCAAAGCAGCCTCATGGACAACCAAGGGCATTAAAATCGGCAGTGAGAGGTTGACGAATCTCCGACTTGCCGACGACATGGTCCTTTTTGCCCACACAGCCCTGGAACTACAGACTATGTTCCAAAAACTGCACGCGTAGCATGACCGCCGTAGAAACGGGCTATGTCGACGAAAAAATCGACAAAGTGCCACATTGTCATTGTCTATCTGTCATTATGTCGATTATTCCGTAGACAAAACTCGTTTCTACAGTGGTCTTGCTACGCGTGCAGTTTTATTTTTTAATAAAGAAGTAAATTTAAAATTTATTGTTCGATTAAATTTTGAATTTGTCAATAGGACGTGGCGCCATCTATTGTGATAAGAAATTTATTGTTGTTTTCCTTCGGATCAGTACTTTTTGTCGGGATGTAAGGTATCCTATGGCCGTTTGTGTACACCTTACAACGTACATGCAGAATTTGAGGATGATCACTTCATTGGTTTAGGCGTGAAGAGGTAACAAACAAATTTTTAATATAAAAATTTTCGCATTTATAATATAATAACTAACTGCGCGCGACTTCGTTCGCGCGGACTTTTTTTATGTGTATAAATAAAATAGATTTTGGACGATTCTAGACCTACCCGATATGCACACAATTTCATACAAATCGGTTCAGCCGTTTCGGAGGAGTATGGTAACTAACACTGTGACACGAAAATTTTATATAAGTATAATATATAAATATATATTTAAAGAAATATTTATTTATATAAAAATATAAAATTAGGCTCAAGATAGAGAAATTAACTTGTAGCGGTTCGATATTAGTTCAATGCTAGCTCAGTGGATAAGACCGTGCGCCTCACACACGAGGAGTTGAAAGAATATTCACAGGAAAGAGACAGACGGAAAGTAGTCGCCGTCAAGAATTGGCAAGTTCCGAAAGACAGGACACAGGTCAGAGTATTTTTGGGTTTTTGCTCCTACTACCGACGGTTCGCAAAGAATTTTGCTGACATTGCGAAACCTCTACACAAACTCACTGAGGAAAAGCGACAATTCTGTTGGGACAAGAGCTGCGATGTCGCATTTCAGGAATTAAAGAAACGTCTGTGCAAAACACCTATTTTTAAACAAACCAAACCGGAAAGAAATCATTGCGTTACTCGACGGGTACTGCCGTTGTAAAGACATTGCAGCATTTCAGTAAATAAACTCTTTTGCAAAAAAAAAAAAATGGGCACCATAGATATTTTCTCTATTTCAATGAAAAATAACAAGAAAGAGGTTTTATTCATTTGACAATGTATTGGCATGTCATTTGAAGCATCCTGGCATGATTCTTTACGTTCCAAATTTAAATTTTGAAATGAGCAAAAGAAAAATATTGATTATTGTAAAATTGCTCTACTAATGGCGCGAATTACTGAAACGATATTTTTACTGATTACTAAAATTTTAAAACTCGTTGCAAATTAAACAATTTAATTTTTCTTTTTACATTAAATACCAGTTTTTGATATGAGTTAAAAGCGATAAGGGCCGGTAAAATTATAGCCCTACTTGAAGAAGGTCGTTCGCAAACTTACGTGTCTCAGCGGCTAAATGTGAGTCGTTCAACTGTCCAGAGGACTTGGCAACGGTATCAAGAGACCGCTTCGGTCGAAAGAAGATCTGGTTCGGGAAGAAAACGATGCACAGAACCAAGAGACCGCTTTTTGGTGAGTCAGGCGTTGCGGAATAGTAAAGCATCAAGTGTGGACCTGAAGAAGAGCCTTGAAGAAGAGGAGTAGAAGTTAGCTTGTGGACGTTCAGGAGGAGGCTTTGGCTGCCAATATCAGGAGTTACCGCCCGGCTCGGGGTCCTAATTTACTCCGTGAGCACCGTGTTGCTCGACTTTAGTTTACTCGAAACTGTGCTTCATGGACTCTGGAGGACTGGAATAAAGTATTGTTTTCTGATGAAGCTAGAATCTCTTTGTGCGGAGAGGACCGACGCCGACGAGTGCTACGAAGACCACGGGAACGCTATGCGGAAGTGTGTTTCGAAGAAATCACTCCTTATGGCTGAAGCTCCGTTTTGTTTTGGGCAACAATTAATTCGACGCAGCGTACGGAGTTAGTTTTCATAGAAAATGGAACATTAAAAGCACACCGGTACATAATGGAATTCCTAATTCCATATGCACAACCTGCATTGACTGTACTTGGGGAAGATTCCATTTTTATGGACGACAATGCTCGCCCACACCGTTCTGACGACGTGGAAGCGTACATGCAAGAAGTTGGGATCCGTCGTTTAGATTGGTCAGATCGAACTCCTGACCTCAATCCAATTGAGCATGTCTGGGATGTTCTAAAGAGACGGGTAAGATGAGTGCAACCTGCTCCACAAAACATCAGGGAGCTAAAACGAGTCATTGCAGAAGAGTGGGAACGTATTCCTCAAAACGTTATTAAAAACATCGTGGAAAGCATACCCAGAAGGATTCAAGTTGTGATTTTGGCAAGAGGAGGTCACACTCGTTATTAGGTTTTTACATTTGTAACTTTATTTAATCAAAAAAAGTAAAAAAATCTTCTTGTCTTTATGCCGACCACTTCTTATTGTTTGGCCGTGTACATCGGTTTGAAAGAATTGATCGACTTTTTAAAAAAAATATTGCCGAAGTTCACTTCACGCGTATTAATTTACACGATTATAAGTATACAGAGTACGTCAAATAATTAAATTTCATGGCAAGAGAACGATGATAACTCAAATCGTGCTTAGAACGTAATTTCCTTAGGTGCCCGTTTTTTTTTTGCAAAAGAGTGTATTTGCTGGTACGAAAGTTCCAGCTGCGAACTGACCATGCTGCATTGAAGTGGCTATTACAGTTCAAAAATCCGGAGGGACAAGTGGCGACATGGATTGTGATGATGGTGGATTGAACTACTGCAAGAGTTCGACTGCATAACTGAACATCGCACTGGGAGAACTCACGGTAACGCAGACGCCTTGTCAAGAAGACCTTGTCCTGAAGATTTTAAGCACTGTGCCAGGCAAGAGACTAAGGAGGTAGCAACCGTGAGGGTGCTTAGAACGAATCTCAGTGATGAATGGAAGGAAACCCTACAGCAGGCTCAGCAAAATGACTCAGAGATCAAACCGATCTTCGAGTAGATCAAAGCTGGTGCTCCTAAACCCAAGTGGAGTGATGTGGCAGCGATGAGTTCCATCACGAAGAGTTATTGGGCCCAATGGAACAGCTTGGTTATCCAGGATGGAGTCTTGTGCCGTAAATGGGAAAACGCTCGAGGGGACAGGTGTCATCTACAAATGGTTGTCCCTAAAGCCAAAGTACCGGATGTTCTACGGCTCTACCATGATGTATGTTCAGGAGGACATATGGGGGTAAAAAGGACTCTAATGAAGATCCGAGAGCATTTTACTGGATCCACTGTCGAGAAGATGTGGAGGACTGTTGTCGTAAATGTATCACTTGTGCGGCTGTGAAAAGACCCCAAACACGCAGCAGAGGTGCATTAAAAGTGTACAACGTTGGAGCCTCCTGGGAATGGTGAGCCATTCTCAGAGAGTGAAAGTGGGAACAAGTACTTAATGGTTGTCATGGATTATTTCCACAAAGTGGCCAGAAGTGTTCGATTCCTAACCAAGAAGCTACAACTGTCGCAGATAAATTGGTTCAGGAAGTTTGGAGTACCCTTAGAAATTCACAGTGATCAAGGAAGGAATTTTGAATCACAAGTATTTCAGGAGACTTGCCGAATGATGGGTACCCACAAAACAAGAACCACTTCTTACCACCCACAATCTGATGGAATGGTGGGACGCTTTAACCGAATGTTGTAGATAAATCTGCCAAAAGTCGTAGCAAGCAGGCAAAAGGATTGGGACAAGCACATACAGCCGTTTCTTCTGTCCTACCGTAGTGCAGTCCACGAAAGTACGGCTGTGACACCAGCCTTCGTGAACTTTGGAAAGGAATTACGGTTGCCCGCAGATTCAATCACTGGAACTGCCCCCGATGCACCACGCAGTGTTACAGATTATGCAAATGACTTGCGTAACAAGTTGAACGATGTCTATGAGCATATCTGACAATTCGGCCAAGATGTCTGAGAAGATGAAGACCCGTTATGACCAGAAGACGAACAGAAGAGGTTTCGACGAGAATTCACTGGTGTGGTTGCATAACCCAGTGCGTAGCAAAGGTAAGTCTCCGAAATTGCAAGCAAAACCATACCATATGGGATGGACAATACTGAGTCGTGACCAGGATTGTCCAGGGTCAACGATGTCACCTACCGAATACAGAAGGGTCCACGAGGTGCGCCTAAGATCGTACATGTAGATCGATTAGCGCGATACTACGGGACTAACGATGCTCGGGACGAGCATGTCTAAGGAGGGGCAGTGTTACGTTGCCTGCTTTACGAGAACATTCTAGGATTACGTTCGAGTCTAGAATGATCCAGTATGTCTAGAAGATTCGAGAATAATCCTAGAATGTTCCACAATGGAAATGTCTAGAAACTTTGAGAAAGTTCTGGACCTTTCTAGAACTTTCTAGAAGGATTGGTTACACTATAAAGCTATTTGGAAGGTTCAAGAAGGTTGTAGAACTTTCTCGAAGGATGGGTTTCCCCTAAGGAACTACCTAGAGATTCACGGAAGTTGTGGAAGTTTCTCGAACATGAGTCGGCCATATAAATAGGCGACGGGTGCGGAAGTGAGTTAGTCATGCATTCTAACTCACGCGACGAAGGAGCGGCGCAGACCAGCTATTCATTCGCTTACATGGGCGGCGTTACACAGTACATTGCCGCTCAAATTCAAACACTACGGCCCCTAGTCTGGAGCACGATCGGCTAGCTCTGAGAGCGTCTGCAGACGGGGGCCAGCATCCTCAGCGGTAGGATGCGCCAACAAAGTCACCTCCGTCACAGGTCGTCATCCGCTGGGCCTCCTCCGGGCAACCGGAGGTCTCACCTGGCGGTGACAGACCGCCGAGGTGGCGTAAAGAAAGCGGCGCTCGCTACGGTAACGTTTCACCGTAGCTAAGCGCGCAGCGCCCAGCGCCGCTGGCGATTCCTACCGGACAAAATGACAATTACACACTGGCGTAGGCGTTTACTGGCGTGGTACGTTGCAGAGTTTTTCAAAGAGGAACCTCCTAACAATACGCGCCTTGTCCAGAATTACTGCTTTCTGAATCAAGCCCTTGATCCAGCTGCGAAACGAAAGACTCCTCAGATGTTGGTCGAGGTTTCTAAGCCAGTTAGCAGTACGCGGACCTTCCTATCACGAAACTTGTTTCCGCCTGACAAAAGACTGCTTAGCATCTTATTCAGGCGGCCAAAGGAGCGTTCCCTCAACGATTGTTTCATGTCAGCAGTATTGATGCCTAATGCTTCTGACATTCCCAAATACTTGTAGGTTTCTGTTGAGAAGAGGAATCGGATCGGAGATTCTGGAATCCCATGGATTCCATAATCTCGCTTCACATGCATGACTGCGCATTTGTCAACAAATTTCTGTAACCATCAGTAGCTTCATCAGTTGCAAATTGTTGGGGGCAAAGAGTTTCATATCAATCATTTACATGGTTGGAAGGCAAGGTATGACCACCTCTCCTCAACCGAAAGCCCAGACCTGAACCCCTCAGTAGCATGCTAAGAGGGTTTAAGGCTAGGCAAAACCACAGGGCCTCCCTGTGGTCTTGCCTAGCACTGGGTGACTTAGCTCAGACTATCACCCTATCTACAATAAACTTTAAAAGGTCTAAAGATAGCCACTCAGAAACTGTATCATTAATGGCTTTTAAGTGTCTTCGCAGTCTTGATATAACTAAAAGTTTTTCCGAATTATACTATAGCTGAGCTAGTGTTTGTGAGGGAATCCCCGAAAAAGACAGCTGTGCTAGCTACATATTATTATTTTTCTTAATGTTTGTATTTTGTTCTTGAAGTTGTGAGGCCCTCCTCTGCCCTCCCCCCCCCCTTTCTGCTAGGTTACTGGACAGACGGGTGCGTGGATAGACGAATGAAAGGGTGGACATACGGACGGGGCGGATGGAGATATGCATGAAGAGGTGAACGAACAGTAAGAATACACTAAATTGAAACAATCTAAGTCTAAATAAATTTTATTTCTTTTTTTGATGATTTTAGCAAAATCTAAAATAATATTATAAATTCTACACGACACAATTCTTCAAAATGTTGTCTTCTAACATAAGACGTTTTCATATATGGTATCTCTCGCGCTTTTTAGTTGACTTATTTACATATGATAAATCACTTTTATTTTGTTTATGGTTCCTCTACATTTTATTCTTGACAATTTACAAAATAGATGAAGTTGGCGCTTACGAAATTTTCCGATATTTTTATCATTGGTGTCATTTTTGTAGTTTTAGGGGTCGCTGATAACGAAGATTTGGTAAAAAAAAAACTTCAAGATGGTGCGGATGAAATTTTCAGTTTTTTCGTCATGGGGGTCATTTTCTTGGTTTTCGGGATCGCTGAAAACGGGAATGACGAATAAACAAAATTACATTATTTAAGTTTTCGGATTCCCTTTGCAGAACTTTGACCCTTCGCCACTGAGGTTCCCCACCCACAATTTTGACTCTTCGCCACTGATGATCACTAATTTTTTATTTACACATTTTATGACTAAAATCGAACAAAAATTTACGCGAACGAAAAACTAATCATAAAATGAAATATAATAAACAGCTTTCAACAACAAACAGATCGAAATTTAATTGAAAAAATCTGAGCGGCGAGCGGAAAAAAGTGACATACGTCCATCTAGCAGCGCGCCTCAGCGGTCACTGTCACTCTGCGTAGAAATAAAAGAGATGCGACAAGACGCCGCGAATGGCGTGATGTTTCGTTCGACTTGTTCGAATAATTATCATTAAAAACATGAATCCTTACAAATATAGTAAATAAAACGAAAAAAAAAACCGACAGTTCCCTTTATTATTTTATATTACATCACTGTTATTATTTTGGTCAAGATTAGTTGAGCAGTAATACAGTTACACTTGCTTGAAAATCAGAACTTCTCGATTTTTTTTTATCAGGATTTTTTTCCAAAAACGTGTTTTGGGCCCGAAGGTTCCCTCATAAATATGGTCAAGAGTAACATATATTTTTTTTGTTGCTCTAAAATGTATACATTTGGCTAAAAAACTGTTCAAAGTTGCCTGTTTTGACGAGGCACAGCGTCTTAAATTATGACTAGTTCAGACGAGACGGAGACAAAAACTATGTTCTCTATGGCCTGAGACATTCAGATTATAGATATCATAAATTTAACCAACGCCTTTTTTTGCTTCGGGTTTTGTTGCGTAAAAATATGAATTTAGTTTTTTTTATTAAATGTAGAATTTTAATGAAATATATTATCATACATGTTTAATGCGCATATTTGCCTTTGATTCTTCATGTTTTTTTCTTTAAAACATAGTTTAATCAGATATACCCCTTCGTATCTTCTACTAAGTCGTTTATATCATAAGATTATTGAAGTAAGATACCACATTACCCAACGTATGCTAATGAAGTCAAATGTTTCCCCTCGTCCCGGGGAACAGAGTTGGGCTCCTAAATCACACACTTATGGAATATATAAAGATATACTTTTGACGTTCGCTCCTCAGAAATCTTCGCGAGAAATGCATAGAGATCTTTAAGCCACTTATCATGTACTGCTCATAAAAAAGAACTTTGAGAAAGGGTTTACTGCAAGTTATCATAGCCTTGAGTTTCATGAAACAGTTAACAACAGTCTTACCGACTGTTATTTACTGTTTTATGAAGGCTTTGTGGATGATCAAAAATCGTTGACGATTTTATCTTAGACAAGAATAGAATGATGGGAGCTCAACTGTATGTCCTCAGTTCGCTTAGGCCACACTTGTAAGATGTTAAGGGCCTATTTACCAGATGAATAAATAGCTGGAAGCTTGGTACAGAATTTGTATGAAAATATCTTATCAGACAAAGTGACTAAAAGAAAATATCGGATTAGATTATGCAGGTTGTTCTTTTCCATGTGGTAAGTGCCTAAACCGGTGTCAAAGTTTTTATGCCGCCTATGGGCCTCTGACTTGGCTATCCATGCCGTCGAGAAATATCTCTCAGGCATGTTTGGTTTTCTCACGATGTTTTTCTTCACTGGAGCTAGTGATAATTTTACAACGCATATGAATCCAAAAATCTGAAGCGCGTGCCTTGGGTTCGAACACGGTCAGACCACTAAGCTACCATTGCAGATGACAATTACAGCCTGATGAGCGTTTTTCCAACTTCTTCAGGGTTCAGTCCAACTGCAGGCAGTTTATCAACTGCTGTAAGTTGCTGGGTTATGGGTTGTACCTCCGTAAACCAGTTACTGAGTAAAACACCTTAGTAAGACAGGTTGTCACACTTTCAGGTTTCTGATTAGATGTAATGAAGGATTAGAAATCTTTAGTTACTAAAGATAGTCCTTAAATCTGTCTACCGTCACTTCTCCAGGTAAAAATATATCTAGAAAGAAGAAGTGTCCCAAGGAACTCCCATGTAAGACCCGACCAGAATATGGATTCCAACAGTTAACGTTTATTTAAACATAAAATAATAATAAAAACTCTAGGTAAAAAACCTTTTCTCATACGATAAAGCATTACCACGATTTTTAATTCGATTTCATTTTTGCGATTTCAGATTGGGTGAGTACGTAACTATGGGTCTTTAAAACAGAATAAAACATTCTGTAATAACAATTAAACCACAACTTGCATAATACAAAACTGATACCCCTACTAACTGTTCCAGAACTTAATGTCACACACATAAGCCTCTACGCCGTAGACCCTCTACGACTCGCTGCGAACGACACTATCTCGTAGCACATTCGTAGCTAACAGCTACGAATTTAATGTGAGTGTAATAATTTCTAAAGCGGCCATATATAAGTCTGTCAAGTATTTTAGTACCATAAATAAAACAAACTGCATGGAAATATTATCATGGGATTGTGTAGTTGATGCTTTGGTCATATTGTATGTATTTCATGAATTTTAAGTACAAAAGTTCTTTAAATTTTTAAATAGAGTTTTATTGCGTTTTCTTTGAGTGGAATTCGCTGAGTTTCTGTGAATTGTTTGCAGTGATTTCGTGGTGATGACAGGTGAATTAGAAGCTTAATAGTGTGCTTGAATTAAATACTTTTAAAACAGATAGAGAGACAGAGAGCAATTGTATTCCATAAGGAATTTGTCAGTAGCAGCCACGGATTCTGAATTTGTGCCCGGTTAGTGGCAATAGGCTCGACCGAATCGACTCGGTAATGCACTTTACATGGGACTTAAACTTAACTGCCAAATGTGTATGTATCTATTAAGTACACCTAGTTTTCCATAACCGTGCGGGGAAAACGGGAATAAACGTTTTGTCGGCTTATTCCCACGCGCTCCAAAAAAACAAAACAGCAACACATAAAATCGGCTACGTCCCGTCTGGTTCTTTCCCTCTAAAGTCAGAAACTATTTTTTAATACAGTTGCTCAAAAAGTGGCGTATTGCAGGGACGTATAGCGTTCGGGATGTGAACTATTACACACTCGAGCTTTTTCTTTACCTTGTCCGAACTCGTGCGTTCTCTTTCCCAACTGTTAAAATAATGTCTATTAAAAAGAAAAAAAACCAACCACGGAGTTTTTACAAAAAAAAAATCATAGAAGTTTTTATGATTCATGCTAATATTTCTAAAGAGAAGGTACTAATTTGTTTCAATATCAGATTTAATGGCTTGATTCAATGAGTTAGGTTAGGTTTCATTTCATTTTGATTTTATATCAATAAAAAAAAATTACCGAAGACTTGGCTGTATGGGCATAGTTCCCTTTGCCTACCCAGAATGGGTAAAGAATACAAAAAAAATCTCTGCTATATTATTTTACGGTTTGCGCCATTTTCCAAAAATGTTCTTTATTAAATTGCTTCATTTTTTCGCAACTGTATTAAAAATAGTTGTTCAGTACACGTGCGGAACCGTCATTGCAACTTGTTCCGACTGTCAACCCTCACCTTCGGCTGCGCCTCGGCTCGGGTAGACATTTGTCGGAACTCTTTGCAATGACAGGCTTTCCGAACTCGTAATGAAATATACTATTGATTTGCATACGTTGAGAGTATAGTTTAATAATATTCGTGCAAAGGTCAAATTCGTAGATTTGTAGCAAAATGTAGTATGGAATGTAGAATAGAAGTTTTAGTTATAATAGTTATTTTTCTTAGCAAAAAGCAAGCCTTTCGCCAATGCAAATTATTTTGAGGTGCAGACTTTAAATAGTTTTATTTTGGTAAAACTTTGAACGTGGACAAAGCCAAAGGAATATATAAGTATCGTAGCAGCTGTCGTCCTCAATTGTCTGTCTACCTCAACACAGGCGTAGGATGAGTGTGTGTGATAAATAAAGTAAATAGCCAGGTTATTTTTTTTATGATGCTATTGAAAACATAAAATTTATCATGAGTCTGGCTTCAACAGTATTATTAGTTTTTAACTGACATAAGCATTTACACTATCATTAAAATTGCAAACGGAATATTTACCGTGTTTACTATGTTATGAGTTGACAAATAGAAAACATGGTAAATATCCTGTTTCCAGTTTTGATTGAGTATGAATTACGTTACATAGTGAAATAACGGTTAGCCACGTATTCTGGGATGACGTCAATTTTAATACGTTTTTAATTTAAAGTAATATTTTTTAAACTATAAAAACTACCTAACCACCACCTCCCCACAACCACCTAACCTACCTTACTACCTACCTACCTGCCTACCTACCTGCCTACCTACCTACCTGCCTACCTACCTGCCTACCTACCTAGCTACCTAACTATGATAGTGAAGTCCATGAAAAATTGTGGATGTATGTATAAATAATTTTGATTTTATTGATTCCCAGGATTATTGGCGAAAGAAAAAGATATTCATAACCTAGCTAAACGGCAATATTTGTTTGTCTATGTTTTATTTAACTCATTACAAGACAGTACCCAAAGTTTCTTGTCTGTGCCATTATTCAATTCAATTTGATTCATTTCATTTATTTTCAGACACAATGATCCATAATTTTGTTAGTAAGCACACTTAAAAATAATGTTAGTACCACACAATAATAGTATTTCAAATAATATATTAAAAAAAATAACTATCCGCTGTCTTGAGAAGACAATCGTGGCAGCAATTATTAGGTCATGTTTATCTATAAAAATGTATTCTGATCAGAATTAATGGTGTGTGCATAATTTCAGCTCAATCGGTTAGGGATAATTGTTTTAAAATTCAGCTGCAAGATTTGACCAACAAACAAACAACCAAACATTGCAACTTAAAAAGGACTTTAAAAAAAGTTACGATTAAAAACGTTTTTTACAAGTATCCATTCTGCAGTTTCCCTGTACAAGTACATGTTTGTACTTGTCCGGACACATGGAGAGTGCAGTGAGTTATACCGCGGCGTCGCTCGTTCATTTTGAATTCATATGTTTATATTTACATTTTTTATTCCGTATGCCTTTGCTTTAGTGTCAGTTAAAATAACTGTAGGTTTTCGTCGGCCTGGTAATGGGTGCTGCAGTTATTTTTATTTTAGGTTTGTGGTCAATTAAAAGTTTTTGATAATGAAAGCGTTTAGTTGCGCTTATCGTTACAATAATTGCTTTTGTTTTAACAAGCCAGCATTTTCATAAAATGATAAATCAAAACATA
This sequence comes from Cerastis rubricosa, assembly GCA_949152445.1. Taxonomy (NCBI): domain Eukaryota; kingdom Metazoa; phylum Arthropoda; class Insecta; order Lepidoptera; family Noctuidae; genus Cerastis; species Cerastis rubricosa. Next base: position 15,068,755 of record OX424549.1, read on the forward strand.
ACATCAAGCTTGTAATCCACGTAGGGGCAAGCAGAGGTGTACATAATAGAACACCCACATTTCGCCAGTTATGTTAATGTCCTGTTGCTATCAACGGGGCACGAATCCGTAATCCCTGGCTGCTTCTGAGAAGTTCATGTTGGAAAAACACAATAACAGTTTGCTACAACAACTCAGGACTCGAACCCAGGACTGCATGCTCAGCAGTCGCGCTTGTGACCATTAGATCAACGAGGCGTTCAACCAAAAAAACATAACATAGCCTATTAGTAATCTGATAATGCACTGTTGAAATGAAACAATCAACCAACGTAGTCAAACGCTTTCAAACCTGTGCGTGTTTCAGAACAGAAAATACAGCAGACATGTGGGACAGCCCCCACTGGGACATTGGACACGCATTATTGTCTCTGTGGTGAACAGTTGTTTAAAAAGTGGCGTATTGCAGGGACGTATAGCGTTCGGGATGTGGGCTATTACACACTCGAGCTTTTTCTTTACCTTTTCCGAACTCGTGCGTTCTCTTTCCCAACTGTCAAAATAAAGTCTATTAAAAAGAAAAAAAACCAACTACGCAGTTTTTACTAAAAAAAAATCATAGAAGTTTTAATGATTCATGCAAATATTTCTAAAAAGAAGCTACTAATTTGTTTCAATATCAGATTTAATGATTTGATTCAATGAGTTAGGGTAGGTTTCATTTCATATCAATAAAAAAAATCTACTGATGACTTGGCTGTATGGGCATAGTTCCCTTTGCCTACCCAGAATGGGTGAAGAAAACAAAAAAAATCTCTGCTTATATTCTTTTACGGTTGGCGCCATTTTCCAAAAATGTTCTTGATTAAATTGCTTCATTTTTTCGCAACTGTATTAAAAATAGTTGTTCAGTACACGTGCGGAACCGTCATTGCAACTTGTTCCGACTGTCAACCCTCACCTTCGGCTGCGCCTCGGCTCGGGTAGACATTTGTCGGAACTCTTTGCAATGACAGGCTTTCCGCACTCGAATGATAATGAAATATACTATTCTGGTAGATAACGTAATACGTACTTTTAGCTTGCATTTGGTAATGCAACCCTAGTTGTTTAATTAACTACTATTCGTAGGTCACTCATTCCATTATTCGTTCATCATGTCAATCGGTGATACCAGCAACTGACAGCCGGCCTTCTGGTTCGAGACGCCGAGCAGGGAACACGTCTACAGTAACTGTCTAATAACGTTTGGTAATTTGGATTAAAAGCTAGCAAGTAAGTACATGACTTATTATTTCGGTGATATTGTATTAGTGTTTTATTCAAGTATTGTGGAAGAGGAAATAAATATGTTTGAGTTTGCATACTGTGTTTGGTTCTCTGTTTGAATGTCCTTCATTACTGAGCTGTAGCTAACAGTATTAATTGTTTGCTAGTTAAATGTGTTTTAAAACAGATTCTATTACAATAATTAAGGCGTTAAGCAGTGATAGCTTATAGTGGTTCGACCTTTGGACTGCCAAGTCTGAAGTTCGAACCCACGACACGCACATCTGTTTTTTCTGATTCACGTATTGTATAATTATTACTTCGGTCAAGGAAAACATCGTGAGGAAACGAGCACGGCTGAGAGATATTTCTTGACGGCATGTAAAGACAATTCAGAGGCCCATGGACGGCATAAAACTCTGACACCAGGTTAGCTCAACCACACGATAAAGAAGAAGGCGTTGGATGTCATGTCCCTGCGACATAACCCATCCACAGATACTCTTTTTATGCTTACCCGTAATTCCTCCACCAAGACTTCGAGGTCAACGCTTTCTAACCTTCTAGGCTCACTTAAATAATATAGAACGGTCCTTCTAAACACGTGGAGCTTGTGGCTAAATAATAACAACCGCTTGGATCAATCTATGGTTACGGTCTAGGTTAAGCCACGCTTGCCTAAGTTGGTCTGTGGATGGATGACCACCCTTTACAAACCGGGTTTCTTCCATGCCTCGAAAAGCACGTTAAGCCGTTGGTCCCGGCTGTCATTTGTAGAGCTTTGACATTCGTTACAGGTAGTCAGTGGCCCGAAAGTCTGACAATTAGTCTTACCAAGAAATGTCGTAGAACTAATTGGGTTGTGGAGCTCAGAAGAGCAGTCGCTCCATGCAAAAATACTGGTATTCAGCTGTATCCGGTTACACTGGAAGCCGACCCCAACATAGTTGGGAAAAGGCTAGGCAGATTCTTTCTAAATGGTAAAAAAAAAACTGAGCTTTGTTTTTCAAAATAACCAACCTCTCTGTCAGGAGTGGTCATTACGGTATCATCTGCGAAATCCACGAATTACATAACTTAATGGTTAACCAATGACAGAATTCGGTCTTAAAGGGCCGAAATTTATCATCTACACCGAATTAGATACCCAAACACCAGTTCCTCTAATCACCATCCAGTCTCACCCAGACCAGTCCAATGACACGTGTCGTGACGAGCCCCAAGTGACCTTGAGCCCCCCACACCCCCCGCCATCCAGAATCGGGTGAAGTATATTTTAACCCTAAATTAAGTGGTGAGGTTTCCTTCGACCGCCCGCGCCGTCGGGTCTCGGCAATCGACGGGTTGACGCGAACAGACTTATGAGCCAAAATATGGGGGGCAATTTTCAACTCTATGTGGATGGGGTATGGTTGGGTTTGGGTGTGGGGTGTCGACAGTTGCAGAGGGTGTGTAGTGGGCTCGCTCGAAGCGTCCTCTAAGAAAATGGAGACAATACGATTATAGTATTGCAGTATATGCTGGGATTTCAGAAGGTGAATATTTTTTATAGTTTTATTTTATAGTTTTTTTATGGGATTTAAAAAATATTTCACTATGTTTGAAGTATATGATTACAAGTTACTTCTCGGTTATGGATTATTAAAAATCTCCAGGTGCAAAAGCATAAGGCCAATTATTGCACTGATTCTGAACTCAGACGTAACTCTCTGAACGCAAAAACAGTGAAAGGTAACATTGCAAGGCAACCGGCATGTCTTGGAGCCAAAAGCTCGAAGAGATGTGACGTCCACCAACCTGCAAAGGGCCTGCGTGGTGGATTACTCACACACAACCAGCATTAAATATTGGGTATCATTTAAGCTATCACCAATTTAATTAGTTTTGTGTTTCTTAAATAATAGGGTTTGTCCTCAAAATAGTAGATCTGTCACCAAAATGTAGTCACCAAACAATGCAAAATCAGTTCCACAATAAATCACCTAAAATCCTGAGATATAAGGTCTAGTACCAAATAAATGTTTTTGTATGTATTATAATAGGTGTGTCCTAATAAGTATTTAAGCAAACTAATTTAAAGAGATCACCAAACCACAGGTCCAAACTAAGGCGTTGTCGACGTAGCCCCGCTACGCGGGGCTCCTATTTCTGTCTGCAGGGTTTACAGTAACCTAACACGAAGGGGATGTCTTAGTTCGCTCGCTCCGCTCGCTCACTAGACCCCGCCATCCTCTTCGAACCTAACCTGTCCGAGTCGGTGTGCCCAATGTCTCGTATAAAGCATTTCTTCATAGAAATAAGGAACTGATCTCGACGGGTCCCAAGAACAAAGTCCTATCTTCAATATTGTCTAGTTGCAGTGCGTAGCAATAAAGTTACGCGAATCAAATAAGTTGCAAAAAAAATAAAATTTGTAGAAAATTATGGTGAAAGGTATTTGTTTATTTAGTTTACTTGTTTTTGCTCGCTAATGTTTTATTTTAAATATGTATTTTAATTTAAAATTGATTCTCATGTAATGATGTGAGATTGTTTTTTGGAATTAATTAAGACTTAACAACACATGCGACGTTGTTTTATGAAATCTTTATAAAAACAAAAAGTTGTATGTGTACAAGAGATGGTGTACATCGGTATTTGCCTACAGAATTATGTCTTATGTTGCAAATGTCCAAACCTATGTTGTCTCTAAATGTAGGTAGTAAGAAAGAAAACCATTTGATTTGATCACTTATTTATTACCTATTCAAATTTAATCACAGTTTTGCTTGGAAATATTTTTTCCAAATAGGTACTTAAAAATATGTTTAAACTCAAATACAAAAGAAAATTAACAACATTCTAAACAATTCAAAATAGTACTCATAATCAATAATCAATTTTTGACATAATCTAGTTAAATGTATCAAAAATTAATAACATACAGCAGAAATCTAACAATTACCTTAATATCTAAAACAATTGAGCCTGTTATTTATGCCTATAAATCACTTAAACAAACTTAAAAAAAAACTAATAGCCTTCAAAAACCGTCTCCAACAAACAGTTAAAAAAATACTTGACAAAAGGTCAAAAACTCTTGTAGCAAACTAAATGTATTCCTTTACGGTTAAAGATTAAGTATAACATTATAAAATTATCACAACATAAATTATAATAACAAAAATTGTTCTCTTTTTTTGTATTTAATTCAATGCTAAGTAATCAGTGTAATCACAAAATCAGGTATCTTTATTTTACATCGACTAATTTAAGTAATCAACAACTGGGTACCTATTATTATTTTAATACAGTTTTAATCAGTCTTATTTAATTTAACCAGACTCTGTCTCTCGTATAAAAGAAAAATATAAAATAAAAGTTCATCATTCATCATTTTCATCACTTAAGTCGTCATTTGCATTGTTAGATTTGTAGGGTAAAGATCTAAAAAATATTGCATTAGTGGCATTTATAACACCTGTTCTGCACATGCTCTCCAAATCATTATGTTTATCTTTTGTTAACTTAAGTGGTGAAGAATAAGCACACTCCAAGACAGGCAATACAGATGAGTTTCTTGTATCGTTTCGTATAACTAAGCATTCATAAGATTCTTCATTTAAATCATACTTAAAGTACAATTTATTTGGTTCAGATTTGTCAACGAAAACTTCTTTAACTTTAGTCCACAATATTTTTTGTTTTCTTAAATTTTTGTTCCATAGTTTGTCATTTACATGGGTCTTAAAGTTAAAGAAGTTTTCCTGTAGCATATTTTTAACTAAATATGGTTCTCCTTCTGTTTTTGCCCATCGCACGAGCAGGCGCCATTCGTCGGGTGTATAAATCGTTTTGGATTGAGACGAACGCTCTATGACGGCGTGGACACTATCTCCCTCGTTTTGGGTATGTCCCTTCTCTAGAAAACGATGTGTAATAGACACTTTGTATTTTTTTGCTGCAAATAAATATACAGAAAACACAAATTTATTCCGATTTTGGCCCGCACAATTATCGGACCAGAAACGAAATTCTTTGGTGCCTTCTGTACAATTATCTTTTATGAAATCTAACAAACAGCTTCCCACTTCATTAGCTCCTCGTTTAGCTACTGTTTCGTCCCACATATAGCACACTGCTTTCTTTTGGCCCATATTAAAAACTGTAAAGTTATAGGCAGATAATTTTCTTTTGTAGTAAAATATACTTATTTGGCCATGCGGACAAGTCAATACCTTCTGGAAATCAAAAACTGCTGTCATAATGGACCCTTGAGACTCTATAGCATCATGTTTGTCTTTTTGTTTCATGGTACGTGCAGTTTTCTTTGCGTCCATATGTACTTTATGTTTTTGTATTTCTTCATTTGTAGGTGTCCGATTATTTGTAAAAGCATGACAAACTTCACACTGGTCCTTTTTAGGTATATGAAAACCAAGATTAAAATTTTTATTCACTATTTCCCTATACTGGCGTACTGTCGTTGCTTTTGATGCGTATATGTTTTGATCGAACCATTCGTAATACAGTTTAAACATTCGGCTTATGCTGAGACTACCATCTAGATATAACTTGGTCGAGTCCTTTCGAATAAAGTGAGACTCAACGGGAACAAATGAATTTACATGGTCACACACACTCTTAATCATGTCATTATTAATGATAGATTTGTGATGGTTATGTTTGCCTCGGTGGTCTTCCTCAAAATCTGCCACACCATCATATTTTTTAAATGTAGTTTTAATTATACTTTCACTAACAGCTAATGTTTTCAAGAACATAGTCTTGCAGACGTTTATAGTAGTTGAATCGGCGTTTAAAGATTTAATTGGCAAGAAATACTTTAATGTAAACTGACGGTTGTTAGGAGTACTGCGGTTTAGACATCTATATTTAGGAGCTTTTTTTACATATTTTGCAACAAATCCCCATTGTTTTTCTGAACTACCAAGTTTCCAAAACCTAGTGAAGCATTCCAGTCTTTGGTCTTCAGTAATTTTTTCCGCACATTTATACCGACAATTGCAAGGTTTTCCCATTACTTTATCCTCAACGAATTTGCCTCTTTTTGACACATAGCTTTTACCGAGATTTTTTAAATATTTTCGTTTTACGTCAGACCAATTATCCTTATTAACTAATCGTTTTCTTGATCTTTTCTTTTTTTGTTGTGTTGATGTCAAAGTCGAAACACTAGTACCTGCAGATTGAATAGAATCTATCCAAGAACTATGGTCGGGACAAAAATGATCATCACACTTCCTGTGTACATTTATTGGAGAGGGCATTGGTGTAGCTAATGTGATATGTGAAGTGGAAGGAGTGGCAACAGCTGGTTCTTCAAATTCTTCTAGGTATACCACTGGTGAATTATTAAAACTAGAGGTTACCTCTATATTTAATGGAGTCAGTACTTCTTCTGGATACGGATCTTGTGAAAAAGGTACAGGTGGTGTTCCCACTTGATGACAGGTATTAGAAATGGTATTTTCAGTAATTTCATGCTGCTTTTCAGATACTGTTGTATTAGTGTTAGAGGGTGAAACAACTTGCTGACGTGTGGTATGAGTATTATTTTGGGTGGCTTCAAGTTGTAGTTCTGGTACTTCTTTATGATTAGTGTCATCAAATACGGCATGATATACTTCTGCCATTTCGACGATAATGTTTTGGGCATCGGACGGTAACGGGGAGCTAGTATTGCTGTCACGTTCAATTGCAGATTCTGTAATAAAGTCAAATAGAAAACAATATAGCTACTGAATTTCATTACCTTACTTGAGTACTAGCCTATCACTAGTAAAAATAAATCATTTTAATTAAAAGGAGAGTATTAAATGGTGTATTTTTGTTTAGAAAAAAGTCTCATGTGAAAGTTCTTACAAAGAACAAAATCTTGTTATCACATACGACTATATTTTTATATTAAGTTTACGTAGAACAACATCCTATCTGCACATACGTTTGAAAATGTTAGAAGAACTTTGGCTGAACAACAACGTATGTGAAAATAATGTCGTAAAAATAAATATAACAAAATGAAATGTTATTGTGTAGTTTTTCTAAAGAATGAAATTATTACAACAAATTATACAAAAAAAAACTTTTTTTTTAGTATCGTAGAACAACATACTTTAATCACACACGACGGTAATTATAATAGTTTTCGATTTTTTCTTATAATATTTAGTATTATAATACAAAATCCCTAAGCCATCTTTAAAATACGTGTGACTTGAAAAAATAAAACAATTACTTACCAAGATTATTACATTCTTCATTGTTATTTCTGTTTGAAGTAGGATCAGAACAATTATTTTCGTTCATTTGTAGCGCTAAATTCAAAATTCTTTTCTTTCTTGACAATGCAGACATCGCAAAAAATACACTGTGACACTGTATTTACACCTTTTGTCATTAATTTGACTCACAATTGAAAACTTGTTTGAACCTCCAAAATCGACCGCCACTGAGGAGTACAAACTTGTGTCTGACGTTACATCGCGATGCGCGTGGTGCTTACCGCGGCGAACAAGTTCTTACATGTCGATGCGTCATTGTTCGTGGAACTATTTCTTAGATAAGGCAATGTTCGATTGGTTATTTCATAAAGTAAAAACACTATTTGAAAAATAATTACACTACCATATAGCTACTATGATACTTAATACATTTGATCAAAAAACTAAAAATCGACTTATATTTACATAAGTTTTTGTTCTTGGGACCCGTCGATCTATTTATTTGGTGACAGATCTACCATTCCGAGCACAAAGCTATTATTTAAGTAATAAAACTATTATTATAAGAACGAAGTTTATATTCATCTAATGCACTACAATTTTATTGGTAATCCATCTCTTATTTTACACATGTATCAACATTTATTTGATAATTCATACCTGGGAACACTTTTTGTTTATCTGAGAACGAAAATATTTCGTGGCGATAGATCTATTTACTAGGTGATACAACTTTGATGACAAATATAAATTTTGGTGACAAGAAATATAGTTCCCTTAAATATTATACACCTAATGGGTATGTTACAGCGATCCTATGTAATAACTATAAGAACCTTTATTTCACCTGTGACAAACAATAAATATATTTGAATTTGAATTTGACAACGTCCAATCAAGCTATGCAGAACCAAATAAAGCTGATCTTTCATTGTACGGGAAGCTGATGAATAAAAAGCGAGGTCAGGTTATACTAGATGTGTCGCCATACCTCTGCTCCTGGAAGAACCAGGAGACCTGTGTTCCTAGCACACAGCACCTCTGCTCCACAGTTCCTAGCTCTGAGAATATTATAAGCTATGCTACGCTTAAATCCGCCTCTGCACTATTGCTAAGGAGTATTGCTTTTTCTACGTAACCGGTTTGGATACATTAAATGGAACACAAATATGGCACGATGCAATCTACTTTGAAAAACATCAATCTCACAACAAATAATTAATTTCATAGTTGGCTTTTGCCCGCCGGATCACCCGAGTGGGAGTCAAAAATGAAGGATGGTGTCAGAATTAATAACGTACAGTCACGAGCAATAATATTTATACAGGGTGAAATTGAAGTCATGGGCATTATTTTAACCTTTTTTTTTCGGATGGGAAGTCATCAAATCACTTCTCCCGCTCTGGGAGGAGCGGAAGGGAGTGTCAGACTTGACTGACTAAAACCCATCCATGTTCCTTCTTAGCCCTTTGTGTTCCAGGGCCACGGTATCTCTTTCGAACAACCCGCAGCCCTGGCAGGCATCGGCCCTCTCGGACCCCTTTCGATTTGCTGACATCTCCTTGAGGCGCGCGTGGAACACGAACACGCCGTCGGTACGGCCTGTCGTCTAATTAGTTCGACGGTCGAACAAATGAGGAAAAAAAATCTCACTAGTTCGACGGTCGAACAAGTGAGAAAAAAAGCCCAGTGCAGGTTGGTAGATGTCACATGTCTTTGGATTTTTAGTTCTAGGACATGTTTCCTCACGATGTTTTCCTTCATCGTTTTGAGGGCAGCGGTGATGAAATAAATTACACAAAGTAATGCGTCAGCCTGTGTTCGAACCCACAGCTCGTAAGTCGGGGCTGCCACCACTGGGCTACCGCTGCACCCTGTTGTTTTAAATTAAATAACGTTCAAACACTGCAAACTTATTTTTATTTAATAAAAAAATATAAGACAGACCTTTCGAGTTACAGGTCACAATATATTTATTGACCTGTTCACCCCGTCACAACAAATACAAGAACCCTAATTTAAATCAGTCTACCAATTTCGCTTCTCAAAATCTTCCATATACATTAAACCACCCGAATATTATTATGTATAATACAATAATTTAGACTATCCTCTCTCTATCTCACTCACTCCTCGAACAAACACATCTTCTGTCTCACTCTTAACCAGTCTACAGGCGGATTTCGCGACGGTTTTTTCCGATTTTTCACATTTGCGCTACAGTACTGATTGATAGGAGAGAAGGGGTGTGTACGGGGGTGTAAGGGGTTGTAAGTTGAGTGCATCCCTACGATAGATGTCGCCTCAGTCGCTCCTATCATTTAGTACTTTTATTTTGTAGTTAAACGTGGAGAATAGAATGCGAGCAACTCCAATAAAATACGCATTGCGTATGCTTATTTTAAAATGGCGACTTCACGCCCTTTTTGCTTGGGGACCGGGCAGAGGTCCAAGTAGGTTTTGTATGTTTGTCTAGGAATGTCGTGTTGAGTAAGGTTTAATTTGTAGAACCAATAGTTAAAAGTTAAAGATTGTTGTAGTACGAATTCTGTTTTCGTTTTTAATAGTTTTATTTGTTGTTTTTTTTTGAAGAGGTCTTTGTCCAGCTGTAGACGTCTTTGGCTGAAATGATGATGATAATGATGATGATTTAATAGTTTTTAAGCATGTCATACTATCATATTCCTTGCCAGACCGGTCCGTGATCATATCACAGTATATTTATTTACGACAGAGAAAACGCACCTGTTTATCTTGTTCGTCCTCCTGGGATATCTCTGTAACAGTCAGAACTGTTAATCGGACAAAAGCAGTTTTGACTGATTTTAGTCAAGTTCTCTGTCGACTGTCCCACCTGTCCGCTATATTTTTCAGGATGCTGTTACTAGTGAATAAAGTTTAGGAACTGTTGGGTTTGAAGGGGTGTCAGAAGTAGTGCCCTCTGCGCACTTTTAGCGCAATGAATATTATTAGTATTGCCGTTTTCGGGCGCTGCCAGCAATTCAGTGGACCTTGATATGCACTCTGTTCATAAAATATATTGTCACACACTTTAAGTTTTCTCCTTGGAAAATTGGAGCTAACTAGATCAAATATACTTTTTACTACATAATCTTTATCCATGCCTACCTCAATTGTTTTATTTTTAATACAATTAAATATTTTTATCTTTTTATGGTTCCATAGCCAATATTGAATGACAAAAAGGAAACAATTTAATTTTGAAAAAATAGTGTAGATTACGTCAGAATCATAGTAGGTTTCGTTCTTTAATTTTCTGACCATGGGAAAAAGCATAAGTTATATGTTTAAAGATAAAAAAAACCTGAGTCTTCATTACCTTCAGTACCTCACTAAAACCTACTTAACCCTAACAAGAAACAATCTGTTCTCACACAAATAGTTACCATACTCCCCATTCCTAGGGTGTATCCTAACATATGCTCAGCATCGCATCCCTTAGTCCAAGGGTCGTTACCCGACGCTCGGGTTTAATGGCCTTTACACAGTGGACACATTTGGCCACGCTGTTACATATATTACCAACTCGTACAACATCAGTGTATTTATGGCTTAATGTATGTCATGGTTCGAGTAATGTGTAATTTTGTAGTTGGCTTGTTGAAAACAAGAAGTAGCTACAATGAAATTTAATGTAGGGTTAGAGGATTTGTAAAACATTAGTGTGAGAACAAGTATCTAAGCTTAAATGGCAATTTATTTATGTATTTATATTTGCCACCTGGGCATGCGTTGCCGTGTCCGACTTGGAGATTCCTGAACCGACGTCGTACCCAAGTCGGCCAGCAAAGACAATCTTTATAGATAGGGGTTCATGAACGGGTCAGATCTTAAGTGCGTATGCGGCGTCTCTTCGCAGACAATGGCCTACCTTTCATCTTGCACTTGATGATCTACTCTAAATATTATTTATTTATTTAAACTTCACGTACGTTGGTGGTAGATAGGCGGATTTAATGCCACAATTGTTCTGTATGGTATCGGACTTAAAGAATAGCACCATCCCACATCTTCCCGTGGGTGTCGTAAGAGGCGACTAAACGGACTTGCCAGAGAATGAGCAGCAGCGCTCTCTGTGCTTTTGTAACAACTGTACTGCGATCGCCAACCCGTCTGCCAAGCGTGGCGATTATGGGAAACCCCCCTTATGTCAATGTGGCGTTGGGGAGGCCTATCTCCAGCAGTGGACGTCTTTCGGCTGAAATGATGATGAATGAATGCCACAAGGGATTCTCTTTGGCACCTTTGGGTCAAATAGGACAGCATTGTAGTAGAGTACAAAAAAAATCAGCATAGTCGATAATGGGAAGCTCAAGCAATTTTAGTGCTCGATAGGAGAAAATGTTTGAATCTTTATATAAATAGACCGCAGTGAGTATGTGACCTTCTGGCTAATTGAGCTAACTGCTTATTCCAACTGTATCGTCTATGTAAATCTTTTTAACATAAATGACGTAAAAAAAATTAAGATCTCAAGGTCTTGACTTGAAAGTAATATCATGAATAGTTTTCTTCTTACCATCAACTGAAAGCGTAGCTGACGTTGAAAAATGTTTATTTAGAACACTCAAGGTAATATCATATTTACATGAAACATTTTACACTTTGCATTTCTTTTGTTTGATCAAACGATTGACGTCATGATGAACTTTGACTCAGTTATCTTGCATAATTATTGCTTAAATTTCCCTTTGGCTCTCGGGATTTATCTAGCAGACAGTGCCTATCTGATTTTTTGTGGTGTTGCTTTTTTTGATCTGGCAACATTGTCCCAATGACATGTGAATTTTTTGTTCCGTATTTTAAAATTTAATTTAATTAGTAATTAAGTAGTATTATGGTGTAATTATATGTGAAATCGTATTTTAAATGTGTAAATACTCAGGAAAATTGTTTTCCTGTTAATCCAGAAAGTATTCGGTTATACGACGTTACCGGTAACCTAAACACAACAGCTGACGTTCCAACTACGGATTTATACGGGGAGTATTTGTTTGTTTTTATCATATAATAGCACACAATCGTCTTAGTAACTCGATAACACGTCCACGGCAATTCTAGAATAGTTTTTTTTTGCTGATTTAATACCCTGTATGGTTTCCAAATCGCTTTGTTGATAAATGTTTGTTCATAAAAAGTTTTTCTTATTTTTATCGATCTATACGTTGTTTATATCAATATTTTCAATAATTTATTAAATAAATTGTTCGTGATCGTTTTTTTTTGTTAATGTCTTGAAGTAATATTTTAATAATTAAAGTTTTTATTCTAGGCAACCTACCCACTTATGTAAAAGTAAAACCCTTAGATAATAAAATCTTAATATAACAATAAAATTGAATATCCACTTCGATAATATCATACTTTTCAAATTAAAATAACAGCCTACCTCATTTCATTGATTAAACAAACTCTTTTTCCTGTTTTCCACCTTAAATCTCTAAATTTTCTCTTACCTATTCATTCTCACCGTTTCCTTTTTTCCAATTTTCAGTAACCAATCCGGAAACCATGCCTGTGATGACCCGTAAGGCTACTGCTCAGGACATGGAGTTAAAATTGAGAACAGCTCTCGAAGAACTTAAGGACTCAAAACTCCAATGCAAACAACTGTTACAGGAGATTGAAGATAGCGAGGTGGAGGTCAATAATGTGAATAGCAAGAACTCGAGTTTAAAACGGGAACTTGTTGTCCTCCATAGTGAATACTTGAATGTTGTCACTGAACGGGATCAACTAAGGGTGGTCACGGAGGGGTTCAACAATTGTAGCAACTTGTATGAGGAGGCTTTATGTAAAATTAGGGACCTAGAGGATGAATTAATCCAAGCTAAAGTAAATCTTTTAAATTCGAAAAAGGAAAAGGATCATACTAGGGCTATAGAAACTGACCATTTGTATAATGAATTAGTGAATTCAATTCATAGCCCTCATTCCATTATTACCATAGACCTTACAGAGGACTCCTTACTGAAAAATAACAACAGCCATAAGACTAGTAAAAATAAATTGAAGAAATATGCAAGATTGAATAAAATCATTAAAAAATGTAATAAATACAAGAAACAACAGAAACACTATTCAAAAAATATTCAATTAAGGAAAGAACGTGTTTCTCTTGTGAATAGATTAAATAACTATCAAATTAAATTGGAGGATAGTATAAATATTTATGAAATAGACACTCAGCGCTTGCAGTCTGAAATACAGACCCTGAATAAATCATTAAAGTCTTTATATAATAAGTATGAAAGCTCTAAAAACCAAATTAAGGAGCATATTCTTGCCACCAATGAGTTGGTAGACAAAGTGGACTTGCTGACTCTCAGCAACTCTCATTGTACTTGTCAGAGTGAACCCAGTCTTGATGCCCTCCGGCCTGAGGCAACGGAGGACCCGTCCCAAGCCGTGAGTGCTCAGGGCTGTATCATCAACCAAGATATAATAACTGACATTTCACTTCCTGATTCACTAGTAATACAGCCTGAGATTGTAGCTAAAGCCTTATTCATTAGCAACAAGATTAAGTCCGCCGATAACAAAATAAAGACGGTTTGGAAAATTATCAATAGTGAATCTAATAGAAATAAGAAAATTAATAATGATATCAGACTAGAGACTTCACGTGGTCTTTTAAGCTCTAAAAACGAAGTAGCTCAAGAATTTGTAGATTTCTTTACCAATATCCCACTTAAAACTACTGAAACCTTAAATTCCTCACCCTTGCTTTCTATTGATTTATTAAAAGCGAACGTTTCAGCCTGCCCGGTTGAGTTTCAATTTAAGCATATAAACCCCATAGCAGTCATTAAAGCTTTTAAGGAAATCAAAATCAAATTAACCGAAGATCTATGGGGAATGTCTATTAAAGTGTGTCAAGCTATTATTGACACTATAGCACCGTACTTAGCCTTAATTTTTAATTTGTGTGTGGACCAAGGGGTCTTCCCGGACCTTATGAAATACAGCAAGGTAATACCACTTTTCAAGTCTGGGGACAGTAAAGATACCAATAACTATAGACCCGTATCCGTGTTGCCGGTTTTCAGCAAGGTGTTTGAAAAGGTAATGCTTAATCAAATGCTCACCCACTTTAACACCAATAAAATCTTACACGACAAACAGTATGGTTTCACCAAAGGACGTTGTACGACTGACGCCGGTGTCACACTATTAAAACACATATATACTGCGTGGGAAGAGGCACAAGATGCCATAGGAATCTTCTGTGACCTCTCGAAGGCATTTGATTGCGTAAATCACCAAACCTTGCTCTTGAAACTGAAGCATTATGGTTTAGGTAAACTTGCTCTCAGTTTAGTAACATCGTATTTGAATGATAGACAGCAGCAAGTACAAGTAAATGGTGTAAATTCAATGGGTTTAAAAGTAAAAATGGGTGTACCACAAGGTTCGATATTGGGTCCTTTCCTCTTTTTAGTATATATAAATGACCTACCCCATTTATTTAAAAATCATCCACAAATGGTGTTGTTTGCTGACGATACTTCTTTAATATTTAGGATAAACAGACATGCTACAAACCTTGACGACGTAAATAACGCTCTAATGCAAGTCCATAACTGGTTTACCGCTAACAATTTAGTATTAAATGGGAAAAAAACTAAGTGCATAAGATTTTCTCTACCAAATGTCAAATTTTGTGATACTGACATAGTATTGAATCAAGAGAAACTTGAATTTGTCGATGAAACTGTTTTCTTGGGGATCACGCTCGACTCAAGGCTACAATGGGGTCCTCATTTAACATCTCTTGCAGGACGGCTGAGTTCAGCGGCATATGCTGTCAGAAAAATCCGTCAATTTACTGATGTAGATACCGCGAGGCTAGTGTATTTTAGTTATTTTCATAGTATTATGTCATACGGTATTTTACTATGGGGACGGGCTGCAGACATCGAGTCTATATTTATTCTGCAGAAAAGAGCCATCAGAGCCATATATAACCTGCGTAGGCGCGATTCTCTAAGAGAACTGTTTAAGGAAATTAACATCATGACTGTACCTTGTCAATACATCTATGCAAACATCATGTACGTTAGGAAAAATCTGCATTTATTTAGTAAAAGAGGTGACCGGCACCACTATAATACTAGAAACAGGGACCAACTAGTTCAGCCAGGTTTTAGGTTGGCTAAAGTAGACTCATCTTTCATGGGGTACTGTTTAAAATGTTACAATAAAATACCTCCCCCCATTCAACAACTGAATGAAACGAAATTTAAATCTTGCATAAAACGCACACTATGTAGGCAAGCATATTATAAGTTGGGGGATTACATTGATGATAAAAATGCTTGGCGCAATGCTGGTCCTGCTCCACAGCCATAGGGGCAACCTGAATCATGTGAATTACCATTTGAAGTTATTGTGGAAGCAGCAGAAGATTGTAAAAATATATTTGCATTGTATAGATTCAATCTAGTATTATATAATTGCATAGCACATGTGTGAGTACTATGTACTGCAAAGCCACCATTTACTGAGTACCTACATCTTTCATTGACGCGAATATACCCTGGTGGTTGAGTGAATGTCATGCTCACTTAAATGTCACGCTGATGGTGGCGGGTGTGTCGGGTCATTTAGTTCCCTTCAATATGGTTGAGTTGAATGATGGCTGATACATGCGTGATGTTCGTGAACGGGCGCTGTTAGTTGTGACTGGTCATCTCTTAGCTACCACGGTTTATTTTTAATTACTTTGTTTTTGTATTACTGATTTAATCTTTTACTCTGGACGCTCTTAACTTGCCCGTATTTACCCTACATCGTTCTCACATATTTGTAATTTTTAACGTGAATGATGTAACCAAGATTTTGTAACATATTTTGATTTAAAAGAGTGTCCATGGAGTTTCTTGCCCATTCTTCTCCATAGAGATCTACGCTTTGGAATGGGCAACTACAGTACTTTCACAAGTTTTTATGCCTTGTGACTGGGACTGTAGCTTTAGCTTAGCGTTTTTTTTATTGTTTTTGACTTTCAAAAGTGCCTGTAATGGTCTAATTGAAATAAACGCTTTGAGTTTGAGTTTGAGTTTGAGTTTGAGTTACGCGAATGGATAATATAAGAAATGAGTACATAAGAGCAAGTCTGAATGTGGCGCGCGTTCTGTGGTAGTCGGTTGCCTTGATATGGGCATGTGATGCGGAGGAATGAGGAAAAAACGTGAGGAAAGTTTTAAATATGAATGTATATGGAGTAGAGGACGACCAAAGAGATGATGGATGGTGTGAAGGATTATATGGCATGAAATGAAGTGTCTGATTAGATGAGTATGACGAGTATTAAAGAAGTATGAAAGAAGAAGACATGCTGTGCAGATCCAAATAAATTGGGATAAGAGCAGGAGAAAGATGCCAGTGCCTATTTCAATACCATTAAAACAGATCATAACAAGTTTAAATAGCGTCGATGATTAGGACAGAAAAAAAATGTTAATTGCTGAAACCACGGTGGCCAACGTGCACCAATTCCGAAATTCCTGGAATAGGCAGAAAGATAGCGCCTTGCTGTACTATGGAGATCCAAAAGAAGGACACTACCTACATCTCAAAAAGTAAAAATAATACTGAATTTAATTTGAAGAGCTCGTGGCACCGTGAAAAATACTAGTACTCAGCTGCATCCGGTTAGACTGGAAGCTGACCCCAACATAGTTGGGAAAAGGCAGGAAGATGATGAATCATCATCATCATTATCATCATTTCAGGCGAAAGACGTCCATTGCTGGACATAGGCCTCTCCTTAGTGGTGCCACATTGACCGGTCCCGTGCGACGCTCATCCAGCGGATCCCCGCAACCTTCACCAGTTCATCGGTCCACCTAGTGGTAGGCCTTCCAACGCATCGTCTTCCGGTTCGCGGCCGCAATTCCAGAACTTTTCAGCCTCATCGGCCATCCGTTCTGTGAGCAATGTGCCCTGCCCACTGCCACTAAGATGATGAATACTGAACTTAATTTCCACCTAAAAAACTCTTGACAATATTGTAACTCAATAAAGGCATCCACGAAACAGAACTACATAACAGCAACATTACTAGTTAAAAATAAACCTTAACATTGCCAGTTCAAAATAAAACCTTCACAATAATCCCTTGCATCATAAAGCAAGCAGATAATAAAGTCAACTTGACCACGATAAATTAAAAATAATATTTTTGAGGATTTACATAGCTTGGGCGGTTGCCTCGCGCGTTCGTTAGGCTGTGTGCTCAGGACGCTGCTGGTGGAAAGTGAGGTTTACGTTTTTTAGGACCTTGAACCTTAATGCCTCATCATCTGCCTTGCCTTTTCCCAAGTATATCGAGGTCAGCTTTAATGAATGTCGCTGCATTGTTTTAGTTATCTTAAAGTGCAGTGGCAAAATCTTAGCCTGAAATAAGTCTTGTACGAGGTGGGAGGGTACACGACGCTAAAATGGATGCTCCGTATTCAGAACATCATTCTGAACACATCCACATAGAAAGTTATCGTAGGTTATTAAAAAAAAAAACAGTTTTTTACAAAACTGCAATACCTAGAAAATAAAAATGTATGAAACAACTTTTTTTTTATTTATGCACAGAGTATGCGGAAAACGTTTGTCCCTTCCACCCTGTTATAATAATCATCATCATCATTCATCATTTCTGCCCAAAAGACACTGCCACTGTCCACTGCTCGACATAGGGCTATCCCAACGCCACATTGACATAAGGGGGTTTTGCCATAATCGCCACGCTTGGCAGGCGGGTTGGCGATCGCAGTACGGTTGTCACAAAAGCACGGAGAACGCTGCTTCCCATTCTCTGGCAAGTCCCTTAATCGCCTCTTACGACACCCACGGGAAGATATGGGATGGTACTATTCTTTACGTCCGACACCATAGAGAGCCGTCCGACACCATACAGAGCATAATAATATAATAATCACTTGTTTTAAATCAGTTGAAGAGTATTCTAGAATAGAATATTACACCACTCGATGAGGAAGAGCCTTTATACGAGGCCGCATGTAATCCGTCGATGAACGTAGTTGAAGTGGATATGCTATCGCACAAAAACTTTCAACATTCAGTTTTCCAGAACTTCATCGGATTTCGAAATAACAAAAAAAAAACTCGTACCTACCAAAAGTGCAAATTGACCCTTACTTTTCTTTTTTGCGATAGATTGTTTGATCTTCCCGCAGAATTTCTTTTAAGTCTAGATGTACAGACAGATGAATAAAGAATGAAGAGAAGAAGATGAATGAAGAATAGTAAGGCAGAGGTGTTCCTAATATAACACCCAGATTTCGTCAGTTATGTTTTTAGTCCCATATAATAGGGAACGAACCTGTTGCCATCCACCAGGCGTAAATCCAGACTCCGTGGCTGCTACTGAGAAACTCCTGATAGAAAAACCCAATAACACTTTGTCTGACCCGGGAATTGAACCCAGGTGGTCAACAGTCGCGCTTCCAACCAATGGATCCACGAGGCTGTCAACTCAGAAACGTAGATTTAATATTTTTGACATAGATTGCCGCATCCACTCTTCCTCCATCCCTTATAACTGGATTGCGGCCAATGAATAGTCAAATGAGGGTAGCAGTGATGGCGGTAATTCGGAGCGACGCACGATGCGAGTGTAGCGAGCGAGCCCGACTGTATGTTACAGACTAAACGGGCCTAACGCCGAGTTAAGTAATGATGTGGCTCGGCTAACCATATTGTTTTAGTTAGGGAGTTACATAACGCCCGTAATTCCCAAAGATACGCCAGGCCTACATTTCACCAGTTATGTTTAATTCCCATGTAATAGGAGCGAGCCTCCACGGGCGTGATTCCAGACTCCGTGGCTCCTACCGAGAAATTCTTGATGGGAATACCCAATAACTCCTACTAGCCTTTTTTATATATGCTAAGTCTTCAAGTGACCCCTCCTTCTCTCGGTGGAGCGGAAGAGAGTGTCAGACTTGTACTGACTAAAACCCATCCATGTTCCTTCTTAGCCCTTTGGGCCACGGTATCTCTTTCGAACAGTCACGCAGCCCTGGCAGGCATCGGCCCTCTCGGATCCCTTCCGACTTTGCCTGCCGTGAGAAGCGAACCCGGGAGCGCATGCTCACCACCCAGACCAACGAGGTAGTCATATGAATAACTAGCTGTCCGGCGCAACTTCGTTTCCGTCACATTTTTCCCGTTTTCGCAACATTTTTCATTGCTGCTCCACTCCTATTGGTCGTAGCGTGATGATGTATAACCTATAACCTTCCTCGATAAATGGGCTATCTAATACTGAAAGAATTTTTAAATCGGACCAGTAGTTTCGGAGCCTATTCAATGCAAACAAACAATCAAATCTTTCCTCTTTATAAAATTAGTTTAGAAAACTATGTTAATAGCACTTCACTGCACAATTCGTCCATGTGGCATTTGCCCCTGGTAGTATCGGAACATTACTCCTGGTGGCCAAAAGTCCTCTTCCAAGACGAGGTGCAGATAACACGTTGGTAGTCGGACCACAAACGCCTTAAAGTCGGCGTTGCGACTCCTGCAGCTGCACTCCCGCCACGTACACACGGCGACACATCAACCTATACATTTCCAATATATCATGGTCTCGTTTTGTATAGACTACTCGTAGAATAAGAGATCCACATACACTGATTTTGTACAGCTTGATTGGACGTCGTGCGTACTCCTCTTTCTCTCTTTTGACTCACGTACTATACGATGTCCTCCGCCGTAAGTATGTAGCCACCAGAGTGTCCGGTTTCCGGCGGCTCTTTTACTTTTCTGGGCTCAACAACCCAGTTACTGGATAACACAAAACCATTAAATAAGACAGTACTTGGTAAAGCTGCCTCATCACTGTAGGTCAGAGACAGCTCAATTTACATGGCCGCGGAACAGAACAAAATGTTTTTTTTAAGGAGTTTTTCAAAGTACAATTCATCATTCATCATCATCATTTCAGCCGAAAGCAGTCCACTGCTGGATATAGACCTCCTCCAAGTTTCGCCACATTGACATAACATAGGGGGTTTTGCCACAATCACCGCGCTTGGCAGGCGAGTTGGCGATCGCAGTATGGTTGTCACAAAAGCACAGAGAACGCTGCTGCCCATTCTCTGGCAAGTCCCTAAGTCGCCTCTTACGACACCCACGGGAAGATATGGGATAGTGCTATTCTTTACATCCGACACCTTACAGAGTAAGCACAATTAACTTAATGTTAATTTATAACATGTAAACCAGATACGAGCTGCTAGCTCTTTGATTTCCCGATAATGCACAAGAATCCTTCGGAAGTGACATAACCTGGTTTTTGCGTCGTACATTGTTTATTATTGGCTTAACTTCAATTACTGCCTGACCCGGGCCACTTCGTCTGCGTCACATTTTACCCGTTTTAGAAACATAGTTCATTGATGCTGCGCTCCTGATGGTCGTCGCGTGATGTTATATAGCTTAAAACCTTCCTCAATAAATGGGCTATCCAATACTAACATTTTTTTCAATTCTAACCAGTGGTTCCCGAGATTAGCGCGTTCAACTAACCCAAGAAACAAACTCTTCAGCTTTATCATATTAGTATACAAGGTGTTGTTTTGTATCCTCGTCAAAATTCAGAAGGATAACACAAAAGACATAAATAATCAATTTAAATTACGGTACCTTGTTAGTTATTAATAAACGCTTTTATTTGTTTGAGTTTGTCAGTATATCAGAATAACCCCTTTCGTGGTTTAGGGAATAAGTAATTATCGAAAAAACATTTGAGATTGTATGTATGTGTGAGAGCGGGGTTATAGGGCGAGGATCAGATGGGCCACGTTCAAAACACGAATGGTTTCACACTTACTGATAAAAAAATGCCTACCCATACATTTTATTATAGATTCGGGACGAGAATCATTAATTAGCATAGTTACTTCCTTGAATTTGACGAGGATGCAAAGCAACACCTTTTTTTTATTTCGGATTGGAAATCATCAAATAACCCCTCCCGCTCTGGGTGGAGCGCTGTTTTATAAAATTTCGTCACAAAATTCGTGCCATTCCGGTTGGCGGCAATGTATTCCGCCTATGACTGGATAAAAACCAGAACCGCAATTGTATAAACATTATCTCAATGTGTTTGTCTGGTTGTCTGGCCACGAGGCTTCGTTAGATTATGATCAGGTCGTCTATCGACCCTTTGGCCGACTTTGATGGCA
Organism: Cerastis rubricosa; assembly: GCA_949152445.1. Lineage (NCBI taxonomy): Eukaryota > Metazoa > Arthropoda > Insecta > Lepidoptera > Noctuidae > Cerastis > Cerastis rubricosa. The sequence goes on from OX424549.1 coordinate 15,090,461, forward strand.
CGATTCTATGGCTAGACGGTTGGGTGCTCTATGACTGACGGGTTTGATTCCCGCCCGGAATACTATAAATAAAATTAGTAGACAGATAAACATAATTGTTTCGTGTCTGGGTTTAATTATTTATATATTAGGGAAAGGACTTCGACGAACCCGTGTTAAAAGGGTGTTTACATTTTAGAGATTTGTCTGTATCGTATTACCCAGTAACTGGGTTGTGGAGGTCAGATAGGCAGTCGCTTCATGTAAAATACTGGTACTCATCAATTCCGGTTAGATTGAAAGCCGACCCGATAGTTTAGGAAAAACTGGTACAATACTGGCAGCTGCATTTTGCATTTGATTTAAAAAGGTATAGTGAATAATTTCAAAATTTTCGATTTTGACACGAATGCTGCGGGCGTATAACACTAAGCAGACCGACTTGTTAAACTCAAACTCAAAGCATTTATTTCAATTAGACCATTACAGGCACTTTTGAAAGTCAAAGAACAAAAAAGAAGAAAGCGAAGCTACAGTCCCAGTCACAAGACATAATAACTTGTGAAAGTACTGTAGTTGCCCATTCCAAAGCATAGATCTCTATGGAGAAGAATGGGCAAGAAACTCCATGGACACTCTTTTAAATCAAAATATGTTACAAAATCTTGGTTACATCAATCGTGTTGAGAATTACTAGTATGTGAGAACGATGTAGAAATACGGGCAAGTTAAGAGCGTCCAGAGTAAAAGACGAAATCAATAATTCGAAAAAAAGTTAAAAATAAAATAATTAAAATAAACCGTGGCAGCTAAGAGATGACCAGGCACAACTGACAGCGCCCGTTCACGAACATGACGCATGTATCAGCCATCATTCAACTCAACCATATTGAAGGGAACTAAATGACCCGACACACCCGCCGCCATCAGCGTGACATTTAAGTGAGCATGACATTTACTCAACCGCCAGGGTAAATTCGCGTCAGTGTAAGATGTAGGTACTCAGTAAATGGTGTCTTTACAGTACATAGTTTTCACACATGTGCTATGCAATTATATAATACTACTAAGAGATTGAATCTATACAAAGCAAAGATATTTATACAATCTTCTGCAGCTTCCACAGTAACTTCACATGGTAATTTGATAGCCCCTATGGTTGTGGAGCAGGACCAGCATTGAGCCAAGCATTTTTATCATCAATGTAATCCCCCAACTTATAATATGCTTGCCTACATAGTGTGCGCTTTATGCAAGATTTAAATTTCTTTTCATTCAGTTGTAGAATGGGGGGAGGTATTTTATTGTAACATTTTAAACAGTACCCCATGAAAGATGAGTCTACTTTAGCTAGCCTGAAACCTGGCTGAACCAGTTGGTCCCTGTTTCTAGTATTATAGTGGTGCCGGTCACTTCTTTTACTAAATAAATGCAGATTTTTCCTAACGTACATGATATTTTCATAGATGTATTGACAAGGTACCGTCATGATGTTAATTTCCTTAAACAGTTCTCTTAGAGAATCGCGCCTACGTAGATTATATATGGCTCTGATAGCTCTTTTCTGCAGAATAAATATAGACTCGATGTCTGCAGCCCGTCCCATAGTAAAATACCGTATGACATAATGCTATGAAAATAACTAAAATACACTAGCCTCGCGGTATCTACATCAGTAAATTGACGGATTTTTCTGACAGCATATGCTGCTGAACTCAGCCGTCCTGCAAGAGATGTTAAATGAGAACCCCATTGTAGCCTTGAGTCGAGCGTGATCCCCAAGAAAACAGTTTCATCGACAAATTCAAGTTTCTCTTGATTTAATACTATGTCACAATCACTACATTTGACATTTGGTAGAGTAAATCTTATGCACTTAGTTTTTTTCCCATTTAATACTAAATTATTAGCGGTAAACCAGTTATGGACCTGCATTAGAGCGTTATTTACGTCGTTGAGGTTTGTGGCACGTCTGTTTATTCTAAATATTAAAGAAGTGTCGTCAGCAAACAACACCATTTGTGGTTGGTTTTTAAACAAATGGGGTAGGTCATTAATATATACTAAAAAGAGGAAAGGACCCAATATTGAACCTTGTGGTACACCCATTTTTACTTTTAAACCCATTGAATTTACACCATTTACTTGTACTTGCTGCTGTCTATCATTCAAATACGATTTTACTAAACTGAGCGCAAGTTTACCTAAACCGTAATGCTCAAGTTTCAAGAGCAGGGTTTCGTGATTTACGCAATCAAATGCCTTCGACAGGTCACAGAAGATTCCTATGGCATCATGTGCCTCTTCCCACGCAGTATATATATGTTTTATTAAAGTGACACCGGCGTCAGTCGTACAACGTCCTTTGGTGAAACCATACTGTTTGTCATGTAAGATTTTATTGGTGTTAAAGTGGGTGAGCATTTGATTAAGCATTACCTTTTCAAACACCTTGCTGAAAACCGGCAACACGGAAACGGGTCTATAGTTATTGGTCTCTTTACTGTCCCCAGATTTGAAAAGTGGTATTACCTGGCTGTATTTCATAAGGTCTGGGAAGACTCCCTGGTCCACACACAAATTAAAAATTAAGGCTAAGTACGGTGCTATAGTGTCGATAATGGCTTGACAAACTTTAACAGACATTCCCCATAGATCTTCGGTTAATTTGATTTTGATTTCCTTAAAAGCTTTAATGATTGTTATGGGGTTTATATGCTTAAATTGAAACTCAATCGGACAGGCTGAAACGTTCTCTTTTAATAAGTCAATGGAAAGCAAGGGTGAGGAATTTAATGTTTCGGTAGTTTTAAGCGGGATATTGGTAAAAAAATCTACAAATTCTTGAGCTACTTCGTTTTTAGAACTTAGAAGACCATGTGAAGTCTCTAGTCTGATATCATTATTATATTTTTTATTTCTATTGGTTTCACTATTGATAATTTTTCAAACCGTCTTTATTTTGTTATCGGCAGACTTAATCTTGTTGCTAATAAATAAGGCTTTAGCTACTTTGCGAGTGTTTTTAAAGATTTTTGAATAAGTTGCAACATATTTATTGAAAGTTTCCGAGTTGATGTAAGGCTTAAGGCCGTTCAACTCAAACAATCGCTCCCTACTTATCCTAATACCCTTAGTTGCCCAGTCACTGAACATAAATTTAGGGTAAATAGATTTAGTTTTCATTTTTAATGTATTATTGAACTCTACGTTAACCACTGAAAAGAATTCCTCATAAAATTGATTTACATTTTCAATAACATGGCCCGGAATGCCTAAATTACTAATTAAGTTATTATTAAATTTATTTAAATTGCTGGGTGTTATTTGTCTAGAGTTTATCTGGATTTTTTGTAATGGTGTGTAGGACTCGAAAACAACTGTTTGCCCACTGTGATCAGAAGGGAGGTAATTAACAATGGATTTATCTAAGTAGTCGCAGCAACAAAAAACATTATCAATTCATGTAGCAGTATTTGTAGTAATTCGGGTTGGTTCTGAAAACACGTTTAACAAATTAAATGATTTAAAAAGATGTAATAATCTACTGCTATTAGAATTTTTGTCTAAAATATTAATATTAAAGTCACCACAGATAACCAGTGATTTTTTACCGGTTGCAAGTTTTGCTAAAGCATCTTCCATTACTGACTCAAATATGGAGTAGTTTTGATAATTTGGGGGTCTGTAAACGCACACTAATATATGCTTATCCAGCTCAACACAAGACAGTTCAATATTATGCTCAACCGATAGATCAACAATATCGTTCCGCAACTTAAATTTAATATCATTTTTAACTAAGATTAATGAACCCCCACGCATCTTAGATTTTCGGTTAAAGCAACTGCCCACACTATAATTGGCATAATTAATTAGCATTTCATAGTCTTTTAACCAATGTTCAGTGAAACAAACAATCTCAAACTTTGTTTTTTCTAAAAATAATTCAATCTCTAATTGCTTTGAAGAGAAACCTTGAATGTTTTGATGGAATAATTGCAAGGAATTCTGCTGAGCCCCTTTTTTACATTTAGCCATTTGATAGCGAGAAGGTATAATGTTACTGGTATCTTCTGTTGTCTTACTAACTAGTTTAAATGAGCATCCGGAGTGAGCCCCAAGACTCCTGTGCCATCACCAGACAACAAGCTCCTATCACTAATACTACTACTACTACTAATACACCCTAATTGAGAATTTTCCATGCTCACATATGGAACCTCCTCAGTAAAATAATTGTAAATAGAGAAAAAATCTATATTAGTATGATTACTAATCGTCGCAGTGTTAATAATACAACTAAACTTAGACATACTACTTATGTCTGTGTGAATATTATAAGCTAATAGCCTAGCTATTTTGTGTCTACATCCAATAGGTAGATACACATTACCCCGTGTCGACCTAAGTTTATATACAAAAGTGTTGGTATCAAAATAAATAAGTTTGTCACTATAGAGACCTACTAAAAAGTGCAAATGGTTATTCAATAAGTGTATATAATTGTTCTTTCTATTACCTAAATTTTCAATATAAGGAAAAGCACACAATATTATTTTACGACAATTCAACTTTAACAACTCAGTTACACAGTCAGTGATGTCTGCTTTTTTAATTTTTGAACTATTTCCTACAAATATAGTTATATCAGTATTAATATTATAACAATTTCTAGTCACTGAAGCCATTATCTGTTTGTATGTAGACCCTGGCATGCAAAGATTTTGATGGGAACAACTCAGGTTATTACTAACAAATTTTCCTACACCTCTTCCTATACTATCTGAAAACATTATTGAGAAAGAACAATCATGACTGTCATTTATCTGAGGCTGTACCAGTTGTAGATGACCTTGTGTAAAAATAGTGGTTTCATGGTCTAGTATACAGTCCTGAGAGGAATTCTCAGCCCGGGATGGGTCCTCCATTACCTCAGGCTGGACAGTATCATGTTTGATATTAGTCTGACAACTACATTGACACATTACCAACTCATTTGCTGCGAGAATATGTTCCCTAATTTGGTTCTGAGAACTCACATACCTACTGGAGAGAGAATTAAGTGAGTCCTGAAGTGCCTGTATTTCAGACTGCAAATGCTGAGTATCAATTTCATAAATTTTTATACTGTCTTCTAGTTTTATTTGATAATTATTTAACTTATTAACTAAATCAACACGCTCTTTCCTCAGTGGAATATATTTGGAAAATTGTTTCTGTTGTTTTCTAAATTGATAACATTTTTTAATTATTCTATTTAGTTTGGCATATTTTTTAATTTTCTTATTGCTAACTGCATAATTCTGTTTCATTATGGAATCTTCAGTCAGATCAATTGTTATTAAGGAAGGGTGGTTACAATTACTATTTAATAATTCATTATATAAGAGGTTAGTTTCTTTAACCTGAGTATGTTCTTTTACCTTCTGCAACTTTATAATACAATCATTGGCATGAATTAGCTCGTCTTCTAGATCCCTAATTTTATATAAAGCCTCCTCATACAAGTTCCTACAATTATTAAAACCATCCTTGACCACCTTCAGTTGATCCCGTTCATCAACAACGTCCAAGTATTGTTGATTTAAGAGTATGAGCTCCCGCTTTAAGCTTGAGTTTTTGTCATTGACCTTAACGACTTCCACCTCACTCTCTTCTCTCTCCTGTAACAGTTGTTGGACTTGGAGGTTTGATTCTTTGAGTTCTTGGAGGGCCGTTCTCAACTTTAGCTCCATATCTTGAGCAGTAGCCCTACGGGTCATCACAGGCATGGTTTCAGGACGGAGTTACATTACGAAGTAGTAACAAGTATTAGATAACAATTTTCTTCGTCTTGTCCCATCTATCGCTCGTATATATTGGAATGTAATTGAGTGTTAAACACTCAACACGACAACACTCAACACAACACACAACACAACACTCAATTACGGTTCAGTACAGCGATCTTAATGTAAAATTTAGCTGGTCATTGAAGACTAACCCTGTTCGCATGGCGACCAATCAAGATATTCTAAACAAGTTTATGCTCTCATCGTACGGGAAATGTATACAAAACGAGGCCAAGATATACTGGAAATGTATAGCTTGGTGTGCTGTTGTTGTACAATCAAAAGTAACTTGAATAAATTGCCTCGTTGATCTAGTGGTCCCAATCGCGACTACTGAGCATGAGGTCCTGGGGTTCGATTCCTCGGTTGGGTTTTTCCATTAGGAATATTCCGCTTCCGGCAGAAAGCCGTGGGTTCGAACCCAGGCAGGCGCATTACTTTGTGTAATTTATTTCATCACCGCTGCCCTCAAAAACGGTGAAGGAAAACATCACGAGCAAACCGGCATGTTCTAGAACTAAAAATTCGAAGACATTTGTGTGACATAGTACTAACCCGCACTGGGCCCGCGTGGTGGATTGCAGCACACTTCCTCTCATAGAGAGGAGGCCTGTTTCCCAGCACGGAGAACATTATAGAAATTTATATAAGATTAGATTAATATTTTTAGACTAGATTATGAGATTAGATATTTTTAGATTTACATGAACATTATCTTTAAAATATTGTTCCGTTCCCACAGACAAACCGTGAAAACGGTTTTGTGGGGCATAGTTTTTAAATGAAATTTCGTAATAAAATTGTTTAATAAATAAATAAATAATAAATAGGCTGATGATGATGATGAAGATGATTCCGGTTGATGACAATAAGCTCGCCCTAAACTGACGAAATGTGGGTTTACTATTAGAGACACCTCTGCCTAACCGATCGGGGTTTACAGGCGTTACGTTATGTTAAGTAAGTTGAAAAATGAATGTTCTAAGATTGATTCGATCTCTAAGATCTTACTCATCATCGTCATCATGACATCATCTGCCTAACCCTATTCCCTAAAATCTTACGTTATGTTAAAAAAAAAAAAACTGTTCCCAGACTTCCAAGTAAGAGCACGGTCAACCACCAAAAAAATCGATTCGTCTGTTCACTGTCAGGGTAGTGAGTTATGTTGTCTGTAGGAGATGGAAATGAGATGACACTTTTAGGATTAGGCCCAGTTCATTTGGCTGTCTGGGCGTACGCGTCAAGGGGTCGGTGACCTGTCTCGTGCGTACGAACATGATGAAACGGCCACGTGGTTACGAGGCTTATTTGAGGTTGGATATGTGGGATATTTGAGGAACTCGTGACTAAATAATAACAGCCGCATGGGTCAATCTTTAATTTTAAGCCGTACTAGCCGAGGTTGATCCGTGGATGGTGACCATAATTACATATACCGAGTTTCCTCCGTGCCTCGGAAAACACGTTAAGCCGTTGGTCCCGGCTGTCATTTGTAGATCTTTGATAGTCGTTACGAGCAGTCATCGTATTACCCAGTTACTGGGTTTTGGAGGTCAAATAGGCAGTCGCTTCATGTAAAATACTGGTACTTAGCTGCATCCGGTTAGACTGGAAGCCGACCCCAAGATAGTTTGGGTAAAGGCGAGGCAGGTGATGATGTGGTTTATTTAAATGGAGAGGAAACTTTTAATACTATTCTTTATTCTTTATTGCACATAAAATTAAAAGATATACACACAAATAATATATAGCTTATGTACAACGGCGAGCTTAACTTATTGTTTTGTAAACTATAATTATACATTATTACAATTAATTAAAGCCACTCCTCCTCAACGCTGTCGTGCCTAAGAGAATGGTTCCGCCGGTGTCGGGAGCACGGTCCAAGCAACCGTTGATTAGGGCTGCAGAGACAGCAACCTCCTCAATGCGGGCCGTATCGAGGAACACTGCCTTCTGAATCAGGCCCTTGATCCAACCGCCTAAGGAGAAACTCGAAGGGAGAGGAAATTGCATTTTAGGGCCTGGGGTTGAAATGTATTTAGGTTGTGATTTTTAAAATCGGTTCCTTTTTTCGTTTACAACAATGGAGCAAATCTTTGTATGACCTACAGGGGACTGTTCCAGGTCTGGCTGTGTGTGTATGTGAGTTTAAATGTTTGTAAACGCATCTGATCTAGGATACAGAAGAAATTCTCTTCTTCTCGTGTGTCTCCAAAATTGCTGGTGCACTGCAGGCTCCTTCAACGTTTGTACGCACGGCGAAACATCAACCTATACATTTCTGGTATAACATGACCTCGCTTTTTATAGATAACCCACACAGTGAGAGATCCTCATAAACTGGTTTTGTATAGCTTAATTGGTTGCCGTGCGTAAATCCATTTCTGTAATTTCAACTGGGTATAGTGTAAGGATATTTGAAAGAAAACAACAAATTGTACATTAATTAAATTTATTACACGTGACTTACATTAATTTATTCGTTATTGCTTCCATATTATATTAATTATTGTACTTAGCTCTATAGAAGGGGTCAGGAACACACATTTATAAAGTTATCTCATAGGTACTTCACCGTTGCTATTGGCCCTCTAATACTGAACAGTTTCAGTTTCGACAATGCATTGTTATTAAATAAGATTATCATGAAAAAAATATCTTCATCGTCGCTATGAAAGAAGGTAATATCAAGGTCATACGCACACTTTTTTCCCGACTGGAAAACTGGACTGTTTATCAGCCTATTTATGTATGTTTTTTTTCTTTATGGCTCTCTTGAGACCTAACGCTTGGGCTGATTTCGATGATTCTTACGTCAAACGATTTGTCTTGATCTTGCAAGTGTTAATAAAGACATGACAGTAATCAAAATCCAAAATGGCGACAACCAAACGCCATATTGTAAAGAATAATGTCGACTATGCTATGTTAAGTTGTCATGTAGCAATCATGGAATAGGTATTGAAAAATCATATTTAGGTTTCTCAAATCCAAAAAGGGAACAACCAGACGCCATCATAATTGTAAAGAATAATGTCGACGAACTATGTTAAGTAGTCATGTAGTAATCAGGAATTAGTTATTTGAAAATTATATGTATGTATCTTAAATCATTTTTCATTTCGAATGCCCATTTAGGATTTGAGACGTATCTCCACTATTACATTCTTATTCTTACTATCTTCACTTAACGGTGTTTGGCCGGGATTGAATTGGATACCCAATTATATCGCGATTAACAAATAAATATGGTATAAGGAACATCGACGTTACGCAAGAGTTCGATACCTACACAGCAGTTGATTATTTTGATAACCTTTGGTTCTGTCCCACAATAGTCAGAATGTACTGAGTTCTTGGGAAAAGTTTATGCGCGGATTTCATACACCTAAATTAATTACTATCCATAAAACAATTAAAACTAGATAATTAAAACTAAAATAACAACAAATTCAAAAAACAAACTCCTCCTCAAAGCTGTCAGCTGGTAATGTGCCCAAGAGACTGGCGGCGTTGCCACGTTGTATGGCAATACTTAGCCTCTGGCCAAGGTAAAACCCAGCCCTTGGGTCACGGGAAGCGTCAACTAGGCGTTTAGAAATTTCCTTAAAAAGGCTGTGAGCGCTCGGACCCCACGGCCCCAGAGTTTCAACCCCAAACGGCTCGAAGATATAGTTACCACAAAGGTTACTATATTTACGCCGCTTGAGGTTCTCCGCAGCCGCAGTGGCAGCGCCTGTACAGCACGATGAGCTTGGAAGATGTGATGGCGCAAGAGTATCGACGCAAGTTATTATTTCATACACCCACTGTAATTTTTGGATATTTTACATAATACAGAACGAGTTCAAATAAGCTCATGGCCAAATAATAAGAGCCGTTCGGTTCAATCTTTCTTTACATAGTATCCAGTTTCTTCCGTGCCTCGGAAAGCAAGTCCCGGCTGTAATTTGGAGATCTTTGACAGTCGTTACAGGTACTCAGTGGCCCGATAGTTTCGCAACGAGTCTTGCCAAAGGGTGTCGTATTACTTAGTACTAACTGGGTTGCGGAGGTCAGACAGGCAGTCGCTTCATGTGAAATACTGGTATTCAGCTGCATCCGATAAGACTGGAAGCAGACCCAACAAAGTTACGAAAAGGTGAGCAGATAATGATGAGGACGAGGTATTTTTGTTGATTTTATGAAACTATTACATATATTTATAATATTGTATTTCATCTCGAATACGTATTGTATCTAGTTTCCTATCGTTATAAATGTGTGCTTATGTTCTCCCCTCTTAGTGATTCTCAGATTGCAAGTGATATGAGAGCTTCTAGTATATATTTAAAAAGAAAATAGCTATTACAGTTTCCAGGAAAGTTTTTTTTATGTAAAATAGATCGTCTATCAATTTTTTTATTTTTTTTTGTGAGATCATACTAAGTTTACATACAAGCTTTATATTGAAATTACAATTTTCTGGCAATAATAATAGGTACTATTATAATAATGAGAATTATTATTATTGTCAGATATTTTTCGTATATTTGGTAACTATATAGATGTAAAAATTGTTGTTTTAAAACATGAATAAATATTAAAAATGCAGAAATAATGAATGGTATTTTACAGGAATAATATGTTGTTCTTGTATATTTAACTGTGTTTAGCATTTAATAATTAAAAATACGGTAATGATAACACCTAAAATAATAATAGATTGTTGAGTTAAATTATTCATGTTTTAAAACAATAATATCGAAGTGAAATACAGAAATATTAAAATCTTCCAATGACAAAAGGCTGTATGTCCAAAAATGTATCGTTTATTTCTACAAGAACACATCAAGCAGTTATTAGGGTTGACATTTTTAATTTTAAATATTACCACGAATACTTTGACCAGTTTCTGAAATTACTTTTAAAATTCTCACTTAAAACTAGTGTCTTAATTAATAACACTATTACACACACAAGTCAACAAGAAGGGTAATAGATAAATTACTTTATTAGCATTTAAAATATCTATTATTCCAATAACAATATCACATACATAATAACTAGACAATTGTATTATAATAATTATAATATAACAATCAACAATTACATTCGATGATACAATGGTGTAATTATCATTATTACTTATAATTAATTCGTATGTTATTATTTTTTACTTATGTGCGTAATGATTTAATAATGATCACGATAGCGCGCTTATAATAGTATTATTTATTGAAGATATTCTATTAATATTATTAAACATAGAAATTAATAACGACATTAAAATTTGTCCACGCTTAGAAGATATTAGGAAATATACAGAGTCACATACTAACATGTATAGAATAGGATAGATATAGTTATATTTCTGCTACATACAGTATAAAGACAGCTTGATAAGTGACTTTAATAATATTCTAAGTTAGATATTTAATAATAATATAATAATTATTATGTGCCATACGTACTAAACACTGGTCGATATATAAAAAGCCGTTTACTATGTCGCATAGCTTTTAAGAGGGTACCTTAAAAGTAGTTAACAATAAAAATATTGCTATGAAATATTTTCTATATTCAACAAATAAAATTCTTTTATTTCGCGTTATACGTATCTCTAAAAAGGGTAAAACTATCGTAACAAAAAACGTTGGACTACAAATTTGTAAAGGTTTTTATCAAAAATGTGTTCGTTTGAACAGTGACGCCACGATTTCATTATTAATTTTCAGTCCCAATTTTTATTATTATTATTAAATTCAAGTAATAATAATTATTCGACGTTATAATGACAACAATTTTTCAGTCAGCCGTCAATATTTATGATTTTATTTTTCAATGGGATTCTGATAGCAAGTCACCTTTTTGTGACTCTTTTATCAGATTATAAATATTTGTAAAATGAACAATATCATTCAAAAATACTTTTATTACTTAATTCCGGAAGAGAGCAATAATTGCTCCCATTCAAAATCGTTTTCAACATTTTATTAAATTATTTTATTATTTCCTTTCGTAAAATATTTTTTATTAAATCTTACCCATCATAACGCCACTATGCAAAACAAACAACACGTTATACAATTCGAAAATTGGACAAAAACAACAGAAAGTTCATAGATGTCTTGTTTTTGGACAATCCTTAAACGACCACTAGAAGTAATTTATTATTTAAGTTATTAAGCTTTTTGCTGCGGACACAGGAGTTGAAAAAAGTTACGATTATTATTTCTGTTAATAGTAATAATTATTATTTTATAAATACGTTTTTTTTTTTGGATATTTCAGTTTTTGTAAACATCGAGAGTTTTCTATTAGAAGTAGATTTTGTTTTGTTCGATTGTGCAGATTTTGATTTCTTCTTTTTTTATTTTGTCGAATAACCAGAATTCGGAAGCGGAACATGTAAGGTCAGGAGTTAACATAATCACAATTTTACATTATGACGATTTTGTGCAGTATATGCATACTAAATTTTAATGTTAGATTTTTTTTATTTATTCACGTTAATCTCCTGCTTAAAACTGTACCTACTCAATGATGATGAAAATTCCAAAACCTGAAACTAACATCTAAGTCCCTCAAAATATTCACAATCGACCAAAACTTAGACTTATTTTAGCATAACCACTAATCCTGTCTACCCGCTAAAGCAAATAATAAGTGGACGTAACGAACCATCTCAAGATGACCATTCTAAGAAAATAACTACAAAGAAAACAACTGTATTGTCTTCGTCCCTGTATGTCATGAGTCAATGATGTGGACACTGTTAGGAAGGTTATTCTCGTAGAAGGAAATTATAATACACTCGGAAGAAAAACAGGGGAAACCAATCATCAGAGATTACTACAATCTGAAAAACAGAAACAGTTATGATTGGTATTTTTGTAAGAATCCGTTGTTGTAACATCAGCATTCGTAATATTTTAAAGTTCCTCATAGACCTCTAAATTCCACGCCAAACAGGACATTACTTCCAATATTGCACAAAAAAATAAAGATGATGAGGAAAAACAAAACTATTAATGTAAGCCTCAGATAACAATAAAAGACCATCATAGTTAAAATCGAACCAGTAGATAAACTGAATGAAGATAAGAATACCGACAGTGATACAGTAAGTGTCACTACTGCTATTGACAGCTTTCCCACTAAAGATAATTAAAACTACAGTTCACAAATGGCGACAGATAAGTCTTTTATAGGGCTGGCTTTAGTATTTATAGTCTACTTTTCTATTTGGTACAAGCCCGCTAAACATTTCACAACTCCACACACTGCAACTCCTGAAACCAGTATCAACTGTGGCGACCATTAGAAAGGCGCCGAGACAATGAAGACTTGTCTCCTTGACAACGATGTACAAAAAAACGAGTATTTTATTTATTCGTGAAAATAGTCTGTTACAGCCTCAGTATTAAAAACGAGCATTTTATTTCTTTTTGAAAACAGTCTGTTACAGCTTCAGTTTTTAAAAGAAGCATTTTATTTCTTTGTGAAAATAGTCTGTTACAGCCTCAGTATTATAAACGAGCATTTTATTTCTTTGTGAAAATACTTAGTCTGTTACAGCTTCAGTATTAAAAACGAGCATTTTTATTTGTGAAAATGGTCTGTTACGTTTCAGTTTTCTTTTTTCTCTAACAAAAGATGAATCTAGAAAGTCGATGTCATTCAGTGTCAGTTTGTATGATTGAAGTATCTGTATTGGATTCTTTAGAGATGGTGACATATTTTCTGTTGATTATTTCGTTTACTGGCACTAAAAGCTGGTCTACGTACTTGTCTTAGTATTTACTAGCCCTCATGATAAAACCTTTGTAAAGGTTTTTTTCATTTTCATATTTTGTTTGACAAAGTAATTTTTCAAACGAAAGCCAGTCCTATTTAAGACGATTCACAATACGAAGCCGACCCTAAGATAAGTGACAATCTCAATAAATACACATTTATCTTCCTATATAACTATAATTACATTAATATTGTCTAAATTACATTCGTCCACACAACTACGACCACCTAGCGAGAGATTATATACATTTATAACAAAAATAACTAACTTTAGCGTAGTGATTCGTTATCCGATATGTTAGGCAGTATGTATCTAGGCCACTTATATGTTCTTAGTGATAAGTTTTGGCGTAAATACATATGTAGTAAATACATCTATATATAAACAACCGTCAGTTAGTATCTCACTAAATATCTCTCTCATAAACTTATAAGTTGCTAACTTTCTTAAATACTTCTTTTTACCAATACCTTCGTATTTCGATTTCACAATATGAACATCTTCATGAAATTTACACAGTAGCAGCAATGTTTAAAATAGGTCAATTAGATTCAATAATAATTTTGTGTGGAAAAAAGTATGGAGAGGAGACTAACGGTTAACTCGATTTTCAAAAACCATTTTTTATAATGTAAATTTGAAATATTAGAAATTATAAACTATATGTATTTACGCCAAAAACTGTAAAAGCAATGAAGTGATTAAGATAGACCTTAAGATTATCTTGGATATAGATTCCTTGTACTCAAAATATCGATAGTGCAACATCGAAATGTATACGATGAGTGCTATTCTGGTCCAGGCGACGTCCTGGTATTTTCTTCATTCGATCCTTGAAGAATTGGTCATACTTGATAACCAAAATAGAAGCTAGAATCTTCTGAACTTGTGTCTAATCCTTCAATTCATCTCTTTTTTTTTCTTAAACTTCCATATTTCAAAATTTAAACCCAATAAAACCTTTTTCCTAAACGATTAAGGCATATCGTATTACCCAGTACCACCTGGGTTGTGGAGGTCAGAAGGATTCAGCTGCATCCGCTTAGACTGGAAGCCAACCCCAACATAATTGGGAAAAGGTGAATGATGAAACCTTTTTCCTGAAGGACCAAAAGCAAAATCCCCGTCGCATGAACCACCATTATATTATATAATAGATTATGACACGACAATAGATTAAATATAAACTTTGGTTCTGAGGTAAAACAAACTCAAGGAACTCAAGTTACAAGCACAAGAAGATACAAATGATAAATTGAGCGAAGCATCGCATTAAGTACTATACTTAACATATACATATAGTGTAAAAATCCAAGACGATAAATTGACAGCATTTCAGTAACACTAATCGTATAATTATGATGTACAATAGTAATTGAGACGAAAGCCTTAAGACTAAAGGCAGAAGACCACATCGACAGTGCTCGGGTGAATGAACTTGCTGACAGTAACATTTATAGCAAAAAATTAGCAAATAACAGCAAATTAGCTATACATATCAAAAGAGAATGAAGATATTGCTAATGTTACTGAAAACGAACAGAAAAATGAAGAAAACGTGATTATATTTCTAACCAGTGACATGGAAATATCTAATTATAAGAATCAAATCAAGTTACGTGAAGCCGAAAATAAAGAAGCTAAATGAAAGAAAGCTGCAAATTCATTCACAACAGCATCACACAAATAGCAGCCATAAAAAGTGATAGAGTACAATATCAAAATGATTAATATTAGTACAACAATTTTACGTATAGAGATTTGTGATATATACTACTCTAGACGCGAAGATAACTGCACATTTCTGATTTAAAGTGTTTGGTCCTATTAATAGTCTGGTACTATTTGAAAACCCAATTGCATCAGAAAGAATTCTAGCTTAGTAAGGTGAGCCATACACTCATGAGAGGACTAAGAACTTGTGTGATATTGAAATTATCACATGTGCAAGAAATAATATCCTTATAGTATTTAAATTCTTCAATATTTATATTAATATTAACGACGATGCAACGGGTCATGAGAATATGAAGGTTTCAAAGAATCTACTGCTAATGTTACTAAATAAATCTATTGCTATTCTTTCTCAAATTATTCCGTATCACATATCTGACGATTTTATTGCTTTGTGGGTTCGTTAATAAGTCTATTGTTAATCACTTTGTGGAGAACAGATTGCTGTTCGATCAATAACAATTAAAAAACAATTTTTATTCGTGATTGCATCATTAACATGTTTGAGTAAGATAACAAGACAAACTGTGATGTTTTTATCTGATTTACCATTAGCATTGTGTGCGTTTTAAATCAGAACTTAGAATTTTCCTATTTCTTTTCTACGATCTTCTAATTCAGTATATTTATCTTACACAAACATGTCATAAGATTGCAAGTTTAATGTGTGCATAAAAACTGAGTTAACTCTTATTTCCAACACAACAATAACGGGTTTAGGAATGTGACTTTCAAAATTTTATATCCAACTTTGAATTCCACATTTCCGTATCACATCTTGGACCCCAGTTT
Organism: Cerastis rubricosa; assembly: GCA_949152445.1. Taxonomy (NCBI): domain Eukaryota; kingdom Metazoa; phylum Arthropoda; class Insecta; order Lepidoptera; family Noctuidae; genus Cerastis; species Cerastis rubricosa. Next base: position 15,106,586 of record OX424549.1, read on the forward strand.
ATTTCAACAGCAACATGTAAAAACTAAATAATATTAAAAAATATTTTTTGTTCTCTCTGTTCTAGATCACGAAGGTCATAGGCGTCTTGGGAAAGAAACTAAAATCTGACTCTAAAAGTACTATTATTATCTTCAAACTAGGTCCCTCAAGTAGGCAAGCAGCCAATCGCCAAAGATCTCTAAATACTTCGCTAACTATCTCCTCTTCTATAGCTCGTAAAAGCTGTTACATATTTTGACATATCTCTCTTACACCGATATTCACTTATACTGATTATTCTACAAATTGTTCTATCAAAATCTTTATTCCGTTTTCCAGTTCCAAGACGCCTATACACCTACGTTGGGGTTTCAAAAAACAACTTACTCTAAGGATAAACAAAAATCCTTTTGAAGGATAACAAGCAATAACAAATCTGTCTTTTATCAGAGGTAACGTCATCTAAAACTAGCAACTAATCGTTTTGTGCTTAATTCGTTGCGCTTATAATATCGCAAATTTGTTGCATTATTAAATAAAGTGTTAAAATACTTGACTTGGGAGCGGATACGAAGAACTACATAGCTAAAACGTTTTACAATTTTCAAATGACGATTATCAATTTTACGAATTTATACCATAGCTTAGGAAGTTTGAACATCCACAATATAAATATTTTTAACGTTGATATATTCAGAAAGATAGAAATATCCGCTCCTAAGTCAGTTTTTGATATTTTAACACTATTAATTAGAATAGCTTAAGATGTATCAAATTGATCTTACTTTGGGCTTTCACCAAATCCTCATGAAACATGTTATCGAAATAGTGGATAATTTAAACAATCTTTTAGTTTAGCGTCATTATCCTAAATCCAAATTAGGAATACAGATATTTCGTAAAATTTACATAGATGTTTAAAACTACATGTTAACATTTGTGTTCCATTGGTGTTTGTAGATGACATCATAATTTACTTGCCACGACGCAAGATGACAATGGTTTTTATTTGAAGCGCAATTTGATACATCAATAAGATTCACTATAATAATAACGATAGCACGAATCCACGGTTTCTTAAATATACCAGTTTGAAGCTAAATATCTTAAATCTAATAAATAAAAGCGACCACACATTCAGAGAAATCGAAACGAATCCGAGATTTAACTTGAACACTTGATCATCTCTCTGCTTTGTCGTCCATTGATTAGACACAGACAATCTCTCACAAATAGTTTATTTATAGAGGCGTAATGTATTGAAGATAGATGATCATGAACTGGATTGGAAGACTTGAGCAATCAAGATGGAATACATCGAAGAAGCTGAATATAATTAGTAAATAAATCTTCTTCGCGAATGATTTTGAATTGAGAAATATATTAAAGACATTGATATCAGAGCTATTAATAAAATATCTGTTAAATATTTTGGATATAGACATGACAGTAGAAAGAGAGGTTATAAAGACATTAGAGGTATCAATATTTTGAAATATACATACTATGCTATCGTTGAAACAAGATGCATCACCATTGTTACCTTATCTTGCAAAGATTTCTTATCTGGGATTATTTTTATATTTTATTTTTCTATCAATCTGGTGTTCATCATTTTTTAGCATCTGAAGTTATCCTAAAACTAGTTATATATCTCTGTTATTTGATAATTTCGTTGTTTATAATTATTGCCAACATTTTTCTGGTACACTTCTGAGCCAGTTTCATCTGTTTTTAAAAGCTTTTATTTTTATTTTATCTTTACCATTACATACATATTGTTTCATATTTTCGGATCACCAATTTTTCCCTATCTTTTGTTCATTAATACCTTCATCATCGGATGTTATTCAATGCCTTCAATATATTTCTTCGGGGGTGAGTTTAGTAGATGAACGCGGGGTGTAGCGGTGGCGGCGGCACCCGGGGTTGCTTGTCCAGGGGGGCGCAGCACGATGGCTCACAGCAAGGGGTGCTGTATGGTGCTGGGACCAGGGCGTACTGAGCTGGTGGCCCGTAGATAGCTGGGGTGGCTGGAGACAAAAGAGATTTATAAAGATTAAGAAAGGAATTGTAATAAACAAACACAAGAAACCGAATAACCGAAAACAATTTTTACTCAATCGCAGAAGATGTCGATCATATAAATAATTTATGGAAAAGTTAGTAATAAAATAAAGACCAAATGAAAATATAAAATATTGAAGAGTATATCTCTCTTAGCATTGCTGACTATAATGAAGTAAAAGGTGATTTTAACACAGCATTAGTTGCATCAATAATTTTAAGTAGTGACTTATTGAAAGCTTATTGATCAAGTGCCTGGGAAACTATAACTACAATATTTAATACTTATTCATCATTTGCCTAGCCATACCATCTCTGTTAGAGTGCATTTCCAATTTAACCAGACGCAGTTGAATACCAACTTTACATGAATTAACTGCCTATCTGACCTCCACATCCGAGTAACACGGTGCTTCTAGATAAGACTAGTTGCCACAAAAATACTTACTATCAAACGGCATTGGATACACAGCATATGGAGGCGGCGGCATCTCGCAGGGTGCGCAGGGCTGCATAGGGGCGAGAGGGGGGGCACAGAGCAGCTGATAGCAAAGCGGTGCCTGCAGGGGAGCCGCCTCTGTGCCCAGGACTGGCAGCTGACTCATCTGGAAGTACACGAACTATGCTTAAAGTCATCGTGTTGAAAAATTTAGCACCAGTTGCCAAGATCACGTCAGGTCTAGTTGTGATGAGCGAGTTCTTACCAGCTTTTATTTTTCTTTCCTTTTTTTTCTTAATTTAAAAAAAAAGTCATCTCTAACCAATTGACCTGAAAATTTGCATACACGCTTAGTTTTAATGATAATGCATGGTAACTAAGTGACGTAATTCTAAATCCAATATGGCGGACTGCCGAATATGGCGTACTATTTATGTTTTATGCCCCCTCATATGGGTATTAATTAAAAGGGTTTGAAGAGAATAAAACGAAAAAAAATGCGTCACACCTATATATTTAAAAGCTTGTTTTTAAAAATGTTTGTGTATGTATACTATAAGCTTTTTATAGGTATAGTAGGATAAAAATCTCTTGTCAAGTGGTCAGAATCAAATCTAATAAACATATTTCAACAGTGTCTACTTATCGTCTTTCGGACGCCAAAACATTATTGTAACACCAGTCATCTGTTATATGAACAACCTAATGATATTTGTTTTTAAAAACATAAAAATGATCTCAAAGCATGTACGACTTTTCATACAGGGAAGAGTATACAGGTTACTTGAATCTCCATTCAGTATCTAAATAAGAATTAAGAATATAATCTAGTAAATTAAATGTCATCATCATCATCATTTCAGCCGAAAGACGTCCACTGCTGGACATAGGCCTCCCCCAATTGTTGCCACATTGACATAACATGGGGGGTTTTGCCATAATCGCCACGCTTGGCAGGCGGGTTGGCGATCGCAGTACGGTTGTCACAAAAGCACAAAGAACGCTGCTGCCCATTCTCTGGCAAATCCCTTAGTCGCCTCTTACGACACCCACGGAAGATATGGGATGGTGCTATTCTTTACGTCCGACACCATACAGAGCAAATTAAATGTTATATTATGCAATTGCATCCCTAATTTTCTTTCCTTCCCACTTCTGATAATCCTCCTAATGATCAGATCAACGTCACGCCAATCCCCCTTCGGATGACAGGTCATTACTTCCTTTGTTATCAGAGGGTCTCCCCTAATTAATCCGAGGGCAACTGATTAATATTCACCTGTTTTCTGACAGCCTGTGCCACTCGCAGACGACCCAGGGGAGAGAACATCACGCCACCGCTCTGCAAGAAACGAGAAACATTATAACCTTAAACATCAAGCCGATAACAGGGTGTAAGTTAAACGGATCCTTCCCGAAGCTGTCGAGGAAGCATTCTGTACTTCAAATTAAGTAAAATTATTGCTAAGAAAAGACAGTGTTTTTGGTGTGAAAAATCTTGATTTACGGCGACGCACTCAAAACATTGTGCTGATTGAATATTGCTCTTGTGCTCTGTATGGTGTCGGACGTAAAGAATAGCACCATCCCATGTCTTCCCGTGGGTGTCGTAAGAGGCGACTAAGGGACTTGCCAGAGAATGGGCAGCAGCGTTCTCTGTACTTTTGTAGCAACTGTACTGCGATCGCTAACCCGCCTGCCAAGCGTGGCGATTATGGCAAAACCCCCCCTTAAGTCAATATGGCGACACTTGGGGGAGGCCTATGCCCAGCAGTGGACGTCTTTCGGCTGAAATGATGATTGAATATTGTCATGGAGTGTTTTTTTTTTTTTTATGAATGTCATCTCGCAGTTCAACCTAGGAGGTTGTCGTCTGCTTAACCGGACTATCCTGTGGGTGCCTTAAGAGTAAGGCCTCCAGCCAGGGCATAAAAAAACTTACAAACTAAGCGACTATACGCTGAGGGCACCCCCTGTGGGGTACGAGCCTCGGCTCAGGGCGTCACTGGGGAAGGACTGCATGGGGACAGGCTGGATCTGAATGATATCATTATTTAGAGGCTGATTTAGAACTACTGGCACAGCATCGCGGGCTGGCTCGAGCGAGGGTCGGGGAGGGCATGGACCGGGACGTCGCGACGGACCTCGACGGCGAGGTTGGAAAGAGGGCGGTTTGTGTCTGAACTTTTTAAGAGTGCTAGTCTCTTTGCTACTCTCCTGGAGGAGGGTGATAGCATCATCGGGAGTGACGAGGGTATGCCGAGGACGGCGTACTGTACTAATGCGCGAGGGTTCGTAACGGGCGGCCGCTGCGATCAGGGGATTACGGTGTTTACTGGCGTTATCGAAGAAACGCTTCGAAAGACGTTTCATAAACTGAAGGACGGTGGGCATTCTAAGGTCTGTCATGGAGTGTTGGTCATGGAGGTTTTTATAGTAAAGTACAGTTTCTTGTCGGTTCTTCTCCATACGAAACGACCAACCAGTGCACCTATGTTTTGACAGTTAAGTCAAGTCTTAAGTGGTAGGTTTACGTAAAATTAAATATCTTGATTTAGATCTCGCCTGAAATCCAGGTGGTTAACCAGAACGATAAGCCAGAGGTGTAGCTAATAGTGCACACGGATTTCGCCAGTTTTGTTTGAGTCCAGTGAAAAAGGGGACAAGGCTATTGCCATCAACGGGGCACAAATACAGAATCCTGTACTTCCTGAAGGCAAAACCCAATAAGACTTTATTCGACCTTTGAGTTGAACCCAGGACTAGTATGTAACTAGTCAGTAACGCTTGTAACCACTAGACCACCAAGGCAGTCACGAACGAGAAACATGAATTAGAAATATAATCTCTTAAGCTACGTTATTAATGGGTTTGTCACTCGCTGCGAGATGAGATATGTCGTGTTGGATGTGACATATCTCGTCTCGTGTAATCAGGATGATTATATCTTATGGTCGTGTCAGTTGAGAGTTTTTAAATGTTATTTTCTTCAGTTATTTGGTTATGCCAAGCACACCTACTATCTACCTACCTACCTACTATCTACCTTTTTATAATGGGGTTGGGAAAATTTACAACAAACAAAAACGTTGCATTTTATTAATATTGTGTGTCCCAACCCATACTAAGTGAAGTTTTGTGTAAGGCCGCGTCCTGATGCCTACAGATGGCACCATTCAGGTTTCCGAAGAAATGAGATACTTAAGAACGCGATCAACAAAACCGAATATCGCAAGGTATACAGTAAAGAGGACCTACCAAATTTCCGAATTTTGTTAAATCACATAACGACCTGTGAATCTGCTCCCCACCCATTTCTGAAATAACCTGCTCTGCAAACCCCTGATTAGATGGATGTCCCTGACATACTACCCTCCCTGTCTTCGACCCTAAACGAATGACACAAATCCACCCTTTCGGGATAGACGACCATGCATTTCCGGCTAAGCGCCATCCATAAATAAATAGGGTTTGGCCTAAAATTAGCCGAGAGGCCCGAAATTCGGCATCCCTGCGACGATTTGCAAGTATAATTTTGTAGCAAAAACATTGTCGCCAACACCTTCTCTGACCTACCGGTAATTGCGTTTTCTCAAAGTATGGAAACGGGGAATTAAAGTGATACTGAAAAATATGAAAGGTGAAAATAACATGATTAGTGAAAGTAATGGTTCAAAGTCATTTTAACGAAAGTCATTTGAACGAAAGGGCAGAGTTCAAATGCTAAACGGGTGATACACTCAATATTCGAGATGGTGTGACAACAAAGCCGAACATGGTGTAAGTAGTAATCGTTTTAATTGTTTGAACGATATTGCTGACCGAAGGTCGTCCAAACAATACTGCTGAATCTAAAGTGCCGAGCCGTTTCTAGTTTAGTCTTAAACAGTTAGTTAATTGGAACCAACTTAGCGAGGGCTTAGCGATCGTTACCCGCTCCCAAGAGAAACACAATCAATAGGTGGCTCATTAGTCGAGGTTTGTTTTGTTAATCTAATCTTAAAACAAAGTTCGAATCCGCCTATAATGATTCTACAGATGGGAATCCAGAACTTTGTAAGACCAAAGCAAAATGAAGACATGTGGATACCCATTAATCTATCGGGGAATACGGCCATGAAGGTTTTTGAAAACAAAGCAATTTCTGGATGTTATCGTCTATCACAATATCAAAAACTACCTACCATTAAATTATCAGTGTCTCCCATCCACGTACCACTCAATAAAAACAATTCTCCGCCCAATATCAGCCCTTCACAATCGTTACAAGGCACTCCTGAATTTCGCGGACCCCTGGCGATAACCTACCCCGGACTCCCATTTCACCCCAAAATGGAACGAAAAAATATCGAGACAGGGGCATTACTGTCTCGCTTTATATTTTACCTGTTCGTCCTTGGGTCGTACTAGTGATGCACAGATCCGATACTTTACAATATCGATGCAATAGGATTCGATAAATCGTTGGATTGATACATATATAGAATACATAGATTAACGTGTAAATTGCTCTAAGTGCTCTAAATTTCATAAACAGCCGATTCAAAAGAATAAAAAGGATGAAAGAAAGGTTAAAAAAAAACAAAAACATTTTTTGCTAGATTTTTAAAGGGTATGTATTAAGTAAAAGTATAGGGTGGCTTAATAAGAATGCAAGTACCGTGTATTCCAGAGGACGAAACTTTACGTTTTGATATCTAGATTATCGGATCGCAACCATTCGATACGATACTGGAATCGTAGAATAGAATAAAACTTTATTGTACACCAAAAATGAAAAATAACGGGCTTACAAAACTGCTAATCTTATGGTTACAACGGCGGTCTTATCGCTGATAGCGATATCTTCCAGACAACCTTTGGATGGACATTATGGAATAAAAAAAGAGGGTAGTCACTGGTAATGCATAGTTGCGATCCGGCTCGATCCAAAGTCATCGGGCCATTTCCACTATGTTGGGGTCAGCAGCTGAATCCCAGTATTTTATATGGAGCGACTGCTTGTCTGGCCTCCACAACCAAATTAGTACTGGATAATACAATACAAATTTTTAAGATTGTTTATCAGACTATCAGGCCACTGACTGCCTGTAACAACCGTCAAAGATCTACAAATGACAGCCGGGACCAACGGCTTAGCGTGCTTTCCGAGACACGAAGAAAACTCTGTATTCACAAGGCAATTTCAATAGCCAAGCGCGGCTTAACCATGGACATCGACCCGTGTAGCTGTTATTTTAAGCGACTATCTCCAAAGTATCGATACAACAGCAAGTATAGCGCAACCCTAGTTCATACCTACAATGGGGTGAACTCATGAAAGTGCTTTCCACAGTCAATGATTTGCCATTCCGGATTATGAATGGCGCTGACCGGAAGTACGAATGGCATTCGACCTAAATTGTAGCATTTGAGGGTAATAGTGTACTCTGGTATAGGGCACGATGTACTTAAGTGTAATAAAAAAGAATAAAAGGTGTGTGGGGCAAGGAAATGGTTTCCGTATTGGCGTTATGAATTTTGATTTGATTTGCGTTCATGGTTGCTTAAATGTCAATGGAAATATGCGTTTGAAGTAAGGTATATTGTATTGGAAATTGTAGAGTATTCATATCCATAATATCACGCCTGTAAACACCGAAGGTTTAAGCAGAGGTGTACATATTAGAACACTAGCATTTCGCCAGGTATGTTTAAGTCCCATGTAACAGGAAGTGAGCCTATCACCATCAACCGGGCACGAATACAGACTTTGAGGCTGCTACTGAAAGAAAGAAAGAAAGAAAGAAAACATATTTATTTGACACACTTTACTGAGAAATTCTTGATCGAATAACCCAGTAACACTTTCCCCGAACGTAGAATCGAACCCAGCTCATCATGCTCAACAGTCTTGCGATCACTAGAACCACGAGGCCCTCTACACCGCATCGTTTACACCGAATAAAATCAACTAGCTTATGCACACGGCTTCGCCCGCGTTTAGTTTAGTAATTATCCCACTACTGGGATAAAAATATCCTATGTGCATTTCCAGACTATTATCTATTTCTGTGCCTTTCATCCATAATATTCCCCACCTATCTAAGAACACAGACGACTAAGGTGTGACTAAATATAACTATCAAGCAAAAGGGAAGCACCGTATAACCAGTACTATGCTGTAGCAAATATTTTGAAACGTTTTTTTATGCAAAATCGCGCATCACTAAGAACGCGATGCCTAAAGAATAAAGAAATCGTTCGTGAATATGACGCGATTCCATCTCTAACCGATAAGAACGTTGTCCATCCCTAACAACAAAAGATTTTAGCTCAATCCCCTCCTAAATTAATTGACCTATTTATAATCGTAAAAGTCTTTGGCCTAACTAAAGTGAAAGTCGCGCTTACACACGGCTTCACTTAGAGCACTTCAATAAGAGCTCCACTAAAAATGATTTTGTATAAAGATAAGATAAAGATTTATTTATTTCTCACCACAATACTTAATTACATTATTGAATTTTGTGAACAATACATGGCTTTTATAATACTGTGGGAGACTGGTGCCTAAGCTAGACAAAAAGTCTGTATTTCAGGACACCAGGTCTCCACCCCTTCGGAAGCACATTTAAAAATTATTATGCACTCGTACACAGATGCGGTAAGCAATAGAGCAAACAAAGACACATTACAATAGTGTTTATTACTAATTCATGGGTTAGTAGGTGTGTGACTGTGTGTGTGTGTGTGTGTGTATGTATGTGTGTGTGTGTGTGGTGCGTGTGAATAGCTTCATTGGTCGCCGCCGTGCGTACTGCGTGTTTTATTCTGTTTGCAGAACGCATGGTTGGGCAAATACAAAATGTCGAATTTTATGACGCGTTGCGTTATTCAGAACTAAAGGCACGGGTCGGTGCAGCATGTCTTCTTCTTCCATACTTCTCTTTTATTTGTCACCGCATCAGAAAATAGTGAAAGGTCACACACATCTGCCTAGCCTTTTCCCAAACTATCTTGGGGTCAGCTTCCAGTCTAACCGGATGCAGCTGAGTACCAGTATTTTACATGAAGCGACTGCCTATCTGACCTCCACAACCCAGTAACTGGGTAATACGATAACCCCTTGGTAAGACTGGATGTCAGACTTTTAGCTTCTGACTACTCGTAACGACTGTCAAAGATCTATAAATGACAGCCGGGACCAACGGCTTAACGTGCTTTCCGAGGCACGGAGGAAACTCGATATGTAATTATGGTCACCCATCCACAGACCAACCTCGGCAAGCACGGCTTAACCTTAAAGATCGACCTGGGCGGCTGTTACTATTTAGCCACGAGCTCCTCGAAAAAAAAAAGAAAAAAAATAGTGAAAGGGAAGGTAGGGTATTTCATACCTTCTCTTTATAGACATATTTAATTATACATATAAGTAAATAAAAGGAAAATCTTAGAAAAAATATTCCAGTACTTTTCTAGAGGGATAATTTTAGAAGTCCATTGACTCAGCTTACACCAATAACTTATTCAGGGAAACAAGGACACAAATAATGGCGAGAGAGTCGTATCGATTCTCATTAAGATATTTCTTCTCAATATCTGGCCTCATTCCGATGATTTGTTCTACAAGATATTGTAACAAATCTTAAGAAACACGGTTCTTAAGTAAGAAAATATTTACGTTGGTTTCTTTGCTTCGTAATTTGTTTCTGCTTTTTAAAAACATCACGGCTTTAATCCCCGAAGGAAAGGGCAGAGGTGTAGCTAATATAGTAGTCATAATTTTATTATAGTACACCCACATTTCGCTTGTTATGTTTAAGTCCCATTTAATAGGGGGTGAGCCTATTGCCATCAACAAGGCACAAATCGTTTAAGTCTGTTTTATTTTTGTAGTAAAAACACTTTACACGGTAAGTAATAACAAACAAATATTTACATAAACTAAAACTAAATATTTACATAAACTAAAACTAAATATTTACATAAACTAAAACTAAATATTTACATAAACTAAAACTAAATATTTACATAAACTAAAACTAAATATTTACATAAACTAACTAAGTATAAACTAACTTAAAAACAACAGGACGTTAGGCGTCAAAATACTCCTCCCCATCGCTATCATCCGGAAACGTGCCCAGAAGACTGGCAGCATTGCCACGTTGAATGGCAATACTAATTCTTTGTCCAAAGAAATAGCCAGCACTCTGGTCTCGCGAAGTTACAAGTTACCAAATTATGTTGGAAAAAGCATAGGTACACATGGTAATGTGATTGTTGTCGGACTTGAATAGTTTATTAATGTGCAATATAAGATTTTATTTTAGAGAAAACTATCTGGAGAAATACAACAAACGTAGTAACTCGTTTAACCGACCCAAACGAGTCCATCTTCAACTCTTCAAATGGAATCCCATGACTTATTCTTTTCCAAAAAACATTCATCACACGGTCCTAAAAAACTTTGACAATATCATATTCATACAAATATCGAGAGAGGCGTTAAAGAGTCAAGTGTACACTAGATAAAGGCGGCTTTTGACCACTTGTCACCCTTACACGCTTAGAAATAGGGATGAAAATTGTTCAGCGGTGAACTTTATCGACAGTACTTCAGATTTCTCATTGTGTGACGTGTAATATACCGTGAAAGTCTTACAAAAACTTCGCCAACAATGTCTTCGATATTTCCTCGGACTTTTTACAAGGAGCTGAATCAGTGATTTCGTTATTAAAAAATCGGTCAAGCGTAATGGAATTCTCAATGTAGGGTTCAGGGAGTTTTGAGTTGTTCGTTTATTTTTTAAGTTAAAAAAAAATGTAACACTGTGCAATTAATGATTGCTGGGAAACGACTTTATTTGGTGTGAAAAAATCACGGTTTTCGGTAGCGCTCGATGGAACGCACTCAAAACATTGTACTGGTGTATGCAGTGTATAAATAGTACAGGGGTCATTGAGGTATAATGTTATTACATTGAAAACGTGTTTTTAAAAAGGAACTTCTGAAAAAGTTGAAACTTGACCTGCAAAATCTCCGTAACTATACTCCCCGCCACGAGACGAGAACTCGAGTTGCGAATTTTATATGTTCTCGTGACAGGAAGAATAGTAGGTTTTTAGATTCTGCTAAATTACTTAGGACTCAAATATACCTAATTTTAAAATATCCATACATACATTCGTCCAGTCTCAAACTTTTACGCTTATAAATAAGGTTTACGGTATAACTTTTGTTGGTAGGATTCGTGTCGTTGTAAAGCTATTAACCCTATACATTATAATTATTACCGATAACATTTTCAAGAAACGGAACCCTAAAAAGCGTCCTCACGAAAAGGTCACCGTTTTTTATTGTTACATGGATTTTTCAGGAAACCTTTTGACGATGTTTTTCGCAGAATTTTACGGTAAGGATTTTAATACTTTTATAAGGATAATAATAAGTACTTTGTTGTTCAGATTATGGGTGTCGTTAAAATAAGAAAACAGTTTTAATAGGATTTTTATTAATCGACCGACGACCATTTACACACAAAATAATTTTTGCTTGTAAATGGTCGTCGGTCGATTAGTTGATTCGGTTAGGTCCCCTATGCTCTAGTCCCGCTATACTCGACTCGACAAATACCTACTTACAAAAAAGTTTCGCTACGCACGAATTTTTTCGATTCTACGTAAACAAACGAAGGTACAGTTGGAAAGAACAGTGTTTGAATGTAAGTCAAATATTTATAGCTTTATTCGTATTATGCGTAAGCGATAATATAAATTTTAACTCAGAGAGTGTTAAAATTTATATTATCTCGTTGTGAATCAAAAAAATCTAAATAACATATAAGGATAAACGAATTTCAGAGAAATGTTTTCTTATTAGTTGATATTTCCTTTAAATAACAAGTAGATAGCTTCAAAAACTGCTCAAAAAACGGCTTGCGCAGCTTTTTGGTCATAGACGCGCGATATGAAATGTTAATGTCCTCCTGAAGAGTAACTGTGTCGGCCATCTCCTCAACACCGTATATTAACTTGAGATTATCAACGTAAAGAAAGCACTTGGAATGTTTGAGAAACTTCTCAAGATTGTTAACCATAATTCCGAAAAATAATGGTCTTAAAATGGATCCTTGGCTTACGCTAGATCGCGTGTGATATGGCTCCGAAACAAAACAACCATTTCTAACATACTGTTGACGGTCATGCATATAACTCGCGAAAAAATTTCAGAGTTTTGGTAAAATGTCGATGTCAATAAGCTTAGACCGTACAAATCATTATCTAAGCGATCAAAAGCTTTTTTCAAGTCGAAATACACAACATCAACCTGTATGCCACTGTCCAAGTGCTGTGATATTAGTTCCACAAGCGTTAAGAGGTTTGGAGTAACTGAATGATTTAATCGAAAACCAAGCTGATAGTTGGAAAGAAAATAATGGTTGGACCTAGTAACTGATTAATTTGTGTAATATAGATTCAAACTATTTAGGAAGAGATAACCGAATGGCTTAAGGCGGATAGTTTTATTCTTCTTATAGTCAGAATAACAGCTATCTTGGAATGCTATAGTGCGCTTCTCTAAGAACGTACTGAACTCTTTCTTAATTGGCAAGTTGTGTACAGTGAAGTATCCTTAGTTTTTGATAAATATATGCTGACTGTAAATTATCAAAACAAATTGTAATATATAATTTAAATCTTTGTAGTAAAATAAGATCAAGTTTCGTTAAATAATAGCAATAAAAATATAATTAAAGTCTTAAATTTTAAAATATTCATTAAGACAAAATAAAAACATACATTACATAAAAAAAATATAATTCATGACTAACTAAATGCATGCCTAGGATTTGAACCCCCAACCTCATGCATGTCAAGCGGTATTGACACCAACGGACTATTTATACAATGAAATGTATTATTGCTAGTCGTTATACCCAATAATAGAAGTAATAACGTTTTCATCTACATTGTGCCTTTTAACACCACAACTTTTACATTCATTACCCTGTTTCCAAATACGAGAGCTGTAACTAATTTATTACAAAACATTCTTCATCTTCTTTATGGCATTCATAAAGAAATCCAAGAAACCAAAATCAACCATTTCAATTTACTCAAGATTTTTACAACAAGTTGGGGAGTTATTTTACTCAGGGTGTTCCGATACTATTTGCTCTGGTGTTATTTAGTTATTTTAATTAGTATTACCCCCCCTTATGTCAATATGGCGACACTTGGGGGAGGCCTATGTCCAGCAGTGGACGTCTTTCGGCTGAAATGATGATGATGATGAATTAGTATTAAAAGTATATATAGCACTAAAATAATTTTGTAGAAGAAAGCTATGTACAGACGCAGGCCAAGCTACCCGAAACTGTCAAATTTTCCCAATCAATTCTTAAACGATAAGGTTGAAAATCTATTAAATAAATTTGACAGATTGTTGTAGCTTGATGTGCTGGCGTCGTTACATTGGTCCTAAGTCGATTAGTCGATTTTAGGCGGATATATGTATGAATAATAAAATATTAAGTGTTTTTTGGTATTCATCCATTTTACACATGGTAATAAACTAACTATGTACATTATAACGCTTAAAAACTAGGTAAAATAAAGAAACTTAACTAAAAATACATTCATTACATTTTTGAATATTTCATTAAGAGCGTTTATACCCTACGGCATTTCATACAAACTTTCAAGTCGTTATTTTCCGAAATGACTGAACAGATTTTAATGAAACTTCCTATGCATAAGCAGTATACATAGGTCTAAAAAGTTACAAAAAACATTTTCAAAAAATAATGTTACAGCTAAATTAGACCGATTTTTAATTATCTATAGAAACAGAAATTTTCAATTATCTTTATTTTTAAAAGACATTTCGAAAATGTTTTTTAGTAACTTTTTAGATCTATGTATACTGCTTATGCATAGGAAGTTTCATTAAAATCTGTTCCGTCATTTCGGAAAATACCGACATGAAAGTTTGTATGAAATGCCGTAGGGTATAAACGCTCTTAAATCATTGTGATCCACCATAAATTGCACGTAACAAAAAAATATATTGCGTTTTATTAGACTTCATATTTTGTATTTATTTTACTATTTATGTACACACAGTAGAAATCACAGGAAAAAACATAAAATATTTAAGTACAAAGGTACTGCTTATTTCATACGAAATTTCTGCCAGCAGACCTGCGAAAGGAAAAATGAAGAAGAAATGTAGACGATAGTGTGTGAGAGAATGAAGAGAAAAATGTGTTTATGTGCCTTAACTAACTTAACCTATACTATTTTTAAATATAAATACATATATAACTAAATATAAATACATAATGCTAGGATATAAAAATACATATATATAAATCAGAATTGAGAGGAAAGGTAATGCTTATAATGATTGATATTTCGTGAAATAAAAACATTAATATATTCTTTTATTACCGTGACACTTAATAGGTTCCGTTAACAAACACAAGGATATGACTCCACCTTTCCCTAAGAAAATTGTAGCATTTCGTTTTACAAACATCCTGTATATCATTTTTAGGAAATAAAACCAATGCTAAGATTATTGTGGAACTTTGAAGGAACATTAAGTTTATGGTGTTGTTTCCAAAGAGCTACTTTCTTTTTCTAAGTTATACACATTTTCACAAACAACACCTAAAGGAATGCCTAAATAAAAGCACGCTGTTTGATTTTCAACCCTCGTTACTGTAGTGAGAACTGGAATTCCAACAGTGCAAAAATAGGCATTCACTGAGAGTCACTTGATCTTTTAAAATATGCGACGGATTTTGACGCGGTTTTAATGAATAGACAGGAATTATTCAAGAGGAAGGGCTATCCAACGTGTTGTTTTGCATCCTCGGAGGTTGCTGCTAATAATTCTCGTCCCGAATCAATAATATGATGGGTAGGTAATTTTTATTTCTATTTACAAAAATCGGTAAACCACCCTTGTTTTAAACGCGGCCCGTCTTATCCTCGTCCTATAACCGTGCTTTCACACATACAAACAATCTCAAACCTTTATTTCAGAATAACCACGTTAACGTGGTTATTCTGAAATACTGATTTACTGACATTACATTCTGAGATACTGACAGACATAAACAACCAAAAAAAAATCAGCGTCTATTAATAATTACCTAGGTACATAATTTTATTTGATTATTTGTGTCTTCTGTGACAAGCTCCTGAATTTTGACGAGGATGCAAAACAACACCTTGTATATATAGTTTATCCCTGAAAAACACATCAAAATTTCCAAAAGTCGCGGACTCGCGGTTAGCACCTAGATAATAATATAAATATTTTTTTTTTGTTTTTTTTTGTTAGTTTTTACAAACACTTTTACTCCAACATTTTGAACCGACTCGTCTAAGAAGAAAGACCGACACAAAGTCAATGAATCGAAGTGAAAACGGCATACGAATCGATTACTGGTAGGCTTAAGCTATTCTCAAGAAGCTAGCTATACGAGAGGAGCTCATGCCTTTGTTAAAAGATTAGCTGGTCAGCAAGGTTGGTAGCTAGATTATTGAAACTCGTAGAAGATTGAATCATAGTAGTAAAACATATATACAAGGTGGAAACGAAGCCGTCAACCAAGCATTCTTTAAATCAAACAAATTACCTAACCACACGTATAAAAAATTTCTGAAAAACTACTTTTTTTAGGGGGAAAAGTCCAGTTTTACGGTAAAAATCAATGTAAAACACTCAAAACATTGTGATGATTGTGATTGATTGTGCATTGAATAGTAAACGGGTCATAGACCGTAAAGTACAGTTATAAAATTAAAAAACTTGTTTAAAAAAAATAAACTTTGAATTCCAATATCTCAGTAACTGGGATGGAAACTACGGAATTAATGGCGCTAGCATAGCTGGTTCCATGCATCGTCATTGGTTGAAAATCCGGTAATGTCATTTTATATTTCTAATTAGCTAGACCTCATTGGTCAGATTGAGAACCAGCTATAGTCGTGCCATATACAATTAGCTTTTAACGGTCTTCCCCACTAGAAGATTCCCAGGTATGGTCCAGAACAAAAAAATGATCGCAATGACGGGGAAACCAAATGCTCTTCGGCTTCGTTAAGGGTTTATTAACACCCTTTATGTATTAGATATCCTAAAGGAGGAGCTTGTGACTAAATAACTACAGCACGGGTCGATCTTTAAGGTTAAGCCGTGCATGCCGAGGTTGGTCCGTGGATGGGTGCCCATAACTACATACAGAATTTCCTCCGTGCCTCGGAAAGCACGTAAAGCCGTTGGTCCCGGCTGTCATTTGTAGATCTTTGACAGAAGTTAGTTTAGCTTAGTCAGAAGCCAAAAGTCTGACATCCAGTCTTACCAAGGGGTATCTTATTACCCAGCGGCTGAGTTGTGGAGGTCAGATAGGCAGTCGCTTCATGTAAGATACTGGTACTCAGCTGCATTCGGTTAAACTGGAAGCCGACCCCAAGATAGTTTGGGAAAAGTCTAGGCAGATGATGATGTATATGATATCCCTAGCTCTTATTATTTTAAAACGAGGAGTGGATGTGGCTGTGGTTTGAATATAACCAGGTAAGACCCATAACATCACGCCTATAATTCCCGAAAGGTTAAGCAGAGGTGTACCTAATAGTACGACAACGGTTGAGCCTATTGCAATCATCATCATCATCATTTCAGCCGAAAGACGTCCACAGCTGAACATAGGCCTCCCCCAACGCCACATTGACATAAGGGGGGTTTTGCCATAATCGCCACGCTTGGCAGGCGGGTTGGCGATCGCAGTACGGTTGTTACAAAAGCACAGAGAACGCTGCTGCCCATTCTCTGGCAAGTCCCTTAGTCGGCTCTTACGACACCCACGGGAAGACATGGGATGGTGCTATTCTTTACGTCCGACACCATACAGAAATGCGATATTGCGATCAACTAGGCACAAATCAGACTTCGTGGCTGCTGCTGAGAAATTTCTCATGGAAAAACCCAATAACACTTTCCCCAACCTGGGAATCGGACCTAGTACCTTAAGCTTAGCAGTCGCGCTTGCGGCCACTAGACCAAGAAGTAAGTAGGTTTGCGTTTGGCCCCAACTCGCCTGTTGTGAAGCGATGATGCCGCCTAAGGTGCATCGCAAGGAAACCAGCACATAAGTTACGCCTGCGTTCTGTTCAGCACCTGTGTACCTGTGCATGTATGACAGCTGTAGGTGTCTACCTATTGTAAATGTACTCTGATTAATGTAATAATCCCTCTCCTAAACGTGGAGATTATGGCGGGAGGCTTATGTTCAGCAGTACACATGAAATATAAGCATCTTCTCAGTTTCAAAATCGTAACGAATTGTTCCTTTTACTAATAGTCGTATAAAATAATTTCACGACGAATCTTTCAACTTGATCTACTTCCTGTTGGATATGGCGGTAAGTGGATAGCAAGAACGAAATCAAACGACAACGACTTGGTAGCACAGCGTATAATCGCAGACTAGCGCGCCTTGACAATCATGAACCCTATTATATTTTTGTGCTCCTACCCACTATAAATAAAATGGCTAAATAGAGTTCTTGAAACACTTTCTTGATTGCTTAAAATGCAGCTAATTCGAAAATAAAGTGTCAACGAACAGACAACGAAGGTTGCGAATAAGGAAAAAAAATAACGTTTTTCGTAACTGGTTACGAAACTTTATCATCAGGATACTTAGTTGCGGTTAAGGAAAAAGTTCTCTTGATTCGCAACTGGTTGCGAACAAGGGATTAACATTCTTAATTCGCAACTGGTTGCGAATCGCAGTTGCGAAAACGACCGGAGGAAAACTAATTATTAACATATACCTCACACATAGATAGAAAAAAAAATGCTTTTATAAAATGACGTAGGTCACAGAATCTCCCTCTATAAGTAAACTATTTTATTTTACAAACAGTCTTGTTCGTACTGTATTGAAAGTAATGCTATAGTCTCAGATAACCTACTAAATTATGTACACCGCGAAAGTGCGGTTTTGAGGTTCCAGCGCCGCCAGAGGGAATAGACAGAAACATATCAATTGACAAATACCATATCGGGAGTGAGTGAGATAGTAAAATAATGTATTTGTATTAGAGTAAGGGAGATAGATGGTGAGACTGGATTTTGTCACGCGTTTCATACCGAAACCACATTTTGGTTACTATAATATTATTAGAGTTTAAACTATGTTATAATAATGATAGGAATTATGGCTTCAGACTCTATTTATAGTTGAGTGGCTCGTGGCTATACAGTAACAGCCACATGGGTTGATCTTTCAGGTAAAGCAATGTTTGTCGATGTTAGTCCGTGGAAGGGTAATCTATATCTATACTAATCCATACTAATATTATAAATGCGAAAGTCACTCTGTTTGTTTGTATGTTTGTTTGTTACCTTTTCACGACTAAACGGCAGACCGGATCTTAATGAAATTTGGCAAGAAGATAGATTTCAACCTGGGGAAGGACATAGTCTATATATCATCACGCTACGACCAATAGGAGCGGAGCAGCAATGAAAAATGTTGCGAAAACGGGGAAAATGAGACGCAGACGAAGTTGCGCGGGACAGCTAGTAATATTATAAAGATTCAATATTTGTTTGTATGTAACGGGTTATCTTCGGAACTGCTGATCTGATTCTGAAAATTCTTTCACTAATGGTAGGCTAAATTGTCGCCGAGTGTCATAGGCTACATTTAAAACGTTCCCGGGAGTTAATTTCCGTAAATTTCCGTGAGTGAAGTCAGGAGCAAAAGCTAGTCGTTCATTAACATCGTTCGTAACGTCGTAAAGTCGTTCAATACCGATTGTTTGTCAATATGTGGACATTGTAGGCCTTATAGATTCCTAGATCCTTGGTAACTTTTTATCTTCTTCTACGTTTTGTAGTACGCAACGATTTATTGTTGGGCCTACGATGTACTCCGATACTTAAGTACCTAACACTGTAACATAGAAATATTGTAAAACCAAATATTTTTAAAAGAGTAACCGTAGAGTTTCTTGCCGGTTCTTTCCATAGGAAACGACCAACCCGAACCTTGCACTTTTTTGTCGACGTTTTTTAAGTACCCATGTAGGACTATGTGAACTATATTTTGATTTGGGATTTTGATAACATTCGAGACTCTTGTGTGGCAAATGTTTGACAATCTTTATGTGTAGTCAGAGGACCCAAGTATAGTAAGTAGGGAAGAAGCTTAGCAGATGATGATGATGTCGGCAAATAGAATAAAACAATTATGAATTGTACTATATACATTCACAATGTCTCATCCAGGGACTTAAAAACACCTTCATAAAGGTTACAGAATTATAAGTGTTACATGTTGAATCTGTAACGGAATCAAATATGTAACAGATATGTATCTGTAACAGATCTAAAAGTGTTAACAGTGTTAATAAGTGTAACAGGTAAACGCAGCATAATTGATTATTTCAGTTACACATATTAAAATATATAAAAGGTTACAGTTTGATTCGGTAACAGTATTGTATCTGTTACATTCAAAAGTGTTTTTCTGTTAAAACAGTTTTTAAAACAGTGTTAAAAACACCTCATGACGGTTACAGTTTGAGTCCCTGTTTCATCTGCCTAGCCTTGTTGGGCTGGGCTTTCATTCTCACCAGATGCAGTTTTATACCAGTATTTTACACGGAGCGACTGCCTATCTGACCTCCTCCAACCAGTTAGTACTGCTGGTACCTCTTGGTAAGACTGGTTGTCATGTCAGACACTTTCTAAATACGAATATTATAAAGGTAGGTTATAGTACCTACACAGAATTGTCATTTCATTCCCACATTGAAAACCCTTTCAAAGTAAAAATTTATAAAATAAAAACTTGGGACAGATTTATGTGCTGTTTTGAAAGAGAATATAAAAGGAACATAATGAACAATACCTAAATGAAAGTTAGCGGTACTCGTACTGTCGTTTTTATTTTAATAACGGACGTGAGACAGGGTTGAGACGAAGATAAAAATGGTTTTGGATTTACAAAATATATTTTTACTGCCTCGTTTGTCAAGTGGTCTTAAGCGCGACAACTGAGCCTGAGGTCTTGGGTTCTATTCCCGTATCGGGCAAAGTGTTATGAGTATTTCATCAAGTAAATTCTCAATAACAGCCTCGTAGGCTAGATTTGTGCCCGGTTGATGGCAATAGGCTCTCAATAAGAGATGTGTGAGTACTATGATTGTACTATAAAGCTACTATTTACTGAGTACCCACATCTTTCATTGACGCGAATATACCCTGGTGGTTGAGTGAATGTCATGCTCACTTAAATGTCACGCTAATGGTGGCGCGTGTGTCGGGTCATTTAGTTCCCTTCAAAATGGTTGAGTTGAATGATGGCTGATACATGCGTCATGTTTGTGTACGGACGTTTTCAGTTGGAACTGGTCATCTCTTAGCTGCCACGATTTTTTATAATTATTTCATTTTTGAATTATTCATTAATATTCTTTTGGTCCGGAGGCTCTTAACTCGCACGTATTTCTACATAGCGCCTCTCAAATTAAGTTACAGTATCTACAATAAGTTTAGAAGATACATAAAAACAACGTTATCCCCATTTTGTTAGTTCATGATGGTCTCTAAGTTTTGTGATGTGAAAATATTATGTTGGTTATGTGATCCCGCATAAATAAAATATGTATAAAGTTAAGTGAGTGTTGGATAAACAACCCCTTTGCGATACAAACAGTTATATGTTTGTCAAGATAAAGCTGAAATGGAAGGATGATAGTACAGCGGATACTTTTCATAATATTTAATTTACTTACTATTGTTACTTTTCTTAGTAACGGTATGACACATAATAAAGACTGCATTTGATAATTTCCATAGGTTTTGACCAATAAGTAGGTACTAGTATGGAGACGCATGATTTTTACAAAATATTTTTCTTTATTTTTCAGAGTAATCTCCTTCGAAAATAATCATAATAATAGAGGTTTATACATTTTTCCAATGATTCTACCATTTTTTTAATCCCTTCCAAAATACGATTTGATAAACTCTTAAAATTGGCATGTCTCTGCGATAACCTTTTCATTTTAATATTTTGTTTTTCGAAAAATCCTTTGTTTCTATTGACGCTTGGTCTCTGAATCCAGGTTATTTACAAAACCTAGATGAGTTTCTTGCAAATGCCAAGTCAAAAAGTGTCGTCGATAAATCAAACTAATAAATAAAAGAAAAATTCAGAAGTTCTGATTAACTAAACACAAATTCAATAAAACACGGTTTGAAACACAGCCATTGTTTTCGGGATTTGAGGTAAAAAAGTGACATTTACAGGCGTTGCTCGCGTTTAAAAAAACAGCTGTAAGTGTTCGGTGTAATTTCGAATTTACAAGCTGTAAAAAGTTCGCACAATTCCAAATTGTGCGCTCTTTTTTCCAAATGCAATGCGAAATCTCAGACTCTGTGGCCGCTACTGATTTGTTATTAAAAACCTGATAACCGCGTCTTTAGCCCAGTTCACTATTTTCCGTAGTTGTATCCATTCGTGATAAATCTACATCATTAAACATATATGAATGACTGGCTCGTTAGTCTAGACGTCGCAACGTGACTGCGTAGCTGCGTCGCTTCGCAAGCGTGACTGCTGAGCTTGAAGTCCTGGGTTCCATTCCCAGGTGGGGCAAAGTGTTATCGGGTATTTCACAGTAGCAGCCACGGGGTCTGGACTTGTGCCCGGTTCATAGCAATAGGCTCGCCCCTATAATTTTTCTTTATATTTAATCAATCGGTTCTGTATGGTGTCGGACGTAAAGAATAGCACCATCCCCTATCTTGCCGTGGGTGTCGTAAGAAGCGACTAAGGGATTTGCCAGAGAATGGGCAGCAGCGTTCTCTGTGCTTTTGTAACAACCGTACTGCGATCGCCAACCCGCCTGCCAAGCGTGGCGATTATGGCAAAACCCCCCATAATGTCAATGTGGCGACACTTGAGAGAGGCCTATATCTAACAGTGGAAGTCTTTTGAGCTGAAATTATGAAAATGATGATATTTAATCAACAAGTAACATGACTCAAATTAAGTTATTAACAATATTTCTTAATAACTATGTCAGTAAACTTAACCTACACGGCCTTATAGATATAAGAATCCCTGCTACAAGGTCCACTCCAATGTAGAAAGCTTGCAGCAACGATTCACGCACAAACAATCCGGAGTGCTCGCAACACACTGAAGTATAATGTTGGGGCAGGCCCGCACCCGGCGCACCAGGGAAGCGCATCTTTTTCGCATCACGGTGTAGAAACAATCGACACGAGCATCAGCAAACATCCCTGATGCGCTACAGAAGCGGAACAGCCCAACGCATTATTATATTGAATGCGAAGGGCGCTGTACGATTTTGAGTATAATCCACCCACAGTCTGCACGTATAAAGGTGTCTACTAGGTACATGGGACTTAAACAAAACTGGCGAAATGTCGGTGGACTAGGTACACATAGATCTTATCAAGTTACAGGGATCGAATTTTTGTAAAAAACTCCCCTACCAACTTCATAAAAGGCAAAACAAAACGCTAAAACAAAGTCTACAAACAGCATTTTCACCACGAAAAAATAGCCATTTTGTAAATCCGCTACTACAGGCAGCCCTGAAGTATTGCCTTTGTTCCTGAAAGCTTCAGCTTTTGCGTTAAATGGCGGCCGGCGTTTCAGTTCTAGTTTCATTTTTACTTTCTACTAGTTATTTGTACTCGATATAAATGGAAATGTTACTTTGACTTTTATTGTAATGTGAGATTGTGGGCAAAGGTGCCAATTCTTAGTGGCTTTATTTTACAAAATAAGGTCTTCTTTCTTGCTATTTTCAGTTTTGGTAATCGAATATAAAATGTTGATGGATGGAGGGAGAGGAAGACCAAGGAAACGATGGATGGATTGTGGGAGGAATTATGATATGAAAGAAAAAGGAGTAAATGTGGCGGTAGACATAGAAGAATGGAAAAAAAACGTGTTGTGCCAACCCCATGTAACAAGGGATGATGATGGTGTCACTTTTGGTGGTCACTTAAAGCGCTACATCCCGTTTGCTAACTTTTTCATTTGATATAAAGATAGGTATGTCCAACTTGTTCGTCTATCTCATCAGTATAATTTAGTAAAAATAGTTGTAGAACGTTCTTACAGCTATTAATAACACTTCTAACGTGATATTTACCATGTTTATTATTTGTTTCGAGTTCCCGATATTTCAGCGCTGTTGCAAACGCCATGACCATGACGCCATGTTCTTAACGCTATCTGATGTTCGATGATGGTGTAAGGCATCTGTGTGATGATGTTGGGAGACCTTTGCCCAGCAGTGGGGCAGTATAGGCTAAACCAATAAAAAATCGAACAATCGAAATACAAAATATTGAAAAAGCCTAAACACCAGCAGAAAATTACCAAACTCAAATACCTCAAAATTAGTTACCAACAAAGGGCTTACCAAATATTTAGCTCCGAGGAACTTGGGAAAAATCCCTTAGAAATAAGACGGAGGGTCTAATGCTGGGAGATTTATCTCAAGGTTCACTCATAGGGCAGAGGGTCAGGGTATGAGTTTGTCTTTGTGATTACTTTGCCCAAAGTGATCGGGTTGGTATATGTTGCATGATTTTATAAAGATTATTGATACTTTAGGAGAATGTGAATACTCGTAGTTACCAGTTTAAAATTATGTTTCTGATGGTAGATTGATAAGTTAGTGTTACGTCGACTGCTTTACGAGAACATTCTAGGATTACGTTCGAGTCTAGAATGATCCAGTATGTCTAGAAGATTCGAGAACAATCCTAGAATGTTCCATGATGGAAGCGCCTAGAAAGTTCGAGAAAGTTCTGGATCTTTCTGGAACTTTCTAGAAAGATTGGCTCCACTCTAGAGCTCTAGAAGGTTCAGGAAGGTTGTAGAACTTTCTCGAAGGATTGGTTTCCCCTAAGGAACTACCTAGACTTTCACGGAAGTTGTGGAAGTTTCTCGAAGATAGGTCGGCCACATAAATAGACGACGGGTTAGCAGAAGGAGTTAGTCTTGTTTTGGCTACGGAACGAAGCGATCGAAGTGATGTACAAGTGCGATATCTAAATAAATACCTAGTGATTATTTGTGTAATTGTGATTAAGTTTAAGTGTGTTGTGTTAGTTAAAGATTTTTAGTGTTAAATTGGTAATAGTGTGTTAATTTTTCCTATACCCAGCTCGTAACATTAGTTAACGAAAATGTTGATTTGAGTGATCAAAAAGAAAGAAGCCGTGGGAAAAACCTAGTATTGACTATTTATGGCAAGCTTGCATCATAAATCACTAAAATGCGTTTGGCGTTAAACATGTTTGAAACGACTGACGAAAAACAAAACGTTGTTTTAAACACGGTTTTGTGGTAGACGCGGGCCTTAATAGTCTAATTTTTGTTTAAATCCCTTTTTATTGCTTTAAGAGCCGTAAAAAGCTTAATAAAGGTTTTAAAGTTGTTTTTGATGTGTCACGTCAATAGTCATAAAATAAATCGTTAAGGTCCCGAATAAATGAAAACCGGAATCTTATTTATATTGTCACTTTCTTGTGCGTTTGTCCAGTATACCTACTAACTGGAGGCTTATTTTGTACATTCTACCTTTATGTTGCCGTGCCCTAACCGGGTTTCATGTTGGAACTTTCTTATATATATGTAACAAATAAATGTATACACATGAATGCAATAAAAAGTTTGAGTTTGCAGAGGATTTCTCGAGTCTAGGTAGGTGGCAAAGTGGATACAGATCACTATGCACCCTGAGAACAAAAGTGACTTAACACGACATAAGTTTTTTGTAGGAAATAACAAAATTGTGTTTCTTGCTACCTAATTAGTTTCCGATAAAATATGTGATGAAATGTTTTTTTTTGTCCTTTTCTAGCACGATATCGGATCGGTACTTTTTGATTCACTAGATAGCCCATGTTATGTTATTAGAAGTAGTTTTAGGCATTTAACGCAATTCGCCGTAATTTTGAAAGACAACACTATGTAATTACTTTTATGTTAATTTAATTTGTTTATTTTGGAAGACTGTTAAATTATGTATTTTCTCGGGCTAATAGCAGACGTACCAAAACTACTACTAGGCACCACCAACTGGTAGGTACTAGATCCTTAAAACTAAACGTCATAATAACCAAAGTACCTAAACACAGTCTTTAAAAATAAAGCATTAAAATGCAAAAGGGTGCGCAGCCATTACCGGCCGAGCGTCTTTCCATTGCACGCAAGAAACTCATTACCCTGCAGGTACCTCGCATGTACTGCGATAAAAAGGTTGTAAACGTGACGCCGTAATGAAAATGTGCTGCTTGCACGTACACTCAACTACACATCAGTGGCATAAACTTGCTACCGGCAGCGGCTTTATGTAGGAGTATCATCAGGATCCGGACTCAAGTGGGAAGATGCGACTCCAACCTGGATAAGTGAACGAAATAGCAGCGGGGTGTGGCTGTGGAGCTGTGTCGCCAACTGTGCTCCACCTCAAAAACATGCAGCCGAAGTGACCTTAGCGCCACCACCGACGACGCGATGAAAGTGGCGAAGTTCTAAGCGAACAAATAAAAAAAAAATTCGTGCCAGGGACATGAAGACGAATAGTCATAGAAGAATTATCATCATCATTGACAGTAGTATTCCATGATACATGTTACAATTCTTCGAATTTTAGATGTACAACTCATAAGACAGACTCATAACCACTTGGCTACCACTGATAGTCAGCAGGTCAACGCATTTGAAGAGAGAAGAAGGTCGCAGTTAGATTTAAAGCGATCACACTATTTCCTTAATGCTAGACCACATACAGCTATACCCTACAATTTCGTCAATGGTTTTCTGACATGACCGCTTTGTGCTCGGAGTTTTTCGGCCAAAGTGGGATATGCTAGCCACTTGAGATCACATGAAAGAGTAGAACACCAAAACTCTCAGCAACTAACCAAAAAAGCCACCGAGTGCTGTCGATGTGACCGAAATCGGCTAGATGGCATCATCACCAACATTGAGCGTAAACACAAATTTATTCCACCTCCTACCGTCATCGAAGCTTATTAGAGGTCAGCGCAGCATGTCTTCTTCCACACTTCTCATTTCATTTCTTCATCTCATGAGTCACCCTCTTTCTAGCCATCAGTGACAACAATTAGATATTGACATGACCATTGAAGCCAGGGCAGTGTTTTGAGCCTCCCATAGTACCTAGAGCTTCATGCTGAGTGGTAACTTGCTTGTCGCAGTCACGACTTGCTAGCTGTCAACTTTTTTGTTCTGTCCTATTGTATTTATAAATATATATGACGGAGAAAATGTCACCGTTCCGTTTTTAAAAAGCGTGACGTCAGCATAGCTGACGTCACTGACTATGTTCAGGGTGATCACTCATCTTCGATCTTCCAAGTAAAACACCACAAGTACACTGTATGACTCGTTTATTCAACCGACAGCGTAACGACTTATTTACATAGATCCGTACAGTTCGGCGGCTCAAGCAAGACTGACTCGATCGCCTACAGTGCGGCCGTATTTATAGGGCTCGACGTACGTGCACGTTTAATTTTAGGTTAAGTATTGAAATTACAATGATGACATTCATTTTACATCGTAATAAATTCAAAGTAATCAACTTATGGTTTTTAAACTAATTTTTAGGACAATTAAATGATTAAACTTAGTTATTCTAGGTTATTCTAGACGAATTGTTGTAGTTGCGCCGATACGGCCATACTGACAGGCGGTGCGCGCTCTGCACCAGCCTCGTTGGTTCTCGTCGATTTTTGTGGATTCTCGTAGACGGTTTTATTCTGATGAATTACGGTTTTCCGATTCCGATACGGCCACACTGACAGGCGGTGCGCGCTCTGCACCAGCCTCGTTGGTTCTCGTCGATTTTTGTGGATTCTCGTAGACCTGAAAGAATAGAAACAAAACTTCCTCTGAGTAGTACATCTGTAAACAACTTGCGTTGTTTTG
This sequence comes from Cerastis rubricosa, assembly GCA_949152445.1. Taxonomy (NCBI): domain Eukaryota; kingdom Metazoa; phylum Arthropoda; class Insecta; order Lepidoptera; family Noctuidae; genus Cerastis; species Cerastis rubricosa. Next base: position 15,134,103 of record OX424549.1, read on the forward strand.
TCTTTTGAGAATATCGATTCTGATAAGGTTAGTAGGTTCTCGGAGATTTCATTAAAGGGTTCTCGGAGGTTCTCGTAGAGTTCTCGGAGGTTCTCGTAGAGTTCTCGGAGGTTCTCGTAGAGTTCTCGGAGGTTCTCGTAGAGTTCTCGGAGGTTCTCGTAGAGTTCTCGGAGGTTCTCGTAGAGTTCTCGGAGGTTCTCGTAGAGTTCTCGGAGGGATATTTAGAATATTTGAATTAAGTTACTTACGGTTTTATTCTGATGAATTATTTTCACCCTGTACATAACAATGTCTCGGGAGTATCTGTTCTCAGGTTCAAATGTGGTGATGATGTTCTTTCGTAACTCTTCCCAGGTACTACTGGTCACCATCCAATCATCGATCCACATTTTCGCACGTCCCTTCAGCAGACTGCAGACTTTCATACGAACGTTTTTTTTTTTTTTTTTTTTTTGGGAATGGCATCTCGCAGTTCAACCTAGGAGGTTGTCGTCTGCTTAACCGGACTTATCCTGTGGGTGCCTTAAGAGTAAGGCCTCCAGCCAGGGCATAAAACTTACAAACTAAGCGACTACACGCTAAGGGCACCCCCTGTGGGGTACGAGCCTCGGCTTAGGGCGTCGCTGGGGGAGGACTGCATGGGGACAGGCTGGATCTGAATGATATCATTATTTAGGGGCTGATTTAAAACTACTGGCACAGCATCGCGGGCTGGCTCGAGCGAGGGTCGGGGAGGGCATGGACCGGGACGTCGCGACGGACCTCGACGGCGAGGTCGGAAAGACGGCGGTTTGTGTCTAAACTTTTTAAGAGTGCTAGTCTCTTTGCTACTCTCCTGGAGGAGGGTGATAGCATCATCGGGAGTGTGATACGAACGTCGAAATCACTCCACTTATATGCCTCAATGGCCACTATCAATATGTTGACACCACTTCACGTACTCCGACATGGGTATCCGGGTCGAAAGATGGCAGGTAAATGCCTTTGATCCTTATTATTGATTCGGTAGGCGGAGCACACAAATCACATCAAAGCACACTGCATCATTTCCATCATCTGCATAAGGAATTGTGGTGGTATTCCGTCCATCCGCATTCCTTGATCAGGGTATGTATGCGGTCTTGATTGATTCATGGCTTCCATTGATGTATTGGAGACCAGTCCAGGCTCCTGACGCCGAATGTTGGCTGGTTCCAGTTGCTCAGGTGGTAAACGAGCTGATGAGGAAGTGGCTTGAGTAGAAATCTCTTGCGATCCCACTTCTGATGACGGAGAAAATGTCTCCGTTCCGTTTTTAAAAAACGTGACGTCAGCGTAGCTGACGTCACTGACTATGTTCAGGGTAAGATCGAAGATGAGTGATCACTCATCTTCGATCTTCCAAGTAAAACACCACAAGTACACTGTATGACTCGTTTATTCAACCGACAGCGTAACGACTTATTTACATAGATCCGTACAGTTCGGCGGCTCAAGCAAGACTGACTCGATCGCCTACAGTGCGGCCGTATTTATAGGGCTCGACGTACGTGCACGTTTAATTTTAGGTTAAGTATTGAAATTACAATGATGACATTCATTTTACATCGTAATAAATTCAAAGTAATCAACTTATGGTTTTTAAACTAATTTTTAGGACAATTAAATGATTAAACTTAGTTATTCTAGGTTATTCTAGACGAATTGTTGTAGTTGCGCCGATATATATTATGCGTTCTATGTCTAATGTTTATTTTTTGTCATTTTGTTTGTACATCCATGCCTGCTTTCTTTCTTTTCTTACATGACAGCACCATTGACATAACAGCGCTTTTTTTCATAGCAATAAGAGCGATTTTTGTAGTGCAAGTATAACCAGCAGTGAGGATGATTGTACGGGGAGGTTTTCTCATTATAAACGCATCATACGGGTGTGTACACTTCGTTAATGCCGCGTATATTCTTGCTGGGGCTGTACAACGGATCTGTTGGTGGAGTGGATTAAAATACATGTATCTAGGTATTAAATATAAAAGGCTGATTGGTTATACCAAGGATTTTATTAAAGGAGGATTTTAATATTATCTGAAACTTAATTCAAACTTTTAAAGTAGCAGGTGCCTGAATATTTTTACCTATTTAATTCAGTGTTTTTAACAATCAATCATGGGGTGGAATGGGGAAAATTGCAATTAAATTAGAAGTCTTTGATAATTATAATAACTCTATCAATAACACTAACGGGATATTTACCATGTTAATGTTCTTGTGGCGAATGAATTACTGGCCTTCCTGCAGCAGAAGTTGGATGTGATGGATGAGGTGTCCGCTGTCCAAATCTGCGCTACGAGCTTCAGTGAGGAGGACATTGCTGCTGCCAAGCTGCTTCTGTACCGGTCGCTCAACAAAAGTGACCAGATGGTGTCCCGCCGGCGTGATGGGACTAAGAAGAGCATACTGGACATCATCACGCTGCTAAAGGTGACCGACCCTGACGACGTGCGTACTTTCATGGCGAAGGAGTTGCACAAGCGCCCTCCCGTCACATTCGACCACGTCGATGTAACTAGCCTGTTGAAGGACATCGTTCTTCTTAAGGCAAGTTAAGTGGATGTGCAGAAGAGGTTGGATGCATCCCAGAATGCCGTCGCCGAATTATGCAACGAAGTAAATGAGTGGCGTCAAAAGACAACGGTATCTGGGTCACCGTCGGGTGCATCGAACGTAAACACGCGTCGCGGAGCAGGCCTCGATGTATCATCGGCCAGTTTTGCGTCAGCAGTTTTGTCGCCGTCCACACCGAAGAATGCTGAGCCTGCGGAATGCGCTCCTCGTGCGCCCCGCTGCCCCGCTCCCGTCCCTGTGGCTACTCGCCTCGTCGCCGTACGACTGCTCGACCCGCTGCCTGTTTCTGCAGCGTCTGCGAAATCTCGGCAAGGTCCTGTAGATTTCCCTAGCGTAGTTTCGGGCAAAACTGCTCCAGCTGGGAAGCCCATGCCTGAAAAGGCACCGATTCGGGCTGATGATGGTTTCGTGACAGTGTTGAGGAGGAAGCGCCGTCAACGAACCAACAAGAACCGCTGCGGCAAGGCTCCTTCGGAGCCCAACGTGCCTATTCGTGCCGCGAAGCCGAACACTCCGGTGTACATCTTCCGCCTACACTACACCACTACGGCGGAGGACATCGTGGAGTACGTGCGTCAGAAGACCAAGTACGTGGCGAGAGTGCAGCTGCCTGAGTCGCGCCGCAAAGTCAACTTTAAGGCGTTCGCGGTGCGTATACCAACTTGTTATCTGCACCTCGTCTTGGAAGAGGACTTCTGGCCGCCGAGAGTGGTGTTTCGTCGCTTCCGCGGACAAATGCCACATGAATGCACAGTGACGTAGTGTGCAAGTGAAGTGTTACTAACATATTTAGTTTTAAGGTTTTATTTACTAACACAAATTGTATTTTATGATATGTATTTTAGACTGTAAGGTAAATATCTATGGGCCAAAGTTGCCTGAAAATAAATGTATGTTGTTGTGACATGGTGGATGTTTAACATGGTAAATATCCCGTTACTAGTGTTATTGATAGTTTTGGTGACCATGTCAGTTTAAAAAGTTATATTATAATAGCTGTTTTTGGTTACCATTAGTCACGCGATCACAAAATCGACTATCGTTTTGATAGTCGATAGATTACAAAAAAAGAATGAATTCAATACTTAGCACCTTCCTTTTTAAAATGGTTGAAAGTTCACATTCAAAGACTGCTCTGTATACCGCACCTAAATAAAATAAAACTCTTATTCACCGAAAGAATTTCCCTAACGAGTTGCTATTAAAGCACCATTTAGCAGACTCAATGGTTTTAAAACTTACCTTTTAAATGTCAATGGATCTCGTAAAAAGTTGAGAGTGTCACTCCCTGTCCACGACCTCAACCGATTCGATTTGCGTCAGTTTGTCACGAATGTCATTTTTTAGGGTTCCGTACCCAAAAGGGTCATATGGGACCCTATTACTGAGACTTCGCAGTCCGTCCGTCCGTCAGTCCGTCCGTCCATCTGTCATCAGGCTGTATCTCATGAACCGTGATAGTTAGCCAGTTGAAATTTCTACAGATTATGTATTTCTGTTGCCGCTATAACACATACATATACAAATACTAAAAACAGAATTAAAAAAATATTTATGGGGGGGCTCCGTTTTTATAATTAATGGTTCGGAACCCTTCGTGCGCGAGTCTGACTCGCACTTGGCCGATTTTTTGTTTCTTTCGCGTGGTTACCGTCAAGTCGCGGTAACTAGTGGCATGATCTAATTAAATTCTTTCATTGGTTTTCTCTCCAGTCGTTGTCGAAACACGACAGCACGGTTGGCGCCGTGACTGAGCGATTGACTGCTGCGCTGCGTGTCGCGGGTTCGATCCCCGCACGGAACAAATATTTGAATCGCCTACAGATAGTTGTTCCGGGTCTGGCTGTTTGTGTATGTCAGTTTATATATTTATAAAAACACCCACGATACAGGAGAAATTCCTAGTGTAGGTAGGACAAAGTTTTTATTAAAAAAAAATGAAAAAAAATAAACACGCGTGTCGTATATCGTGTAACTTGTGGGCAAGCAGTAAAAGGTTAAGCCTAAAAGTGGAAGGTAGTGGTGGCCTAATTTTTATACAACGGCTATTTCAAAATGATAGCCTAATGATGGCCGTTTCGGTCTGGATTTTGGGATTATGACTCTTTTTAGCTTGGGGCTAGACGTAATTAAAGGCTGTGGTCTGGCTTGTTTTATTTTGTGGCCCGTTTGATGTTTTTCTTTGACGTATTTTTCGCTTTTCATTATAGGCTGGCTTGTAGATTCCGCAATTATGTTTATTTTTGTTGAGGATTGTTGTTACCGTAAGCTTTGCTAGTAAAAGAGATAGGGATCCCACTGCTGGGGCAAAGGCTTCGTCTTTGTGAGAAAGGGTGGGTCATAATTTACCGAGCGGGTCGAGTGCAGCATGTCACATGATGTTTTTGAATATTTGATTCTAGGAAAAGTCGGTTTCCTCAAGATGTACGGTTTTGAGATTAGAGGAGGTGAAAAGAATTTACTCAAAGTGCCAAGTTGACATGGTACAGCAAAAGAAAAAAAACAGGGACATGGCGTGCATGCAAAATGATAAAAAATAAACATTAGACATACAACGCATAACAAATATTTATAAATACAAATAAGACACATATGGATGGTACTTTATGTGAGAACAATGTAGCAAGACGTCTACGTTAAAAGTGTTCAAAGTAAAGACATTATTAATGAAACGATTTTTCTGTCCATTTTAGGCATTGAAACAACATAAACAGTCCCCTTTGTATCACAAAACATTATCTAAATGATTGATTTAAAGTAAACAATAAAAACCTACAAACGACGGCACTCATCCTTCCTCTACCGAAGTAAATATTTGTCTCTCTCAAATTGTTTGTTAAAGCAATATTATGTTTCTTTAGTCGTCCATGTTTTAGAAACTCGATATGCTGTTACGAAGAATATTTTACGGTCCATTTTATGGTCAGACCGATAGTGTAGTTTTTAATAACATATTATCACGGGACCTGACTTGCATGAAGAGTAACATAGCTGTGTACCTTTAGTAAAACATAACATCAAGCCTGTCATTCCCGAGGGGTTCAGCAGAGGCAGAGGTGTATATAATAAATAGTACATCATTCATCTTCCAAGCTCATCGTGCTGTGCTGGCGGGGCCGCTGCGGCAGCGGAGATCCTCAAGCGGCGTAAATATAGTAACCTTTGTTTGTAACTATATTTTCGAGCCGTTTGGGGTTGAAACTCTGGGGCCGTGGGGTCCGAGTGCTCACAGCCTTTTTAAGGAAATCTCCAAACGCTTAGTTGACGCTTCCCGTGACCCAAGGGCTGGCTTTTAGTTTGGCCAGAGGCTAAGTATTGCCATACAACGTGGCAATGCTGCCAGTCTCTTGGGCCGGTACCAGCTGCCAGCGTTGGGGAGGAGTTTTTATGACGCCCTTTTATAGTTTATTCTTATTTTAGTTACTCATTTTTTTTATATTTATACATATTTTAGTTTTAATCCTTGTAATGTTAATAGTAGTTATTTAAAATATTATTGAGTAGAAACATAAATAGTACACCGACAATTCGCCAGTTATGTTTAAGTCCCATCTAATATGTGGCGGGGGGCTATGCTTGGAGTTTCCTTGCGTGATCAAATCACAAATGAGGACATCCGCAAGAGAACCAAGGTTACCGACGTAGCCCTAAGAATTGCCAGGCTTAAGTGGCAATGGGCACGGCACATTGGTCGCCGAACGGATGGTCGATGGGGCCGAAAAGTTTTGGAATGGCGACCGCGAACCGGAAGACGATGCGTTAGAAGACCTCCCACTAGGTGGATCGATGACCGACCGATGCGGGGATCCACTGGAGGCGAGTCGCACGGGACCGGTCATTGTAACGACACTTGGGGAGGCTTATGTCCAGCAGTGGTCGTCTTTCGGCTGAAATAAATCGGGCACAAATCCAGATTCCGTGGCTGCAACTGAGAAATTCCTGATGGAAAAATCCAATAACACTCTGCCCTACCCGGGAATTGAACCCAGGGCTTCATGCTCAGCAGTCGCGCTTGTGACCGCTAGACCAATAAGGCAGTCAAGAATACAAGTAAGTTATTAAGAATACAAGTTATGTCAAAATTAAATCAAAGATCATGAGAGTTCATGAGCGTGCTGGGTCCGCGTGAAAAACAAAAAAGTTATTTAGCTTTTCTATAATAATTTTAGAAATCTTCTAAATTGTAAGAAGCCTTAGTAACTCCTTATTACATCAGCTGTCTTCCAGTGAACAACCCGTAAAAAATAGGTTCAGCTCCAGTTCCAGATGTTAGCCAAAGGTGGTAACAAACAGACAGACATATATTTTGGTAAACGTACCGTATATACATTCATATGTATGTACTAAAAAGCGGTTATTTTAATATTACAAACAGACACTTTAATTTTATTTATTTGTATGTATAGAAGACACACACACTAGTTCGATGAAATTGTTATGTCTCATCCTCTTAGTAACCGACTAAGAAACTAAAGCAAAAAGTGTGGCTGTCGCTGCGGCGCCTCCACAGAGCTTTTTATTTTATTATCTAGAAAGGTTCGTTTCCCTGTCTGAGTCTCAAGGACGAACCTAGACAAACGCTGGAACTAGATCAATCATGGCTTCAAGATGGCGGAAATCATATGGAGATTTAGATTGTAATATGTTAATGTTGTGCCTGCTTGATGGCATTAAACTCGCCCCCTTTTATGTTTTTAAGTCACATAGAATAGGGCGTTATCCTATTGCCATCTACCGGGCACACATCCAGACTCCGTGGCTGCTACTAAGAAATTCTTGATGGAAACACCCAATTACACTTTGCCCAACCCGGGAATCGAACCTATGATCTTATGCTCATCAGTCCTTTGAGACCGTTAAACCAACGAGGCACACCGCATCGTTTAAAAAAATAAACTAGCTTATGCACACGTCTTCCCCCGCGTTTTAGATCAAACTACTGGGATAAAAAATATCCTATGTGCTATTCCAGACTATTATCTTCCCAAATTTTATGCAGAATATTCCACACCTATCTAAGAACACATACAAATTAAGTTGTGACTAAATAGACCTATCAAGCAAAATGGAAGCACCTAATCACCGCTACCGACGCTCTAAAACCAGATAAGTCTGCACATGAATCAGCACATGGAGCAGAAGAGAATGCCAACAAAATCGATAACATAGCCTAACCGAACATAAAGCTTTCGCCAGTCACTACTGTATTGGAAAAATAATTAGGACAATACACGGAACCGAATTTATGAGAAAATATACAACAACATACTCGAAAAGGGGTGTTTGGGGAAGTTATGGAAGATGGATAATGAAAACAGCTAAAACGGTTACCATATTGTACTTGGTACATCATTCTGAACTTCTCCACATAGAAAATCATCGGTTATTAAAAAAAAACAACAGCTGTTCCCTAAAAAAATGCAATACCTCGGTCTCGGTCCTAGGTCGCTACCAAACATCTGAATTGAACTATCATTACTTGCAACTTTTGAATATGTTTTAGTTATAGTTTACTTACAAGTACTAACTATACCATTTTATGAGAAATAATACTACTGCGTCTAAATCATTATTCATTCAAAGGATCATAAAACACAAATTATCGTACATTTAGGTTGCCAGGTATGGTCCACAACAATCGTTCGGCTTATTTAAATGTTCTTTTACATCCATTATACGAGTAACCAGCCAGCAAGGTGGCTGATTGCCATTGGTGCTTTTAAAGCGTACCCCCAGCCATGGAAGATGTTCAATGCAATCTCGAGAAGATGATTACTTTTCCTCTCATGGATTCTCTCCTTTTCGTTAAAAGCAAGTACTTCACAGAGTAAAACGTTTTACAGTATTTTTTTATTTTATTTTCGAAACTGAACGCGTAGTTTTATCTCGTTCAGTGCGCAATGTTAAAATTCATTGAGCGGCGAACAGTAAAGTATGGCGCGAAGTATTTATAGTGTAGAGATATAAGGATGAGTTTATTCTGTTTTGGTTTAAAATGTTTAATGATTTGTACAAAATTATGTTGTTTGAGCTGTTTTTACTTTAGAGTTTAAATTATTGAATGAGCTTTGTGAATTATACTTTAGAGTTCCTATTGAATGAATTTGATTATGGAAATACATACATTAAAAAATGTTAAGTAATTTCAACAGAAAAAAAACTCATTCGCTTTGATGTCAGCTAGTTGTAGTCGTTAAACAGTCCACTCACTTCAAAAAATGGTTTTTATAATACACAGTCTGACACAACCTTAACAAAGTTCGATTTGGAATAGAGAAGTCCGGCGGCGTAGCGGCATCTGCTACGAAAGCGTAGTGGGCGTAGCGATGACATCATCACAACAGCTACGGCGTAGTAACAGCTCCGTAGCCTTCCCAATATTAATTATTTTAAGCCAGCCGTGTTATCATCCTACAGTTTCTTTGTAACTGATTTAAAAAAGGAGGTTATTTTTTAACTAAGTATTTTGATTATAATCAGAACCAATAAAATATTACAAATCGAAACTTTTCATAATAAAAAATAAAAGAAGCTGTTTGTCGGGACATTTGGTTGGGACTCACATGAAATGCCGGGACCACGAAGACGTATCCCGACCATCTGGCAACCCCAGTTGCGCGGTAACATAACATAATTCTTCGTACAATTCTCTTTACGCAGCTAAAAGCCTCCTAAAATATGAGACAGAAACAAATGTACGGTCCCAGTTACCTGCCGAGACATGTTTTATAACGTCAGTAGAACAATTCTGAGATTTCATTTAACTAAGCTGGTCTATTTACCTCTATCTGCTGCTAGATAAGGGTTGGGTGCGACTTACAGCGTGGAAAAACGATCATACATATCCCCGGCCAAGATATAGTAGAAATAATTGGCAATCCTTGTTAGTAAAAATGAAGGGCATTGTAATAGAAAACCAAACACAGTATTCAACTCAAATATGTTTATTTGAGTTGAATACTAATTTAAGGCCTCCCACTAGGTGGACCGATGACCTGGTGAAGGTTACGGGGATCCGCTGGCTGCGAGGCGCACGGGACCGGTCAATGTGGCGACACTTGGGGGAGGCCTATGTCCAGCAGTGGACGTCTTTCGGCTGAAATGATGATGATGATGATGTTTATTTCTTTTTTCACAATACTTAAAAAATACTCTATAAATACGCCTGTAATCCCCAAAGGGTTAGGCAGAGGTGTAGCTAACAGTACACCCACATTTCGCCAGTTATGTTTAAATTCCTTGTATGGGGGGCGAGCCTATTGCCACCATCCGGGCAGAAAGTACCCAACAACTGTTTGCCCGGGAATCGAACTCCGGACCTCAAGCTCAGCAGTCGCGCTTCCGATCACTCCACCAATGAGGCAGTCATTAACATCGACTAATCAATAACCACGACTTTTCACATATTTCTAAATTTCCAGTTCAATTCCCGAAACTTACGTTCTCCTACAGAAGCACCAAGCTCTAAAAATATTTACCTACCTCTCAAACCCGCTTTTCACAAGTCAACACAATAATCAGCCAACACGATATCAAATCCAATTAAAAAAACGTTTTATTTATGCATAACAAGCAGTTTATGAATAGTCAAGGATAATAATATTGTGATTACAAATTGACGGATTATTTTTTAGAGCTTTCGCATGACCTAAATAAACCCTCTGCCTAAATCCAACGGTTTTGTTTTGATTATTTTCAATCTACTTGACATGAAGTCATTATTATGGATATTTGGTATTAATTATGGATTTATTCCGCAACACAACAACATCCGCTTGCCTCAATCTTCAGCACCAATACATTATACCGAGTTTTCTCCGTGCAAAAGCACCTAAAGCACGTTAAGCCGTTGGTCCCGGCTGTCATTTGTAGATCTTTGACAGTCGTTACAGGTAGTCAGTGGCCCGAAAGTCTGACAACTAATCTTACCACTTCTCCCCCCCCCTTCCCTCCTCCCCCCTCCTTCCTTCCTTCTTCCTCCTTTTTTCTTTTCTTTCTTTTTCTTTTTTTTCCTTTCCCTTTTCTTCTTCTTTTCTTCTTCTCTTACACCTGTCTTGTCTTTTTAGTTTTACTAGTCTATTGTCTTTCGTCTTTGTCGTCTTTTGTCTTGTCGTTAATACGATACCCTAGTACTAACTCCATATAAAATACTAGGGTTCAGCTGCGGCTGGTTAGACTGGAAGCCGACCCTAAAATGGTTGTGGAAAGGCAGGCAGATGATGACGAATTATGGATTTATTCCGCTTGTAAGAGAATGTTTTGTGAAATAACTCGCCCGAGTATATATCTCATAACACTGTACCGGCTTCACCTGTCATGCAGCATTGTTGTGTTTGATCTAAGACGGTGCAGTCAAGGTGAGCACACCGGACAGCGGACAGTGATTTTGACAGATATTTTAGAACTAGCTGTCCGGCGCAATTTCGTTTACGTCACATTTTCCCCGTTTTCGCAACATTTTTCATTGCTGCTCCACTCCTATTGGTATGGTAGCGTGATGATATATTTCCTATAGCCTTTCTCGATAAATGGGCTATCTAACACTGAATATAATATATAAAATATAATTTTTCAAATCGGACCTGTAGTTTCGGAGCCTATTCAATGCAAACAAACAAACAAACAAAAAAATCTTTCCTCTTTATAATATTAGTTTAGACCATATCTGTTGAAGTCCACTGTCCGCTCCGCTCTCCAATCCGCTCAGTTTGACCGCACTTGTACAGCCGCATGAGATCTACTAGTATCTTGTTATTGTCTCTGGGATGACAACGCATTAACGATGCCAAAGATATTTAAGATGTCTTAACGAGTGACTGCACAAATCAAGGCATTTAGCTAATCTCGGGGCCGTTCGTACTTACTATTATTAAAAGTCAAGAGGGGCGTTTACCCTGCAGTGGAACCCTTAACTTTCATGATAAGAATCTACTTCGTCCCTTCTTCTCCTCCTGGGCCTGACGCGTTGTCGTTTACTGCTGTTTGGGACCCACTGGTGGTAACTTAAGCACGCGTACTAATAGTACTTAATGGTTCCATGAGATATCTATAGACTACTTAGATACTTGTAGAACGCTATTGTTAAATCGCTACTCGCTCCCAACGGGACCTTGCCCAACGCAGCTATATTATTTACCCGTCGCACGCGACCGGTAACAAATGGATTTCATTTCGGACGATATCGGGAGGCACATCTAACCTATAAGTGTTCGACCACGAAAATTATTTGGATTTTATTTTTTTATTAATAAAATATTGTTGGGGAGCGGTCTGTTATGGCTCTTTTATCAAGATTAATGCGAAGGTATGGGAGTTGGGTATTTTTGTGGTGGTATGCAACCTGCATTGTTTATAAATAGGCTTTTTTATGGCTTAGTTATGGTTTTTAGGGTTCCGTACCCAAAGGGTCTAACGGGAACCTATTACTGAGACTTCGCTGTCCGTCCGTCCGTCACCAGCAATGTATCTCATGAACCGTGATAGTTAGCCGGTTGAAATTTCTACAGATTATATATTTATGTTGCCGCTTTAACAACGAATACTAAAAACAGAATAAAATAAATATTTAAGGGGGCTCCCATACAAAAAAGCGATTTGTTTGCTCGTTTTCATTGGTACGGAACCTTTCGTGCACGAGTCTGAATCGCACCGGTTTTTTCTTCTAATGATGTTTTCTTTATGGCACTTGGCTTCTTGAAGTATGCATTTTATGACTCTGTAACCCAAAACAGTTATATAACTAACCCATAATTTTACAATAACCCTAACAATTTCAACACTTTTCTTCTTAAAAAAGTACGCACCCTCAAATCAACCCTCCTACAAAATAAATACGTATCCATATAAGACAGCTATTGTCTCAAGAGCTGTAGACATTCTCCTTAACATTGAGTAGTAGACCCTCACACTTGAGAAGCCGTTGAGTGTCTCTCGTGGCTTTTGAAGGCGGTAGTCTTGATACCCCCCCCCCTTTGAGGGATAAAAGGAGTTTGATCTTTGTATTTTATAGTATATGGGAGATGGTGGATTGATTGGGTTTAGGCATGGAATATCACGCTTTTTTTTACAAAAGGGAAAGACAAAGCGGTGTGAGTACATGCACTTTTCGCAAGTTATGTTCCGAATATCCAAATTTGTACGGACATCGCCAGATTTTTGAACCCCGTCTGGAGTTTGTCGTGGTCGGACTATTTTACTTGACAGTTTTTTTTAATTCAAATTTATTTCTCATTGTCCTGAAAAACTGAATGTGTGTCCGCAAGATGCGATAAACACAGGACCGGACTACGTGACGACACTGGTGACACAGGGAGAGGCCTGTTTCCAACAAGGGATGCCTTACTGCTGAGATCATCATCTTCCTGCTGTTGTCCTATGTGACTTGTTTTTTTGCGTTACAAGTTTTTTTCTTGCAAACTCTTCTGACAACCGTCACGCCATTATTTACTCCTTTTTCTTTCAAATCATTCCTCACACAATCCATCTATCGTTTCCTTGGTCTTCTTCTCCCTCTCGATCCATCAACATTTACATTCCTCACTCTCTTTTTAAGTCACACGCGCTTCCCCGCCTCATCATATGCCCCTTACCTAGAGAGTCGATTCCCTTTCAACTTTTCTGTTACTGGCGCAACTTTCAATCTTCCTCTAATACAGGTAGGTACTCATTCTTTACTTTTTCTGTTCTTGTCACAACTCACCTTTACCTCAAAAACTTCATCTACGCTATATTAAATTTCGTTATTCGTATTCGTATATTTATTTTCGTTCCATCTTAATGCTGATCCATCTCACTTGTGGCTGACATGACGATGAATAATTATTGCGAGCGACAATTAAACCAGTATATCTGTCTGTCAGTCGGTCTGCTGTCTATTTATTACTTTTTCAATTAATTTTCAAATCGTGCTATGTCCTGGATTACGACATACAATGTTTTTTATCCCGGCATTACGTCACCATTGCATAACTTTCAACCTCTATACAGGCAATGCCGGGGCCAAATCTAGTACATTTTATATTCAAATAAATAAGTACTGGTAATTAATTTTGTGGGGTATTAAAGTCACCCGTTCCAAAGCGAGCATGTTGTTTCTGGACTGTTACCAAATTCTGGGGGAGTTTTGCCCTCAAACGGATTTTGGCTATGGATTCAACCTATCTTTTGGCAAACTAAGGATTATTGCTGTCTTGGAAGTACCTACAGTGTACATAACTTCTGAATATTTAAAGAATATTTGTATTTCAGGAACCGAAACTTCAAAGTTTTATTTATCCTAGCTGTCCCGCGCAATTTTGTTTGCGTCACATTTTCCCCGTTTTCGCAATATTTTTCATTGCTGCTCCGCTTCTATACAGTGCCGTCTATTGAATACTTACTCAATCCAGTCCACAGATACCGCCATCTGTTAGAATTGTGTGGAGCTAACAGATAATTGTGACTTAATTTGCAATAAAATAATATTGCGGCTATAAATTGAGATGTAAGCTATCCTATCTTTCAAGTTGGATCAAACTGCAGACGGTGTGTGAATTTGATTAAAATCGATTAAGTGTCCATCCCCGACAACCAACGTGACACGTAACTTATATATATAGATAGACAATGAAACCTCTATCTTGTGGTATCTTGTGTCTGACTGCCTGGTCGAGTGGGCGCAAGCGTTACTGGTAAGCATAACGGTTAACTTTCTGTACCCCGTGCTTCTGAATATTACAGTCTATTGGAAAGGTTTGTATTTTTAGCATGAGCGGCAAAAGCTAGTAATAATAATAATTTATCTAGATTTCCTACCGTCCAGATACTGGCTACGTTTTGGTGACCTCTTTGGGAACTGAATGTTTTGTCGGTGCGATTATGGACAAAGTTATGTTGACGAACAACTACCGGAAACATATTATGAAGGGCGGGACGGTTGACGTGTTTCGGGCATGCCACCTTCCGAGAGAATCGATCCGACACATTATTTCTGGTTATTCTCGTCTGGCTAACGGAGAGTAGACACAACATCGTTGCCCGGATTATCCACCACAACTTGCTTTGTACACCAAATAACTTTAAAAAATCTAAGAAGCTTACTGGTACATTTAATCACTGATTTACACCACCAAAAAATCTGTGGCCATTTCTCTACCATTGATACAATGAACAAGCTCTCTTACATAATTATACATAGCGATTCTATGTATAGGTTAGGTACGTAGATTTATTATACTCTGACTGACCCCTTCTAAAAAACTTCTGCTTCGAAACGAGCCCCAAAAAAATGTCCAACCTCATTTCGTAAAAAGTTGTGTATTTTTTTAATATGACGTCACGGTTGGACGGTGACGTGGGTTGCGAGTTGCCACCTGTCTGAGACGTTCTAATCTCTCCCCTTTTTCGGGGTAAAATTATCTTTGACATCGGCGTGTTGTGTATGTAGTTATGTAGCTGGTACCGGCGACATTTTTGGGGTTGAATAGAATCTGTGAAGTTGAAAAAAAAGAGCAATTTGCCTCGGTTTCTTTTTAAAGTACAATGATTTCTGTTTAAAAGGATTTTATTTTGGCTTTTGAGATATGGAAGATCTGGAGAACTTTAAACCACAAAAATTGAAAGTGTGTAATATGTTTTTGAACAGCTAAATTAATAAGGGTGTGGCCTGCTGCAGCAAGAAGTAAATTTTAACGTTTTTTAAGTCGATAGGAGTAAGAAATCGCTCAAACCGTCTTTTAAGTTGTTTGTGACTCCCGTTTTAGCTGACACTAAGAAAACCCAAATTAAGGCCTAACACTATTAAATTGCATTGTTGGATTTTGGAGCGTTGCAAATTAGATTATTTATAAAAACAAGCAAAAAAAGAAACACTTTTTTGTATGGGAGCCCCCTTAAATATTTAATATATTCTGTTTTTAGTATATGTTTAATTTGTAGAAATTTCAACTGGCTAACTATCACCGTTCATGAGATACAGCCTGGTGACAGCGGACGGACGGACAGCGAAGTCTCAGTAATAAACGGGACCCCCGTTTGACCCTTTGGGTACGGAACCCTAAAAAGACCTTGTTCCATTTAAGGGAAAAGCGTGCTGTTTGGTGTTATTATAATTATTTGCCCCATCTTTTTTAAAAAACCTGAAAGCAACGGGCTTGAAAAAGTTTCCATTCTAACATCTGGTATCTCGTTTTATTTTTGCACCATGGGTGTTTTTTAATTCTCATTTGCCCAGGGGGATTTCTTATCAGTCTGATTATATTTTTTTTTAACAATAGCTTTTAAGTTGTGTTAACCTTATATCTTTTTAATCCTTTAAATAATCTCCAATTATTAATAAGGTATTTTACACATTTGACGGCACGGATGGCACAGTGGCTGAGCAATTGGCTGCAGCGCTGCGTGTCGCGGGTTCGATTCCCGCATAGAACAAATATTTTTATGCCCTAGGGTTGTTCTTCCAAGCTTGGCTGTTTGTGCATGTGAGTTTAAATGTTGGTAAACGCACCCAAAAAAAAAAGGAATTGCGAATCTTTAACTCGTCATCCTTGCGACCACCTTTTAGTCAAATAAATAAACTTTTCTATATAAGATCAGATTAAGTTAACTAACAAAAACCAAATAGAAAATACCTATCACGTCTGGGTTTAGCTAGGTAATTATATTGACTTGGATTACGTATGACGACACTCATTATCTACTTCAAACAATCTTACCAACCCCAGTTTAAAAAGTAATCCCAGTTAATTCGATTGTCTCGCCTGAAAAAGTATTAAGAAACAATATCTCTAGGTTAGCTATTAGTTTAATTGGACTGTCTCAATAATAGACACATTCGATCCGTGCCAAAACTTACAATTGTAATACTCGTTATGTCTCGTATAATGGCTAATAAATCATTCTTTCAATAGACGCCATTACTTTATCTCAAAAACTTTGGTCGAAGTAACACAGCTTCGTGCTTTTTATCGTCATGATAGTAATCCCCGACGAGCTCGTGGCTAAATAATAACAATCGCACGGGTAGATCTTTCAGGTTAAGCCGTGTTTGCCGAGCTTGTTCCGTGGATGGGTGACCATAATTACATACTGAGTTTCCTCCATGCCTCGGAAAGCACGTTAAGCCGTTGGTCCCGGCTGTCATTTGTAGATCTTTGACAGTCGTTACGAGTAGTCAGAAGTCGAAAGTCTGACATTCAGTCTTACCAAGGGGTATCGTATTACCCAGTTACTGGGTTGTGGAGGTCAGATAGTCAGTCGCCTCATGTAAAATACTGGTACTCAGCTGGATCCAGTTAGACTGGAAGCCGACCCCAAGGTAGTTTGGGAAAAGGCAGGCAGATGATGATGATGATGATAATAATCCCTGAAGGGTTAGGCAGAGGTGTACCTAATACCTAGTACACCCACATTTCGCTAGATATGTTTAAGTACCACGTAATAGAGGGCAAGCGTATTTATCAACCGGAGCCAAATCCACACTCCGTGATTGCAAAAAGGGGAAAACCTTGATGGCAATCCATCAACCTGGCGCCATATCAAGACTACGTGGCTACTACTAAGAAATTCCTGATGGAAAAACGCAATTACCCTTTGCCCGACATGGTAATCGAACCAGGAGTTCATAATCAGCAGTCGCGCTTATGATCACTAGACCATAGAGGAAGTTACTGTTCCAGAAAGATAATAAGCGGTATGCCGCTTATCAATATTTCGATTGGTTGGCCGCAGGTACTAAAACTTTATTATCTGATAAATTGACGCTGGCTCGTGGCTAGCAATATTATTAGGAACGCATTATGTTTGCTGAAGTGCTGATCCAATCACATGGATATTGTGATTAAACCAAATGCAGCCGAACTGGTTACCCACTACATAAGCGCGCGTGGTGAAGCGACACTGTCTGAAGAGAAAACAAGTAAAAGATACAAGAGAAAACCAGTAAAGGTAGAAGAGAAAATTAATTAAAGACAAGACAAAATTAATTAAATATGGAAGAGAAAATAAATGAAAGATGGAAGACAAAATAAGTGAAAGTTAATAACTAATTTATGGTTAAAAATGCGTTACTTTGCTTATGCAGTTGGTTGGTTAAATTATTGCTTATTTAAGCCTTATATAGGTCTTGTGATGCATAACTTTTTTATCAGTAAAATAATTTGTATTAGCAACATTTGTTTTTGTTCTATAAGTGAAAATAAAAAGAATTTTCCCTCCAACACAAAACAGCAGAAGCCTTTTTTCGCATAAAATAACATTTATATTCTGCCATCTTAACTGGCAACCGGAAACATGCTCAGAAGGCTGGCAACACCGCCGCCCCCTCTACCGATGCCTGACACTGAATAAGGTAAATAAGATTTATTAGAAAAACAAGTATTTTCGTTAACAGAAGTGCCTGAGATATTAGTTCTGTATTGCTCAGGTTCAGGGATACTATATTGTTCAGATGGCCAACCATGACGTCCTAAAATGTTATTTAAGTGAAACTTCTTATGCGACTTCCAACAAGGTTGCGTTAAGCGTTTAACGCAACGGGTATGAAAACACTCATTTCCACATTACGAAGTTTCACTTATTCCGCGCGGAGGGACTCCACACACTATTTTTTTGTTTTACTCCTTTTCCAGTGAGGGAAATAGATGGCGATAGACATCCTGTATAGCTCCTTCTCCTTCTCACACTGGAATAAGAGTAAAACAATACTGTTTTAAGACGTCATGGTAGGCCAGCTGAGCATAATTCAGTAAGGGCGAATTTTGCAGTTAAAAAGTCTAGACTGATGTTCGATTGCCTGTATCACCATTTAATTGTGTTTAAAATATAAATAAACTAGCTGTCCCGCGCAACTTTGTCTGCGTCACATTTGCCTCGTTTTCGCAATATTTTTCATTGCTGCTCCGCTCCTATACAGCGCCATCTATTGAATACTTACTCAATCCACTCAACAGATACCGCCATCTGTTAGAATCGTGTGGAGCTAACAGATAATTGTGACTTAATTTGCAATAAAATAATATTGCGACTATAAATTGAGATGTAAACTGTCCTACCTTTCGAGTTGGATCAAACTGCACACGGTGTGTGAATTTGATTAAAATCGGTTAAGTGTCCATCCCCGACAACCAACGTGACACGTAACTTATATGTATAGATAGACAATGAAACCTCTATCTTGTGTCTGACTGCCTGGTCGAGTGGGCGCAAGCGTTACTGGTAAGCATAAGGTCTTTTTATTTATTTTTTCGCTTGGGATATCATCAAATGACTTCTCCCGCTCTGGGCGGAGCGGAAGGGACTGTCGGACTTGACTGACTAAAACCCATCCATGTTCCTTCTTAGCCCTTTGTGTTCCAGGGCCACGGTATCTCTTTCGAACAACCCGCAGCCCTAGCAGGCATCGGTCCTCTCGGACCCCTTCCGATTTGCTGACATCTCCTTGAGGCGCGCGTGGAACACGAACGCGCCGTCGGCACGGCCTGTCGTCTTAAGACGGACGGACGGTGAGCTAGCCCATTACTCACCGTCCACAGGCCCGCAAGCATAAGGTCTGGGGTTCGATTCGGGCAAAGTGTTATTGGCTTTTTCTATCAGGAATTTCTCAGTACAAGCCACAGACTCTGGATTCGTGCCCGGTTGATGACAATAGGCTCGCCACCTATTACGTGAAACTTAAACTTAACTGCCGAAATGTGGGTGTACTATTAACTACACCTCTGCCGAACCCTGCAAGGATTACAGGCGTGATGTTACGTTATCAGGTGGTAAAATAATACCCGCTTTAGTTATAAACCCTTAAATAATAATAACAATCTAGAGGAGCCTCAATAGGTACTTACCCAAGGTTTGTGGGTTCAATACTCACCCCTCTGAAACTATGAAAACAAACCAGTGTTTTGTTAAGCTCAGTTAGTAACGAGCACTAATATTATTAAGTGCGTAGTTATTAGTCTTAAAGGTCAATAGGTATTAGGTACTTACTAGGTATTAGGTACTACAGTACTTAGATACCACCCACCTGATACTATGAATATGAATTTGAAGCGTATCATTAAGGTTCCATAGTTGCCATTGTGGGAAAAACCGGGATGAGGCTGGAACAGGACCGTGGAGATTGGCACAAGAAAAGAGAGCAGTGGGTGCAATCAGGCTGTGGATTAAGATTTTAGGGGTATGAGGAAAGGTAGAGTAAAGTTCTTTATCCCCAATAGTAAAGAGAGGATCCTCCGACCAGACAGGTGTTGTGTCTGGTGGGCAGCAGCCCGACCGTTTTTGTCGGGTTTCTCTATATAGTCTTAAGTCGATGTTAACTTTGCTTGCGAGATGTAGGAAATTAATGTTAGTTCTTCCGTCGTGTCATAGATGGCGCTGTAGTCCTTTTTGTAGTAAGTTGCTTTTTTTGTAGGTCGCTACAAGATGATTATGGTTTGAGGGTAGGTACCAACGGAACCCTGTTCCTAAAACTCCGTTATTTTTCTGTCCGCCCGTCTGTCAGAGGGCTGTATCTTTTGCACCGAGATAGGGTAGACATTTGAAAAAAATGGCCTCTGGAACAAGAAAGTACGAGGCCGACTCGAACTAGGTCGGTTTTTTTAATGCTGTGCGGAATTAAGAATTGTTTTAACATTTATTTATTTTCTGCTTATTTGCTACTTTCACTCTCAGATAGCTGGCACATTTTGGATTGGAGGATTCAAAGTTTACTTACGTAATTTTTACTACAAAAATAAAGATAAAAATGTAATAATTAAAAATTTAAGTTACATACAGACTATATCAAATATCCGGATACCGGAATATCCCCGCAATAAAAATATATTTTATTTTACATAGGCCCACATGGGCACTTATAAAACGTCGACAAAAGCTGCACAGTTCGGGTTGGTCGTTTCCTATGGAGAAGAACCGGCAAGAAAGTCCATGGTTACTCTTTTAAAATCATTTGGTTTTACAATATTTGAATGTTAAAGCGTTAGTACTTAAGTATGAGAGGACAGCGTCGGCCCGACAATAAGTCGTTGCTCACTACAAAACGTAGAACAAGATAAATATTATAAGTTTTGCAGTTTAAATATGACCACACCTTTTAGCTAATTGTTTAACAGGCAATGAGAATTGAACAAGCCTAATGAACAATACCTTACTATATTGGAGAATAGTAAAATTACTGCTCAATATCACAGACAAAAACATGTGGGGAAAGCGGCATGTCCTAGATCCAAAAATTCGAAAACATGCGACATTTACCAATGTACACATGACGACCAATCAAGCTATTCACATCCAAATTTAGCTGATCTCTCATTGTACGGGAAGCTCATCCAAAGCAAGGTCAGGTTATACTAGATATGTACGGCTTGATGTGTACACTGGGCCGGAATAGTAGATTCATGATTATAGCCATTTCATAGAGAAGATGCCTGTTTCCCAACAGTGGGAACTTGATAGGCCGATCATACTATTATAAGCAAAGTTTTAATGGCATACCTAATAAAAGCTCAGCAAAGACGACTATAATATCGTACTAGACGCACAAACTCATCCCAGTTTCAACGAAAAATAAGACATTTTGTTTGTGTCGTTTTATACGATATTCTAACAAGCATCACCCTTGAGCTTTTCGGAATATTGCCAAGGCTTCCCAAAGGTCACGAGTGAAGGAGTAGCGTTATTATCTTCCGGTGAAGAATAGGTCACTCTTTGTTCACTTTAGTGTCGTAAAAATCAAGTAAGGGATGTTAGGGCGATCGGCAGGAGTGTAGGAGTCAATTGAAATAGGCTTTCTGAGTGACGAAGGGAACTTAGATGTTCTCTTGTTTTCGGTTTTGGGTATGATCTGCTAATATCACATCATATCTCCTTAAGAGCGTTTACGCCATACGGCATTTCATACAAAGTTTCCAGTCCTTATTTGATGAAATTATTGAACCGATTTTAATGAAATTTAATACGCATAAGCAGGATACAGAGGTCTAAAAACATACTAAAAAACATTTTGGAAATGTCTTAAAACAAAAAGATAATTTGAATTTTCTGTTTCCATACATAATTTATAATCGGTCTAATTTAGCTGTAAAGCTATTTTTCGAAAATATTTTTTTGAACTTTTTAGACCTCTGTATCCTGCTTGTGCGTATTAAGTTGCATTAAAATCGGTTGACTAAATTCGGAAAATAAGGACTTGAAAGTTTGTATGAAATGTCGTAACGAGTAAACGCTCTTAATTATTGGCTTAAATTTTACGACGACATCAATTAAGTTGCCAGTCTCGTTGGTCCAGTGGTCGCAAGCGTGACTGCTGAGCATGATGTCCTCGGTTCGATTCCCGAGTCGGGCAACGTGTCATTTTGGTTTTGCATTAGGTATTTCTCAGAAGCAGTTACTTAGTCTGGATTTGATATCTATCTATATTTGGACTTAAACTTAACTGGCAAAATGTGGGTGTGCTATAAGATACACCTCTGTTTAACCCTTCGGGGATTACTGGCGTAAAATTAAGTTCTTCTTATTTCTTTCAAGTTCTTATAACATAAGAGCGCCGGTGGCCCAGTGGTGGCAGCCCCGACTTACGAGCAGTAAGCCGCAGAGTCGAGCCCAGGCAGGCGCATTACTTCGTGTAATTTATTTCGTCACCGCTGCCCTGAAAAAACGGTGAAGGAAAACATCGTGAGGAAACACGCATGTCCTAGAACTAAAAAATCGAAGACATGTGACATCTACCAACACGCACTGGGCCCGCGTGGTGGATTACAGCCCACTCCCTCTCGTAGAGAGGAGGCCTGTGGCCCCGCAGTGGGAACTTGATAGGCCGATCATACTATTATAGGCAAAGTTTTAATGGCATACCTAATAAAAGCTCAGCAAAGACGACTATAATATCGTACTAGACGCACAAACTCATCCCAGTTTCAACGAAAAATAAGACATTTTGTTTGTGTCGTTTTATACGATATTCTAACAAGCATCACCCTTGAGCTTTTCGGAATATTGCCAAGGCTTCCCAAAGGTCACGAGTGAAGGAGTAGCGTTATTATCTTCCGGTGAAGAATAGGTCACTCTTTGTTCACTTTAGTGTCGTAAAAATCAAGTAAGGGATGTTAGGGCGATCGGCAGGAGTGTAGGGGTCAATTGAAATAGGCTTTCTGAGTGACGAAGAGAACTTAAATGTTCTCTTGTTTTCGGTTTTGGGTATGATCTGCTAATACCTCCTTAAGTGACATCTACCAACACGCACTGGGCCCGCGTGGTGGATTACAGCCCACTCCCTCTCGTAGAGAGGAGGCCTGTGGCCCAGCAGTGGGAACATTATAGGCTGATGATGATGATGATGATGATAACATAAGAGGCAGATGTGTTGCTGGAGAGTTTGGTCTGCCTCTTCTCTTCTGCCAATACACAAGGCAGTGGTGAAGAGCCTAAGCGTGGTAGTTTTGGAGGACTGTCATAAGTAAGTCTTCCGAAACGTACTGATTCTCAGCATAATATATCAATTACCTACTTCATTTTAAGCAAATGCCTACCAACGGACTACAATATTAAGTGAAAAGATAGAAAGTATGCATACACACGTTTTAACACTTTCGCTGTTAAGTTCAAACAATTAATTTTTACTTGTATGCTCAAAATTCACAAGTTATTTATAGCTATGTATAACAACGACTCGGTAGGCGGGTTGAGCGCATATGAACGAATTGTTGTTCGACCCATATGCTGAGTGCTTACCACCGTAAGTGTTAATTTATAGAACAAACCGTCCGCCTCTACGAATCCCGGAAATAAACATCTAGATGGTCCAAAAATAACCAAAAAGCAACATGAAATTTTCCTGAAACAATAATCGAAACAGCGTCCCCGAGCACAAAAGCCTTCAAACCGTTTGTCGGTTCGTCAATCATCGTCCATATTCGGAAAATGTCGGGACATTTCGGGTCTCGGCGATTTTCATTTTGATAGCAGCGCGTTATGAGCTTTGTAATTATTACTGAGTATGATTGAAATGTGACTTTGTGAAGGCATTAATTACTTCTGATGAAATATATACCTAGATTATAACAATAAAAAAAACTAAGAAATAAAATAACTAAACTCAAAAAAACTAAGCATTGCCATACAACGTGGCAACGCCGCCGCCAGTCTCTTGGGCACGTTACCAGCTGACAGCTTTGAGGAGGAGTTTTTTGACGCCAACAACAACTGTATTCAACTATAAAAAAATCATGCACAGATTCAAAATAAGGCTAAAAAGTAGGTTAGTATGTACAAGTTGTAAACGGACCCTCAACAAAGCATTTTGTAGGTACATCAACCGAATTAACTCTACGCAAAAAAAATTGCAGAGAAAGGATTTTTTTATTGGGGTGAAAAATCATGTTTTACGCACTCAACACATTGTGCTGATGAATATGTGGAATTTAACAGCACACGCGGTCATGAAGATATTGAAAGAAAGGATTATTTCAAGATTAGATCAAAATAAAAATATTTTATTTTACATAGGCGTTTATGGGTTCGGGTTGGTCGTTTCCTATGGAGAAGAACCGGCAAGAAACACCATGGTTACTCTTTTAAAGTGATCTCCAATAACTCCGTAGGTGACTGTAGGTTTTGCTGTTAGGTCCAGAACAAATAAAAAATGGAATACAAGTGCTTTTTGGCTTCATTAAGGGTCTTTGTTTTACACCCCCGAATAGACCTACAGTTTGCAAATGATGAAGAGGTTTCATGAATAGGTTTAAAGATATTTATTCTCAAAAAAAAAGTCACAAAGTCACTTACATGAGAACAATGCTTAAAATAAATTATATTTACAGTTCGTCACAGACGTCACGGAAGCAATCATTACAATCACAATTATTAGGTTTGTAAAATACACCCATCCAATGATGAATACAATGCTCCCACTGCTAAGACCTCGCTCTGTGAGAGGAAATGGGCTATAATCCACTATGCTGGCCCAGTGCAGGCAGGTGGATATCACACATCCTCAAAAATTTCCTCAAAACCAAAAAACAAGGCAAACATGAATGTTTGTTTTGCAAACATTCATGTAATTTTTTCTTGTCTTGTTTGAAAGCAGTGGTAATAAAAAAATACGAAAGGAAAGCGCCAGGCTGGATTTTAACCTACAACCTACAACACGCAAACAACGGCCGTTTAAACTGGGTTTTCACTGCTCACAATTTAACCTCCTTTTCTAGTACGAGATACTTAACCTGGAATAGGTACCTTTAACATAACTAACGTACGAAACGTACTATAAGATATGTAAGTAGCCATCTCAAGGTGTTCGGTGCACGTCACACCCGGAGCTCTATTGTCACACATTCAAAACTTAAGTAGTGCTCGTCCACTACCAAGTTTAATTGCGTAAGTTGAAGTTACCGACTGGCAACGTGGAAATGTTGGTTGCAAGCTAACTTACTGAGAATTTGAGGCCATTTTGCACCTTACCTACCTTTGAACCTACTTTTTTGAGGACCTACTTAAACCACGCATTCGATCGAGGCTTCCACAAAATGGTACTTAGCGTTGAACCTCATCTGCTGCCGAGCGCATCGTCGACGCTGCCGCATGTGATTGCAATCCCACGATGTTTCTCGCTCTAGTATACGACGACGGTTCTGAGCGACGGATAGTAGAGGAGCATGGTAAATGCGATTTCGTGCTGCCAGATGAGGCGCAACCCTTAAAGGCAAACGTAACCGCTAACCGTGGCGTCAAATCCACAAGACTCCTTACTGACTCCTGTCGTCATCTGCGGCAGTGCTTTCATTTAGAAGGCAGAGAGGTATGTGGTATTGCTGCGGTTTGTCAACGTGATTAGAAGGTTTTCATCATCATTCATCATCATTTCAGCCAAAAGACGTCCACTGCTGGACATAGGCCTCCCCCAAGTTTCGCCACATGACATAACATGGGGGGTTTTGCCATAATCGCCACGCTTGGCAAACGGGTTGGCGATCGCAGTACGGTTGTCACAAAAGCACAGAGAACGCTGCTGTCCATTCTCTGGCAAGTCCGTTAGTAGCTTCTTACGACACCCACGGAAAGATATGGGATGGTGCTATTCTTTACTTCCAACACCATTAAAACAGAAGGTTTTGCTGCTGCGTAATCGACCACCTCATCAATTATATATTCGGTACTTTGTCAATTAACTGTTAAGCCATTGGATCCATTTGATGGAAGGTAAAGTCGTTGGTCTCTGCTGTCATTTGCAGATCTCTGACAGTCGTTACAGGTAGTCAGTGGCCCCAAAGTCTTATTAAGGGGTATCGTATTACCCAGTACTAACTGGGTTGTGGAGGTCAGATAGGCAGTCTCTCCATGTATAACACTGGTATTCCCATGCATCTAGTTAGACTGGAAGCCGACCCCAACGTAATTGGGAAAAGGCTGATAATGACTTTGTCAATCAATGACACTATTGAACATCCTTCTATTTTAAGCGTTCGTCAATGAAAAGGTAATCTTTTAGCTCTAAAGACTATTCCAAACGACTAAGATCAGATATCTACATCCGAACACTACCTAGGTATACGAGTAAGTACAGCTACCTACGTAACTTATCAGAAAACATCAGTATTTTTGCTGCGCGCACACAAAACGCGGTCTTATCTACACGTCAGATCCAAAACTGTTTTGATTGATCTAAATCAAGATATGCCAGAAACGTTCCTACGGTTTATGCAAATATTGCCCGTGACTAACCTAGAAAAAATCTGAGTGTTAGATCATATTGATCTGAGTTTTGTTTTGGGACAGAATCGTGTAGGTGGGCATCAAAAGGTATAACGGTCTCCTTTGCAAGATTTATTTAAACAGTAAGTAAACGGACCATTTACGAAGCTGTCAATCATTCAGTCAAGCATTCTTTAAAACAAACTAAGTAACTTTACGCAGAAATTATTGTTGGTAGACTTTTTTGGGGTGAAAAATAACGTTTTACGGAAGGACTCAATGTAACGCACTCGAAACATTGTGCTGATGGATGCAGTGAGTTTGTGACAACAAATTATTTGTAGTCCATTACAACAACAACATCATACATTTATTTCCAGGCTACTTTGGCCTGTAGCGACCAACAAAAAGCAACTTACTACAAAAAGTACTACAGCGCCATCTATGACACGACGGAAGAACTAACATCAATTTCCTACATCTCACATGCAAAGTTTAAGAAAAACCCGACTACATCTGTAGGGCCGCTGCCCGCTAGACATAACACCTGTCTGGCCGGAGGATCCTCCCTTTACCACGGGGGATGAGGAACTTTACACCCTGTTCCTCATACCCCTAAAGGCCCATAGATTGGACCTTACAGACTACATACATAAGATTAAATACAATTTGTGTTGGTAAATAAGACCTTAAAACTACATAAGTAACACTTCACTTGCGAACAATGGGACAAGTCTAATCGTCTGTATGTTGAAATGCAACAGCTACAATAATAAACAAAGAAAACAAAAGCAATAGAAATAAATGAATAGCAGCTAGACATTGGCTCCACGTAAGTTAGCTCGATTCTCGACTTCTCTAACCCAGCTTCTGGACCAAACTGTCTGTAAAGACTATCGGTTCAGACAGAAACAGGAACCTCGCAAAGCGTGGCTACGTCGACTGTGCCTTAGTTTGGAGTCATTGGCAATAGGGTAGCAAACTGTTAAAATGGGGTTATGGTTTTGGTGATCATTTGGCAGTATAAAAATGTTTTTTTTTTTAATGACTATACTTTAAATCCGGATTGTAGATACAACTGGCTAATACACGGAAACCGACGCCAATCCGGTGATGTTTAGCGCCGAGAGGTACCAGGAGGATGAGCTACATTCTCTTCTATTTAGGTAGGTATAGATTACAACGTTCTGGGTGACCATATTTTCATACCGAGTTTCCTCCGTGCCTCGGAAAGCACGTTAAGCCGTTGGTCCCGGCTGTCATTTGTAGATACTTGTCTTACCAAGGGGTATCGTATTACCCAGTTACTGGGTTGTGGAGGTCAGATAGGCAGTCGCTTCATGTAAAATACTGGTACTCAGCTGCATCCGGTTAGACTGGAAGCTGACCCCAAGATAGTTTGGAAAAAGGCTAGGCAGATGATGATGGAGATTACAATGTCTGATGGTCAAGCTATTTTTGTAGGGGGCTGTGGATATAAGAAGTCCATACCATACAAGGCCGATTAATAGAGCTCTGCCCTGTTGTTCTGTTCATTGCAACCTATAATGATGATCATGAGGTTTTGGGTGCGATTCCCAAAACGGGCAGCTTTTTTGGCTTTTTCCTTCTGTAATTTCTCAGTAGCAGCCACAGATTCTGGATTTGTGCCCGGACGATGGCAATAGCCTCGCCCCCTATTACATGGGACTTCGATATAACTGGCAAAATTTGGATTTATTATTGGGGACACGTCTGCCTAATCCTTCGGGAATCACAGGCGTGATGTTTGTTGTGTATGCTTCGTTGGTCTAGTAGCTTACGCTAGGTAAAGGTAGCTAGTGTTATGCGATAGTAAATCTGTGGTACATCAGACCACGAGGTTTTGGTTTCGATATGGCGTGACCGCGAGTGATATATAATATACTGATCTAGTATTTTAATCCGGAGTTTAAAGCCGAAAATCGAAAGTTTGAGAGTGGTTTTCTCTTGACTCTAGGTCAGAGATGACAGAGACAAAGATGACGATGGAGCGAGCTTACCTAGAAGAAGCCTGTTCACTCTAACTATCGAAAAGATCGAAAAGTGCTGAAAAGTCGATCGATGATACTGGACTCAAAATCAAAATATTTTATTTTACATAGGCTTACGTGGGCACTTTTAAAACGTCGACAAAAGGTGCACGGTTTGGGTTGGTCGTTTCCTATGGACTGAGGAAGAAGACCGAGAAGAACCGGTAAGAAACTCTAATATTAGATTGAGGTACCCACTGGTTGAACTCCATCTTTGTTGACCTTTACCAGCCTACTAATATATTTACGAGAACCATTTTTCGGGAAGCTTCGTTCGAAACAACAGACGTCCACTTATCAGAAATTATTTTGGAGCAATTATTTTAAAATCAAAAACAAATGCAATTTTAGGAAAACGTATCTCTGCGTAACCGGCTGTAAAGAAATTTATGAATTTAACGCACATCAGCATGGATAACATGGTAATTCTGAAAAATGTAGATTATAACTGAGTGTTGGAACTGTTGGAAGAGTCACAAAAGGGACAGGGTGGGGAAGGGCAGGTAAAACGTACTCATCTTCAGCCCTATTCCCATGTTAGGTACTTTTGGGGTCGGCGCAATTATTCTTTCAGTTAAAAAAATTCAAGAGATAGGAAATAGACTCTTTTGCAGGAACAGACCCAATCCACCACAAAACGTCAAAAGCAACCACATGGCAAAAATCCGTAGTAACACGAGATAAGTTCTTATCACGAAAAACGCATGTTACACTATTGCCGTGTTACTAAGCATAGGTAGTGCTAAAATAATCAACGAAATTTCACCATATCTGATAATATTTCTCCTTGAGCCATTGTGTGGTCCAATTCTTGGTTAGCAATCTGTCATTTAAAAGTCATGTTGTTTCTCTACCGATAACAGCTTCTTTAGATAATATTGTATTATCGCATAAATTATCGTTTATGCAGTGAAGTTCAATGACGAAAAGAAAAAAAAATGCAGTAGCCGTTTTTTTTTTTCATGAAGTATTTTCGGGTAGATAGAATAAATTCCCAAAAACATGGGAAAAAATACAGAAATGAAATAACAAAACGTAATCATGATTGCATATTCAAATGATATCTAATCAGACGATAAAACAGAGATGTTTTGTTCATGTTTAGAAAGAAAACGCCTCGGAAAATCGAGCGAACATTTCCGTATCACAAGACTAAACAAAGAACAGCGCCCAGCCAAAAATATTCCCCAGTAGGTACCTACTATGTAAATAAGTAGGTACTTACCTGAATAATTCCAAGTTGTTCTAAAACGTAGGTACAGCTAATAAAATATATCGAACTGTCCCACAAATTCGAATCTTTATTGTATGAGTCCAGTGATTCGAAACAATGGCACCAAACAATTTTAGACCCAGTTAAAAAAAAAGTAACATTCCAAAAACACCGTGAATGAAAACTCCCAGATATTTAATTAAACGTTTGGCTACACCCAACATTGTTGCTGAAAGTTTTCCAATAAAGCGTAGGAGACTAACCTGTTTGACGATCAGCCTGGCGACTCTGGGGCTCGCAAATGTAACGAAACCATAACACTTGGAGACTCCAGCTCGGTCGTAGATCACCCGGGCTGCCGTGACGGTCGCGAACCCTGAGAAGAACTTCCACAGGTCCTCATCAGTTGTGGTCAAAGAGAACCCTCCCACAAAGATTCTATTGTGTATAACTGTCCCAAATTTTGGGGCATCTGAAGGAGGCAGTGTATCATCCGTGTCATCATCAGGAGAGTTCAGAAGAGCCTTCAGCTTCTCGTGAGGGTCTGCCGTCTTCCTGTTATTCGCCGTACTTTCTTCAACCATATGAGCGCAACTCGCAGACTCACTCCTTATGTACCTCTTAACACTTTCCATTGTATCTAACACTTTAAAACACTAATATAACATGTTCCCTTGTTTACTAAACTTAATTCTCTAGCGGCAACTAAAAGAGCACTGGTTTTCACGAAAAAACAACTGATTGTCTGTAACGCGAGGTTTTATCGATTACAGTGGCACTTATGTTGTATACGTAGGTTCCGTGAGTTGCGCGCTGCGAACCACGACGTTACTGACACACGGACGGTATTCGAGTGATGTTTTAAAAAAAACAACTAAGATAACAGTGTGTGATTTGAGATTTTTTTAGATACGCACTATAAATAGTGTTTGAGCTATTGTCGACCGCTATTTTTACTAGGCGAGGGAACTAGGTCACCAGTTGACACCTAGCGGATGATATTCTTAATGGTTCTTATCTAAGTTATCAGTTTAGTTCTGGATTGTCACTTGTAGGTGGCGCCTTTGCTATCAGAGATCAGCTGCTCTTATATTTATTTGAAGATAAAAAAATAGATAAGTAAATTGATAAGATTTAACATTTCGCCCAATAGTTTTTTAGGTACAGGTTGTAGTTATAATTTTATGCTTAACTATATTAGTGCCGTTGTAATTATATAGAAAGTCAAAGTGATTCTAATGTTTTATTATAATTAAACTAATGGTAATACATGCTCTTAATTTCTTATTTAAAGTAGGTAGATTGTTTTTCTCGCTTCAGTGCAATAATAAAACGCATTATAACATTTATAATGTTGCAAGTAAATGAATGTTCATTAAATTTTAGGGAAATCTGAACAAATCAGAAAACTCTAGTTATATTAAAGTCCATCCACTCAAAAATAAATAACGTTCTAATCTAATACATTTTCAGAGTCAGGTTAATAATTTTTTTATCTAAAATGATTTTTTGCTTGATATTCCTCACTAAGGTTCCTTTTATGTTTTCAAGTTTGAACGTTTTATTAGTACAAATTATAAGCTACCTACCAATGGGGAAGACCGTTAAAAGCTAATTGTAGATGGCAGGACTATAGCTGAGTCTCAATCTGACCAATGAGGTCGAGCTAATTTGAAATATAAAATGACATTACCAGATTTTCAACCAATGACGATGCATGGAACCAGCTATACTAGCGCCATTAGTTCCGCAGTTTCCATCCCCATTGATTAATAATGCAATTGTGAATGAAAAATAAGGAAAACAAAACACGTTGTAAGGGTACTTTTTGATGCTAGCCATGGCAGCACTGAAACGTCAATGTCACTACGTCGAGTGGAGGAGGCTGTTTGCAATTTTTTTTGTTGTTTGGATTTCCTTTCCTTGTGCTAATTTCGTTTCAAAACATAATGAGTGCCATAACAATAAAACAGTGGTGAAACGTCTGACTGGAGTGATAACGATTACTAATTTGTGGAGTTCTGAGCAAGAGATAATCAAGTTATGTGCCAACAACTGTTTGTAATTGGATTATAAAGTTTTCTGAACACATTCACTACCGTGGTAAGTGTATTTATGTTGTAACAACAGCCCGTAACATCCTCAATTATATTTCCGATCGTTAACTATACTTTTACAATACGCAATGCATTAAAATCCGGTGAATATTTTCTGTGCGGCGAATCCTTCAACAATTTTATGTTTACCTCCAATTTTTGGGAAAAAATATTATGTTGTTCGTTAGAGGCCGGTTGGTATTGTTCTCGTTGAAGCTAGTGTGCGTCTTGTGTATAAATAAAGCGGGTAAACTGGTTTTTGGGTCAGTAATATTGTCTTTTAAAGTGCGCAGAAAAATATCTCCAATAGTGTTTGGCATAAGATAGACATTTGCTTGTTGGAAATGTTTGGTAAAAGTAAAAGTTTTGCAAATGACATTTTTAAATAATAGTTCTTGTGTCTATTGCCAGTTGTCATAGTTTATTTAAACTTCTATTTTCTCTGTACTCTTTAATGCTATGACATTAATAATATTCAGCCATAATGCAATAGTTAATGAGTTGTCGCTGAAACTTTTTTTTGTGTTAATACATGCACAGTTTTTGTGTGTTGACCTCAAGAGTAATAATATAAATAGAATTGTTGACTGTTATAAGGCATATAACGGTGAACTATCCTATTTGAGAATTGTTACTGATCTTTTCAGAGATTTTTTGTTAATAAATGCGATGTATCTGTGCTAAAAAGCTAAAATAAGTCCGTTGCTCTGTTACCTTTTTACACTTGATTGGCTGAAAGGATTTCAATTAAATTCGTCATATTATCATGACCTGGGGTAGGACATAGGATACCTTTTAACCCAGTAGTACATGGCCATTAGGATAATTTTTGGCCAAATATTATATAGGCAAAAGTTAGTGTCGTAAAAATTTGCATTTTTTTTGTGGCTTATTGGTAGGTTGCAGGATCAAATCAAATCAGGTATTTTACCTTGTGTAAGTTATCTCATATCCACTGCTCTCAAAATAGCAAAGGAACCCAGCATGCACTAAAACCAAAATGGACATTCAACAAACCGCACTGGGCCCGTGTGTGTGAACCAATTAAACATGCAATTTTTCTGCGAGTGAACCTGACTTAGAGATCTTTTTTATTTATTGACTAACATCTGTATCTATAAACACGTCAAAGTGATTACCTGACTAACAGTCATTATTTAAAATACAATGTTTATTCTTCAGTTTAGTAAATGCTTGAAGTTAGAATTGCCATTGGTTAAAATTCTTAGCATTGCTCGCTTCATTATTTTACGGTTCTTATTTCGTTTAAATTCTTGTCTATTGCATTAAAATCTTTGCATAGGTGATTACATATACTTAAATCACAGTAAAAAAAGTAGGATGTGACTCAGGTCATATACCGAACATGTCATGACAGACCCTGACCAACCAACTACGTAATGACCCATCAGTGACAGAAAGTACAGCAGAAAGTGAAAAAAAATAAAAACAAACTTAATGCTTTAACTTGACTATATTGGTGTAAGTGATACCTTACCTCAGTTAAGCAATACTTAGAACAATTAACTAATAAGCCTGTTTTCTCAAATAACTGTTAGTTCAATTATTAAAGGCATAATTATCATTATTAATATTGAATAAAAAACAGTTGTGTAAACATTATTTTACATTTAACTTAAAGACCTTGCACCTTCCATCTCATCTTTTTTGTACAGCTGGTATTCAATTAATTTGTTGATTTATTCTAGATTATGTAGTATATTTTTACTTAATAATATGTCTTAGAAAGTATATAAAAAAACTAGTAGTCCATCATTATCGAAAACAGGATCCGAGCTACCGGTGGTCTCTTGAGAGAGGAAACTCCTAACAATACGTGCCGTGGGCAATTTTTTTTTTTCTCAATAAATCCTGGGTATTTTTTACATCATCTCATAGTTTTCCTCTAAAGCAATAGTTTCTTTCCAGGAAAGATTTTCATCTGAGCTACCTGGCTTTCATCTGAGCTAGGTTTTATAAAAATAAAAGAGAATTTGCAGGCCCATAATTCGGAAACGGTGCGCTACGGGTCCATACTTCTCAGAATCTAAATGGTTTCTATCGTCAAGGTTAACCTAAAACAAAACGTTTCAATTTTTTTTTAAATTTCATAAAATATTTGTATGGGAAATCGAGTCCCAAATTTTTTTATTAATTTGTTTTTTTATATTTTTGTATTTTGCTGCTCAGTGCCCCTAAATGTATACTCAAACTCCTAAAAATCCGACGACTTACTGACCAAAATGTCAAAACACAATTAAAGAGTCTTAATGAGTTTATCATTCTCTTGCGTTTATCCCAATAATTTGGGGTTGGTGCAGCATGTCTTCTTCTCCAAGCTTCTCAACTCTTAAGATAACTTCTTTCTTGCAATATCATCCTTCACCATCAGTCCGTCCACTGTTTCTTTGGTCTACTCTTAACATATTAATGAGTTGGAGTCTTAATGAGTTCTCCAACAATAATTAGTATTCTAAAATAATGATTCAATAATAGATAATTTTAAGACTGCAGTAAAGTTTGTACATAATTATGTTGGTCTAACTCAGTAAAATGGATCTACTGTAAACAGGACTATAAATAGAATGTTACTTTAGCCAATAGCCAGTTTAGTAATGATTCTAACGGGCGAATTCTCGAAACTCAAGTAGAAGATTTTAAACGCTGTTAATTTTTATTTTTTCACTTTTAGAAACAGCAGTACCTACAGGTACTGCTGTTTCCCTAAGCGATGCCTAAATATAATTCCACTAGAATTAAATCAACCCAACTTCTACTACGCAGCAGCTTGCGCCCACTTCACCGACTAGGCAGAAATTTCAATTCACAACAATAGTGATATTTGCTCCATACAATCGCCAATGAGTATACTGCTTGAGTCACCGGGTTATTCTTAGACTGTTCAGTAAATCAAAATTTTGAAGGTGACGTCCTCGCAAGGCCGTTTGACCGGTGTAGGACAATACGAACGGACGAGATATAAGTTTATATTGTAACTAGGACTGGACTTCACCTTGGCAAGATGCATTAGGTCCGGTTTCTACCAGTGAAGACGAGCAGAGCGGAGTGTTGTGCGGGTATCCACCAATCACATTGGTTAAAGTCCAGGTCGCGTTTTGAAAAATAGTAGCCCACCAGCATGCATCGGGAGCAGGGTCCAAGCATG
This sequence comes from Cerastis rubricosa, assembly GCA_949152445.1. NCBI lineage: Eukaryota > Metazoa > Arthropoda > Insecta > Lepidoptera > Noctuidae > Cerastis > Cerastis rubricosa. The sequence goes on from OX424549.1 coordinate 15,168,888, forward strand.
AATCAGGCCCTCCATCCAACCACTAAGCGAGAGCCTCGACAGATGTTAGTCAAAGCTTTTGGCCATCAGGCCATTTGCTGAACCGACAATCGGCACAATGATAGCCGAGCTCACATTTACTAACTTTATAAGTTTATACTAATCATTGTCTGCCTAGCCTTTTCCCAACTATGTTGGGGTCGGCTTCCAGTCTAACCGGATACCGTCTAATAACAGTGACAAACAAGAAGTTTAATGAGCTCGTTCACTCTTCTGCTAGTTATAAGATAAACAAGCAGAAGAATGGTAACTACGCTAAATATTCGTAATTAACATTACAACACAAACGAGATAGCTTTTATTACTTAGATGATAATCATTTAATTGCCAAAAGTCCACAAAATCAATGACCTCACGTGATAAGAAATGATGATTTGCGAGTCTTACTCGACCGAAAATGCCCTTAATTGTAAAGAGGCAGAATTAAATAAAAAAACCTTAACAGCTGAAAGAATGATGGATGGATTGAATGATATGAAAGAAAAAAAGAGTTTATGACAGCGTAACGATTGACAGAGGAGAAAAAAAAAATAGTGCGTGGAGTCCCTCCGCGCGGTATAAGTGAAACTTAACGCAACAGTGCTTTCATACCCCCTTGGTAGCGTTAAACGTAAATAAAATGTGTAGATGGTTTTTTTAAAAAATGATCAAATTAAGAATCGTAGGTTAAATAATGTGTTTATTTAAGCAGAAAATGTCGACAAACTAAAATACTGGACCGGTTTTGATAAAGGTCTATCGAACTTGTCTGCAAACACATTTTGTTACTTGTTGGTGACGCAGTTTCCAGAGGAGCTCGTGGCCAAATAATAACACTCACTCAGATCAATCTTTAGGTTAAGCCGCGCTTGCCTCAGTTAGTCCGTGGATGGGAGACCGCCCATTACATATCGAGTTTTCTCCGTGCCTCGAAAAAACGTTAGGGAGAAGCCACACGGACATTTTGCCGCATCACTGTACACATGTGGAATGCGGCGCCGCGTCTCGCTCAATCGAAGTGCGGTGTGCCTGCGGTGCGGCGCCGGAACGCACCGTCTGGCATATCATTGATTTTAATATGCAGGACGCCGCAGCGACATCGCTCCGGCGCCGCGCCGCGACCGCACGGCACCGTGTGGCTTCTCCCTTTAGCCGTTGGTCGAGTTGTCATTTGTAGATCTTTGACAGTCGTTATAGTTAGTCAGTGGCCTGAAAGTCTGACAACCAGTTTTACCAAGAAGTATCGTATTACCCAGTACTAACTGGGTTGTAGAGGTCAGATAGGCAGTCGCGCAGTTCATGGACGGCTCAGATCTCAAGTGCGTATGCAGTGTTAGCTACAGACAATGGCTTACTTTCCATCTTGCGCCGGTCACTTGATGACCTTCTGACTTGCATCAGTGAGCGGGGTCATACTTATTGGTATCGATACGCTAAGAAGGGAAGAAGAAAAGGGTCATTTCTGCCTTGATATAAATTACGCTTTTTATGCTAAGCATTTATTTTTTAATGGTTCCGTACCCTATACTGAGACTTCGCTGTCCGTCCGTCTGTCACCGGGCTGTATCTCATGAACCATGATTGTTAGTCAGTTGAAATTTCTATACATTATGTATTTCTGTTGCCGCTATGACAACATATACTAAAAACAGAATAGAATATATATTTAAGGGGGGTTCCCATACAAAAAGTGTTTTTTTTGCTCTTTTTATGAATAATGGTACGGAATTCTTCGTGCGCGAGTCCGACTCGCACTTGGCCGGTTTTTTCAGGATTTAAGTTTCTTTTGCTGTGTGCAACTATTCACTTGTGGCATGTGCCAAATTGATATTTTGCTTTCTTTCTTTATTTTCTTCTTTCGAGCACCTTTCACTTTTTAGTTCTTATCCCTATTAAAAACAGTGTCAGACATACTGATAACACAATTTTTCTCATAACATCAATTAAAAACTATCAGTGCTCTTGAAAAAATGATTAAGAATAAGGTTACTACGCGATTTGTTTACTGTGTTCTGAGAGACGTGTGTGCTGGTTCCAAGGTAATTGTCCTGTGGGTTATCGCTGTCTGCGATGACCTTGCTATATTTCCACGTCATATAAATGTCTGGTGTACTTTATTGAGGGTTCGAAGGACCAGGAGTGTCTGAGGTTGATGTTTATGATAATTGAAGTAAGATTAATTGTTTTCGTGATGTAAGTTCAAATAGTGGAACGACTTCGATGTTTGTGATACGGTTAAGTCATTTTCTATTTTTAGCTAAAAACCTGAGATAAATATACTATCTCATGCTCACAGAAAACTCTGGAAACTAGACAGTAGACATGACAAAACCAGCCACAAAATTCCTGTATTGTATGCACGAATTTTGTGGTTCAGTTGTAGCGTGGGAATTGCATGTTGTGGTTTTGAATCATCCTTCGCTATCCACCGACCCCAAATTGATTCCGAAGGCATTATAAAACGTACTGTATTTTGAAAGCGAAGCAACGAACAATTTTTTTTCAACCGTACTACCTGCCAAGCGTGGCAATTATGGAAAACCCTCCAAAATGTCAATGTGGCGACACTTAGCGGAGGCCTATGTCCAGCAGTGGACCTCTTTGGGGCTGATTTCATTTCAGCCGATGATAGTGAAGTTCAAAGAAAATTTCTCAACTTTCTCCGATACTGTCAAATTTAAAAGAGAGGGAGGAGCTCGTGATCTCTAAAACAGCCGCTCGGATCAATATTCAGGTTAAGCCCCGCTTGACGTGGTTGGTCTGTGGATTGGTGACCACCCATTACATACCGAGTTTCCCCCATGCCACGGAAAACCCGTTAAGCTGTTGGTCCCGGCTGTCAATTGTAGATCTTTTACAGTCGTTACAGGTAAGTAGTCAGTGGCCAAAAAGTCTGACAACCAGTCTTATCAAGGGGTATCGTAGTACCCAAGTAGAAAATAGTTTACTTGCACCCAGGTACTTCTTGTTGAATAAACACCAACCGAAATTGATACCTAGGCATTAAATTAAGAATTTTGATAAAATATAGGAGGATTTAAAACAGAATGTTCTACGCACGACGACCAAGCAAGCTATGCAAAACCAGTATCCACTGATCTTGCATTGTACGAGAAACTCATACAAAGCGAGGTCAGGATATACTGGGGACGTATAGCTTTATAGATCGCTGTGTGTACAGGTACGATAATAGTGTAAACACGCCAATTAATTAGTGTTTATCACATAGATTTCTAGAGGGTATCCAGTGGCTTGGATAATACGGCGCTGTTTCGAATCCTCGTCAAAATTCAGGAGATTGTCACAGAAGACATATTAAATATTATAAGATATAAAGATTACGGTACCTAGTTAATGCTAAACGCTGATTATTTGGTTGTTTTAGTTTGACAGTATATAATAAAAAATAATCGAATAAAATTTTGAGATTGTTTGTATGTGTGAAAGCGCGGTTATAGGGCGAGGATCAGGCGGGCTGCGTTTTAAAGACGGGTGGTTCACTCTAACCGATTTGCTGCCACCCTGCCCATTTTATTATTGATTCGGGTCGAGAATCATGGGCATAGGTACCTCCTCTAAATTGACGAGGATGCAAAACAACAGCTTGTATGTATTATAATAACAGTAGGTAGGTATATGTATAGTCTTCTCGTCACGTTTTGTAAGGTGAGAAGAGAAAGTTAACGCATACTGTACTTCAGTTATAAATTGTAAGGGAATTATGAACATCTTACGTAAATACGTTTTAGAACTTTAAAGACAAAGTAGATAAATGTAAGTTATTAGCGGGCTAGCTCACTGGACGGTGAGTAATGGGCTAGCTCACCGTCCGTCCGTCTTATGACGACAGGCCGTGTTGACGGGCGTGGTCGAGTTCCAAGCGCGCCTCAAGGAGATGTCACCAAATCGGATGGGGTCCGAGAGGGCCGATGCCTGCCAGGGCTGCGGGACTGTTAAAAGAGATACCGTGGCCCTGGAACACAAAGGGCTAAGAAGGAACATGGATGGGTTTTAGTCATTACAAGTCTGACACTCCCTTCCGCTCCGCCCAGAGCAGAGGGGTCATTTTATGATTTCCCATGCGTAACAAAAAATAAAACGTTCGCAGAGTCAATGGAATAAGAAAATATAATTAAACAGTCTTAATGAGTCATCATTCTCTTGACCTTATCCCAATTCATTTGGGGTCGGTGCAGCGTGTCTTCTTCTCCATGCTTCTCAACTCATCAGACTACTTCTTTCTTCTTGTCATGTCATCCTTCACACAGTCCGTACACCGTTTCTTTGTCTTTCTCTACTCTTAATATATTAATGAGTTAGAGTCTTAATGAGTTCTCCAACAATCATTAGTATACTAAAATAATGATTCAATAATAAAATAAATAAATAAATAGTTAATTTAAAGACTGAAATTGTAAGGAAATTATGAACACCTTATATACATACGGTTTAGAACTCTAAAGACAAAGTAGATAAGAAAGTTAGTAGCGCAATTCGTTTTCTGTTACTGACCACAAAGCAAAGTCTGCTTGAGACGGTTTCTTTTGTGTAAAGAACATCAGTTGACATCTTCTAATTTTGCACAACACATATATCTATGGTTATTACTTTTGCCCACTTACTCTACGAGTACATCCGTTTTATGCCGAGGCCCCTCTGTGTCTGACTGCCTCGTCGCGTTCGTTGCTGCACCTTGGAAATACAGATCACCCTTTTTTTTTCGGATGGGATGTCATCGAATGACTCCTCACGCTCTGGGTGGAGCGGAAGGGAGTGTCAGACTTGACTGACTAAAACCCATCTATGTTCCTTCTTAGCCCTTTGTGATCAAGGGCCACGGTATCTCTTTCGAACCGTCCCGCAGCCCTGGCAGGCATCGGCCCTCTCGGACCTCTTCCGATTTGCTGACATCTCCTTGAAGCGCGCGTGGAACACGAACGCGCGGTCGGCACGGCCTGTCGTCATAAGTCAGACGGACGGTGAGCTAGCCCATTACTCACCGTCCACAGGCCCGATACAGATCACCCTTAATTTTCGGAATTAGAATCGATTAGTTTTAACAATTCAAAAATATACCAATGTATATTTTTGAATTGTTAAAACTAATTGATCAAAAAAAAAAGATAAAGCATCAATATACTTTATAATTTTTTTTTTACAAAACCTTGACTGCTTCGTTGGTCAAGTGATCGCAAGCGCGACTGCTGAGCAAGGTCCTGGGTTCGATTCCCGGATCGGGCAAAGTGTTTCCATCAGGAATTTCTCGGTAATAAACACGGAGTCTGGATTTATCCCCGGTTGATGGTAATAGGCTCGCCCCTTACTACATGAGACTTAAAACATACCTGGCGAAATGTAGGTGTACTTTTCTGCCTAATCCTCCGGCATTACAGGCGTGATGTTATGTTATAGATAATAAAGAATATAATGTGATGTCATAAAGAATTATACTAATACTAATATACATTATAGAAATGCAAGATATTAGCGCAATTAGTTTTCTGTTGCCAAGCGCAAACTAAGGTCTGCTCGAGATGAGTTTTTTTGCGCAAGGCTTCTTATAATTTCCGCAGAACAAATCTCCAATGGCCATAATAACTTTTGCCCACTTACATTACACACACTGTACATTCATTTTATGCCGAGGTTCCACGTTGTCGAGGGAAAGGAAAAGCGTCAGCCGGTCGGTCTCGGCTTTCATTTGACGATCTGTGACGGTTTTCACAGGTAGTCAGAAGGCAGACTCGCAACCAGTCTTGCCAGGATTATGGGGCTCAGGTAGACAGTCACTCCACGTAAAATCCAAAATTATAGACTCGAAGCCAACTCAAAAATATTTTGGAAAAGGCAAGATAGATTGTGATGACCTGACTGTCAAAAACTATGTTCAAGAACCTTCAATCTGGTCTTTTCATAATGAAATCTAACGTATTTAAATACGTGTGAATTACTAAATCTGGGCTGAATATGATTCATTATATCAATCAGCGTAACGGGCGTGAAACAATAAAAAAAATCACAAGCTGAATAATAATCACATGAAAACGTTATGTAATAGTACATTGTGTATTAAGGTCGGTAAGTAAGAAATTCTATCGAGGCACTAGTAGAAGCCCGAAGTCGAAGACTGAGGGCTTTCTGAGTCAAGGTTCGTAATTCCCGTACCGCCCGTGAAACATACAATGTTTTTCATCACATTTGCGAGTAAATAATTATGAATTATAGCTTTACTACACACGTCAGCACAACTATTATTACGAAATACGTGAGCTTTTTGTAGCGGATGGCGGGCTCCACCTACACTACAGATTATACAAATGTTTCGTTCAGAAACGTTAAGGGCAAATACTTATTTTTTACACTCCGTCATGGCTGTATACCTAATACAGCCATGACGGTTAGATGATTTTTCAATTCATGTAAACTTCTTGCTTGAAATTGCATGACCTATGTGCAGTGATATAAATTTAAAAAAAAATTACTTACCGCCCTAGGGTTTCATGGTAAAAAGAAAGCCCGAGGGTTTTACATGGGGCATTACGGCCAAGTTAACGTGTATGTTTAGATACTGTTTACGTGCAAGTGTGATGAAAATAAAGATAAATGCTAGCTTGACCTTCGACTATGAACAAAATAAAATAGTTGTAGCTTCCATTGAAAAGACAGAAGGAGAAAGTCCAGTTGAGCTATAGAGACTTATATTACGTAAAGGCTGATTTAATATATACACATAACATACCCCAAGGGTTAGACAGACGAGTACCTAATAGTACAAACACATTTCCCCAGTTATGCTTAAGTCCCATGTGATAAGGGGCGAGCTTATTACCATCAACCGGGCACAAATCCAGACTCCGTAGCTGCTACTGCGAAATTCCTGATGGAAAAACCTAATAACAATTTGCTCGACCCGGGGATTGAACCCAGCGATCCACGAGACTAATGTAGCAGTCAATTTAATCTATACCTTCATACTCAATTAATGCGAAACTAACTCGTGTTGCCTTTTAACTCTTTAACGGCTTATCAGATGCGGTTGATGCGATTCCGCAACTTTTCTTCTATGACCGGCTCATCATTGGACTTTTCGTCGACAGGACGATTCATTTATTTCCGTTTCACCGGCAGACTCTTTCACCTATGGACATTTCGCCGACAGAACTTTTCATCTACGTCACTTTCGGCGACAAGCCTTTCCAGCTACCCAATGTTTCACCGACACGTCTATAAAACTATAACTCTTTTAACTACAGACCTTTTCATCTACGGAGAATTCGCAGTCAATCTTAAACCAGCGATATTACAAAAAATACACATATCTACAGCTTACTGTGTCTTTTCTAAGAGATCAGGGCCGTTTCAAGGCTTCAAGGCTATAGTGATGATGTTTTATTTTATTTAAGGGGATTACATTGCTCAAATCCCAAAAACACCGTATGTTTAAAGAAGTTTGTAGATGAATCCTTTTGGGCGTTTTCCATATAAAAAATATATGATAGACTTAGGGTCATCACAAATACATTGTATTGTTTAGTTTAAAATTGTAGTAAATATTCCCAAATTTTGGGAAAAAATTGTAGTAAATATAGGTCCTTCTTGAACCTATATTGCAATGTATTTCTTCACATATTATACTTTGACAAAAAGAATGAAACTGTTTTACGTCCGTCACATCACTATCTCAGGACCAGTTAAAGTAAAGCAGCGTCGGGCACTAGCTGCCTGATTTTGCTGAACTGGGCCTATTTGGTGCAGCCATGGAGACAATCATTATCTTTGTGTTTAGGTTTAATTTTATTTTACTTTTTAACGCTGTGTGCACTTGCATGTTTTAAATAATCGTATTTTCTTTCTTTCTTTTCGATGTCACGGTTACGTGTCGCGGTAACAATTCAACTCCCGGTGAGTTTAATTGTTACCACGGCATGTAATAACAACTTCCCAGTCACAATTTCTCCGACATTGGGTGTAATGTACCGCTAAAGTGGTGACTGGCTGAGTTCCTTATCGCGTCACTGTGTACCGGTACCTCTGTACTTAGTCTGTACTGATAAAGAACGTATTAGTTGCGCCTGCGACGTACGAAGTGTACCGGGTGTGAACTCAACGTACTTTGACGCGTTTTTTTGTGGTTTTAAGTCATTTTATCATCTGCCTAGCCTTTTCCCAAACTATCTTGGAGTCGGCTTCCAGTCTAATCGGATGCAGCTGAGTACCAGTATTTTACATGAAGCGACTGCCTATCTGACCTCCACAACCCGGTTTTAAGTCACTTGTGGTTTATATATTTTTTTGTAAAATGACGCAATGGTGTTTTTTCAAACACAACATCATGTCTGTCTGTAATCTTTGAAGAGTTAGGGAGAGCAGTATAGGACACCACACCCACATTTCTACAGTCTTATTTTTGTCCCATGGTGATGTTAATAGGCTCGCCCTCTACGAGCATTGCCTATGCCGTCTATATGAACTGGGCATAGATCCTGAATACTGAGAAATTTTTGATGGGAAACCCTAGTTGAAATATGCCCACTTGGGAATCAAACCCAGGGCCTCATGGTCAGCAGTAGCGTTTGCAACCACGAGACCATTGAGGCAGTCACTTAGTGTATTCGGTAAGGCAGCCGTCACAGTACCGAGATTGAACTAAACGTACTTGAACGAGTTTTTGTGACTTCTGCCATCATTTGTGGTTTATTATTATTTATTTAAAATGACGTAATGTTGTCTAGTTTAGACATTAACCGTCACATACGACGCTCCTGCGCAGTACATTTGATAATAGTATGAATCATAGTTTAGGCGCACTAGTATATGTCTGTCCTTCCCACACCGGGACTTTTCGGTACAATGGCTCAACTTGTAAAACCGGCCACGTGCGAGTCGGACTCGCGCACGAAAGGTTCCGTACCATCTTCTATATCTATATAAATTACTTGTCATGTTGTTTGTCGGGGATGGACTCCTAAACTACTTAACCGATTTTAATCGTGCAGTTTGATCCAACTTGAAAGATAGGATAGCTTACATCTCAATTTATAGTCGTAATATTATTTTATTGCAAATTAAGTCACAATTAGCTGTTAGCTCCAAACGACAGAATCCAACAGATGGCGGTATCTGTTGACTGGATTGAGTAAGTATTCAATATATGCCGCTGTAAAGGATCGGAGCAGCAATAAAAAATATTGCGAAAACGGGGAAAATGTGACGCAGACAAAGTTGCGCAGGACAGCTAGTTATTTATAAAAACGAAGTCTCAGTAATATCAGTGATCCCGTTTGACCCTTTGGGTACGGTACCCTAAAAAGTAACTTTTCGTGAAACAGTAACAAACATTTCGCATTTATAGTCGTAGTAATACATACATACATATACTACGAGCCCAGGGAGGTCGATCCCACGACAAATCTTGCCCACTGGCTTATCTCAAGACATGACCTACTATCGCATGTCTCATATCGATAAGAGCTATGCGGTTGTGCTAGGAGTGCTGTTTTAGGTCAACTTTAACCGACAAACGAACTTCGGTTGACTTAGGTTACACTTGTTGTGCGTGGAATGTGACGTCATTATCAGGGGCCATCCATAAATTACGTCACTCATTAAGAGGGTGGGGGTCGATGAAGTATGACATTGTGTGATAAGGGGAGGGAGGGGTCCTTTTAATTTCGTTACGTCACATTTCAAAATCTATACTAATATTATAAAGCTGAGGAGTTTTTCGGTTAAACGCGCAAATTTTAGGAACTAATGGTTCGAATTGAAAAAATATTTTCGTGCTGGATATTATGCCATTGGTTTTCGAGGAAGGCTATACATATAACATCACGTTGCGACCAATAGCAGCGGAGCAGAAGAAGTTGAGCGGCACAGCTAAACTAATATTTCTAACTCTATCAGTATGAACATGTGAAATTGCAAAATACGTGACGTTACAATGGCCCATCTTAAGTAGGCCACAGCTGGTCATAGGATTTTCGGCAACTCTTATCCAGCTGCTACCAGCCAGCCTGTCAAGATATCTCCGCTCGATTTAGCTCGAGGATATCCTAGCCTAAGAGTCTAGGACAATACGGAACAGATTCGTCGATTACCAAGGCAGTCAGAGAATAAAGGTGCATACGTGGTGCATATACACCCTTACCCTATTACATGAGACTTAAACAAAACTGGCGAAATGTGGGTGTACCACCACCCACAACCCCATGTGGGTCTGTGTGTGTGTGTGTGTGTGTGCTAGGTACACCTCAGCCTAAATGAAGACTCGAAGTTTAAATTTAAATTACACAGATCATTTAAATTACTCCAACAGGTTATTAAAGATTTATTATCTTTTCCAGGTGTCACCGCATGCAACCCTCACCCCCCTCCGCTCGTCTAGGGGGCGCCAGTGATGGCGGGCGGCAGCGTGTGGTCGCGGCGCGTGGCAGTCCGTACTCGCACGCTGCGCGGGCTCGTCAGGGACACGCAACGCGCATTGCACGATGTGGCCGATATACTGCACTTTGGTGAGTTGAGGAGCTCGTGGCTAAATAATAACAGCCGCTGGATCTCCAGGTTAAGCCACGCTTGCATAGGTTGGTCCGTGGATAGGTGACCGCCCGTTACATACCTAGTTTCCTCCTTGCCTCGGAAAGCCGTTGGTCCCGGCTGTCATTTGTAGATCTTTGCCAGTCTGGACAGGTAGTCAGTGGCCCGAAAGTCTGACAACCAGTGTTACCAAGGTAGGTAGTACCCAGTACTAACTGTGTTGTGGAGTTCAGATAGGCAGTCGCTCCATGTGATATACTGGTATTCAGCTGCATTCGGTTAGACTGGCAGCCGACCCCAACATATTTGGGAAAAGTCTAGGTGGAATGGTGAGAAGAGCATGCAGTGCTGCACTCCCGTTCCACTCGGCTAGGGGGCGGGTGGGTTGACCGATGACCAGAAGACATGGACAAAGTAGCATTCTACCAACTATTACTACTTAAAATGAAAATGTTAAAAATGTATGGGCCTGACAAATGACATTAAGTACCGAAATTTAATGTCATTTGTCAGGCCCATACATTTTTAACATTTTCATTTTAAGTAGTAAATGTTATATCAATTGTGACTGCAGAGATAACGAGTTTTAGAGAAGTTAGAAGAAGACATGCTCCGCTGACCCCAAAAAAAATTGGGATAATGCCAGGAACATGATGAATTGTGTTGCAGAAAGATGAATCGTTTGAACGCCATAACTTCTAGGCCCCCCCCCTGGTGAAGATCGAGGAAATCCGCGTATGAAGAAGTACAGGCTTTGTGGTTATGCTAGAGGAACCATCTAGCGGATAAGCCTCCCCCCGCTTGAGTCTTAGAATACTAAACAGTATCCAGCATTTAGTAAGGCTGGAAGTCGAATCCAATGTAGTTTGGAAAAGGCTAAGCAGATAATGAGGAGAAATTTAAAAAGTTAGGTCTGGATTTATAAACTTTTCAACTTTCAGTGATATCGGACATAATTTAATTTTATAGAAATAGAAATCGTTTATTTGCCAATAATGTAGGTTATACAGAATATGATAGTAATTTTGATGAGCGTCCCGATACATTTTGCCTTACGGCATGCAAAATTATCAGATGTCAATAAATTAAATTGACAAATGGCAGAAAAATCAAATACAAAATGTCAATAAATTAAATTAAAAAAAACTCAGAAAAATCAAGTACTTACAAGTGTCAATCAATAAATCAAATACAAATGTCAATAAATTAAAATAAAGAATGGCAGAAATATCAAACACAAATGTCGATAACAGAAAAATAAGTACAAATGTCAATAAATGAAATAATAAAAAAAAACAATAAATTAAACTACAAAATGTCAACAGCTTAAGTTTTAAATGTCAGAACATTCAAATAATAAATTCAATTACATTATTATAAAACGATCATATTTTATCCTTACCTAATTTTTACTGTTAATAATCTGTAGGTACTTAAATTAAACTGAAGGAGGAAAATGTCCGCTGTGTCTCTCCTCTAAAAATACTTACAGGAAGCCCTATTTTTGTACCTATTCACGTACCTAGCGTATTGTATTGCTCATTAAGGCCAATTAATTACTTTAATTACCAAGGTCGATTGCTGAGCATGAGGTCGTGGGTTCGATCCCCAGGTCGGGTAAACTGTTATTGGGTTTATCCTCAGTAACAGCCACAGAGTCTGGATTTGTGCCCGGTTGATGCCAATAGGCTCGCCCTATTTTATAATGGACTCCACACACACATTTTGCCAGTAATGTTTATTACTGGAAAAATGTACCTCCAACCTATCCCACGGGGTCGTACTACCGGGATAAAAAATATCCTTTGTGTTAAATTCAGGTAACAACTACTCCTGTGCCGAATTTCATCTATATCCGATCATTACTTTTCGCATGAAAGAGTAACAAACGTTCATCTATCCTCACAAATTAATAATACATCTAAAATATTAATATGACGATGACGTCAGCTTAGTGCAGCTACAGTAATGCACTGTAGCTAAAGCTGACGTCATCGTGAGGTCACCGTACCGCTATGAGTTTGTAAAAATAGATTAAAGAAATAAACTGGTTAGCTCCATATTGCGCAATTGTCCTTGCGACAATTGTAAAACTGCAAAAGATGCTTGCACTACATGCACCAGAACCTTGAAAAAAAAAATGTATCCATGTCTATGGATGTACCAACGCCAAAAAATAAAACTGCTCATTTTTTAAACAAAATCCCGTGCACACGAAGACTGTCATCTGTTTATAAGCGCTTCTCTAGAGGCCGGACGCTGCAAACATTTTTGGCGGTAGTACCTAAGCATAGGTCATGTTTACATAGCTGAGAGCTAGAGATCAGAAAGTTTAGCCGTGAAGAAGCCTGATGAAAAAATACAGGTGACTAGGTGGAGTACATAAAGTAAGCAATGAGCATATTCATCAGCAGACCATATCCAATGGATACTCCAATTACTGAAATTGGACAGGGAATCGTCTGTCTTGGGGCAAGCATATGATGCGGAGAGATTAGATAATTTATGTGACCTTCTAAAACCCTCACAAATCGCTTAGCTCGCTCGAAGCAATGATTAATTCTTCTTTTTTTCTTTTCTGTATCGTAATTCAGTAAGAATTAACGTGAAATTCACCTCTCTCCTCAGATCCAGAAGTATTCACAGCTGTGCAGGAGGTGGGCAGTCAGTCTCTCCGCTCCACTGCCTTGGTACTGCTGGGCACGTCTCCATCTGCCCGTGCTCGACTGCTGCACTGCCTGCTAGGACATCAGCTCCTACCGGACCCGCCACCCAGAGGATGCCGATGGGTGAGTGGGGCGAATGGAGTGCTTCAGTTTTTGGGGAATATTTTATTTTAATATGTAGCTTATATGTCCCACTGCAGAGCAAAGGCCTCCCTTGCCTCTTTCCATTTTGCTCTCTTTTTAGCTATTCGGGCCGAATCCTTTTGGTAAGAGTCCAGCTCGTCACGCTGACTACTTCTGGACCTACCGCGTCTCCAGGTTCTGTTGTTTGGAACCCAATCTGTTGCCACTTTGGTCGAAGTTTGATCCGACATGAGACAAATATGGCAAATTGAAATGGAATTGATTGCACAATTCCATTTCAATTTGGCGGCTGTGTTTCAAACGTCTGCGATTTGGGGGACATATAAAGCACAATAGATTCTCGCTTGAAAAGGCAAGCTATTCCTTGCTTTTGACATAACTGCTATAATTAAGACGTAACTTTTTTTTTATTGCGGCCACTAGAAAGAGTGGAATTCGCCAGGAACACAAAATGATGGAAAAACTAAAGTAACACCGATTCTCAATACCTAGTGGGTTTTACTCCTTGCCCAAACTCAACGATCTGATTTGTTATTATTATTTTGATCGACCTTCGCTAGTTGAAAGCAGTTTGTTCAGAGACCACGAAAGAAAACCATAATTTCCGACGTCATCAGTTTCAAACACCAAAAAGAAATCAGTATCCATTTTCACATGTCACCATGTCACAAGTTATCATAGCTCCTGTCTTTGAATTGCAGGTCCGCATCCAATACGGCAGCAGCAATCAGCGGCAGGTGCACCTCACTCTTGGCAACTCCGAGTTTGAACTAGTTGAGGAGTTGGAGTGTAACAAGAGGCCCTGGGACACACTGCCTGTTGAGGTGAGAGTACCTCAAGTACACAAGGTCTAAACAAACCGAGCAAGCATTCTGTACTTCAAACTCAATAACTCTACGCAAAAAGTATTGCTGGGAAACAAATTGCAATGGTTACTCACAAAAACATTGTGCTGGTGGATGGATTGAGTAGTACGGGGGTCGTGGAAGTAATTAAAGTAAAGGAGACATGTTGTTTTTTGTTTGGAGAATAGTTTCTCTCCATTTATTTATTTATTTATTTATTTGGTCTACCAACAATTGTTTACACTAAACTACAAACAAATATAAAACATGCATTTAATCTTTACACAGTGCAACAATTACTTAAAGGTAAACACCACATGAACAAGAAAAAAAAAACAATAATATATAATTATGTTAATTGTAAGCTACATATTTGTACAAATTAACTGAAAAAAGTGAATATTAAAAGCATTATTTCTTAAAAAATTACGTAAACACAGTCCAAACTCGTTCACAATAAATCTGATAAATTTCAGAAATTTACATTTTTGCATATTGAGAGTATCAAAGTGTAAATCAATAACATCACTACAACAATTCAAAACCCTACAAAACCTAGCACATGGAGAGTTAGATCCCAACACAGTTCTTCTCATTGGAGGACAAAGTGGAGTAATAGGTTTTCGCGGAATCCTCGACGGAGCACGAAAATTAATGAGTGCGAGTAGCGTCGGTGAGTCGATATTACCCTTTAATATTTTGCTAGCAAACATTGCGTCGTTCAAGCATCTGCGTTCTTCTAAGGTGTGCATGTTGAAGAATTTCAATCGGTTTTTGTAAGAACGCACCTTTTTTGTGATTCCTACAGAAAAAGCCAGATGCCAAACGAACCGTTTTTGGACACGTTCTAGACGCAAACTATTTGTAGCGTGGTGTGGCCGCCACACCACACTACAATACTCTAATATGCTACGTACTAAACTCTGATAAAGTAAGATTTTAGTTTTAATTTGACGGAAACCTTTACTTTGTCTTATGACGAAACCCATCATCCTGGATGCTTTTTTAGAAATGTGATCTAAGTGTGGTGCAAAGGTTAGTTTTTGATCAAACAGAACTCCAAGGTCACGTATAGTGTTCACTTCATTAACTTTGTCTTCATTTATGTAATACACTGTCTTTATTGGTTTATTTTTTCTTGTATATTTAACGTGGTAACATTTCTTAGAATTCAAATACATTTCATTACTTTTACACCATTGAATGAGATTATTAAGGTCCACCTGTAAAAGTGAGGCATCTCTGTCAGATTTAACAATTCTAAGGAATTTTAAATCATCTGCATACATAAAAATTTTAGAGTGCCGTAGACAGTCGGGAATGTCGTTAATAAAATAGTTGAATAATATTGGACCTAGATGAGAGCCTTGTGGGACTCCAGATGAAATATTATATACGTTAGATTGATAACCGTTTACCACAACAAAGAAAGATCTACCATTCAAGTATGAAATCACCCATTCAAGCAAGCCACCAGCGATACCATAAGCACGCAACTTGCAAGATAAGATTTTGTGGGAAACTTTATCAAAGGCCTTGCTGAAGTCAGTATAAATGACGTCAGCTTGGTGACCAGAGTCAACAGCTTCAACCAAAAGTTCCGTAAAAGGGACCAGATTAGAACTTGTGGATCGTGATCCAACGAAACCGTGCTGATGATCGCTAATGAACATTTTCAGATGGTTTTGGAAATACGGGCAGAGCAGTGACTCAAACACTTTAGCAAATGTTGAAAGGATTGAGATAGGCCTATAGTTAGTTGTGTCATCGTTGCTACCTGATTTATGTATAGGCACCACCTTAGCCATTTTCCATTTTAGAGGGAATACTCCAGAAGACAAGGATTTGCTGTATATAAGAGAAAGAGGGCACACTAACTCCTCCGCACAAGACGTAATAAATATTGGCGGTATGCCATCAGGGCCAGCTCCCTTGTTAATATCTAAACTTTTAAGTTTTTTAAGTAATGTCTCACTACTAATTGTTGGACTTGTTAAACCCAAACTACTATTTTCGAAAGACTTTGTTAGTATCTTAGTATCAAGTTCCCTGCTCAGTTCTTGTTCGGGGCTATAAACAGACGAGAAGTTGGTAGCGAACATCTCACATATTATTGTACCATCAGATGAGGACATTGATCCATTTTTCATGGTCATAGGGTAGGTACTAGACCCTCCTCGTTTACTTTTTACGTGCGTCCAGAATAACTTAGGGTTGTTTTTAAGTTCATTTTCAAGACCATCCATATGAACCTTGTAACAAGAAGTGGCCAATCCATCGCAACGCTTACTAATTAATTTCAACTCTATCAAATCCATTGGGTTGTTATATTTATTGTATCGCCTCCGAATATTATTTTTTAAATTTAACATTTTAATAAGTTTATGGTTGAACCATTGAGGATATTTACGTTTCTTTGGTACCCGTGAGGGAATAAACTGATGTATAGCGTCATTAAGCGTTTCGTAAAAAATATCCAACATCTCATCTACACTACCGCTACCCTCAAATAATTTAACCCAATCTACTTGTTTTAAAAAACTACGAACTGTTTCATAATTCGCGGTACGAAAATTAGGTCTAATCTCGTCACTGTTGTATGGCAGACTGGTGTCCCCACTCAAGGATACAGCTATGTCAAGAGGTGGATGCTGTTTATCGACATTACTTATTGGACTAATACATTTGCTCACGCTACACAAAGAATGTGTTGACAAAACTAGATCCAGAATGCGACCGGCGTCGTTTGCCACTAAATTAAACTGTCTAAGTCTGTTAACATGAGTAAAATCAATCAATAATTCACTAGTACTAGACAAACTAAGTCCATTATCCGATTTCCCCACTAAATTCCAATCAATGCTGCTCAAATTAAAGTCACCCACAATAAAAACACTTGAATCTGAACATTGTTCAAAAACAGCATTACATTGATCCAAATAGTGCTCCAGAGAAGAACGGCGTATAGGAGGAGGCAGGTATACTGCGCAGAGAACCATTCGGCGAACGGTACATGATATCGGCAAGTCAATACTTACCCATAAATCTTCACAGCCACTTTCCCAATTCTTAATACGTTTAGACTTGATGTTTTTATTAACGGCTATTAAAACACCACCCCCTTCTTTACCACTCTGAAAATGGGAAGTTTCTCTATCTCTTCTATATACCACGTACCTATCGTCGAACAGCTCGCCGCTCAGCACAGAGCTATTCAACCAAGTCTCAGACAGAATTATTATGTCATAATTATTACAGGCAATATTGCGAGATACAGTATGTGTCTTAGTTCGCAACCCTCGACTGTTCTGATAATATATTTGCAAATTATTGAATTTAAATGATTAAATTTACAAGTACACGCAACAATATGAAATTATTTGTTTTTATCAAGTAGGTACACATTATTTTAACTTATTTAAAATGTCCAAGCTTCCAATAAAAACATGCTCGTCGCCGTCCGTCTTTCTGACAAATATCCTGCCGTTCCTCACCCACACGTACTTATAACCTATCTCCTTCGCCTTAAGTCTTGTTGCAGCGTGAAGAGCTTTGTATGCAGGGGATAAATGCTCGGCAACAAACACAGGAGATCTATTTCCAGCGATACCAAAATCTGCGGTATTGAGTTTTTCGTGGCCTTTCTTTTTATTATAATTGATTACAGAGGCCAACAGCTGATCGCGGATTCTCGGAGAGGCAAGCTGCACCACAATAGAACGAGGGCGAATATTACTTGTGTTAAGTTTGGCTATTCTTGTGCAATGTGAAATATCGCCATTTTGAACCTCACAACCGACCACTGATCCCAACTGCTTGACAATGGTATATAGGTTTTCCTGTTTATTTTCAGGTAAACACTGCAACTCCAGGTTATTGGCCCGTGTCTGCTGCTCCAAATAATTTAGACGCCGACCAAGATCCGCCACTGTGTTCTGCAGTTTAATATTATTGTCTTTTAGTTCTTTGGCAGTAGTGTTAAACTCGGCATGCTCCGACCGAAACTCATCAAATTGACTCGTGTGGAAGTTCAAAGACACCCTAAATTCTTCAAGATCCGCACGAATCGGGGCCAACTCGCTATTGACAATGTTTATAATCGTAGTATTTATTTGCCCGAGCATAGTAGCAAATTCTGTTTTAATAACTTCCTGCACGATTGAGCGCACCTCCTCACTGGTAACCGCGGGAGCTGGCTCTGGAGGAGAATTTAAGGCAATCCTCTTGTTTCCTCTTGAAGCTGAGATGTTACGCTCCGGAGTACTGTCATTTTTAGACGACATTCGGGGCAGGTTAAATTACGTTTACTTCACGGTTTATTAAAATAACAAAACAAAACGCCGTCGCTGTGTCGCACTAGCGAGCCCGCGAGAAGAACGTCGTAAGTGACGTGTATATCACGGCGCTTACGCGTACCGGGCAAAACACTCCGCGGTATCACTCACTGACGGTATTTGTTTTATTTTAAGTATGAGATTTCATCAATATTGCTAATTTATAGCCGATTTACACCTTGGAACTGTTCACTCACTAATCACCTTTATAGTAAGAACTGTCTAATAGCCTTTTCTCATGAAAATTTCGTCCAACACTGCTTTTAAAACGTAAATAACAATAAAAGATTGAGGAGCACAATTACTATTATGTTAACCGCACGGTGGTTGACTATAATATGTTGACTATATCCATAAATTGTGGCATATAAAATTAAACGTATATTGATTTCTTCCTTATAAATGCCAGATTACAATGGTTATATTAGCAAAGCCTTGTCTAACGGAAATTTTAACTTAAAATAGTGCAGTATTCAGTAACAAAAACCCGACACACCTACTTTGTTTTATACAAAAATTTGTATAAAACAAAGTCACTCATACGTGTCAAAAAGTATATGTCAAACGAACTTGTCTGTCAACCACTAAAATGGCGGACTACAACGTTCCGTGGTGCCCCATGATTTTTTAAACCATTTACGCGCTTTTAGCGAAACCTTTAAAAATAGCATTAAAAAAAGTTCACAGTTTGATACTAATTCTTTTAATATATTAAAGCAGATATTATTAACACTGGGAACCGTATTTTTTTGTAAACTTAACGCCCCTATTCACGCATTTCTTGTCAATGACATCGACAAAAAACAATAGAAATAAATTAATACCAAAATATCACTTAATTGTTATAATTTCAAGATTCCGCTTAGATTTTTATGTAATCTTTCGGTTATTTACTACCTATAATTAATTGGTTAAGTTTTTTGGTGAAATACGAATATTATACGTAACATAAGTATAAATAGGCCGAAAAAAATGTAATGTAAAATTATAACATTAAAAGTTGTACTCACTAATTTAAGAAAAAAATGTGTACCCCACTATCTCCGTAACTAGAAGTTTCACAGGTATGGTCTAGAACGAACCATGATGGTAATGACGGGTAGAACAACTACCATTCAGCATCGTTCAGGGTATTTTTGCCCCATTATGAAACTTTTAGCCTCTAATGACCTCTACAGTTGCAAAGGGAATAACGTTACTTGACCATTGGTTAGTGTAAGGTTCTGTTGACATCTTGACATCTGGCTACACATGAAAATATGTAGTAGTAGTTTGCCCACGGCTTTGCCCTATTTTGTTCTACTATGTGATATTCCAGACTATTAAAATCAAAATCAAAATCAAAATCAAAATTTTTTATTTTACATAGGCCTACATGGGCACTTATAAAACGTCAACAGAAGAGGCACGGTTCGGGTTGGTCGTTTCCTATGGAGAAGAACCGGCAAGAAACTCCATGGTTACTCTTTTAAAATCATTTGGTTCTACAATATTTGGATGTTACAGCGCTAGTACTTAAGTATGAGAGGACAGCGTAGGCCCGACAATAAGTCATCGCTTACTACAAAAGGTAGAAAAAGATGAAGCTGAAAAAAAAAAATAAAAAAAAAAATTACAAAGCCTACAATGTCCACACATTCACAAAAAAATATGAATGAAAAAGAATCTATACAAAAGTAAAAATAAAACTAAGAACAATTAAATAAACAATTGACACAAATGTAGTCATCAGTACTGTAACTATTCTGCACAATGAATAAACGGTGCAATGATTTGAAAACTATTGTAAAACATCTGAAAAAAAAATGAATAGAATAAATAAAATTCGGAATAGTTAGAGACATCCACATATTTGTGTCGTTTTTGAGCTACCAGGGAAGCCGCATGAGCAGAGGGAACTACAGCCAAACTTCTTTATCTTCAACATAGTCCTTAATTTTGTAATATGCTTTTTTAATAAGGACACGTTTGATGCAATTTTTAAACTTTCCATCGGTCAGTTCAATAACTGACTTTGGCAACTTATTATAAAAGCGTATACTGTTTATAAGAAATGACTTGCTAGTTTTTGTTAATCTAAATTTGGGTATTACAATTTCGTGTTTACTGCGTGTGTTTATATTATGGAAGTCGCTTCTAATTTTGAAAAGCCCTCGGTTTTTGCGGACGTATAAAATACATTCTAAGATATAAAGTGAAGGCAGAGTCAGTATATCGATCTCTTTAAATTTTTCTCTAAGGGACTCGCGAGGACCCATTTTATAGATCGCGCGAACTGCCCTCTTTTGCAATATAAAAATTGAATCAACGTCTGCTGCCGATCCCCACAGCAGAATTCCATAAGACATAATACTGTGGAAATACGCGTAGTATACTAACCTAGCTGTGGCTACATCAGTCAACTGCCTTATTTTCCTAACTGCATAGGCGGCTGAGCTTAACCTCCCCGAAAGAGTTCCAATGTGCGCGCCCCACTGCAGTTTTGAATCGATAGTAATTCCTAAGAATACAGTTTCCGCGATAACATCAAGTTTTTTGCCGTCAAGATTTAAATTAAGGTCACGTTGAGTTACATTTGGTAAAGAGAACTTTAGACATTTAGTTTTGTTCGTATTCAGTAAAAGATTGTTAGCTGCGAACCATTTCGAGAGAACAGTTAGACTTTCGTTGACATGTATGACATCCTTATCTTTCCTATGAATTTTAAAAATTAGCGAAGTGTCATCAGCAAACAGAATTATATCCGATAATTTTGCCATCATATATGGGAGATCATTAATATAAACAAGAAATAGGAAAGGACCAAGAATTGAACCTTGGGGCACACCCATCCTGACTATAGACCCAGAGGATGTCGCCCCATTTACATTTACTTTTTGCTGCCTGTTTGATAAATAGGAAAGAACAAGATCAGCAGCTTGTCCACGAATTCCGTAGTGATGTAATTTACAGATCAGCGTGTTGTGGTCGACGCAGTCGAACGCTTTTGAG
The DNA here is from genome assembly GCA_949152445.1 of Cerastis rubricosa. NCBI lineage: Eukaryota > Metazoa > Arthropoda > Insecta > Lepidoptera > Noctuidae > Cerastis > Cerastis rubricosa. The sequence goes on from OX424549.1 coordinate 15,190,419, forward strand.
AGATCACAAAAAATGCCAATAGCGTCCTGGGACTTCTCCCAGGATTCCAGAATGTGACTGATGAGTTTTACTCCCGCGTCCGTTGTCGACCTACCCTTCGTGAAACCAAACTGCTGACTATGCAGTATCCCATTAGAGTTAAAGTGAGACAACATCTGGTCCAGCATGATTTTTTCATAGATTTTACTCAGTGCTGGAAGCACAGATATCGGTCTATAATTAGAAGGATCACTCTTACAACCCGATTTGAAAATTGGTACCACTTTACTATGTTTCATCAAGTCAGGAAACTTGCCGCTGTCCAAACATTGATTGAATATGCCTGTTAGGACAGGCGCAATTGAGTCAATAATGTTTTCAAGAACCTTGACCGAAATCCCCCATAAGTCTTCAGTATTTTTGATATTGAGACTTTTGAATGCGTTTTTGATTGTGGCAATACATACTGGTTTAAATTTGAAGTTTGGTATGTCTTTTGTGAAGTTCTCTTTAAGAAGGCCCTCAGCTAATTCAACCGAAGAGGGGAGAGATTTCGTAACCTCTAACGGAATGTTAGTAAAGAAATTATCTAGTGTCTCAGCGACTTCTAAATTGTCAGAAATTGTTTTGTTATCTATGTTTAAAGACAATTCACTCTTATCTTGTTGTTGAGTCTTACCGGTTTCTCTGTTAATTACCTGCCACACCGTTTTTATTTTATTATTAGAATTACCAATTTTATTACTTATTATTTGAGATTTTGCTTGAGCGCAGACACTTTTGAATATTTTCGAATAGTTTCTAACATAAGTGTGAAAGACTTGATCTGAAGTCAGAGATTTTTCGTGATATAAATTATATAAAATATCTCTGCTTTTTCTTATTCCCGTAGTGGCCCATTCGCTAAATTTAGATTTTGAATTGAGTTTAACTTTTTTTATAGGACACGTTTTATTGAATTCATGGCAAACTGTGGAAAATAATGTACCGTAGTTTATATTGGGGTCTTTTGAATCAAAACTAGCATTATTAAGGTTGCTAAGAACATTATTATTGAAAGAAATTAATTTATTTTTGGAAAGGGGTCTTAATTGAATTGTTTTAACTAAGTATAACTTTTTGTCTAACTCAAACGATACAAGTTGACCAGTATGGTCTGACCTGACGCCACTAATTATTAACGACTCTTTTACTATGCAATTAGTAAATACATTGTCTATGCATGAAACCGAGGTTGCTGTTATTCTAGTTGCTTCATTAAATAAATATTTTAAATTAAATGATTTAAACAATGAGACCAGCCTATATTTTTCTGGTGAATTGACTAACAGATCAATATTTAAGTCACCACAAACAAAAACTAATTTATTATCTAAGAAAAGTTTACTTAATATTTCTTCCATTGTGATTAAGAATAATGACAGGTTTGATGCTGGTGGTCTATAAACACATAAGACAGTATGACCTTCAATCTCTGCACATGCTACCTCACATAAGCGATCAACAGAGTAAGCAGTGATATCCTTCCTCTCCTTATACCTGAGACAGCTATTACAAAGTATCAGGGTACCACCGCCCACTGAGGATCTGTTGTACGCACTGGCAACTGAAAAATTATTCACATTAAACAACATCCTATCTGGTTTTAACCAAGTTTCACAGAAACATAAAATATCCATGTGGTATTTATCAACTAACAGTTCCACGTCTAAAATTTATTATCTATCGCTGTGCCAAATTGCATCCACATCCATTCAATAGTTTTTGTGTGAAAGAGTAACAAACATCCGTAAATCCACACAAACTATCGCATTGATAATATTAATTCAATGGCTCACTAATACTAAAATGTATTGTTTCACAATTTCAGGACCTAATACGACAAGATAAGACTGATCTCACAACAATATTAGAAGTTGAAATTAACAACCAATTCCTTAAGGATGGTCTCCGAATCATATTGCTTCCAGACCTGGATGTAGACCCAGGAGTTGCCAGCCACCAGACCTTGAAGAAACTCCATGCAGATCTGTATTCAAAAAGAGACAGTATATTGAAGAATTTTAATCCTGTATATCTTTTTGGCGTAGACAAAATTGGCAAGAATATTTTTAGTGAGAATATTTCTGGGACCATAACGACGTCCAGGAGTGAGGAAGATTTTTGGAATACGTTCAATTTATACTCTATGGCGAGTGGGGGGAGTAGTGGGGATAATGGGGATGGTGATAAGAGTAAGGTGAAGACGGTGTGGAATGGGAGTAGAGAACCTGCTGTGTTTTCTGGTGAGGTTAGTATTTTTTGAAAATTGCGCTCTAAAAATATGAAAATATTGTCATCTGTAATTTTGATGTACAAGTTATTCAATATTTATACGTCGCAATTAGATGATTTTATTCCGTTAGACACGGTCATCATGTGGGCAGAACATGGGTTTCGTGCAATGAAAACACACACTACACACGGTACACTGCATTTATCGAACTAACAAATAACTTGAAATTACAATCCAACACAATAACACTAGGCACCATGAATCGGGTTACAGTTTCGAGACGTCTTGAGTCCGCCGCGGTCAGACACAGACTGTCCTACTCGCAGCGAGCTCGAAACATCACGACTCTGTAGTAAGCGCGCTTAGGTGTGGGTAGACTGGTAAGTAGGTCGCTTGACCTTTGGCGCGCTTTCGACTCATAGTCCGTGCTAATGACTAAAATCGACTCCGACATATAGTATGTTAAATAAACAACTTATACACCAACATTTCCCCAGTTATGTTTAAGTCCCGTTTAATAGGAAGCGAGCCTATTGCCATCAACCGGGCGCAAATCCAGACTCCGTGGCTGCTACTGAAAAATTCCTGATGGAATAACTCATAACACTTTGCCCAACCCTGGTATCGTAAGCAGGACCTTATCCTCTTTAATTCGTTTCCACAGAACTGCCTAGACCTCCATCAAATAAAGGAGATCAACCCAAACTCACAGGTGCTGTTCGTTGTCTTTTCCACCAGCGAAGACATGAACCGGAGCAGGAGACCTGAGAAGAGAATCAATGTGGACGCTTTGAAGTGGATATTTAGGTTAGTACCCCATAGAAATTACGTTAATCAGCTCCCGCAGCCAGCGGCAGCCAGTCTGACCAAGGAGATAATATAACATCACGCCGGTAGTCCCCAAAACGTTTAGCAGATGTGTACCTAATAGTTTTCAGTTCACCCACATTAAGCTAGTTTTGTTTAAAGTCCAAGTAATAGGGGGCGTGCCTATTGTCATCAACCGGGCACAAATACAGACACCGTAGCTGAGAAATTCCTAATGGAATAACCAAACTGACCCAGGATTATACTGTTATACAGTAACTGGGTTGTGGAGATCAGTCCCCGTATTCACAAACGCTCGGTTTCGATTTCGATTCGGAAAGTAGTATGTCTATCTCGCTCGCTTTCGTAATGCCAAAACAAGACAAACATACGACTTATCGAATCGAAATCGAAACCGAGCGTTTGTGAATACGGGGGCTGATACGATGTCCTCCCATACTTTAGTACTAACGCTGTAACAGAAATATTGTAAAACCAAATAATTTTAAAAGAGTAACCATGGAGTTTCTTGCCGGTTCTTCTCCATAGGAAACGACCAACCCGAACCGTGCACTTTTTTGTCGACGTTTTATAAGTGCCCATGTAGGTCTATGTAAAATAAAAATATTTTGATTTTGATAGGCAGTCGCTACATGTATAAAAAATAAAAAATAAATTTAAACCACACAAAAACCTCTCAAAAACCTAAAATAAATTAATCCAAGCGTCGTTGCGTCGAGGTAGCTTTGTTTTCTGCTTGTGCTAAGCGGTCTACTTAGCGGTCCCCCGACGCTACGACGCTTGGACTAATTTATTTAACCGTTTAGAGTCGGTGTCCCTTCCGACTTGTTTACTGGACTTGGTGAAAACATTGGAATTAAATTATTCTTTGAATCAGTTCCAGACAAAGTCAAGAGCCACAGAAGCCAACGGAGCAGAAACACAAAGGAGAGGACAAAAGACTGTTTGAAGAGCAAACCGCCTTCATGAACGACTTGATGGACCAATGGGAGCTGATGTGTGAGTGTTAGACACGTTATCGTTTTATTTTTACAATTCTAGGTGAATATACCAAATGACCAGCTTATTCTATCAGCAATCACCCATCTGGTTACACCAAAATTAAGTTATCACAAGAAATTCTTTCTTCTCTCAAATTCTTTATTCTGTATATTGTCGGACGTAAAGAATAGCACCATCCCATATCTTCCCGTGGGTGTCGTAAGAGGCGACTAAGGGACTTGCCAGAGAATGGGCAGCAGCGTTCTCTGTGCTTTTGTAACAACCGTACTGCGATCGCCAACCCGCCTGCCAAGCGTGGCGATTATGGCAAAACCCCCCATGTTTTGTCAATCTGGCGATACTTGGGGGAGGCCTATGTCCAGCAGTGGACGTCTTTCGGCTGAAATGATGATGACGATGAAGAAATTCTTAAATTTTAAAAATAATCTGGCTCTTAGTTCGTATACGCGGGGAGTCGCGCGGTGCGTTGTGCGGCGCGGCACGCAATCGATGCAAACATAAACGGCGATGGATGAAAGCGTTTACGGAGAAGCGATTTTACATGCGTTTGCTTGAATTGCTGCGGGACTTGCGGTGGTGCACTTAGCGTTACGGCCAACCATTTATATACTAAATACGCTTGAGTTTGGCCGTATCTGGAGCTTGCTTGGGATGGGGCTCGCTTGCCTAGAAGTAACCGACAAATTTAAACTTTGAACAGACCCAGATTATAATGATCAGGGAACAGAGAAACCGGCAGTGAGTTCCACAGACTGGCGGTTCGCACAATAAATGTAAAAAACTTAAACCATATAATGGTGACGCTTCGCCGTATCTTTGCTCGTCCGATGATGCAATGGGGAAATTAGGTTATTTAATTCCAAAGCACACTCTGCAAATGCATCCGATAAAAAACTTCAGGCTTCCAACTTTGCGGCCATGTTTAAGAGAGTTTACATTTTACGACATTTCATACAAACTTTCAAGTCCTTATTAGGGTTCCGTACCCAAAGGGTCAAACGGGACCCTATTACTGAGACTTCGCTGTCCTTCCGTCCGTCCGTCCGTCTGTCACCAAGCTGTATCTCATGAACCGTGATAGTTAGCCAGTTGAATTTTTTACAGATTATGTATTTCTGTTGACGCTTTAACAACAAATACTAAAAACAGAAAAAATAACACTTTTTTGAATGGGAGCCCCATACAAATAAGTGTTATTTTTTTTTCTCGTTTTTATTAATAATGTTACGGAACCCTTCGTGCGCGAGTCCGACTCGCACTTGACCGGTTTTTTTTTCGAAATGATTGAACCGATTTTAATGAAACTTCATACACATAAGCCTATGTATCCTTACATAGGTCTAAAAACTTATTAAAAACATTTTTGAAAAATAGTTTTACAGCTACATTAGACCGATTATAAATTATATAAAGAAACAGAAATTTCCATTTAAGTATCTTTATTTTTTAAAGACATTTCGAAATGTTTTTTGGTAACTGTTTAGACCTCTGTATTCTACTTAGGTAAGTTATTATTAAAATCGTTTCAGTCATTTCGGAAAATAAGGACTTGAAAGTTTGTATGAAATGCCGTACGGCGTAAACGCTCTTAAGGCTTTGGAGTTTAGACCACTAGACCAATGAGGAAGTATGAAAAGAAATTAATAATAACTTACACCATCTCATTTCAGCGACACCCCCCCAAAAACACCACGTGAAAAGCCAATGTCTCCTGCTGGACGACACCGAGCTCCTCCGTACACCCGAGCACAAGCCTCTCGCGCCCTCCCTGAGCGCCGCCATACAGAACGCGGGAGAAACTTGTGCGAAGGGCAAGGACGAGCGGACTCTTGTCAAGACTAGGACCGGCTTACTGAGCACCGTTGTGAAGTTTGCTGCGGATTGCTGTCAGAGTTATCTGTTGGAGTATTGTACGAAGTTGAGTGAGGTTAGTATACATTTTAAATAAATGTATTGGAAAGAATAAACTCATTTTACAAAAGCTAAAATAAAAATAATTTACTTCGTAATTTATGCGAGATTGTGTGTTTGTATGGAGGGATCGTGTGTTTTGTGCGTGTAGTGTATGTGTGTGTGTGAGAGAGGGGTGTACGTTTGTGTAGGGAGTGTGTGTTTGCGTATGTTTTTTACATAAAGGGCAATTAGAACGGGAGTTTAAATTTTTACATAGGTTTCTAATTCTTCATACGTGAGTGTATTCAGCAACAGATGAGCCTCCGTATTCACGAACTTCGATTCGATGTCGATCGACAAGTCGTATGTCTATCTTTTTTTGGCATCACGAAAGCGAGCGAGATAGACATATGACATGTCGATCGACATCGAATCGTTTGTGAATACGGGGGCTGAATAGGAATCTAGAGGAACCTCCTCTAGGAGAGGAGGTTCCTCTAGATTCCGTATGTTAAACATTTTGTTTATATTCGATAATGCCGGGTCAATGACATTTAACAGAGATTCTGACATTGATATTTTTTTAATCAGTATGACAAATTAATGTCCAGTGTTTTATATTGTCCTACTTAATTATCAATATGTATTAGATTACCAAATATTCCGAAAGAATAAAGTTTCAACTTTAATTACATGCCATTGTTTTGTGATATGTGACATCTGCCAACCCACACTGGGCCCGCACTGGGACCACACGGGGCCCGCACTGGGCCCGCCTGGGCATTTACAGGCCACTCCCTCTCATAAAGAAAAGACCTGTGTTCCAGCATTGGGAACATAATAGGGTGATTATGCTATACCATGCAATGTTACGGTTGAATTCAAACAAACACTTCATTATTTAAAAATAAAGCTAACATAGCATTATTTCAATAACAGGTTCACGTGAAACTGCTACAACAATTCATCCTGGCCTCGTTCGACATGGCGCGGGAGTTGCAAGTCGTGCCCAAGAAGATACAGTATGTGGCCAGGCAAGAACAGCAGTTATATAAGGTTTTTTGTTTATTATTTTATAGTAATTTACACAACGAAATTCTAGAAGTTGAAATCCGAATGTTTTGGTATGCTTTCATTTCTATTCAAACCAATATGTTCTGTAAGTTATGAAAATTAAGTTGATTTTAGAATGTTTGCAAAGTTAAACGTTAGAAGTTGGCATCTTCTGACAATGGTTGCTAATAATTACGTGAAAACGAGTGGGGCAGTTTAAGATATTATTTTTTCCACGAAACGGCGAGTCGGGTATACTCGTAGTTTTGTAGCGATTCAAAAGCGAGAAAGAAATGACAAAAGAGTTTTTAATCGTAAAAGGTTTCTCTCTCGGAGTATGTAAGGATCGTAGCAGGTCGCGCCTACCCATACCTACCCATGGGAAAAGGCGTGAGGATATGTACGTTAGTTTCTGTCTAACTACTTGATACCTTCCGTATTGGCAGTAGGGTAACATTGGGGCTCCTACATCACGCAGCTCGAGCGAACGCTATGCATTAAATAACACTATTGAATACAGTGCGATCCGAAGTGCGAGCGGACCTACCTAGCTCCTTCTATACCTAGCCGCTGCATCGATAGTCTGATGACCTTAAACCTAGACCACCTATAGCTATACCCTATAATATCGTCAATGGTGTTCTGACATGTCCGCGTTGTGATCGGAGTTCTTCGGCCAATTTTGGATTTGCTCTCCCACTTGAGAGCAGCACACCAAAGCTCTCGACCACCCTAGAAACACAAAGTGGATGGCGGAGTCTAAGTTCGCTGAATTTGTTCACTCACTAGACCCCGCCATCCCCATCGAACCTAACCGGTCCGAGTCAGGATGCCACAAGTCTCGAGCTCTCTTTGCTCGCTCTTCCATCCTATGTTCTCCTTGCCGCAATCACCTGATTAAAACTGGTTTCAAAATATACCCAGTTGCATGAAATTAATATTGTAAAAGCGTAAGCAAATGACATTATTGATCATGCGAACATAATACTTTCAGACTATAAACGAGAAGTTCTCAGAAGGCGACAAGAAGCGAGAGTTATTGAAGATTATGCAGGAAGTGCTGGAAGAGATGAGGGCAGAAGTCAGCAACATGGACTGGAGTGTCGATGGTAATACTTATTTTATATTAAACAAGGTGGAAGAAACATCGATGCTAAAACCGTTACAACGTGTTCAGTACTTAAATCATTATGAATATTTCCATGTGGTGCACACACAGACATTCGACGGTTATAAAAAAAAAAGCTGTTTTCTACCAATCTGCAATACCTATACGGTCAAAATGTATAGGACAGCTGTTTTCCCTTGTTCCACGTTGTGGTGTTCCCTCGGCGTGGCAGCCGCGTGCGTACGTGCGTACGTGCGTCCGGCTCGCCGTGCGGACCGCGACTGACGCATGCGCTCGACACAAATCTTATGTATATCTACATACACTACAATACCCACTATGTTTTATTGTAGGTTAACGTCTTATTTTTTTCTTATGTTTACGTTTACATAATTTTGTTTCATTGTTAATTTACCCATTTTATTGTGTCCTGTGTGAGACAAATAAATACTTTTTCTTTTATTTTTTTATCATCTTAATATTTTCGTAAGTGTTTTAGCAGAAAAGTCAAATCAAATCATCTTTATTTGTGAACACAGGTATTGAAATAAAGGTCTTATTCATACATATCAAGGCGGGGATTCCACCATAAATGAATATCGACGCCATATTACCTTTCAGTCACTAACTGTGCAACTTCATTCTTCATTATTGCTAATTAGGTGGATGGGTAGTTGAAATCACACACAACACTTGACTTAAACTCTATGTTTATTTCTAATAAACCAGTTACAGGCACTTTAACACTTATAGGTTGAGCCGCCCATTCACAAACATGGTTGATGTAATGTGTGTCTTTTGGATCTGTCTTTCAATTATTACAGTTCTTATTAACATAACTTATTATTGCTCACTTCAAAAACTACTTTCAATTAATTAATATTTCAATTCTCTAATCGCGAGCTAGCTCGAACGACATCTCGTCTCGCTGCGCCTATGGTTCTGAGTGGGCGGAAGTACGCACACACACTCAATAGTTCAGTACAGTAATTTATTACATAGTAAGTTCATTAGAACTTCAGTTAAACAATACTAACTACACCATTAATTATTTTAGTAATTAAATAATACCAATATCGACAAATGCAAAGGCGTTATTAAGTTAAAGCCTAATTACTTTTTACAACAATTGCTTGCTTAAATTAAATATTGCCATTGTTAAAATCTAAATTGCCATTGCTAAAATCCCAGTTATCATAAAATGCTAATCTTAATTTTAACTATAGTTCTAGCTAAAGGCTTTTGTTTAATAAATTACTCAATGAGTTTTCAGAAAGACCAAGCCCCATCTAAGCAGTAGTTAACACACTACCCAATAGATGGCGTTCAGTCTCTTGATAATCGATACGGACATTTCTAGATTCTTTGTAATAATACACTGCCACTACACAGATGGCATGGCAAGTTCATCAATATTATCACAAATGAGAATTCTGAGTTGGTTCTTAATTAGATTAATGAATAGTCTTAACAGGTAAACGCTCTTGCGGCGACATACATTTTTGCTGAACTCCATGTCCTACCAATGAAATTGGTGTACAAATATAATATCATATATATGGAATAAGTCTGGATTTATACAATACAAAGTCAGGTTCGAGTAAATAATAAAAATTAAATGTATCAAATGTATTAAGGAATCAATTATAATTTATTTTTCATGCATGTCAGCGGCAAATTATAAGGCTATTTATTAATCTCAAATTTTGTAATATTTTAACCGCTTGCTGTTCAATAAATTAGATCAGATCTAAACCAAATGTTCAAGGTCAACATGGTTTGGGCTACCATAGTAGCGTGGACATTTTACAATGTCAATTAAATGCACTATTAATAAATAAATCAAAAATAAATTATAATAAAGTGACACTGTTGTAAAAGGTTACAACAGTGTCACTCACAAATCAACTAAGAAGTCGTCAAATAAATGATTAGTCCACTTCATCATCATCATGACAGCGCAGCGCAGCATGTTTTTTCTTCCATACTTCTCTATCATCTCATTAGACGTTTCTTTTATTGCCATGGCATCCTTCACACAGTCCATGCATCGTTTCTTTGGACTTCATCTACTCTTATACCCATCCACATTCATAGTCAATTTCTCACGATATTTTCCTTATTTCTCCGCATCATATGTCCACGCCAACCGATTACCACACAACTTTACAGTGACCGGCGTCAGACTTCCTCTGACAAGTCTACAGATTCAGAATGTTCTCTCCCCCCGTAGATCTCCCGTGGCACCAAGACCCTCGCTTCTCAGTGTCCAACTCCATGTTCTACTCGTCCGCGTCCCGCAGCTCGGCGGACGCGGACGTAGTGTCGCTGCGCCTGCGCGCGGGTGACGCGGCCTCCGACGGCGAGGAGGCCGTGTGTACGGACACCTACAACTTTGATGACTACGAGATCATTCGGACCAACGATGAGAGCTTCGCTGACACTTATGCGAAGGTAAAGGTGAGTTGGTCTAGTTTTTGATCTTGCTAAATATTTGGGTAACTGGTAAAATAAGTATTGACCGATACTTCAACATGTGAATGTAGCTCATGTTTATGGACTAGCTGTGCCCGCGACTTCGCGTGGAATTTAACAAAAAAGTTATTTTTTATATAATTTCTAAAATAGAAGTAGCCTAAGTTATTCCTTATTACATCAGCTATTTGTCAGTGAAAGTCCCGTCGGTCTAGCCATCCCAGAGATTAGCCGGAACAAACAGACAGACAAAAATGGTAAAAAATGTTATTTTGGTATATATACCGTACATACATTTATATGCAGGTAGTAAAAAGCGGTTATTTTACAAACGGACACTTCAATTTTATTTATTTATATAGACAACTTTGGAACGATTATGAAATCGCGAAAAAAACGTGTATTATATAATAGGTACCTAAATCATCGTCCTCTGCCTATTCTTTTCCCAAACTATCTTAAGATCGGCTGCCAGTCTAACCAGATGCAACTGAGTAACAGTATTTTACACGAAGCGACTGCCTATCTGACCTCCACAACCCAGTCACTGGGTAATACGATACCCCATAGTAAGCCTGGATGTCAGACTTTTGGCTTCTGACTACTCGTAACGATTGTCAAAGATCTACAAATGACAGCCGAAACGAACGGCTTAACGTGCTTTCCGAAGCACGGCGGAAACTCTGTATGTAATTATGATCATCCATCCATGGACCAACCTCGTCAAGCACGGCTTAACCTAAAAGATCGACCCGTGCGGCTGTATTATTTAGCCACGAGCTCCTCCGAATAGGCATCTTAATAAGTTACCTAATCTATTGATAATTATTCCAGTCACCGCCACCTCCAGACGAAGATTCCCCGCAATTCAACAACATACGAGTAGAGAACGAGTCGGAGATGTTCTCCCTGTCCACCGCGCGCGGCAGCTGGCCCGGCCGCCTGCTCAGCAGCGCCAGCATGGCCACCTGCACCAGCAGCGTCAACATATCCATCAAGCAGGCCTCGCTGGATGTGCAGCAGACGGGTACGTAGATACATAGAGATACTGAACCTAAACGTTCTCGTTCTAGCTTGGTAGATCGATTACAATCAAAAGTTTAGTAGTGATAGCCTTAATTGTGGTGTGAACTTCCGACTGCCAAGTAAAAGGTCTCGAGTTAGAACCCAAGACAAGCCTCTGATGTTGGGGTGCATACTCATATAATTATCACTTGCTTCGGTTTATTCCCGGTCGTTCCCACCTCGTCGTCCCCACTGGGTACGAATGGGAAAAAAAGTTTCGTTCCTCGCCAGTGGTGACGATTGGAACGTTTTATTTCCCACTCGTCCCGCTACAGACCGAGCGTCAAAATGCAGAATTTAGATGCAAGAGCAATCGAAGCGAGCTCTGGACTTGGAGCACCCCGACTCGGACAGGTTCGAAGGGGATGGCGGGGTCTAGCGAGTGGAGCGAGCGAACTAACTATTGCCATCAACCGGACCCAAATCCAGACTCCGTGGCTGCTACAAAGAAATTCCTGGAAAATCCCAATAACAATTTAGTCGACCCCGAATCGAACACAGGACCTCATGTTCAGTAGTCGCGATTGTGACTACTAGACCAACGAGGTAGCGAAGTTTTATAATTAAATATATTTGACCTACCTTTCTATTTCAGTTCTCTCCAAACTGAGTCAGAAGATCAGTTTGAAGCTAGCGAAGTTCGTAGATTGCCTCAAGGACACATACTTCGGAACATTGCAGAGGTACGTCTCGTTTACATTACAAATCACATGACCCAATACGACACGGCTGGCGCAGTCGCCGATCTTGTTTTTTTAAAAAAAAAACAATCTTTAACCGAAAATCTGGGTCGCTCGTGGCTCAATAATGGTCGCTCAGTTCGACCTTCAGGTTAAGCCGCGCTTGCCTAGGTTGGTCTGTGGATGGGTGACCCCCCATTAGATACCGAGTTACCTCCGTGCATTGGCAAGCATGTTAAGTTGTTGGTCCCGGCTGTCATTTGTAGATCTTTGACAGTCGTTACAAGTAGTCAGTGACAACTAGTCTAACTAGACATCGTATTACCCAGTACAAACTGGGTTATGGAGGTCAGATAGCAGTGGCTCTATAAGAAAGACTCGTAGCTGTACCCCGTAAAACTGGACGCCGAGTTGGGAAAAGGTTAGGCAGATAATAATTCGTAAAAAAATCGACAAGCTAGTTCTTTACTTGCTTGTCGACGATGGACGTGTATATCCTGTAAGGATTTTGAGAAACCTGGCTCCATTACCTAGATCTTAAAGGAAAGTGATGTTTAAACTACTTCCTAAGTCATGAGGGTTGGGATAGGCGTTAATGAGGTGGGATGCCCTCAGTGGAGGGAAAGTGGATATCGCAGGGTGGCCTGGAGCAACTAGATGATTGCTGCCTAGAGTCAAGACTAATGTCGTGCGATTGAAGAAGCTTATGTCCAGCTCAGGGACCGGCCGGATACTCGTTGAAAGGGTTTTTGAAGGGGTTTTTTAAGCGCTTCAAAAAAAACCCTATGGTACATGTTACACCTTCGAACGGGTGTAGTTAACCCGTTACGACCGGGTTACCCTTTCAACACCCTGTAACAGGGTAAGCCATTCCAACTCAAGACATTGTAATATGCACTGTTTACAATCGATATTAGTTTGAAAATTGCATAACCACGACCGCACGCATCGTACCGCGCCCGGCGGTCCGCCAATCTTCCGTGTACTGAATTGCCGAGTGACTTGTAAACATGCAAAAATAACTATTGTCTGTATGACCTTATAGTTCAATTTTTAACAAAATAAAAATAGTAAGGCAATGAGGCGCCGCACGGGTGCACATATCCCCCCACCTACATGCAGCTCAAGTATATTAGGTAACCCAGGGTAACACGAAAAAAAAGTTTTTCGAGAAGGTAACCTCTTCAAAGGCTAAGTCATTGAAGGGGTTAACCCCTTCACGTGGTTACCTTAATAAAGGTGTTAACCATTTCGCTGGGTTTCGAAGATGTAACTCGAACAAAAGGTAACACTGCGATATGAGTTACCACATGTACGGGTTACCCTGTCCAAAGGCTTAACTCTTAAGCGGGGTTGTCCGGTCCCTGGTCCAGCTATAGACTGCTGCAGGCTTATGATGAGTTTCTATGTGAACTTTTCTTTTTAGATGTCTAGAATCCCTAGAGTCTTCCTGCCGCCAGGAGCTGGGCGGTAGACCGGCCAGCGAGGCCATGAGGCAGTTGCTGTCGGTAGCTCGGCAGGTGGACCTGTCTCCCTGCGCCACCTTCCCGGTGCTCAGGAGTCTGTTGGAGTCGCTGAGGAGACTGCTGCACAAGTGAGTATATATATGAGTTGGGTGGTAGACCAGTAGTACCAGTACAGTAGAGTCGAAAGTGAGCATAAGTGAGAAATGACCAGCATTTCTCACTTATCATAAAAGCAAACTTATCGAAGCGGGAAGCGCGGGGCCAGCCGGCTTCTTTGGCAGCTCTCCAGCGCTGCGCGCCTTTCCCTGTATTTATTTATTTAATAATTTATGTACCTACTAAATTCAGAAAAAAAGAAAGGAACAGAAAATAGGTACAAAGGTTATGCTTAAGGCAAATAAAGACTTATCTTATCTATTTCTAAATAAATCTCTAGTACCTAATAATTTAAATTTATCTGTATAATTTATCTTCGACATACTATTTCCAAACGTATGCCATGATAGGTTAAGGGCTTAAGAGTTGTCAAATCAGGTTTTTCAACTCGACATTCTGAAAAAGTTACAAGGTCTATCAACGTGAAAAAAATATTACTCAAGAGGGGATTCATGTTTATTATTTTGTCTTTTCAGAATTTTATTTTACTAGCTACATTTAGAATAAAAAAAATGTCTTTCAAACGTCTATTAGCCCGCAAATTCTCGATAGCGAGAAATAATCGATTTTTACGCTCATAGATAAATAATTTAAAAAACCGGCCAAGTCAAAGTCTTACTCGCACACAGGCTTCCATAGCCCCAAACACTATAATAACAATATTTTAAACTGTCATTCATTAGTTAGTAGTATTAGTTGGTAAACTTCCATTCAACCGCAAAATTAAATTTGTTTTTCATAGTATGTTAATGAAAAATAAAGTTACTGCTGCAGTTTGATGAAAAAGACCCATATCTCAAAAACTAAACATCATATCTTATTGAAACCAATTTTCGTTGAGTTTTTTTTACGTTCTACAATCCTAAATATTGTCAGAATTTTCCTACTCTTACTTTAGAAATTAGAGGGGGGGGGGGACGACACACATTTTACCACTTTGGAAGTGGCTCTAGCGCAAACTATTCAGTTGAGAAAAAAAAATATATTAGAAACCTCAATATCATTTTTGAAGACCTATCTATAGATACCCCACAAGTATGGGTTTGATGATTTTTTTTTTTGAGTTTAATTTCTTTGTATGGGGAACTCCCTAAATTGTTTTTTTTTTGTGTGAAAATCTTAATGCGGTTCACAGAATACTTCTACTTACCAAGTTTCAACAGTATACTTCTTATAGTTTCGGAAAAAAGTGGCTGTGACATACGGAAGGACAGACAGACATACATGACGAATCTATAAGGGTTCCGTTTTTTCCATACGGCTACGGAACCCTAAAAATATGAGAATTCTCTTGGTAACGTTTTTTAGTTCGTCTTTATATTAATATTTTGTATATTTATAAATACTCGTACGTAGCCGGTGAAAAAATCAAGTAACTATAGTAACACAAAATTACCGTCAAACGTCCCAGTACCCAATCGATTAGTTCCGAAAAAACGCACTTACAAATATTCCATGTGGTACTGTATCTATGGTTTTGCCCTCTATATTATCTGTATTAAATTCCGCGTCGAATGCAAAAAAGAACGAGAATCTCAGCCGTACAAAATTAAATGTCAAAAAAGTTTTAAAAGTCATGTGTCAAATGTCACCGTATTGTCGTGTTGTGATTTATGTTCCCTGGTTTTAAAACGTGAATACTATTATATTTATAACCCAATGTTTATAGTGTTATATATCAAAATAAACTTCATTAATCAAGCTTTACGAACATCTAAGAATATCACGTTCGGGCCTCCAAATACGCCTAAAATTTTTTCAGGTAAGTCAAACGTCCCGTGCGTAATTATGGGCCTCGATCATTATTTTTAGAAATTATTGCAAAAATTGTTAAAATAGTGCTCGTATTATGAAAATTAGTTCAATTAAGTAATTATTAGTGTCTCCGCAATATAAAACAGTAAAAAAAAACGAACTCTTAGCGATTTTTTTACGAAAACACGCCAAAATCAGTAGGTATCGAATCGATCGGAGCAGGGGTTGATTGGTTTGGTTAATTTGGCTACTAAGAAAGTGCCAAAGTAAGGACATATTGGTATTAAAACAAAGCTTATATAGTCTAGTTTAATTATAAATAGGTTTTATTGATACGAACTACAATTCTAATTGAAAAAACTAGACATTCTTATTGGAGAAACTGAAATTCAACACATATTCTCAAGTTCACATTTTTTTCGAAATACTTATATCTAGTTGTCGTAATTAGTTTTAACGTAGTTAGATTCTGTATAGTTTCAGCTATACACTTGCATTTTTGTTTTGGTGTAGCTGCAATAGTTTACGAGATAATAAGCTTTAAGTGCGCCGTGGCACGGGTCGAAAAATTCCCGAGTTTAAAAAATGCGTAGTGTACAAATAATGAGGCGTATTTTGTTGCCTTGGACGTTTCAAACAAGCAAAAGTTGGCGACGACGACTTTTCAGTGTCATTTTAGTCTGGCACCACGTGACGAAAAAAATAAATAACATTTTTTGCTCTCTTTTTAGTTCTTTTGAATTAAAAACAGTGTAATATTGAATAGCTGCAGATAAAATATTTTTTTTTTACATATTGTTCGCCTGGGTTCTAATTTTATTGTGACTTTTGTGTTCAGTGTGTTTGTTGGCTTTGTCAAAGACTAAGCAATTTATCCGTGCAGAAGAGCCCGAGCACCTGATTCACGTAGGTTACAGAAACATACTATTTTGTTGATGTTCTGATTATTTGGTAATTGCCGGTTGGTAATAATATCGTTTGTCACCAAAAAAAAAACTAATCATCAACATCATCAGCCTATAATGTTCCCACTGCTGGGACACAGGCCACCTCTCTATGAGAGAGAGTGGGCTTTAATCCACCACCCCAGTGCGGGTTGGTAGATGTGACAAGTCATCGAATTTTTAGTTTTAGGACATGCCGATTTCCTCACGATGTTTTCCTTCACCGTTTTTGTGGGCAGCGGTGATGAAATAACTTACACAAAGTAATGCGCCTGCCTGGGTTCGAACCCACGGCTTAATGCTCGTAAGTCGGGGCTGCCACCTCTGGGCCACCGTTGCTCTCTTAGTAGTCGAAGCTGTGCTGACGTTGGTCGACAGACGACGCTTATGTTGAATATGTCCCGTTTGCTCAAGGTCATTGGCGTATGTTAGGGCCTTAAACATAACTAATAACGCCAGTTATTTTTAATCCAATCTCCGTGGCAGTTGCTGATATATTTTTAATGAAAAATAAATCCTAATAACATTCGACCGCCGCAGCTTCGTTAATTTTTGAACGCGTGTTCTAAAATTTGCGAAACTGCGGCCAATCGTACAATATAGTTTGTCCGTGTCAGACTCCGGTTGGTGGGTGGAGAAGAAGAGGAAGCGTGTTGTGTGCTGAGTCCGCTGTGGCGCCGCCGCGTGGCCGCCACAGCGCTGCAGCAGCTGTCGCCGCAGCGCCTCGCCCGGCTCATCTCTGCGCAGGTGAGTCCGCTGTGCTGAGTCCGCTGTGGCGCCGCCGCGTGGCCGCCACAGCGCTGCAGCAGCTGTCGCCGCAGCGCCTCGCCCGGCTCATCTCTGCGCAGGTGAGTCCGCTGTGCTGAGTCCGCTGTGGCGCCGCCGCGTGGCCGCCACAGCGCTGCAGCAGCTGTCGCCGCAGCGCCTCGCCCGGCTCATCTCTGCGCAGGTGAGTCCGCTGTGCTGAGTCCGCTGTGGCGCCGCCGCGTGGCCGCCACAGCGCTGCAGCAGCTGTCGCCGCAGCGCCTCGCCCGGCTCATCTCTGCGCAGGTGAGTCCGGTGTGCTGAGTCCGCTGTGGCGCCGCCGCGTGGCCGCCACAGCGCTGCAGCAGCTGTCGCCGCAGCGCCTCGCCCGGCTCATCTCTGCGCAGGTGAGTCCGCTGTGCTGAGTCCGCTGTGGCGCCGCCGCGTGGCCGCCACAGCGCTGCAGCAGCTGTCGCCGCAGCGCCTCGCCCGGCTCATCTCTGCGCAGGTGAGTCCGCTGTGCTGAGTCCGCTGTGGCGCCGCCGCGTGGCCGCCACAGCGCTGCAGCAGCTGTCGCCGCAGCGCCTCGCCCGGCTCATCTCTGCGCAGGTGAGTCCGCTGTGGCGCCGCCGCGTGGCCGCCACAGCGCTGCAGCAGCTGTCGCCGCAACGCCTCGCCCGGCTCATCTCTGCGCAGGTGAGTTCGCTGTGCTGAGTCCTGCGCTGCAGCAGCTGTCGCTCGCCCGGCTCCGCACAGGTGGGCGAGCGTGCAGGAGGACGTCACGGCCGGCTCCCACCTCGCGCGTGTCACAGACAATGTCCCGCCGCGCCATCTTGCGGTGCATGCGCTGTCACCTGCGCACTTGAAGCCCACTTGAAAAATTCACGTGCGGCGTTCTAACAAATGCCAGTTGGGAGTGCGCTCAAAAGCCCCTAAAAATTTTTGGTTGCAATTGTTACTAACACAAACGACTCCATTACATTGAAAAAGCTCTACGTATAAAATAACACCAGAACGTCACTTTGGTGACGGGTCACTTATTCGTCCCGTTAATGCGTTTTTTTGTTTTTTGTTCTCCATATCTTTTTTTTTATTTCTATTCTGGCTTCGTGGCTAGCCAATTAGCGATTCTTTAATCGTCCATTTAAAAATTTTAAAAACTTACTGATTATAATAATTTGCAAACTGTCTCTAGATCCTAGAAAGACTGAGTACGGCGCATGAGAGGTATCAATCAGCGCTGACATCCCTAGAATCTGCGCTCGCAGGACGGTTGCACCATACTGAAGATATCAAACTAGCTATTAGGAAAAAGTAAGCCATTATTTCTTAATTTTGCGCGACTGCTGAGCATAACGTCCGGGTTTCGATTCCAAGGTCAAAGTGTTATTGGGTTTTCCCATCAGGAATTTCTCAGTAGCAGCCACGGAGTCTGGATTTGTCACCATTTGATGGTAATAAGACCTCGGTGAAATGTAGGTATACTATTAGGTACCTCTTTGCCTAACCCGCTGCCACCGACGTTAACATCTCCGTGACGCCATTTTAAATAAAAAATAGTGCGTGGAGTCCCTCCGTGCGGAAGAAGTGAAACTTAACGCAACAGTGCTTTCATACCCCTTCCATGGTAGCGTTCAACGTTTAACGCAACTTTGTTGGAAGTCGCATAAGAAGTTTCACTTCAAAAGTAATTGACAAAATGAGGGTGTGCGTTACAAAATTGCCCATTTCTTAAAATTTCAGTCGGAAGCAAATTATTTGAAGAGTTGCCAGTGTACATTATAGGGGCATGCTGCATTGCTGCTTGGTTTCCAAAATGGACAATTCATTGAAAAGATTGCTGGTCAATGAATACAAAATAAAGTCTCATACAGTACTATTATACATGTCTAGCTGACCCGCGCAACTTCGTCTGCTTCACATAAGAGAGAGAGAGAGGGCGGTTTTTGCAACATTTTCATTGATGCTCCGCTTCTATTGATCGCTGCGTGGTGTCGTATAGCCCATAGCCTTTATGAATAAATGGCCTATTCAACACTAAAATATTATTAAAATCGAACCAGTAGTTCCTGAGATTATCGCGTTCAACCAAACAAACAAACTCTTCAAGTTTATAATATTAGTATAGATAAGTATAGACTTGATTCACTTGATTTGATTTTATTCTTTGATTTGAGACGCTCGGATCAAACTTCAGGTTAAGCAGCGCTTGCCTAGGTTGGTCTGTGGATGAGTGACCACCCATAATAAACCGAGTTTCTTCCGTGTCTCGGAAAGCACGTTAAGCAGTTGGTCCCGGCTGTCATGTGTGGATCTTTGACAGTCGCTACGAGTAGTCAGAAACCGAAAGTCTGACATCCAGTCTTACCAAATGGTATCGTATTACCCAGTTAATTGGTTGTGGAGGTCAGATAGGCAGTCACTTCATGTAAAATACTGGTACTCAGCTGCATCCGGTTAGACTGGAAGACCCCAACATAGTTTGGCAAAAGGCTAGGCAGATGTTGATGATGAGATTTGATTCACAATGCAGATAACAATAATTTGTGTATTTAATTTCAGATACGCGCCCACGTTCGCCCGACTTTGTCTTGAAAGTACATCGATGTGTGATCTACTAATGTACGGCACTCCGGAACTGGGGCGAGAAATAGGTAAAAACAGTTATTACATTTTCTATTATTCATTTAAGGCTGTTTAACATCTTCATACCGTTGCTGCTTCTTCAACCTGGAAACCAAAGCTCGGAAAAAGCAAATTAAATCATAGTTTCCTGATAATTCATGACAAAAATAGTTTTCGTTTCATTATTTTATTTCTTGGAAAGTGTATTGGAAAACGTTGTTGGTGAGTAGTGAGCATTTGCTACTGCAGTTCTCAGTTCTGATAATAAAATGGGTAGATTTATTTCTTTATTTACGGAAATCGGTAAGTGTGAACTACCCGTGTTTTAAACGCGGGCCATCTGATTCTCGCCCTATAACCGCGCTTCAACAAATACAAACAATCTCAAACGTTTATTTAATAATTTCTTATTCCCTTAACCACATTAAGGGGGTTATTCTAAAATACTGACAAACATAAACAACCAAAAAAATCAGCGGTTATTAATAATTAACTAGGTACCGTAATTTTAATTGATTATTTATGTCTTGTGTGACAACTTCCTAAATTTTGACGAGAATGCAAAACAACACTTTGTATATTGAAACACGATGCTTAGTTTTGCATTCTCAGTTTGGCAGAATTGGGTCCAATTCTAGCTGTAGATGGTCTTTTTCTCAGCGTATCGATGGCAAAATCTATCTATATATTTCAAATCAATTTGGCCCAAACCTCAGCTTCGTAAACTTAGCTTGCTGACACATATGTCATGTAAGGTCATCAAGTTTTTTATGAATGTATATGGTTTTTTTAATTAGCCTACTTTGTCCTACAGCCGGCTAAAGGTTTTCCAATTTTCTTTCTCCGACCAATCCGTTAAGAATGAGTCTAGATCAGGGATGGGGAAACTTTTTCCTTCGCGTGCCCATATTTACTATCGAAATATATTATGGTTGGCCAACTTGTTGCATTCTCTACACAACTGCAAAATCATTAAGCTGCAATTTGAAGGCTATTAAATGTTCCCAAAGATCATCCAAGAATTGGTTCTTGCCCTGAAGCTTCGTATTTAATTTATTTAGGTATGACAGAAAATCTGTTGAAAATGCGAAATTAGGAAGCTAATTTTCGTCAGACATGTTCTTAAAATTGTCCCATTTGCGTTGCAACGTCAGAAAGTCTTGAATCTCCTTTCTTAAGTTCCACACTCCCTCAAATGCATTACCACAGCCTAACCATCTCATTTTAGTATGGTAGAGGACATCAGAAAACTCGCTTTCGGTGGATTTTAGAAATTCTTGGAAATGTCGATGCATCAAACCACGTGAACCTATTGTGTTGATAAGTTTAACATCATCATCATCATTCATCATTTCAGCCGAAAGTCGTCCACTGCTGGACATAGGCCTCCCCCAACGCCACATTGACATAAAGGGGGTTTTGCCATAATCGCCACGCTTGGCAGGCGGGTTGGCGATCGCAGTACGGTTGTTACAAAAGCACAGAGTACGCTGCTGCCCATTCTCTGGCAAGTCCCTTAGGCGCCTCTTCAGACACCCACGGGAAGATATGGGATGGTGCTATTCTTTACGTCCGACACCATACAGAACAAAGAACAAATAAGTTTAACAACCACACTCAAAATGGGTTGTATGTCAGTAGCTGCTTTACACAAAACGTACTAGTGTATTATACAGTGCAGAAATAATTCATTATTATTAGAGTTTTCTTCGCAAAATATAGCCTAAACCTTAAATTACTGCCCACCATATTGGGTGCTCCATACGTGGTTATTTTAGATAATTTGTCCATAGGCAAGTTAAACTTTGAAATACCTTCAAAACAAGAAGCGTAAACAAATTCCAGTGGTTTTTCCTTTTATGCATTGTAAGCATGCTAATTCTTCTGTTATATTGAAGTCAGAATAAATTCCTCTGATAAAAATTGCAGCAATTGGGCAGTATCGCTCACATCTGTGCTCTTGACTAATGAAATTTCTAACAATACGAAAAATTCACTTGATTATTGTTTGATGGTTGCGGACCGGATTTCAATGCTTCGCAGGCCGGAGATGGCCCGCGGGCCGTAGTCTCCCCATCCCTGGTCTAGATCGTCATCTCAGCGTTTCTTGGGCTTGCCTCGGCTATGTCGGCCGTCTTCAGGCACCCCACTATGTGACGTCTTCGCCCAACTGTCCCGTGTCACCCTAAAAGCGTAACATGTACCTGGTTACGTTACGTCCCCGGCAGGTCGCGGGCAGTATGGCGTGGTGTACAGCGTGCGCGGCGGGTGGGCGGGGCGCGCGCCCGTGGCCGTGAAGTCCGTGCTGCCGGCCGACGAGCGCCACTACCGGGAACTGGCCATGGAGTTCTTTTATACCAGGTACTTATTACAACATCACATCACAAAGGCAAAGGTACACCCACATTTTGCTGATTATGTTTAAGTCCCATGTAATAAGGGGCGTGCCTATTAGTACCAACAATTCACACACACACACGGCACATGGGCACAAATCCAGACTTCGTGGCTGCTACTGAGTAATTTCTGATAGAAAATCCCAATAACACTTTGCTCGACCCGACAACCGAACCCAGGACCTCTTGTTCAGCAGTCGCGGTTGCGACTACTACACGAACGAGGCAGCTCTATAATTACCTTGTTTTGTCAAGCGTGGTGACACCCGCAGACAGCGGGAGGTGGAGTGGTGCTGTTGCGCAGCTCGGGAGACCCCTGTGTCCAGCAGACAACTCGCTGACTTGATTGATTAATAATATTTAATAAGGTTTATCAAAGCAATCTTACAAAATTAGCATTATTTACTAACTATACACACCTAAAATAATACAAAAAATATGTACTTACATGTATCAAAAGCAGAAAAGAATTAAAAACCGTCAAAAATTTTGTCCGTATCACTAAACCGCACCGAACTGAAAGTTGATTCCGCATTAGTAAGAGTGTTATCACTGTCACTCAGAGCTCCACAGCGATTTCGTAAGTCTCGTTGGCAAAGTTCACTAAAACCTCTTCTTCCTCCAGGAGTATCCCCGCCCACCCTCGCATAGTCCGCCTGTACGGCTCAGTGGTCCAGCGCCACAGCGGCGCGGGACCCTGTGTGCTGCTGCTGTCCGAGAGGAAGGTGCGAGACCTGCACGCCGCGGTCAGAGCCGGCCTCTCCTTCACAGCCAGGATGAGGATAGCCAGGGACATCGTTGAAGGTACAGTACTGGGAATGAAGAACAGGGTGTAAAATTCCTCAATATTCCAAAAGGAAAGGGGATTTATTAGACCTGGCGGGTATTGCGTCTGGGGGGCTATTGCCCAACAGTAAGTTGCTGTCAGCTTTTTGCTATATAGCCGTGGATAATTTCAACGATTAAGCAGTTTTATATTAGGTCTTCATTTGAGTCATAGATGACGCTTTAGTACTTTTTATTCTAAGTTTATGTAGTACTTTTGGAGTGACCAAAAGTACTACATCACTCCGCCGCTACAACACTCGCCCGGAAACCGATGTCGATAGCGGAATGAGTCATCACTACATTCTCTGACGTTTGGTAGAATCTTAAATGTGAAGTTGCGATAGCTAACGAGTCTATGACCAGTGTGTGTTGCCGGTGATTACATGCGTGACTGAAACGTGGTCGCTCACAATGGGCCTCATCAGATGGTTTAAAGTCACTCAAAGGGCAATGGCAAACTCAGAGACGGCTATGCTAGGAATTTCCTTGCGTAATCAAATTAGAAATGAGGACATCCGCAAGAGAACCAAGGTTACCGACGTAGCCCGAAGAATTGCCAAATTTATGTGGCAGTGGGCAGGGCACATTGCTCACAGAACGGATGGCAGATGGGGCCGAAAAGTTCTGGAATGGCGACCGGGAAACGGAAGACGATGCGTTGGAAGACCACCCACTAGGTGGACCGATGAAATGGTAAAGGTTGTGGGGATCCACTGGTTGCGAGTCGCATGGGACCGGTCAATGTCAACACTAGGGGGAAGCCTATGTCCAGCAGTGGACGTCTTTCGGCTGAAATGATGATGATAGCTAACGCCCGCTTTCTATTGACAGCTGATTTTGCCGACATTTGGTGGTAGGATTCAGTGTCTGATCGATGCCGACGCCGGCGCCGACTAACACCTGCAAGTCTGCGACGATATCAGCGCACGGTGCAAAACTAATTAGTTTGCGCGCACTTATATGCACTCATATAATATATCTTGTGGCGAGTTCAGACTGACTGTCGTATTCGACACCCAATCAGGAAGCTTATCTTATCTCACGTTGTTTATTTCTCCGCAGGTATCCGCTACCTCCACTCACTAGGCCTGGTACACCGCGACATCAAGATGAAGAACGTCCTCCTAGACTCGTCCGACCGCGCGGCCCTGTCCGACCTCGGCTTCTGTGCTGCCGAGGCGCTCATTTCGGGCTCCGTGGTCGGCACTCCCGTACACATGGCGCCCGAGCTACTGGCCGGAGACTACGACGCCGCCGTCGATGTCTACGCCTTCGGGATACTGTTCTGGTGAGTACTACTGTCTAGGTGCTATGTCGGGTATATTGAAGTCAGCTCCTAATCTAGCCGATTGCAACTCAGTACTATTTTGATTGAAGCGACTGTCTTTATGATCTCCGTAATCCAGTCACAAGGTAACATGTTATTAATGAAATAAATAATAGTAGATTATGCACCGAGGGGCTAAAGTTGTGTCTTATGTCACGGGCGTCATATTGAATCTCGAGCGCAATGAAGGATTCGGGATTCAACTCACGAGCAAAGCGAGGGAGTTAATACAAGAATCCTGAATGCAGCGAGGGATTCAAGCTAGCCCAAGGCAAAGACACCTTTAGCCCAGAGGAGGATACTCTACTTTTTACACCTACTGTGAGAAAATAATAGCCATAGTACGAAAAACAAATAAATTAACTAATGTTACAGCCAATTACTATTACGGTATTACGGCGCGGTACGGTATTTGTTATTATTAATGCCAGTTTTAATGTTAATCCATTCCTTTTAAAAAATGGTTCGTAGTTATCTAATTATTCTTACAATATTATGTCTTCGAAAACATGGCAACGATATGAAGAAGCAGTCGTTATGATTTTGTAGGAAATCGAGAATATCATCCACGTGTAGTAAGGTTATCGAGAATAGCTTTCCTCTTTCTGGCACCAAAGGGTGTTTGTTAGTTTTCGCACAACTAACAAACACCCTTTGGTGCCAGAAAAGATTTCCCATCCTAAAAAAAAAATAAAGGGTGTTTGTTACTATACTGCCAATTTAGCTGAGCATGTGAGATTCCAAATTCAAATCACATTATTGACCAGTGGGTCATAATGAAATCCAGTACAACATTATTGACCGGCTGTGCCCCCGGCCACTAATGACTCACTTTAGGTTAAGGTTGCTTGACATATAATTTGACATTTTCGAGCAGGTGGTGTGAAAAAGCAATTTTTTGGGGACACGTAAACCGTTTTGTTCATGTCGCGTAGTCATAATATGATCTGTTTAAAACTACCTTTTTTTCCAGGTACGTTTGCGCCGGCAATATAAAACTACCCTCAGCGTTTGAAACATTCCAAAACAAAGAACAACTATGGAGTAAAGTCAAAAGAGGTAAGTGACCATCCACAGCAGACAGCTATCTTATTTTTGAATTTTCTCACCATATTTTCAAATAACAGTAATAGTCTAGTAGTATGACCGTCGGATTGCCAAGTCATAATAGGTAACTAGTTCGAACCCAAGGTACGTACTTCAGATTTTTGAGCTTCTTGTGCGTATTGTATAATTATCAATAGCTTCAGTGAAGGAAAACATTGTAAGTAAACCAATCATGCTTGAAAGAAATTTCTCGACGCCATGTTCAGCCAAGTCAGAGGTCGATGTGCGGTATAAAAACTCAGACAGCAGGTTAGGCGAAAAGTAGAAGAAGACCATATTTTCAAAAATCAAAAGGCTTTACTTACATCCATAATCCAATCTTACATTGATCTTCTCAGGTCTTCGCCCCGAGCGTTTACCCCACTTCACAGACGAGTGCTGGGAAGTGATGGAGTCCTGCTGGGCCTCCGAGCCCTCGCAGAGAGCTCTCCTGGGGGACGTGCAGGCCACGCTGGAGGGGATACACGAGCGGGCCATGTGTGACGTCACGCAGGAGGGGGACGGCTCGCAAGCTTATGAAAATTCTGATGAAGATAGCTTAGATATTATGACGGCTGATCAAAGTATGTGAACAATATGATGCGTGTTTTTGTGAAAAGGTATGCAGAGTGTGTCTCAGAACCAAAAACTTGAAGATATCGACAGTGGAGATTTGAAATGCTGTGACATTGGATTTGGAACGTTCAGCTCACAGCAGAAAGTTAAAAATATAACGACACGCTTAATAGTTGCTCACGTTACTCCGGGTTTTCACTGTGGATATGTGATATCCTCCATCCTGCTCTGAGCCCGCGTCCTGAGCTGCAGGCCACTTTCTCACACAGAGGAAGCTTGGCTCCCAATTTTATAGTCTGATAGTCCGTTGTGTACGCGCCTGTATCAACCGAAGGGATAGCCACACAGGCATCCTCTCTATGAGAGGAAGACCTAGAGCCCTACTAAATCTGATCAAAACAATCCTTGTTATATACAGCATCTTCCTAGCCTTTCCTAATTAAGTTGGGGTCGGCTGCCAGTCTAACCGGATGCAGCTGAAAACCAGTATTTTATATGGAGCGACTGCCTATCCGACCTCCAGAACACAGTACTTGTACCGATACCTCTTGGTAAGACTGGTTGCCCGACTTGGGCTAGTGACTACCTAACGGCTGTCAAAGATCTACAATTGACAGCCGGGACCAACGGCTTGACGTGCTTTCCGAGGCACGGAGGCAATTCGGTATGTAATGGGTCACCCATCCATGAACTAACCTAGGTAGGTGACCGGACTGGCTGTTATTACTTAACCACGAGCTCCTCCAGGAAATACAGTTGCTCCCTACATTAAAATTAAAAAAATATTGGCAAAATGTAGGTGTATACAGCTTCCCCTTCGGTTGATACTGGCCTGATGTCATATAAAAAGTGAACCTATGTGTAAATTTTTTCTTGCAAAGAAAAATTAATTTATGTGAATCTCTGGTTTTGAAACTGCAAATATATATTGTTTATAAAAACTTTGTATGGGAGTCCGCATACAAAGTTTTTCTATTGGTTAGTGAGTCTGTTATTCAGTTTCCTCAATATTTAATTTAAGGCGGACGCTTTTCAGTACTCTAGCCCTCGAATCTTGCTAGAACTTGTAAATAAAAATGATTCCTGTCTTCCAATTTTTATAAAAAAAAATCGAAGCTAATTTTTTGACGTTTTTAAATGTCGCAATTGTTGTCGATGGCCGGGCAATTTTAACATTCATATCGTAAATAAAAAAAAAGCTTACTAGGCAAGATACAAAAATATTGAACTTTATGATCAAGAAAGACGTTTTGTAAAAAAAAAATTGTTTCTATCTATGTATATTTTGTAATAAATATATGATCTAACAAATAAATACTTTTTCGGTATGTATTGAAAGAAATTAATTTGTTGCTGTAAAAAAGTCATTACAACAATCAACTTTCAATTAATGAAACTGCAGTACACTAGAATTGTATTTACCTTTGATCAATTTTCCGAAATCGTACGGAGAAACAACAGAGCAAGACAGCAATATACTATAGTACACTGTGTATTTAGGTCGGTAAGTAAGGAATTACGATCGAGGCTCTAGTAGAAGCCCGAAGTCGAAGACTGAGGGCTTTCTGAGTCGAGGTTTGTAATTCCCGTACCGCCCGTGAAACATACAATGTTTTTCATCACATTTGCGAGTAAATAATTATGAATTACTACATGTCTTACTACACACGTCAGCACAACTATTATTACGAAATACGTGAACTTTTTTTAGCGGATGGCGGGCTCCACCTACACCACAGATTATACAAATGTTTCGTTCAGAAACGTTAAGGCCAAATACTTATTTTTTACACTCCGTCCTGGCTGTATACCCAATACAGCCATGCCAGAGTGAAAAAAATAAATAAAATAATGTCGTTTTGATACAAAAAAACTATCGATTAAAACATTAGTTGAGTATTTAAGTAACATGTAGCGAGATTGCAATTAAATTCCTGTTTAGATAACATTTTAAGACAATTTTTCAATTGCGTGTAAACATGACCTATATGCCGTGCTATAAATTAAAAAAAAATACTTACCGCCCTAGGGTTTGATGGTAAAAAGAAAGCCCGAGGTTTTTATATGGGGCATTACGGCCAAGTTAACGTGTATGTTTAGATACTGTTTACGTGCAAGTGTGATGAAATAGCTATAAGATACAAATAGAAGGAACAATGAAGAAAAAATAACAGCAAAAAAACACACTTTTTATTTTTGCGTCGGTCGTTTGTGTGTCTGTCTGTTTATTCCGGCTAATCTCCGAAACGACTGGACAGATTTTGTCGGGACTTTTACTGGCAGATAGTTGATGTTATAAGGAGTAACTTAGGCTTACTTTTATTTTAGAAAACGGAGTAAGGTTTCCTGCAAAAAAAGACAACTCTTGAAGTTGTTAACAAAATCCGATCCAAATGTAGAAAGTAATATTTTTATAATAATTTCACGCAGACGAGGGTCGCGGACCACAGCTAGTTATGAAATAATAATGCTTTTTCTACGCCAACCATCATCAATCAATATGGAAGTAAGACTGAAGTGCGGAGTTCGATTCCTGGGTCTAAAGATTCGGGTCAGTCACATAACTAAGCCCGTTATTTTTCATTTTTGGTGTACGATAAAGTTTTATTCTATTCTATTCTATAACTAATTATAGTCGTGTTAGTATATAAGTTATTTTATAAAATTGATTTTGTATGTTTAGTATGAAAGTGACGCAATGTAAGAATATAATCAAAATGTGAGCTTTTTGGGTTGATTTCAAATTGTCAGTAAAATATCTTATTGGTCAACAGAATTGGAATAAACGTATATTTCTTTTATCTTCTATTATAACGTTTTTGAAAGGCCAAGAAAATCATAAGCAACATATTTTTTATTGTTGTAGTAGACGGAATAGGTCATAAGTATTGCATTTTATGATATATGCAATTTATACCATATGTCAACCGCTTAAAAGTTATCACGAGAAGTCATTGTAAAAGGCAATAACTGTACACTGTACTTTGTAACACATTACTGATCAATAATAACTATATATTTTCTCACAATTTGAAAGAAATCTACATCAAAATATTGCTTAGAGTAACAAAAGTAACAAGTCCAATACTAGGACAAATCACATTAAACTGTATGTTTTAGAAATAAGGTCTATATTCGTCTGTGATCAACAAATTATAATGTAAGAAATCATTGGTTATTTTTGTTAAATTATTGAATGAAATTCAAACCGTTGGCAAATTGTGTGAGGTTAGTGTTTTGGCGTTTCTTTAGTACATAGTAAACTGTTTGATAAAAAAAAACTTATCAAAAAAAGAATATTTATAGATCGAATATTGAAGTGCTAGATACTGTGTCAATGAAAATGACAGACTGTCTCGCTCACTCATACCGAAAACGGTATCTACCATTTCACGTGAATGGCCATGAATGGTCTCAGGCTGAGATCTATTATAGAGCTTAGACTTGGTCAAGCTCAGGTCAGCCACGTATCATCCGAAAATAAATCTTATTGGGACAAAGTTAAAGTGCACATTCCTACAAACGACTGTGGTCAAGCGTATCGTACCAATAACAACATTAACTTTTGCAAATAAGGTTCATGTACAGTGAGAGCACTTCTCTGAAAATAATAAGTTCACATTTCGACTGCGGAAATTTGAAATGCCGAAAGGGACATTAAGCGTGCTGTTAGACTTCCAACTTTCGGCCCTAGACCGAACGTTGATATTTCAACATTTTCACAGTCGATTTTGAGCTGTCGCAATCTCGTAAATCGGTAAAATATCAAGAAAATGATTGTCAAATCAATAGAATACTTATTAGTTTTAACATTTTCGATCATTGCACATAATAGAGCTTTCAAATGATCAAAATCATCATTATATTACCCTAATTTTGCTCGACTGCAGTCGGGTGAAATAATTTTTATACTTTGTACATATTATTATTCTAGATTCGTGACAGTTAACAAGCGAGTGTCGTGTCACGATATAGTATTACTAAAACCGTTATGAATGCTTATTTTAAGAACATTATTGTACTCTGGAAATATACGCTTTTTTATATAAAATGATGCAGTTTTTATTTATACAGGATGAATTTTTCAAGTGGGCGTAGATGGCCAAAAAAACCCACAAATAATACGATACGCCTTGGTAAGATTGGTTGTCAGACTTTCGGGCCACTGTCACACTGACTACTTGTAACGGCTGTTAAAGATCTTTAAATGACAGCCGAGACACGGAGGAAGCTCAGTATGTAATGTTTGGACACCCATCCATGGATTGACCTAGTCAATCGCGGCCTTGAAGATCGAGCCGTGCGGCTGTTATTATTTAGCCACGAGATCATCATTTTGGAATTACGATACAGTGGGATAATTTCCAACAGGCACTTGGACGAAAACGTGGGCAGGAGATATTGATATAATAAGTTCTATACCCCTAAAAATATGATAGTATTGATGACCTAGTTTAATGTCATGATATTAGAATTCATATTTCATCATCTGCCTAGCCTTTTCCAATCTTGGGGTCGGCTTCCAGTCTAATTTCTAAAATTCTGGGAAGTAATAATATATGCTTATCACGTACTCTGTAAATCATTCAGAACCCCCACACATAGAAAATTCTTATCGGAAATTAAAACAAAAAAACAATGTATGAAACAACTGGTCTTTTTTAGGGTTCCGTAGCCGAATAGCAAAAAACGGAACCATTATAGATTCGTCATGTCTGTCTGTCTGTCCGTCCGTCCGTATGTCACAGCCACTTTTTTCCGAAACTATAAGAACTATACTGTTGAAACTTGGTAATTAGATGTATTCTGTGAACCGCATTAAGATTTTTACACAAAAATAGAAAAAAAAAACAATAAATTTTGGGGTTCCCCATACATAGAACTGAAAACCAAAATTTTTTTTTTCATCAAACCCATGCACGTGGGGTGTCTATGGATAGGTCTTCAAAAATGATATTGAGGTTTGTAATATCATTTTTTTCTAAACTGAATAGTTTGCGCTAGAGCCACTTCCAAAGTGGTAAAATGTGTGCCCCCCCCCCTCTAATTTCTAAAGTAAGAGGAGGAAAATTCTGAAAATATTTAGGATCGTAGAACGTAAAAAAACTATGAACGAAAATTGTTTCAATAAGATATGATATGATGATGTTTTTGAGATATGGGACTTTTTCATCAAACTGCAGCAGTAACTTTGTTTTTCGTTAACATACTATGAAAAACCAATTTAGTTTTGCGGTTGAGTGGAAGTTTACTAACTAATACTACTAACTAATGAATGACAGTTCAAAATATTGTTTGGGGCTATGGAACCCTGTGTGCGAGTAAGACTCGCACTTGGCCGGTTTTTTTTTTAAATTTCAATTGAGAAATTTCTGGGACCAGTCATTGTGGCAACACTTGGGGGAGGCCTATGGGCAGCAGTGGACGTCTTTCGGCTGAAATGATGATGATGAAGACAAAATTCTATGTGGGGTTCAGAAGGATGTATTGAGTACTGTAGCGTAAATAAAAATAAAAGTCGTCACAGCTACATGTTAATACGTATAATTTTGCTGTTATAAAAAAAAAAAAAAAAACCTAATACAATTTTTTATATAAAATTTAAAAGGATCAAAAAAAAGAATTAAATAATGGGCGACATGTAATATTATTTTATGTAAAGCAGCGAAATGGGTTGTTCAGAATTGTATAAAGTCTGTAATTTTGAAAATTAAAACAAGGTGAGAAAGGAGTTGCAACACCTATTCAGCCCTAGGCGCGATCAAAATGTATCCGAGTTTAAATACTACACCGGAAAAAATACATTGCGCGACCTTTTGACACGAATAGGATTTAAATAAATTAAATGATTGTACAAAAAAAAAAGAAACTATACTATTGCTAAAGATTAAAAAAAAGGATTAAAACAAAATTTGTTCCCTGAAGGTCCGGATCCTCGCTCGAAATCGGATCTTCGCTGTTGCTCCGGGTCTCAGGCGGCAAGCCTCGGAGCCAACCGCCAGTACGCGTCTCCCGACCCCTGGTCGGCCTTGAGTCGCGGCGCCGAAAGTATATGGGTCACTAGATCTTAGCTAGGACAAAAGTCCTAGAACCGATTCTGAGCGAATCTATGGTGAGAAAAATACAGAAAAATTAACACCATGCTCCGAGAGAATCTTTTAAGCAGAAAAAATTTAAAATGTTTCAAATACATACCGGTTCTTGGTGAAATCACTTATAACCGACTATTCAGTACAGCACTACAAAATGTAAATTATCTTTCTTAGGTCTTTTTTGACTTTAGACTACAAATAATTTATCAATTAAATTACGAAACGGAATAATATGTCTGTTATTTCCAAAGATTCGTCGCCCATCTGAGAAAAATTTTCTTACGTGACATCCCATGGAATCGTCATATTTTTAAATTTGAACCGAAGTAAGAAAAAGTAAATTGATTAGAAATGAGGTCGACTTACACGAACAGAATAGTTTTTATTCAGCCGAAAACAGCGTGATAATGCTGCAATACCCTCTTTCTAAGAAAAAAAGGACGTAAGTACGAGTGAGAAAGAAGAAAAAAAACTGGATCAGGCAAAAACAAAAAACAGGCATCATATCTGAATCAAACGATATCGAAGTGCAACAGATACTGAATAAACACGGAGGCCACCACATCTAAACGTTATCCGCGCGAACTCGCGATATCTCAATTACATCTATGGAGAATATGAAAGAAAATAACGAACACCTAAATCTAAATATATATTGTTCAGTTAGAGCCAAATTCTAACCTACCACATCCTTACAATTATGAAGAACAACCAGTGAACTTTAGATCTAAGTAAAACTAACCTAACTTAACATAAGACTTAACTATTACCTATCAACTATAAGAAAAAAACTTGGGGATCAAATAACCTATCAACTATAAGAAAAAACTTGGGGACCAAATAACCTATCAACTATAAGAAAAAACTTGGGGATCCCCAAAAATAATTAACGTGAACACGTAAAGTCCAACCTTAGTTATAGAAACAAAAGACAAGTTGGACAAAACAAAAAAACAAAGTTTAAGAAAGAAAACTTAAGTCTATTAAGTCAAAGAAGAACTCAAGACATAGAACTTAAATCAGAGAACTCAAGTCATAAAACTCAAGTTTAAATTCAAATTTAAAATTAAATGTTGAATGTCACGCCATCTGTGTTAAAATAAAAGAAACAAAATAACCTTAGAATACAAGTTGACATAACACAGAAATAAATAGATGTCACTATTAACAGGTAATCTATTAAGTTTTTAATCTAATCAAAAACTTATGCAAAGAAATATTCCAAAGAGGAAAAAGGATTAGAAAGCAAATGTCAATATGGAACAAAGAGAATTTAATCCAATTTATTTTAAGATATCTTTGATATGATATTGTCCGGAGTGGACTGAATCACAATCCTGTAGCAAATAGGTGGTCCTTGAAATGACTCTTATTACACGGCACTTAATAAAACGTGGAGCAAGCTTCCCAGAGAAAAAATCACCTCCAGAAGACTTGGAAAAATTCCTTCTCCATAGAGTATCACCAACATTCAGAGTGACAGCTGATCGATTAGAATTATATGCACGAGAGTTACGGAGAAAAGCTAAAGAAAGATTATCAGCAACCTTTGCATAAACTTCCCTGAGAGAGGATAGGTTTGAAGCATGACGAGCCCGACTGTCTGCCAAATTAGAGCTTCGAGTCTGACTATTTACATGACTGCTATCCATAAGGACCTCTCTACCAAACATAAGAAAGTTAGGCGTAAAACCAGTGGCTAGATTAACACATGAATTGAGGTAAAGCTTAACTTAAGGTAACATTTTAGCCCAACTTCTTTGGTTTTCACCAACCAAAATACCTAAACATGTTATAACGCTTTGGTTGTACCGCTCAACCGTATTTGCTTGGGGTGTATAATATGGCGTAAAAGTAGGTGATTGAATATGAAAAGATCTGAGAAAATTAAGGAATTGATTACTACGAAAAACTGTAGCGTTGTCACAAAGAATAGTACGCGGAACCCCAAAATTAAAGAAAATTTCAGACTCTAACGCTTTTATAACAGAAAGAGTGTCAATCCTTTTCAGAGGAACTAACCAAACATATTTGGAAAAAACATTACCATAGAAAGGATATATTTATAACCATAATAAGCGCAGGGCAACGGACCAATTATATCGATAGAAATCATCTGTAAGGGCAAGGAAACCTCTTTAGGGTAACACATCTGACCGCGAGGTTGTGTGTTCGAAATTTTATAGGCTTTACAAACCTCACATTGACTTAACGTCGAAGTAACGTCACGGAACATATTTGGCCAGTAGAACAAATCCCTAAGCTTTAGATAAGTTTTAGTAACACCGGGATGTATCGAAGGAAAACTATTGTGAATTTCCCAAATAGCGTCTGGAACTTTTTCAGC
Source organism: Cerastis rubricosa (assembly GCA_949152445.1). Lineage (NCBI taxonomy): Eukaryota > Metazoa > Arthropoda > Insecta > Lepidoptera > Noctuidae > Cerastis > Cerastis rubricosa. Next base: position 15,225,119 of record OX424549.1, read on the forward strand.
TGGTAACACCACACGCCATGGTTCAGAAGATAAAGGAGTAGAAACAGGCATGCGTCTCATAAGGATACCGTTATTTATAGCGTATGCTGGGAACATTTGTGGCGTATCTCGAGCACCTATATATATCTTCTTATACCAACGGTCATTAGTATGTTCAGGACCCTGGTCAAATGACACAGGATTAGCATGGATCCTGGAAAGAACATCGGGGACTATATGTTGCGAACCTTTACGATGCACAATATCAAAAGTATATTGGGAGATAATAGTAGCCCAACGAGCTAAACGACCAGATGGGCTGTTAAGAGAGAGGAGCCACTTAAGGGCCATATGGTCTGTTATGACAGAAAACTTCATACCATCTAAATAACATCGAAAATGTTTAATTGAATCCAAAACTGACAAGAGTTCACGCTCTGTAGTACTATAATTGCGTTCAGTTTGAGAGAATAAACGCGAATAATAGGCAATTGGATGTTCCACATCGTCTATCTTCTGTGTCAGTACCGAACCAAGACCAACAGCTGACGCATCACACTGCAGGATGAATGGCTTCGAGAAATCAGGACATGCCATAACAGGCGTATCAATTAGCGCTTGTTTCAACTGAGTGAAAGCTTGATCGGCTGCATCGTTCCAACTTATTGGATCATTACCCTTTCTCTTACCGATAAGGGCAGTAAGCGGAGCAATTATAGAAGAAAACCCTTTAACGAAACGCCTATAATAGGAACACATACCAATGAAACCGCGTAATGACTTAGCTGAAGTAGGAGTAGGATAATCTTTAATAGCATCAAGTTTGCCGGGATCGGTTTGAAGACCCTTTTCATTAACAATAGAACCCAAATATTTTAGTTCGCTTTTACAAAACTCGCATTTTTTTAAATTTATAGTTAAGCCTGCTTCTTTAAGTCGAGCAAGCACCTTCCTGAGCAGCGCCATATGACTAGAGAAATCTTTAGACACGATTATCAAGTCGTCGACGTACCCAAAAATACAATCGTCGCTGGTAGAAGTAAACTCGAAATTAACGATCATATCTGTAAGGCGTTGCATCTCCGAAGCAGCGTTCGTTAGACCAAAAGGCATCCTAACAAACTCAAAGAGACCACGTTGTGGAACAATAAACGCTGTTTTCTCACAACTTTCTCTATCAGCGAGTGGAATTTGCCAGAAAGCACTTCTAAAATCCAATGAGCTAATATATCTAGCACCACGAAGGTTGTCGAGGATATCGTGAATACGGGGAAGAGGATATGAATCTCTAACTGTCACACTATTCAGTTTTCTACTGTCGACACAAAACCGAACAGAACCATCTTTTTTTGTCACCATTACCACTGGACTAGCCCATGAAGAACGAGATGGACGAATAACACCCATATCTAACATTTTGTCAATCTCTTCATTGAGAATCTTCAACTTGACAGGGGATAAGGGATAATATCTTTGACGGATAGGGTAACCCGTAGTATTAATTTTATGGGACAACCAAGATGTTTTACCACGACCAACTTTTTCCGAAGAGATAACTTCGTACTCTTTAATAACTTGTTGAAGACAAGACTCTTGATCCGGCGATAGGATGTTACGAGGATGAATATAACGGACCTCGCCGACAGAGGAAACTTGAGGGGAAGAGTGCTGAACAGAAGGGATAAACATATTACCATCAATATTTTTATTAAAAGCCTGACTAAAAATAGACGTCAAACCGAATTTATTCCAAAATTCGATACCTAAAATAACAGAAGATGACATCGAACTTGCAACTAAAAACTCATGAATAAAAGTTGTACCATTAAATTTAACTGGAAGGTACACAGAACCAAGAATATCAATCGGCGAATTATTAGCCGATATAACACGGGGACAAGCGTCTTTTGATGTCAAAGAAACACCAAGTTGCTGAATAAAATTATCGCTAACAAGCGACATCTGAGCACCAGAGTCGAGCAATGCTTTAACAACTCTACCACATAATAATACTTCTATAAACGGTCGGTTATCAAATGAATCTGAAGTAAACACTGGGGATACTGTACGGAAAGAAGCGTATCGCCAGTGGTTTATGCATTTTTTGGATTACATTTCGGACATTCCCTAGTAATAAATCCAGGAGTGCGACACTTAAAACAAATCATGCCTGTGATCTCTGGGCAAGAACGGTAAGAATGACCAACTTTGTTACATTTTAAACAAAGCTGAGACTGACTACAACCAGGACAAATCTGAGGGTTACTAGATGTTGGCTGATGGGAAGTTTTGTTCGGCCTAGGTTTTGGTGGGTTAAATACTTGAGAAGTCGACTGGTCGGCAACACAGTCGAGACTGGCTACCGCCTTTGAAGGTTTTAAAAAGGACTCGAAATGAGTAACGGCCTCGATTAAATTATTGACATCATGGAATTTTTGAATAGACAAGCAAGGAGTATACTTTGGCAACATGTTGTGGGTGATGATCTGCAACAACTCCGATTCTTCAATAGGCTTGCTCAGTTTAGCGTTTAAGTAAGAAACTTCGATAATAAATTCTCTTATTAGCTGTTCCGGTTTCTGCTTGAGGTTACGGACCTCCTGGCTTGTCTTAAATTCAAAATCGGTCGTACCGAATGTCTGAAAAAAGGCATCTTTGATCTCAGAAAAAGAAAGATTCGGTCGACGGATCGACCTAAAATATTGAAGTGCGACACCTGATAAAACTTCATGGAATCGCTTAACTAAATAACCATCGGACAAATTGTCGGCCTCCCTGCACTCCTCTAAACTCGTGAAAAATTCCCGTACGCAGGTCTTACCATCGAAAACAATCTTCCACTTAGTAAGAGAGAACTGCCTGGAAAATTGTAGGCATTCCTCAGATCTTATTGGAGAAGGAATGATACTCTGTGAAGAAGCGTGAGAAGGTCTTGGCGGAATAGGAGGAGGTGGTGGTCGCGAAATAATGGGACTAACACGACGTGGAGTCTCAACAATAGGGAACCCCTCTTCTGACATGATGTAACTAGAATAGACTTAATAACGAATGAAAGAACAGACAAAAGGCAAAAGAATCCTAGGGAAAAAATAGGCACGGCATGAACAGACGGATAAAAATAATCCAGCAACCAACAGTCAGTGAACGCCAAGCTATTAAACAAAGATACAGGCTACATAACCGTTCATACTAAGCTTACCTTGAAAACCGACGCCTATAAATTCATACGTCACCATATATACTCTACGGGTTCTAACTACCGCTAGCTAAGGATATGGAATAAAAATCAGGAGACCTAATCGTTATATTTGCTGCGATAAGTGGGTAAAATAAAAGACAGTTATGTGTTATATAGTTCACAAAATATTTTACCTTTAAAATACATTACATTTAATGAAAAAATATATATATATGTCAAGGAAAAATAACAGCTTCACAGATCTGAACTGGTGGTAAAAATCCCAGAATACCTTTCTTGAATGGAAGAATATCCGTGTCCTGAAACAAATAAGCTTAAGAATCATAAGCTCCCGGAGGGAGTGACCATCCTCAATAAGGCAAAAAAGATTTTATGTAGAATCATTCAAATTTCAAAGTTATTAGGTAAAAACACTTACTTTAGTTGTTCGGGCGCCATTTTTGTAGCGTAAATAAAAATAAAAGTCGTCACAGCTACATGTTAATACGTATAATTTTGCTGTTATATAAAAAAAAAAAAAAACCTAATACAATTTTTTATATAAAATTTAAAAGGATCAAAAAAAAGAATTAAATAATGGGCGACATGTAATATTATTTTATGTAAAGCAGCGAAATGGGTTGTTCAGAATTGTATAAAGTCTGTAATTTTGAAAATTAAAACAAGGTGAGAAAGGAGTTGCAACACCTATTCAGCCCTAGGCGCGATCAAAATGTATCCGAGTTTAAATACTACACCGGAAAAAATACATTGCGCGACCTTTTGACACGAATAGGATTTAAATAAATTAAATGATTGTACAAAAAAAAAAGAAACTATACTATTGCTAAAGATTAAAAAAAAGGATTAAAACAAAATTTGTTCCCTGAAGGTCCGGATCCTCGCTCGAAATCGGATCTTCGCTGTTGCTCCGGGTCTCAGGCGGCAAGCCTCGGAGCCAACCGCCAGTACGCGTCTCCCGACCCCTGGTCGGCCTTGAGTCGCGGCGCCGAAAGTATATGGGTCACTAGATCTTAGCTAGGACAAAAGTCCTAGAACCGATTCTGAGCGAATCTATGGTGAGAAAAATACAGAAAAATTAACACCATGCTCCGAGAGAATCTTTTAAGCAGAAAAAATTTAAAATGTTTCAAATACATACCGGTTCTTGGTGAAATCACTTATAACCGACTATTCAGTACAGCACTACAAAATGTAAATTATCTTTCTTAGGTCTTTTTTGACTTTAGACTACAAATAATTTATCAATTAAATTACGAAACGGAATAATATGTCTGTTATTTCCAAAGATTCGTCGCCCATCTGAGAAAAATTTTCTTACGTGACATCCCATGGAATCGTCATATTTTTAAATTTGAACCGAAGTAAGAAAAAGTAAATTGATTAGAAATGAGGTCGACTTACACGAACAGAATAGTTTTTATTCAGCCGAAAACAGCGTGATAATGCTGCAGTACGTGCTAAGCGTTTTCGCGGAGGTATCTCTTACACCTTGTACAAATGCGAAAGTAAGTTTGTTAGTTACCTCTTCACGCCTGAACCACTCAACCGATCTTCCTGAAATTTTGCATAAACGTTGTCAGGTGTACAGAAACCGACATAAGTATTACGGGTGTTCAGAAGCAGAAATGAGAAGCACAGACTGTAGTTATAATATGTATTTTCACAAAAATTATTGAGTTCTTTACAACACGAGTCACGCTCGCTAAAAGGATCGACGCCAACAGGAAGTCAACTCACATCCCCTTTTTATTATTGTTTAATATTCGTAACACTTACATAAATTGACTTACTTATTTTAATGACCATAAGAATATAAGCAATAGGTTTCATCAAGAAGACTTTTACAATTGAATATGATTTACAGTAATATTTCCCAATTAATAAATGAATGCTCAGAGAAGAGGACAAGTTATTTAATATTTAAAAAGTGACTACAACATTATAGTGTCTTTAATAGTTGATAGATGGCGCTACTACATAGATTGCATCAGTAGATCTTAATGGCTGCTGTTATACTAGTTGCGTTCAATGTCGGTAGATGGCGTTAGCCGTTTACTCTTGATGATGACGTGAATAGCTTGAAGCTTCCTGGGCTACGGCTGTACAGCTGGCGACTAACTGTTACATAAGGTACCTTTCTTCCCGAAAAAAAGTACTGCTGGCCTACCATGACGTCTTAAAGCAGTATTGTTTTACTCTTATTCCAGTGTGGGAAAGAGACGGAGCTATACAGGATGTCTAGCGCCATCTCTTTCCCACACTGGAAAAGGAGGAACACAATAATGTTTTAAGACGTCATGGTAGACGACCCGATCCCGAGGAAAACAACAATAACGTTCTTATTATAATAGATGGCGCCACGTGTCGGGTTATTATTAAATTCTAAATTTACGCGAGCGGAGCCGCGGGCAAAAGCTACTAAGATAAAATGTTATATTTATACACAATTCGATAGTGTCGCTAATAAGGATCAAATTCTGTGAAGTAATGAACTTATCATCATTTCAGCCGAAAGACATCCACCGTTGGACATGGGCCTCCCCCAAGTTTCGCCACATTGACATAACATGAGGTGGTTTTGCCATAATCGCCACGCTTGGCACGGTTGGCGATCGCAGTACGTTTATCACTAAAGCACAGAGAACGCTGCTGCCCATTCTCTGGCAAGTCCCTTAGTCGGCTCTTACGACACCCACGGGAAGATATGCGATGGTGCTATTCTTTTACGTCCGACACCATACAGAGCAATAATATGAATGAACTTATAACATACGACAAACTACCAGTCACATACGAGCATTTTACATGAAACGATTCGACCCATCTGGCGTGAACAACCCAGTTACTGGGTAAGATATCCCTTGGTATGACTAGTTGTCAAACTTTCGGCATTTTTTTTTAAACAAAACGTTTCCCCACTCTAGGAATTTCACCTGTATCGTGGGTGCGATTACAAACATTTAAACTCACATACACAAACAGCCTGACCTGGAACAACTACCTGTAGGCCATACAAATATTTGTTCCGTGCGGGGATCGAACCCGCGACACCCAGCGCAGCAGTCGATCGCTCAACCACTGCGTCAACCGTGTAGTCAAAATTAGTAACGAGTGTCAAAAATCTACCCAATGGCAGCCAGTGGGGCTTAACTTGTTTTCCAAGACACGAAGGGGTTTCGACATGTGTTTCCATGTAAGGACCGACCTCGGTTAGCGTAGTTTTAGCTTCGATCTTTCCTGGGTTAAGGTTTACTATCAAATGATTTGTAGGTACACTTCTACCTACCCCTTGGCAAATACAAGCGTGAAGCTTCATACCTTTGAATATAGGCCCATTAGTAACCATCAGAGCCTAGTATTAACATAGAGTGCCGACTCCCAGAGAACGGTAAATTGATGATGATTATCATAATTTCTGGGTCGTTACCTAATGACATTCGAGATATTCTCGCTATTGAGTTCAACATGGTTATGTAAATAGTTACCCTTTTGGTTGGTTGTGAGTGCGAGCGGGTTAAATGAGCTGATGTTTGGAAACTACTGGAAGGAGAGCAAGATTGGTGTAGTGGTTGAGTAAAGGCCTTTGCGCTACAAATGGCTGGTTCGATTCTTCCACAGTACGTGGAAGAATTTTTCGTTCTTCCACATTTGTACGCCATACAGGTACAGTAACTGGTTCTATGTAAATTTAGCACGTTAAATTTTAGAAAAAGTACAGCTTTTTAGAGTGTGGTGTCTGTCACACATTCGCCATTTATGTTTTATGAGATTAATTAGTTAAGATAGGGACGAGCCTATTGCCATCAACGGACAATCAAACAGGACTTATCAAATCCAGACTAGGCTGCTACTAAAAAAATCCTGGTGGCGTACCCAGAACTATGGTTTGAGCTCAGCAGTTAAGTAGGGCTTGCGACCACTAGACGAAAGCGATTTATTTAAGAACGCACCGAGCTTCTGGCGGTATGTATCTATGCACTCCGTGTATGTGTGCGTAAGACAGACGCGCGCGATGCTCTCTAAAGAGTGGCGGCTCTAGTTATAATGGACGGAACGCGCGCTAATTTAGGTAAGTATTTCCTTCATATTATTAAAACCAATACACGTTTTGAAAATCTAAAATGTATACGTTATAGAAAACATGTAGTTTTGTTATTGTTTAAAACCCGATGACCTTCCGTGAAAGTTTTACGCCCTACTAAGGATTTATTTTCTTTTTTATAGATTACTTTGGCATTATTTTCTATCGAGAAAACTACAAGTAATCGTGTTTCTAAAGTGTATGATTTATAGAGTGAATCCTTGAATATCTTAAAAATTAATTTCATAATTAAAGGTTAATTAGTCATAACGATGCATTAAGGGGTATGATCCCTTAACGCATCGTTATTACTGAATTAACGGAATTATTTCGAAATTACGTATTGTTACCTCGGTGCGCTCTTAACATCTTAACAGTATTTTTATAATAGTAGGTAAATATGACAAGATAATGCGCGCAAAGCCGCGGGAAAACATGAAAAAATAACTACACTCGCTTTCACTGCCACCCCACCTTACACTATGCAAAATGTACCGAAAACAGTTTCACAAAGTTGAAAATTAACACGTCTATGTTACATCTTCAAGCACTGACCCTAGGGGCGCGGGCAGACAAAAACGTGACGTGTCGAGGACAGCGGTCCCTTGTCTGTCCTCGGGTACGGAAGTTAGGGCGGACGCACACATATGGACTTGTCACTTACTTAGTTTGAAACGTCAGATTATTTTGTTTTGGGGTATGTTATGGTATTTTTAGTTCAGAAGGGTGTGACAGTTGTGACTGACGGGTTGCATTAAAAGAACTCCCATAAACAACCATAGGTAGGTATCAACTTGAAAGTAGGGTAGTCTTCTACTTGAAACTAAACAATTTACTGATTGGACAAATACTTATAACATAGCATTTAATAGTGTTTTGTGACTTAAGTTTATAATATGTTATCTATCGTATCAATATGTTATCTCACTGCAGGAATGCTTTATTTTTACAATTAGTAACATTAATGTTCGAGCCTAAGCGTAGTACTTAGGCTATAAATAATCCCACTGCTGGGACTTACACAGACCTCTCTATGAAGAGATATTAGGCCTAGGTTATCTACTACTCACAATGGGCCTCATTAGAAACCCACCCAAAAGGCAATGGAGAGGGCTATGCTCGGAGTTTCCTTGCGTGATCAAATCAGAAATGAGGACATCCGCAAGAGACCCAAGGTTATCGACGTAGCCCGAAGAATTGCCAAACTTAAGTGGCAGTGGGCAGGGCACATTGCTCGCAGAACGGATGGCCGATGGGGCCGAAAAGTTCTGAAATGGCCACCGCGAACCGGAAGACGATGCGTTGGAAGGCCTCCCACTAAGTAGACCGATGACCTAGTGAAGGCTGCGGGGATCCGCTGGATGCGAGTCGCACGGGACCGGTCAATGTGGTGACACTTGGGGGAGACCTATGTCCAGCAGTGGACGTCTTTCGGCTGAAATGATTAAGTAATCTACCACGCGGGCGTAGAGCGAGTTGGTGTTATATTTATATTTTTTTAAAAACGTTGCCTCACCCTAGGAATATGGGTTATGTTTCCGAATGTTTGGTTACAAGACATGCCAGGTCTGAGTTCTCCTAAAAGTGTTTTCGTTAACTGTTTTGAGAGCAGTGTTTTAATCTGGAGTTTTTCGAGCACCCATAGAGACTACAAGTAACTTATTCTCTTGATTCTTGAATTATCCCAAGCTAATGCTATCGGGGCCGATGGGCCAGAGTTGTCACACAGTGGGAGCCAGAAGACGGGCGTCATTGCCGAGGGAGGTCTAAAATCGCTGGCGTGACGACTAAGAGGCGTTTGTGAGAGATTGTCCGGATAAAACCGCACGGAGAGTAGAGTAGAAGGCTATGGAGGAGACTTTTGCCTAGCAGTGGATAATATACATAGCTGATACTGTTAGGCTGCGTCATCGCACTGCTGGGCAAAGGCCTCTCGCCATGACTTCCAATTGTCTCGGTTCAGGGCCAATATGGACCACTGGTCGCTGGTCTTGTCTAGCTCGTCCCGCCATCTTCTACGAGGTCTACCACGACGCCTTGTGGCTGTGTCAGGGGTCCAGAAAGTGGTTATTTTGGCCCACAGACAAACCACGACAAACACCCTGTAGATCCTCCTCATGGCAAACATCCTGTAGATTAAAAAAAAAACTATCGGGGAATCAGGCTCCGGCAAAGAGTTATAGGTACTTCTTTGCCATAGTCCTCACGAAGAACGAACTACCAAAACGAGACTTTCATCTAAAATTCCCGCCCATGTATCCCGAACTTTAATAAAGTGTTACAGAGGCCTACATTTTGTTCTAATACGATTAGCATAATGTCCCCCTCATAATTATGAGTGACAAGCGTCGACTTAATTACCGTCTGAATTAGAACACAATGTTTTGGGCGACTCATGTTGTAAATGTGGGCTAGGATAGGCGCGGGTATTGTAAAATTGTATGACTGGTTATTAGGGACTCACCCTTTGTCGTAGAGGGATAGGCTGAAGTATATCAGACTATAAAGTAATTAATTTGTAAAAATTACTTCATATTATGTCAGTTGTAAAAAGGTATGCAAATTAATTGACTACTTTGGAGGTACTTGAATTCAGCCTGTATGTATGTAAGTTCATTTGTTCCCGCATAACTTCTAAACTACCGAGTGTATATATATTATAGTTTCATATTAAGTCAGTTGTAAAAAGGTATGCTAATTTACTTGACTACTTCGGTGGTTTTTGAATTCAGCCTGTATGTATGTAAGTTCATTTGTTCCCGCATAACTTCTAAACTACCGAGTATTATAGTTTGACAAATGCGGGCTATCGCTAGAAAAGTCGAAAAGCAAAAAACCAAAAAAAAAATTAAGGTCGCCGTGTTAGATATCAAATGAAAGGGCTTAATTAGCACATTAAATTCATTTAACTGACTTCATTTGACTACCTCGTTGGCCTAGTGGTCGAAACCGCGACTGCTAAGCATGAGTCCTGGGTTCGATTCGCAATATGTTAGGAATGGTGATTCTTAGAAAAAACTATAACACCATTTTTGTAGATAATTTTATGATCTACATTTCGTTTGTGCTATATTTTTGATAAAACCTACTGTTTTCGGAAAAAAAACGATAAAACCGAAAATTTTGACCATAGACCAATATTTTTTTTAGCACACGTGGGGTCGATGGGGTCTTTTGACTCTTTATTTCTACAGGTTTACTCAAGGTATCTACCAAAATTCAGCTTTATCTGAGTTTCTGTTAATTGAAATGTCTATCTTGACCGGACTACTAAGTTATTAACGCGATAGTAAAAAGCCTATGTGATTTTTCCAGGCTACTTATAATCTATCTTTTTCTGATCTGGTGATTTCATTCAGATCCGTTCTGCTGTTCTGGCGTGATTGAGCAACAAACATCCATCTAAACTTTCGCATTTATATAGTAGTGAGTAAGAAGTAAGATGACACTCTCATATTTTAACCTTCGTAACGAAACCATGTGCAAAAAAAAACATAAATACCGTAGTATCATCATCTACCTAGCCTTTCCGAAATATGTTGGGGTCGGCTTCCAATCTAACCGGATTCAGCTAAAGCTGAGCTGACTAATATTTTACATGGAGCGACTGCCTATTTGACCTCCACAACCCAGTGGTTTCAATACCGTTGTATAGACTAACACATAATTTATTACTTAAGTAAGTATTTCCAAATTTTATTCTGACAACCCTCGCTCCGAAAACCATTTTATGTTCTCGTACCAAAAAAATTCGCTTACGTAGTACTTTAATTCTATTAACACTCAATGTCCCCTATCAAATTAATCTAACGCAAACCTCTAGTGTCTATAGCCGCCCCTATAAAAAGGGAAAAAAAGTCTAAAAGTAAACACGAAACACTGTGCCGGGGTAGAATCAGGCAAATCTCGTTCAAATAACCCTTACGCCGACCCTCGTTAGAGATCCAGTTGCCTAAGATTAAGTATAAATTGTGGGCAGATGGGACGCCGAATTTATGGTCAGTGTTTGAGTCCTGGCCACAGGCTGCGGTGTCCGTATAGGCGTGCATCACCAACCAGTGCAAAACCAGCATACTGTAATCATTCATCCGCCTGGTAAACATGACAATTTAGGCTTGTAGTTTGAGAAGATCTAACGATTTGATGAGCAGCGGTGGCCCAGTGTTGGCGGCCCCGACTTACGAGCAGTAAGTCTTATGTTTGAAACCAGGCAGGCGCATTACTTTGTGTAGTTTATTTCATCACCGCTGCTCTCAAACGGTGAAGGAAAACATCGTGAGGAAACCGGCATATCCTAGAACAAAACATTCGAAGACATGTGACATCTACCAACCCGCACTGGGCCCGCGTGGTGGATTAAAGCCCACTCCCTCTCATTGAGGAGGCCTGTGTCCCAGCAGTGAGAAAATTACAGGCATGATGATGAACGAATTGATCAAAACGCAAATTCTCTAGGTCCACCGTTTCCTGCTTGGTTTAAAAATACGAAATAGGCTTGGATAAGAAAAGAACTGGGCATCAGTTTTGTGTTTTTAGAGTTATATGATTTTAAATAAAATAAATTAACGTTTATTTCAGACTACAGTCCATAGCTTTGTTAGTATTTTAGTGTTAGTAACAATGGTGCTTAAGTAACTAGTTTAGTATTGTTAGTGTTTACAATACCACAGGCCGCTCGAGTAGAACGATTGACAGAACGCCTTAAAGAGATTTTTGAGGGGCAACCGGTTTCATCAAAACTGTTATGGACCCAACATACCAAAGCCGTTGACATGTCAATTGGACGCGTATGAAAGTTGCCGACTTGCGGCAAATTGGTGTTCCTTGCTCATCGGTGAAGAGATAAGTTAGACATGTGAACTACACTGATGCCTTTCAGAGCATAAACAAAGTTAGGCACAAATCCTTCCTCACTAACCCACATACTTCTACCTACTCTTTGCCCAAGCACTACCTCCTTTGAAACAATAAGTGAAATTATTTTCAGTGCTATTTTTGTGCAAATACCCTCAAGATCCTCCCTTTCGCTTAGAAATTTGGTGTTGACGAGAACGGGCGGGGCCGGGGGGCTACATTGTTTTACTTTGCTCCGTAACTTGTTGATTTAGGTGATGGAAAGAAAATTTTAGTTTTTTAGTCGAAAAGGGCGGTTGGCGTAATTGAAGGAGATTATAAATCAGGAGAATAAATTAAATAAAAAAGGTCTTTTAGAGCTGTACAGATTAATTTGGGCTACTTTTTGTATTATATTAAAAGGATGTCTAAATGTTTGTTGACTGTAGTATTTAGAGAACGATACTTGTATGCTTACCTTTCCTTTCTCTTGTTATGAGAAAAATAATTGCGTTTTTGTTTGTTTTCTTATTGACCCACCTTTGTACAACGGACTTTCTAAATCTCATACCAATGGCGTTCAAAAAAACTTACGTCAGGGCCCTGTTTCCCAGACTGTCTTGATTGATTGGTATCTGTATGAATTTACTAAATGAATACAAGAGGTTAAAAATCAGACGATACCTATAGCTAACAGCCATGTAACAGCAATGTTACCCATACGGAATTAATGAAAATTTGCGCTCCTGTCTCGTAACTACACAATCGTTCATACTCGCCAAAGTAAGCAGTTTCAAACTTATTGAAGTTTTGAGTTTCAGGGAATTGTTTTTCCAAGTGGTGCTTCTCCAATGACTGAAGGTTAGCAATCAACTTGAACTTTTTCCCATTATATTTGCGAGGATGGACAGCTCAACAGCTCTCGATATTCCCATCCATTTGGGAATGTGTCTAAGCGAAAAATATTCTCCGGCAAAAAATGGATATTGTTAGGAAAGCAATTACGAGGAATTTATTAATAAGATGGTTTATGAGCCGACTCGTAGTGTTAATTATTATTCTCGATATTCGTGTGATCGTGGCGTGCTGAGCTAAAGGCCGTAACTCCGTGAGTTTTAATCTCAAATCGTTTATTGCAATCCATAATGTACACTTACAGGCGGTAAAATAAAAAATAATATAAACAATTAAGGGCACAGCAAATTTTAATAGTTATTTGTGCAACAAGAGAGCAAAGTTGGTTTTTGCCGCGAGTGTTGATTTTGAATCCCGAGTAAGCGAAGGATTCTATATTTGAATCACGAGCGTAGCGAGTGATTCTAGGTTAGAATCCTGAGTGCAGCGAGGGATTCAAAGACACGAGATGCAAATAACTTTGGTCTCGTGTAGCACATACAACTTTTCACTTCAGCAGCGAGAACACTTTAGGAGATAAAATAATAAACAGGAATAGATTGAAATAACTATTTATCGTGAATCAAAATAATTAACATTGTAGGTAGAGGTACTGTTCTCGTCGCTAGTTTCACTCATATTTTACGATTATTTTAATATTTTTCTAAATTATTCAACTCTTTACGCCAGCCACGAAATTTTATTCCTGCTCTTTTATTTAAATTATGGCGTGTTCCGAAATAGCACCCATGATATTTTATTATTCAAAATATATTACGTAACATTATTTGAACTAGAAATAAATATTTACAGGTTAAGTATTAGTTTTATATGCAGTAAAAACCTATTTTCGTTTAAATACAACAATAAGTCAAATTCAATAAATTACATTAAAAGACATAATTATCTGTAGGCTAGCTGCCTACTCTACCAATAGTTCGGCCGCTTTGCCAATGTACCTACTAGTACCTATATTCGGTATATCCGAAGATACACGAAGTTAAGCCGAACAGCACGGCTAGCGGCTCGACGCGCCGCCGCCTCCACCCCGCTCGCGAGGTGCGCCCCTCTGTCGCCCTCGCCAGTCCGCGTCCACTAACGCAACGGAACGTACGAATTTGATTCGCGCCGCGCACCAGTGTTCAAACTTTGTTAACTTATTTTATATGTATTAAGTTATAGTAATAAAACTTTATTAATTGTTAGAGCTGTGTTTATTTGAAGAGACCCGTTTATCCACACAAATACACACATAAACTCTACAGTGGTGACCCCGACAAGTTAACACGTGCAACAAGTGCTACCTAAACAGTACATAGTTCAGTGTAAAATACGTGGACTCATAAACTATTATTATAGTGAAGGATAACTCTAATGACAGGCACGATGAATGATGCTGAGCTCGTGAAGGAAAATGATGCGGAAGGGACTGAATCTCGAGATGTCTTTCGTGTAGGTGTGCGCGTCCCGCCATTTTGGTCGGAGAAGCCTGCGATTTGGTTCGCACAAATTGAAGGACAGTTCGCGATATCCAATATTACGGCGGACACAACGAAATTTGATTACGTCGTCAGCCATCTCGATCCACGGTACGCAGCAGAGGTCGAAGATATCATCGTGAATCCACCAGCGACCGATAAATATGGGATATTGAAGGCAGAGCTCATTAAGCGACTCTCAGAATCCCGAGAGAAAAAAGTGCACCAACTGTTGACACACGAAGAGCTAGGCGACAGGAAGCCGTCACAATTCCTCCGACACCTACAACACCTCGCCGGTCCGAAAGTTCCTGAAGAATTTTTAAAAACAATATGGTCAAGCCGCCTGCCCACCCACATACAGTCCATAATCGCGTCGCAGGCAACCGTGCGTCTCGATGCGCTCGCTGATCTCGCCGACAGAATACATGATGTCGTGCCGAGAGGTCATCAAGTTGCGGCGACATCAACACATGGGGTGAGTGAAATGGACAATAATATAATGTGCAAACAAATGACCGAGCTAACGAGGCAAATCCAGGAACTTACGCAAAAGGTCAATGACCTTTCCCGCCCAAGCCGATCAAATAGACGCGAACACCGCTCAAAATCCCGCCAAAACCGATCGCAGTCACGGAATAAATACCCAACATGTTGGTATCACCTCAAGTTTGGCGCAAAGGCCACCAAATGTATTCAGCCATGTGATTTTAAACCGGAAAACTGCACAAGCAGTCAGTAATGGCGGCTGATGACTGCTCTACTTGTAAAGGCCGCCTATTCATCACAGATAAACGTACCGGCATACAGTTTTTGGTAGACACGGGTTCAGACGTATGTGCCTACCCTAGATCCTACCTACGTAGTCAGCTGCAAAATAACAAAATAAGTAACTACGAACTTGTCGCAGCGAATGGGACTCCGATACCTACATACGGTACATACCAACTAAACCTTAACCTCGGATTACGTCGTGAGTTTACATGGAAGTTTATTATTGCTGACGTTTCAAGGCCGATCATAGGCGTCGATTTTTTAAGCTTTTACAATTTATTAGTCGACTGCAGGCAACATAAACTGATCGACTCAATAACAAGCTTGACCGTCGGCGCGCCTTCATCTCACGAAATAACACACGAACTGCTGTCGTTGAAAATGTTCACAGGTCATTCAACTTTTCTCGACTTGTTACGATGTTATCCGGAAATAACAAGACCAGCTGGATCTCAAAATGTACCAATTCACAATACAAAACACCACATTAGAACAACGTCTGGCCCGCCCGTAACATCACGACCGCGTCGTTTGGCACCCGACCGTCTCAAGATCGCGAAAAAAGAGTTTCAGGAAATGGTACAAAATGGAACAGCTCGTCGCTCTGAAAGTCCCTGGTCGTCCCCATTACACCTTGTGCCCAAAAAAGACGACGGCTGGAGGCCATGTGGCGATTACAGACAACTTAACGCACGTACAATACCTGATCGGTATCCAGTGAGGCACATCCACGACTTCGCATACCAACTATCAGGATCCACCATATTTTCTAAAATTGACCTCGTGAAAGCATTTAACCAAATACCGGTCTTTGAAGACGACATTAAGAAAACAGCGATCACAACACCATTCGGACTTTTTGAATTTACCGCCATGACCTTCGGTTTGAGAAATGCTGCGCAGACGTTCCAAAGATTTTTAGATGAAATACTTCAAGGATTAGACTTCACGTTCGGATATCTAGATGACATCCTCGTGTTTTCAAAAGGGGAGACAGAGCACATTGGTCACTTGACCAAAATATTCGACCAATTAAAAAAATATGGAGTCGTAATTAACACCAACAAATGCGTTTTAGGTGCTAGCGAAGTTACTTTCTTGGGTTATCACGTATCTGCAGCTGGTATACGTCCACTCCCAGAAAAAGTAAAGGCGATCCAGGAATACCCCCTCCCTAAAAATGCTAAAGAGTTACGAAGATTCCTAGGGATGATTAACTTTTATAGAAAATTTCTCCCTGGCGCCGCTCAAATACAAGGCCCTCTCAATCAAGCTTTAAGTGGCCCAAAAATCAAAGGAACGACGCCCATCACCATAACACCTGAAATACAAAAAGCTTTCGACGCATGCAAAAATAACTTGTTAGAAGCCACTCTCATCTCGCATCCTGATCCACAAGCTGAATTAGCACTATTTACCGACGCTTCAGACGTGGCCATCGGAGCTGTCTTACAACAAAAAATAAATGACAGCTGGCAACCACTAGGATTCTTTTCCCGCAAGTTATCTCCTGCTCAGACAAAGCATAGCACTTATGACCGTGAATTGCTCGCAATACATGAAGGAATAAAATACTTTAGGTATATGGTCGAAGCGAGAACATTTAAAGTGTTCACCGATCATAAACCCATTACATTCGCCTTCACGACAAGAAGAGACAACTGCTCACCACGTCAACACCGCTATCTAGATTATATATCTCAATTCACAACAGACATCAACCACATCTCAGGAAATGACAACGTAGTCGCCGACGCATTTTCACGACTGGAAAGCATCGATACTACCATCAACTACAAAGAACTGCAACACGAACAGGAAAACGATCAAGAGTTACAGAGTTTGTTAAAAAACAACACGGCGTTACAGTTAGAAAGAGTGAAAACTACGGATGCCTACATTTACTGTGACCAGTCTACTTCACGTCCTAGGCCATTCATCACACCATCTTTCAGAAAAGCAATCTTCAATAACCTACACAATCTCAGTCATCCAGGCCCCAACGCTACTGTCAAACTAGTGTCAGAACGATTTGTGTGGCCTAAGATTCGTCGTGACTGCAGAACATGGGCTCAACAATGCACTGATTGCCAACGCAACAAAATTACCCGCCATACCCACTCTCCTCTTTCCTTATTTCCTGTTCCTTCCAACCGTTTTTCCCACGTCCACCTTGACATAATAGGCCCTATGCCACTTTCTTCTGGTTTCAGGTACTGCCTTACAGCTGTAGACAGGTATACTCGATGGCCAGAAGCCTACCCTCTAGCAGACATCACTGCGGAGACCTGCGCTAGCGCTTTCATTTCTGGCTGGGTCGCTAGCTTCGGATGTCCAGAGAAAATAACCACTGACCGAGGAAAACAATTTGACTCGCAGCTGTTCCAGTGCATGTCGTCGATCATAGGCGCCTATCATTGCCCCACTACAGCTTATCACCCACAGTGCAACGGACTAGTGGAGAGAATGCACAGACAGCTGAAAGCCGCCATAATGTGCCACAACAACGCGCAATGGTCGGAGGTACTTCCACTTGTTCTCCTGGGTATGAGGAGCGCCTGGAAGGATGACCTACAAGCCTCTTCAGCTGAATTAGTGTACGGCGAGCCACTCCGGTTACCTGGTGAGTTCATGAAACCAATAACACACAACACCATAGATGAAGCTGACTTCGCAGCACGGCTAAGAAAACATATTTCGAAACTTTCACCTGCATCAACATCTGGCCATGGCGAGAAAACTTTTTACGTACCTAAAGATCTTAACACAGCCAGCCATGTCTTCCTGCGGAAAGGACCTTTAAAGAAGTCATTAGAATCACCTTATTCCGGTCCACATAAAGTCATAGAAAGAGGATCAAAAACCTTTACAATAGACGTCCAAGGGAAATACACAACTGTAACCATCGATAGGCTAAAACCAGCCTACATGGCCAACAACAATGATGGTGTCGCGAAAGATGAAATCGCGATGTTCCAAACTTATAAATGTAAATATTTAATTACACAACACTAATAAGATAGCAACACTAAATCAGTATGAGCAACCTGACGACGCAAACTCAGCCATTCTTTTTCCCGCCTTTTTGCCATCACACAGTTTGGCTAACAGCTAACTTAAATTAAGTAAATTCAGTGCAAGAAGAGTATATGGAGATTCTTGTCATCCGTGAGGCGCGCCACCTCGAAAGCTAAGTACCTAGATATTAACTTTCTGTTTATGTACGGTTTAGAGATTTGATATGTTCAATAATGTTCTATGAAATTATGTTTACCAGTTTGAATAACTTATACCTAATTAAAACACCTGAAGTGATGGTCGTGTCTTAAGCCGCGGTCCTAGTTTAATAAGATGTTTCATAATCGCGGCTTAAGGTGTAACTTACGACCCTCACGCGCAATAAGTCTGGCCGGACACGCGCGCTAGGTTTGTGAGAAAGTCCAAGGGCCAACTTCTCTTGCAAACCTTATAACATAATCCCCACAGGCCCAAGTAAGCGTCGACGGGCGCTGGCGTCGACGGACGCTATAAATGTTGAGGGGGGACATTCCAGACGTGAAGGCTGCAAGCCGTATCAGTCTGGAATGGGTGCTTCTGCAAATGAGGTTAATCCGGAATTTGATTAGCACAAAGGTGTTCGTTCCAGATGCGGAGGCTATATGCTAAATATGAGCCGAAACAGTCTGTAACACTTGATATAACGGAGGAAGTGAAACTCCGGAATCCGTTTGACACGGAGGTGTCCTAAATGTTAAAACGATGAAATATAACCTGCTTGTGAGAAAGCAGAGACGATTAATATATTAATCATAAACAGATAGGTAATAGGTACCAACCCAGAGATTCATGGGTACATAATCTTACAGGTGTCCTAGCCGGACCTGAGGAAATGGATAAACTGATGGTCGACCTGATGATAACCACTTCGGTGCCTTTGAGGACCGAAGCATAAGAGACTGGAT
This sequence comes from Cerastis rubricosa, assembly GCA_949152445.1. Classification (NCBI taxonomy): domain Eukaryota; kingdom Metazoa; phylum Arthropoda; class Insecta; order Lepidoptera; family Noctuidae; genus Cerastis; species Cerastis rubricosa. The sequence continues at coordinate 15,244,322 of OX424549.1, forward strand.
TGAGAGACGCTCCGTATCGGTGTGTGATCCGTATCTGTGAGTATCTCAGACGTTTCGTGGGGGCGTGGGTTTCTCTTCACATCAAAGCGAAGCAGTAAAATCCTATTATATTACAATAAAATAAGTCACATTGTAGTCTAGAGCATAACTTGAATATAACATGAGAAAGAAGAGAAATACACGCCGTCGCGACATGGTGGAGATGCTGGGATCTGAAAACATTCCAAAAAGTATCCCAAGGCATAAAATCAATCCAGACTCTTATCTTGGTAAATTGTAAACATTGAGTATGAATCAGGTTGTCAGAGACCTCTATATAATCTGATTGGAACTAATGTTCAATAAGCAGATGTCCATAAAATTCACTTACAGGCGCCAAAATTCGAACGTTACGTTAATGATGAGTAAACGTTCATTTATTTAAGTATAATGAGATAAATGGCAGGATGATATGAAAGATTATCGAAGTTACTGCAAATTGAATAAGTATATAACATGATTGTGTACGTGTAATGTGCAATGTTATGAGCTAGTTAAATATTCAACTTTGAATTTGGCGCGAATACGATATGAGTGTCGTATTGGCAAATTCGAAAAATGATTTACGCTTTCCTTAACCGGAAGTAAGAAATAATAGGCGTTATGAAAGCTCAAATGAATGTAATATTATCCTACTTTTAACGAGTTAAAACTTGTAAATCTATTCAAGTCAAGTAAAATTCAAAATAAAATGACTGAATGACATAATAATCACTTTTACACTAAACGGTTGACAAGATTCCGATATTCACGAATTATGAAATTCGAACGGAATAGAAAATAAAATACGCTGCATTCAAAATGGCGAACAAACCGCGGCGATTCAGGAGTTCATACTGAACTTCGAAAAGTGAAACTTAGTTCGTTGAATTCTTTTACAAGAATAAAACCACAAAAAGGGAAAAGTGATTTTGTTAGAAACCTGTTACGAATTGTATGTTTAGTAAACGTGATTCGATCAACTGTGAAAGATGCTCATAATCTAAATACGAAGTTCACAACTTGTTTTGGTTGAAATAACCCCAGTGGAAGTTATACCTACCTATAAAGTGCAGGAAAGGAAGCATATCATAACCTAAGAGTGATTAAGAAGATCATCAAGTAAAATATTTTATGATTTACAAGCTATAAAACCACTTTTAAGTCTCCGACTGGGGAGCAACAATTGACAACAGCCACTGTGGTCATTGTTCACAAATGAAGGGGTCACTAAATAGATGACCCAGGCTAATATTCAGTACCACGGAGTCACGTCACTATGTGCCCACTCGTTATTTAAAATTGCATTTTACCTAATGTGTACTTTGGTAAAGTTGTTATATGTACCTAACCACCAGGTGTTAAAATTTACCTAGAGATAGTATTACTAGGTTTGAGTTTGCATAAAACTGTTTATTTATGCCTAATACTCTCCAAACAGATGGACAAATGAAAGCAGATGTGCGATGCTGATACTGCATATCTAACATTTTATGTGTAGATCACTACTATTAAAACAAAAGTACATCAACATTCACAGTAAGTTCATCTTACCTATTACTTTGAAAACTGAGCATAAAATTGATAAATTCCTATAAAAACTAAAATAAAATATTAATAAATCATGCTGGCGGAGGAAATTGGGTTGTATAGTTTAACTTGTGTCTGAACTTCTGTAATGTTATACATGTCGTCCCTAACTGACTGCATCGTTTCATGTAGCTACTAAAGTGTACTATGTTGATGTATGTGAAACTATGTACTGGGTACTAATTTGACATATGTGCAGCCAGGTACTAAGTTGGTGTAGGTAAAACTTAACATCATTTGTGGATGCATACACAAACGGTGTTGGTACCTCACTTGTTTATTAATAAGTAATGAAATAGCGTAGAATTCTTTAGTAATGTTTTATTAGAAGTCAAGAGGGGATAATTGTATGACATAGAAATTATTTAAATAAAATTCATACTAATGAAACAAACCAGTTTTACCCGTCAGTCAGTAAGGATAATATCTGGTAACGTTAGAAATATATCTGAATAAATACTGATTTAATACTAAAACCTCTTAAGTACAAAAGAATTTTCCTTGCACACATAGTTCAAAGGTTGAGTTTATCATGCTGAATGTAGTATCCTATATACACATAGTAGAATATTCCTTGCTTTTAACTTGGAATTTTTTTTTTTTGTTATACAGGGTGTATATAAAATTTTCCTGTTTTATACAGGGTGTTAATAAAATATTATTCCATTATATGCCAGGTGTTAAGAAAACTCTTTATTCTTACGAAATATTGGAAAAATTATTGGTCATACAGGGTGTTACCAAATTTTTATTTGGAAATTTTTTTCTTCTAATACTACGTAACTTAGAAATCTAACGATACAGAATGTAATGTTAAACAATAGTCTATCAATAAACGAAATGCAATCTTTTGTGGAAGAAGTCACTTCCTTTAGTGAAGTACAGCTACGCGGTGAGGAGGTACTTACAGAAATGAATATCAAACTGAAAAGGATAAAAGAAAACTCTGCACCAACTGTATTACTGGGTAGGAATACTGCACTAATGGGGAAATTACCCAAGTTAAGTTTGCCAGAATTTTCCGGAGACATTCTGGAATGGCGTCAATTTTGGGACCAATTCTGCTCCAACGTAGGAAATAGAGACCTATCAGAGGTAGACAAACTTTTATACCTTAAAGGTTCTTTAAAAGGCGAAGCAAAAAAGGTCATCGATGGGCTCGAGACCACTAATAAGAATTATGAAATAGCTGTTTCACTACTGAAAAATAGATATGGTAAAGAAAATCACATCATAGACGCGCACTACGCTGCGTTATACAAAGTGCCGAAAGCCTCAAAAGGCAATATAACAGAAGCAAGAAACACATTTGGTCAAATAGAAAGACAAATTAATTGATCACTGTTTTGTTTGCCTAAAGAAAGGTCATCAAAAAAGAAATTGTAAAAGCTCAATTCATTGTGCATGCTGTAACAAAATTAACCACCATAACAGAGCACTTTGTTATAAGAATTGCATTAATAAAACCGAGGATGTCAAGACGTTACACGTCAACTCTATAAGCTCCACCGTATTACAAACAGCAATAGTTAAGGCTCTACGTAAAGACGATGATTCTGATGGAACGGTCTGTCGAGTACTGTTGGACTCGGGTAGTCAACGTACTTACATGACGCGAGAAGTAGCTTCAAAATTGAACCTTCCTATCGAAGAGGAAATTACCTTATCAGTTTTCACGTTTGGATCGAAAACTCACCAAGTAATAGAAAGCCTCGTAGTCAGGTTACAGATACGTACAAGGACAAATTATACTTTACAAATAGAAGCAAACGTTGTTCCTCATATTTCACATGAAGTTCCTTTCCCTGGTATTGACATAGGTAAATACAAAGATGATCTGATTTTGGCTGACGACGGCTCATTGTCACCCACAATAGACATATTGATCGGCAATGACTTCTACTTTTCATTCATCCTTGAAGACAGAATTCAACTGGAAAGTAACTTATTCTTGATTGACTCTAAATTCGGTTATTTACTGACTGGAAAAACTAATACAAAAACCACGGACACATTGTCAGTATTAACTTACTTTCAAGGAGTAGAAAACAAATTGACACCACCGGATCTCCCGTTATACAATGAAAACCTCAAATGCTTATGGGAACTAGAATCCATTGGAATATGCGATTCGCCAAAATTGACTAGAGACGAACAAGTAATCAACCAATTCAATGATACCATAAAACTAGTAAAGGATAGATACACTGTTAGTTGGCCATGGATAGATTACCCACCTAATTTAGAAACTAATTACGGTCTAGCCAAAGGCAGACTAGTCAACTTACTCAAACGATTAGATTCCGATTCACTAACAGCGTACGATAATACATTGAAAGAACAACTAGCAAAAGAAATAATTGAAAATGTACCAGACAATGAAAGGAGAATCGAAGATATGATATACTACCTGCCGCACCACGGTGTTATTCATCCAGGCAAGCCAACTCGCATAGTCTACGACGCCTCGGCAAAGACCAAACATAGCAAAAGTTTAAATGAATGTTTACATTGCGGTCCACTTATGCTAGAAGACTTAACCGGAATGTTGTTAAGGTTTAGGTCACATCAGATAGGAATAACAGCAGACGTAGAAAAGGCTTTTCTACAGATAGCATTACACGAAAAGGACAAAGACGTAACTCGATTCTTATGGTTGAAAGACATAAAAAGGGCGGCCACGGAAGATAACATTCTGCACTTACGATTCTGTCGGGTACCGTTTGGAGTGATATCGAGTCCATTTCTTCTAAATGCTACTTTGAAACATCATCTACTGCGTTCCAATGAGGAAAGTCTAAAAGGCATAGTAAATGACATCTACGTCGATAACCTTGTCACAGGAGCAGAATCTGTACAAGAAGCAACAGCAATGTACGAGTCGTGCAAGATCACATTTGAAGAGATTTCAATGAATCTTCGAGAATGGAGTTCGAATTCCAAACAATTCTCCGAGAACATTTCTTCATCAGATGTCTGCAGAGATGTAGAAGTTAAAGTATTAGGTCTGAATTGGAACACAGACGAAGATACGATCAGATTGAGACCAAGAAAGACTAAAGAGGCCACCACCAAGAGAGAAATACTTAAAAACATAGCATCAGTTTACGATCCATGTGGATATGCCGCACCAGATTTATTACCAGCAAAACTTTTATTACAAAATCTGTGGATACATAAATTCAAATGGGATACCCCATCACCAGAAGAATTGACCAATGAGTGGCAAATCATTAGAGAACAGTTAGAAGAAACCAAAAACATTATTTTACCAAGGAAATATTTCGAACAAAATGGTGGTGACAATATCCAACTGCACGTTTTCACAGATGCATCAACCAAAGCATATGCTGCAGTTGTATACATTTCTAATGAAAAAGAATTGAATTTTGTAATAGGAAAATCACGGTTAGTACCCATCAAGGATCAAGACAATTTAAAAATCCCAAGACTTGAACTATTAGGTGTTTTAATAGGTAGTCGGTTGCTGAAGTACGTAACCAAGTTCCTAAAATTTGAATTTAGAGAAAATATTATATGGACAGATAGTCAAATAGTGATTGATTGGTATTACAGCAACAAACTACTACCACCATTCGTTGCAAGGAGGATAGAAGAAATAAAGGGAAATACACCAGCTACAATAAGATATGTTCCAACAGGATTAAATCCAGCAGACGTGGCTACTAGACCCACAAGTTCTAAGGAAGACAAGCAGATATGGTTATCCGGACCAAGTTTTCTACTGGGAGACTCCAGAACTTGGCCGAAAGGTTGTAGAACCGAAATTTCTTTACTTAACGAAACTGAAGTCACTGTAAATCCCACATGTTCTTCTGCTGAACAAGACTTTTCTTTTCCTGTTGGGGAGGATCTCACGAGTGGAGAAAAGGTCTTAAAAGAACAGGAACCCAGAAATCAATTAGATGAGGAATCAGGAAACAACTCCACAGATAACTGTGAGGACAATACACTATCACAAACACATAGGATTAAAAGGATTCAAAAGGAACATTTCCCTGAGGAAGTAGAGGGTAAACATACTAGTTTACAACGAAACTTAGGCGTATTCACCGACATAGACGGTATCCTACGTTGCAAAGGAAGACTACAAAACGCTGATTGGTCTTATGACAAAAGATATCCAATATTAATTCCAAAAGATTGTGATTTCACTAACACAATGATCCTAGAAACACATAAGAAAAACTATCATGTAGGAGTCAACCACACTTTAAGTTTGATCAGATTATCGTACTGGATTCCTCAAGGAAGAAGCCAAGTAAAGAAAATATTAGGAAAATGCACAAATTGTGTCAAACATGGAGGAGGTCCATTCAAATTACCAACCACTCCAGCGCTTCCTAAGGAAAGAGTAAACTATAGTTCACCTTTTACGTATACCGGAATAGATTATTTGGGTCCTCTTCAAGTAAAGACAAATAATAAATTAGAAAAAAGATGGATATGTCTGTATACATGTCTAGCAGTACGGGCTATACACTTGGAAGTAGTTAAGGATCTTACGGCTGAGGAATGTCTCTTAGCACTAAGAAGATTTATATCTTGCAGAGGAATACCAACACGAATAGTTTCAGATAACGCACTACAATTTAAATTAACTGCAGAAATACTGTCAAGCAACTATTGCATCACTAATAAAATAGAATGGAAATTCATACCACAGTTAGCACCGTGGCATGGAGGATTCTATGAACGACTTGTTGGACTAGTTAAACACTGTCTCAAGAGAACTCTGACGAAAAGTTTACTATCAGATAATCAACTAAGTACAATCACAAAAGAAATAGAATCAGTATTAAACACACGCCCACTGACGTGTGTAGGTTTTGAACTAGAAGATATTCTCAAACCTTCAGATTTTCTAACCTTGAGTAAATGCATCGAGACAACACCTTCAGATGCAGAATTTCCACAAGAAGGCACAGTAACAAAACAGAATCTAGTGGAAGGTTGGAAACGTGGACAGAACATGCTGAAAGAGTTTAAAAGAATGTTCATCGATCAGTATCTACCAAGTCTAAGGGAGAGATATCGACACTCTCCCAAAGAACCAAGGATAACAAAATTAAAAATTCCAAAACTGGGAGATATCGTCCAGATTAAAGGAGATACGAAGAACCGAGAGAACTGGAAAGTCGGAAAAATTATATCTTTGTTGAAAGGAGCCGACGGTCAATGCAGAGTGGCACGAGTAAAGGTGAATGATACGGAATTCACTCGTTCCATCGCACATCTTTATCCGTTGGAGGCTGAAGAAGATATATCTGGAAAAGATAAAGTAATGTTTGAGTTTGAAGGAGATGTCACACCAAAATTGGATGACTTACCTCTGCTAGAAGAACTCGACTCAACTATTCTTACCGAAGAAATATCCACAACTCCACAAACCGCTGTAGAAACCGCTGACAAACTTGAAACAGAAAAACACATAAGTAGTGAAGAAATAGAAAAGGAAATAACTCAAAGAATACTTACCGCAGAAAATGATGAACCAACAATTCTTGATGAAGAACACAATAATGATAGCATACCTAAAAGCACTGATACAAATGAGTTAAAACAAACACCTGAAGTGAGAGATGTGAGAGACGCGTCCATGAAAGCTCGAGAAAAGATACGAGAGTGGACGCGAGACTTGATGGAACACATATAGCTTCTGTCGCCGTCGGGAGTGTCGCGAAAGATGAAATCGCGATGTTCCAAACTTATAAATGTAAATATTTAATTACACAACACTAATAAGATAGCAACACTAAATCAGTATGAGCAACCTGACGACGCAAACTCAGCCATTCTTTTTCCCGCCTTTTTGCCATCACACAGTTTGGCTAACAGCTAACTTAAATTAAGTAAATTCAGTGCAAGAAGAGTATATGGAGATTCTTGTCATCCGTGAGGCGCGCCACCTCGAAAGCTAAGTACCTAGATATTAACTTTCTGTTTATGTACGGTTTAGAGATTTGATATGTTCAATAATGTTCTATGAAATTATGTTTACCAGTTTGAATAACTTATACCTAATTAAAACACCTGAAGTGATGGTCGTGTCTTAAGCCGCGGTCCTAGTTTAATAAGATGTTTCATAATCGCGGCTTAAGGTGTAACTTACGACCCTCACGCGCAATAAGTCTGGCCGGACACGCGCGCTAGGTTTGTGAGAAAGTCCAAGGGCCAACTTCTCTTGCAAACCTTATAACATAATCCCCACAGGCCCAAGTAAGCGTCGACGGGCGCTGGCGTCGACGGACGCTATAAATGTTGAGGGGGGACATTCCAGACGTGAAGGCTGCAAGCCGTATCAGTCTGGAATGGGTGCTTCTGCAAATGAGGTTAATCCGGAATTTGATTAGCACAAAGGTGTTCGTTCCAGATGCGGAGGCTATATGCTAAATATGAGCCGAAACAGTCTGTAACACTTGATATAACGGAGGAAGTGAAACTCCGGAATCCGTTTGACACGGAGGTGTCCTAAATGTTAAAACGATGAAATATAACCTGCTTGTGAGAAAGCAGAGACGATTAATATATTAATCATAAACAGATAGGTAATAGGTACCAACCCAGAGATTCATGGGTACATAATCTTACAGGTGTCCTAGCCGGACCTGAGGAAATGGATAAACTGATGGTCGACCTGATGATAACCACTTCGGTGCCTTTGAGGACCGAAGCATAAGAGACTGGATTGAGAGACGCTCCGTATCGGTGTGTGATCCGTATCTGTGAGTATCTCAGACGTTTCGTGGGGGCGTGGGTTTCTCTTCACATCAAAGCGAAGCAGTAAAATCCTATTATATTACAATAAAATAAGTCACATTGTAGTCTAGAGCATAACTTGAATATAACATGAGAAAGAAGAGAAATACACGCCGTCGCGACATGGTGGAGATGCTGGGATCTGAAAACATTCCAAAAAGTATCCCAAGGCATAAAATCAATCCAGACTCTTATCTTGGTAAATTGTAAACATTGAGTATGAATCAGGTTGTCAGAGACCTCTATATAATCTGATTGGAACTAATGTTCAATAAGCAGATGTCCATAAAATTCACTTACAGGCGCCAAAATTCGAACGTTACGTTAATGATGAGTAAACGTTCATTTATTTAAGTATAATGAGATAAATGGCAGGATGATATGAAAGATTATCGAAGTTACTGCAAATTGAATAAGTATATAACATGATTGTGTACGTGTAATGTGCAATGTTATGAGCTAGTTAAATATTCAACTTTGAATTTGGCGCGAATACGATATGAGTGTCGTATTGGCAAATTCGAAAAATGATTTACGCTTTCCTTAACCGGAAGTAAGAAATAATAGGCGTTATGAAAGCTCAAATGAATGTAATATTATCCTACTTTTAACGAGTTAAAACTTGTAAATCTATTCAAGTCAAGTAAAATTCAAAATAAAATGACTGAATGACATAATAATCACTTTTACACTAAACGGTTGACAAGATTCCGATATTCACGAATTATGAAATTCGAACGGAATAGAAAATAAAATACGCTGCATTCAAAATGGCGAACAAACCGCGGCGATTCAGGAGTTCATACTGAACTTCGAAAAGTGAAACTTAGTTCGTTGAATTCTTTTACAAGAATAAAACCACAAAAAGGGAAAAGTGATTTTGTTAGAAACCTGTTACGAATTGTATATTTAGTAAACGTGATTCGATCAACTGTGAAAGATGCTCATAATCTAAATACGAAGTTCACAACTTGTTTTGGTTGAAATAACCCCAGTGGAAGTTATACCTACCTATAAAGTGCAGGAAAGGAAGCATATCATAACCTAAGAGTGATTAAGAAGATCATCAAGTAAAATATTTTATGATTTACAAGCTATAAAACCACTTTTAAGTCTCCGACTGGGGAGCAACAATTGACAACAGCCACTGTGGTCATTGTTCACAAATGAAGGGGTCACTAAATAGATGACCCAGGCTAATATTCAGTACCACGGAGTCACGTCACTATGTGCCCACTCGTTATTTAAAATTGCATTTTACCTAATGTGTACTTTGGTAAAGTTGTTATATGTACCTAACCACCAGGTGTTAAAATTTACCTAGAGATAGTATTACTAGGTTTGAGTTTGCATAAAACTGTTTATTTATGCCTAATACTCTCCAAACAGATGGACAAATGAAAGCAGATGTGCGATGCTGATACTGCATATCTAACATTTTATGTGTAGATCACTACTATTAAAACAAAAGTACATCAACATTCACAGTAAGTTCATCTTACCTATTACTTTGAAAACTGAGCATAAAATTGATAAATTCCTATAAAAACTAAAATAAAATATTAATAAATCATGCTGGCGGAGGAAATTGGGTTGTATAGTTTAACTTGTGTCTGAACTTCTGTAATGTTATACATGTCGTCCCTAACTGACTGCATCGTTTCATGTAGCTACTAAAGTGTACTATGTTGATGTATGTGAAACTATGTACTGGGTACTAATTTGACATATGTGCAGCCAGGTACTAAGTTGGTGTAGGTAAAACTTAACATCATTTGTGGATGCATACACAAACGGTGTTGGTACCTCACTTGTTTATTAATAAGTAATGAAATAGCGTAGAATTCTTTAGTAATGTTTTATTAGAAGTCAAGAGGGGATAATTGTATGACATAGAAATTATTTAAATAAAATTCATACTAATGAAACAAACCAGTTTTACCCGTCAGTCAGTAAGGATAATATCTGGTAACGTTAGAAATATATCTGAATAAATACTGATTTAATACTAAAACCTCTTAAGTACAAAAGAATTTTCCTTGCACACATAGTTCAAAGGTTGAGTTTATCATGCTGAATGTAGTATCCTATATACACATAGTAGAATATTCCTTGCTTTTAACTTGGAATTTTTTTTTTTTGTTATACAGGGTGTATATAAAATTTTCCTGTTTTATACAGGGTGTTAATAAAATATTATTCCATTATATGCCAGGTGTTAAGAAAACTCTTTATTCTTACGAAATATTGGAAAAATTATTGGTCATACAGGGTGTTACCAAATTTTTATTTGGAAATTTTTTTCTTCTAATACTACGTAACTTAGAAATCTAACGATACAGAATGTAATGTTAAACAATAGTCTATCAATAAACGAAATGCAATCTTTTGTGGAAGAAGTCACTTCCTTTAGTGAAGTACAGCTACGCGGTGAGGAGGTACTTACAGAAATGAATATCAAACTGAAAAGGATAAAAGAAAACTCTGCACCAACTGTATTACCGGGTAGGAATACTGCACTAATGGGGAAATTACCCAAGTTAAGTTTGCCAGAATTTTCCGGAGACATTCTGGAATGGCGTCAATTTTGGGACCAATTCTGCTCCAACGTAGGAAATAGAGACCTATCAGAGGTAGACAAACTTTTATACCTTAAAGGTTCTTTAAAAGGCGAAGCAAAAAAGGTCATCGATGGGCTCGAGACCACTAATAAGAATTATGAAATAGCTGTTTCTCTACTGAAAAATAGATATGGTAAAGAAAATCACATCATAGACGCGCACTACGCTGCGTTATACAAAGTGCCGAAAGCCTCAAAAGGCAATATAACAGAAGCAAGAAACACATTTGGTCAAATAGAAAGACAAATTAATTGATCACTGTTTTGTTTGCCTAAAGAAAGGTCATCAAAAAAGAAATTGTAAAAGCTCAATTCATTGTGCATGCTGTAACAAAATTAACCACCATAACAGAGCACTTTGTTATAAGAATTGCATTAATAAAACCGAGGATGTCAAGACGTTACACGTCAACTCTATAAGCTCCACCGTATTACAAACAGCAATAGTTAAGGCTCTACGTAAAGACGATGATTCTGATGGAACGGTCTGTCGAGTACTGTTGGACTCGGGTAGTCAACGTACTTACATGACGCGAGAAGTAGCTTCAAAATTGAACCTTCCTATCGAAGAGGAAATTACCTTATCAGTTTTCACGTTTGGATCGAAAACTCACCAAGTAATAGAAAGCCTCGTAGTCAGGTTACAGATACGTACAAGGACAAATTATACTTTACAAATAGAAGCAAACGTTGTTCCTCATATTTCACATGAAGTTCCTTTCCCTGGTATTGACATAGGTAAATACAAAGATGATCTGATTTTGGCTGACGACGGCTCATTGTCACCCACAATAGACATATTGATCGGCAATGACTTCTACTTTTCATTCATCCTTGAAGACAGAATTCAACTGGAAAGTAACTTATTCTTGATTGACTCTAAATTCGGTTATTTACTGACTGGAAAAACTAATACAAAAACCACGGACACATTGTCAGTATTAACTTACTTTCAAGGAGTAGAAAACAAATTGACACCACCGGATCTCCCGTTATACAATGAAAACCTCAAATGCTTATGGGAACTAGAATCCATTGGAATATGCGATTCGCCAAAATTGACTAGAGACGAACAAGTAATCAACCAATTCAATGATACCATAAAACTAGTAAAGGATAGATACACTGTTAGTTGGCCATGGATAGATTACCCACCTAATTTAGAAACTAATTACGGTCTAGCCAAAGGCAGACTAGTCAACTTACTCAAACGATTAGATTCCGATTCACTAACAGCGTACGATAATACATTGAAAGAACAACTAGCAAAAGAAATAATTGAAAATGTACCAGACAATGAAAGGAGAATCGAAGATATGATATACTACCTGCCGCACCACGGTGTTATTCATCCAGGCAAGCCAACTCGCATAGTCTACGACGCCTCGGCAAAGACCAAACATAGCAAAAGTTTAAATGAATGTTTACATTGCGGTCCACTTATGCTAGAAGACTTAACCGGAATGTTGTTAAGGTTTAGGTCACATCAGATAGGAATAACAGCAGACGTAGAAAAGGCTTTTCTACAGATAGCATTACACGAAAAGGACAAAGACGTAACTCGATTCTTATGGTTGAAAGACATAAAAAGGGCGGCCACGGAAGATAACATTCTGCACTTACGATTCTGTCGGGTACCGTTTGGAGTGATATCGAGTCCATTTCTTCTAAATGCTACTTTGAAACATCATCTACTGCGTTCCAATGAGGAAAGTCTAAAAGGCATAGTAAATGACATCTACGTCGATAACCTTGTCACAGGAGCAGAATCTGTACAAGAAGCAACAGCAATGTACGAGTCGTGCAAGATCACATTTGAAGAGATTTCAATGAATCTTCGAGAATGGAGTTCGAATTCCAAACAATTCTCCGAGAACATTTCTTCATCAGATGTCTGCAGAGATGTAGAAGTTAAAGTATTAGGTCTGAATTGGAACACAGACGAAGATACGATCAGATTGAGACCAAGAAAGACTAAAGAGGCCACCACCAAGAGAGAAATACTTAAAAACATAGCATCAGTTTACGATCCATGTGGATATGCCGCACCAGATTTATTACCAGCAAAACTTTTATTACAAAATCTGTGGATACATAAATTCAAATGGGATACCCCATCACCAGAAGAATTGACCAATGAGTGGCAAATCATTAGAGAACAGTTAGAAGAAACCAAAAACATTATTTTACCAAGGAAATATTTCGAACAAAATGGTGGTGACAATATCCAACTGCACGTTTTCACAGATGCATCAACCAAAGCATATGCTGCAGTTGTATACATTTCTAATGAAAAAGAATTGAATTTTGTAATAGGAAAATCACGGTTAGTACCCATCAAGGATCAAGACAATTTAAAAATCCCAAGACTTGAACTATTAGGTGTTTTAATAGGTAGTCGGTTGCTGAAGTACGTAACCAAGTTCCTAAAATTTGAATTTAGAGAAAATATTATATGGACAGATAGTCAAATAGTGATTGATTGGTATTACAGCAACAAACTACTACCACCATTCGTTGCAAGGAGGATAGAAGAAATAAAGGGAAATACACCAGCTACAATAAGATATGTTCCAACAGGATTAAATCCAGCAGACGTGGCTACTAGACCCACAAGTTCTAAGGAAGACAAGCAGATATGGTTATCCGGACCAAGTTTTCTACTGGGAGACTCCAGAACTTGGCCGAAAGGTTGTAGAACCGAAATTTCTTTACTTAACGAAACTGAAGTCACTGTAAATCCCACATGTTCTTCTGCTGAACAAGACTTTTCTTTTCCTGTTGGGGAGGATCTCACGAGTGGAGAAAAGGTCTTAAAAGAACAGGAACCCAGAAATCAATTAGATGAGGAATCAGGAAACAACTCCACAGATAACTGTGAGGACAATACACTATCACAAACACATAGGATTAAAAGGATTCAAAAGGAACATTTCCCTGAGGAAGTAGAGGGTAAACATACTAGTTTACAACGAAACTTAGGCGTATTCACCGACATAGACGGTATCCTACGTTGCAAAGGAAGACTACAAAACGCTGATTGGTCTTATGACAAAAGATATCCAATATTAATTCCAAAAGATTGTGATTTCACTAACACAATGATCCTAGAAACACATAAGAAAAACTATCATGTAGGAGTCAACCACACTTTAAGTTTGATCAGATTATCGTACTGGATTCCTCAAGGAAGAAGCCAAGTAAAGAAAATATTAGGAAAATGCACAAATTGTGTCAAACATGGAGGAGGTCCATTCAAATTACCAACCACTCCAGCGCTTCCTAAGGAAAGAGTAAACTATAGTTCACCTTTTACGTATACCGGAATAGATTATTTGGGTCCTCTTCAAGTAAAGACAAATAATAAATTAGAAAAAAGATGGATATGTCTGTATACATGTCTAGCAGTACGGGCTATACACTTGGAAGTAGTTAAGGATCTTACGGCTGAGGAATGTCTCTTAGCACTAAGAAGATTTATATCTTGCAGAGGAATACCAACACGAATAGTTTCAGATAACGCACTACAATTTAAATTAACTGCAGAAATACTGTCAAGCAACTATTGCATCACTAATAAAATAGAATGGAAATTCATACCACAGTTAGCACCGTGGCATGGAGGATTCTATGAACGACTTGTTGGACTAGTTAAACACTGTCTCAAGAGAACTCTGACGAAAAGTTTACTATCAGATAATCAACTAAGTACAATCACAAAAGAAATAGAATCAGTATTAAACACACGCCCACTGACGTGTGTAGGTTTTGAACTAGAAGATATTCTCAAACCTTCAGATTTTCTAACCTTGAGTAAATGCATCGAGACAACACCTTCAGATGCAGAATTTCCACAAGAAGGCACAGTAACAAAACAGAATCTAGTGGAAGGTTGGAAACGTGGACAGAACATGCTGAAAGAGTTTAAAAGAATGTTCATCGATCAGTATCTACCAAGTCTAAGGGAGAGATATCGACACTCTCCCAAAGAACCAAGGATAACAAAATTAAAAATTCCAAAACTGGGAGATATCGTCCAGATTAAAGGAGATACGAAGAACCGAGAGAACTGGAAAGTCGGAAAAATTATATCTTTGTTGAAAGGAGCCGACGGTCAATGCAGAGTGGCACGAGTAAAGGTGAATGATACGGAATTCACTCGTTCCATCGCACATCTTTATCCGTTGGAGGCTGAAGAAGATATATCTGGAAAAGATAAAGTAATGTTTGAGTTTGAAGGAGATGTCACACCAAAATTGGATGACTTACCTCTGCTAGAAGAACTCGACTCAACTATTCTTACCGAAGAAATATCCACAACTCCACAAACCGCTGTAGAAACCGCTGACAAACTTGAAACAGAAAAACACATAAGTAGTGAAGAAATAGAAAAGGAAATAACTCAAAGAATACTTACCGCAGAAAATGATGAACCAACAATTCTTGATGAAGAACACAATAATGATAGCATACCTAAAAGCACTGATACAAATGAGTTAAAACAAACACCTGAAGTGAGAGATGTGAGAGACGCGTCCATGAAAGCTCGAGAAAAGATACGAGAGTGGACGCGAGACTTGATGGAACACATATAGCTTCTGTCGCCGTCGGGAGTGTCGCGAAAGATGAAATCGCGATGTTCCAAACTTATAAATGTAAATATTTAATTACACAACACTAATAAGATAGCAACACTAAATCAGTATGAGCAACCTGACGACGCAAACTCAGCCATTCTTTTTCCCGCCTTTTTGCCATCACACAGTTTGGCTAACAGCTAACTTAAATTAAGTAAATTCAGTGCAAGAAGAGTATATGGAGATTCTTGTCATCCGTGAGGCGCGCCACCTCGAAAGCTAAGTACCTAGATATTAACTTTCTGTTTATGTACGGTTTAGAGATTTGATATGTTCAATAATGTTCTATGAAATTATGTTTACCAGTTTGAATAACTTATACCTAATTAAAACACCTGAAGTGATGGTCGTGTCTTAAGCCGCGGTCCTAGTTTAATAAGATGTTTCATAATCGCGGCTTAAGGTGTAACTTACGACCCTCACGCGCAATAAGTCTGGCCGGACACGCGCGCTAGGTTTGTGAGAAAGTCCAAGGGCCAACTTCTCTTGCAAACCTTATAACATAATCCCCACAGGCCCAAGTAAGCGTCGACGGGCGCTGGCGTCGACGGACGCTATAAATGTTGAGGGGGGACATTCCAGACGTGAAGGCTGCAAGCCGTATCAGTCTGGAATGGGTGCTTCTGCAAATGAGGTTAATCCGGAATTTGATTAGCACAAAGGTGTTCGTTCCAGATGCGGAGGCTATATGCTAAATATGAGCCGAAACAGTCTGTAACACTTGATATAACGGAGGAAGTGAAACTCCGGAATCCGTTTGACACGGAGGTGTCCTAAATGTTAAAACGATGAAATATAACCTGCTTGTGAGAAAGCAGAGACGATTAATATATTAATCTTAAACAGATAGGTAATAGGTACCAACCCAGAGATTCATGGGTACATAATCTTACAGGTGTCCTAGCCGGACCTGAGGAAATGGATAAACTGATGGTCGACCTGATGATAACCACTTCGGTGCCTTTGAGGACCGAAGCATAAGAGACTGGATTGAGAGACGCTCCGTATCGGTGTGTGATCCGTATCTGTGAGTATCTCAGACGTTTCGTGGGGGCGTGGGTTTCTCTTCACATCAAAGCGAAGCAGTAAAATCCTATAATATTACAATAAAATAAGTCACATTGTAGTCTAGAGCATAACTTGAATATAACATGAGAAAGAAGAGAAATACACGCCGTCGCGACAGATGGCTCGAAAATACCACCTTTATCGCAACCACCGTCACAAGCTTCATCGCCAGCATCGCCACTGCCGCTGCCAGCAGCATCGCCACTACCGCAGCGGGCAGCATCGCCACTGCCGCAGCCGGCAGCATCGCCACTACCGCAGCCGGAAACCACCACAAGAAGCGGGAGAACTGTTAGATTCCCGCGACACCTTTTTCACTATCGACCGTGAACCGGTCTCAGCGGGGGAGTGATGTAGGCTAGCTGCCTACTCTACCAATAGTTCGGCCGCTTTGCCAATGTACCTACTAGTACCTATATTCGGTATATCCGAAGATACACGAAGTTAAGCCGAACAGCACGGCTAGCGGCTCGACGCGCCGCCGCCTCCACCCCGCTCGCGAGGTGCGCCCCTCTGTCGCCCTCGCCAGTCCGCGTCCACTAACGCAACGGAACGTACGAATTTGATTCGCGCCGCGCACCAGTGTTCAAACTTTGTTAACTTATTTTATATGTATTAAGTTATAGTAATAAACTTTATTAATTGTTAGAGCTGTGTTTATTTGAAGAGACCCGTTTATCCACACAAATACACACATAAACTCTACATATCTTTTTGCAAAATTTCTTTAGTTAGAACGAAATTCCGAACGTGTTTGTCTTTGAGGTCGAATTCAAAATAGGAACTTCGAAAGGGCTGGTATTTCTCTCTCTCTCTCTCTTTCTAATGGCGGGAAAGAGATAGAGTGTAAATGTTTCTAATTGTATGATTAATCCAAGGCTGAATAAGATATTCGCGGCTTTCTAAAAAAATAATTAAAAAGTTACTTTGTCTCACTCAGTGAGCAAAATCGCATTTTGCTCACTGATTTCAGGCAGCAAAACCTACATGTTTGAGCTACTGAAGTGAAAATATAATTCTAATATATTCTGGTGATTAACTAATTGGAAAAATGTAGTAATGTATATTCCTGCTCTATCTTTTGAGTGATGCAGGTGTTATGTTATGTGACAGTTACAGATTCAGATAACTTTGTTTGCTCAAACATGTGTGTACATACAATTATAAAAAATATAAACAAGGTTTTATAAGTACATGGAGTTGTGCTAACATAAGTCATGGTGTGCAAATATTACAAGTTTGGAATTTAAATAAATTAACGGAATAATAACAACATTCATTAACATTGCCAATGCTGACATACGTAGATAAATTAAATTTAATTGATATAATACGTAGATAAATTAAATTTAATAGATATAGTGACATACAAGGTTGACAAATATTCAATTATCAAAAATAAGAAACAATTCAAATATTTATGTCAACTTAGGTCCAATAAGTTGAATCCTTTTACAAACATCATTAACAAGTCTGCTGGAAGAACTTTCTATTGAAATAAGCAGTACCTTTGTGCTCTTGTATCTTAATGTATTGTCCTGCTAAGTGTTTTGTGTGTGCATAAATAAATAAATTATCATAATCACATCATTTCAGATTAAATTAATATATAATTGAGCATCTCGTTTAAAAAATGATTCCCTTAAAAAATCATTGACATCATATGCTTTACTAGCTAAAAAGATTTTACTTTCTTTTGAAATGGTTCTACGCTAAGCTATTTCCGGCCATTGGGAAGCTTATTGAAAAAAATAATGGGAGCCATACAAAAAACCCTCCTGCGCTTATGTGCAGTCCGAGACCAATGTTGACAGGGTTGACTGTTATCTTGTCTATTTCGAGGAAACCGGTCTGCCATGCGGGGAAATAGCTTGGGATTTGATTTAACACATATCGCGATTTCCAAAATATAAATTGATGATAAAGTCAAGTCAGTGTTGTGGTTTATGAAAAATGGCTTGCAGCTATCAGTAATTTTTATTTTTTAATAATTTGGATCTATGGTACTTTTTTTTAGCTTTAAATGCGATGTCTCTATCCGTAGAGAGTTCCCAAAAAATTATTCGTATCTGATAATCGGCTCTGCTATGCCATAACAGGCCGTTAATAAGGCATCATCAGCCTTTATATAAAGAGTTAATAGCGGTGGTCCTAATACGCTTCCTTGCTGTACGCCATAGTTGACGGAAGTTGATGGAAGTCGTAAACCGCCCTAGTGATTGTTTTATTTTTTCTAAATCCGTTTTGCTCATTACAAAGTATGTTATTTTAATTATATGTATATGTGCTTAGTTCTCGAGAAATATATTTTTAAAATATTTTTGAGAATCCACTTTCTCATTAATGATATTGGTCTATAATTTTGCATCAGGTCGTTTTCCTGCTTCTTATGTAATGGCTTTACTATAGATTTTTTCAGAGCATTAGGTAAAATTCCCTCACAAATACTTAAGTTAATTATAATAATATGAAACAGTGCGCCACATACATTGTCAGCGACAATTTTAATAATCTTTGTACTAACACCACCATATCCTACACTCTTAGTGTTTTTAAGGGCTAAAATGGTCTGTAGGCAAACTGGGAGCGATAAACATCGAATCCTTTCTGATATGGTTAGTGACATTTGTCCCTGTGGTATTTGGTTATATTTTTTCAATAAAAAAAAACATTAAATATGTTTGTAATTTGGTTTAGGGTCTAAGATAATAGTATTATTGGTACGAATTTTCATTCTTAGGAGTATTTAGTTTATTTTCACTATTAATTTGTTATGTCGTTTTAGATTTATTACAAGGCAGTTGTATTTTATAAGAATTCTGTGCGTACGTCTAAGTTTTAAGAAGTCTATGGACGTTTTTGGTCTACATTCATAACAATATTAACGATGTTGATAATACTTAGAAGTTGCAAAGTTTTGTCGTAAGTAATTAAAACTTTATGACCATCCTTTAGCTTTGAAAAACTTCTCCCCAACACCGATTTCAGTTTTTTTTTATATAGTGTCGCAAAAAACAACAGAGAAGGATAATTTTACAAAGCAGTATCCGACTTCAAAAAGAAAAATATATAAAAAAATACATTATTAAAAATAAGCTTCTAAAGATTAAAAACACAGGTAGGTAGGTATATAATATAGAGATCTCTAATTATTTTCTGCCAACGTTACGTTTTTCAATTTGCCCGGGAAATCCGTTAAGAGATATAAAAGTATCTTGTTTAATGTCGGGTAGTACGGTTGACAAAAAAAGTCAAAGAAAACCTTTCCAAAAAACTTATCATTCTTATTATAATTATTTTAATGACATAATAGGGGTGCCACATACAAGTTTGAACTTCTTTAAGTTAACAATAATTACTTTCTCATTAACTTAGCAAATGTAAACCTAAGGTAATTTTGCAAATTGAACACTATCAGGTAATCAGCTTCATTGGCTGCTTCTACTCTAAAAAATATACTTTTTTATTTTATCCAATATGATCCAACAAAAGTTGAACGTCACGGACACCCGGCCGATGTGAAATATTTAAGTTTTTAATAGAATTAAGTAATCACTAATAAAAACAAAGTAAAAGAAAGAAAAAACGGTGGAAATTTCAAAAACAAAACAATCTCAACAATCAATCCAAAACAATGGAAAAAACCATCCAAGTGCGAGTCGGACTCGCGCACGAAGGGTTCCGTACCATTATTTATAAAAAACGAGCAAAAAATTCACGTTTTTGTATGGGAGCCCCCCTTAAATATTTATTTTATTCTGTTTTTAGTATTTGTTGTTATAGCATCAACTAAAATACATAATTTGTGAAAATTTCAACTGGCTAACTATCACGGTTCATGAGATACAGCCTGGTGACAGACGGACGGACGGACGGACGGACGGACGGACGGACAGCGAAATCTCAGTAATAGGGTCCCGTTTGACCCTTTGGGTACGGAACCCTAAAAAGGGTGGATTTTACGTGGCTTGTGTGAGCGCCCAATACCATTTCCCGTCACGGCATACTGGTCGCTTAAACTGCCTAGTTGCGAATATAGATTGTGTGACCTTTGTGCTCATGCCATCATCATCATTTCAGCCGTAAGACGTCCACTGCTGGACATAGGCCTCCCGCAAGTGTTGCTACATTGACATAACATGGGGGTTTTTGTCTTAATCGCCACGCTTGGCAGGCGGGTTGGCGATCGCAGTACGGTTGTTACAAAAGCACAGAGAACGCTGCTGCCCATTCTCTGGCAAGCATTCATTGTGCTCTTGTATCTTGTATTGTCCTGTTAAGTGTTTTGTGTGTACATAAATAAATCATCAAAAATGGTTTAGTAAGTATCCGACAGTAAACTAACTACTTATTGTTTATCAATAACACTTGAAACGGGATATTTACCATGTTTACTATTTCTTTTGAATTCTCGATAAGTGCCGTAAAATGTTTGCGAGTGGATACAGTGAGTTTCGTGTGTCGGGAATAGAAGCGAGTTGTGAGTGACAGTGGTAGTGGTACGGAGCACAAAAAACGAACAAGAAAGAGGGTAGACCGATTTGTCAGCTCATAAACACCCACCCGCAATAACTTCAGTTTATCCGTGATCATGGCGTTTTGCAACAGCGCCGAAATATCGGGAACTCAAAACAAATAATAAACATAGTAATATCCCGTTTCAAGTGTTATTAATAGTGTTAGTGACCATGTCAGTTTAAAAACTTATACTCATGGTTTTATGTAAACTTAGTGAGTCATGTCTGTCTGTCCGTCCGTATGTCACAGCTACTTTTTTCCGAGACTTTAGGAACTATACTGTTGAACTTTTTCTTGGGGCCTTTTCTTTTATAGAATAAAAAACTTGCCTTGTACACATAAATAATTATTTATTGACATAAAGAAAAGCAAATAATACAGCGCCAAGCCATCTGGATAAGGACAGAAGGCCGATTATTACAATGTTTTTGGACTTACAAAATATTTTGGACACGTTCGGGCGACATCTTGCAAGTGAGTGTTGGCTCACTTCTAGGTATAAGATCGAATTAAAACTTGTAATTCCGTTTTCGAGAAAAGTTTTAATTATGTATGACGGCTATAAGAATAGGGGAAGACCAAAGAAATGATGGGTGAACAGTGTGAAAGATGATAATGACAGTTATGGCTAGGAATGGTGATGATGATGATTGTAAAGTGATGACCTGAAACACAGGTTTGAATAAACCTAGTAATATCAGGCAGGTCGCTCGGAGGAGCTCATGGCTAAATAATAAGAGCCGCACGGGTCGATCTTTAAGGTTAAGCTGTGCTTGCCGAGGTTGGTTCGTGGATGGGTGACCATAATTACTTACCGAGTTTCCTCCGTGCCTCGGAAAGCACGTTAAGCCGTTGGTCCCGGCTGTCATTTATAGATCTTTGACAGTCGTTACAAGTAGTCAGAAGCCAAAAGTCTGACATCCAGTCTTACTAAGGGGTATCGTATTACCTACCCAGTTACTGGGTTGTGGGGGTTAGATAGGCAGTCGCTTCATGTAAAATACTGGTACTCAGCCGCATCCGGTTAGACTGGAAGCCGACCCCAAGATAGTTTGGGAAAAGGCTAGGCAGATGATGATGATGATCAGGCAGGTCGCTACCAAACATATTCCTAATTATTTATAGCTAATTTAAAAATATTTTAGTTTACTTGTAAGCACATTTTTTATTTTCGTTTTAATTTATCTATAGTCGCGGCAGGGATGAATAGCCAAACTGAAAATGACAGGCCCGAGAGGGGCGCCTTCTTGGCAACCAACTGCAGATTCTTGTACTGTGATTTTGATAAAATATTATTCAATTGTATAACATCATTACCACTACATAGTATAAAAGAAAGTCGCTTCTCGCTGTCTGTCCCTATGTATGCTTAGATTTTTAAAACCAAGCAACGGATTTTGATGCGGTTTTTTTAATAGATAGAGTGATTCAAGAGGAACGTTTATAGGTTTAGTACATGCATAATATAGTAGAGAAACATTGATTATTTTAGAGGTTTCCAATGTGATGTCGACAGACATTCTGTAGTATATTTAGTATCAGCATTGCACCCGTGCGAAGCCGGGGCGGGTCTATAGTTTATAATTGCTTAAATTTAGAAAAAAATAATAAACTAAATAATCTGAAACCAGCAGCATCTCCTTATATTAAGACTATTCTCACAGGACACCGCTCGTCCGCGCGGATGGGCTGGCGCGGGTTGGCTGAGGCGGCTAAGCAAATGTATTGGCGGTGCTCCGCGCGGATAGGAGGTCTAAATCTCACCAACGGTTATTAATTTGCTCATACTGCAGTTCTGAGGGTTGACGGTCCTCACGTGGTCGTTGTTCAAGCTGTTCCATATCTTTTTGGCATTCGTCGCGAAAGAGAATGTTTTCATAATATCGATTCTGTAAATGTCAAACGGATAAAAAAAATATTTTGTATTACAATTAGGCTTACAGGTTGATACAGATCTGACTGAAAAAACAAATACATTTTCTTTTTCAACCTTACTTGTCTAGTAGGCTATCAAAATTAAGGGTGATAACAAAAATACATATAACTCATATTTGTTAAACTTATGTTTCAAAGTAATTCGAAACGACAAATCGTATATAGTGAAAAAATCGGGAACCGATTACTTTTTTACGATTTTTTTTTATTCGAATTTCATCGAAAACTATTCACCGACGTCTTTTTTTCTATATGCATTATTTAACATATCTTAGGATCATCGATCTCCGCACATGATACCATGTGCAGAGATCGGATATTCGGATGCATATTTACCTTAAGTTTGAGTGCCGACTAGTATGGAGCGCGCGTCAGTATGGGAAAAGGAGTTTATTTAAAAAATAAAAACTAGTCTAGTTTCTTTTTCGTTTTATGACCATATTTACCATTTTGTTTTAGCATTCGACATTTCAGCACAAAAATACGAATTCAAATAGTTGTTGTATTTTTTTATTTTCAACAAACTTGCCAGGTTTTAAATAAATTTAAAATATTCGTTACGATATTTTGAGTACTACATTTTATACTTATTAAAGAATTGTGAAATTTCGCAATCCCGCGACAAAAATTGGCATTTAAATAGCCGCTTTCATACTTTTGTACCTTTTGCCAGGAAAGAACGTACTTTAGATAAATATGCATCCGAATATCCGATAATTAATCATGTGTCATAGGTATTATTTTACGAAACTATATTTCGCCAATTTACAAAATAACTTTTTCTATTAGCCGAAGCCTCTTTTGAACTTTTTCGTTTGCCATATTTTCACCACACCGAAACATTGTCAACATTTTATGTTGATAACAACTTTTTACAGAATATTACTTGGTCACAAATATAGCCGGTTACTTGGTAGTATTTTCTAAATAGTTTCATGAAAAGTTGAAATTGTGTTGTGCTACAAAATTTAGTGACAGTCTTGTCTGCCCTACACCTAGAGTGTAACTTAAGCCCGCGTAGGTGCGAAAAGGTGGGGCGCCCGCAAGCTGAAGAGCAGGTAGCGTTAAAACTATCTGCAACGATAAGTTCGTTAGGGGCCGCCCAAACCCCGCAGCACTGGAGCCGTGACAGAAACAGCGCTTGCTGCATTTTGCATGCCTGCTTGCATATTGTATGCTTGTTTGCACGCTGCATGCTTGCTTGCTTGCATGCTGCATGCTTGTTGCAAAACAGTGGTATAATGAATGTTTGGAAACATAATACTTCAAACAAATGTTATTTCGGCTAAGTATTACTTCGGTAAAAAGTTTTTCGCCCCAGTGTTCACTTGGGCGATAAACTTTTGGTTTTTTTCATGAAAAAAATATAATTGACAATAGGTCAACTGATACAGAGGCAGACGTGACTTCGATGAAGCAAGATGATAGTTGAAAAATTTTTGGTGAAATGAAATTCGGCCAAATATTTATCGAACTTATGATAAGTAACCGAAAAAATCGCATGGTAAGAAAAGTTAAATCGTTTGCGAAATCACATTACTAAACTAAAAAGCTGCAGTTTTCTTAATTATTTTTTTATTGTTATGTGAAGATGGCATGAACTTACTTCATTTGCTGGTATTTGTGGTAAACCTGGAGAATTGTATGTCCTCCTGCAAAAGTGCCTGATTGCAATTACAAGTAGGAAGATTAGAGCAACTGCAGCTGTTACTGATGTTACTATCATTACAGTAAAGTAAGGAGTTTCCGCGACTGAAAATAAATTATAATTTGTATATTATTGTATAGTTTATACATTGAAGTAAATGTCGTGAGGAAAATCTTGAGTATGAATGTGGTTTTCCTGTAAGAGCAGGGGAAGACAAAACAAAGGACGAATGTGTGTGTGAGAGATAACATGACTGGAAGAAGACTCGTGAGATGGTGAGTAATAGAAGAAGACATGCTGCGCCGCCGTCCTTAAATAAATTGGGATAGGGTGAGAAGATGATACATTGCCCTTATTAATAACTAGCTGTCCGGCGCAACTTCGTTTGCGTCACATTTGCCGCAACTTCGTTTGCGTCACATTTGCCGCGTTTTCGCAACATTTTTCATTGCTGCTCCACTCCTATTGGTCGTAGCGTGATGATATATAGCCTATAGCCTTCCTAGATAAATGGGCTATCTAACACTGAAAGAATTTTTCAAATCGGACCAGTAGTTTCGGAGCCTATTCAATGCAACAAACAAACAATCAAATCTTTCCTCTTTATAATATTATTATATATTATATAATTTATATTATAGTTTAGATGTTTCAGTCTAGAAAGGTCAGGTGCGTAGTACTCGCAACCGGGTGTATGTATAAATGTTGTCGATGCAAAATGAGTATGTCAGGACCGTTGCAGCTGGCGTTCTGGAGTTTCTGCCTTCCCCCATCAGCCCCCGTGGGATCAAGGCATCAGTATATGTATGCAAAACATATCTTTTTTACCTTTACCTGTTGAACTTGAAGTGCTCGAAACATTTTCAGTTGGACTTTCTAGAGAATTCAAGATATTTGTTGCTACAAGTACACTCGTATCCAATATGGCCAACATTTTATAGGTGTCATTTAAACTTTCGTCGTGATTGTCCAGTGGTGGTGCGGTCGAAGAGCTAGGCAATTGATTACTTGTCACTTCGCACGGCTGGCGCTTTTTGTCTGAGTCAAATTAAAAAAGAACGGTTAAATAATCAACTTGTGAAACATATCAAATCATTTAAAACATTATGTATAAATACTATCGACCCGACCCTGCTTCGCAAGGTGCCACTTATCGGGTCCAAAACTACCGGTTTTACGAAAAAAAGTTTGTTCGAACAAAATAAGTGCTAATCTCCGAAACCACTCAAACAATTACAATGGAATTCTAAGAACGTGTATGGTTGGTTCCAGCTTGAAAGGCAGAAAATTGTCGACATACTTACTTGTACATTCCTTTTCCACGTTCATAATTGCCATGCAGTGGTTTTTATTTAAACAAATGTCGTCTGAAAGAAAAACCGTCATTTACTATAAAACACAATAAATTAATTCGTAACTTGTAGTGAAATGGACGTTCTAAAATCGTTTATGTATTATTATACAAGTTGATCATAGCTAGCCAAGATAAGGCTAGTGCAGCCAGCTCATTTGCCTTGGGTCGCCGAGAAAACCGAGCTTATACTTATACACAGTCCTTCCACAGTTCTTTACCTCTGAATGTAGCATCCAACAGCAAACTGATGATTTATGTCCCTGGTTCCATCAAAAGCTCGTTAAACATGTCCGTAGTAAAAAGATGACCTAACCAGTACCTACTGCCGGCATTGGCACCATTCAGCTCAACTTTTTTAAAAGGAACTTAATGTTCCGACACACGCTGATGATCTTCATCGATACATTTGACCGAGTGAGCATGACTTCTCTCAACCGCCAAGGATCATTCGAATCAATGAAAGGCGTAGGTGTACCCAGTAAATGGTAACTATACTAAAATGCAGGATGTCGGATTGTGTGTGGCGGATCTGAAGAGGAGGTGGAAAGCCGCGATTATTGTTGTACTGTTCCATCGACCTCAGTTGTTCAGCTGGACAATTAAAGGCGTGGCAAGGCAAGGCTTTCTATATTCATGGGTTGGTGTTTAATCAGTTTGCCTCGGCGAGCTATTACCAACAAGTATAACTGGCTTAACATTCTCTTACTGTTTTTATATGTCTTGTCTGGAGCATTTGCTAGCATTTCTCTTCCTTCCAAAATTGTTTCCCGAACGCACCCGTCTTTGGTTAATATTTCCAAGTCAATTCTGATTTGCTCAGTTTTCAGCGGCAATTTAATCGTCTGCCGTTGGTCAGTCTTAATTCTGTGGGTTCCTAATGTATCATAAATAGATTTTTTTATTTTGATTTATTCTATTTTATGACAATTATTATTAATTTTAAACTAGCTTACCGGGAAATGTCTTCACAACAGTAAAAACGTCGGTCTTATTAGATGCATTCTTAAACTGTATATACATGGTAAAGTTGTCTCCTTTTTGATACACAAATTGATGTGGAGTACAAACGAATAATGCTTGGGATTGATCTAGAAAAAAAAAAAAAAATTGGCTTGAATTAACATACACCTAGGAGATTTCATGACCGAACTGGTATGGTTCCTTCAAAACTGCATGAGACCTTTAAAATTATTTCTAACAGATATTATAAATGCGAAAGTAATTTTGTCTGTCTGTTGACTTTGCACGCCTGGACCAGTGAACAGATGGTTATGTGTAAGAGATAAATAACCTGGGAACTGGAGGAGTACATGCGCTACTTTACATCCTGGATCACAGACGAAGTCGCGGGTAACTACTAACTACTTGTACGATATAATGGAAGTAATAGATACTTACATACAAATACTGAAAGATCCATTTCATGAAACGACACTTGAAATGCAAGAGTTGTAGGAAAACAAAATATAGCACAAAATATTTTCAAATTCATCTTAACAATAACTATGGCGGAACTCAGTGTCTTTGAATAAATCTTTAATATTTTAGTAATCACAATGTTGATATAGGTACAAACTTGAGCACATCTTTAAACGTAATAGTTGAAGGAATGACTGTTAATGTGTAAGTATATCGACTTGTTGTTTTTCCTGTTACATAATTTTCCTTGTATCAGTAACATTCGACTCCACCTCCATGGTAATACTTCTACCTTGCGCTGACCTAACCTGCCAACGAAGCGTCAATAGAATAAGAGGCCAACTTATGCTGGTTATATTTAAACTACTATTAAAAAGAGCTTCACTTTTGTAAATAGCATTACCCAATTACTGCCATGGCGGGTAACATGCTACCTTTAGTCAGACATTCGGGGCTTCTGACTATTCGTGGTGACGGTCAGAAATCTCAAGGTGTCATACTTGGTAATTCATCACACCGCCACGGTAGACCACCGAAATATAGCCGCTTTTCGTGTCCAGCGGTTCATACCGACGGACACGAAAAGCGACTATACAGGGTGGCCAAAAAGTCGTGGATCAAACGCAACTAGGGCTTAGATGGGGTCATCAGCTATAAAAAATTGTTATACGGAAGGTCCTTAAGGTCAACCCCTGCAGAGTTATAATTTACTTTGTGTTTTTATGAGAAAATTGACAATTTTTTACTAATTCTTATTAAAATTCGAAAAAGTCTACATCCTGTATCTTTTTTATAATTTACACTAGATTGGTACTGATAAGTCCTTGCGTTAGAAATGCTATGTATGGTTGTTTATTGGGTGTGTTGAAGATAATATTAGGCTTTACGAAAAAAAATTATTCTCAAATTATAACTTTTTATATACTTCGGACCAAACTGTGAAAAAAAAAAATAGTCTACCGAAAAATGACCCTGTATTACAAGTTTTGGCGCATTTAATAGGGATTTTGAAAAGGTATTACGCATGGCCATGAGTGGCTCTAATATCTACAAAACAACGATTGTGAAATAATTGTTTTAATAAAACGTATGTATTATGGTCAGAGGCAGAAATTTTGAGCATTTATTGTAAAATGTTTTGTTTCATTAAAACAATTATTTCACTATCGTTGTTTTGTTTTCTCGTCCTAGAAAGAAGATATTAGAGCCACTTATGGTCATGTGTTATACCTTTTCAGAATCCCTAAATGCGCCAGAACTTGTAATACAGGGTCACTTTTCGGTAGAGTACTTTTTTTTCACAGTGGGGTCCGAAGTAAATGAAAAGTTATGATATGTGAATTTATTTTTTCGTAAAACTTAATATTATCTTTAACACACCCAATAAACAACCATAAATAGCATGTCTAACGCAAGGACTCATTCGTACCAATCTAGTGAAAATTATAAAAAAACATACAGGATATAGATTTTTACGAATTTTAATTAGAATTAGTAAAAAACAGTCAATTTTCTCATAAAAACACAAAATAAATTATAATTCTGCAGGGGTTGACATTATGGACCTCCCGTAGAACATTTTTTTGCAGCTGATGACCCACCCCATCTAACCCCTAGTTGCGTTTGATCCACGACTTTTTGGCCACCCTGTATATCGTTGATCTTCTAATCCATGCAACAGATTGGAAGCGGTTTTTATCGTAATTTTTACAATTTATCCTGTTTAAATTAGTGCAAATATTACTATTCTATAATAATATGTAAATTAGGTACTATTTTAAATACGAAAGTTTGAATGTGTAGATGTTTGTTACTCAATAACGCCAGAACGGCTGAATGGATCAGTATGAAATTTTTGATACAGAGCTAGATATAATCGTGTGGAATAGCACATAGGCTACCTTTCATCCCTCGAAGTTCGATCCCGCAGGCAATTCCCGAAGCTAGTCCTTTATTACCCAAACAAGGAAATCACGATATTTTGTAAAGTGACAAAACCCTGTTGTTCATTTTCAATGAAAAATGAACAACGTCCTTGCACCGGCCACTACGTCAAATAACCAGGAAAACAAACAAAAATATATTGTTGGGGACAAACGAAATTACAAAGTAACTGAAATTGAACTGTATCGTTGGTCTAGTGGTTGACAGCGCGACTGCTGAGCCTCGGTCCGGGGTTCGTTTCGATTGGGTTTATCCATTAGGAATTACTCTGTAGCCACGGAGTCTGGAGATTTGTGCCCATCGTATATATATGGGACTTAAACATAACTGGCGAAATGTGGGTGTACTGTTACGATAGATGTAATTCATACGTCGTGTGTTCGACGAAATTTCTTTTATTATAAAATATCATTATTTTATGCTCACACCGATGTAGGCTGTCTCTATCTGTTTTTGACCGCTAATTAGAGGTTTGTAATAAGTTAAAATGATTATTTGCAACTTTGATCCTCGTACTACTACGTGATAGGCCCCTTCCCTCCTGTTGTCCTGCTTTCCTAGACTGAACAATTTTATTCAGATCTTCCCAGCGATCTGTATGTCGACCCAACACCTGGCTGTTGGTCTGCTAACGCTTCTGCTACCGTATTTTGTCAACCGTCGTTTAACCCCGCTTGAGTCGTACCGAAATTACCGCCGCTACCTGTGATCTTTTTTTTTTACAGATGGGAAATCATCAAATGACCCCTCCCGCTGTGGGCGGAGTGGAAGGGAGTGCCAGACTTGTACTGACTAAAACCTATCTATGTTCCTTCTTAGCCCTTTGTGTTCCAGGGCTACGGTATGTTTTTCGAACAGTCCCGCAGCCCTGGCAGGCATCGGCCCTCTCGGACCCCTTCCGATTTGCTGACATTGAGGCACGCGTGGAACACGAACGCTCCGTCGACACGGCCTGTCGTCATGAGGCGGGTGGACGGACGGTGAGCTAGCCCATCACTCACCGTCCACAGGCCCGCGCTTACGGTGGCCGGGGACCACTGGTTGGCCCCGACGCCCGCACTACCTGTAACTTTCCATAGGTTTGAAAATGTTGTCCTCTAATAAAACAATTTTATTTCAGAATATTGTCGACGATTCAATCTAGTATTGATTGCAAGTGGATTACATTTGAATTAAAGGTTCGTCATTCGACTTCTATGAGAATTATACTTGTTGCTATATATGAATGATGAAAACGCGAGTCTTGTAGACTTGTAGGTGATTATACTAATGTAGTAGCTTACCATGGCCACATGTTTAAAATTAAGGTCAGTGTTTCACTGGATTTTCAAGTACTAAAAGTATTCGTAAAAGGTGGCAAAACAATCGCAACCTCGACTATACCCAAAATAAATTACATTTCAGCTCTAATTATAATATCGGTGCCCATGTATGAAAAGGAAATAAACTACGGTACAGATGGTACATAGCTATACCTCTAGACGTGAAGATGCTGGTCAGACTCAGGAGTGGTCGCTGGAATATGTACAGTGTGGACTGCGTAGAGATCTCCACTTGATTGGTCCCATTAACACTGCAGTTGCCGCTGGACACACGGGCTGAGTAGATGGGCAATTGGAAAGTGACCAGCGGATCTAGGCAATCGGATATCGGTTATAAAAGAAAAAAGACAAATGAAATAAGTCTTAAGGTAGCCAGGCTAGGTATACATGCTAGGGTTTACCTGACAGGTTTGCCTGTACACTTGACCTGTACTGGTAAAACCAGAGCGTGTTTGCCGCAAAACTGTGCAGGTTTTCTCAATTGTAAGCTCAAGCTTGCTTGCCGGGCTGCTACGTTACCTAAAAGTTGCGGTCAAAACCAGCGCAGCGGGTCGGACTGCAGCTGCGTGGACATTTAAATAATCAACAAAAGTAACTAACATAATCATACACATTTATTATAAAACAAATGTCACAATTAAGCTAAATATAGAAATTAAATTAAAAGATTACACTTCAATAACAAAATTAGTCATACACAATACAATCAATATAATATAATGATTATGATTATACTTATAAGTACTTCAAGAAAGCAAAACACCGAGAGACTTGGAAAGGAAGAAAGGAAGGAAGCATTTGCCCAGCAGTGGGATAGAAAAGACTGGATAAAAAATGTACGTCGTTATTTTACTAATTAAACTAATAGAATATCACTTTGCAGAACTGTTATAGTTCAACTTATCAACAGCATTTTCTATTGAATTTCCAAAATATTTAAGAAAACTACTTTTAAGATAAAATAGTGAGATGCTGTTTTTTTCGGAGTTTCCTTTGTCATAATTTAAGGTTAAGCCCTATTGAACAATTGACATTCCCAGGATGTAATGGCGACCCACAAAACATTTATTGGCCATTCTTCCTGGCAGTATGTCAGGACTAATTGACAGGTGCAAGCGACCACAGCGCCAGCCAGCCAATCACACGCGGGCGGCGACATCAAAGCGATTGCGCTTTGATGAAGCGCTTTCTTGAAGTACTTATAAGTATAATCATAATCATTATATTATATTGATTGTATTGTGTATGACTAATTTTGTTATTGAAGTGTAATCTTTTAATTTAATTTCTATATTTAGCTTAATTGTGACATTTGTTTTATAATAAATGTGTATGATTATGTTAGTTACTTTTGTTGATTATTTAAATGTCCACGCAGCTGCAGTCCGACCCGCTGCGCTGGTTTTGACCGCAACTTTTAGGTAACGTAGCAGCCCGGCAAGCAAGCTTGAGCTTACAATTGAGAAAACCTGCACAGTTTTGCGGCAAACACGCTCTGGTTTTACCAGTACAGGTCAAGTGTACAGGCAAACCTGTCAGGTAAACCCTAGCATGTATACCTAGCCTGGCTACCTTAAGACTTATTTCATTTGTCTTTTTTCTTTTATAACCGATATCCGATTGCCTAGATCCGCTGGTCACTTTCCAATTGCCCATCTACTCAGCCCGTGTGTCCAGCGGCAACTGCAGTGTTAATGGGACCAATCAAGTGGAGATCTCTACGCAGTCCACACTGTACATATTCCAGCGACCACTCCTGAGTCTGACCAGCATCTTCACGTCTAGAGGTATAGCTATGTACCATCTGTACCGTAGTTTATTTCCTTTTCATACATGGGCACCGATATTATAATTAGAGCTGAAATGTAATTTATTTTGGGTATAGTCGAGGTTGCGATTGTTTTGCCACCTTTTACGAATACTTTTAGTACTTGAAAATCCAGTGAAACACTGACCTTAATTTTAAACATGTGGCCATGGTAAGCTACTACATTAGTATAATCACCTACAAGTCTACAAGACTCGCGTTTTCATCATTCATATATAGCAACAAGTATAATTCTCATAGAAGTCGAATGACGAACCTTTAATTCAAATGTAATCCACTTGCAATCAATACTAGATTGAATCGTCGACAATATTCTGAAATAAAATTGTTTTATTAGAGGACAACATTTTCAAACCTATGGAAAGTTACAGGTAGTGCGGGCGTCGGGGCCAACCAGTGGTCCCCGGCCACCGTAAGCGCGGGCCTGTGGACGGTGAGTGATGGGCTAGCTCACCGTCCGTCCACCCGCCTCATGACGACAGGCCGTGTCGACGGAGCGTTCGTGTTCCACGCGTGCCTCAATGTCAGCAAATCGGAAGGGGTCCGAGAGGGCCGATGCCTGCCAGGGCTGCGGGACTGTTCGAAAAACATACCGTAGCCCTGGAACACAAAGGGCTAAGAAGGAACATAGATAGGTTTTAGTCAGTACAAGTCTGGCACTCCCTTCCACTCCGCCCACAGCGGGAGGGGTCATTTGATGATTTCCCATCTGTAAAAAAAAAAGATCACAGGTAGCGGCGGTAATTTCGGTACGACTCAAGCGGGGTTAAACGACGGTTGACAAAATACGGTAGCAGAAGCGTTAGCAGACCAACAGCCAGGTGTTGGGTCGACATACAGATCGCTGGGAAGATCTGAATAAAATTGTTCAGTCTAGGAAAGCAGGACAACAGGAGGGAAGGGGCCTATCACGTAGTAGTACGAGGATCAAAGTTGCAAATAATCATTTTAACTTATTACAAACCTCTAATTAGCGGTCAAAAACAGATAGAGACAGCCTACATCGGTGTGAGCATAAAATAATGATATTTTATAATAAAAGAAATTTCGTCGAACACACGACGTATGAATTACATCTATCGTAACAGTACACCCACATTTCGCCAGTTATGTTTAAGTCCCATATATATACGATGGGCACAAATCTCCAGACTCCGTGGCTACAGAGTAATTCCTAATGGATAAACCCAATCGAAACGAACCCCGGACCGAGGCTCAGCAGTCGCGCTGTCAACCACTAGACCAACGATACAGTTCAATTTCAGTTACTTTGTAATTTCGTTTGTCCCCAACAATATATTTTTGTTTGTTTTCCTGGTTATTTGACGTAGTGGCCGGTGCAAGGACGTTGTTCATTTTTCATTGAAAATGAACAACAGGGTTTTGTCACTTTACAAAATATCGTGATTTCCTTGTTTGGGTAATAAAGGACTAGCTTCGGGAATTGCCTGCGGGATCGAACTTCGAGGGATGAAAGGTAGCCTATGTGCTATTCCACACGATTATATCTAGCTCTGTATCAAAAATTTCATACTGATCCATTCAGCCGTTCTGGCGTTATTGAGTAACAAACATCTACACATTCAAACTTTCGTATTTAAAATAGTACCTAATTTACATATTATTATAGAATAGTAATATTTGCACTAATTTAAACAGGATAAATTGTAAAAATTACGATAAAAACCGCTTCCAATCTGTTGCATGGATTAGAAGATCAACGATATACAGGGTGGCCAAAAAGTCGTGGATCAAACGCAACTAGGGGTTAGATGGGGTGGGTCATCAGCTGCAAAAAAATGTTCTACGGGAGGTCCATAATGTCAACCCCTGCAGAATTATAATTTATTTTGTGTTTTTATGAGAAAATTGACTGTTTTTTACTAATTCTTATTAAAATTCGTAAAAATCTATATCCTGTATGTTTTTTTATAATTTTCACTAGATTGGTACGAATGAGTCCTTGCGTTAGACATGCTATTTATGGTTGTTTATTGGGTGTGTTAAAGATAATATTAAGTTTTACGAAAAAATAAATTCACATATCATAACTTTTCATTTACTTCGGACCCCACTGTGAAAAAAAAGTACTCTACCGAAAAGTGACCCTGTATTACAAGTTCTGGCGCATTTAGGGATTCTGAAAAGGTATAACACATGACCATAAGTGGCTCTAATATCTTCTTTCTAGGACGAGAAAACAAAACAACGATAGTGAAATAATTGTTTTAATGAAACAAAACATTTTACAATAAATGCTCAAAATTTCTGCCTCTGACCATAATACATACGTTTTATTAAAACAATTATTTCACAATCGTTGTTTTGTAGATATTAGAGCCACTCATGGCCATGCGTAATACCTTTTCAAAATCCCTATTAAATGCGCCAAAACTTGTAATACAGGGTCATTTTTCGGTAGACTATTTTTTTTTTTCACAGTTTGGTCCGAAGTATATAAAAAGTTATAATTTGAGAATAATTTTTTTTCGTAAAGCCTAATATTATCTTCAACACACCCAATAAACAACCATACATAGCATTTCTAACGCAAGGACTTATCAGTACCAATCTAGTGTAAATTATAAAAAAGATACAGGATGTAGACTTTTTCGAATTTTAATAAGAATTAGTAAAAAATTGTCAATTTTCTCATAAAAACACAAAGTAAATTATAACTCTGCAGGGGTTGACCTTAAGGACCTTCCAAAGGAATAGGGGTATTAGGGTGAAGCTTTTGATATCTGAGTTATGGTTGTAAGAAGTCATAGTCTAAGCTTCGATTCCGTAATATATGCAGAGTCTGTCCGAGTCTGTCTGTATCGAGGTGCTGGTGTCAAAGTTTTTATGTCACCCATGGCCTTCTGGCTTTACATGCCGACGAGAAATATCTCTCAGCCTTGCTGGTTTCCTTCACAGAAGCAAGTGATAATTATACAATTCATTCATTCATTCATTCATTTCAGCCCTTTTAACATCCACTGCTGGACATAGGCCAATAATTATACTAATTATATAATAATTATACAATACGCACATGAATCAGAAAAATGAGAGGTACGCTTCTTGGGTTTGAACTTGAGACCTAGGAATGACTTAGGAATCCGACGGGCATACCACTGTGGTATCACTGGTTATCCTGTGATTCTGAGTTTGGAGAGTGTTATTGGTTTTTTCATAAGGAATTCCTCAGTGTACCAGGACGGGACGTGTGCCTGTTTTATTGAGAAAGGCCCGCCGTTTTTTACATTGTACTTTAACTTAACTGACGGGATGTGAGTGAACTAGG
The DNA here is from genome assembly GCA_949152445.1 of Cerastis rubricosa. Taxonomy (NCBI): domain Eukaryota; kingdom Metazoa; phylum Arthropoda; class Insecta; order Lepidoptera; family Noctuidae; genus Cerastis; species Cerastis rubricosa. Next base: position 15,280,292 of record OX424549.1, read on the forward strand.
TGTTCGTCTTAACCTTGGGGGATTACAGTCGTGATACTATGAATCACATTTAATAATGTGCCACTTAAATATAGCTGACCCAGACAGGAGGTTTGTGTCCCAGCAGTGTGAACGTTATAATATGCTGATCATATGACTTAGTTAGAAAACTATAAATTTTCTCGGGTGACAAGGAAAACGCGCGTTACGCTGCCGATAACAAAAGCGACAAAGTTTAATAATTGTGCGAACTAGTCGGGATAACCGCGGGAATTATTTCAAGCATTTTATATGTTCCCTGTACTTGTACTACTGTGTCTACTATGTATTATACATAATTACATTAACGGGTTCAGCAGACTTTTGTGGTACTATCTGTTCTAATGTATTCATACATACACATCATGTCTGAGTGTTTACCTCGGAGACCTCCTGGCCAGCGTCGCGTGAAAAAGAGACGGAGCTATACACTCCGTCTCTTTTTCACTCTGGAATAGGAATGGAACAATAATGTTCTAAGCGTCATGGTACGGACGCAGGAATATTGTTTTTTTTCCCAAAAAACCAGTGGTGCAGTTTTAGTTTTCATTAAAATTGACCGAGACTCTTTTGAGTGATTTTTGCTATTCCTCATAGTTCCGGATTTGGCTATCCACGCTCACTTGGAAAATTCCCTCTATGTAATAAAACTGGTTCATAGTGAGAACAATGACGCCTTTTTCAGGTTTTCAGTTTTTTCAGTCACATTTTGACTTCTTCGTTCAAAAGAAGGAAAGAAGAAACTTTTGACTTCTTCATTGAGGAGCTGGTGGCTAAATAATAACAGCCACACAGGTCGATCTTTAAGGTTAAGCCGTGCTTGCCGAGGTTGGTCCGTGGATGGGTGTCCATCTTTCAATACATAGTTTCCTCCGTGCTTCGGAAATCACGTTAACCCGTTGGTCCCGGCTGTCATTTGTAGATCTTTGACAGTCGTTACGAGAAGTCAGAAGCCGAAAGTTTTACATTCAGTCTTACTAAGAGGTATCGTATTACCCATTTACTGGCAGTCGCTTCATGTAAAATACTGATACTCAGCTGCATCCGGTTAGACTGGAAGCCGACCCCAACAAAGTTTGGGAAAAGGCTAGGCAGATGATGATTTTGACTTCTTCGTTGGTCTAGTGGTCACAAGGGCGTCTGCTGAGCATGAGGTTCGATTCCCAGGTTGGGCAAAGTGCTATTGGGTTCAGTAACAGCCACGGAGTCTGGATTCGTGCCCAGTTGATGGCAATGGACTCGCCCTCTATTACAGGGACCAAAACATAACTGACGAAATGTGGGTACTAATAGTGTACACTTCTGCCTTACCCTTCAAGTATTACAGGCGTGATGTTACGTTATGATTTTGCCATTAATTGTGAACATCGTGTTTCAGAGAGAGACCGTCTCACAGGTGGAGAGCGTCACGGGTCTTTTGCCGAGTTGCAATTATATTTTTCAACTAGCTGTCTCGCGCAACTTCTGCGTCACATTTTCCCCGCTTTCGCAACATTTTTCATTGCTGCTCCACTCCTTTGGTCGTAGCGTGATAATATATGGCCTTCCTTAATAAATGGGCTATCTAAGACTGAAAGAATTATACAAATCGGACCAGTAGTTCCTGAGATTAAACAAACAAACAAACTCTTCAGCTTTATTATTAGTGTTAGATTTAACTTAACACAGACAATTATTTGCAAATATTTACCGCAGCGTCCTCGTGACAACGACTTTCAAGCACCAAAAGATCCATTACGCTCTGTATGAGCTTTGAAGCTTTACAAGGAAAATACTTATAAACAGAAATTGAATAATTATTAATTTGAGTAGGAATCGAGGGAATTTTCCTTCTCATTTCAATAATGTGACCAATAATTTGAGGCAAATAAGATTTCTATACTTATATTAAAAATGTGTAAGTTTGATGGATGGATGTTTGTTACTTATTGAATAATAATTATATATTATGTAGTCTGAAATATAGTACACATACTACTTTCTTACCAGACTGGTGGCGGAGCCCAAAAGGGGGATAATGTGTTTGACCTGTATGTATGTCCGTTTCTATTTTCCCTCGTAACTCCTAAACGGATGGACGGATTTCGACAAATTAAAAAACTGAAAAGCTTAAATCAAGCACATTTTAAATTAAGTAATAGTTGGAAGCAGGACCCATTCCATTTTTATATTTTCAAGCTTTAATGGGTAGCGCTTTTAATTACTTATTTTTTCACACATACACATCATAATTTCAACGCGAATGAAGTAGCGGGCAACAGCTAAGTACAAAGGGTATAAATACACCCCTAACGAAGCCGAAAGGGACTAATTCTCCCCGTCATTGCGATATTTTTTTGTTCTGGGAACCTTCTAGTTACGGAGATATTGAAGGTCAAATTTCCAACATTTTCACAACCTTTTTTAAATATTTTTATTGAAAGTTGCAAATTTACTTGAAATACGTCCATGCGACGTTTACTATTCAATGCGTCCATCAGCATAATGTTTTGAATACGTCACATTGAGTTTTGCCGTAAAACTAAATTTTTCGCCCAGTCTTTTCCAGCAATATTTTCTCACCAAGTCTTTCCCAGCAATATTTTTTCACCAAATCTTTCCCAGCAATATTTTCTCACCAAGTCTTTCCCAGCAATATTTTTTCACCAAGTCTTTCCCAGCAATATTTTTTCACCAAGTCTTTCCCAGCAATATTTTCTCACCAAGTCTTTCCCAGCAATATTTTCTCACCAAGTCTTTCCCAGCAATATTTTTTCACCAAGTCTTTCCCAGCAATATTTTCACACCAAGTCTTTCCCAGCAATATTTTTTCGAAGGGTTACTTAGTTTAATGTACAGAATGCTTGGTTAACGAATATATAAAGACAACACTTGTTTCTTTTTGCACCTTTAAGCATTTTCATCCTTCCCCACCATACAACTGAAAACCACACCCAATAAAAACACAAAAAAGTCGACATATTTAAACATAAAAAGCACATACATCAAAGTAGGTCGTAACAAAAGAGGCAGTTACTGCCTCTTTTGTTACGACCTACTTTGATCCTTTACCCTTTGACCTACTTTATATATTCGTTAACCAAGCATTCTGTACATTAAACTAAGTAACCCTTCGAAAAAATATTGCTGGGAAAGACTTGGTGTGAAAATATTGCTGGGAAAGACTTGGTGAAAAAATATTGCTGGGAAAGACTTGGTGAGAAAATATTGCTGGGAAAGACTTGGTGAGAAAATATTGCTGGGAAAGACTTGGTGAAAAAATATTGCTGGGAAAGACTTGGTGAAAAAATATTGCTGGGAAAGACTTGGTGAGAAAATATTGCTGGGAAAGATTTGGTGAAAAAATATTGCTGGGAAAGACTTGGTGAGAAAATATTGCTGGAAAAGACTGGGCGAAAAATTTAGTTTTACGGCAAAACTCAATGTGACGTATTCAAAACATTATGCTGATGGACGCATTGAATAGTAAACGTCGCATGGACGTATTTCAAGTAAATTTGCAACTTTCAATAAAAATATTTAAAAAAGGTTGTGAAAATGTTGGAAATTTGACCTTCAATATCTCCGTAACTAGAAGGTTCCCAGAACAAAAAAATATCGCAATGACGGGGAGAATTAGTCCCTTTCGGCTTCGTTAGGGGTGTATTTATACCCTTTGTACTTAGCTGTTGCCCGCTACTTCATTCGCGTTGAAATTATGATGTGTATGTGTGAAAAAATAAGTAATTAAAAGCGCTACCCATTAAAGCTTGAAAATATAAAAATGGAATGGGTCCTGCTTCCAACTATTACTTAATTTAAAATGTGCTTGATTTAAGCTTTTCAGTTTTTTAATTTGTCGAAATCCGTCCATCCGTTTAGGAGTTACGAGGGAAAATAGAAACGGACATACATACAGGTCAAACACATTATCCCCCTTTTGGGCTCCGCCACCAGTCTGGTAAGAAAGTAGTATGTGTACTATATTTCAGACTACATAATATATAATTATTATTCAATAAGTAACAAACATCCATCCATCAAACTTACACATTTTTAATATAAGTATAGAAATCTTATTTGCCTCAAATTATTGGTCACATTATTGAAATGAGAAGGAAAATTCCCTCGATTCCTACTCAAATTAATAATTATTCAATTTCTGTTTATAAGTATTTTCCTTGTAAAGCTTCAAAGCTCATACAGAGCGTAATGGATCTTTTGGTGCTTGAAAGTCGTTGTCACGAGGACGCTGCGGTAAATATTTGCAAATAATTGTCTGTGTTAAGTTAAATCTAACACTAATAATAAAGCTGAAGAGTTTGTTTGTTTGTTTAATCTCAGGAACTACTGGTCCGATTTGTATAATTCTTTCAGTCTTAGATAGCCCATTTATTAAGGAAGGCCATATATTATCACGCTACGACCAAAGGAGTGGAGCAGCAATGAAAAATGTTGCGAAAGCGGGGAAAATGTGACGCAGAAGTTGCGCGAGACAGCTAGTTGAAAAATATAATTGCAACTCGGCAAAAGACCCGTGACGCTCTCCACCTGTGAGACGGTCTCTCTCTGAAACACGATGTTCACAATTAATGGCAAAATCATAACGTAACATCACGCCTGTAATACTTGAAGGGTAAGGCAGAAGTGTACACTATTAGTACCCACATTTCGTCAGTTATGTTTTGGTCCCTGTAATAGAGGGCGAGTCCATTGCCATCAACTGGGCACGAATCCAGACTCCGTGGCTGTTACTGAACCCAATAGCACTTTGCCCAACCTGGGAATCGAACCTCATGCTCAGCAGACGCCCTTGTGACCACTAGACCAGCGAAGAAGTCAAAATCATCATCTGCCTAGCCTTTTCCCAAACTTTGTTGGGGTCGGCTTCCAGTCTAACCGGATGCAGCTGAGTATCAGTATTTTACATGAAGCGACTGCCAGTAAATGGGTAATACGATACCTCTTAGTAAGACTGAATGTAAAACTTTCGGCTTCTGACTTCTCGTAACGACTGTCAAAGATCTACAAATGACAGCCGGGACCAACGGGTTAACGTGATTTCCGAAGCACGGAGGAAACTATGTATTGAAAGATGGACACCCATCCACGGACCAACCTCGGCAAGCACGGCTTAACCTTAAAGATCGACCTGTGTGGCTGTTATTATTTAGCCACCAGCTCCTCAATGAAGAAGTCAAAAGTTTCTTCTTTCCTTCTTTTGAACGAAGAAGTCAAAATGTGACTGAAAAAACTGAAAACCTGAAAAAGGCGTCATTGTTCTCACTATGAACCAGTTTTATTACATAGAGGGAATTTTCCAAGTGAGCGTGGATAGCCAAATCCGGAACTATGAGGAATAGCAAAAATCACTCAAAAGAGTCTCGGTCAATTTTAATGAAAACTAAAACTGCACCACTGGTTTTTTGGGAAAAAAAACAATATTCCTGCGTCCGTACCATGACGCTTAGAACATTATTGTTCCATTCCTATTCCAGAGTGAAAAAGAGACGGAGTGTATAGCTCCGTCTCTTTTTCACGCGACGCTGGCCAGGAGGTCTCCGAGGTAAACACTCAGACATGATGTGTATGTATGAATACATTAGAACAGATAGTACCACAAAAGTCTGCTGAACCCGTTAATGTAATTATGTATAATACATAGTAGACACAGTAGTACAAGTACAGGGAACATATAAAATGCTTGAAATAATTCCCGCGGTTATCCCGACTAGTTCGCACAATTATTAAACTTTGTCGCTTTTGTTATCGGCAGCGTAACGCGCGTTTTCCTTGTCACCCGAGAAAATTTATAGTTTTCTAACTAAGTCATATGATCAGCATATTATAACGTTCACACTGCTGGGACACAAACCTCCTGTCTGGGTCAGCTATATTTAAGTGGCACATTATTAAATGTGATTCATAGTATCACGACTGTAATCCCCCAAGGTTAAGACGAACACCTAGTTCACTCACATCCCGTCAGTTAAGTTAAAGTACAATGTAAAAAACGGCGGGCCTTTCTCAATAAAACAGGCACACGTCCCGTCCTGGTACACTGAGGAATTCCTTATGAAAAAACCAATAACACTCTCCAAACTCAGAATCACAGGATAACCAGTGATACCACAGTGGTATGCCCGTCGGATTCCTAAGTCATTCCTAGGTCTCAAGTTCAAACCCAAGAAGCGTACCTCTCATTTTTCTGATTCATGTGCGTATTGTATAATTATTATATAATTAGTATAATTATTGGCCTATGTCCAGCAGTGGATGTTAAAAGGGCTGAAATGAATGAATGAATGAATGAATTGTATAATTATCACTTGCTTCTGTGAAGGAAACCAGCAAGGCTGAGAGATATTTCTCGTCGGCATGTAAAGCCAGAAGGCCATGGGTGACATAAAAACTTTGACACCAGCACCTCGATACAGACAGACTCGGACAGACTCTGCATATATTACGGAATCGAAGCTTAGACTATGACTTCTTACAACCATAACTCAGATATCAAAAGCTTCACCCTAATACCCCTATTCTGTGTCTGTCTGTCTGACTCATTCTGAGTTACCCGCCTTTGAAATACACACACCGTTATAGGTTTCAGAAAATAACTTTTAATTAGGGAGTTATTAGAGATTAGGATAGAAAAGTCTGGCGAGTCTGACTTCTCAGTGAACTTGAAGTTATGTTTCATCTTTTTGATTACAAGCAGTCATGATAGATTAAAAACCGACCAAGTGCGATTCGGACTCGCAAACGAAGGGTTCCGTACTTATTTATGAAAACGAGCAAAAAAGTCACTTTTTTGTATCGGCGCCCCCTTAAATATTTATTTTATTCTGTGTTTAGTATTTGCTGTTATAGCGGCAACAGAAATACATAATCCATACAAATTTCAACTGGCTAACTATCACGGTTCATGCCTGGTGACAAACGGACGGACGGACGGACAGCGAAGTCTCAGTAATAGGGTCCCGTTTGACGCTTTGGGTATGGAACCCTAAAAACTAGGTACTACAGCGGTTTTGGCATCCATTATTATGTGCTTACTAATTTTGTGTGGGATATCACTGAAATAAAACCTTACTGGATAAACGATCGTTTGAGCGCGGTTTCACCCGCGTGGGAGTTGGAATTTATCCCACGGAACCGGGATAAAAGGTATACTGTGCCCTAACCTTACCCAGGTTTTAATTAACAGTGTACACACGGTCACACATCAAGCGATATATATCCACTGTCCAGTATAACGTGGCCTTGCTTTTTATCTTCGATCATTGATCGAAGCTTTTTATAGATTTCCCGTACAGTGAGAGATCCGCGATAAATGATTTTGTTATAACACTTGATTGGTCGCCGTCCGTACTAAACAAGGAAATTCACGCAGATTTTTTGTCGCTACGACGAACAAAGTAAATTTTAACTTTTATGATTTCAATATCAAAATATTTTTATTTCACATAGGCCTGCATGGGCACTTATAAAACGTCGACAAAAAGGTGCTCGGTTCGGGTTGGTCGTTTCCTATGGAGAAGAAACGGCAAGAAACTCCATGGTAACTCATTTAAAATCATTTGGTTTTACAATATTTCTATGTTACAGCGTTAGTACTTAAGTATGGGAGGACATCGTAGGCCCAACAATAATTCGTTGCTTACTACAAAACGTAGAACTAGATAAAAAGTTAACAAGAATCTAGGAATCTATAAGGCCAATGTCCACACATTTACAAACAATCGGTAAAAAATAGAAAAAGGGTCTAAACAACAACAAAATTTGTTCTGTTACACCTAAGAACGCATTGATTGCCTTTATCATCACTTCCAAGATGATGATAAAGACTCTTGGCCATCTTTACAGACCGCTTTGAGTATACAATATGCTGTTATAAATCAATATGTCAAGATGATGATAAAATCGTCCCGCCTCAAACAATGGAAACACCAAAAAATTAACATATTATCATAGTTTTTAAACATTTCGTCCCATCCCCTCCTCTTTACAATGCTGTCGAACAAACGGCGGTTATCTGCCGTAACAAGATACCCTCCCGCCCTCCCAACCTCCCTCCAGCGGGGATGGCGCGATTTACCGCCTCTTCATGCAGGGAGGAAATTGATTCGCGACTTATTTGCTGAATTCATATCATTTCTATATCGTGGAAGATGTACGATTGTTCGGTTATTTTGTTGTTTTTTCGTTGTTTTGCGGTCAGATTTTGGGGTAGGGAAGTTTGGGTGACTGTGTTTTAGCATTTTTTGTTTATGTACTATGACTGTGATATTGGGATTATGATTTTATAAAATTGCTTTCTTATATATATTTTGACAAACATGTTCAGTTCTTAACTTGATCTTTAAAATTTGTAGCACCTTGTAACATATTTGGATTACTAAACCATGACGTTTATGTTTGTGCCTCAATCAAAAAGGTCTCACTGATTGCCTGTAACTAGTATCAAAGATCTACAAATGACAGCCGGGACCAACGGCTTAACGTGCGGCACGGAGGAAATTCGGTATGTGATGGGTGGTCACCCATGCACGGACCGACCTAGGCAAACGCGGCTTGACGTAAATATCGACCCGAGGGGCTTTTATAAAAAAAAAAAAAAATATTTTACATAGGCCTACATGGGCACTTATTAAACGTCGTTCGTCGTCGAACAAAAAGGTTCGTTCGGGTTGGTCGTTTCCTATGGAGAAGAACCGGCAAGAAACTCCATGGTTACTCTTTTAAGATCATTTGGTTTAACAATATTTCTATTACAGCGTTAGTACTAAAGTATGGGAGGACATCGTAGGCCTGACAATAAGTCGTTGCTTACCACAAAACGTAGAACGAAATAAAAAGTTACCAAGGATCTAGGAATTATTGAGCCACGAGCTCTTCCATCAACAAATCATTACTACAAATAAATTTGCTACACTTTTCGTCACAGCGACCTCTAACGAGATGAAAACACAAGCGTACATAATTTAAATACTAATTTACCATTGTATACTTTGTAATAACATATGTATTTGATAGTCGTGGAGAAACAATAAGGTGTTTAAATAGGTATTTAATGTGAACGGCCCAAATCGAATGGACTGCGGGCCATTCGACCTTAATCAAAAATTGTCTACGTTCGAAAGGACCGGTGATCGAATGATTTCAAAATTAATTTAAAGGGACAGTCGCATACATTGCGATAGCCGCAAAGTTTATGAATTTTAAATATTTATTTATTTGAAATCATCATACTCTATGCGATTTAACATAAGAAAATGTTTACAAAATTGTTTTTTTTTTTTTTAGAAATAGAAATAATTTATTTGCATTGAATGTAGGTACATGTATGAGTTGTTACAGTAGTAATTATTTGTTCCTGGTACATTCTACCATTTGGCATGCAAAAATTTAAACTTGTGAACAATTATACAATTCAATTTATAAACACTCAACAAATTATCTTCAAAAACTAAAACAAAATAAAAAAAAAATAATCAAAATAAGGTAACATAATAATACAGCTATATTTTATCTATTAGGAAATCTGATACAGAATAATAACATTTTTGTATTAACAAAGATGAGAGCTGTTTTTTAAAAACTCTCAACGGTTGCTCCTTGATGCTGTTTGGGATCTTATTATAAATGTTATCACTGAATATTCATATCTAATCGTTGCAACATCTAAATGAAATAGCTGGGCATTTGTACAAAAACCTCGCAATTGTAAACAATCGACTGCTGCGCTGCGTGTCGCGGTTACAAGCCCCGCACGGAACGAATATTTGTATGGCCTACTGATAGTTGTTCCGGGTCTGGCTGTTTGTGTATGTGAGTTTAAATGTTTGTAAACGCACCTACGATACATGAGAAATTCCTAGAGTGGAGCAATGTTTTTTTTTTTTTTAAGTAATAATTCTCGACCTGTGAAAAAATGTTGCTGTTCAGTAAAAAACTTTAATACTTACTCTATCCTACTGTATGGGACATATCTGATATTACTTCGCGATTTCGATGGTGGTCCCATCAAGAAAGTGGTTCAGTTTGATTTGAGTCTGAATCACACCCTGATATATGACTACACCATTCTGGGATACGCTGCAGCTTTAGAGATATTTTTCCGATGATGCTAGCACTCTACATTCTCAAGTATGAAGTAAGAAGACGCAAAGCACTGTTCCGGATCCCAATTTCCGGATTAAAGATTCATGAAAAACGTAATCAAATCCTTTGAGTTTAAGACCAATGTGGAAGTACCCTAATATCGACAAACCAGTGACTCGTATGAGACGTGCGCGTGCGACGATTTATGCTACGGACATTACTGTTAATATAAATAAATGATTAAAATCACTCAGCACCGCAGAGGGTGCGTTAGGCACGCTAGCTAGGTTTTTCATTAAAATAAATGGATTTTTTAGGGTAGAGTCAGTAGGTTTAATTACTATTGGAAATTATATAAATTATATTAGATAGTATTATCACGCCTGAAATCTCCGAAGAATAAGGCAGAGGCGTACATAATAGTATACATACATATCACCAGTAATGTTTAAAGCGTATGAAAGCATATGAACGTCAAACGAGCACAAATCCAGACACCGTGGCTGCTAAAGATAAATTCTTGATAAAAAAAACCCAAAAACACTTCGGCTGATCTGGAAATCGAACTCAGAAACTCGTGTTCAGCAGCAGCGCTTGTGACCACTAGAGCAGCGAGGAGGTCTTCTTGACCAAACCAATGAGAACCTTCGGACCATGGAACACAGCGCAATATCGACCTAAGCAACATATAATCCTACCCTGTAAGGACATAACATCATGTAATCGTGTTATGGGGGCGAGCCGACTGCCATGAATCTGGCACAAACCGTGGCTGCTACTGAGAAAATCTGATTCTGATGGTCAAACCCAATAAAAATTTGCCCGACCCCATCAAACCCAGGACTTCAAGTTCAACCGATAATTTAAGGTATTTTAAATAAATAGTTGTGCGCAGTATGTGCGCAAACATAAATTCACTCACTATATCTCTTTATATATATATGTTCATTTATTTAATCAGATAACAAAGATCCATTGGGTTAGTAACAATATTCTTAACCTATGTTAGTACTTAATCGAAAACATAGATATTGTACAGGTGACTAGACACCTCACCAACGGGCTGTCATGCCTCCCGACTATGGCGCTCAGAATGCTGTTGGGGCTGCCACGGAGTCTGTTTAGCAGCGAGGCCGCTTTCTTACGCCGTACAGCATTGAAACCGTCGGTACGAGCCTCAGCGAACATAGATGACGCGCTACAAAACCGACGTAGACGCAACAGCACCCTAAACGCGTTGTTATACTGGATCCGCAGAGCATTGTAGGCCTTAAGGGTGTAGCTGTACCACAGGCTCCCCGAGTACAGCGACATGCAATATGCTTTAAACAGCGTGACTTTGACTGGGGCTGTACATCGGAAGAACCGGCGTGCAAGCATATTTGCCCGAACCGACAATGCTCTGCGCTCTCTCTTCTTTATGCTCATCAACTCTTTCTTTTTTTGTTCTTCCAGTCTAACTACCAGTGTTCAACATGGAGCGACTGCCTATCTGACCTCCACAACTGAATTATCCTGTATCGTCGGTGCGTTAACAAATATTTTTAAAATCACATACACAAACAGCCAGACCCGGAAAAAATATCTGAAGGATCTGTACAAATATTTGTTCCGTGCGTGGATCGAACCCGCGACACGTAGCGCAGAAGTCGATCGCTCAATCACTGCGTGATCCGTGCGGACGATGATTACATTGAATGTACGTGAACTAATTAATCGTGAACTGGCTCGTTACAATCATAATGAAGATTGCATAATGATTCTGCGCTCTCTAATCCTCATTAAAACTTTCAATCAGCCTTGGTGGCCAGGATCTCATACCAGAATTATTTCAATCGTGCTTTATTGTGGAAACAAGATGGAAGTAGACATCACGTCCTGTATAGCTCCAAATCTCTCCCACACTAAAGTGACATTAATCAAAATCATCATAATTATTATAAGTCTTTATTGATCTCGACATCATGAATAATAGGCACTGGTTCATAAATGCACACTCGTAGGAGAAAGTTATCTGAGGTAGGAGTATCCTGAATTACAGATCATCTGGCTCTTCGTCTTAGTTACAACATGGTTATTTAAAGCAAAAAGTGCAATAGCAAGGGGCGGTATGGGCCCACCATTCTTCCACGTCGTCGGGAATGTGTTGAGCATGAATATGGATGCAGCTAAAATATTAGAGGGAGAGCAAAGATATGATGGATAAATTATTGTTTGATAGATGATATGGGAAAAGACCTCATGAAAGGAATTGGGTGAGTCGTTTGCCCAGCAGTGGGACAGTACAAACAAAAAATAAAGATGATATGGCTGAAAATCGGGTGGTTAATAAGATGACTATAAATAGAGAAGTATGGCAGAAGATGAGAAGCTAGCTAGACACGAGAGAAGATTTATAGTTTTTAACTTGAGTTAATGAGGATCACTAAAAGAGAAGAGGAAGACCAAAGAAGTGATGGATAGACTAGTGAATGACGATACGGCTAGAAGGTGGGTTACGGCTGCAGACTGTGCTGATAGCTAATAAAGAGGTAAGTGTAGAAGAAGGAGACATGCTGCGCTGATCCCAAATAAATTCAGATAAGGGCAGGAGAATCATGATGGTACTTTTAAACCGTCTATTCGGTGCACCCCGTCATCCTGAAGGGCAAAATGTTTTGAGTTATATGAATGACAAAAGAGGAAGACTAAAGAAACGATTGATGGGCTGTGTAAATGATATTACGGCCAGAAATGGGTGACTACTGCAAGTATGAAAGAAGAAGACATGCTGCGAAGACCGAAAATTAACAGACATAAAGTTAGGACGATGTTGATGACCTAATATTGTAGATACGAGAAAAGAAGATTTGTAGTTTTGAAGTTTTGAGTATTAATCATCATCATCATTTCAGCCGAAAGACGTCCACTGCTGGACATAGACCTCCCCTAAGTTTCGCCACATTGACATAACATGAGGGGTTTTGCCATAATCGCCACGCTTGGCAGGCGGGTTGGCGATCGCAGTACGGTTGTCACAAAAGCACAAAGAACGCTGCTGCCCATTCTCTAGCAAGTCCCTTAGTCGCCACTTACGACATCCACGGGAAGATATGGGATAGTGCTATTCTTTACGTACGACACCATACAGAGCATTAATATGGTTAGCTAAATTGTAGAAGGGGAAGATCAAAGACCAAAACTAGTAGAGAAGTATGGAAGAAAAACAAATAAATGTAGGAAGAGTAGAATTGCAAAGGTGAAAGGCGGGATAATAAGGACGATAGAAGATAATTCTTGCATTTAAGATGCAGGAATCACGTTGCATATTTACAATGTAAATAGCGTTATTTACACCGTTCTGACGTCACATTAGTCCAGTTTTATCACCTGTTTTCAATCACGAAAGTAATATTTAAAATCCGTGAAGTAATCATCAGTCACACTGGTATAACAAGGTATATTCGCTTCATTACTTTAGTCCTTGCCTTTGACCAACACAGCCATGTTAGTTTTGGGTGATATTTATTAAATTTTAAATACTTTTTTTTTGCCAAGTATGTGTGATATTAGTCGTGTATTGTGTGTTATATGTGTGTGTTTGGTGTTCAGACTCGTTACCTGTAATAATGGTGGGTAGATGGTTTTTTAAATATGCATTATTTGCTGGCGTAATGACTTAAATGCGTTTGGGAGAGATTGGTTGGAGAAAACCGCACGGGGACAAGACTGGAAGGCTATGGGGAGGCCTTTGCCCAGCAGTGGGGCAATAAGTCTAAGAAAAAAGAAATATTTCCATATTATAACTGACAAATAGGTGGTGCTCTGGAGGTCAAAGGCGAAGTCGCTCTATGTAAAATACTAGTATTATGTTGCATGCAGTTAGACTGGAAGCCGACCCAAAGCCAACACTAGCCTTTTCTTAACCATGCTGGTTGGTTAAGGAAATGCTAGTAGCGTTAAAATTGATACCATTACCTGTTATCAATTTTAGCGATACAAAAAAAAAAAAAAAAAATTTTTTTGCATTTTTTTGTGCTTGTACTATGCGGTCGCCCGACGCTACGACCGACGTTTGGATTAATTTATTTTTTGTTTTTTAGAGGTTTTTGAGTCGGGGTTTTTTTATTTATTTTTTATTTCATGCTTTACTTTATTATTATTTCTAAGCCTTACTATCCTAAAAAGTGGAAGGAATGCCTTCAATATTTGTTGTTGTTGCGCCTATTCTCACTATTTAAGGAAAACATGGAAAGTTCTATATTTTTTTAATTCCGAGCTATTACAGGGGTGGGGGAGTGCAGCCCCCCACTAGCGATGCTCATTGTCACAACTGACAAGATTTAAAATATCGAATCGATTTTCACACGACACTGCTCGTCCGGTCGGGCGGTAAAGTAGATATCACGTCACATGATATCCTTTGATCCCTAACACACATACGTATGTGTACACGTATGTATGTGTATACGTACGTACACCGCCCGATCGCGCGGACGACCGGCGCTCACCGCTGCTCTGCGCGGCGTACTGCCAGTACATTTGCTTCGCTGCCTCCGATTCCGACCGCATGGACGAGCGGTGTCGTATGAGAATTGGCCGCATCCTAACTAAAGCGAACGTTCTTTTCATTCGACGAGTTTGAACGCGTGTATACCGACAGCAGGAACTTTCCGTTATTCCGAAGAAATGAGTAAAATAATGAACCTTGTTCTATCTACCCCCTTGTTTTGGGCCAATAACACATCACAATAAGAGTACCTAGCTTTTTATAAGTCGGTTAAAACTAGTGCTAGCTAATTTTCCCTATTCATTTGTTTTATCAAAGAACTTAAGAAAATAAAGATTGCGGAGAATGCCTTGGGGTTAGTGTAGATTGAGTTCTTTGCGAACACTACAATGGGTGAAATGTACAAAGCGATGCCGCGGGACATAGCTATTACTGGGCGAATAGTTTGCACTAAATTTTTTAGATTTTATTTGAAGTTTCGTTTTCGTTTATGTTAAGGATTTTTGGAAACAAATTCGAATAGAAAAATTCTCTTTATCTAAAATCCAATACGATTAAAAAAAAATTACTTCGTGCAAGCAACTCAACGGTGACAAGTGTCAATGCGGTTGCGTTGGAAAACATTGACGATATTATTTTCTGAATTGTATAGAAAAATAAACTTACGATATTAAGATTATACCTACAAAGATTTTAAAATTATATCTGAAAAAATAATTTCTTACAACTGGTAATCTTTTTCTTTTTGCTTATATTTTTGATTTAAGATAATAATGGATGTATATTCTAGAGGAGCTCGTGGCTAAATAAAAAACAGTCGTTCGGATCAATCTTCAGGTTCAGCCACGCTTGCCTGATGGTCTTTGGATGGGTGACCACCCATTGCACAACAACAACATGCATTTATTTTCAGGTAACTTTGGCCCACAGATATATAGACTAACATACATACGATTAAATACAATTTCTGTTAGTAAATAAAAACTTAAAACAACATAATTATGTTAGTAACACTTCACTTGTGCACTATATCACTGCGCGTTCATGTGGCACTTGCCAGCGATGGAACACCAGTCCCTGCGGCCAAAAGTCCTCTTCCAAGACGAGCTGCAGATAACACGTTGGTATTCGCACCGCGGACGCCTTACAGTTGACGTTGTGCTGCGACTCAAGCAGCTGTATTACATACCGAGTTTCTTCCGTGCCTCGGAAAGCACTTTAAACCGTTGGTCCCGGCTGTCATTTGTAGATCCTTGCTAGTCGTTACAGGTAGTTAGTGACCCGAAAGTCTAACAACCAGTCTTACCAAGGGATTTCGTATTACCCAGTACTAACTGGGTTGTGGAGGTCAGATAGGCATTCTCGCCATGTAAAATACTCGTATTCAGCTGCATCCGGTTAGACTAGAAGCCGACCTCAACGTGGTTGGGAAAAGTCAGGCAGACGATATGATCCCAGCAATGTTCACTGACATATTTGCTAATATATCCGGCAAAACATTATGATATTAATGTTTTGTTTAAATCGAATCAGGTTTATCCAACCATTCACGCATGAGTAAAGCACTTTACTTGTTTTTATGGCACTTCAACGACTTACTCACTAAAATATTCATTTTCATAAACAGACAGAACCCTAGCAAAACGAATACCATATCTTCATCTTGAACAGTCTGCCGGCAAACATAATGAGTGAAGATAATAAAAATAGTTTTTTTTTTTTTTTCTAAATTTGTTAAGGTGCCTGCAGCGTATAATACGCTGCACATTATATAACTTTATTATTCTTGGACTTAAGTAGGTACGATATCTTAGAATGAGTGTATAGAGACTCACCGACCCCACAGTCAAACCATTACTATGGTTTTGTGAGGCTTAGTTTATAATTGTTCATACCTTGTGTTTAAATAATAAATAAATCAGAAACAGTTTTAAGTATAGTGAATTCGTAACTTATAGAAATGCACAGCACTCGCAGAATTATAAAAGAACACTATTACAATAAACAGATACCTAATTCAAAACATGAGAAACACAAACCCACAGTGGAGGATTTGGGCTAACTACGCTACACTACGATACGATAGACTAATACCGCTATTAGCCACAAACACAGTGTTATTAACACACACTACTTTATAATCCAAATACCTTGCTATCGCTGCTTACGGTACCGTGACCTTAAGTTATCGCTTAGTCGCAACTTTAAACGATGCCTACGTGCTTCCACTGAAAACTCGTATATTTTACCTATGTATAAGCAAAGCGATATGTTTAGTACTTTGAACTTTCACTGAGTATCCGGTTTGGGTTTTTTCATGTATCAAATGCGATACAGAATAAAGAAGGATAAAGCGAGTCAAAAATACCTTGGTTTCTTGACTTTTGTTGGCTTCAAACAACAGATTTTAAAAAAGATCGATGAAAACTTCCTAAGTATGTGAGCCGCTCGAAATGAAGTTCTGAACACAAAGTACTTTAAATTAAAGTAACTTTTAAAAAAAATACCTATAAAATTATCTATGTGGTGGGGTTTACAACGATATACAGTTGGCCTACCATGACGTCTTAAAGCAGTACTATTGTACTGTGGAAGAAGAGAAGGAGCTATACAGGATGTCTAACGCCATCTCTTTCCCACACTGGAAAAGGAGTAAAACAATAATGTTTTAAGACGTCATGGTAGGCCAGCTGAATACATGGCAACCGTTTTGGCGTCTGTGTCATTTCCACCTTGTATCTAAATCTAAACTAATATTATAAAGAGGAAAGATTTGATTGTTTGTTTGTTTGCATTGAAAAGGCTCCGAAACTACTGGTCCTATTTGGAAAATTCTTTCAGTGTTAGATAACCCATTTACCGAGGAAGGTTAAAGGCCTTACAATCATCACGCTACGACCAATATGAGTGGAGCAGCAATGAAAAATGTTGCGAAAACGGGGAAAATGTGGCGCAAACGAAGTTGCGCGGGACAGCTAGTTTTCGTATATGTTCGAAATGTCTTCATTCTGCCATTGATGCATTTTACGTAACTGGTTCTAAACAATCAAACAGTAGACGTTTCTTTTAGTTTTAAAGTCTCTCAATGTCAAAAAGTCCAGCTGTCAATACCCTTCCGTGTCGCTAACAGTATGACCCATGCTTTATCGTTGGCATATCCCGCGCACTGCGTAGAATGATAATGTGAAAGTTTCTGTGAAAATGAAAGTGTTTTTACGGTCTCAGATTAATCACGCTCTTTTTCATAGCCAGTACGTATTTTTTTGCCTTCTCCTCGATAAACCGTAGAAGCAAGACATGGAATTTCAATCAAACTTCTTGTTTTTAACTGTGAATTATATACCTCTCGCAAAACTTTCTGTGATTTTCTTTGCGACGAATCCAAAACCCAAAGCTGCTCTTCATCCCAGGACTTGCGATTATCGCCAAGATGGTCCATGATGAAATATTAGTTGTGTCTTGTCTGACCGGTTGCGTGTAATCCAACAGCCAACCAGCACGTGTTTTGATCGAACGGATCTTAAGTTAGGACTAACCCCAAATGCCGTACACCCATCCATAATCTTTCCAGGAACATACTTCGGCCGCCTCACTCCAGACTGCGCAACCCACTTCTGGAGAATCTTCATCACGCGAAGAGTTCCACCTCGCACTTACCTGTACTTCCATGAAGCCACGACTCCTGAGCCGATCGGGAGGGAGGAGGAGGCCCCTGAGGAGGATGGGCCTGTCGATGTAAGGGTCAGGCTTATGATGACAGCCAAAGAGTCAGGCCGAGAGCATCCCATTATGGACGTAGGCATCCCCAACTTTTTTGAACAAATCTTGGTTGCTTGCATCAGAACCCAATGTGCTATAAGCCTAATTTCTGTTTTTAAATACACTTAGTGACTCACCAAGGCTCGCCCTCTATAATATGGGACTTAAAACATAACTAGCGAAATGTGGGTGTAAGTGCTATCAGGTACAGCTCTGCCTAATCCTTCGGGGATTACAGGTGTGATGTTATGCTAATGAAATTCGAACATTGCAATAATTTGCAATGTTCGAATTTCAACTCTCGACGTAATGCTGAGGGTTGTAAATCTAACTGCGCACTTTTATTTAGACATTAACCTAAGTCAAAATTTGTGCTTTTTGGTTAGATCGAAGAAGATAAATACAATTATTAAAAAGAAGGAATGGAAAGGAAAGAAGTGGCGTGTATAGAAGTATGAAAGAAAAAAAATCCTTCAATAAATTTGGATAACGTGAAGAAGAGTACTCATCTAAACTTATTTTATTACTATCCCCAGGTCCAATGGAGGATAGTAGGCGGTAACCAGGTGTCCATAAAGGAGGTGCCTTACCAGGTGCTGTACGGTCTGTACTGTGGAGGGACCATGATCGCGCCTGACTGGGTCATCACAGCCGCGCATTGTAAGTGAGTATGCTTTACTTTATGATTATTCAGATTGATCCTAATTCTATTTAAAATGTTGTCAACCTGTGTTCTCCTATGTTTCGCCGTGTCCAGCCAATCCGGCAAAACTGAGGAGTTTACGCAAGCGTTTCTGACGCCTGCCTCAACGATGACAGTAGAAGATTCTTCAGCACTTCAGCAGCCTATAACTTCACCACTGCTACGATACAATTTAGATTGATTCAAGTATGAATCGGTCGTAGGAGAACGGTTGCGGAATCATTTTATGATTCTTTATTCAGGTCAACAAAACTTTTTTTCACCGAATTTCTCGACTGCCGCGTTGGTCGAGTGGTCGCAAGTGCGACTGCTGATGTGGGCCTGAGTTCGTTTGCCAGGTTGGGCAAAGTGTTATTGGGTTTTTCCATTAGGAATTTCTCAGTAGCAGCCACGGAGTCTGGATTTGTGCCCGGTTGATGCCAATAGGCTCGCCCCCTATAATATGGGACTTAAAACATAACTAGCGAAATGTGGGTGTAAGTGCTATCAGGTACAGCTCTGCCTAATCCTTCGGGGATTACAGGTGTGATGTTATGCTAAGTCAGCTAAACATTAAAATGAAAACAATTATTCAGATAATAATCCCTGACAAACAAAGTGTACAATAATAATCCTACTGATCTCTTTGAGGCTTCGACTAATCTGATAGAACAAAGAGAGGCACACTTTAATTTAAATCCTGGACCTTTCAATTTAAATCACCTACTTAGTTATGTTTCTGGTTTTAATTAAAATAAAACTTTTTGGATCTATTTGTACTTATTTACACAAGTTAAAAAAAATGTCAAGCTTTTCTTTCTACAGATAACTATACCGATGTAGGTTCGCAGGCAAAAAAGGCTCATCGTACAACTCATATTACTTCGCACTTTACACTTCAATCCATTCAGCAACCATGCACACATGGAGTAGTTCACTGTACACTGATTTATTTGTCATGAAGTAATTGTGACTTAAGTTTAGTCGAGAAACACGTTTTCTTTCAATAAGCATCAATTAGGTTTATTGACACAAACGTTAAAATGTTAAAACGCAATTATCTAATTAAGTTGTTGATAGTTACCCGGATAAAAGTTTGAAATATCGTTAGTATAGCTATATTTACATTATTAATTTATGCGTAGTGACCGTAACGTAGGTCACAGCGTGAGTAGGAAATGTATGGCGTTAAGACCGTACAATTCATTTCATACCAACGTCCGAGCACCGGCTGCGCTTCGTAGTATATCTGACGACGGTTACAGTATTCAGAAGCCAAAAAATCAGACAACCAGACACACCAAGTTGCATCTTGTTACCTATGGGAACTGGGTTGTGGATGCCAAATAAGCAGTCTCACTATGTAGATTACTATATTCAGCTTCATCCAATTAGAGTAACCGACCTCAAAATGCTTGGAAAAAGTCTAGGTAGATGATGATCATTGTAGCGACCTACAAAAATCAACTTACTTCAAAAAGTACTACAGCGCCATCTATGACACGACGGAAGAACTAACATCAATTTCCTACATCTCACATGCAAAGTTTACATCGACTTAAGAGTATATAGAAAAACCCGACTACAACTGTCGGGCAGTTGCCCGCCAGACACAACACCTGTCTGGCCGGAGGATCCTCCCTTTTCAATGGAGTATTGAGGAACTTTACACCCTGTTCCTCATACCCCAAACTGCTGACCCCGAAATGGACGTCAGCGCAGCCTTCGAGCAACGTGACGTCATCACCATCAACAGAACTTCCCTCAAGCCCTCGAGCAGCGAGTCTCACAGCCAGCCAGCTTCAAATGGGTATTCCTGACCACCAGCATGCAGCGGAAGCGCATTCCTGGCCAGCACCCTCAACCTTTCTTCAAGCGACCATGGCACAGCACACTGCACTTTCGGCCGGTCGAGAGCTTCTAGCTCCCGGTCGACACCTCTCTAGCTGTCTGCCACATCGCGGCGCTGCACCACGTCCGACTCACTGGAGCATACGCAGCGCCGGCCCCGACTCACTGGGGTTCGCCTCACCACCGCAGACTGTTCCGACTCACAGTGAACAATGCGGCAACGAGCTTTAAACTGGCATGGCTAAAATACTTCAGGACTCATTCAACTATCGACCTCCGGTCTCCGGAGGGGAGTGATGTAGCGACCTACAAAAATCAACTTACTTCAAAAAGTACTACAGCGCCATCTATGACACGACGGAAGAACTAACATCAATTTCCTACATCTCACATGCAAAGTTTACATCGACTTAAGAGTATACATATAGAAAAACCCGACTACAACTGTCGGGCAGTTGCCCGCCAGACACAACACCTGTCTGGCCGGACTTTACACCCTGTTCCTCAATACTCCATTGAAAAGGGAGGATCCTCCGGCCAGACAGGTGTTGTGTCTGGCGGGCAACTGCCCGACAGTTGTAGTCGGGTTTTTCTATATGTATACTCTTAAGTCGATGTAAACCTTGCATGTGAGATGTAGGAAATTGATGTTAGTTCTTCCGTCGTGTCATAGATGGCGCTGTAGTACTTTTTGAAGTAAGTTGATTTTTGTAGGTCGCTACAATCATCACCATGTCACCCCGGAAACACCCACTGTTGGTATGTTAGGCCTCCCCTTTTTTCTGCCACACTTCCCGGTTATGTGCGTCCATTATCCAGGTGTTTCCCGCGACTTTGTCGTTTACGTCGACCCAACGAGCTTTAGGACGGCCCTGGTGAACCGGTAATCTTGGTCATCATTCGGTCAAAGCCTTGCTCGATTGGCCATCTCCACATCTAGGTGATGTGTGGCTTTACCAAATATCAATCTTTGTTTTCAGGGATAAAGAAACCTTCGTCCTAGCAGGTTCAACGCAGAGGTCTTTAGCCACGAAATACAGCATCTGCGCTCATTTTATCCACCCCCTATGGAACACCACCAATCTGCACACCCACGACTATGATTACCAGCTGATCCTGCTGGAGAGGCCCATCCCTGTGACCGCTAGCTCCAGGCCCATAGCGATAGGGAATGTGGAGGATGTGAGGGAAGGGGAGTTCGTGACTGTCAGTGGGTGGGGGCATACGAAGTATAAGGTACTATTTTAAAATATAATATATATATTACATACCATCCGTGCCTCGGAAAGCACGTTAAACCGTTGGTCCTGCCTGTCATTTGTAAGTAGATCATTGATAGACGTTACTGGTAGTCAGTGGCCCGAATGTCTGACAACCGGTCTTAGGCTAATTGTATTACCCAATACTAATTGGGTTGTGAAGGTCAGATAGGCAGTCGCTCCATGTGAATACTGGTATTCGGCTGCATTTGGTTAGAGTGAAAGCCGACTCCAAACAGTTGTGAAAAGGCAGGCAGATGGGGGATCGATAAGAATTTAAGAGTACAAGGAAGGGATTTTAAATATCCCCGCTTCATCTGCTGAGCAACTATCGGGATCAGTTATACTAATAAACATTCACTGAGCTTACTACGACTGGTCTATGTACCCGGTTTACGACAAGCCTTTACCCAGTTTTTCAGCTCACCGTAAGTGGGGCGACGCGACATGCTTAAGTTAGTTGATGTCTATAGCTGCTATCATGTAAAATTGATCTGAAGGTGTGCACTACTCGGATACAATTGCCTTCATTATCTGCCTGTACTTGTCTCGTATATCTTGGGATCGGCGCAACAGTCAACACGCAGATATGATTAGCAAGTAATTCTGATTGCCAAAGTTTAAAATCTTTTTCCTATAACAGCAACGCGCAATGCAAGACTTAGTCCGTCGGGTCCGAGTGCCGATCATGGCTCCCGAGACGTGCAAGTCTCTTCCACTCACAAACTACAAGACGGTCACTCCTAGAATGTTCTGCGCCGGCTACCTCAACGGCACCAAGGATTCTTGTCAGGTAACATATTATTAGGTATTTATTTATTATTTCAGCTAAAAATACATTATATAATTTAAAATACATTATATAACATCTTAATTTAAATATTCATTTGATTCTTAAAAAAAACGGTAAATTCATTTGCAATAATGGAAAATAAAATGAATGTGTCGCTGCGTTGTTGTAAATATAAGTAAATAATAATTATCTAAACAAAAATACATTTTTAAATACACAGATTTCTTAGATTAAAATAAATTAAAAGGTAACTTAAATGTAGGTATAACAATACCATAATATTACAAATGAATAAATCTGTTAAGAATGAGTCCAGATATTCACGACAGCGTTTTTTGTTCCTTATTCTTTGAAACCATGCTTTATTCCCAGGGTGACTCCGGAGGTCCAGCTATCCTCAACGGCAAGCTTCTAGGCCTGGTCTCCTTTGGGGTTGGATGCGCGATGAAAGACCAACCGGGGGTGTACAGCAACATCCCTTTGGTCCGGGGGTGGATACGACACATCACAGGGTTGCCGCTTTAGGTCAATAAACTGATTACGATAAGGTCTTGTTATTTATTTTGTTAAACTTTTAAAGGCCCTCTTGCACCATTTGTCTTTAAAAGAATTTAATATATCGTTGTGTTTCTGACTGGCGTTTGAAGATGACACTGATGCTGACTGATGTTTTAAATAAACAGTGTAAATATACTCTTGTCGAACCCAAAAGACACTAGTTCCCTCCATTATTGCGATATTTTTAGGGTTCCGTACCTCGAAAGGAAAAAACGGAACCCTTATAGGATCACTTTGTTGTCCGTCCGTCTGTCCGCCTGTCCGTCTGTCTGTCTGTCAAGACAGGAATTTTTCTCAGGAACGCGTAGAGGTATCAAGTTGGAATTTATATCAAAAACTCAGGTCTACTGTCCCTTGGAGCTGTGAAAAAATCAAATTCTAAGCTAACGCAATTAAAAGATACATCCGTTTATGCCGCAAATTTTCCGCAAATTTTCGACACTCGCTCAAAACCTACAGGGTATTTCCCGTGAACTCAGAATCTTGAAATTTGGTACGAAGCACAGATGACGGAAAAATTGCGAAAACCGTGAATTTTTAGTTACATCATATAATAAAAATATTTTTAATAATTTTTGTATGGAACCCTCGGTGCGCGAGTCCGACTCGCACTTAGCAGGTTTTTTTTTTTCTGGACTATACCTGGGAACCTTCTAGTTACGGATATATTGATTAGAAATCCACTTTTTTTTTTACTTTTTTTTAAATACTAGTTTTCAAGGTTATAACTTTACTTTAAATTACTTAGTTTGGTGTACAGAATGCTTGGTTGATGGCTTCGTGAAGGATTTCTTTAAATATTGTATAAGGTTGGTATTTAGCGGTTTTTTTTACAAGTGGGCCTGACTGCGTTCGATTGAAAATGTCGTAAAATTAATAGTATAAATTTTATGAGAGCAGCGGTGGTCCAGTGGTGGCCGGTGGCGTGGGTTCGAACCCAGGCAGGCGCATTACTTTGTGTAATTTATTTCATCACCGCTGCCCTCATAAACGGTGAAGGAAAACATCGTGAGGAAACCGAAACGTCCTAGAACTAAAAATTCGAAGACATGTGACATCTACCAAACCGCACTGGGCCCGCGCGGTGGATTACAGCCCACTCCCTCTCATAGAGAGGAGGCCTGTGTCCCAGCAGTGGGAACACTATAGGCTGATGATGACGATGTAAATTTCACGAAGATAACCAAATAATTAATTGCGTATTGTATAACAAAGAATAATAAAGTTCTTCCATATTGTTCTTGCTATACATTTTGCGTCCAATAATCTTCATTAACCAGGTTTTAATTATAAGCCATGTTACCCAACACAACCCTTCTCGTATGTAACCCGATTACCCCATAACCTAAATAGAAAAAAACAGTCGAATTATTTATATCTGTTTGTGCGTCAGATTGACGGCAAGATGCCTCTGTACTCGTTTGGGGACGACAGAAAAAACATGGTGAGTCTCATCAATCTTCAGGAGTCATGGAGTTAACAGTGCGAAATGGAACGCCCTGCGTAGGCAGTATAATATAAGTATTCTACTCTTTGGTATGTAAAGGGTGTAAAACACCTCTTAACGAAGCCGAAAGGCACTGGTTCTCCCCGTCATTGCGAACATTTTTTTGTTCTACATCATACCTGGGAACCTTCTAGTTACGGAGATATTAGGGGTCAAAGTTCCAAGTTTTTGACAAGTATTTTTTTAAATACAAGTTTTTAATGGAAGATTTTTACTTTAAACCCCTCCACGACCCCCGTACTATTCAATCCGTCCATCAGCACAATGTTTTGAGTGCGTTACATTGGATTCTACCACAAGACATGGTTTTACACCCCCAAAAAAAAGTCGTTTCCCAGCAATAATTTTTGCGTAAAGTTACTTAGTTTCATGTACAGAATGCTTGGTTGACGGCTTCGTGATGAGGTGATTTACACCCCGTATAATGTTGAGATATGATCATATGACATAAGCTGCGCTAAAATGACCGATGAATGATTTTTTAGGAATAAGAGAGCTGGTGTGGTGTTCAGGTACCCTATAATATATGCTGCCCTATGTAATGAAATTTAAAGTCAAAATATGACCTCGAAAATTTCTGTTCGAGTAGATATACCCAGCATTTCGTAGGGTGCTGAGTAATGAGAGGATAATAGAAATCATTAAATGATTCGCTGCTAAATAATAACAGCCGCACGAGATGATCTTCAAGGTTAAGCCGTGCTTGTCAAGGTTTGGTCCGTGTGCGGGTGACTACTATTACATAACAAGTTTCCTCCATGCCTTGGAAAGCACGTTTACCCGTTGGCCCCGGCTGTCAATTTTAGATCTTTGACAGTCGTCAGTGGCCCAGAAGTCTGACAACCAGTTTTACCAAGGGGTATTACCCAGTACTAACTGGGTTGAGGAGGTCAGTTAGGCAGTCGCTTCATGCAAAATACTGGTTTTCAGCTGCATCCTGTTAGACTGGAAGCCGACTCCAAGATAGTTTGGGAAAAGGCTAGGCAGATGATGAGTGGTTTTTAATTCAAGCTCGACTAAGACTGCCTTGTTGGTCCAGTGGTCTCTTGCTGAACAGAACTGGGTACGATTTCTCGGGTCGGCAAAATGTTATTTTCCTTACAATACCGTTTTGTATTCGTAAAAAAATAATGGTACCCTGCGTTTCCTCCCGACATGTAACATTTCCATAAAACAAACTCAATAAAATTCCTCCATCATCATTTTTGTCCGTAGCAAAGACATTACAATTCAAATATTCTAGACCAAACGTTTTCTAAATACAGTTGGTAGGCTGAAGTCGATTCCGCGAACACTTGGTACATAGAACGATCAGGAGTTGATTTTTCGCATTACATCAGACATTCACATATTCAGGAGTGGCTTTAGGGGGGAGGGGGGATAGTTTTGAGGGGAACATACGGGAGAATATAATGGACGGGAACGCTGAGGTGATATTGTTACTGGTTCGTTGGTATGTTGAAGGTAGCTATGTGGAAAATATGTTTTTTTAAGTTTGACAAAATGAAATGCCATCCGCTTTAAATACTATTTCCATTACTCCTGGCTCAACGTAATAGACTGTGCCTACTTGACCATTCCGTCCCGGACCAACGACGTAACGTGCCATGCACGAAGCGATTATAATTGTCGGCGTGAATAATTTGCCGCTCCGTGCAACCATCAGTGATCCTTGTCCTTCTAAGCAGCATGTTATTAGGTTATACGGATGTTACATTAACAAAATTTAAGCTTCTTATTAAGGCTTTGGCCGAGTCGTAGCCAAGGATAGGCACCAAGGAAACCAGGGCCGTCCTAATTGGCTCGAATATATCATCAAAATAACGGCAAACACCTTGATAAGGGACGCACAGAACGGGGTAGTGTGGCTGATGAAAGAGGAGGCCTATACCCAGCAGTCGGTGACTCCGGGCTGATATGATTATGATGATGATGACGACATTACCTCAAGCTTTTTAAGAATAAGTAAATTCTCTTTCCATAAACATGTTTTCCTTTAACGTTTTATGGGTGTTGATTTAAGTACCTACTTGTTAGGTCTATTGGTAAAAGTCGACAAACACAGTGCTCTCTACACAGGATGAATATGGAGTGACGTTTGCCCACCAGTGGGACAACATAGGTTAAAATCTTGTTTCCAGCGTTTCCTTCGCAACTATTCTCCTGTACATTCCAACCCCTATCTACATGCAGGCCACGCGGCCGCGAGTGTTTTCCGACCGTTTTCGCGGCGCCTCACAGGGGATGCCGCCATGATTTATTTACACAGGGATGCTGCATGCGTGACATCTCTGTCTGCCTCTTATTTATGTGCGTCCTACGTTGTGATT
Organism: Cerastis rubricosa; assembly: GCA_949152445.1. Lineage (NCBI taxonomy): Eukaryota > Metazoa > Arthropoda > Insecta > Lepidoptera > Noctuidae > Cerastis > Cerastis rubricosa. Next base: position 15,307,621 of record OX424549.1, read on the forward strand.
TGACAACGCTGTGTCTTGAATTATTGCTGGATTGTGTGCTTTCGGTTAGTGGGTACTTTAAGATTTTGTTGTGTAATGTGGTTTTCAATTGTTTTTTGGAAGGTCAAAATGTTGTAGAGGTTGATGGAGTTATTCACCAACTGGACACAAGAGACGTGATACACGTGTATCCAGTTGTTGAAAGTCAAAATTAGTATCACTTATTATTTCGTCATCTGGACACGCGTGTCAAAATAGTGAAACTTAAATCAATTTCATGTTTTTTTCAACTGGACACACGTTCGCATTTTACCCGAATTCCTGACGAAGTACAGTCACGCAGATTAATGTTTTGTGTCACAGTCATCATCGGCCACTAAACATCCCTCTACTGGGAACGTACCTAATATAAAATATGACTACACATACACATACTACTAGACTACACATACTTTTAATGTGTGTCATTGTAAAATTATACCACATTTGTTAACTAATTAAGAATATTATGTGTTTTAATCATCACATTATTTAATTGTTATAATTACGTGTATGTGTTTTATGTCAAAGTTGGTCTTAAATAGAAGATAGTAAGGTTTTATTTTTTTTGTTTCTATACTTAAATGAAAATCCTTAATTTTACAATCTCCGTGTTTTGTCCGTCTGTCACAGAAGTTTTTCTTGAGATCTCTGTAACCTAGAAATTTTGGCATAATGTTTGCTTCAGATCGAGATCGCCTGTCAAAAACAATATATTATGTTTTATTTTTTCAATCTTATCTACCCACGCATCGCGTTACACAAATGGTGGACCCGTCGCGATAATGAAAATCGAGGAGTTAAAAAACCATTGTCTGCTTCAATTACTATTATTACTTACTTAGGTACTGATTTATTTGTAATATTGAATAGCCATGTACCGTGGCTAATTTAAGTTTTATAGGAGCCCCTCAACATTTTGTAACTTAGAACTTTGTAAACACTAACAGTCTTGCAATTTTGAACATTCCTTTTCCACTCAGAAATCGGCGAAAAACTAACTTAACCTAAAGAATTTCGCCACAAAACATTTGTCACAGAAACACATTTTTCTTCCTCAATCCGATATGAAATACGAGCGTACGCTCCACCCATTCAATAATAAGGAATCGTAGAAAAACAAAATGCTTATCGTCCGATGGACATTAAAACCATCCAATACTGTTACTGGGGATATTTCCCCTGAGACCAGGAACTTCCCTGCCTCTTCACCGTCTAAATTAAAAAAAACTATAATAATGACGATCACCTCGTTCCCTAGACGTTTCTTTTTCATTAATGTGCTTTTATTTGTTTTTTGATTGCGTGTTGTTGGGAATTTCAGCGTAATGAGTTTGAGAGGATTTAATGTTGCAGAATGGGAGGTATGTTAATGTTATTAGATAATTTACTAGATTTTTAATTTTCAGACGAATTCGTGGCTATATAAGAACGGACCCTGGGGTCGATCTTTAAGTTAAGCCACGCTTACCTAGGTTGATCCATGGATGGGTGAACACTATATACCGAGTTCTTCTAGGCATGAAAACGTGGGCATAAGCTACCAGTAAATAAGTCATGCTGACATGTTTGTTTTACTAATTTCAAACCTTCGAAGTCGGCTCCAACCGTACAAAAGTTATTTAAAACGTGGTAAGAATTCGTCTACCCTAAAGAAAAAACATTGTCTGTCCGCCCCTTTGATAACATAATCATAATATTAAATTACTTTTGTGGACCGATGTCGTAAATAGGACGGGTGGGACGCACAACATTTTGTCGTGTCCATTGTCATGCATTAGTTAACGCACTTTCAAGGATAATATTTTTTTACTACAAAAACAAAGGTTTTCAAGAATATCAAGCATTTTAGGATGCAAATTATTTGCTAGCTTCATAAAATAATTTAGAAAACTATAAAACTAAAACATCCTAGGGCAGTGTATGTAGCTTTCTATCTGTTGAAGTTTTTTACTTTTACAAAATAATTTTACTAATATCTACAATCATCATCATCATTTCAGCAGAAAGACGTCCACTGCTGGACATAGGCCTCCCCCAAGTGGCGCCACATTGACCGGTCCCGTGCGCCTCGCATCCAGCGGATCCCCGCAACCGTCACCAGGTCATCGGTCCACCTAGTGGGACGCCTTCCAACGCATCGTCTTCCGGTTCGCGGTCGCCATTCCAGAACTTTTCGGCCCCATCGCCCATCCATTCTGCGAGCAATGTGCCCTGCCCACTGCCACTTAAGTTTGGCAATTCTTCGGGCTACGTAGGTAACCTTGGTTCTCTTGCGAATGTCCTCATTTCTGATTTGATCACGCAAGGAAACTCTGGCATGGCCCTTAGGGTGTGACTTTAACCCTTCTGATGAGGCGCATTGGGAGCGTTTCGGTCCCGTATGTAATCATTGGCAACACACACTGGTCATAAACTTTCGTCTTGAGACACTGCGGTAAGTTGGACAAGAAGATACCACGCAACTTCCCGAACGCTGCCCAGCCGAGTCGGATTCGACGATTGACCTCTTTCTCGAAGTTAGACCTACTCAACTAGACCGTTTGTCCCAGTTAGACATAATCGTCTAGTACTTCGATTGTAGAGTCTCCGATCTTGATAGGAGTGGGTGTTACATGGGCGTTCAACATGACTTTGGTTTTGTTCATGTTCATTTTAGGACCCACTCTTTCGGAAGCTCTACTGAGGTTATCGAGCATTGTAGTGAGGTCCTCCATGGTCTCAGCTATGACCACTATATCGTCGGTAAATCGAAGGTGAGAGATGTACTCGCCATTAACGTTGATGCCTAGCCCTCTCCAGTCCAGAACCTTGAAGACATCTTCCAGTGCAGCGGTGAACAGTTTCAGAGATATGACGTCTCCCTGTCTCACACCTCGCTGCAGAAGGATAGGTTCCGAGGTCTGATCCTGAAGTCGGACTGAAATGGTGGCGTTTTTGTACAAACACTTCTACACCTCGATGTACCGATAATCAATTTGGCACCGTTGGAGAGACTGCAGTACAGCCCAAGTCTCGATCGAATCGAAGGCTTTCTCGTAGTCCACAAACGCTAAACAGAGAGGCAGGCTGTACTCTTCGGTCTTCTGTATAACCTATCGCAGTGTTTGTATGTGGTCTACGGTGCTAAAGCCTTTTCGGAATCCAGCTTGTTCGGGAGGCTGAAAATCGTCAAACCTGCGCGCGAGACAATTCGTGATGACTCTTGAAAACCACTTAATACATGGCTTAGAAGTGAGATGGGCCTATAGTTCTTCAACCAGGCATTGTCGCCCTTTTTGAAGAAGAGTACCACCACACCCCTGCATCATGCCTGTGGAGTTTTTCCCTCAAGTATGACGGAATCAAACGGGAAAATGAATCAAAGGTTTTCCACCCGCCTTCAGAAGTTCGGCCGTAATTTCATCATCACCCGGTGCCTTGTTGTTTTTAAGCTGTTTCAGAGCCATCCTAATCTCGTACAGGCTGATATCCGGGATGTCTTCAGGATATTGTCGGGTCAGTCTAGCTCTTGGGTCATTCGCTAGATTTCCAACGGGATTACTGGTTGACGTGTACAACTGCCCACAGAATCTCTCGATTTCCCTCAGTAGCTCCGGTTTGGCGGATACGACCCTGCCATCGTCGGTCTTCAGATTCGTGAGCTGGCTCTGCCCAATAACCAGATCTCTTGCAAACACCTTGGACATACTCTTGCAAATATCTACAATACATTAATAAAAACTTAAAAAAATAGATAATTTTAATTTAAATCTCTTTTTTATAACACTTTTAAATGTATCTGTCTTCATTAATAGAAGTTATGATTAAGCATTAGAGACCTAAGGATATTAAATTAAATCTTCGAAGAGTTTTGCTATAAGCTGCCAGTAACCTAATAATTATTAGATTGAAATATAAAGTGCTCACGATGAAAAATCACAAAGACTCCATAACAAATGAGTTTCGACTTCATTTTAGAACTTCGCCGTACCAAATGGTAGGCTTGACGAATGTTTACCAAAGTGATGAAACAACGCGTGACGCGTGCACGTCACGTGCACGCGTCACGCGCTGCGGCGTGATGGTGTGGCCATGAAGGCAGCGGGTAGGAGAGTAATACTGAAGAAGGCTGAGATAACAAGACTTTAATAACGCCAATTAATAAACACCCAGAGTCAATAAACCGATGCCAAAACGTTTGGCAACCAATCTTACTAAGGGGTATCGTGTTACCCCTAGATAGGTAGTAGTTTCATGTAAAATACTGATATTCAGCTGAATTTGGTAAGAATGGAAGTTGACCCCATCATAATTGAGAAAAAGCTGCGCAGATAAAATGATAGAGTCAGCTAAACATATAATCATTTTCTAAATCAGTCAGGATCTGATGATGAGATCCTGGAAAAATTGAGGGAACTCTCCAAAATTGTACATGCTTTGCGCTTGGTAATCATTATTTAATGTTGCTAAGCTGATGATGAAAGGTATTATTCGGGATCTGATCCCAGAAAAATCAAGAACAAGAGGAGTTTACAAATTTGTCTGAATGTTGTATGTGTAAATTCAGCGATATCTTTGCCAATTATGAACCAATTTCGAGTTTTTTTGTTCTATTATTCCGCTTAGGTTCCATTAAAATTTGGTGAAGATCTGATACTGATCTTCGCAGATATAAAATGGAACTCTTTTATAATAGATGGCAAATCTGGCGTGATTGCTGCAATCGCTTGGATGTTTAATGTTTACACAATATCATAGTACAATATCACGCCTGTACGCAGATGTGTACAGTACACCAACATTTGGACAGTTACGTATGTTAAGGTCAATTTGATTGGGGATAACCCTATTACCATGACATGTAATTTTGTCTGGACATGGTGCAGAAGTTATGTTTAGGTCTAAACTGCTTAGCCACAATATCGTGCCATCAAAACCCGCTATCGCCGACAACACACCGTCCTACATATTCATAGCTCCACATACAAGTTATTAATCGTTCCGCGTGAGTGATCATTTTTTGAGCGGCTCTGTCCGATGTTCGGACGGACTCTCCCCTGTCCGAAACTGTCCGCCTGTCTGGAGTCAAGCGCAGGTGCAGACTTCACATTTAATTGATTGTCACGTATTTTGGGTACACAGTTTATTTTTGAGAGGAGATTTTTAAAAGGTTCGGGAGAAAAATGCTCGCATGGGAAAAGCGAGTAATATACTCAGAGATACTGTGTAACGGTTTCAGGCCTGAAGTCTATGGAATACTGGGTATAATTATTGAGAAGCTCGTGACTAAAATATTAACAGCCACACGGGTCGATCTTCAAGGATAAGCAGTGCTATCCGTTACGTACCGAGTATCTTCCGTGCCTCATAAAGCAGATTTAAGAGTTGGTCCCGGCAGTCATGTAATCAGTCTAACCAAGTCCGATCGTTTTACCCAATACTAACTGGGTTGTCGAGGTCAGATTGGCAGTCGCCCCAAGTAAAACATTAAATTACTAGTATTCAGCTGCATCCGGTTAGTCTAGAAGCTGACCCCAACATAATTGGGAAAAGGCTATGTAGATGATGATCTGATGACCTATATTTTAAACAGTAAGTTTAGAGTGTATTTCTAAATAAATAAATGCCCATAGATTGATAAATTAAATTATTTAATGAGCATTTGGTCGTTTTTTTTTTCTGTAAATATATTTAACATAACCTAGTTAAGCATAAGCTAGTTTTTTTTTACGTATGTTTAATCATGAAAGGACCCCTCCCGCTCAGGGCGGAGTTGAAGGGAGTGTTAGACCTGTACTGACTAAAACCCATCCATGTTCCTTCTTAGCCCTTTGTGTTCCAGGGCTACGGTATCTCTTTCGAACAGTCCCGCAGCCCTGGCAGGCATTGGCCATCTCGCACCCCTTCGATTTGCTGACATCTCCTGGAGGCGCACGTGGAACACAAACACGCCGTCGTCACGGCCTGTCGTCATAAGACGGACGGACGGTGAGCTAGCCTATTACTCACCGTACACAGGCCCGCGCCTACGGTGGCCGGGGGCAACTGGGTGGCCCCCGGCGACCGACGCCCGGGGCGTCTCCCGCGGTGACTGGGACGTGATGCTCTCTCCCTCTCACGTTACGCCATCTCCTCCGCTAGCATGACTGCTTCGCAGAAGGAGGCGACGACGGCTTGATATTCCCTTTCGGGAAGACAAACAATTCTCTAGGCGTCCCACAAATACCAGCAAATGAAGTAAGTTTATGTATTTTTCAAATAACTAAAAAGACCGACACAATTCTGGGTTTCTGATCCGCGTTGCATGCTCGCTTTCACTTACACTTGTACCCGCGAAAATAAATAGAAAATATAAAGTTTTGTTTTTGCAAGTTAATTTTTAAATAAAAATGGACGACTGGATTCGACTTCTCCTTAACTTGTTAATAATATATAATAATTATGATGCAATAGTAGACTCTATCTTTTAAACTAGGAGTAGTATATGTATACTGTATCTTAAAAGACAGGGTTCGGCCAAACAAATGCGGGTAATATTTGCAGCCAAAAACAAGTGAAAATAGTGACAATGGTTTGTACTAACGGTCGACAGAAAAAAAAATTTAAAACAAAAAGAAAAACTAATCATAAGTAACACAAAAGGATGCGGGGCAAGTTATTCCGTGAATGTGAGTATGTGTGTACCTGTAAGTGTAACAGTATGTATGTTGGATATAAATTGTGTGATGAGATCTGTAAGTATGTATGTGATATTATAAATTAAGAGATGTAAGTTAGCAGAATCTCTGTTTCCACATAGTCCTGCTTTAATAGCCATTGAGTTATTTTATTCTTTAACGTTTATCTATTCAAATCCAGTATGTTTAGTTTTTTATGCAGGTTTTTATACATGTTTACTTAATACGTAAAATTGGCGTTGGGCAAAAGAGGTTTTATGTTTAACGCCTGACAGGATATCGGTACGCTGGTTAGGGTCTAATTTGGGCATGGATCTGTGAGTTCTGAGGACGGACTGCAGAATGAATAGTTGTCTAACAGTTAAGAACTTACAGTCCTCGTAGAGTTGTTTAGTTGGATATCTGTATGGTTTTTTGTACATTACCTTTAGTACAGCTCTTTGAGCTCTCTCAGCTCTCAGCAAGTTAATTTTTGAAGCACCACCAAATGAAAGTTTCACTTAAATGTAGTTTCCCCCTCTACTCTTTTTATGTAAACACTGAGGTAGCCTCAGGTCTCCCATCGTCAGGTCCGTAGGCAGTGGGAGGGTTTTGTAGTTTCAAACCACCCCCGAAATCTCGGGCAACTTTAAAGAAAACAACCAATCCGATGCAATCATTTTCTTAATACTTCTATTTCTCATTTCTAAATGTATGCATAAGAAGAACCTAAATTTTATCCAAAAAAATCCGAATACTTTCCTGATCGCTACCCTCGCTCTGTAATATCTGTAATCTTTTCTACATCCTATCCTAGGTGGAGTATCAAAAGTTCAAGCTCGCTTCGCTCGTTCTGACGACTTATTTTATTTTTGCGTTTGAGAGATAATGTACTCAAGTCAAGTTTAGTGAAGTCCGAAAGTCTGAAATTTGGCCACAAACATTCGTGTTTACAATGATTCCGTTAATGTTTACAGAATCGATATTATGAGAACGTTATCTTCCTAGACGGATGCCAAAAACAGATCGAACAGCTAGAACAACGTGTAAGCGAGGACCTTGAACTCTCAGAGCATCGTTATGAAGAAATGAACAACTACTAGCAATAATCTATTCATTCTAAGTGTAAAAAACTCCAGATAACATCTTTATTAGTGCAAAATGGTTTTAGCCATGGACCAGGAGTCCATGTCACCACGTCTTCGATCGAAGATATGATATCCGACCCAATGCGGAAGTTAAAGATTTCTCTGGCATCGATGAATTTAGAATATACACAGACGGCTCCAGAACCATAAACGATACTGGAGCTGACATCTTCTCAAATGACTGAAATATCAAAATATCAACCATTTAAGACAAACTAAACACAATCTTCCAAGCAGAATGCATTGGAATCACCAGAGTGGCTCAAGCAGTTGCAGCTAGAGTAGTCAGAGATCTTACATCAAAGTCATCTCAGACAGTGCATCAGTGCTCCAAGCGCTACTAAACAATATTGTAACTACTGCCCTTGTTATCATTCATCATTTCTGCCCAAAAGACGTCCACTGCTGGACATAGGCCTCCCCCAAGTCACATTGACATTTTGGGGGGTTTTGCCATAATCGCCACGCTTGGCAGGCGGGTTGGCGATCGCAGTACGGTTGTTACAAAAAGCACAGAGAACGCTGCTGCCCATTCTCTGGCAAGTCCCTTAGTCGCCTCTTACGACACCCACGGGAAGATATGGGATGGTGCTATTCTTTACGTCCGACACCATACAGAGCCCAGAGCTATACTACTGCCCTCGTATTGGAATGCCATTCATAACGCACTCCAACACATTGCAACACAAAAAAGTGACTCTGCAATGGATAAAAGGGCACAGTAACTCACTGAGTAACGACGCTGCGGATGAACTGGCTAAAAGGGGAGTGGAGACAACAGCATACGGTCCGGAACCACTGCTGCTCATACCCCAAGTCCAAATAAAATCATGGCTGTGTAAGAAAACCGAGGAAATACACCAAATGGAATGGAGAAACAGTGTAATCTGCAGGCAAACAAAAAGTGCAGTTCCGGAAGCATCAAAGAGACTTGCCCGCAGCATCACTAGACTGAAACGGGAAAAAAAAACACAGGATTATAGGTATTATAACCGGCCACTGTCCCCTGAACAAACACCTGTTTAACATAGGTGTGACGGATAGCCCTCTGTGTAGAGGATGCATGGAGGCGGAAGAAACACCACAGTACGTGCTCATAGAGTGCAGAAGCGTGGCAGATCAACGGGCACGGACTCTTCAATCACCGGCCTCGCTCCAGAGGCCTGCAGTAGCCTGAAAAGGCTGCTAGCTTTCTGGGAGGAGCTGGGATGGTTGGAGTAACCAAAGGATTTTTCATACGTACAATGGCCCAAGAAACAGGCTAAGTGCGGAAACAGCCCGCCTAACCTAACCTTTGGTTTTAGCAAACTTGGACTGTAGCTGTGCTATTGACCATTAAATAAGTGGTTTCAGGCGATAATGGTAACCTTAGAGCCTTGTCACCACAATGATTGCAAGAAGTCCAGAATACTTGCAAGGTTTCGCCCGAACGTGTCCAAAATATTTTGTACATGTATCTTAACAATCGTTCTCCTACCCTCATCCAAATAGGTTGGCGCTGTTGTCGTCTTTTCTTCTGTCAGTAAATAAATGTTAAGGTATACAAGGCAAGTCTTGTTAATTCTATAAAATTACAGAGCATAGAAAATTTAAATAAAGCTACAAGTCCGCCTCACTATTCCCAATCCTTGAAATCCAGGCGCGATCACCAGAAAAGCAGTGAGGTAATGGAACTTGCCAAGTCCCGGATAAACGATACAGCTTTTTAGATCCCGCAACGGAATTAATCAGAAAAAAGCCGGACAAGAGCGAGTCGGACTTGCCCACGGACGGTTCCGTACAATTTTATATTTTGTAAATACTATATTTTTATTGACGTAGTCACAAATGTATAGTTTTCAGATTTTTCCCTTTACTTGTTGGTATAAGACGATATTGCTTGCCAAATTATATAGTCCTAAGTCAACGGAAAGTACCCTATAAATTTTGATTCTCTTGAGAGTGTCGAAATATACATTTTTTGCGGAATAAATTAACGGTTGTCTCTTCTTTTTACGTTAACTTAGAAGTTTCTTTTTTTCCGACCTTCAAGGGATAGTAGACCTGAGTATAATTATGTTTTTAATTTCAAATCGATACCTCCACGTGTTCCTGAGATAAAGGGTCTTGACACACAGACTGACAGACACACAAATGGACAACAAAGTGATCCGATAAGGGTTCCGTTTTTTCCTTTTGAGGTCTGTTCTTAGTCGTTCACTCTTGACAGAGTGGTCGTGGTCATGGAGTATCGCCCACAACTGCGGTCGCTGCCTTCGCGATCCTTTTCCACCGGTCTCTATTGGCCGCATGGCGAGCACATTCTGCCACAGGGAACTTGGTGACAGATTTGATGGAGTCTGTCCATCGGGTTGGTGATCGACCACGTGGTCTCGTGCCTTCGACTCTACCCTGTATCACCAATCGCTCCATCGAATCTTTGTTGCGGGTAACGTGTCCAAAGAAACTGAGGATTCGTAATTGCACAAGCGACGACAGTCTCTGTTTAATGTTAAGCTCTTTAAGTATTGACACGTTAGTCCGATGAGCGGTCCAGCTTATCCTGAGCATGCGTCTCCAGCACCACATCTCCAGGGCGTCAATCTTGCGTCGGTCCTGCATTCGCAATGTCCATGTCTCCGCACCATAGAGGAAGATCGGGAAAACCAGGGTATTCATAATGCGTATTTTGGTATTTTTAGTTATGCGGCGGTCTCTCCAGATTTTGTCCAACTTTTGTACAGACGATCGTCGATGGTCGTCTAATCTCGGTGTCACAGCCCCCGCAATTAGAGATGGTAGAGCCCAGATAGATGTAGCTGTTGACGACGTCACAGTTAGCAACTGATGTGATATCTGGGTGGTTTTCGTGAGCTCTTTCCACTATCATCATCTTGGTTTTTTCGCGGTTCAGGGTGAGTCCAAACTTTTGACTAGTGGTTTCGAGCATCCGCAGCAAATTACTGATATCCTCTTTAGTTGAGGCCAGGAGAGTTGTATCGTCAGCATACCTCAAGTTGGATATGATCCTACCTCCGACTGACACACCTTTATGCCAGCTATCCAAAATAATCCGCATTATATATTCGGTGTATATGTTGAACCGCAAGGGTGATATTATACATCCTTGTCTGACACCAGCTTGTGTTTTGAAGGATTCGGAATCGACACCATCCAAGCGTACACCTGCTGTTCCGTCCTCATAAAGTTTTCTGATAAGATGTACCAGGTGGTGAGGCACGCCCATCTCCAGCAGTATTTCCCACAATTTGGACCAGATGACAGTGTCAAATGCTTTACGAAAGTCAATAAAACAGATGTATAGCGTATTATTGAACTCTCTGGCTTTTTCAATGATTTGTCTGAGGATAAGTATTTGCTCGCGAGTACCGCGACCCTTGATAAACCCCGCCTGTTCCGGGCTTATTTCCCTATTTAAGTAAGCCTGAAGTCTGGTGTTTAGTATATGCAGTAGAATTTTGCTGCTGTGTGATATTAGGGAAATAAGCATTGCATTTTTTGGTGGATCCCTTTTTGTGGAGAGGTATAAACAGCGACCTAGCCCACTCAGTCGGCCATTCTCCAGTATCCCAGACCTTAGAGCATATGCAGTGCATAATATCGACACCAAAGTCTCCCATAGATTTTATGACCTCTATGGGTATCTCGTCAGCTCCTACCGCTTTGCCGCATTTGAGATGATTAATCGCGGCTCTTATCTCATCTTTCAGGATAGAAGGTTCGCGGTTGTATACATCTGAAGTAGGTAGACTAGGTACGACAGAACTTCTAGAGAATAGGGAGCGGCAGTAATCTCGCCAAACCTCTGTGATCGCCTTAATCTCCGTCACCGTATCACCTGAGGAGTTTTCGATAATCCAGGTCTTTGGTTTGAACTGCCTGGTTATAGTATTTATCTTCATATACACGTCCTTGGTCTCACATTTTCCGTACAGATGTTCTGTAGCGCTGAATTGCGGTCTTTTCGACAAGCCCTCTGGATCTTGGCGCCATAGCTGTTGAGTTCGTGGAGCTCACCACCTCTAGCTTTTAGCTCTCTGCGTTCTTCAATTAGTGCCCAAGTCTCATTTGACATCCAGTGCTGTTTTTGAGGTACGGACTTTTGAGGTACGGACCCTAAAAACAGGGGGTAGTAAGAGAAAACACAACTTTTACTTTCTTCCATAATAATTAAGCAGGAGATAAAACAACGCTAGGCTTATAAGTTTTGCTACTACTTTGTCCAGATTTTTTCCAGAAATGCCCAGAATTTTAATTGTAGTCTAAAATCCGTTGCGTGGGAGAGATAGAAGACCTACGCTTTTTTTTTTGTTACAGGCGGACACAAAGATCGACAACACTTTATAATATACAGGCTGTAACTTGACCGGTTGATGCCAATAGGCTCGCCTCCTAAAACATAGGGCTTAAAACATAACTGTCAAGGGTGTACACCTCTACCTAATCCTTCCGGGGTTACGGGCGTGATGTTGTGTTATGTGGCGGTGAATGTTTCTGATAGAAGGAAAATTTTGTACCAGGAAACTAAACAACGCATTGTACTTACACATTTACGCAGTCATTCCATCAAATAATATCTTCGTTTAAAGGTGTACACAAGTTAGTATCTGAATTAACATTGAAACTATTAAAATCTTAAAGATTTATCTAAGCATTGAAATCGGGTTCTTACATTGTTATTGTTAAGATGAATTTGATAATATTTTGTGCTATATTTTGTTTTCCTACAACTCTTGCATTTCAAGTGTCGTTTCATAAAGCGGATTATTTTGGATTTTTCGGTAAGTATCTATATTAAAAACGTACAATGGGCCTCATCAGAAGGCTTAAAGTCACCCAAAGGGCAATGGAGAGGGCTATGCTCGGAGGTTCCTTGCGTGATCTAATCAGAAATGAGGACATCCGCAAGAGGACCAAGGTTAACGATGTAGCCCGAAGAATTGCCAAACTTAAGTGGCAGTGGGCAGGGCACATTACTCGCAGAACGGACGGGCGATGGGGCCGAAAAGTTCTGGAATGATGACCGCGAACTGGAAGACGATGCGATGGAAGGTCTCCCACTAGGTGGACCGATGACCTGGTGAAGGTTGCGGGGACCCGCTGGATACGAATCGCACGGGACCGGTCAATGTGGCGACACTTGGGGGAGGCCTATGTCCAGCAGTGGACATCTTCCGGCTGAAATGATGATGTACAAGTAGTTGCCCGTGACTTTGCCTGTGATCCAGGGTGCTACTTTAGTAGTGCATGTTCTCCTCCAGTTCCCAGGTTACCTATCTGTCAAACACAACCATCTGTTCACTGCTCCGGGCTTGCAAAGTTAACAGACACTTTCGCGTTAATAAAATCAGTTTGGAATAATTTAAAGGTCTTTACCTCTTCTAAGTATCGAGACCGCTTGCAGTTTTGAAGTAACCATACCAGTTCGCTCATGCCATCTACTTCGTGTATGCCAAATTTTTTAAGCCAAATTTTTTTTTCTAGATGAATACCATGCATTATTCGTTTGTACTCCACATCAATTTGTGTATCAAAGAGGAGACAACTTTAACATTTTTATACAGTTTAAGAGTATATCTATTATGATCGAAGTATTTACTGTTATGAAGACACTTCACGGTAAGCTTATTTGAAATCAATAATAATTGTCATAAAGTATCTAACATAGAATTAATAAAAAATAAAAATCTATTTATTATACATTAGAATCATGGCGCAGCATTAAGATTGACCAAATGATATCTATTAAATTGCCGCTGAAGAGCGAGCAAATTATAATTGACTTGGAAATATTAACCAAAGATGGGTGCGTTCGGGAAACAATTTTGGAAGGAAGAGAAATGCCAGTAAATGCTTCAGAGACGAAATATAAATACAGTAAGAGAATGTTAAGCTAGTTATACTTGTTGGTAATAGCTCGCAGAGGCAAGTCGACTAGACACCAATAACTGCCCATGAATATAAAAAGCCTTGCCTTGCCTTGCCTTGCCACGCCATGCAGCGTCATAGCATGAGCTTGCTGTTGTATTTTCTTTCTTCAATTCTTTACCTGTTACAGCAGGACTGTAACAAGTAAAGAATTGTGAAAGGACTGTATACATGATTACGCTCGGTTTTCGCGGCGAGACAAGGCAAATGGGCTGTCTGCATTGGCTTTATCCTGGTTAGCTATGACCAACATGTATATATAATAGGGTATAAACGGCTTTACAACGTATATTTCAGTACAAGTTACGAATTAGTTTATTATATTTATAAAGTAATGACAAAGAAAATTTGTAATTATTATTTTTATTTCAGACGACATTTGTATAAAGGAAAACCACTGCATGGTTATGTTGGACGTGGAAAAGGAATGTAGACGTAAGTTTGTAGACAAGTTTCTACCTTTTAAGCTGGAACCAAACGTACACGTTCACAGAATTCCATTGCAATCGATTAAGTGGTTTCGAAGATTAGCGCTTATTTTGTTCGAACAAACTTTTCTTCGTAAAACCGATAATTTTGGACCCGATAGGTGGCGCCTTGCGAGGCAGGGGCTGGTCGATTTTTATATTATGTTTTAAATAATTAGATGTTTCACTAGTTGTTTATTAAACCGTTCTTGTTTAATATAACTCAGACAGGAAGCGCCAGCCTTGCGAAGTAACAAGTAACCGATTGCCTAGCTCTTCGACCGCACCACCACTGGACAATCACGACGAAAGTTTAAATGACACCTATAAAATGTTGGCCATATTGGATACGAGTATACTTGTAGCAACAAATATCTTGAATTCTCTTGAAAGTGCAACACAAAATATTTCAAGAACTTCAAGTTCAACAGGTAAAGGTAATGAAGGTTTGTTTAACATACATAAACTAACGCATTGATCGCATTGGAGCGGGTGTAGGCAGAAACTCGAACGATAACTGCTTCGGTCCTCAAATAATATATTATTATCATCTGCCCCTTTCCCAATTCATTTAAGGCCGGCTGCGCATCAAATTTTCTTCTGTTACTCGCCATCTCACAAGTCTTTTTCCAGTCATGTTATCTCTCACACAGTACATTCATCCTTTGTTTTCTTTCCCCCTGCTCTTACAGCAAACCATATTCATACTCAAAACTTTCCTCACGACATTTTCCTCAATGTATAAGCTACGATTCAACAATAATATCCAAATTATGATTTATTCTCAGGCGCAGAATCTTCTTACTTTACTGTTATGATAATAGCATCAATAACAGCTACAGTTGCTATTATCTTCCTACTTGTAATTGCAATCAGGCACTTTTGCAGGAAGACATACAATTCTCCAGGCTTACCACAAATACCAGCAAGTGAAGTAAGTTCATGTTATTTTCACATCGTTATATTAATATATAAAAACAGGTCAAGTGCGTGTGGGGCCACGCGCAGTTTAGGGTTCCGTAGTTTTTATAACAGCCAAATGCGGGTCGTATTCGCTGATAGATAGTTTTGTACCATGCTCTAACTAAAAGCCAAACATGACTCCCTACCTAATTTGACTTCCTATACAAACAATAACAACAATTGTTTTTTTTTTTGTAAAACTTATTTAGGAATGAAACAGCGCGATACAACTGACGCGTAGCGCCATCTATCGACATTTCTATGGAGTTGTTCGAAATTTTCGAGTCAAATACAATTTGTCGACTATTACTCGTAAACTTGTAAAGCCCACTTAAGTGTGATAGTTTTCCTTAAACTTCATTATATATAGGTACTACTGCCGTGACATTTGTATTTCTAAGTACAACCGTTTAGTCTGTAGACGGGGGGGGGGGGGGGGACACGACCCTAACGAAAATTGGTACTTTAAAGCTTGATAAGTCACGAACGGTTTACTTAATCAAAAAACGGTCTTCCCAAACCCATAATATTTTTGAAAAACCTATACAAGAATATCCCACACTATGGGAAGGACGAAAAAAAATATATATCATCCCCAATTTACATGTTACATGTTATTTTTCAACAACTTTCTAGTACCAATAATTTTTGAGCTAAACCGCGGACAGACAGACAGACGGACATGGCAAAACTATAAGGGTTCCTTGTTGACTACGGAACCCTAAAAAGTAATAATGAAACTCCAGCTTATTAGTTTTGTGAAGGCTTTCGCAGACGATTTCATCATCGGCCTATAATGATGCCACTGCTGGGATACAGGCCTCCTCTCTATGAGAGGGAGTGGTCTGTAATCCACCACACGGGCCCAGTACTGGTTGGTCAGACGCAGATGATTTAATTTTCTTATAATACGATTTTTTGAACTTTCGATACGATTTGTCATTTCGAAAGACTTGAAACTTATAAAGTTTTATAATATGTTTTTGTTATCACACATCAAGCGTGGCGATTATGGCAAAACCCCTCCTTGGGGGAGGCCTTTGTCCAGCAGTGGACGTCTTTCGGCTGAAATGATGATAATGATGAATTTCATAAATCGCGGGATTTAAACGAGGAATAATTAGAGGAATAATAATTCGGGAATTTAGACGAGGTATTATCAACTCTATGTTACTTCTGACTGAACACCAGTCATGATCGGAATAGGTAGAGCTTATTTACCTGAAGTTCGAGGAAAGAAGTAACATAGAGTTGATACCTTGTCTAAATTTCCAAAATCATAAAACTTGACGATTAAATCCAGGGATTTATGAAATTGCAAATTACTTATTGCGCTTTGAAATAAATGATTTGATTTGACATATTGCATACCGTTGGAAAGGGGACAGACTAGAACTTTTTAAAAGAATTCGAAGATTCCAATAGCTTTTAGTTTTTTTTTTATAGCAATTTAAAGTTGAGTTAAAAGTTAGTTTTTTTTTACAAAAAAATTACCCGCGATTAAAAAAGTTGTTGTGTGTTGAATTTGATAGAATCATACAACAATACACATCAAAATTAAATCGAAATTTGAAGTCCAAACAAGTATTTTTTTTTTACCTAAACTGCTGAATTTTTCTTTTTTTTTTAAATTTGAATAATTAAATTGTTACAAAAAAACTGGTGTCGCAAGGAATGAGTTATAGGGCGTAACGAGATAGCAAATGACCTCTCCTTTAGCCTATTCGATTTGGCAAACGATGCACCAAACACCCTGTATTTCAGGTATCACCTAGAAAATTAATTAATATAACTTAGAAAAACATGAAAATGGCCACTGAAAAGATGGAGCGAGATGGGCACCACTGGCCGGTACCACTAATGAGAGGGCGCTATTTGATTTATGCGGGGAGGAGTCGTTCGAGTTCGTGTAGTCAGAAAAATAATAGTCCATCAGATTGTAGATATTTTATTAAGTTAAAATAAACACTAACATTCCTCAAAATTGTAACAAAGTAATAGGGCAAGAAGAACATAGGGCTTGCGGCTCGGCCCGACTCGGACAGGCTAGATTCGAAGGGGATGGCGGGGTCTTGTGAGGGAGCGAAGAGAGCGAACTAAGACCCTGCCATCCACTTCCTGTTAGGTTACTTTAAACCTTGCAGACAGAAATAGAAGCCCCGTAGCAGCGGGGCTACGACGATTAAGCCTATCACAAAACATGAATGTTTACCTCATCTTTCTTCAATAGACTCTTTTTAGTGTTAAAAAGAGTCTAGAAAGATCCAGCAGCCAGGATTGTCTCCTCACGACGGAACTCCTCAACGGTAAATAGCACCGATACGAATCTTTGAACACGAGTTCGTAATTATTTGATGGTTAAACATGATTTCTATCATGACCTCATCCTGCAACCAGGATTTTGTTCTTACGAGGGGGCTCTTCAACGGTCAATAGCGCGGACACGAAACTTTACATACGAGTTCATATTTGATGGATAAACGTGATTTCTGTCATGACCCCATCCTGCAGCCAGGATGGTCTTTTGGTCACTAGGGAATTCTTTAACGGTAAATAGCACGTCTACAAAAACTTTGGATACGAGTTGGTAATTATTTGATGGTGAAACATGATTTCTATCATGAACTCGTCCTGCAGCCAGGATCATTTCCTCACAAGGACATTAGTCTAACTAACATTAGTCTGGGTAGAGTCGGACATACTACAAATAATTATTTGTCCATTTGACATTTATAGAATCATCATCATCTTCCTGCCCTTGTTCCATGTTAGTAAGGGTCGGCAGTATACGTTTTTATCTTGCATTCTTCTCTGTCAAACGTCACGCAATCATTTTACACCTTTTTCTTTCATATTTACAGAATCGATATTATGAAAACATTCTCTTCCGAGACGTATGCCAGAATGAAATTGAACAGCCGGAACATCGACCACGTGAGGACTCTCAACCCTCAGAACATCAGTATGAGCAAATTAATAACCGCTGGTGAGATTTAAACCGGCTCTTCGCGCGGAGTACCGCCAATACATTTGCTTCGCCGCCTCCGAGAGAATCTTGTGAGAATCGTCCAACTAAGAGATGATGATAGTTTTTATTAATAGTTTAATGTTTTCATTTATCTAAATTAAAATAATAATGATTTTATTTAATAGAATAATTAGTGCTATTAAGTAAACTACGACTAACATATTTTTTATAAAAGCTGCAAGAAGTGATAATGAGAAATACTTTCGTTTGGTCGTAACCTGCACGATCCAGGTTTATTCCAATCTGTATTTCAGGCCATCACTTTACATAGCATAGTTTAATTGAACTGGATCAGGGCTATTGACGGTTTAGTACAAAGCACCAGACTATTATGGCCGAAAATCAAGATGTAGCTATGTCACCATAATTATTGTATTGTGCTTAGTTTTGTATTATATATCTTCATCGTTATCTTGCAGATAAACACGTCATGATCTCAAAATTAATTTGTCAGTACTTATCCCGTTTCTAGCCATAATTATTATTATCTAAAATATTCATACATAATTTCTTTTCGAATTCCTTTATTTTGTTCCCCTTTTCGTATAGACGTCATCATTCGTACTCAAAAATTTCCTCAAGAAAGGCATTCTATGCGTGTAACAAGTTTTACAGCACTGCGCCAAAGTTCAGTTGCAAGATGTCACCTGAACGTGTCCAATCAATTGTATAAGTTTTAAAGTTATGTTTTTTTTTATTATAAATGCACTATGCCGACTATTGTTTTAACTCTAAACCATTGCTTTATTTTATTTATTTATTTATTATATAATTTATTTTGAATTTAGTTAACAATTTAATTCATGTTCGCATGCCCAATATAAGGTAGATTGTACAAGGCTCACTCACTTTATTGTTTCACAATAAATATTTCAATAAACCGACGAAAAAAAGAGGCCGTTCTCAATTCATATCTCAAGATACAGGCTGAAGGGACACCGACGCGGATACGGTTACTACGTACTCAGGACATCATTATAACGCCCCTCACATGTTTCCTACAAAAGTGCACTCAATACGGATTACATTACGGTGAGTAATGTTATTTAAGGGCGCGTTTACAATTCGGCCCAAATTTTGCTGATTTTCGGTACATTTTGTGGCTAAACTAAACCAAATCAAATATAATTAATAACTAATACAGATAGATTGGTTCTTCATCTTCAAATTCATGAAACATTTTTTTTAAAGTTATTGTTTTTTTATATTGTAATAACGATCTTCCGTTGACATGTTTACGAAATCGGCTTGAGTTTAGGAACAATTTTTGTTCTAATATCAACTTATTTTAAGATTTCTAAAAATACGGTAAGTAGGCAGACACAGTCAACACTAAATCTAAGAAAAAAAATATACCTAAGTGTCACAAACTCGTCGAGGAGTTCCAGTAGCAGGCACAGAAGTACACCTTTAGGTCGCTCCATCAATTCCGGAGGTAAGGTCTCATCATAACTAACAAAACAACCCCAAACTCGGCACACCTAGCTCAACTCGTCGAGAAGTTCCAGTAGCAGTCGCCGAAGTACACCTTCAGGTCACTCCATGAAGTCCGGAGGTAAGTACGTATTACATAGAAGTAAGAGAAATAAAAAACTTTTAAAGTTTCAAAATAAGTTCACTTGACACGTGTCAATGTAGTAGTTCGATTCGACGCCTGTCAATTTTTCAAACGCGTCCTTAACGGAACTCACACAATGAGTAATTTATTTGTTAAAAATATTTTTTACAAAAAAAGAAACCGACTTCAAAAAACACTTAACGCACTAAAAAGTTAAAAATAATACTATAACCTACCTAAATTAATAAACCTAACCTAACCTACGATTAACGTATAATAAAATTTAATAATTCTTGGGAGTCGGTGCCAAGCAACATAATTAGAATTAATGAATGAATTAATATTTAGAAGCTGTAAGATTTATGTTTTGCTTTTTTCTGGCCTTAGTCTGTATATAGTCATTTAGGTATCGTATATTGCTTGGCACCGACTCCAAAGAATTATTAAATTTTATTATAGGTTAATCGTAGGTTAGGTTAGGTTTATTAATTTAGGTAGGTTATAGTATTATTTTTAACTTTTTAGTGCGTTAAGTGTTTTTTGAAGTCGGTTTCTTTTTTTGAAAAAAACATTTTTATTTGTTAATTTTTAGTGACATATTTTTAATCTAATAATAAAATATGGGTTGGCCTAGTAAAGATGATTCTCGTGTGAGAAAAGGCGTCGAACTGAAACTGAGAAAAAGGAAAACGATTAAAAGAAATAAGGGAAAGAAACGATCAACGCATTTTGAATAAGAACCCTGATCATCGCAAAAACAGACTATCAAAGCAGAAGACCCACATGTTACTTAGGTTGAATAAGGAAAGTCAAAAAGTTAGTCTGTGGTACACGTGGAAAGTGCATACCGTTACAATTCCAACAAGCCCAAACACAGCTAAGATACATTGTCTTATTATGGAGTTCCAGTGCCTGTCTCTTGACTTCATCATCAGATCTGATGGTAGAATGGTTCTTATTGAACGCAAATGCTTCACTTGTTGTAGAAAATACCAAAATCGCTGTACGTTTCCTATAAAACTTGAAGAGTTCCCTCGATTTCGCCAAGATTCCATCATCAGATCCCGATTTGATGACTATGGGACCAAATGGAAAGCATAGGCTTTGGAATAAAAAAATAATTTTCCAAATTGGTTCGTAAATGACTGAGTTATGCGCGAACAAAAAACGCAATGCAGAGTAAACGAAAAGTTAGAAATATTTAATTTTTGTTGATTTTTTCAGAAACGGCTTGTCTGATTTCAATAAAATTTTCATGGGACCATTTGGGAAGTATCCGTCCTTCAGTTTATGAAACGTCTTTCGAAGCGTTTCTTCGATAACGCCATTAAACACCGTAATCCCCTGATCGCAGCGGCCGCCCGTTACGAACCCTCGCGCATTAGTACAGTACGCCGTCCTCGGCATACCCTCGTCACTCCCGATGATGCTATCACCCTCCTCCAGGAGAGTAGCAAAGAGACTAGCACTCTTAAAAAGTTCAGACACAAACCGCCGTCTTTCCGACCTCGCCGTCGAGGTCCGTCGCGACGTCCCGGTCCATGCCCTCCCCGACCCTCGCTCGAGCCAGCCCGCGATGCTGTGCCAGTAGTTTTAAATCAGCCCCTTAATAATGATATCATTCAGATCCAGCCTGTCCCCATGCAGTCCTCCCCCAGCGACGCCCTAAGCCGAGGCTCGTACCCCACAGGGGGTACCCTTAGCGTGTAGTCGCTTAGTTTGTAAGTTTTATGCCCTGGCTGGAGGCCTTACTCTTAAGGCATCCACAGGATAGTCCGGTTAAGCAGACGACAACCTCCTAGGTTGAACTGCGAGATGCCATTCCCAAAAAAAAAAAAAAAAAAAAATTTGGGAAGTATACGCTTTCAAACAAAAAAAGAATTTTTCAAATCGGTTGGCAAGCAACGGAGTTATGCGCGAACAAACATAAAAAAAAAAATACAAACATCCGAATTGAGAACCTTCTCCTTTTTTAGAAGTCGGTTAAAAATACACGGAAATGTCCTGTCCAAATACAATATTCGTTGAATATGACTGTGAACACCATGCATGTATCTATCAACATATTTAATTTATTTCTTCTTCCTCAATTTTAAAATACATTGCATTAGTTTTGTTTATATTTTTCCGGGTACATGGGCGTCACATATTAAGGACAGGAGAATATGCACCACTTGCTTTCAAATTTATGCAAATAGGAAATAATCCTGAACTGTATTGTTACATGGTGAACGGCGATCTGAGACCTACTAGTAAAAGTATCGCTCGAAACAATAAAATGCATTCATCTACCAAAAGTATTGCTCGAACCAATAAACTGCATTCATCTAATAAACGTATTGCTCGAAAGAATAAAATTAAAGATAAGAATCTATGCAATACTTTCAAAGTTTGTTCTGAGGAATTAACAGATTTCTTAAAAATAATTTACCATCAATTGAACGAGACCGCCGTCAGCACCTTTACGAATTATGCGGCTATGTACATGAGAGACTATACACACGAAATTAAATCGATCAAAGATGACGTAAGCTCAGAATTAGAGCATTTAAGCAATTCAGCAGAAAAGAAAGTCAATCAAATATTCTTACAAGAATTAGAACACTTCACACTGGATGAGAAAAAAGATAAAGCAGGGAACATTGCACATATCAAAAATTTCATAAAAGCTACAACAGGAAATATTAAAAGTAGTATTCACAGTAGCTGACGAATTGACTGCTTTGAACAGTAAATTATTTTAACAATTAATGATGATCTCGCAGTTAATCTGAGAATGGACATGGATAAGTTAAGTCAACTATTAGAAACCAAAATTGGTGATTATTTCGTTCTTTGTAAAGGTAAACTGCGCAGGACTACAATATATATACAAGGTCAGCAGATTGGGATAAGATGCGATCTTTCTTCGCATCCTATCCTTGGCGGCCTACTTGTTTTTCTTCGGCTGACCCTTTGTCATGCGCGGACGCCGTGACTGATGTGTTGCGTCGGGGAATGGAGTACTATATTCCGTTTTCTGACATAACAATGTCAAGCGAAGACTGGCCATGGTTTGGTGCTGATTGTTATCGTGCCGACGCGCTCAAGCATGAGGCCTACCTGGCATGGGTCGATGCTCGGTCGCGCAATGCGAGTGACGTGGGTCAGAAGAAGAAGGCCTTCAACATGGCGGCCAAGTCCTGCAAGAAGGTGTTGCGAAGGGCTCGGTTCGACCACATTGGCCGAATAGGGGCCAAACTTGCTTCTTACCCAGCAGGTAGTAAAGCGTTTTGGTCCCTGGCCAAGTCGGTATAGTCAAACTTCTGCCGTCCCTCACTACCACCACTGCTGAAACACGACGGGTCACTGGCCCACTCCGCTGAGGAGAAAGCAAATTTATTTGCCTCTCTTTTTGCGGAATCTTCACGTCTCCCTTCCGTCCCCGTCCCCTTCTTTTCCTGATGGATGCGAGACGAGTATGTCGGATATTCGCATCCATCAGAAAGACGTCCGTAGGGTGCTCCGCAACCTCGACGTGAACAAGGCTAGCGGCCCTGACGGTTTACCAGCAATCGTTCTTAGAACCTGTGCTCCTGAATTGTCTCCGATTCTGACACGCCTGTTCCGCCTTTCGTACGAGACTGGAAAAGTGCCGAATGCTTGGAAGCAAGCCAACGTACAGCCCGTGCCCAAGAAGGGCAGTCGAGCTGACCCGGCTAACTACAGACCCATCTCTATAACGTCTATACTCTGTAAGAGTATGGAACGTGTACTTAATTGTAAGCTCCTAGCATACCTAGAAGCTAACGATATCCTTAGTGACCACCAATACGGCTTCCGTCGTAATCGGTCTACAGGGGATCTTCTAGCGTATGCCGTTCACATATGGAGTGAGGCCATCGAGAGGCACGGGGAAGCGCTTGCCATCTCCCTCGACATCTCGAGGGCTTTGGATAGGGTCTGGCATGAAAGCCTTATTGGTAAGCTTCCTTCATTCGGTCTGCCCGGTGGTCTGTGTGATTGGATTGCAGACTTCCTGAGAATCGGTCCATTCGAGTGGTTATCGATGGCTGCTCGTCAGACCAACTGCATATTATTGCCGGGGTCCCTCAGGGGTGCGTACTCTCAGCCACATTATTCTTGCTGCACATTAACCATCTGCTAAGACTGCGAAGACCTTTGGGTATGCAGACGACAGCACTGTTGCTGAGAGATACTTGTCTAACGCACGGGCTACCGGGCCTCAGATCCGGTCTCTCCGTGAGGCCCTGGTGGAGCGTTTGAACCTGTCCTTGCAAGCAGTCTCCGAATGGGGCGAGGCCAATCAGGTCAGTTTTAATGCTACTAAAACCCAGGCGTGTCTTTTTTCCGCGAAATAGAGCAAATTTCACCCGGCTCCAACTTTCCTAGATGTAACCGTGCCAATAGCAGAGCATCTTGAGCTTCTAGGCGTTACTTTGACATCAATCCTCAATTTCGGCTCATATATTGAGGCGAAAGTACAGCTGGCTGCCAAAAAGTTGGGGGTCCTTGCAAATGTGAGAAGGTACTTCACGCCAGAACAGCTGCTCAACTTGTATCAAGCGCAGGTTCGATCATGCATGTAGTACTGTTCTCATCTCTGAGACGGATCTGCCAAATACCAGCTTGATGCACTTGAGTCGATTGAAAGGCGGACCAAGAGGCTCATTGGCAATAAGGCACTGGTCAAGTCTAAGCTCCAGAGCCTTGAACATCGTCGCCGAGTTGCCAGCTTATCGGTTTTTTATCGGTTACATTTCGGGGAGTGTGCGATGGAATTGCATGATCTGATTCCGGCTAGCCCGTTTCATCATCGAACTACCAGACGTATCGCGCCATCGGTACTTGGTGGACATCCCACACATACGCACTAAGCGTTTTGGGAATACTTTTATAATGCGTACCGCTAAGGAGTGGAATTCCCTGCCGGAGTCTGTGTTTCCCGATAGCTACAATCTAGGGGTCTTTAAGTCAAGAGTGAATAGGTTTCTTCTAGGCAAGCGTGCTTCACCGTCGACCACATCATCGCTTACCATCAGGTGAGATAGTGGTCAAGCGCGGGCCTATAGGTCATAAAAAAAAAAACTAATAAACTAATAAACTTTAGATGCCATATATGCAATTAAACCAAAGAAGTACAGTTATGCCAGTGTAGCTAGAAGTACTGTACGTTCGACCGCTACTTTGGAAGGTACATTGATTGTGAAAATGAGCCAACAGATACGTTTTTTTAATAACAAACTATTTTTTTTGTGTATATGGTGTTTGCTACATCAATTATCAATTAATTGGTGGGTTTTTCTAACAGAATGTGCTGTTAAAATTAGCCGTCTTTGTTTGCTTTTTTATGTTAATAAAATGAGGACCCTTTTGATTTCGGTCAAGGTTCTTGAAAACATTATTGACTCAATTGCGCCTGTCCTAACAGGCATATTCAATCAATGTTTGGACAGCGGCAAGTTTCCTGACTTGATGAAACATAGTAAAGTGGTACCAATTTTCAAATCGGGTTGTAAGAGTGATCCTTCTAATTATAGACCGATATCTGTGCTTCCAGCACTGAGTAAAATCTATGAAAAAAACATGCTGGACCAGATGTTGTCTCACTTTAACTCTAATGGGATACTGCATAGTCAGCAGTTTGGTTTCACGAAGGGTAGGTCGACAACGGACGCGGGAGTAAAACTCATCAGTCACATTCTGGAATCGTGGGAGAAGTCCCAGGACGCTATTGGCATTTTTTGTGATCTCTGAAAAGCGTTCGACTGCGTCGACCACAACACGCTGATCTGTAAATTACATTACTACGGAATTCGTGGACAAGCTGCTGATCTTGTTCTTTCCTATTTATCAAACAGGCAGCAAAAAGTAAATGTAAATGGGGCGACATCCTCTGGGTCTATAGTCAGGATGGGTGTGCCCCAAGGTTCAATTCTTGGTCCTTTCCTATTTCTTGTTTATATTAATGATCTCCCATATATGATGGCCAAATTATCGGATATAATTCTGTTTGCTGACGACACTTCGCTAATTTTTAAAATTCATAGGAAAGATAAGGATGTCATACATGTCAACGAAAGTCTAACTGTTCTCTCGAAATGGTTCGCAGCTAACATTCTTTTACTGAATACGAACAAAACAAAATGTCTAAAGTTCTCTTTACCAAATGTAACTCAATGTGACCTTAATTTAAATCTTGACGGCAAAAAACTTAATGTTATCGCGGAAACTGTATTCTTAGGAATTACTATCGATTCAAAACTGCAGTGGGGCGCGCACATTGGAACTCTTTCGGGGAGGTTAAGCTCAGCCGCCTATGCAGTTAGGAAAATAAGGCAGTTGACTGATGTAGCCACAGCTAGGTTAGTATACTACGCGTATTTCCACAGTATTATGTCTTATGGAATTCTGCTGTGGGGATCGGCAGCAGACGTTGATTCAATTTTTATATTGCAAAAGAGGGCAGTTCGCGCGATCTATAAAATGGGTCCTCGCGAGTCCCTTAGAGAAAAATTTAAAGAGATCGATATACTGACTCTGCCTTCACTTTATATCTTAGAATGTATTTTATACGTCCGCAAAAACCGAGGGCTTTTCAAAATTAGAAGCGACTTCCATAATATAAACACACGCAGTAAACACGAAATTGTAATACCCAAATTTAGATTAACAAAAACTAGCAAGTCATTTCTTATAAACAGTATACGCTTTTATAATAAGTTGCCAAAGTCAGTTATTGAACTGACCGATGGAAAGTTTAAAAATTGCATCAAACGTGTCCTTATTAAAAAAGCATATTACAAAATTAAGGACTATGTTGAAGATAAAGAAGTTTGGCTGTAGTTCCCTCTGCTCATGCGGCTTCCCTGGTAGCTCAAAAACGACACAAATATGTGGATGTCTCTAACTATTCCGAATTTTATTTATTCTATTCATTTTTTTTTAGATGTTTTACAATAGTTTTCAAATCATTGCACCGTTTATTCATTGTGCAGAATAGTTACAGTACTGATGACTACATTTGTGTCAATTGTTTATTTTATTGTTCTTAGTTTTATTTTTACTTTTGTATAGATTCTTTTTCATTCATATTTTTTTGTGAATGTGTGGACATTGAAGGCTTTGTAATTTTTTTTTTTTTTTTTCAGCTTCATCTTTTTCTACCTTTTGTAGTAAGCGATGACTTATTGTCGGGCCTACGCTGTCCTCTCATACTTAAGTACTAGCGATGTAACATCCAAATATTGTAGAACCAAATGATTTTAAAAGAGTAACCATGGAGTTTCTTGCCGGTTCTTCTCCATAGGAAACGACCAACCCGAACCGTGCCTCTTCTGTTGACGTTTTATAAGTGCCCATGTAGGCCTATGTAAAATAAAATATTTTGATTTGATTTGATTTGTAGCCTGAAGACGAGCGCAATCTCAAGGATATTGGTTTTTATCGATGAATTCTAGCTACTGACTTTCATTCAATACGAGCTCCTGCCCGCGACTTCATCTGCGCCATATCGTTTACCGGAATAAAAGTAAGTATTCCAGGTATTACAGGTTATAAACTAACTGTGTGCCAAAGGAGAATGGGCGTTATGTCCCCAGAGCTGTGGTATATGCCGTTTGAAAGGTAATAATAGCTTTATTTTATTATTTTCAGGTAACTTTGGCCCACAGATATATAGACTAACATACATACGATTAAATACAATTTCTGTTAGTAAATAAAAACTTAAAACTACATATGTTAGTAACACTTCACTTGTGCACTATATCACTGCGCGTTCATGTGGCACTTGCCAGCGATGGAACACCAGTCCCTGCGGCCAAAAGTCCTCTTCCAAGACGAGCTGCAGATAACACGTTGGTATTCGCACCGCGGACGGCTTACAGTTGACGTTGTGGTGCGACTCAAGCAGCTGCACTCTCGCCGCGTACTTGGTCTTCTGGCGCACTTACTCCACGATGTCCTCCACCGTAGTGGTGTAGTGTAGGCGGGAGATGTACACCGGAGTGTTCGGCTTCGCGGCACGAATAGGCAATCTTATAAAGTGTCACGTTTCCGAAATATAAGCTACTAGCGACCCGCTTCAGCTTCGCCGGGGTGCAATGCTAATACTAAATATACTACAGAATGTCTTAATATACAACGTTCACATCTTTTTTGTCACCGCCGCGAGCCGCAACCGCTATGTCCCTGCATTATAAATCTGTAATATCTTCGAAAATATTCATTTTAATTCCATGCTGTAAAAAAACCATATTGATCTATATTAAATGCATAATGTATTTATTTATGTTTGATGTGTTCGTATCTAAATAAACTAATAGTGAAAGGATGTTTACTACACAAAAAAACTGGATGTTTTTTGTCGTAAGTAAAACCTGACGCATTACCTAATCTTCCGCCAACCCGAATTATTTTATGTTTATCGATAAAAATATTTAAACTACTGTAATCCCCGAAGGGTTAGGCAAAGGTGTCTTAATAGTACTCCCACATTTTGCCAGTTATGTTCAAGACCCGTGTTATAGGGGGCAAGCCTACTGCCATTAATCGGATACAAATCGAGGCTCCGTGGATGCTACTGAGAAATTCCTAATGGAAAAACTATTTCGACCTGGGAATCGAACCCAGGACCTTATGCTTAGCAATTGCGTTTGCGAGCACTAGACCAAACCAACCACAATGCCGTGTCACGTTTGCGACCACTAGATCAAACCAACCACAATGCCGTATCACGGTTTTCTTGCTCATGAGAATCAAATCAAATCAAATCAAATCAAATCATTTATTTCAAATAAGCCAGTTACAGGCACTTTTGAATGGTCGAACAACAATAAAAATTAAGCTACAGTCCCAGTCACAAGACATAATAACTGTGAAAGTACTGTAGTTGCCCATTCCAAGGCGTAGATCTCTATGGAGAAGAATGGGCAAGAAACTCCATGGACACTCTTTTAAATCAGAATCTTGTTACAAAAACCTTGGTTACATCATTCATGTTGAGATGGTACATTATGGGAGAACGATGTAGCAAGACTTCACGTTAAAAGTGTCCATAGCAAAACAAAATAAAATAATTAAAAGATAAAATAATTAGTTCGAAATAAGCCGTGGCAGCTAAGCGACGACCAGGCACAACTGACAGCGCCCGTTCACGAACATGACGCATGGATCAGCCATCATTCAACTCAACCATTTTGAAGGGAAATAAATGACCCGACACACACGCCGCCATCAGCGTGACATTTGAGTGAGCATGACATACTCTCAACCGCCAGGGCACATTCAAGTCAATAAAAGACGTAGGTTTCCAGTAAATGATAGCTATCTAGTACATAGGACTCACACAATATGGGCTATGCGATTATATAATACTAAATTAATTGAATTTATACAATTCAAAGATAGTTGTACAATCTTCAGCAGCTCCAACAATACTATTTAATGCTATCAATTTATGCGAACCTGTCCTTGTGGAGCAGGACCGGCATGGAGCCAAGCATTATTATCAGCGATATAATCGTCCAATTTGTAATAAGCCTGCTTACAAAGTGTGCGTTTAATGCATGTTTTAAATTTCGTCTCACTCAGTTCAAGAATACTCTGTGGAATTTTATTATAGCATCTTAAACAGTACCCCATGAAAGATGAGTCAACTTTAGCGAGTCTGAAGCCTGGCTGAACTAATTGGTCTCTATTTCTAGTATTGTAATTGTGTCTGTCACCTCTTTTACTAAAAAGATGCAGATTTTTTTTAACGTACATTATGTTTTCGTAAATGTACTGGCAATGTACCGTCATGATGTTAATGTCCTTAAACAGAGAAGAGAATCGCGCCTACGGAGATTATATATGGCCCTGATGGCTCTTTTTTGCAAAATAAAAATAGACTCAATGTCTGCAGCCCGTCCCCATAACAAAATGCCGTAAGACATTATACTATGAAAGTAACTAAAATAGACCAATCTCGCGGTATCAACATCGGTATATTGACGGATTTTTCTAACAGCTTAGGCTGCTGAACTTAACCGCCCCGCAAGAGATGTTAAATGAGGACCCCATTGAAACCTTGAATCAAGCGTAACCCCCAAGAAAACCGTTTTATCGACAAATTCTAGTTTCTCTTTATTCGATATTATATCACAATCACTACATTTAACATTCGGTAATGAAAATCTTATGCATTTAGTCTTATTTTCATTTAATACTAAATTGTTTGCTGTGAACCAATTATGTACCTGAAGTAGTGCATTATTGACGTTATCTAGATTTTGGGCCCGTCTATTTATCTTAAAAATTAAGGAAGTGTCGTCAGCAAATAACACCATATTTTGTGGTTGGCTTTTCAATAAAGAGGGTAGATCGTTAATATATACTAGAAAGAGGAAAGGACCCAATATTGACCCCTGCGGAACCCCCATTTTTACTTTTAAACCTTGTGAATTAACACCATTTATTTGAACTTGCTGTTGTCTATCACTCAAATATGATTTTACCAAACTAAGTGCAAGTTTACCAAGTCCGTAATGCTCAAGTTTCAAAAGGAATGTGTCGTGATTTACGCAGTCAAATGCTTTGGAGAGGTCACAAAATATTCCAATGGCGTCTTGGGACTCTTCCCACGCTGTAAATATGTGCTTTAATAAGTTTACACCGGCGTCAGTTGTACAACGTCCCTTGGTGAAACCATACTGTTGCTCGTGCAAAATTTTGTTGGTGTTAAAATGATTGAGCATTTGATTAAGCATTACCTTTTCAAACACCTTGCTAAAAACTGGCAACACGGATACAGGTCTATAATTATTAGTATCTTTACTGTCTCCGGATTTGAAAAGAGGGATGACTTTACTGTATTTCATTAAATCAGGGAAAACTCCTTGGTCCACACACAAATTAAAAATTAAAGCTAAGTATGGTGCTATAGTCTCAACGATGGATGTACAAACTTTGATAGACATTCCCCATAGATCTTCGGTCAGTTTGATTTTTATTTGCCGGAAAGCTTTAATAACTGTCATAGGGTTTATGTATTTAAATTTAAATTCAGCGGGGCAGCCAGACACGTTCGCCTTTAATAAAGCAAGTGAGACTTCCGGTGAGGAATTTAGAGCCTCCGTAGTTTTAAGCGGAATATCGGTAAAGAAATTTACAAATTCTTGAGCTTCTTCCTGATCGGAGCTTTTAGGACCACATTTTGTATCTAATGTATAGCTAGTGTTAACGATTTTTTTCCTATTAGTCTCATTATTTATAACTTTCCAAACTGTCTTTATCTTATTTTCTGCGTTTTTGATCTTATTGCTAATGTGCAAGGCTTTAGCAACCTTGCATATATTTCTCAAAATTTTTGAATAATTAGCAACATACTTTTTAAAAGTTTCAGAGTTTATGAAAGGCTTAAGGCCATACAGCTCAAATAGTCTTTCCCTACTTTTTTTATACCTGTAGTTGCCCAATCACTAAAAATAAAATTAGGGCAAATGCTTTTCATCTTCTTTTCAAAAGTTTTATTGAATTCAGTGTGAACTATTGAAAAGAAATGATCATACAACTGATTTACCTTAATATCGTCCATATGATGACCCATAACACTTAACTTGTTCTGTAGGGAATTATTATATCTATTTAATTTGCTAGTTGTTATAGGTCGAAATTTAATCTGAACTTTTTTCTGAATTATTGTAAACTACTGTCTCAGTTTAATTATGATTTCAAACTGCAAATTACTACAGTTCATTCATTTCATTCATTTCAGCCCGAAAGACGTCCACTGCTGGACATGGGCCTCTCCCAAGAAGGGGGGTTTTGCCATAATCGCCACGCTTGGCAGGCGGGTTGGCGATCGCAGTACGCATTACTACAGTTACTGGGATCTAAAAAAACGTAAGATCTTTGAAGAGGTTACTTTAAAAAGTAAACTAAACGAGATCAACACAACTGTGTCATCATTGCTATAGGATATTGACACCGGCAGTTGCTCTTAAACGCGGTTTAGACCTGTTGATCGCGTTTATTTTCATAAGTGCAGATCGTTTTAACAAATTTACAGATCTAATATTGATAAGACTGTCTGATAAAATGACAAGTAATAGAGATATAAGGAAGAAGATGACATGTTGCGCCGACCCCAAATAAATTGGGACTAGGGCTAGGAGAATGATGATGATCCCCATCATCT
Organism: Cerastis rubricosa; assembly: GCA_949152445.1. NCBI lineage: Eukaryota > Metazoa > Arthropoda > Insecta > Lepidoptera > Noctuidae > Cerastis > Cerastis rubricosa. Next base: position 15,339,550 of record OX424549.1, read on the forward strand.
GCCTAGCCTTTTCCCAAACTACCTTGGCTTCCTGTCTAACCGGATGCAGCTATCTGACATCCACAACCCAGTAACTGGGTAATACGATACCCCTTGGTAAGACGATGTCAGACTTTTCGCTTCTGACTACCTCATAACGACTGTCAAAGAATCTGAAAAATACATCTACAAATGACAGCCAATGCAGAAGATGATGATCTAATTCTAATAAATAATTTTTAGTTTTTCGAAATATATATAAACTTACATAAACCTAAAATATATACGGGTGTAACGGAATGGGTTTAAACATACTTCAGGGTGTGCTACAGACCATCAAATTGAACATGTTTCTCCTAAAAAAAAAACAAACATCGTAATAGCGAAAAAATTATCTGCTGCCCCAAACAAAATTTCAATACCTATTCGACCCAAACCCATACATTTGGGTCGAATGGGTATTGAAATTTTGTTTGGGGCAGCTGATATTTTTTTCGCTATTACGATGTTTGTCCGATGGAGACTCATGTTCAGTTTGATGGTCTGTAGCACACCCTGAAGTATGTTTATACCCTTTTCGTTACTGTATATATAAACCTGATACAACTCATGTCTTTCTTTTTCATCATCATCAACCTGTCCTTAAGTTACTTTTGTTCGTTGTTTTTTTCTTCGAATTCTTCCTATCAACCGTCACGCTACCATTTACCCCTAAGTTTTCTAATTCCTTCGTTCTCCAAAATCTTTGTCAGCCATATTTATATTTCAGCAACCAGATGACAGCAATATCTCTCAGTCACGTGCGGCCCGACGCAGATAAATGCAATACTGATGGATCCCGGCTGCCGGGAACGGTAGTGGTTATTTATTGGGGAATTCTGCCCACCCCCTGTTTGAAATGCTGGTGTCGTGGTAGGTTAGAACCGTGGTATAGTGACCTGGTTTTGGTTAAAGCTTGGAGTTAGAACAGGTGAGATAGGTCTAGGTATATAGGTCTAGGTGTATAGGTCTGTATAGTGTCGGACTTTAAGAATAGCACCATCCCATATCTTCCCGTGGGTGTCGTAAGAGGCGTCTAAGAGAATTGCCAGAGAATGGGCAGCAGCGTTCTCTATGCATTTTGCAACCACCGTACTGCGATCGCCAACCCGCCTGCCAAGCGTGGCGATTATGGTAAAACCCCGCTTTGGGGGAGGCCTATGTCCAGCAGTGGACGTCTTTCGGCTGAAATGATGATGATAACAGGTGAGATAAGGTGTTTGTTTGGTGCATTTATTACCGATTTTTACAAGGCACTTTTGTACGTTAAACGTTACACGGAAATAGAATAATTGATTCTACGAGTTACCCATTTGCAAGGATCATCAAGTTTCAAGAAAGATTATTCTATCTTTCACACAAAATTAAGGCAATAGGTACTACAGCTTGTAGCTTGCTTGAGGAGCTTGTGGCTAAATAATAACAGGCGCACGGGTCGATCTTTAAGGTTAAGCCGTGCTTGCCGAGGTTGGTCTGTGGATGGGTGACCATAATTACATATCGAGTTTCCTCCGTGCCTCGGAAAGCACGTTAAGCCGTTGGTCCCGGCTGTCATTTGTAGATCTTTGACAGTCGTTACGAGTAGTCAGAAGCTAAAAGTCTGACATCCAGTCTTACCAAGGGGTAATCGTATTACCCAGTTACTGGGTTGTGGAGGTCAGATAGGCAGTCGCTTCATGTAAAATACTGGTACTCAGCTGCATCCGGTTAGACTGGAAGCCGACCCCAAGATAGTTTGGGAAAAGGCTAGGCAGATGATGATGATGAGGTACTACAGCTTGTACCTACTATAGGCTGTAATGCGACAGCTACATTGGAGGTAGAAACAATAAGCCTTTCCTCTCTGCATGTTGGCTTTAATCGAAGGTCATCTTCTCTTCATAAAAAAGGCTGTCAGGCGGTACAGTAGGATTACGAAATGCTATTACCATAAATACAACAAATCCCTATACAATCCTCAAAAGCAATTAGCTCCCTGTCGTCCCATAAATCCTGAACATCATAAAAAACCGAGATGACCGTAATAGATCACTCTTCCCAAGATTAAAACTTTCAGAAACTTGCAATCGCAGTGTCCTGTGCAACTTCCACTAACTTGGGCTCGGATTAAAAACTAATTTCTTTGGGTAGTTAGTTCGCTTTACACTTAGATTCTTTGTGTGGTAAACGGGAGTTGGAGATTTAACGAGTTTTTTGTTTGACTATATTTATACATTGTCGTGTGATAATAATTAAGTTTCTTTTCGTGTCTAGCCTGTGTGGCGGAGTTTGTAAACAGACACTATTTTTTACTGCAATGTAAGGCTGCTGTTTCCTCCGTGCCTTGGAAAGCACGTTAAGCCGTTTGTCTCCGTAGTCATTTTTAGATCTTTAACAGTCGTTACAAGTAGTCAGTGGCCCGAAAGTGTAACCAAGAGGTTTCGTACTCTACCAGGGCTGCGGGTTGTTCGAAAGAGATACCGTGGCCCTGGAACACAAAGGGCTAAGAAGGAACATGGATGGGTTTTAGTCAGTCAAGTCTGACACTCCCTTCCGCTCCGCCCAGAGCGGGAGAAGTCATTTGAGAATTTCCCATACTAAAAAAAAAGGGTTTTCGTACTACTCAGTACTAACTGGGTTATGGAGGTCATATAGGCAGTTGCTCCATATAATTACTGGTAATCAGCTGCATTCGGTTAGACTGGAAGCCGACTCCAACATAGTGGGGAAGAGGCAGGCAAATGATGATCCTGAAAGGTTTAAGGGCAAATAATTTAGGTATTGTTACATACATAAATATTTAAGACAAATGTTCCAAGTTCTGTAAACCGTACAAAACTGGGATGGGTGACTAGTAATCTTCTGTAGCGATACGCACCGTTTCGTAGTTTTTTATATCTATAACCTCCCATTATTTTTTTTGAGAAGTGGTATTAAAAGCTCTTACAGATTTTTGAAAATAAATCATAAAAAATCTGACCATTTCTTTTCAATACAACTGATTCTAACTAAGTTATTAGTAATACTAAAATATTTACAGGAAACTCCAATGATTTCTACTTAACACTCTAGAGAAAAACCGGCCAAGTGCTAGTCGGACTCGCGCACGAAGGGTTCCGTACCATTATTTATAAAAACGAGCAAAAAAATCACTTTTTTGTATGGGAGCCCCCTTTAAATATTTATATAATTCTGTTTTTAATATTTGTTGTTATAGCATCAACAGAAATACATAATCTGTGAAAATTTCAACTGGCTAACTATCACGGTTCATGAGATACAGCCCGGTGACAGACGGACGGACGGACGGACGGACAGCGAAGTCTCAGTAATAGGGTCCCGTTTGACCCTTTGGGTACGGAACCCTAAAAACGTCTGGAAAGACAGGCCAAAATCTTAATACATTCGACTACACTGATTACATAATCGATCAACATTTATCACCACAACTCGTATATCAAAAACTTGGCTAACTTATTACAACTTCCAGTTAAAGCATATTTTTACTCAAACGGAATATATTTGGCTACATATCCATAGGTACAGTCATGAGCACTAATATGTATGCACTTTGCAACTTATTTTGCACTGTGTTGATTGTCTTGCGAAAAAGTACACAATGAAGTGTTAGTTTACACGCTGTAAACGAAGCCATCAACTAAGCATTCTTTACATAAAACCAAGCAATGTTGCTAAGAGATCAAAGATATTTAAAGTCACCCAGCTTTTATAGGAACTCACACCACTATGAAATAGGTCTGATCTCAAAGTTTATAAAATGAATATTTCGCGAGAAACAGACTTTTGAATCGAGCTTAAAGATTATAAAACCAAATGTTATCAAAAGAGTTACCATAGAGTTTCTTGCTGGTTCTTCTCCATAGGAAACGACCAACCCGAACCGAGCACCTTTTTGTCGACGTTTTATAACTGCCCGTGTAGGCCTATGTAAAATAAAAATATTTGATTTGGTGTTTGAGCTAAGTGTTCACATATTTATGCTTCTGACTGTACACACGTACATATAATAGCTAACGACAGTAGTTTTTAAACCTCCAATAAATCAGGGAAATATGCAATCGAAAGGGGCTCCACTTCAATGAAAGTGTGACTTTTTAAACGACGAACTTAGGACTTAACTTTATTAGAGGTTTGCTCAAATCTAGCGAATAAACAAAACAATGGTTATAATTTTTTAAACTGACATGGTCACTAACACTATCAATAACACTAGTAACGGGATATTTACCATGTTTATTACTTGTTTTGAGTTCCCGATATTTCGGCGCTGTTGCAAAACGCCATGATCACGGATAAACTGAAGTTATTGCGGGTGGGTATTTATGAGCAGACAAAATGGTCTACCCTCTTTCTCGTTCATTTTTTGCGCGCCGTACCACTACCACTGTCACTCACAACTCGATTCTGTTCCCGACACACGAAACTCACCGTGTCCACTCGCGAACTTTTTACGGCACTCTTTCGGTTTTGCCTCGACAGAACGCCACTATATACCCAGACTGGTAAGAGAAGCTATTGAAATTACTAAATATAAGAACTTCAATCGGGAGGATGGGTTTCAACTGTCAAGAGCCTGGAATCCAGTGGCTCAACTGTGTTGTTCAGTTTATCCGTGATCATGGCATTTGCAACAGCGTCGAAATATCGGGAACTCAAAACAAGTAATAAACATGGTAAATATCCCGTTACTAGTGTTATTAAAATAATGGTTGTTCTAAGCAATCTCATATTTCTGAGAAAAAAAGTTAAGACGTCCATGGACTTCAATGTTAAAATAAACATAGAAAGCATTTATTTAAACTCAACAAAGCATTTATTTCAATAAGAGCATTACAGGCCCTTTTGAATGTGGAAAGTCATAGTTATAAATACGAGTATTCTGTGAAAATGTCATCTGGCTAGGTATATACCATCATCATCATCTGCCTAGCCTTTTCCCAAACTATCTTGGGGTCGGCTTCCAGTCTAACCGCATGCAGCTGAGTACATGATGTACCTTATGTATTTTACATGAAGCGACTGCCTAGCTGACCTCCACAACCCAGTAACTGGGTAATACGATACCCCTTGGTAAGACTGGATGTCAGACTTTTGGCTTCTGACTACTCGTAACGACTGTCAAAGATCTACAAATGACAGCCGGAACCAACGGCTTAACGTGCTCTCCGAGGCATAGAGGAAACTCGGTATGTAATTATGGTCACCCATCCATAGACCAACCTCGGCACGCACGGCTTAACCTTAAAGATCGACCCGTGCGGCTGTTATTATTTTGCCACGAGCTCTTCTAGCTATACACTATCATATGAAAACAAACAACCTTATACTAAGTAGTTTTTAATTCACAATAATCACCCACGTCACTAAATATTTTTTTTGTATGAGACGACACTCTGTCGATGATAAGGTAACTAATATATTATACTATATTGTTTTCTAGAATCGACCGAAAGATCCTCTTTAAATAGCATGTCCATCGTTTAACCAGTTTATCCGTTCAGTCTATCCTTTTTAATAAGAGAAGTAGAACCCTCTTCTGCTCGTACCGCATGCTTGGTTAGCATAGAAATATGGCTGAGGTCTGCATTCAACTCTGAATAGGGTGAAAAGAGCGAATAGGGGTTATCAGTGCAATTATTTTGCGTTTTATATTTCCCGAGTGCTCCTAACCGAGAAAACATGTAGTTGTATTGTGATCTAATGAAATGCTAATCAGCTAATAAATTGGCGTCTGTGTAACGTTAGTCGTTAGTTACTGATTCAAGTTTCCAACCCCGAGTCAGTCGGCTGACTCAAGGGAAAATATTTACGTTTTTTGAACGAAGCTTTCCATGGAGCCATTTTTTGTAGGTGAATGGCATTTTTATAAAATGCTTATAAAAGCAAAGCTTTATTCTTATTCTTTATTGCACATAAAATTAAAAGATATACACACAAATAATATATAGCTTATGTACAACGGCGAGCTTAACCCAGAAATGGGTTTTCTTACAGCAAACCTTATTTAACAGGAGTATTTGCCAATTTGCCAGTATTTGCTTTACTTCATAAAAACATTTAAAAACTCACTCTCGATGCTCCTCAGAATCAATCCAGCACAATCCCTTACAATTTCGTGAAGTACGTCTGTCCAAGTTATAGAGATGTATGGAAGAAGAAGACGTACTGCGCCGACCTCAAATGAATTGGGATAAGGGCAAGAGAATGATTATGACGTCGGACCAGAACGCACACAGGAATTTTACATAATTTTGCGCATTACTATAAAATCAGCATCATCAATTTCTATGTAATATGTATATTTAAATGTGGTCAATAAGACCACATTTAAAATATGAATCATGTTATAATTTATAATTTTCCTTAAGTTTGTCATTATCATACTCATTACTTTCCAGAATTTCATTCAGGTTTGATTCCTAGCTAAGGATATTGATTTTATAAAAATCCAATCTTGCAGTTTTAGTTCTAATCAAAATCGGGATCGAGACTCCTTTGAGAATCTTTGTCTATTACTCATAGTTTTGGATTTGGCCATCCACGTCCAGTCGAAAAATTCATCCTGTATCAGCAATATTGTAAAATAGATGTGTAAAATTGCGCGTAATAACTAGGTATACCGTTTATCTAAAATAGAAAGAAAGAAAGAAAATAAGTTTACTTGGCACATGCCACAAGTACACAAAATTAAACAAAAATTAACAAAAAATACTTAAATCTAAACAAAAGAAAACAAAGAGGGATAATTATCGTGTAAATAAACAATACAATAAACAAGGGATAATTATTAAAAAAAAAAAACTAAATCTTATTTTTACGGCTGACAGCAACTATTACGGAGTAAATACGTGAATCGACACAGCCTTGGCCGCTTTTCCATTTCCCCAACTAAGCTTCGTCCTACAACCAGTTTCCTGGAACAATCCACCGTTTAGCGACACATTTCACTAATTATAATCAATAGAATTTGTTCCACGGCAGCACCATCGTGCCGTAATGAATTCTGAACTCATCAATTCTGCAAATTTCCAATTTGAAGACGCTGTTGATTGAAAACCTACCTTGTATCCCCTTGGGAGTCGGAGTAGGCTGTGGAGCGCATCGGAGAATAGATAAAGTGTTGATGCAGAAAGTGTTGAGGTGCGGGCAGTTTTCTTAAATATTTATTGAAACTACAATTGTGATAATTTGTTTAAAATGTTATAAATTTGTTACAAAATGTGAATGAATGTGTAGAAAAACTGCATTCCCGCTTGGCCACGACATACCCGCTCAACTGTGACCAATTTTGACAAGGTATCAATGATCTGTTATATTGGTGTTTAAAACTAGCCGAATGTGAGTTTATGCCCTATCTGTCCTCCTCTGCTTAAGCTATCGGCGAACTCAGTCTTGAGCATAATCCTCATCCAAATCCTAACAAAAAAAATAAAAAAATATATAGAATATATAAATGCGAAAGTAAGTTTGTTTGTTTGTTACCTTTTCACGCCTAAACCATTGAACCGATGATCGTCTACGCATCTAGCAAATACGTTGCCAGGAGCACAGAAACGGACATAGGGTACCTCATCCGGAAAAAAAGTACTGTACCCATGGAAAACAACAATAAAGATGGCGCTACGTGTCCAAGTGTCCGAGCAGGTTATTGTCAAATTCTAAATTAACGCCGCGAGTAAAAGCTAGTGCTTGTATAAAAAGGATAAAAGGTCAATAACAGCTTGTCTTTTCCATACCCTAATCCAACCCCATGTAACACACTTTCCCAGGGTGATCGCTAATTAATTGAGTCAGAAACTGTCATAGTTGCCGCTTTTTGTGTCAGCAATTACACAAGGAGTGTCTGAACGTCTGACGCATCTGTTCTGACTATGTCAGACGATTTGCGGCGTGTTGGTTCAGGACGTGTAGATATTAGCGTAATACTTAGTATGCAAATTAAGAGTTTTAGTGTCAAATTCAGTTGAATTATTGTGGTAGGTATTTCGGGAAGGTCTTGGGATCACTTCATAGTCAAGTTAGTAGTTTAAATACATGCTGTGTAACGGTTTTTGAAGTGAAACTTCTTATGCGACTTCCAACAAGGTTGCGTTAAACGTTTAACGCTACCATGGAGGGGGAATAGAAAGAGACAGAGCGAGAGTGAATGCGTGGCACTCGAACGCATGCGCATAGTATACCTGTTACAGGCCAGCGCGAGCGTGGTTATCTTTGTGCTAAAGCCTAATAGTACATTGTGTATTAAGGGCGGTAAGTAAGGAATTACGATCGAGGATGTAGTAGAAGCCCGAAGCCGAAGACTGAGGGCTTTCTGAGACGAGGTTCGTAATTCCTGTACCGCCTGTGAAACATACAATGTTTTTAATCAAATTTGCGAGTAAATAATTATGAATTATAGCTTTAATATACACGTCAGCACAACTATTATTACGAAATACGTGAACTCTTTTAAGCGGATGGCGGGCTCCACATACACCACAGATTATACAAATGTTTCGTTCAGAAACGTTAAGAGCAAATACTTAGGTATACAGCCATGACGAAGTGTAAAAGAAATAAAATATTTTCGATGTTTTGATACAAAAAAATATCGATTAAAACATTAGTTGAGTATTTAAGTAACATGTAGCGAGATTGCAATGAAATTCCTGTTTAGATAACATTTTAATTAAATTTTTCAATTGCGTGTAAACTCCTTGCTTGAACTTGCATGACCTATGTGCTGTACTATAAATTTAAAAAAAATCCTTGCCGCCTTAGGGTTTAATGGCAAAAAAAAGCTCGAGGGTTTTTATATGGGGCATTACGGCCAAGTTAACGTGTATGTTTAGATACTGGTTACGTGCAAGTGTGATGAAAATTATATTTTGTGGATGGGTGATCAAGGTTAAGCGACGGTTGCCCAGGTCAGTATGTGAGTGGGTGATCAAGGTTAAGCGGCGGTTGTCCAGGTCAGTATGTGGATGGGTGATCAAGGTTAAGCGGCGGTTGTCCAGGTCAGTATGTGGATGGGTGATCAAAGTTGCGTTAAGCGTTTAACGCTACCATGGAGGGGGTATGAAAGCACTCATTTTTTCACATTACGAAGTTTCACTTCTTCCGCGCGGAAGGACTCCACGCAATTTTTTTTTCTCATGGAGGCAAGTAGAAATTACGCCAAGCCACACTATGTATCTGACCACTCAATTTTCTGACGCAGCTTCGGACACCTGAGTAAGACAGGCAATACTGAAGTGTTCGTCAGGGTCTAGGGTCCACAGATATTCTGCAACAGGATCATAACAGTCTGACCAAGTCTTTAAAATTACATCATCGATAAAGCCGACTCGACAAAATGTTCACAATGTAATCACAAATCACAATCTACCAAGTTGAAATTCGTTGTATATGTTACCGGCCAAACCCGATTTCCGGCTAAACTAGTTTTTCCTAGGCCAAACTCAGTCAAAAGGACTCTGCACCCTATCTAAATGGGTTAGGTTAGGTTAGAACTGTGAACTAAAGCGCGTAATAAATGCGCGAGCTGAGCGAGCGTAGCGAGCGAGGCCACATCCAAGTTGGTCGCATTGTAAATAGTAGTATATCCTGACACGATAAACCAGTAAATCGGTTTGACCTAGGACAATCTAGTTTGGCCTGAAATCAGGTTTGGCCGGAAAAATATACATAAATCCGCCCAACCTTTTCCCAACTATAGATTCGGCTTCTAGTCTAACCGGAAGCTGAATATCAGTATTATACATGGAGCGATTGCCTATCTGACCTCTGAAACCCATTAAGTACTGCATACCCCTTTGGTATGACTGCTTGTCTGACTTTCTGGCCACTGACTACCTATAACTTTCAAAGATCTGTAAATGACAGCCGGCACCAACGGCTTAACGTGCTTTCGGAAGCACGGAGAAAACTCGGTATGTAATGGTTGGTCACCCACGGATCAACTCGGCCAGCGCGGCTTAACCTGGAGATCGACCCAAGTGACACTAGACGTAATAAACTTATTCATAGTAAGCTGCAACAATTACTTCATTAAAAAAACATATAAACATCTGAGAATTAACAGAGAATAATGATAAAAACTTTAAAAACAAGCAAACTACAAATAAAACAGTTTTTAAATGAATAATTGTGTTCCGAAGCGTAGCATGCAGCTCGGAAGGCGAAGGATTTTAATTTACTTCGCAAATACAAAACAAATTGCATTAATATTAACTCTAGTTCTCTTATAATCTTCTGCTAGATGAATATTTTTTTGCTGTAGAATGTTTTCGTTTTTTTTTATAATCGTCTGAAAGTGTACTTTATTACGAGATTGCTTTAAATTGGCATTACCAAACAACTACCTTATAGCATTTTGCTTGTTAGCTTTGTCCTGTATGGTGTCGGACGTAAAGAATAGCAGCATCTCATATCTTTCCGTGGGTGTCGTATGAGGTGACTAAGGGACAGCCAGAGAATGGGCAGCAGCGTTCTCTGTGTTTTAGTAACAACCGTACTGCGATCGCCAAACCGACTGCCAAGCGTGGCGATTATGGCAACACCCCCCAAAATGTCAATGTGGCGACACTTGAGGCCTATGCCCAGCAGTGGACGTCTTTTGGGGTGAAATGATGATGATGTTAGTTTTGTTAAAGTAACATGGACATGCCCCTTATCATCTTCCTTTCCTTGTCCCATGTTACTTGGGGTCGGCGCAACACGTTTTTTAGGGTTCCGTACCCAAAGGGTCAAACGGGACCCTATTACTGAGACTTCGCTGTCCGTGCGTCCGTCCGTCCGTCCGTCATTAAATTCAAACCTTAAGGCTGACTTTGTGTCTGCTGTACTGAGAAATGCTAAATGGAAACATTTTGCCTGACCTGGGAAATGAAACCAGCCACTCAGGAGTGACCCTGGACTGCTCAGCAGTGGTGCTTGTGACCACTGGACCAACGAGGCACTCTAACCTTTAAGTTACCGCATTTGACAGATTGGACTAGTGGTAGAAATTGGGTTTCTGGTCCTGCGTTTGAATACCGGGTCTGGCAAAGAAGTGAGATGCTTTGAGTTTTTCTCTTTCAGATTTTATTCATTTATTCTTCACTATGATATGGCACATAAACATGAAAAGAATCGTATCTACACTACACACAAATCCGTTTAGGTATGGTCCGTTTATACTTCCTATTTATAATATTATCATTTATCATGGATACATATTTATCATATTTGTGTCTTGTTCTTATCCGTCTAAGATCATATAATCAATGGATATGCCAAAACAATATTTTAGCAGCTTAATTGTAAGAACGCGCCAAATGATACCGTTTTTGGTGAGGTTCGATTCTCTGCCCTCAAGAGGCCTTAATTTTACATCATTCGCAAGTTGGGTTCAAAGCTACACATACTTCATTGCCTTGGGTATAAGGCTGCCACATTTGGAACCTTTTTTATTTGAGCTAGACGCGCGTGCAATGTGTCCAGAGGAACGTCTCCGCGCGGGCTAGCTTTCTGCTAAATAAAACAAGGTGGAAGCCGAACATATTTTGGAAGTTTTGGTCAAAAACCGGTTTTGACCCAATTTGCCCGCAGAGAAGTTGAGTTCTAGGCCAGTAGTTTGAAGTACCTTAAGAGAAGCACCCAAGGAGGTTGAAGGTAGATGCCTGAGCCCAGTAGTTATGAGTGCCCACCTTTTTCTTAGATTTCAGGTAATGGTTCTTAAAAGTAATAGCTATAAGAGTAGAAGAAGACCGAAGAAACGATGGATGGACTGCGTGAAGGATGATATGGCAAGAAAAGAGGTGTCTGATGAGATGACAAGTAATAGAGAAGTATGGAAGAAGAAGACATGCTGCGCTGACCTCAAATAAATTGGGATAAGGGCAGAAAAATGATGATGGTCCATAAATGTAAGTGCTCTATCAAGAGCGACTCCCAGGCGCCTTACTAGTTGTTAAAATTAGAGGTAGCACAAACCATTTTTTGCCTTTTTAGGGCCTGCAAATATAATTTAACATTTTTATCTAATTCGTATCGACTTGAAAAATAACGAAAATTCCCTTAGGCTGATATAAAGTAAAATAATTATTAAAAAAAACCTTGACACATATTGCACGTAAAATTATACATTTATCTTAAAAAAGTTTAAGTTTTTACTTAATCTGTTTCTTAAAATGGATTCGTCGTCATATCTACTATATGCTGTGCGAGCTGGTTTTTCGTCTGATACAATACGAAGTTTCTATAGCGCACATACAAAAATATATATATATAAAATCTATTTAATTTATTGCAAACGTTGTAAATGTGTAGCTTTCACTTACAAAATTTATCTAGAGTTAAACCTAAAAACGTAATGTTTTTTGTTTCTTCTATATTTTACCTTTTATTTCAATTTTAATGTTATCAAACAAAATCTTTGTTCAACACATCCCTTATTTCGAGATTCAGTGTATTGGCATCACGCCAACCAAGTTAGGGGGGCAGCAGAGTTAATAAATTTTGTTTTTCCGACCAGATATTATCAGGATTTCCACTTGGAACTCAACAATTATGGATACGACAATTTGCTATGCATGAGCAACTTACATGTTTCAAGGAATATTATTTTTAAGACTTCCTTACGGATAGAAGAAAGGGGTTTTTGTTAATGGCTATGGTGGGTTTTGGTTGAATAAATGCGGGTGACGTTTTGTGCGTAAAGGGTTTACTGGGGGATGAAGAACAGGGTGTAAAGATTTTCATGGACTACTGCCTGACAGTTGCTGTCGGGTTTTCCTATATAATTTTAAGTCGCGGATAATTTGAACAACGCGATTAAGGAATTTGATGGTAGTTCTTATTTTTTGTCATAGATGGCGTTTGTAGTACTTTTTTATCTATGTTGTAGTAGTGGTTTTTGAAGTGCCGCTACAGGTTCACACAATTTGGGTTAATTTCCCCTATTGGTTAAGGTTTCTAAGGTGCAGTAAAACCAAGCAGATTGGACTCCTGACGAATACCATCATTTCAGCCGAAAGACATCCACTGCTGGACATAGGCCTCCCCTAAGTTTCGCCACATTGACATAACATGGGGGGTTTTGCCATAATCGCCACGGTTGGCAGGCGGGTTGGCGATCGCAGCACGGTTGACACAAAAGCACAGAGAACGCTGCTGCCCATTCTCTGGCAAATCCTTTAGGCGCCTCTTACGACACCCACGGGAAGATATGGGACGGATACCGTTATTTGACAAATAGTGTAAGTTGTATAAGATGTTCTGAGCCAGTCCGCAGTCCGTTTAGTTCGATTTGATACATCAAGAATCACCAGCATCCGCCTGCCTTTTCCCAGCTATGTTGGGGTTGGTCCTCACTACCTGAAACGCCTGTCAAACATCTATAAATGACAGCCGGGACCAATGGCTTGACGTGCCTTCCGAGGGACGGAGTAAACTCGGTATGTGTTAGGTCACTCATCCACGGACCAACCTAGCCAGTTGTGGCTTAACCTGACTGTTATTATTTAATAATCAATGTATTTTTTTAATTATTTCCTCATTACTTCTCATCTTCATGTCGCAGCAAACCAAGGAAACGTGAATATCACTTTTTTAATTTGACTTAAACTTGATTGATTGCTTTTTTGGTCTTATTAAAATAGAAATAATCAACATTGCCCCTGCAACATAAATTAAATTCATGAAACTAATGAGCAACATGACCTGTTATATGATAAAACCCATCAAAAACAGTTAAGTTAAGTTGTTATATGATTTATGCTTTCCAAATATAAAAATACGGATATCGACTAAACAAAAAGCAAAATGGATTAGTCGTGGCATTAGGATTTGCAGTAAGAGAAAAAGAGAATTGCTTTGGAAATACCGGTTAGTACCAAATAAGCAAAATAAAACTATCTTTAAAAAGCTTTCAAATCGGCTGAAGAAAGTAATAAACCTCACACAGAGAGCCCATAATAATCGTTATATACTTTCAGCTCAGAATCTATGTAAAGCAACATGGAAAGTAATAAATAAAAATAATAATAAACATAATCTGCCAGGCGAAACCATAACAAAAATCAAAACAAATGACAAAATCGTAACTAATCCTCTTGAAATAGCACAAGCGTTTAACGATTACTTTGTAGATCAAGTAAAACCAGTTACTAATTTAGACATTAATAATAATAAGCATAAAATAAGCAGTAGCATTAATTCCATGTTTATGTCGCCTACAATACCACAAGAAATTCACCAAATTATTATGTCACTAAAGAATACGTCTAGCACTGGATATGATGATATAAGTACAAATATTGTTAAGCGGGTATCCATAATAATTGCTCCTGTGTTGAGTCATCTTATCAATATGTGCATATACCATGGCTACTTTCCAGAAGAATTAAAAATAACAATAATAAAGCCTCTCTTCAAGAAAGACAACAGAGAAGATATGTCCTGCTACAGACCTATAGCGTTAGTACCGATTTTTTCAAAAATATTCGAGAGAGCAATATATTATCAACTTACTTCATACTTTGAGCAAAATTGCCTTTTCGTTGATAACCAGAAAGGTTTTAGGAAAAACAGATCTATTGACATGGCCATCTACGATTTCTTACATATGGTTACCAGTAGAGTGGATAAGAGGCTACCAACTCTAGCGCTTTATATGGACATGTCAAAAGCTTTTGATTGCGTAGACCATAAATTACTAATAAATAAACTTAACGCATACGGAGTAAGAGGAAATATATCTAGTCTAATAGAATCTTATCTGTGTGGTAGGCAACAAATTACGTCCATCAGTAGAATATCTCGAAAAAACGAAATAACATATACATCCAGTCAGAGAGCGGTAAACTATGGAGTACCACAAGGTAGTGTACTCGGACCGCCCCTATTTATTGTTTATATTAATGACTTTCCGACAGCATCATCATATCCTATGACAATGTTTGCAGATGACAGCACTTTACTTTTTAATAGTGACGAGGTAAGCACATTGGAGGCTGAGATTAATAATACTTTACAATCAGTTGTGAATTGGTTGCAGAATAATAATTTGATTATAAATCTTGATAAAACAGTATTAATGACATTTCAACAAAGAATTAATTATAATCTGGACTTAAATAATTAAATACAATGACAAAACTATTAATGAAGCAAAAGTGACTAAATTCCTTGGACTAAACATAGAAAACACTTTAAAATGGAACTCCCATATTGACAAAGTATGCAGTAAGCTGAACCAACATTCCTATGCTTTGCACATGTTAAGTAAAACGGCCAATCGAGCAACAGTCTTAACGGCGTATCATGGGCTAGTAGCTTCAACATTGAGATATGGAATTATATTTTGGGGCAATGCCACGGGTAAAGATATGGTATTTAAGTGCCAAAAAAGGTGCATAAGAGCTATTTATAATTTGCAGACAATAGACAGCTGCAAACCGTTTTTTAAAAATACTAAAATATTAACTATGCCGTCGTTGTATATCTATGAAACGTCCATGTTCGTAAAAAATAATTTACATAAATTTCCTCGAGTAACTAGTCAGCGCCGTTGTGATCGGTTACAAACGGTCGGATCTAGAACTGCACTATACAAAAACAGTATTTTTGTAATGGCTCCAAGGATTTATAATAAATTACCAAAATATATAAGGAGTGAAGATAATGTCCACAAATTTAAAAGTAAATTACATTCATTTTTAATAGATAAGACGTACTACTCAATCGAAGAATTTTTAAATGATAAAATATGACATTACCAGCACTTTATTATAATTTATTTTTTAATTATTTATTATTAGTACTTTTAATTGACATTACAATATTACAAAATTTGACATTAATAGCCTTTTATATAATTTACCGCTGACATGCATGAAAAATAAATTATAATTGATTCCCTAGCGACTAATAATACATTGAATTCTCATTATTTACTCGAACCTGACTTTGTATTATATAAATCTAGAATTATTACAAAAAAGAAACACAATATTTGTACACCAATTTCATTGGTAGGACATAGAGTTCAACTAAAATGTATGAATAAGACCTGTATTTACCTGTGTTCACAAATAAAGATGATTTGATTTGATTTGATTTGAAACAAAAATGGACAAGTACAAAAGTGCAAGTCTTGCAAAGCAGTTCTTCTAAGGTAAAAATTTATATAATTATTATTATTATATCATTTATTTCAGGCTACGCCCATAGTGTTAGTAACAATGGTCTTAAATGCTAGTGTTAGTAGAGATACATATAATAGAGATTTATTAGGTGTGGAGTTTCATCCAATGTCGCAGCATTGGAGACTCCCACCTATCAGCGAATAAACTCAAGAAACTGTTGGTACTGCCACGAGACGAGCAAGCAGGGAAGCGCTTCTCTTTCGCATGATGGCTGCAAAACCATCAATACTCTTTTCCGCAACCATTTTTGACGCGCTACATCGCCATGGCAGCCTCAACAGTATCCTGAGCGCGTTATTATACTGGACCCGTAGATCGCTATATGCACGCAAACTATAACTTGTCCACAGGCTGCACGTGTAAAATGACGAGCAAAAAGCTTTAAACAGAGTAATTTTGACCACCTCCGTACATCGCGAAAACCCGGCTCGCAGCCAGCATGTTGCAGCGTACCGACAGAGATCTACGTTCCCTGTCAATGTCCTTAATATCTTTTAAGTCGTCAGTAACCCAGTGACCCAAGTACTTAAAACTGGTAACCCTATTTAAAGGTGCTCCGCCGAGCGATACCTCAGGTATAGTTGGGTAGCCTATAACACCTGCCTTAAAGACCAATAATAATCCAGAAAAACACCAGTAATATCTTTAATAAATATAAATTCATAAACTACAAGTTCAAATTGAATGTAATTCTGGAATATAAATATAGGCACTGAAAATTCAGGCTTCTAGCTTTATCAACAACGAAGTTACGGAGTGGTCGGAAATATCCTGAATGGGTTCGAGAAAAGGATGGTTGGTTTTGCCATTTTATTTGCTAGACTTGGCGGGTGCTCTGCCGTGCCCCAGATATCTCTAAATATATATAACAGAACAAATGAAAAATGCCTACCAAACAAAGCCTCTAGAATAATTTATTTATTTATTTAAACTTCATATACAATAGTAGTACATAGGCGGACTTAATGCCACAAGGCATTCTATACCAGTCAACCTTTGGGTTAAATACGACAACATTGTGATAGGGTACAAACAAATGTTTACAAATAACCACTAGTTCTCATAATCATATACTTACATGATACTTATACACATTATACAAATAAAATAGACTAATAAATATTATATCAAATAATCCCGTAAAACTACACCACATGACATTTTTATGCTCTCCTTAAACCAAAATACTGCACATATGTGTAATGTAAACATGTATGTATGAATGTTTTAGTAAGAAACGTAAAATATCTCGCAGAGGTATGACCGCGAGTCGGCGTCGGATTAGACAAATAGACACCCTCCCGCCCGCTGCATCATGCGAAATCAAATCTTGCCCCTACCATTGGTTCCAAGAAAAAGATAACGATGTATTATTTTGATGAGTCAAAACTCGAAAGTCATAAGTTGATTTGGTAAGTTTATGTAAATGCCGATGAAAAGGCAGGACAAATTCTGTCTAGTTTTTTAAGGTGACCACAGCTGTATCGTAGCGGCAAGAGCACCGAATTGGCTATGGCAAACGCCAACAATACAACTGGTTTCTCTATGAAAACGGTCAAAGGCGTAATACCACCATATATCGCGAGTTTTACTTTACCATTCGACTAGAAAATATCTACGTAGGGTCTGGTTAACCCTTTATACGGCACTTTTCATATATTACCAACAACCACAACATTACATTCGTATCGTGACAATTGTCAGCGTGGCAACAATACAGTGACTACGTAAAGTATACGGGATGTTTACGCGATTTATTACGGTAACTACGCGGAGTTGACTCGATAAGCAACAACAGATGTAAAGAGATCTTTTGCTAATCGTCGTCACTCATTCAACGACGATAACAGATTTGGTAACAAAACGATTTAGTTCTACCAAACCCTTTTAGTGCAAATATATCTTCATACATTTGTCAAAAACACAATTACAGTAGGTTTAAAGATATTTATTCTCAAAAAAGACACAAATTCACTTACATGAGAACAATGATTAAAATAAATTATATTTATAGTTCGTCACAGACGTCACGGAAGCAATCATTACAATCACAATTATTAGGTTTGTAAAATGCACCCATCCAATGAATTCATGTTATAAAAAGGGTGTTATTTGTAATCAGATATTCAGCTAAACGAGTTTTGAATGCATTGAATGAGTGTAATTTTTTAATACATGGGGGTATTTTGTTGTACAATTGTGCTCCTTCAAATGTTAACATTTTTTTGCCAAACTTAGTTCTCATCTTCGGCAAAATCAGAAAACTAGCACGGCGAGTGCTACGTTGGGTAACTTGTTTCACTTTTGTAAACGATAAATTAGTCTGTATACTTTTGTTGAGTACCTTACGAATGAAAATACATGTATTGTAAATATATAACTGTCTAATGTTCATTATTTTTGTTTCTTCATAAATTTTGCTTGTTGATGTTAGATATGGGTAGTTAAAAATCATTTTTATTATTTTGTTCTGTGCAACTTGGAGATTTGCTAGCTTCGTCTTGGCCGCACTGCCCCAAATTTCAACCAGATAGTAGGTGTGGTTTTACTAAGGCGTTATAGATGGTGTGACGTAATCTATGTGGAATACACCTAACTATGTTTCGGAGGGATCCAAGTAGTGACGTAAGCTTTGTTCTTATATGGTCCAAGTGAATAGTCCACGATAGAGAACTATCCATTCTTAAGCCTAGATACTTTTCACAAGATTTTTGCTGTAAGGGTATATTGTTAACAAGTAATGGATTATGTGGGGGTATTATTTTATTTTTTGCTTTAAACAAGATATAGCATGTCTTAGAAATATTTATCTAAACTAATATTATAAAGAGGAAAGATTTGATTGTTTGTATGTTTGTTTGTTTTCTAAACTAATATTATAAAGAGGAAAGATTTGATTGTTTGTTTGTTTGTTTGTTTGCATTGAATAGGCTCCGAAACTACTGGTCCGATTTGAAAAATTCTTTCAGTGCTAGATAGCCCATTTATCGAGGAAGGCTATAGGCTATATATCATCACGTTACGACCAATAGGAGTGAAGCAGCAATGAAAAATGTGGCGAAAACGGGGAAAATGTGACGCAAACGAAGTTGCGCCGGACAGCTAGTTGTTAATAAGTTGTATTGGAACCATGAAAAAAGGGTGTTTAAATCGTCTTGAGCCTGAGAAACTAAATCATGAATAGAAGGTCCAAAATAAAATAAGCAACAGTACAATTTTTATTTTATTTTTCATTTATTTAATGTCATCTGATGTGTTTTTATTAATTTTAATTCTCTTGAACTTTTTCAATATATTTTAATGGAATTATAATTTTGTTAGCTTAGATGTAAATTCAATTATGCATGCTGTGGTCTCCTGTAAGTGAAGAAGTGCCCCTACGTGACTTTTAAGTCCATCATTTATTTCACATAATCTGTGTATATCCTTTGTTGGAGATCCTAAATAAATAAATAAAAACAGAATGCAGATTTTTTTGCGGCAAAAGTTCAAACAAAATTACGATTAACCCCATTTTTAGCAGTAAAACTTTATACTTGCATACTTTAATTTTGTGTGGCAATTCTCGAAGACAACTCGCCACACCGATCGTACGGCCTCCCCCCAAGAAGGGGGCGAGTCTTCGAACTGGCAATGTCCCAATATCCTCACGCTGGGTTGGAGAGGCGAGATGAGAAGCGTTCCAGCTCAACTGGACGGAATTAAGATATTCCCTATGAGAGCCATGTTATTAGATATTGAGATTCTCGGGAAATGATAGTTGTATCTAAAATGCGTAATGTGTGGAGAAATTCTTTGGTTGTTTTGGAAAAAATTAAATAGGTACCTGATGATTAATTGAGTCAGTGAAATTAGTTTCACATCAAATTCACAAACTAAGGCAATTTGCCTTTATAACACTCATACAACTGTCAAACGACAGTCTGTTATAATTTTAAATAATTAATGTCCCTTACTTTTACAACAAACTTTTAGTTTCTAGAAAGTAAATAATAAAGAAGCGTCGTACGGCTTTTAAGACTTTACGGAAATGGCGATTTTTTTATATAATGCAAGTTTATCATTAATTACAAACGTATCAAAAATTAAAAGGCATGGTAATAATAAATTGTTATTGATTGAAATTATTTACTGAAAATCAAATTCCTTTAAACTGAAAGCTTTGACATCAAATGCGCTGATCAGTGATTTGAAAAAAACGCCTCAAAATCTATTAGTATTTGTCAAATTGTGTTTCAAATTCACATTTTTAACACAGAGACCACAGAGACACTGCAAATAAAAGAAAAAATAAAAAAAAAATTGGAAAATTATTGTTTTGATAAGGCTCAGCCGGGCGGCTAAATCTGTACTAATTAGAAAGGGATTACTGTTTTTATGTAGAGGGTAATCTTCAGGAAAGTAACGATCGATGTTCGTAAATTCTTTCAGTAAGGGGAAGCCTACATCATCCAAACGACGATTCTTGGGCCTGCCTCGGTGACGATTCTGGCCCATCTGTCCTGACCTATACTGGAAAATATTTAACCAATAAACGTCGATTTAAATATACCAAACCGAAGAAATTTTTAGAACTCCTTAACATGCTTAGCTTTTACATTCAACTATCTCTCATCAACAGGAATCTCATAACTAAGTCATAGTCTCAAAACACAGTTTAAAAAAAATATGTTTAAAATTAAAATTCCGCGCGGCTGCAGTGCTGCGTTTTATGAACTAAGAAGTGCACATATCTCTCTCTGAATTTACATTAAAAATACTTTTTATTTATGTAAAAACCTAATTTACATACCAAATCTAACCGCAACTTGGTATTCCTTGGGGTGTGTAGAGGTTGTTATTATCGTGCTGTAGAATATTACTATTTAAAGAAAAAAAAAATTGCTAGAATCTGAATGATTTGTCGGTCTTTTGGTCGCAAGGGCGACTGCTGAGCACGAGGTCCTGAGTTCGACTCCCCGGTTGGACAAAGTGTTATTTGTTTTTTTTTATCAGGAATTTCTCAGTAGCAGCCACGGAGTCTGGATTTGTGCCCAGTTGATGGCAATAGGCTCGACCCTGGCGAAATGTGGGTGTACTCCTGGGTACACTTCTGTTTAAACAGTTGTACAATATACACAGTTTATTTATTTGAAAATTGGTGCGCCTACAGTATATTATAAATAGCTGTGCCCGCGACTTCATCCGCGTGGAATTTAACAAAAAAGTTTTTTTTTTTCTAAAATAAAAGTAGCCTAAGTTACTCCTTATTACATTAGCTATCTGCTAGTAAAAGTCCCGTCAAAATCGGTTCAGCCGTTCCAGAGATTAGCCGGAACAAACAGACAGACGAACAGACACAAATTGAAAAAATGTTATTTTGGTATATGTACCGTATATACATGTAGTAAAAAGTGGTTATTTTAATATTACAAACAGACACTTGAATTTTATTTATTTGTATAGATATTGATAGATGTATAGATTAAAAAATTACAAATGTTTTAGTTGTCTGTGGAATTGGCTGCCGGCTGTGCCCTGATCTTAGGGGTATGAGGAACAGGGTGTAAAGTTCCTCAATACTCCATTGAAAAGGGAGGATCCTCCGGCCAGACAGGTGTTATGTCTGGCGGGCAACTGCCCGACAGTTGTAGTCGGGTTTTTCTATATACTCTTAAGTCGATGTAAATTTTGCATGTGAGATGTAGGAAATTGATGTTAGTTCTTCCGTCGTGTCATAGCTATGGCGCTGTAGTACTTTTTGTAGTAAGTTGCTTTTTGTTGGTCGCTACATCACTCCCCCTCGGAGACCGGAGGTCGATCGTCGAATGAGTTTTGAAGTATTTTGCCATGCCAGTTTTAAGCTCGTTGCCGCATTGTTCACTGTGAGTCGGAACAGTCTGCGGTGGTGGGGCGAACCCCAGTGAGTCGGGGCCGGCGCTGCGTTTGCTCCAGTGCGTCGGACGTGGAGCAGCGCCGCGATGTGGCAGACAGCTAGAGAGGTGTCGACCGGGAGGTAGAAGCTCTCGACCGGCCGAAAGTGCAATGTGCTGTGCCATGGTCGCTTGAAGAGAGGCTGAGGGTGCTGGCCAGGAATGCGCTTTCGCTGCATGCTGGTGGTCAGGAATACCCGTTTGAAGCTGGCTGGGTGTGAGATTCGCTGCTCGAAGGCTTGAGGAAGTGATGTTGATGATGATGACGTCACGTTGCTCGAAGGCTGCGCTGACGTCCATTTCGGCGTCACCAGTTTAGGGGTATGAGGAAAAGAGTGTAAAGTTCCTCATCCCCGAAGTAAAGGGAGGATCCTCCGGCCAGACAGGTGTTATGTCTGGCGGGCAACTGCCCGGCATTATAATCTGGCTTCTCTTCTTTAGTTCGAGTGAATCGGTTTCTTCTAGGCAAGTATGCTCTTCCCCAGGCCGCATCATTACTTCACATCAGGCGAGTGGTGGCCAAACGCCTATTAGTATAAAAAAAGGTTTCTATTACAGGGCTTCAAGCCTGCTTTTTTATAAATATTGTCATTCCAACACGATCCCATTGTCATTTTGCTAAAAGTTCGTAGTCTGCTAAATTCATAATGATCTGTCGAATTCTGTGCCATTTCTTTCAACGGAGTGTCAGTGGTTGACCATTGTGAAGTCATAATGACGCCATTATAATTAGTAAATTATCAAACTTGTCAAAATCAACAATAATGAAATTAATGATAGGCCGTTCTGACACTATTGTAATAGCAGACTTGAGGCCCAGGTAATTTACTAATTTTATTATTCCAGAAAATTTCTAGGTCCAGGACACAAAATTCCATTCCCAGGACAATTCCTACTAGAAATCAAACTCTACCCTCACACTTTTCACCCTCTAAACTCCCCGGTTATATTTTAGAGCTGAGCACAAAACAAAAGAAAGGTGTTTTCCACTAGGGATGATGCGGGCGAGGGTAGTTTGTACATAATTCATAAGGGCACTTGATTGGCCCCCTCGACTACACAACGCCGATACACTGAGGATATTGAAACTAAAAACCCTTTGGAATAAGTTCTGTTGGAGGAAAATTTTGCAGAGTAATTTGTAGGGTAGATTCTCGTATTTTTTTTAGGATTTGTTACAGTTCTGCTGGCATTATAAATAGTGTAGAATGATGATTATGTTTGTATTATTTATTTCCTTTATTCATTTTGACATCTTACTTATTACATTTTGAAATATTTCTTAAAAAAACAAAGAAAGAAACATTTAAAAATATAAAAAATAGGTTTTTCCGCCGGTGTCAGGAGCAGGGTCCAAGCTACCGGTGGTTAGGGCTGCAGAGACAGGAACCTCCTCACAATGCGGGCCGTATCGAGGAGTACTGCCTTCTGAATCTGGCTCTTGATCCAACTGCCAAGTGAGAGCTTCGACAGATGTTCGTCGAGGCTCTTGGCCATAAGGCCATTGGCCGTTACGACAATCGGCACAATGATAGCCCAGTCCACATTCCACATATCGACAACCTCGTGAGCCAAGTCGAGATATTTTATCTGTTTCTCTTTCTCAGCTTTCACGAGGTTTTCGTCATGCGGGATGGTAACATCGACTATCATTACGCGGCGCGCTGATCGGTCTATCACCACTACGTCAGGCTTATTGGCAACAATAGTCCTGTCAGTAATGATAGGCATAGTACAGCGTGACATGGTCTTTCTCGAGAACTGGGTCGGGCACATACTTGTAGAACGGTACCACAGATTCCACAAGTTCATATTTCAAGGCAAGTTGCTGGTGAATAATCCTGGCTACTTGGTTGTGCCTGTGCAAGTACTCGCCGTTAGCCAGACGAGAACAACCAGAAATAATATGTCTGATGGACTCACCCGGACGATGGCATGCCCGACACACGTCCACCGTCCCGTCCTTCATAATATGTTTCCGGTAGTTGTTCGTCAGCATAACTTCGTCCATAATCGCACAGACAAAACCCTTTTTTTTTTTTTTTTTTTTTCGGATGGGAAATCATCAAATGACTTCTTCCGCTCTGGGCGGAGCGGAAGGGAGTGTCAGACTTGTACTGACTAAAACCCATCCATGTTCCTTCTTAGCCCTTTGCGTTCCAGGGGCACGGTATCTCTTTCGAACAACCCGCAGCCCTGGCAGGCATCAGCCCTCTCGGACCCCTTCCGATTTGCTGACATCTCCTTGAGGCGCGCGTGGAACACGAACGCGCCGTCGGCACGGTCTGTCGTCATAAGACGGACGGACGGTGAGCTAGCCCATTACTCACCGTCCACAGGCCCGCGCCTACGGTGGCCGGGGGCCACTGGTTGCCCCCCGACGCCCGGGGCGTCTCCCGCGGCGGCTGGGACGTGAGGTTCTCTCCCTCTCACGTTCCGCCACCTCCTTCGCTAGCATGACTGCTTCGCAGAAGGAGGCGACGGCTTCCCATTCCCTCTCGCTCCGGACCATGGATTGAACCAGGGCCGGACGCGAGAGGTCGCCGCCGCCAATCGCCGCTACGAGGACACGGCGGTGCTCAGCCCAAGCGGGGCATAGCTCCACAGTGTGCTCCACCGTGTCCTCCGGCCGATCCTCGCAGTGGTGACACCCGGGCGTTTCCTCCCGCCCGATTCGGTGCAGGAACCTCCCGAAACAACCGTGTCCGGTGAGGACCTGCGTCAGGCGGAAGGTGAGGGCGCCGTGGCGCCTCTCTAGCCACTCCTCAAAGAGGGGACTTATCGCCACTATTGTGGCGTGCCCTGCACGGGGTTGCGACAGTCGCTCTCTCCATGTCGCCATGAGATCGCGCCGGAGGTCTGTCCGCTGAGCGACAATTTGCCGCGGCAGCGGAGTTTCCCCCCGGCGTAGTGCCTCCGCGCGCCATTCGTGCAGGCACGCGAGGACTATCGCCTCCAGATCCCATGGCGGCAATCCGGCCAAGAGGCTCGCCGCCTCGCCGGAGATCGTGCGGTACCCCCGGATCAGCCTTACGGCTACCACCTTCTGGGGCGCGTTCAGGTAATGGGCGGCTCGCCGCCTCAGAGAACGCGCCCACACCGGGGCCCCGTAAAGGGCCATGGACCGCACGACCCCCGCGTAGAGCCTGCGGCAGGAGGCGTTTGGACCCCCCAGGTTGGGCAAGAGCCGCTTGAACGCAGCCCCTGCCCGTTCCAGTTCGGGGGCCAAACGTCGGAAATGCTCCACGAAGTTCCACCGGCTGTCGAGGACAAGCCCTAGGTACCTCAGCGTCGACTCGACGCCGATGGGAACCCCTCCTACCGTCAGTATGGATCCCGACGGTGGCGCATTCCGAGGCCCATGAAAGCACATGGCCTCGGACTTGTGCAATGCCACCTCGAGACCCAGTTGCCGGATTCTATCCACGACTATCGCAACCCCGCGTGTCATAAGTTCGGCCGCCGCCTCGTGCGACCTCCCTTGTGCCAGCACCAGCGTGTCGTCAGCGTAGCAGACTACACTGACACCGCTAGGAAGGTCGGCGCGCAGCACCCAGTCGTAGCCGATGTTCCACAAGGGCGGCCCCAGAACCGATCCCTGTGGGACACCGCACGACACCTCTCGCCGGTTCCATTCTCCGGTGCGACCGGGGTAGATGACGGCCCTGTCCGTCAGGTAGTCCCCGACCACACGACGAAGGTAGGTCGGCACCCGGTGATACCGGAGTGCCTCCCTAATGCAGCTCCAGGGCATGGTGTTGAAGGCGTTGGCGATGTCAAGAGACACCGCCAAGACAACCCCACCCCTGGACACCGCATCCCCCGTCGTGAGAGCCCTCACGCGCATGATGGCGTCCACCGTCGAGCGCCCTCTGCGGAAACCAAACTGGTTCTCCGCAAGATCCGGCCCCATCCCCACAAGGTGCCCGGCGAGGCGGTTGGCAATGACTCTTTCGAAGGGCCCACCTCGTCGAGCAACACAATGGGCCGGTATGCGGACGGAGAGTCCGCAGGGCGCCCCGGCTTCCGGATGAGGACCAGCTTCCCCGTCTTCCAACGAAGCGGGAACTGGCCTCTCTCCAAGCATGCGCTTAAGAGCCCTTCCAGTCGGGGCCCAAGAGCCTCCGAGGCCAGGACCCAGGCTTTGCCAGGCAAGCCATCGGGTCCCGGGGCGGTATTTTTGGCTTTAAGCCTGCCTACCGCCGCTCTCAGGTCTACCCCGGTCACTTCCGGAATGTCGTCATCGTCCTCGGTGTGGTCCGCTTCCGGCACCGCAAGCGGCGGAGCCATAGGCGGGGGAGGATGTTCCCCTCGCAGAGGGAACAGAGCGCTCACCACGTCCTCCACGAGCTGAGGGCGGAGACTCTGCGTCAGCGGGGGGGCCCAGGTGCGGAGTTTGTCCCGCACCATCTTGTAAGGGCGCCCCCACGGATCTCTGTCGAGAGTCTCCAGCATCTCCTCGCGGCCCAGGTCTCTGGCCCGCTGGACAGCCTCCTGGAGGGCGGTCTTCGCTGCTCTGTATCCCTCGTACAGCTCCGCCTCAATGGCTGCCGCATCCGGAGGGCGGATGCGGAGCCTGCGATGCCTGGCGTACGGGTGCCGCGCGGCTACGCACGCCTCGCGCAGAGACGTCAGCTCTCGCGACCACCAGTACACCTGACGCCGGGCGCTTCCTGGCCGAACTCGGGGCATTGCCACGTCGCAGATGTCGGACATGGCCTCCTGGAACCACCCTGCCTCGTTGTTGATGTCGGCAGGCCTGTTCGGTGATGTCACCCAGGCCTGCACTATCGAGGCTTCCAGGAGGAGCTCCCGGTCCAGCTGCTTCAGCGCCCAACGCGGACCACTCGGGGCCTGTAGGACCGGCGCGCTTGAGTCCTGGGCGGAGACATCAAACCGGATGTACCGGTGGTCGGAATAGGTCTCCACCCCCTCCATGACGCGCCAGTCAACGACACGCGGTGACAGAGCGGGGCTAGCGAACGAGATGTCCACCACCGACTCGCCCCGCATCCGCACACACGTGGGGACAGAACCCCGATTTAGGACGACCAGGCCCGCCTCCAGAGCCCAGTCCTCCACCATCCTACCCCGCACATCTGTGCAACGAGAACCCCAGGCCAAGTTTTTGGCATTGAAGTCCCCGAGCACAAGCACGGGGAGGGAATAGCTTCGGATGACGACACTCAACTCCATGAGGGAGTTGTGGAACTCGGCGAGAGTTCGGCTCGGGGAGAAGTAGACTCCCGCTACGACGATCTCCCCGAACCGTGCTGCTACGCAGCCCTGACCCTTCCTGACACTTTCAAGGGTCGGGGTACCGGCGGCGGCCGACGAAATTATGACCACTGAGCCGCTCAGGTCCTCCACCCAGTCTTCCCTGGGCGGGACGAAGTACGGCTCAGCGACCACGGCGACATTAATCAACCACTCCGCCATACTCTGGAGCAACAGATCCTGAGCACAGCGGCAGTGGTTGATGTTCGCCTGGAGAAGGCGTAATGGGGCCATTATTGGCACTCCATTTCGGCCCCCTCCCGGGCCCCCTGTGAGGGCCCTGCAACAGATGTTGCAGCGACAGTACTGGCGGCAGCCGCGGAAGCGACGGTGGTGGCAGCTGCAGCGGTGGCAACGGTGGAGGCGGTGGCTGCGGGCCTTCCCTTGCCCTTGGCCCTGGTGGGTGGTGCGCAGGCCCTGCCCCCTGCCCGGTGATCGGCTGGTTTGCCCGCTGCCGCACATGCAGTGCAGTGCGGCATGGCGGTGCAAGTCGCGGCCATGTGACCGGGCTGACCGCAACGGAAACAGTCGCCGCTGCGGTCCACCTCCGAGGAGCACCGACAACTCACGTGCTGCCCCACGAGGCACCGGTAACACCTCAGAGGTCGGGGTTCCAGCAGCTTCACCTGCGCCGACACCCAGCCCACCAGGAGCCTTCCAGCCTCCACAATTGTTCCGGCCGCCGTCACAGGGCAGCTTACCGTAACAGTTCGCATGCTCGAGTGGTCCGGACGTAGAGTGCCTGCCCTTACCTGCTCGGCAGGGCACCCACCTGTCCTGGCGACGGCGGCAACCACCTCCTCCTTGGTCACTGAGTCGTCCAGACCCAGGATGCGCATGTCTGCGCATCTGACGGGCCTGGACACTCGGACCTCGTCCGCATCTAGGGACGCTCTGAGCTTTTCAGCCAGAGCGTCAGCGGACAGGCCGCTATTTGCTCCGGGGATCTCCAGCGCTCGAGCCCCTGTCGCGGTGACTTTGAGCCGAAGTCCCTCGGTGATCCCCAGCTCCCCGAGATCCACCGTCGCCTTCGCCTTAGTGAGTACGTCGCGGTAGGACACGCCCCTCTTTTCCGCCTCCGGCTGTAGCGTGATCACTACAGCTGCGGTCTTCGGGGCACGGAGCCTAGCCGCGACGCTTCGCGCCTTGTGCCTGCGCCTTCGCTCCTCGTCCCTGGCCTTTTTTGCCGCCTTTCGCCCCTTTTTCTTTTCCCCGACCACCTGCCACTCGGCTTCGGCCGCGGGAGGATTAGTGGGCGGGGGGGGCGGCGGTAGCTGCAGCCGCCTTGCTGATGGCGCTGGCACATTCGCCACCTCAGGAGCCGCTTTGCCCTTTTTCTGCTGGGCCGCCGCCTGTTTAGCCGCTGCCGGTTTTGCCGGAGCCGACTTTTCGGTAGGGGCCGCCCAAGCCCTGCCGGAGGGCTGGCCAGGCTGCCCTGGTCCAGAAACTGCGGCCGTAGCAGCTGCATACGAAGCCGCCTTTGGGCCCGGGACCACCCTCGGGCCCGGGGCAGCCTTGTTTGCTGCCAGGGGGGGGCGAAGGACGATGCCCTCCAGGACGGAGAACCGCGCCTGGAAGGCAGCCAGCTCCTGCCGAACCAGGTTCAGGACCTGGTTCTCCACTGGCACGGGCTGGCTCTGCCGCTGCTGGGGCACCTCGCGGGAGCCAGACTCTCGCAGACCGGTCAGGTCTGCCCGGAGCTTCTGATTCTCCTCGTGGAGAAGCTCCGTGGCGGCCGTCAGGCGGGCGACCTCCGCCCGCAGTTTGGCCACTTCGCTGGGTGGAGGAAAGCTAGCCTCCACCGCCGCCATGATGGAGGCGGAAGCTGCAGGTATGGCCCCGAGTTTTGAAGATGTCAGCTTCTTCAAGGCCACGACCCTTATCGCAGCTTCCACCTCCTTTTGAAACTTGGCCTTACGCTCCACATCGGAGCCGCCAACTTCAACTGCCGCGTCATCACCGGTGCCCAAACGGGCCTGCCCGCGACCGGCCACCCCCGATCTTTCGGAGGCCGGGAGCCCCCTCCCCAGGCCCCTTATTCCGCCACGCCTGCTGGTGGAGATTTTAGGGGCCGAGGCAAGCTCCCCTTCGGAGGACGACTCGCGGTCGCCTTCTGGTCTGGACCGCTTGCGTTCCTCCGCAGCAGTCCCGGTCCTCTCGAAGCGGGAGCTCTCAGAGCATCCCGCGCTCACATCACTAGATGCGGCGTCGGACTCCGACACCGCATCCCTCCTCTCCCTCTCTTTGCCGTCGCCGGCTGGGTTTTGATTTTTTTTATTATTTTTCATTTTTGTTCCCACGAGTGTGGGGGAAATACGAGGTCCATCCGGGCAGTGCCCCCTGTACCCGGATAAGCCTTTGACATTTATAACCCGCCAGAGGGTCGGCTGGTACTCTGGCGGGGGACGCACTGACGACTGATCGTTCCATAGGAACACCCGTCAGCCATACATCCCCTCACGGTGCGCCGCCGCTTGAGATTCGGGGTAGCTTTTTATAGAGGTTTTCTACCTCGCGGTCCGGGCGGTTAAGCCAAGACCCTCGGTCCCGATCGAAGCCGCGAGACGTGATCCACGACACTCCGATGATGGGATTACGAGAACGACGGGGACAGAGAAGGACTGCGTCCCTCGCTGTCTGCTCGGAGGCAGGGTGAGTGCACTCCGAGCCCACCCTTGCTCCTCCGCTGTGCCCTCTGCTTTTCAGAGGGTCACGCGGAGAAACGCCGCGTTGGTCCGGGTTGGACCCCACCACGTCAGAATATTCGCCACCGGCAGTGACATTCCCCGGGGAATAGGAATCTCTTCCCACTCCTCGGGGAAGGACACTGCCGGCGCCCAGGGTGCACCGTCCCGACAGCAACTGTTCCCTCCAGACGTATCGAGAGGGACCAGCGCCATCGGGCTCACGAGGAGGTTTTCTGACCCAGCACCCCACAGACAAAACCCTCAGTTTCCCCAAAGAGACCGCTGAATCGTAGCCAGGACACGGACGCTAGAAAATCTACGTCGGGCCCATGAAGAGCCTGGTAGAAGCGACCGTGAAACACCTTGCCTTGCCATACTTCCTTGCGGTCATCGGTAGTAAGTACGACAGGTTTGCGCCAGTTCTCTTTAGCCATAGACAGCGGGGTGAGTACCTTGTCCACTGCGACCACATCTCGGTGCATACCCACCTTGGTTTTAAAAAAATATTCTCTGAGGCTGCACACCTCGCGGTTGTGGAGGGTCTTCGCGTTTAAAAAGCCTCGACCCCCGCACTTCCGCGGGATGTACAGTCTCATCACCGATGATCGTGGGTGATGCATCCGGTTTGCGGTCAGCAGTGTACAAACTCTCCTATCCAGGGCGTCCAGTTCGGTCTGAGTCCATTTGAGTATGCCGAAAGAGTACATTAAAACCGGCATGACCCAACCGTTGATGGCGCGCACCTTGTTCCCGCCCGAAAGAAGGCTATTTAGTACCTTCTTCAGGCGACCAAAGAAGCGCTCCCTCAACGATTGCTTCATGTCAGCTACATTAATGCCAAACGCTTCCGACATACCCAAATACTTATAACTTTCGGATGAGGAGAGAGATCTGAGGTGTATGGAATCCGAGAGTTGGATTCCCTCGGATTCCATAATCTCTCCTCGCTTTACATACATGACTGCACATTTGTCCACACCAAATTCCATCCTGATGGCGCTACTAAAAGTTTCAGTTACTTTTAGTAGCTTCATCAGTTGCAATTTGTTAGGGGCAAAGAGTTTCAGATCATCCATGTAAAGAAGGTGAGATATGACCTGACCACCTCTCCTCAACCGGTAGCCTAGACCTGAATCCTCCAGCAATGTGCTTAGAGGATTCAGAGCCAGACAGAACCAAAGAGGACTCAAACTGTCGCCCTGAAATATTCCCCGTTTAATCCATACTGGCTCATCGTTCCCCTGGATCTGTCGACATCCTGGATATCGAAGGACCGTCCTCCATTGTCCCATACACGACGCAATAAAGGTGCGTAGACTTGCATCAATCTTGTACAACTCCAGCACCCTCATGAGCCATGTATGTGGCACAGAGTCGTAGGCCTTCTTGTAATCTATCCAACATGTCGACAGATCCTTGCGGGATCGACGAACCTGTTGGCTAATGGCCATGTCGATGAGGAGTAGCTCCTTAGTACCACGGGACCCGTTTCTACATCCATTCTGAGAGGCCGACATAATAGAATTACTGTCAATGTGTTTGTTAATTTTCTCTCTCAAAATGGATGTAAGAAGTTTATAGACCGTCGATAAACACGTGATCGGTCTATAATTCTTGGGTTCCGCAGGACTACCTGACTTATGAAGGTGGGTAACACCCGTTGTAAGAAACTCTGGTAGCGACCCAGACTCTAAGCATGATTGGAATTGAGATGCCAGGCGAGTGTGTGAACTACTTAGCCATTTGAGCCAGAAGTTGTGCAGTCCGTCCGCTCCCGGAGATTTCCAGTTCGGTAACGGACGAACTGCTCTGGCAACATCTAACGGTGTTATTAAAATTTCTTCCATTTCTGGGATGGATTCACACACTCGCTCGACATCTCGCATCCAGTCAGCCTCCGTATGACAGACGGGCATCGACCAGATGCTGCGCCAGAATGAACTCGTGGCAGCATCATCTGGGCGGCACACGTCCGTCACACTTTGTTCGGGTCGCTCCCAAGTTCTGTATACCCACCTCTCATCACTCTGGAACATGCGATTCTGCGAGTACCGATCAACACGCTTCTTATACCGCCGAATACGGTTCGCCCATGCATAAACTTCCTGCTTTAGGAAGTCGATGCGCTCTGTAACTCGGGACATGTATTCTTGAGGGCTGATTCCAGTCCCCAAGAATGCCCGCCTCACAAATCGCATCACACGTGGGCGTGTATTGCCCTCCCTGAAGCAGTATAGTTTGCCAATGAGTACCCTGGCCCCGTCGATACGGCACTCGATCCTGCGTTGCCAGGCTGGTACGGCTGGTTTTGGTCGAGAAGCTACGTCAAAAATTTGGAAATTTGACGTTAGCTAAACGACAAGCCGCTACAGCCCCACAATACAGTATCGAGTGCGTATCAACGAGGTCCTCGCTACTCTCAAAAATATTCTTGAGTTGCAAGGCACACACCAGCGCCCTATTTTTCTTATGCATGGGTAACCGCGGTAATCGGGGCCTAAGTTGGGCAGGAGTGGATCGATACTCGTGAAGCGCACCTTCCAAAGCGCTCCTCAAACGTTCGTTGCACTGGCTACTTACCGTGGCAACCCTATCATCCTCTTCTACAGCATCGAGATTGGACCGCGGTGGTATTGCGTCAATATTTGACGCTTGCACCGCGGTTTGCGCCGGAGTCAAGTCGATGTGGTTGCTCGGTACCTCTGAGCGCAGCCTATCAAGCGCGGCGTCGTCCAACATGTGATTGCGTTGGATGACTCGCACCTGATCCGACAGTCGTTGGGCCGAGACGTTGACGGTTGGTTCAAGAGTCTGAAAAAGAGACAGCATCCTAACACGGTACGCAGTGAGGTTAGTTCCCCCCTCTGTAGACCCGTAATATGCGCGCATGACATTCTCGTTTATAGACTGAGTCCATCTCATGCGCTGCACACAACCACCGGCAGCAGGGACCCGGCTCGGGGCCGGTTGGCCCCTAGGTCCGAAGCTTGATGGTGGCCGGCCTCGCCCCGGCCGACGTACAGGTGTTGGCGACGTCGGCGGGGAGAAATATTCGTCACTGGAGCTCGACGCGACTGCCGCTGCCGGTGACACAGGTGATCCGGGGTCCGGCGGCGGCGAGGCGGAGCTCAGCGACGACTCCGGGGGTGGAAGACGTGCGCGTTGTGACGCAGCTTTCGTTATCATTTTCTGATCCGTTTTAATTCATCCATCATTTTCTTGTATGTCTATGACATCTGTCATCTGTCTGCTCTAGTTTTGATCTTTGATCCATGTTTTAATAAATAATATATGTAGGTTTTTAAAGAATTTTCTGATTAGTATGGAACTGTTAAATACCTTCTATAAAAACAGCTGCAGACTGGTAGCAAAAAAAATTGATATTTGAAAAAAAAATATGGAGAATTTACGAATGACACCTGACAGCTAGAGTTGACACTTTATTATTTATTATTATTTCGATGTGTGGTGTTAGGCGAATGGATAGAATAAGGAATAAGTACATTAGAGGAGGTCTGGAAGTGGCTCCGGTGACTGAAAAGATGTGTGGAAATCGGTTGTCGGGGCATGTGATGCGGAGGAATGAGGAAAATGTCGTGAGGAAAGTTTTGAGTATGAATGTGGATGGGTATAAGGGTAGAGGAAGACCAAACAAACGATGGATGGACTGTGTGAAGAATGATATGGCAAGAAAAGAGGTATCCCATGAGATGACAAGTAATAGAGAAGTATGGAAGAAGAAAACGTACTGCGCTGATCTCAAATGAATTGGGATAAGGACAAGAGAATGATGATGATAATGATGATTATGTTTGTAATCATTTATACAAAAACTTATTCCTGAATTTTGTAGCAACCACGGAGTCTGAATTTGTGTCCGGTGGATGGCATTAGGCTCGCCCCCTATTATATGGTACTTAAACGTAACTGGCGAAATGTGGGTGTACGTACACCCACAACAAGTGTTAAACACACATTTGCCTAACCCTTCGGGGATTACAAAGCGTGAAGTTATATTATTTATAAATATGAAAGTTTGTGAGGATAAATGGATATTTGTTTCTCTTTCATGCACAGACGGCTTAACGGATTTCGATGAAACTTGGCACACAGCTCGTTTATAAACTAGATGCACGTAGGATATTATTCCGTTTATTCATTTACTTAACATACATTTACATTTTTAAATATTTTTACAAATTGATATAAAAAAAAACATTTAAAAATATAAAAATAGTAGCCCACCGGTATCGGGAACAGGGTCCAAGCTACCGGCGGTCAGTCAAAAATCAAAATCAAAATATTTTTATTTTACATAGGCCTACATGGGCACTTATAAAACGTCGACAGAAGAGGCACGGTTCGGGTTGGTCGTTTCCTATGGAGAAGAACCGGCAAGAAACTCCATGGTTACTCTTTTAAAATCATTTGGTTCTACAATATTTGGAAGTTACAGCGTTAGTACTTAATTATGAGAGGACAGCGTAGGCCCGACAATAAGTCATCGCTTACTACAAAAGGTAGAAAAAGATGACACTGAAAAAAAAAAAAAAATTACAAAGCCTACAATGTCCACACACTCACAAAAAAAATATGAATAAAAAAGAATCTATAAAAATCAAAATCAAAATCAAAATATTTTATTTTACATAGGCCTACATGGGCACTTATAAAACGTCAACAGAAGAGGCACGGTTCGGGTTGGTCGTTTCCTATGGAGAAGAACCGGCAAGAAACTCCATGGTTACTCTTTTAAAATCATTTGGTTCTACAATATTTGGATGTTACAGCGCTAGTACTTAAGTATGAGAGGACAGCGTAGGCCCGACAATAAGTCATCGCTTACTACAAAAGGTAGAAAAAGATGAAGCTGAAAAAAAAAATAAAAAAAAAATTACAAAGCCTACAATGTCCACACATTCACAAAAAAATATGAATGAAAAAGAATCTATACAAAAGTAAAAATAAAACTAAGAACAATTAAATAAACAATTGACACAAATGTAGTCATCAGTACTGTAACTATTCTGCACAATGAATAAACGGTGCAATGATTTGAAAACTATTGTAAAACATCTGAAAAAAAAATGAATAGAATAAATAAAATTCGGAATAGTTAGAGACATCCACATATTTGTGTCGTTTTTGAGCTACCAGGGAAGCCGCATGAGCAGAGGGAACTACAGCCAAACTTCTTTATCTTCAACATAGTCCTTAATTTTGTAATATGCTTTTTTAATAAGGACACGTTTGATGCAATTTTTAAACTTTCCATCGGTCAGTTCAATAACTGACTTTGGCAACTTATTATAAAAGCGTATACTGTTTATAAGAAATGACTTGCTAGTTTTTGTTAATCTAAATTTGGGTATTACAATTTCGTGTTTACTGCGTGTGTTTATATTATGGAAGTCGCTTCTAATTTTGAAAAGCCCTCGGTTTTTGCGGACGTATAAAATACATTCTAAGATATAAAGTGAAGGCAGAGTCAGTATATCGATCTCTTTAAATTTTTCTCTAAGGGACTCGCGAGGACCCATTTTATAGATCGCGCGAACTGCCCTCTTTTGCAATATAAAAATTGAATCAACGTCTGCTGCCGATCCCCACAGCAGAATCCCATAAGACATAATACTGTGGAAATACGCGTAGTATACTAACCTAGCTGTGGCTACATCAGTCAACTGCCTTATTTTCCTAACTGCATAGGCGGCTGAGCTTAACCTCCCCGAAAGAGTTCCAATGTGCGCGCCCCACTGCAGTTTTGAATCGATAGTAATTCCTAAGAATACAGTTTCCGCGATAACATCAAGTTTTTTGCCGTCAAGATTTAAATTAAGGTCACGTTGAGTTACATTTGGTAAAGAGAACTTTAGACATTTAGTTTTGTTCGTATTCAGTAAAAGATTGTTAGCTGCGAACCATTTCGAGAGAACAGTTAGACTTTCGTTGACATGTATGACATCCTTATCTTTCCTATGTATTTTAAAAATTAGCGAAGTGTCATCAGCAAACAGAATTATATCCGATAATTTTGCCATCATATATGGGAGATCATTAATATAAACAAGAAATAGGAAAGGACCAAGAATTGAACCTTGGGGCACACCCATCCTGACTATAGACCCAGAGGATGTCGCCCCATTTACATTTACTTTTTGCTGCCTGTTTGATAAATAGGAAAGAACAAGATCAGCAGCTTGTCCACGAATTCCGTAGTGATGTAATTTACAGATCAGCGTGTTGTGGTCGACGCAGTCGAACGCTTTTGAGAGATCACAAAAAATGCCAATAGCGTCCTGGGACTTCTCCCAGGATTCCAGAATGTGACTGATGAGTTTTACTCCCGCGTCCGTTGTCGACCTACCCTTCGTGAAACCAAACTGCTGACTATGCAGTATCCCATTAGAGTTAAAGTGAGACAACATCTGGTCCAGCATGATTTTTTCATAGATTTTACTCAGTGCTGGAAGCACAGATATCGGTCTATAATTAGAAGGATCACTCTTACAACCCGATTTGAAAATTGGTACCACTTTACTATGTTTCATCAAGTCAGGAAACTTGCCGCTGTCCAAACATTGATTGAATATGCCTGTTAGGACAGGCGCAATTGAGTCAATAATGTTTTCAAGAACCTTGACCGAAATCCCCCATAAGTCTTCAGTATTTTTGATATTGAGACTTTTGAATGCGTTTTTGATTGTGGCAATACATACTGGTTTAAATTTGAAGTTTGGTATGTCTTTTGTGAAGTTCTCTTTAAGAAGGCCCTCAGCTAATTCAACCGAAGAGGGGAGAGATTTCGTAACCTCTAACGGAATGTTAGTAAAGAAATTATCTAGTGTCTCAGCGACTTCTAAATTGTCAGAAATTGTTTTGTTATCTATGTTTAAAGACAATTCACTCTTATCTTGTTGTTGAGTCTTACCGGTTTCTCTGTTAATTACCTGCCACACCGTTTTTATTTTATTATTAGAATTACCAATTTTATTACTTATTATTTGAGATTTTGCTTGAGCGCAGACACTTTTGAATATTTTCGAATAGTTTCTAACATAAGTGTGAAAGACTTGATCTGAAGTCAGAGATTTTTCGTGATATAAATTATATAAAATATCTCTGCTTTTTCTTATTCCCGTAGTGGCCCATTCGCTAAATTTAGATTTTGAATTGAGTTTAACTTTTTTTATAGGACACGTTTTATTGAATTCATGGCAAACTGTGGAAAATAATGTACCGTAGTTTATATTGGGGTCTTTTGAATCAAAACTAGCATTATTAAGGTTGCTAAGAACATTATTATTGAAAGAAATTAATTTATTTTTGGAAAGGGGTCTTAATTGAATTGTTTTAACTAAGTGTAACTTTTTGTCTAACTCAAACGATACAAGTTGACCAGTATGGTCTGACCTGACGCCACTAATTATTAACGACTCTTTTACTATGCAATTAGTAAATACATTGTGTTGTAACTATTTAAACGCAATCCATCGTTGATTTTTTTTAGTAGCATTAAAGTTGTTGTCAAGCACACACGTATTTCATTCACAAAAATCCAGTCAAGCAATTTGCAACCTTATTCCCAACACCATATGGTCGAAATCGAGCCGGATTGTAGTGCAAAGTAGTGATCGTGTTCGGGTGTCGAGAACAAAGGACTGCCACATTCCTTAGATAAGAAGTGAGCCCGAGTCGTCATTAGCTAACGAGTTAAGGATTTTTGTGCAAGTTATTTACAATAATAAAACGAAGAAATCTGTGCATCGTTCATAACATACATTGTTTTTGAAGATTATCGAGTTATTTGTGTTTATCAAAGATGTCTACGCCAGAACAATTACTGGGAGTATTAGAAGAAATAGCCAAAATATTACAAAAAACACAAACTAACTTAAAGAAATGTCCTAAACAGAGATTGACACGAGGATATATTGAGACACGATTAAAATGCTTAGAAGACTATTGGAACAAATTTACTAACACCCACCAAGAATTAGTTAAAAGTACGTCAAAGGAAAATCGAAATACAATAAGCTATTTTGCGAACGAAGACTATTATGTATGCGAAGATCTTTATTTATCTATGCAAGCGGACCTTAAGGACATATGTTTACAACTTTCGCACGCCAGCCCGTCACGCAGTTCAGGTGCACATGAATCGTCAGGGACGTTTACATCACAGCTTAGACTGCCGAATATTGAACTACCGAAATTTACGGGACGATACGAAGAATGGTCCTCTTTTCACGATTTATTTATATCATTAGTTGACAAAAATACTTCAATTAGTGACGTACAAAAATTACACTACTTAAAAGCTAGCATTGGTGGTGAAGCAGAAGTCCTTTTGAGACATATTCAGATAACGGAAAGCAATTACTCGCAAGCCTGGACAGCACTGAAACAAAGATATGGAAACAAACGAATAATAGTGAACGCAATTATTACACGATTGTTTAATCAAAGAAAAATGAATACGCAGAGTGCCAGTCAAATTAAATCGTTGTTAGACACAACTCACGAGTGCATTAATAACCTCAATAATATATCAGTTTCCACGGAGTCTTGGAGTCCTATGATAATATTTCTTGTTGTACAGAAATTGGACCAAGAAACTCACAAAGACTGGGAGGAATATTCCTATCAAGAAGATTTAGAGGACTTACCTAAATGGGACAGCTTGAAAAAGTTCTTAGAGTCGAAGTTCCGCACACTTGAGCTTGTGTCACCAGCTGCACCTGCAAGAGAAAAACCTAAAGAAAAATCATTTGCTGCCACGGCTACTACATCAACTGAAAAATCATGTATTAAGTGCGAAGAGCTACATACATTGTGTCATTGCAAACAGTTTACGGACATGAACATCAAAGACAGGAACGAGTATGTGAAGAAAAATAGATTGTGCTATAATTGCTTGTTACCGGGGCACGCAGTGTTCAGATGCCGAGTTCCTACGAACTGCCGTATCTGCAATAAACGACATCATTCTCTCCTTCACGAGAAAAGGGAAGACGTTTCAAAGACAGAGAATGAGATAGCTACCACATCCACTGCAACTTCAAATGTGTCTGTGAATCACACCATGGAAGACAATACAACAACAACAATGACGGCACAACACAGCAATACAAAGATGACAGCGCTGCTAGCAACTGCAATGGTGAAATGTAAGAATGAAGAAGGACACACCATTGTACTGAGAGCGCTTATCGATCAAGGATCGCAAGCATGTTTCATTAGTGAGAAGGCGGCTCAGCTTCTGAAACTCAAAAGGCAGTCAGCGAGAGGCAGTGTAATCGGAGTGGGATCTACTAAAACAGATGTCAAGCAAGTGGTTCAGCTACAGGTTATATCAAGAGTAGAAGACAATTTCTGTCTTAACATACAAGCCTATGTGATGAATAGACAGTTGACCACTAAGTTACCAAAACTCGCTGTATACACTGATGTTCAGCACCTAAAATGTCTAAAACTGGCAGATCCGACTTACCATTTACCAGGGTCGGTCGATCTTCTGCTAGGAGTGAGAGAATATGCAGACATTTTACAACCGGAGCTAATCAAAGGTCCACCAGGCACACCATGCGCACAACGAACCAGCCTGGGTTGGATTTTATTTGGAGAGATACAAAACAAAGACGAAGACAACTCTTTTCTTGTCATGCACCATCACGTAGATATGGATAATATGTTAAAGGCACTGTGGGAAATAGACACTGATACGAAAAGAAAATACACACAAGAAGAGCAGTCATGTGAAGACATTTACAAAAAAACATATACAAGAAATGAAGATGGTAGATACGTCGTTACCTTACCTTTCAAAACACAAAACCCGAAATCACCAGACGGTAATACACGTGAAATAGCAATGCGTCGATTATTACAATTGGAAAGAAAATTTGCAAAACAACCTGACTTAAAAGAAGAATATGTAAAAGTGATGGAAGATTACGCAATGCTAAATCACCTGGAAGAAGTACCTGCAAAAGAAATGAACACAAAGAAAGCGGTCTACTTACCTCACCACGCAGTTGTCCGATATGATAAAGAGACCACCAAGACTCGAGTGGTCTACGATGCTTCCTGTAAGGGTTCCAACAACACCTCACTTAATGACGAATTGCTAGTTGGACCTTTAGTACAGGACGACCTTCGCAGCATCATAATGAGATGGAGGATGCATACAGTTTGCTTCGTGGCCGACATTGAAAAAATGTATAGAATGGTACGACTGTCCAGAGCACATACAGATTTCCAACGTATCCTGTGGAGGAAAGACCCATCTGAACCTGTAAAAGATTACCGTCTACTTACCGTAACGTTTGGCACAGCTCCAGCACCCTACTTGGCATGCAGAACTTTACTTCAGCTGGCTGACGATGAAGGTCAAAATTATCCTGTCGCTACACAGATGATGTCAGATTTTTACGTCGACGATCTCCTGTCTGGAACGGACACTGTAGAAACGGCAATTGAAGCCAGATACCAGCTGAAGGAGATGATGAAAAGAGGCGGTTTCGTGTTAAAGAAATGGTCATCAAACAACGGAGACTTCATGAAATCCATACCACCAGACGAAAGATCTCAAAATGCACTTCTTGATTTGAATAGCGCTGGAAAAGTGAAGACGCTGGGAGTCCTGTGGAACCTGAATACAGACAAATTTGAATATAAATTTAACTTGAAACCTACAGAAGGCGCTGCAACCAAGCGAAACATTTTCTCAAATGTGCAAAAATTATATGATCCTTTGGGATGGTTGTCGCCAAGCGTAATTACAGCTAAGTTGTTAATGCAAAAACTCTGGCTAGAACAAGTGAGCTGGGATGATCAGATTAGTCAAGACTTAGAAGATGAATGGATACACATACGATCTGATTTGGAACATATAAATGACATAAGCGTAGATAGATGGATACATACAACAGCCAAAAACAAAGAATGTATTCAGTTACATGGATTCAGCGACGCATCATCACGTGCGTATGCAGCAGTTGTTTACGTGAGAGTAACTTGCCCTAACGGTGAAACGTATACCAATCTGATGGCAGCAAGAACACGAGTCGCTCCTTTAAAAACTATTTCCATTCCCCGACTCGAGTTGTGTGGAGCACTGTTGTTGTCACAACTATTAACTCATGTTGGGGGGGCAATGAAAATACAAAAATCACAAACATTTGCTTGGACAGATTCGTCAATTGTCCTGGCGTGGTTGTCTGGCGAGCCCTTCAGGTGGAAGACATTTGTGGCAAACCGGGTGGTGGAGATACTAGACAACATCAGCTGCAATCAATGGTATCATGTACTATCTAATGAAAATCCTGCCGATATTGCTTCTCGAGGGTTATCTGTAGAAGAATTGAAAGAATGTCATTTGTGGTGGAAAGGGCCAAGCTGGCTGAGCACGGGAGAAATCAAATTCAGTCGGCTGGAAAACACACAAACTGACGAAGAAAAGAAAACAACTAAAGAGTTACAAACAAATTTAAAAATAAATAACACTGAAAATGATAACACAAGAATGATAGATCAATTTAAACAATTTAATAATTTAAAGGAACTACTTACAGCCGTAAGCTACTGTCGAAAATTTCTACATTATAATCGCAACATAGTTATGTCTGAAGACCAGAAATATGTCACGACAGAGGAACTTGAAGAGTCACTACATAGATGTATAAAGATAGCACAACAAAACGATTTTGAAGAGGAAATTCAAACACTAACAAACAGAAATGAAGTAAAGAAAAGAAGCCCTTTAAAATCTTTGAACCCCTATGTAGATGCCAAAGGAGTCTTAAGAGTAGGAGGAAGACTCAGAAATGCAGAAATTGCATTAGAAAGTAAACACCCAATAATACTTGCAAATAAAAATGAATTGAGTCGATTGATCGTGAAGAATGCACACGCAGAAACACTTCATGGAGGAGTGCAATTGATGTTGGCCTACATTAGATCCAGATACTGGATACTACGAGCCAAAGACGTCGTGAAGGCATGCATCCGACAATGTCTGGTATGTGCTAAACATAGTGCCACATCAAAGCAACAACTAATGGGTGATCTACCGAAAGAGCGCGTTACCCCAGCCAGACCATTCCTTCATAGTGGAGTCGATTTTGCAGGGCCAGTTCAGGTATTAATATCAAAAGGGAGAGGTGCTAGAACCAATAAAGCATATATAGCCATTTTTATCTGTATGGCAGTCAAAGCAGTGCATCTTGAATTGGTCAGCAATTTAACAGCAGAAGCATTTATTGGTGCATTTAGAAGATTTACATCTAGACGAGGCAAATGCGCCCACTTATGGAGCGATCAAGGCAGAAACTTTGTCGGCAGTAGTAAAGAACTCATAGCTGCATTACAAACCGCGCAATGTGAGCTCCCAAGAGACGTAGCAGACACATTAGCAAAGGACGGAACCCAATGGCATTTCATACCCGCGTATAGTCCAAACTTCGGCGGTCTCTGGGAGGCAGGTGTGAAATCAATAAAACACCACTTGAAGAGAGTTCTCACAACCAACCTAACGTTTGAAGAACTGACAACCTTATTGTGTCAGATTGAAGCCTGTTTAAATTCCCGCCCTCTCACCCCGGCAGATGAGTCAGATATAGACGCAATAGAAATGCTAACCCCAGGTCATTTTCTCATTGGAGAATCTCCCATTGTTGTGCCACACCCAAACCTAGAAAATATAAAAACCACTTACCTTTCACGCTGGCAACACATGCAGAGGCTTCTTGGAGATTTCTGGAAAAAATGGCAAACAGAATATTTAACACGTCTGCAGCAA
This sequence comes from Cerastis rubricosa, assembly GCA_949152445.1. Classification (NCBI taxonomy): domain Eukaryota; kingdom Metazoa; phylum Arthropoda; class Insecta; order Lepidoptera; family Noctuidae; genus Cerastis; species Cerastis rubricosa. The sequence continues at coordinate 15,382,415 of OX424549.1, forward strand.
AGACCTAAATGGATGAAACAAGAAACAGAATTAGAAAAGGGACAAATAGTACTTATAAAAACAGACAACTTGCCACCTGGAAAATGGCAATTAGGAAGAATAATTGAAAAACACCCTGGACCAGATGGTCTGACTAGGGTCTATAGTGTAAAGAGTGGAGATAGCGTCATTAAACGATGCATTACTAAATTGTGTCACTTACCTATAAACTGTAATGATGATTCTTAACTTTTCTAAAATGTACTTACCTTTATACTTGCTTTAGAAATCACAGTACCAGCCTTTATTAAAACACAATTTTCCTTGTTATGTTCTTTTGTTGAAAGGACTCGTTAGTCCTTTGGGGGCCGGTATGTTGTAACTATTTAAACGCAATCCATCGTTGATTTTTTTTAGTAGCATTAAAGTTGTTGTCAAGCACACACGTATTTCATTCACAAAAATCCAGTCAAGCAATTTGCAACCTTATTCCCAACACCACATTGTCTATGCATGAAACCGAGGTTGCTGTTATTCTAGTTGCTTCATTAAATAAATATTTTAAATTAAATGATTTAAACAATGAGACCAGCCTATACGTGGGACACTCAGAAAGTTTTGCGAAACTAAAAAAAATTGTTCTATACGTACATATATTTTTATTAAATCTTTTCAAAGTACTTTCCACCAGCCTCTATACAAAGATTCATGCGCCTAAACCAGTTTTCAAAACACTTTTTCCAGTCCGCCGCAGACACCTCGTTTACAGCCTGCTCGAACCCAGCCAGCGCATCTTCCGGCGACGAAAATTGTATCCCTTTGAGCTGATTTTTTATTTTTGGGAATAAAAAGAAGTCACACGGTGCTAGATCAGGGCTGTAAGGAGGGTGACCCAGGAGTTTGACTGGCGTGCTGTCCAGGAAGTCCCTCGTTTTGAGTGCGGTGTGCGCAGGTGCATTGTCGTGGTGGAGCAGTAGCCCGCGGAGCCCTGTGTTTGGTCGCTTGTTGCTTATAACAGAGAAAACTTCTGGCAAACATTTGGAAGTATACCATTCGGCATTAATGCTTCTTTGATCCCGTAAGGGAATTGATACCAAGTGGCCAGTCAAATTAAAAAAGCTAGCGATCAAAATCTTACCCCCGCTTCTAGATCGCTTCACTTTGGTAGGCGTTGGCTCATTTTGAAACACCCAAACAGTCGACTGGCGCTTGGTTTCTGGGTCGTATTGATAAATCCAGGACTCATCACCTGTAACGATGTCGTAAACACGCCGAGACGAGCCTGCTTCAAATTTGTTAAGCATATCACGGCACCATTCCACCCGGGCCTGCTTCTGAGCATCGGTGAGGTTGTGCGGCACCCAGCGTGATACTATCCTCCTCACGCGAAGATGGCTGTGTAGAATCTCGTGAACGCTTCCCGATCCAATCTTCAATATGTGTTGAATCTCCTGATATGTAATTCGCCTATTGTCTTGGATTAAATTTTTCACTGCTAGCACGTTTTCTTCGGTAACAGCCGTCAAAGGGCGACCGCTTCTTTCGTCATCCCCCAAAGTTGGTCGACCGCGCTTGAATTCGTTATACCAACGATACACGGTTGCCTTGGAAGGGCCTTCATCCATGAATGCCATTTGAAGTCTATCGTACGATTCATCCGGTTTCAGGCGACACTTGAAATCGTATAAAATCATAGCTCTAAAATGTTCCCGGCGCAGATCCATATTTCAGTGAGACACAATACTTTGAATTAACTCGCAAAAAATGTGGAGGGAAATTTTGAAATTGGAACTTACTTATTTTTACTTATAAATAATCATATTTTCGAAAAACATAATAACTGGCCAGTCTCCCATATATAAAAACTTTTTTTCGCAATACTTTCTGAGGGGCCTGGTATTTTTCTGGTGAATTGACTAACAGATCAATATTTAAGTCACCACAAACAAAAACTAATTTATTATCTAAGAAAAGTTTACTTAATATTTCTTCCATTGTGATTAAGAATAATGACAGGTTTGATGCTGGTGGTCTATAAACACATAAGACAGTATGACCTTCAATCTCTGCACATGCTACCTCACATAAGCGATCAACAGAGTAAGCAGTGATATCCTTCCTCTCCTTATACCTGAGACAGCTATTACAAAGTATCAGGGTACCACCGCCCACTGAGGATCTGTTGTACGCACTGGCAACTGAAAAATTATTCACATTAAACAACATCCTATCTGGTTTTAACCAAGTTTCACAGAAACATAAAATATCCATGTGGTATTTATCAACTAACAGTTCCACGTCTAAAATTTTGCCGGAGAAGCGATTTATATTCTGGTGATAAAGTAAAATATTATTACCAGGCTTCTCTTTTGTCGGCTCTAATAGTTTAAAGAATCTGTAACAGTATTATTGGAGACACAAGATAATACTGTTTCATCACAATCATCACTTAACCTAGTCTCAGTTAAATCATTAATAACCGCGTTTATATAATATGATAAAAGTGAAGCCAGAAAATGTTGACTTTTCTTTGGAAGAAACATATGATCCCGAATCAAAACAAAATCTCTAACAAAATTGTTAGTATCAAAAAACAATAGACGGTCACTATGACGACATGATAAAATATGCATCAGATTATTTAAACTAGAAATATAAACATTTTCTTGATCAAGAAGATTGTCAGAATATGGCAATGCACATAAAATTAATTTGCCTAATCTTAACTTAAGTAGGGTGTCGACACCGTTAACTATGTCCCTTTTAGATATGTTCAGGCTATTTCCAATTAAAAGTACTACTGTGGTCTGCTCATTTAATTGTGTATGTTGAATTTTATTGATAAGCTCATTAAAATGTAGGTTATGGTGACAATGGTTCACTACTGTGTGTTTGGACCGGTTATTTAACAAAGATCCAAATCCTGTTCCTAATCTATCAGAATACACTAAGATATTACTTTGGATGGGGTTCAAAATACAAAATATATACAAATATATACAAAAGTAAAAATAAAACTAAGAACAATTAAATAAACAATTGACACAAATGTAGTCATCAGTACTGTAACTATTCTGCACAATGAATAAACTGTGCAATGATTTGAAAACTATTGTAAAACATCTGAAAAAAAAGAATTGAATAAATAAAATTCGGAATAGTTAGAGACATCCACATATTTGTGTCGTTTATGAGCTACCAGGGAAGCCGCACGAGCAGAAGGAACTACAGCCAAACTTCTTTATCTTCAACATAGTCCTTAATTTTGTAATATGCTTTTTTAATAAGGACACGTTTGATGCAATTTTTAAACTTTCCATCGGTCAGTTCTATTACTGACTTTGGCAACTTATTATAAAAGCGTATACTGTTTATAAGAAATGACTTGCTAGTTTTTGTTAATCTAAATTTGGGTATTACAATTTCGTGTTTACTGCGTGTGTTTATATTATGGAAGTCGCTTCTAATTTCGAAAAGCCCTCGGTTTTTGCGGACATATAAAATACATTCTAAGATATAAAGTGAAGGCAGAGTCAGTATATCGATCTCTTTAAATTTTTCTCTGAGGGACTCGCGAGGACCCATTTTATAGATCGCGCGGACTGCCCTCTTTTGCAATATAAAAATTGAATCAACGTCTGCTGCCGATCCCCACAGCAGAATTCCATAAGACATAATACTGTGGAAATACGCGTAGTATACTAACCTAGCTGTGGCTACATCAGTCGACTGCCTTATTTTCCTAACTGCATAGGCGGCTGAGCTTAACCTCCCCGAAAGAGTTCCAATGTGCGCGCCCCACTGCAGTTTTGAATCTATAGTAATTCCTAAGAATACAGTTTCCGCGATAACATCAAGTTTTTTGCCGTCAAGATTTAAATTAAGGTCACGTTGAGTTACATTTGGTAAAGAGAACTTTAGACATTTTGTTTTGTTCGTATTCAGTAAAAGATTGTTAGCTGCGAACCATTTCGAGAGAACAGTTAGACTTTCGTTGACATGTATGACATCCGTATCTTTCCTATGAATTTTAAAAATTAGCGAAGTGTCGTCAGCACACAGAATTATATCCGATAATTTGGCCATCATATATGGGAGATCATTAATATAAACAAGAAATAGGAAAGGACCTAGAATTGAACCTTGGGGCACACCCATCCTGACTATAGACCCCGAGGATGTCGCCCCATTTACATTTACTTTTTGCTGCCTGTTTGATAAATAGGAAAGAACAAGATCAGCAGCTTGTCCACGAATTCCGTAGTGATGTAATTTACAGATCAGCGTGTTGTGGTCGACGCAGTCGAACGCTTTTGAGAGATCACAAAAAATGCCAATAGCGTCCTGGGACTTCTCCCAGGATTTCAGAATGTGACTGATGAGTTTTACTCCCGCGTCCGTTGTCGACCTACCCTTCGTGAAACCAAACTGCTGACTATGCAGTATCTCATTAGAGTTAAAGTGAGACAACATCTGGTCCAGCATGATTTTTTCATAGATTTTACTCAGTGCTGGAAGCACAGATATCGGCCTATAATTAGAAGGATCACTCTTACAACCCGATTTGAAAATTGGTACCACTTTACTATGTTTCATCAAGTCAGGAAACTTGCCGCTGTTCAAACATTGATTGAATATGCCTGTTAGGACAGGCGCAATTGATTCAATAATGTTTTCAAGAACCTTGACCAGTGCTCCAGAGAAAGGGACCTCCTAGCGATACGAGCCGTATCCAGGAGTACCGCTTTCTGAATCAAGCCCTTGATCCAGCTGCCTAACGAGAGCCTCATCAGATATTGGTCGAGCCTCTTGGCAATTAGGCCATTGGCTTATACGACTATGGGCACAATGATCGCTGAGTCAACATCCCACATGTCGACAACCTCGCGAGCGAAGTCAAGATACTTGATTTGCTTATCTTTCTCGGCTTTCACGAGGTTCTCGTCATGTGGAATCGTTATGTCAACAATCATTGGGCGCCGCTCTGATCGATCCACCACCACTGGGTTATTATAATTTTTATCGCGGTCCACGTAGACGAAATCGCGGGAATAAGCTAGTACTCTATAGAATTACATGTTTCCCCTCGGTTTAAACTGTGCGTAATCTATCAGTGAACTTTTTTTTTACTATGCTTGTAGATGATGGTTCTAAACACTACTAAAAGATAAAGCTTTTATTAAATCAAACACCAGTTTCTAAAAAATATTTATTAAAACGTACTATTTCAAAAGAGCGATTAATATTATTTTTATCTCTTCATCTCATTGTACCACTTTCCATTTCGTTCCAAAGAGAAGTAATCAACAAAACTTTAGTTAAGTTATTCAGACACCTTCAAAAGACGATCAACTTCGAGAATCGGTCAATTAAAAGTTGATCCTGATAGTTAAATTGTACTCAGTTAAGTAATACGTTTAATTACTTTCTACTCTTCGTGCGTTAACATCAAATACTTTTAGTAGTTACTTATAGCTGTGCCCCGCGACTGGTTTTGTTTTCGTCCGCGTTTTGGTTTGGGTTTTATTCACAATTTCAAGGGTTTTAATTTTTCTGAACCCTAATTATATTTCTAAAATAAAGTAACCTGGCGAAGTTAAGCCTTATAAAAAATTCCGAGCGGTCCAGCCGTTTCAGAGATTAGCGGGAACAAACAGAAAGACAATATTTTTATTTGTAATAACTGCCGTAAATACTTTCATAATATATGCATTCCGTAGAGACCTGTTATTTTGAAATTACAAACATAAACTTAAGTTTTATTTGTTTTGTATAAATAAAGGTTTTTCAAATTTATTTGAGTGCAATATGATGAATTGATTACTGACAATTACCCAGTTACTGAGTTGTGGAGGTCAGACAGGCAGTCACTTCATGTAAAATATGGTACTCAGCTGCATCCGGTTAGACTGGAAGCCGACCGCAAGATAGTTTGGGAAAAGGCTAGGCATATGATGACTGAAAAATTAGGACTTTAGTTTTTTGGTGCATCAAAAGAGCCTCAGATTAGGGACGTGTGGAGTCCTTTCAGTAATGTTCCTTATTACTAGAGAACGTAACACTATTTGTCTGGCTTCTTAAAGTGATTCTCACTCGAAACCGCCCATCCCCGCGGTCGGGTGGCGAAGCTGATCTCTCGCCAATCAGCTTGGTAGAATCCGTCGATGCCTAGCACAATTACACCACCCGCCCGGCCGCGCGGACAAGCGGCGCTCACCGTCTTTCCGCGCTGAGGACTGGTGTCGTGTGAGAATTGCCTAAACGTGTCGTTGGTAATCTGAAGAACAGATTTAGGTGATGAGTTTGGCACCCTCAGTTGTTTCTATCAGTTCTTGCATCAGACTCACAGGGCACACGTAGCTTGCTATTGATGACGGACGGCCTTCACGATAACAGCAATTGTCCAAAAGCAATATGCGATTAATTCTTATATATATTATTTTTGTTACTATACGGTTAACATTGTCTAACGCATACCGCTGGTTTGAGACGGTTTGGTTATATGGAGCTTGCACCCACTAAAAAACACCGTGAGCCTCCTGGTGCCTTGGCGGCTGTGCCTCGAGAACTGCTACGCATGACATTCGCGACTACGCCATTAGTACCTGGTTTAACCTACACGAAGTAAATTTAGCCCATAGTTATTACACTGAATGGGTAACAGATATTTTTTACTCAATCAACAAACCGCTTTAATTTTACTATCTGATTTTGTTTGTTAAAACGAGCATAGATAGCGCATCGGTTTGCCTAAAGTAATATATAATGTTTAATCATTATAATGGCAATTTCCTCCCGTAATGCATTTCCTATCTACCCCACATATATTACAGCATTTCCTCCATTACTTTCTCGAAAAATCCTCTCAAAAGACACCCGAGACATCTGAACAAGCGCACTAAAAGGTACCTAAATAAAATAGAACATATATTTCTATGTGCTGCAGAAACCCGGCTGTAAACTTGTATTTAAGTCCGTTCAGACAGTAACGAGGGCAGTATGAGAGGTTCAGGACAGTGGGGGCGCAGGGGGTGAAGTGAGAAGGGGTGTTGGGACACATTGACAGCTGCAAGCAGGACGAGTGGGGCTTGGATGTGGAAAGAAGTGGATGTGTTGTTAGAGGACGTTGCATTTTTAGAGGAAGTTAATATTTTGAAGTATTTTTTTTGGATTTATAACGACTAGGCAATTTATCACTCCTACATCATCCCTACATGTCACTTGTAGTGGGATAAGTAAAATAAGGCCGAACGACATAGATTTAAAGGAAGACTGCAAACACCAAAACTAAGGTAAAAAGATCTCACGTGAATTTTGAGATACTTTTATTAAGAAAATAGAAAAAAAAAAAACATTTTTAAATACCTTTAATATGGTTCTCCTGCTGTTATACTTTACCTAAAACCTTTTGGTATAAAATTATGAGCTAGCTTTCTAACTAACAAAGCTCAGCCACCAAATCCCATGGGTTCCTTAGAGGCAGTACAAATCGAGGTTTTCTCCGTATTAATGCCAGGTTTTCTGCCAAGCTTGGCTCCATGGCATGAAATATTCACAAAACACATGCAACATAAATCTACGCCCGATTTGAAAAGTTATCCAACCGAGAAGGGGAAAAAGAATTTTGTTTCTTTGGGTCCTTGTGGATCCAGTCGTTAACAGACAGTGGCTCGATCTATCGAGTCTGACAACCAGTCTTACCAAGGGGTATCATATTACTGGGTCAGATACACAGCTGCTCCATGTAAAATACTGGTATTTAGCTGTATCCGGTTAGACTGGAAGCTGACTCCAATATAGTTGAGAAAAGGGTAGGCAGATGATGATGATGATTTAGGATCCTGGCTTAAAAACCTTCTGTAATTTACTTGTGTAAGATGTTAAATTAATCCATCGATTAGTCCTTGAGAGCAGCGGTGGCTCAGTGGTGGCAGCCCCGTCTTACGAGTAGTAAGCTGTGGGTTCGAACCCAGGCAGGCGCATTACTTTGTGTAATTTATTTCATGACCGCAGACCTCAAAAACGGTGAAGGTAAACATCGCGAGGAAACCGGCATGTCCTAGAACTAAAAATTCGAAGACATGTGACATCTACCAACCCGCACTGGGCCCGCGTGGTGGATTACAGCCCACTCCTTCTCATAGAGAGGAGGCCTGTGTCCCAGCAGTGGGAACGTTATAGGCTGATGATGATGATGATGATGATAAGTCCTTATTTTAAGAAGAACACATGTCTTTCTTTCTTCTTCATGTGGTAAGTGACTAACCTGGTGTCAGAGTTTTTATGCCACCCATGGGCCTCTGACTTGACTTTACATGCCGTCGATAAATATCTCTCAGGCATGCTGGTTTCCTCACGATGTTTTCCTTAAACGAAGTCTAAACTAATATTATAAAGAGGAAAGATTTGATTGATTGTTTGTTTGCATTGAATAGGCTCCGAAACTACTGCTCCGATTTGAAAAATTCTTTCAGTGTTAGATAGCCCATTTATCGAGGAAGGTTATAGGCTATATATCATCACCCTACGACCAATAGCAGTGGAGCAGCAATGCAAATTTTGCGAAAACGGGGAAAATGTGACGCAAACGAAGCTTTGCGCCGGACAGCTAGTAGTTAATAATTATAGAATGCGCACATAAATCCAAAAAATCAGAGGTCCGTGTCTTGGGTTCAAACTTGAGACCTATGACTTGGCAGTCCGACGGTTACACCACTAGGCTATCACCGAGATCACTGAGAAGAACTGTCAAAGTTCTTATTTAAAACTAGCTTCACCCGCGACTTCGTCCGCGTGGAAATTAACGAAAAGGTTACTTAGTTTTTTTTCGGTTACGTAATTTTTTTTTAGATTTTTTCTGAAATAGAAAGTAGAAATAGTAGCCTCAGTTACTCCGTATTACATCAGCTATCTGCTTGTGAAAGTCTCGTCAAAATCGGTCCAGCCTTGCCAGAGATTAGCCGGAACAAACAGACAAGCAGACAGAAAATTGTAAAAAATGTGTTTTTGGTATATGTCCCGTATATACATAATATATATTCATATGCTTGTAGTAAAAAACGGTTATTTTAATATTACAAACAAACACTTCATTTTATTTATTTGTAGTATAGTATATGTAGTATGTATAGATGGCACAAATACTGGTAGGACGACTGTGACTTAGTTACATATAAAATACTCATCGTGATTAAAATATCCTGGACTTCAACATCATCATCAATTGACTCCAATTAGACTCCTCTCTTGATAAACTTGACTTGCTACACCACCACATCTACCAGGATTCCTCGTTCCAACGTTAGTGACAACCTGGCAAACAGGTACAGTAAAACAAAATGTTAGGTGCACACGAACAGGCCAAATAATAAAAATCTTCTGTCTTTGGTTTTCCCCAGTGGGGTTGGCAGAAACTACATCCATCATTCCTCTTTCAATATAACCAAACACACATACATCTGCCTAGCCTTTTCCCAAACTATGTTGGGGTCGGCTTCCAGTCTAACCGGATGCAGCTGAGTACCAGTATTTTACATGAAGCGACTGCCTATCTGACCTCCACAACCCAGTAACTGGGTAATACGATACCCCTTGGTAAGACTGGATGTCAGACTTTTAGCTTCTGACTACTCGTAACGACTGTCAATGATCTATAAATGACAGCCGGGACCAACAGCTTAACGTGCTTTCCGAGGCACGGAGAAAACTCGATATGTAATTATGGTCACCCATCCACAGACCAACCTCGGCAAGCACGGCTTAACCTTAAAGATCGATCTGGGCGGCTGTTATTATTTAGCCACGAGCTCCTCAATATAACCAAACCATCTAAACAAACCTAATCTTTTATTTTTTTGTATATAATATCTTTTGAAGCCTTCCTGTATACCAATCTCTTTGCTCGATTGTACAGTACGAGATTCCCTTAGCGCAGCATCGCGTATGGCCTCGGTCTGTTGCTGGCTATGATTGGATGGGCCTGTCCCATGATGGCCTGGACTTGTTCTTATGAGCCTCCGTACGTAAGACCTGATGAGAGTTTCAGAGTATAATGCAACGTGGGATGAGAATTTTGAACGTCTGTCTTTTCGGTGATTATGTTTTCTATTTTTGGCTCAGTTACTACAACTGACCACTGTTCTTTTAGTTCTGATTTGTTAGAGTCTGTCAAATTATTTACCGTTCTAAATATTGTTATCTATTTGAATGTATATATGTAGGTAAGGATCGTAGCTGATGGTGTTGTGTAGTTTCGGCCTACCCATTTTGGAAAAAAGCGTTTGTTAAAGAATGTACCTATTTAAGAATCAATACGGTTGTAGTCATCAAACAACTTGATACACTTAAATACAAATTACATTAAAGTAGTCAGTATCAGTATCCCCTATTGTTTACACAAACAAACCCTATAACCAGCTACCAACGCTAGAACCCTTCCAAAAACAATTACATTACACAAAACACCCTCTCCAATAAAGTAATCAATTCCATTCTAATCCGTTCCTCAAACAAGTAGGAAATATTTACTGAATCCGAATAACGGCATATTCGCCATAACATCCCCCATAACGCAGCTAAAGATTCGGGAAAACAACATTTATGCGGGTTCGCGACATATATCGTAAGAAACTGGAGCGCTCTGAGTCCCCAGTAACAAGAGGGGGGAGGGGGACACACCATAGTTAGGCATGTCGCCAGTCCAATATTCGAGATTTATGGACAATTTCATTAGAGCAACTCTAGGGGTCTGTATTACACCAAAGTGTATTTCTGTTGTTGTGAACTTAACTCTTACTCTTAACTCGGGAAGAGAGATTTTCTTTGTTTGTTGTTGTTTTTTGGCTTAGATGATGAAAGATAGAAAATGTAGTTATTGGTCTCGCACAGGACAAACCAAAATGTTTGAATTTAACAATAAAATAAAATTATATAAAATTAAACGAAGAAAAATAAGATATATGCATGTACAACCAAAATTGGTCCCATACGAGGCCAAAATGTGTATCTCAGCATGGTGCTGTAACATTTAAAACAAATGATGATGATGATCTCCGAAACTCACTGAAGCAGCTATTTGAAATTGCCCAATACGGTCAACAGTTAGTTTAAAACACACACAGTCCTAATACTGTGTGCAGATTTAGGATTTGTGTTCAGAACTACGGGACCGCTGATTTGCCACTCAACAATCCTTGTAAAATCGTAGACTACTTCACAAACAAAGAAGTACATTTATTTATTTCAAAACACAGAATATACAGGAAATAGCCTACAAATAAAAGCGCACAAAGGTACCGCGGGTTTCATTAAAAACGAAATACTTCCAAGGGACCAGAGCCCTGCAATAGGAGAGATAAACAAAAAACAGTATTTACCAAAACCTTTTAAAGTTAGTGAGGCTGATAGCGTTGATTGCCTTGGTGCATCGTACACCCCGGGATTACGTACTTACAGCACTGACAGATGGATGTAACAAGCTCACAATTCGCAGTTCCTGTTCTACTCCGGTGTGACAGTCGGCCGCGTTTAGCCGACGCACCGCAGTGAATGCATAATGCATGACGCTACATTTTTACTGTTCGAATACGCCACTACGCCACTGTTCCACAATTCCTAGCGTTTGGAGCGCACTTAATGCCAGAATCGCTTAGTTTGTGCTGATGCCCGCTTTTTCTACGAGTATGAAGGTAGTTTGAGAGTTTAATTTGAAGATTCTGTCATGATTTGTGTTGCAAGATGGCGGGTGTTTTTGAATTTGGAATCCGTTGGTGGTAGAGTATGTTCCAAGGCGTATCTTATTAAATAATATTAATTACTTACGTCTTGGCACGCACGGTGGTAGAGGCAATGCAGGTAGTTTTACACCGCGTTTTCACCTTTGTAAAAAACATTTATTAAACAATTTTGTGTCTACTAGATTGGTTTCTCGTTACTAAAAACTAAAGATTAATTGCATGTACATTAAGTGTAGAAAACTTGTCAAAATGTGAACGAAATAGTTAAGAGCGTTTACGCCTTACGACATTTCATACAAACTTTCAAGTCCTTATTTTCCGAAATGACTGAGCCGATTTTAATGAAACTTACACTTGTCACTAAAAACATTTTCGAAAAATTGTGTTATTACTAAATTAGACCGATTTTAAATTATCTATAGAAACAGAAATTTATAATCGTTCTTTTTATAATCGTATTTTTTATAATCCGTCTAAATTAGTAATAACACAATTTTTCGCTAGTCACATTTTAGACCTATGTATCCTGTTTGTGCGTATTAAGTTTCATTGAAATCGATTCAGTTATTTCGGAAAATAAGGACTCGAAAGTTTGTATGAAATGCCATCAGGTATTATAAACGCTAAACGCGGCATGTAATAGTATGTCAAACCTTCTCTGGTTTTTTTTTGGTTTTGGTACTGAGATGTAGTATGTAGATGGACGAATCACACGGGATGTGTACAGGAAATAAAATCACTATTTGTGTCCGTTAATGATTGACAGTTTACTATTTAAAACATTAAAATATATAATACCTAAAGTAGGTCACTTGTGGCGGGCGTAGCTTAGTCAGCGAATGTGCATAAATAATCGGTGAATTAGCAACTGCTTGTTCAGGTAAAAACTAAAACAATTTATATCATGTGGCGTGCTCGTACAACATCTTACTAATTTTTGCTAAAATACAACTTATTTTATTTTTGTACTTTGTATATGGTCGGAACCAACCACCAAACAATACCTCATGAAAATATTGATATTTCAGTAATTGTATGACGACATAAACTAGTCTGTCAGTTGCAACAGTAACATATATCTTGATAAACTTAGTTTACTGTTCCCCCTTTTTATTGTTCCGCACTATTTATAGACACAATAACTTTTTATTATTTTATTCAACTATCTTTCAGTGCGCAGTGTGCACTACCCGTGAGCTTGTTATGATCACAGTTAAGGTTTGTGGAGAAAAAAACACAAAATTAAAAGTGAAATTAGATTAAAATGTTCCCTTTGAATTCTATAGGGTGACTGAAAATTAGTGACCGATACTCTAAACTCATGATAACAAACAGTTTTAGCAAAGAAACATTTTTTTTGTGATAAAAGCTAATGAGTATAAAAAACAGTGTTTCTTTGGGAACCACGCGATAGACATAACCAGCCACCTAATAAGTCCGCAGACTAAAGCATCTTCTAATTATACATAATTTTGCTCATAATAATCGTCCCAGATAAAAAGCTCAATAACCATTTCCGCCAATACTTTTATACCAGAATTCAGCTCCAGAATTTAGGCAAACATACTGAAGTATGTATTTACATGCAATATTCAAAGTCCGAGCCCCATATGGCTAGCGGAGGTTCGTTATCCCCTCCCCGCACCCCTTACCAATCCCTCTAAAGCTGTGCTTACACGGGCAATTTTTGCCAGGCAACAGTTGCCGGAAGTACGCACAGTTAAGAAAGAAAGAAGAAAAAGTACTAATTAGCCTCGAACACAACAAAAAAAAAGATTCAATTATTAAGAAAAAAACAAAAACAAAAACAAAATTATGAAAAAACAAAAAAAAACTACATTAAACTGGTTCTATACGAGGCCAAAAGGCCCCAGTGAAATGTTCTTGTTTAATTTCTCCAAAATGTTTAAATTATTTTTGCATAATTCCTCAGGCAATGTTTCCGGTATTTGTTACTCGTAAGAGTCGCTGAGTAATCTTAATCCCACCAAAAACAGTCTGTAAAAAACTATCCAAGTCTCGATGGAGCTGCTTGTTTATCTATAAAAAGTAGTGAAATCTTATTCTTTAATCTAGACAAAGTCGTGCCAAGTCTAAGGTTCCTTACTGCGTTTCTTTATCATTATAGTTAATGTTGTGTGACTTGGCCGTTGAACATTCTTTATACGTTAGTGGGTACAAGTCAATTTTGTTTACACGTAATGTTATATCTGTTGTAACTACCTATGTTTGTTAAGCGAGATAATAGCCCATACTGGTATTGGTAATTGGACGCTAGTGTCTCCTTTTGGGCTGTTGTTGATTGTGCAACTTATTATTTACTATAATAGTAATACATATAATATAATAGTAGTACTTATATTGTTTGTTTCAGGCTGGCCTATGCATAAGTATTATTGAAATACACAGCTTTATCAAGCTTACAATTGACTGGTTATTGAATCAACGTTTTCCAAGTGGCAATTTTCCATCGTCAATGGGTAGCGGTTCTGTCGACAGATTGGTGCAATGGTGTCATGGAACACCTGGTTTTGTACCCTTGTGTACCATTCAACGGCCAAGTCACACAACATTAACTATAATGATAAAGAAATCGCAGTAAGGAACCTTAGACTTGGCACGACTTTGTCTAGATTAAAGAATAAGATTTCACTACTTTTTATAGATAAACAAGCAGCTCCATCGAGACTTGGCTAGTTTTTTACAGACTGTTTTTGGTGGGATTTCACTTCTTTTTGTAGAAACGTGGGCATAATGTGGGAATATAGATTTATTTTATTAGTTTTTTTTTTTATTTGACACATTTTTTTTAGGAGTAGTTTTTTTTATTATTACAAATCTTTTTCTTGCAGTTTTCCTGTTTCTACAGACATCGAGTAAAGGCCAATGCCCATAAAATGCCTGAAATGGACAAACACTACGAATAGTCCTTAAATGTATTTAAAATAAAATATGTATAATGAAATAATTCTCAAGTTTGTTTCAGTAGGGTATAAAATACAGGAATCATCAAAATATTTAGCTTGATATCCGTTTAAGTCATTCTTATTTTTATTGAAGGTCAGTGTTTATTTGACACGAGTAAGTGACATTCAGCCAAACAGAAATCGTCAAATAACCCCTAACGAACTATTTTATAGAATAAGTGCACAGTTATCATTAATTTAATATAATTCGACCTATTTGTACCATAAATATAATTCAAATAATATAATACATGTCAATATTAATCAAAATCAAATTATTTTTAAAGAGAAAACTTATCGTAGGCTGTATGAATCACATGTCCTTTGCCTTACTGACAGTTTGACATTAAGTACTGCATTTTCGATTGTTTGTTTACTGATTTTTGGTTTTGCGCTTGCGACTTGCTAAAGCAAGTCAAAACTGACCTGTTTTCAATACGACGTTGTTGTGTGTTTTGGACTTGTGCCCCGTGTACATTTAAAAATGGATAAAAACCTGCACTGTGGTAATTTTTATCCTGGACTCAACCTATATTTCAGAAAAAAATGTTTGTAACTGACTTCTACCTAGTTTTTTGATAATTATTAAAATTGTAACGTGTTATCTACGATATGTATTAAAATTTGGCGTATATTTCATTGTTGTTCATTCTAGGCATTTTTTTATATGGTGGGTGGGCATTCCCCTTTGCGCAGTAGTTTGGAGGCTCAATACTTCGAAAATGTTTTTCAGTTTTAGTAAGATTCCATCATTTAATACGCACAATGAATCCGAACGAGACTATGTCAGACTAATGGACATTTCCTTAACATTTGTAAAGGTTTTTGCTTTGCCAGTATCATCAATCTCAATAGCTTTTTCTTTATCTTCATAAACCTTATAGGCTTGTTCAGAATAAAATGGCTCCTGATTACTGCGTTGTTCTTATTTACCAAGAAATGCTTCAAATTTGTCTTTAATATCCGTGCTTTCAGGACATATTTTTAATTTCTCTAATGCCTCTATTATTTTTTCTTTTAATTTATTTGCAGTCTTGTTCAAATCTTCTAAAGTTCTTTGCCTATTATGGAGATACTACTTAACTATTTTCTCTGATTCTAATCTATCCTTAAGTTTATTTGTAAGAACTCTAGTGATTGTTTCTGTGTTTCCCTTAAACTTTAGTTTGTCAGTAGATCTCTTTCGCGCTAAGTTTTGTCTGTTTACTTCCGGATGTGAAGCACGGTAGCGAGTTACTGCGGTCTGACTGACTTCCGAATGTAAAGCACGGTAGCGAGATACTGCGGCCTGATTGACTTCCGGATGTGAAGCATTGTAGCGAGATACAGCAGCCTGATTTACTTCAGGATGTGAAGCACTGTACTGTGCTACAGATGCCCGGTTGGTGCCTAGATGTAAGGAATTATAAAGTTCTACGGTTTCTCGACGTTTTTCAGGGTGTTTTTGTCGGTTACGAGCCGCAGCTTCTCGAAGTTGTTCAGATCGTGACAGTTCGGATACCTTAGGTCTTTCTTTTTTAGTTTTAGTCGGTCTACCGCCTTTTCCCTTTTGCTTTATGTTCAATTCACTTTGCGTGGAGTTTAAGACATATAATGTACATATAGCAGTATCTGATGTTACAGAATTTAATGTTATGGGATCAAAGGGGGAAGAAGATGGAGAGGCATCTCGTATAGGAATGTGTACAAAGTAGTGGCCGCTTAAGTAACTACCGGTAAAACGTAAACACTTTTTTTGGCCAGCATCACCAAAGGAACCTCTTAGTATACCGTTCTCATACACTTCAAAAGTGAAGGTATAGATTTCATCATATCGCTCGTGTAGGATTGCGCGCTCGTGTATACATCACCATCAGCATCACACGTGTACACTTGCATTTCGTCCCAAGGTTCAGCAACGTATGCAACTATAGCAGATCTGATACTGCAAGTTGAGTCAGTTCTACCATACAATAAGAAAGATATTGAATGGAAGAGACAAGACCCGTCTTTGGGCATACTAACTACTTGGTAGCCACTAAGTTCATCGTCGTCTTTTAATATTATCAACATTTTTTACGATATAGTCTTACGAAATCAAACACAAATAAACTCAACGACCTAGTATATGGACAACCTCACGAAATAATAAGCTAAATCAACGAAATGAAAATAATCCCTCCTAATCCCTAGCAAACGTTTTCAAGCGCAGCTCGCAGTAGAAGAATGTCGTAAACAACTGTAAAGCGGCCGGTTGCCACTTCACCATGTATAAAGTTATCGGAAAACAAACGTAAGCGCGTTTTTAAATCGATCAGGGCCATCTAACGACGTGTGCGGGTATCACCGCCACTCTTACTCCAATGCATTATATTTTGACCAAATTTTCAGCGAAACTAATATAATATTTTAGTGTAATTTGTTTATTTTAATTTGTGTAATGTTCGAGTAGAATAAAGTTAATCGTTCGACTATTTCTTCTTGTAAACTTGTAAGTATAAGTATAAAACTAGTAGCCAGTCTAGTCTTATCCAGAGTTTTCCTTTGATTTTATTTATATGCGTACTAGCTGTCCCCGGCATGCGTTGCAATGCACTTTTTACCTACCCTATCTACCTACCTACCATACCCTACCCTACCTACCTACCATATCCTACCTACCTACCTGCCCTACCTACCTACCTACCTACCTACCTGCCCTACCTACCTACCTACCTACCATACCCTACCCTACCTACCTACCCTAGATACCCTACCTACCCTACATACCCTACCTACCTACCCTACCTACCTACCCTACCCTACCCTACCTACCTACCTACCCTACCCACCTACCCTACCCTAGCTACCTATCCTACCTTTCCCACCTTTTAAACCTTCCCTGGACTACGACAAATATTTTAAGGAGAGGCATTCGCCCAGCAGTGGGACGCTATAGGCTAGATTAAATTTGATTAGAAGATGTGTTCCACTACGCTGGATTTTTGCAATTGACAGTCGATTTTTTTATGTACCAATAGTAGAAGGGGGCATTACCATATCTCTAATACAGCTTAGAACAGCTGAGGGTTCTTCATCAGATAAGATCTTCTATATTTGACATCAAATGGAGCGGCCCACCAAGTTGAATATTTTTTGTGTGTTTTATATGTCGATCTCTAATAGTTTGGTTGAGCTCTTGTGTTTTCTAATCAGGGTCACCAGGTACTCCAGATCTTCGATTATCCTAGTTTTTATAGTTTTCCCTTTATGTGGCCATTAAACCCTAACTCTGTACCAAATTTCAGCTCTCTGAGTTTATGGGAAGTACTAGTTCTATTTTGATGATCATGAGTGAGTGAGTGTCATAAATCCGAAACTTTGCTTTCGCTTAACTTCAGAACTAAATGACCTACAGACTTGAAATTTTGTAATTTAAGTAGGTGATTATAGCTTACTGGATGACGAAAATTTCTGCGTTCTGGTCTTATCCAGAGGTTCTCAAATAGGGGCCTAAAAATGCGGCGAAATGGTTCCTGTAAAGGATGGTACGGCAGTGTTTGCTTCGCGCTCGACTTGGCGGGGGCACTGCCGTGCCCCCCGATTGATTCAAAACCTAAAGCCCAATAATTGTTGTATGTTTTTTCATTCTTATAATTTGACAAAATTACCCAGAAATGAGCAACTAAAGTTGCCCGTGTAAGCGCCCATATAACCCCTACATAGTTGTTATGGTTAATTCTTCTTTTGGACGTCCGCGTTATTGAAATTTGTTTTTTGAGCGGCAGTGTAGGGTTAAAGCCTTTTAGGTTTATATCAAATTTAGTGCATTTTTTGCGTGGTCAGTATTTTAAAACTTGTATTTGGGGAATAGGGAGGTTGCAATTTGTACGTAATTCCGAGGTCTGATGTAATACGTTACTTAATCTACAATGTTTTACTATCATACGACCAGTGGGCTACATTAGCCCTGGATCGCAAGAACTGTAAGGTAGAGGGTCTTTGCCCAGCAGGGGTTTTGATGCAGGGTAACAGTAGCACGACAATGGACTGAAACGGTTTTCTCCGGCGTCTGTGACATAATTAATATCTATGTCATTTATGTAACTACTCATATGAGATTGTTAGTCTGCGTCATCCCACTGCTGGGCAAAGGCCACTCCCAATGACTTCCAGTTGTTTCGATCCAGGGCCAATGTGGACCACTGCTCGCTGGTCTTCTCCAGCTCGTCTCGTCATCTTCTAGGAGCTGCAACGCCTTATGACCGGTGATATAATGCGAATTATTAATTATTTGGATATCATTTAGTTTACTACTATCAAAACGGCTCAAAAATTCACTAACAAAATTGTATATCCTTCATAAAAACGTGCTCCGAATTCAAAGAAGCTGTATTCCTTAAAGGCAAGTCTTCACTACCAAAGAAACAATCATCAGGGTTCCTCTCATAGACATCATCGTAAAACCCAGCTGGTTATGAGCTCCATTCAATCTCCATTGAAATGCACAAAGGGTAAGAAGAGGCATTGAACAAGAGGGATCAGAAAGCTAACTCCTCTCAACGCTGCTAAAGGGAACTTCATCACAGCATCATATTTATTTTTCCCAACTATTTATTTTGGGGTTGGCTCCCAGTCTAATCGGATGCAGTCGAATAGGCCAAACCGGTTTACTGGTTTATCGTGTCAGGATATACTAACCCAAACAAAACATTTACAATGCACCCAACTCGCGCGTTTATGATCACAGTTCTAACCTAACCTAACCCATTTAGATGGGGTGCAGAGTCCTTTTGATTGAGTTTGGCCTAAGACGAACTAGTTTAGCCGGAAATCGGGTTTGGCTGATAACATATACATAGTTAAAGGTGTGCTACAGACCATCAAACTGAACATGTTTCACCATCGGACAAACATCGTAACAGCGAAAAAAATATCAGCTGCCCTATACATTTGGGGCGAATAGGTGTTGAAATTTTGTATGGGGCAGCAGATATTATGATAAAGATTTATTTATTTCTCACTACAATACATAACATAATGTTTTTCCGATGGAGAAACATGTTCAGTTTGATGGTCTGTAGCACGCCTTTAAGTATGTATATACCCTTTCCGTTACACCCTGTATAGCGAATTTATCTGACGACTCCAGCTTTGATACTCTTACGGCTGAACAAGACTTCTTGGTGAACCAAGGGTGTAGTGTAACCTGACAGTCTAACAACCTGCTGTTATGACTGATTTCTTTATTGATTACCACATGTTGGAAATCAGAGCCTGAGATTAACAGCCTCTCATTGGTAAATGAGATGGACCAAATATCTCAAGAAGGCGGCAGAGTGTTTACGGAAGGCGAAAAATCAGGTGTAGACATGCAACTCAGGAGACGACTTTGATTGATTGAGAAGTTTTTTAGGGTGCAGTTCAACCCCTGTCTCTTTTTCAATACAATCAAAATAGACCTTCTAAAAATTATTTGTTTAGTGCCACTGGCCTCACAAAACGCCTCCTAAAATATTCAGCTATTATTCTTTGTTGTAGTGCTGGGGGCATCAATTATTCCAGCCCGGGACCGCTTCCCGGCATCCCGTGAATGTTTCATACACGCGCCGTGATTGTCCGGACACGGGAACGATGATTTTGGGTTTTTAAACAGTTGATATGCGGATAAAGAAAAAATAATTGTTATGAAATTCTTGGTACTGGTGTCGAAAAAAAAAGAGAACAGCTAGCAAAGACTGGAAAACCCAATTAAAACCTCGTTCAAAATTTGCGACTGGTTTATTGCTATAACTTCGACTTACTTTTAGTATAATCTCGTAGTATTATTTTATGTTTTTCTGGTTGTCTGTGTGTTTTTTTTGTGTATGTGTTTTTTGTGTGTGTTGTGGTTTGTGTATTTTATGTGTGTTTTTTGAGTGGATTATTTTTTCCAACTATGTAGGGGTCGGCTTCTAGTCTAAACGGTTGTAGTTAATACCAGTATTTTACATGAAGTGACTGCCTAACCAATTTTCCTTGAAATACGGGGAACCTTTTTCTACTGAACCTTTCACAACAACGAACCCTAAATCTTTGTTGTTTTCTTTAACTTTCTCCACATCACAGGTGAAAACAACATGTTTTATCTTTCTTTATAATACTATATCAGTTTTAGTGCGTATAAAAGAACATAACTGTGTGTATATTTTTGTCGGTATGATTCTGCATTTCTAAACCCAATGAATACGGTATGACAGCGCGGAAACGAGACGCGCGTAGTGTGGGGTGTGGTGTCAGTGGCAGAGATGGAAATAGGTGATAGTTTATGATGCATCATCATATTCCAGCTTTGCTAATGTCGGCTGAAAGTGTGACCACGGGTTTTGCTAAGGGATATAAACATCATCATCATCATTCATCATTTCATCCCAAAAGACGTCCACTGCTGGACATAGGCCTCCCCCAAGTGTCGCCACATTGATATTTTGGGGGGTTTTGGCATAATCGCCACGCTTGGCAGGCGGGTTGGCGATCGCAGTATGGTTGTAACAAAAGCACAGAGAACGGTTCTGCCCATTCTCTGGCAGATCCCTTAGTCGCCTCTTCAGACATCCACGGGAAGATATGGAATGGTGCTATTCTTTACGTCCGACACCATACAGAGCGAATAAAGGGATAAATGTTATGAAGTGACTTAATGTTATCCAGTAACTAGAGCGTAGAGACCAGGTCATTGGTGCGTTGGAAGCCGACTGCAACATAATTAGGAAAAGCCTAAATCGATGAAAGATAGTGGAAATACTTAAAAATAAAACTCTTTTGTCCCTCTTGTCTCTCTTTTCCTTTTATTTTTCTCCTTATCTTTGTACCTTCATCATTTCAGCCCAAAAGACGTCCTCTGCTGGACATAGGCCTCCCCCAAGTGTCGACACATTGACGTTTTGGGGGGTTTTGCCATAATCGCCACGCTTGGCAGGCGGGTTGGCGATCGCAGTACGGTTGTTACAAAGGCACAGAGAACGCTGCTGCCCATTCTCTGGCAAATCCCTTAGTCGCCTCTTACGACACCCACGGGAAGATATGGGATGGTGCTATTCTTTACGTCCGGCACCATACAGAGCACTTTGTACCTTAAACACCTGCAATGTTGGTTTAACTTGTAGCCCGTGGCTTAATAATAACAGCCGCTCGGGTCGATCTTTAGTTTAAGCCTGCCTAGGTTGGTCTGTGGATGGGGGACCACCCATTACATACCGAGTTTCCTCCGCGCCTCGGAGAGCACGGTAAGCCGTTGGTCCCGGCTGTCAATTATAAATCTCTGACAGCCTTTACAGGTAGTCAGTGGCCCGAGGGGTATCGTATACGAGTAGTCAGAATCCAAAAGTCTGACATCCAGTCTTACCAAGGGGTATCGTATTACCCAGTTACTGGGCTGTGGAGGTCAGATAGACAGTCAATCCATGTAAAAGACTGCTTATTCAGCTCCATTCGGTAAGACTCAAAGCCGATCCCAACATAGTTGGAAAAAGGCTAGATAGATGATGAATATTGGTCTATATTTCATCCCTTTGTCAATTATAGCCAAAACGAACCCGCTAACCCTAGCACCCCACACCACGCCATAACCCGGGAGAGATTTGCAGCAACAAGGGGGATCACTCGTAAACTAGTTGATACCGTCACTCATAAAATATTGAACGACATTTAAATTACGCGGCGCAGCGATATTTTATCGCTCGCGGATGCGGTGGAACAACAGCCCCGTCTATGGATTGATATGTTTTGGGGATAACATGTGTTTTTTGGATATCAAATGGCTTGTGTGAATATTGAATTTATAGGGAAAATGAGGTCGGCTTTGATAAAATATAATGTTGGGACGAATGATGAGTTGTGTCAATGGATTTGCAGAACAGTTGACCATGCACGATTTATTTATCTATTATGTATCTTAGAACGCTACCTACTACGCTCTTTATATGTATACCACATATAAAGATCGTAGTAGGTAGCGTTTTGTAGTTTCTGCTTATCAAAGGAAAAATCCGAGACTTTGTGTTTGTATGTATGAAGAATCCTAGTGGGGCAGAGCCACGACTGCTGAGTTTGGGTTTGTTGGATTTGAATTTAATAAACACGCAGCAAAACACGCTGACAACGTTACATGTGTAGCTATAGTTTAATAAGGTTTTTATGTATCTTTTTATATAAATAACTAGCTGTCCGCAACTTCGTTTGCGTCACATTTTCACCGTTTTCGTTACATTTTTCATTGCTGCTCCACTCCTATTGGTCGTAGCGAGATGATATATATAGCCTATAGCCTTCTTCGATAAATGGGCTATCTAACACTAAAATAATTTTACAAATCGGGCCATTAGTTTCGGAGCCTATTCAAAGCAAACAAACAATTAAATCTTTCCTCTTTATAATATTAGTTTAGAAAAAGCATATTCTTGCAGTTAACACGAATTTTAGCCAAATGGTATTTATATGCCTATTTAACTAACTATTCATGAATTTCAAAAATATTTCACAAGTTGCGCATAATATTTCAGAGTAAATTCCTTTTTCGAACTAAATTATAATTAGCCGATAAAAACAACTTTATTTTCCAAATAAACAGCCTACAAACCATAACATTTATTTTCGAAAAATCCTCCTCACAACACAAAACCTCAACCATTTCTTTCCACAAAGAGGAACGAGATAACAGAGTATGTTTCACAGTAATGATCACAAAAACAGACAAACAGACATGGACAAACTGTTGCTAATACGTTTAGACTTCTTATGCTTCCGAGAAAAGTATTTTTTTTGTCACTCAGGTAAACATTAAGGCTTTGTGTTTTGGTTTTTGTCGTACGTGCGTTAAAAGGCGATCTGTTTGTATACATGAAAAGCTTGTGAATAACATATCATTACGACTGTTTCTCGGAAAAGGTAGGCAGAGGTGTACACCTAACTTCCCAAAAACTTTGAAAAATCGATTTCTCTAAAACAAGCCAGTTTCGACCCAGAGTATTCGGCTTCAAAATGCATCTAAGTAAAATAAGGTCTAGTATCACCCATTTTAAGGAATGTTAGCATTTTCCAGTGGCTTCGCTAGCGGTGTGGTTGGCAATTTGTTCCATGGGACCGTTCTACCGTAATAAAAGTATACTGTGTCTTAACCTAACTGATGTCATGAAATGGGTCATGGCTGATGATAATAAAAGACATGCGCCTCGTTCAAATTGGTCAGCAGTAAATTTGGAAAGAGGTACCGGACAGACATAGTTACGATTCGAATTAACAATATTAGTAAGGATAGACAGAATAGAAACAGAACAAAACAAGTCGTATCTAGAAGCATCTATCTAGCCCCATGACAAAAACCACACATTTATGTAAGTGTACACAGAAAATACAAACACAAACCCGGAACAACAACATCCAAAACCAAATCTTATAAAGAGAAAGCACTTAACAGACAAAACTACTGTCCTTTAATAACGTGCTCAAATTCCGGACGTCGGGCCAAGCCACTGGCCCACTATGCAAATATGAGCGTGTCCATATATTATGTAGCGACCGGCGTAACATGACGTACGAATGTATTAGTTTAGCTACTAGCACTTATGTGAGCTTGGTACTTTCGACGAAATCGTGGCTTTGTAATTGTGAGTAAATAGTTTAATACTTTTTTTAAACCTTCATTTTGCACATTTACCAACATTTAAACTCACATACACAAACAACCAGACCCAAAAGTACTACCTGTAGGCCGCGGTATTCGAAATGGCGACAGGCAGCGCATCAGCCCATCGCTCAGCCACTGTGCCAACTGTGCTGTCAATGGTTATGGTGGCAGCAAAAATAATGCCAAGGTTCGTTATGGATGGGTGGGGATCATTCAGTACTTACTAAGTTCCTTTCGTGCCTCAGAAAGCACTTTGGCCACGTCTGTTATTTGAAGATCCTTTAGAGTCCTTGCTTGCTTGTCTTTGCTTGCTTTAGGGTACTTAGAAGCCAAAAAGCATGACAAGCAATGTTAGCAAGGGATATCGCATCACCCACGGTTGTGGAGGTTGGATTGGCAGTCGTTCTATGCAAAATACTGGTACTCAGCTGCATCTAGTTTGAGTGAAAGCCAATTCCAATGTAACCAATAATGTCTGACTACCCTTTTCTTACGAAATAGCGAGATGAGTTGAACTAAATACCAAACTGTCATTACCAATATCATTCGTATTGATGACCAAGTTGCTCCTACATCATCAGCCCAAAAGACGTCCACTACTGGACAACTGTCGCCACATTGACATTTTGAGAGGTTTTGCCATAATCGCCACGCTTGGCAGGCGGGTGGGCGATCGCAGTACGGTTGTTACCTATGGACAGAGAACGCTGCTGCCCATTCTCTGGCAAATCCCTTAGTCGCCTCTTACGACACCCACGGGAAAATATGGGATGGTGCTATTCTTTACGTCCGACACCATACAGAGCAGCACCATACAGAGTTGCTCCTACAGAATCTCTTAAACAAATCTCTTTGAAAGACAGATTATAAACCTGATACGTCACTGAAACAGACAAGGTTACTGATACAACCTGTATATTAGAGAAACACCATGTGTACAGTGATATGGCGCTGCATTCAGCGTTAGAGGTATCACTGGTACTAAGCGCCGTCGGCATCGCTGCACCTAACTATATAAGCGGAAAAAACAGGTGTAGACTTAGGAGAAAATAGAGGTGGGTAGAAATTTCTTATGTAAAAGTGTTTTTATTCGTTTTAGTTGTTATAAAAGAGTCTATCGAGCCTTTGGTCCTTTGTCGATATATAGGATGGGTTAAGTGTTATTTTGTTTTAGTCCTGTCCGTAGATTTTTGTTATAAACGGCATCACATACACTAAGCGCAGGACACACCGCCAGCTAGCGGGTGGGCGAAGCGAACGAAGGAAACTATACAAACTACGCGAAATATTGGCGAGCTAAACTATGGGGTTCACACCGAAAACTACGGACAGACGAACGACGGGTGGTGCGCGCGGAGCGGGCGAAGCGTTAGTTAAATCATCATCAGAACTTTCGTCGATATATGACATATTCATCGTTCACAAACTAAACACTACACTGCTATTCGAAAGACGTGCGTCGACTAGTCTACTCGAAACGGGGAGGACGGGCGAACGAACCGGGCGAGCGAGCTGGCGGGCGAGCTGGCGGGCGAGGCGCGCCAACGAGGAGAACGAGTAGCTTCGCTGGAATTGTCGGATATTTCGTTAGCTTAGCTCGTTAGGTTAGTCGGTAGCTCGCGGTGTGAACTGAAGTATGTAAAGAGGTGAAACGATGTTCGTCCGCCTAGCCCGCCCGCCCGCTAGCTGGCGGTGTGGCCTGCGCTTAAGATGAGTCCCGCTCTTAGTGTGCGTCTTGAGATCGATCCCTCAAGAAACAATATGAATGAGCCTGCATATGTTTACGGTTAGTTTTTACAGGCTCATGATACTGATAAAGGGGACTCGACAGCATAAATGTGAGTATAGCAAATGCATTTCTACTACATTCTTTAGGGAATGCCGAAAAAAACTTTGTTACATTTTTAGATCACTAGGATATCGTGTGGTCATCAGTCCGTTGACTCCGTAAGCAATGATAGCCTACTGGTGTGACCGTCGGACTGCTAAGTAATAGGTCTCAATTTCGAACCCTAAGACACGCACCTCTGATTTTTCGGATTCATGTGCGTATTTTATAATTAACGCTTGCTCAGAAAGGAAAATATCATGAGGAAACCAACATGCCTGAGAGATATTTCTCGACGGTATGTAAAGGCAAGTCTAAGCCCCATGGACGACATAAAAACTCTCGACATCAGGTTAGTCACTAACCACGCGATAAAAAAGGAAGACCAATCCGTTTACAATGCATCATATTCCTAGCATTCTCACTTACAATACAGACAGACAAACACGCAAACTTAAAAGCGACCCCACAAAATTAGACATGCATTGTATTAAGGCTGGCTATACCCTCTCAAACTAGCGTTGTTGATTGATTGTCTCTCGCACACGACGCGACTTCGCCAAGCGACACAATTCACTTAGTTAGCAAGCTGTAACAAGTCGACACAAGTTGTCTGTCGCTTGGGAACAATACTGAGCTTCTAAGTTGTCGCTTGGAGTTGAGCAGTTATTATAATTAAAGGAGTAAGGCGTTAAGTAAATAGTTTAAATCAAATCTAGGTCATTATGGGTTAGTGAATAAGTACTTAAGAACTATGTTAGTGGCAAAAATAATTTGGTGATTTAGATACATTCATAATTCATCTAATATTAAAGTGGAGCGTTGTTTTGTCTGTGTATACTAATATTATAAATGTTAAAGTTTGTCCTATATTGTCGGCAAGGTTTTTAGGCACCTAATGAACGAACCTAACCTTCCGTTCCGGGGTGCCAAGTTCCCTGTGCCCTGTTTTTTTTTTTACAGTAAATACATTATACCTATTTACGTTAAAAAGTAGCCGACTAGTTGTGATGTTCGATATTTTAACTTGTAGGTATTTTTAACGTAAATATAATCAATTTAGATGTATTTACTGCTGACATTTTGAACTTAGGTAAAATTACTATCAATATTTTTAATCATACGATATTTGATCAGTCGGTAATTTCAAATTTAGACATTTTAAGCGTCGGTATAAAGTTTTTTGATTTTTGTTACAATTGATATTAATATTTAAGTTTCGAACATTGACATTTTAAGCGTAAGTATTTAAATTTTAAAAATTCAAATATGTACTCGTTATTGATGCATTGTTTATACTCGCCTCGACGAAAAGTGGGCTGTGGAACAACATTCTATGCACTTATCTAAAGTGTTTTTATTTTAACTTTTAGTTTAGGAACGTTATAAGTTTTGTTCACTAACATGATGGTAATACGTTATGCTTTATTTTGTCTTTGTTCTTGTGGTTGTAAGAGCGACTACCGCACACTCTGCGTTACGTTTGATTATCCGCCTAGGTGGAGTGCTATTGGATTTTTTGCAGAAAGGACTTTGGATTAGAGAGATTGGTGCGCAGTTAATGCATGTTCACTGTTACATTGAACTTGGCGAAGACAATATGCATATGGATACAATAAACATGCAGTATTTAAACTAGAAATAAATGGTCAATGAAGATCGGTTTAAAAGAAGATCATCATCATCATCATCATTTCAGCCGAAAGACGTCCACTGCTGGACATAGGCCTCCCCCAAGTGACGCCACATTGACCGGTCCCGTGCGCCTCGCATCCAGCGGATCCCCGCAACCTTTATCAGGTCATCGGTCCACCTGGTGGGAGGCCTTCCAACGCATCGTCTTCCGGTTCGCGGTCGCCATTCCAGAACTTTTCGGCCCCATCGGCCATCCGTTCTGCGAGCAATGTGCCCTGCCCATTGCCACTTAAGTTTGGCAATTCTTCGGGCCAAAAAAAAGAAAAAAAGAAGATAAAAGAAATAAAAGAAGATGTCGTGACAAAAATTGAAAAGAGTATGATGATTTCTGAAGAGTATGCTTATATGGTTTGGTCATGTGCGACTAACAAAAGATAAACACAAGGCAGATGTGACTGGCAACGCCGTGAGGGAACGCCTTACAAGGGCATACACTGATCTTATTGGTGAGGTTCTTCAGAAAGGTCAGGTGCGTGCGTGTGTGACCAGATGTATTGACGTGGATGAGGCAAAAGGAGTATGGAAGGATCGTAGCTGGTGCCGTTCTGTGGTTTCTCCCTACCCCCATGGTATGAAGGAAAATAGGTGCGAGTTTATGGTTTAGTTGACAGAAGTTCTTAAAAAGGGCCTAGGGTAATTGGTGACCTGATGTGCGGTTGAATGCAAAATAGCATTAAATAAAAATAAGCAAGCTGTCTATAAGCTTCCTGACCCTACCCGATATCGGCGCAGTATCGCTTTTGGCATTAGCATACGTGGACCGATGTACCGTGTCTGTACGAAGCGGGGTGAAGTAGGGGTGATGCAGGGGGTGTAGGGGGTGTAACTTGCGGCAAATGGAATCTTCTGTGAAGATGGCTCAAGTTGCCGCGGTGTTGATGCGATCTTCTTTGTGGCGTCTGTACATGTCTTTAGGGTTGAGAAAATATTAATGTTTTTTGTACTGAAATGCTGGTTTTGAATTCCTTTTAATGTGTTTTATATCATAGTGGAGTTTCTAGTAAGAGCTTAGCCGTACTTACAGGCTTTAGGTGTATGAGGAACAGGGTGTAAAGTTCCTCAATACTCCATTGAAAAGGGAGGATCCTCCGACTAGACAGGTGTTACGTCTGGCGGGAAACTGCCCGGAGATGTACATACATACACTTATTTCTGTTGTCAATAGCAACAACTTTGTAAGCTTGAAGAAGTTTTGTTTTAATCTTATTCCAGAGTGTTGAAAGAGATGGCGCTAGATGTCCTCTATAGCTCCGTCTCTTTCCTATGCTGGATTGATATTAAACAATACGGCTGTAAGACGTCATGGTTACCCCCTAACCCAGTCCAAACTATAGTCTGGTAAAATTATAATGCAAAACCAATCTTCAATTCTGAACAACCAACGGGAATGACTAAATAATTATCGCACGAGTCGATCTCTCACGGTTAAGCAACGGTTGCCGAGACCGTGGTTGGATATACGTCCTCGAAAAAACGTAACGTCATTGAGAGTCGTTTAATTCGAAGCCTTAAAGTCTGACAACCAGTGATGCCAATGTTACCAGTACCAGTAGGCCAGTAACTGGATTGTAGAGGTTAGACAGGCAGTTGTTTCATATACAATACTGCTTTCCGATAGACTGGAAGCCAACTCCAATTTAGCAGAACATATGATAATTTTTTATTTATTTTTATTTATTTATTTATTTTCTCCATTTTACGACTATCTTTACAGGTTTACCTAATGCGATAGTGTACACCATAACAATATTAAATTTTGTAACTAATTACAAACAATACATTTTTTGTGAACTCACTCAGAGAACAATTAAATATATCGACGTCTACGAGGTTGAGCGTGCGGAGCGCACGCGTCAGTGGGGCCTCCTCTAACAAATTGGTCCGCGCGCGCGGCACCGCCAGCAAGCGTGGCTGCCGACGTCGCCCCACGTACCTGTCCGGAACACACAAACCTATGTACCCTAAAATATCCGCATTATGTACCTTCCCTCTGAGTACCCTGAATATGTACGAGGTGAGTGTGAGATCCCTCCTGACCCTCAGTTCGTTATAGCCAACCATACCCAAAACGAATAACGTTGGGTACATAAGCGGATAACATGGGTATACACCATACAATTTCATATATAAATATCTCACAAACTTGTTTTGTACTTTCTCCAGCATGTACCTATATTTAGATTCATGTGGAGCCCAAATAATTGCGTTACACTCTAATTGACTTCTAACCAAGGCATTATATAAAGCTATAACCGCTTTTATGTTAGTGAATTTTCCCACCATACGGAGCATAAAACCTAAATTACGATAAGCTTTTTTGCAGCAGCTTATGACATGATCACGAAACGTCAGCCCCGTGTTGAATTTCACCCCCAAGTCCTTAACTTCCGTAGCCCTAGCCATTTGCAACCCATCCAAATTATAATTATATATAATAGGAGCACGCGCGCGAGAGAAAGTGATTGTTACACACTTTGAGGTGTTGAACTGCAAGAGGTTTTTCTTGCTCCAGGTCACCACTCTGTCTATGTCTCCCTGAAGCCTCTCGCAGTCATCCACTCCTCTTACCTCAAGTGATAGCTTGAGATCATCAGCGAACAGCAAACACTTTGCGTCTTCAACAACTTCTGGCAGGTCATTAATCACGAGAATGAACTGCAAAGGCCCAAGGTTGCTGCCTTGACTCACCCCAGACCTGGTAAAATATGGCTCTGACTTGTGCCCCGCATATTCCACATATTGTTGCCTACCGCTTAGGTAACTTGCAAAAAATCCAAGCAGATGAGGAGTGAAACCAAATACTGCTAACTTTTTAAGCAAAACATCATTATTAACTAGATCAAATGCTTTCTTGAAATCGAAGTAAGCAGCATCGGTTTGCCCCCCACTGTCCACCGATGGCAGAAGACTAACCATATGGCTCAAGAGATTGCTAGTAGTGCTTTTTGCCGGTCGGAACCCATGCTGGGCGTCTGACAACTGACCGCGGACCTGTTGAAATATATTTTTATGAATAGCAGATTCAAAAACTTTAGCCGGGGTCGACAGCACTGCAACAGGCCTGTAACCATCCACCGTCGTCCCTCCGCCTACCTTTGGCACCGGAACTACGCGGGTAATCTTCCACCTTTCGGGAAAAACGGCTCCATTCAGGCATTTATTATAAATATATTGCAACGGTTTGGCTAGCACCATTCGACAATCCCTAAAGATGTAAGGTGGGATGCCGTCCGGCCCCGAAGACCTTTTCGGTTTAAGTTGTCGAAGCGCGCAACATACGTCCGACAGTTGCAAGAGATCAAGATGTACCCGCGCCGCTCCGTTCTCCCCGCCCGCTTCCGCCATAGCTGCACTCACATCTAACTCGGCTTGCTCCGTACTATACACTGAATAAAAGTACTCAGCAAACTCCCGAACGCATTGTTCGTCAGTTAACGGATCCCCATTCTTTAAAATCTTTTGCGGACTTCTACTACCTCTTCTAGATTTAGCATAATTCCAGAACGACTTAGGGTCTTCCAGCATTTGATGTTGAACGCGATGCTCGTACTGTTCGCGAGCACATATTATTAAATTTTTAACTTTGGTTCTACACTGAGCAAACGCTTCGTAATCAGACCTCCCCCCACTTGTTTTATACCGTTTATGTAGGACCGCCTTCAATTTTATGTCGCGAATTATTTCAGCAGTGTACCACTCAGGGTAAATGTACCTTGAGCTTACACGACATCGCTTTTTCTTTGGAACGCAATCATTTAAAATGGAATTAATAATATTATAAAAATAGTTTAAACTCGTTTCTAATTCTAACTCATACATTGGAGCCCAATCTACGGATGCAATTGATGAGTACAACATGAAAAAATTGGCTTTATTGAAATTCCAGCCAACATGTTCATGGGTATCCGACGTTGGTGGTGATGAGCCCGCGCGCTGGCACTGACGCACGCGCAGACTCACCGACACCTCGAGCGGCGGGTGATACGCGTCCACCGGCACTAGAGGCGCCTCCGCCGCGCGCACGCACACACTCCCTTCCTCCGCGAATGTACTCAACACAAGATCCAGCTGTCGACCATTGCAATTATCTACTTTGTTACTCTGAGTGAATCCACAATAAGTTTCAAAACATTGAAAATAGTTCAGAATGTTAACATGACAAGAATGCAAGTTGAAGTCACCTATTACAATAGTGTCATTATAAGATTTACACACTCGTTCAATAATTCTAAATAGGACCATGTATTCGTTTTCGTTACTATTAGGCGGTATATAAACAACACATAACAAAAACAATAATCTATTCCGCTGGTACACTGACGCACAAACCAGTTCAAATACCTGATGATCGATGTTGACGTCGCCGGGCAGGGACACTCGCCGCAGCTCAAAACTCGGTGTGGCCACGAGACACGCGCCTCCGTGTTTGCGCCCATCTGCTCGATCACATCGTATAATGGAGTAACCAGGTGGAATCAATTCTGCGTCATGTATAGACTCATTGCAGCCGGTTTCTGTTATGGCAAATAAGTCTGCGCTTGAAGACAAAACTCCTCCATAAAAATCCTCCAATTTAGTGCGGAGTCCTCTGACATTTTGGTAAAATATTTGCACTAATTTACTCCGGGGGTTTTTGTTTATTGGTTGGTCTCCGAAACCACACCCATTCGCAGAACTCAATATTCACCGCCCAACTTTCTGGTTGACACAACACTTCGTACTTGCTTTCCGGCACGCCTTTAATGAAGGAAGCATAGTCTCTTTCTGTCTTGTGTTTTATTTTCTCTACTTTAATCGGCACTGCCTCTCCGCATAGCACCTTCGCGTGTTTTTCTACATTTTCCACAGTAGTTTCTTTTTGCAGACGCCATACATGCAAATATTTCTTTCGCTCCGTTCCCTGAATTTCAGAGGAACCCACGCTTCCTCCTTTCCTCACTTCGCTATTTGGATATCTGTTTTTTTTCCTATTAACCAATGTCCATTTTTCTTCTTTTCCTGGATCTTCATTTTCTTTTTCGATAACCGTAACTGGTCTATTTAAACTCCTCTCTCTATTGGTTTCTTGTTTTTTCCCCGTTATTACTATGTTTGCCGATTTCGTGGCCACACATTCCTTAATTGGTACAAAATTACCAACTACCTCCGGTTGACTTTCCTTGACTTTGTTAGCAAAAGACACAGTTACAGGCCTTTCAGATCCTTTTTCAGTCTCCCTTTTCTCCATATTTTTGGCAGTAAGACTATTCTCTAATTGTTCATTTTTCTCCAATAGTACTTTAATTCTAGTCTCGAGAATATCGACTTTATTTGCTTTTTCCTGAACTACCTTCAGTATGCTTTTTAAATCCTTTAATTCTGTTTCTGTGTTAACTAATGTATTCTTCAGTTGTACGAATTCTTTCTTTTGGTCATCCAGACGAATTTTAATCTCTAAGCGAAATTCACGTAGTTCATCAAGCACTTGGTTTCCGCTATCAATCTTAGTGATTTCCTTTGTATTGCGACGACTGCCACGCTCGGTGTTAACGTAACTAGGTGTATAAGTTTCGTCCACCGTTGTGTTTCCTCGGACTGGTGTTTCAGAATTCCCTTTCTTCGGAAAAGTGCATGTGCATTCTGGACATACCCATCTTTCCTTGTACTCCGTCGTGAAAGCCGTGAACTGCGGCTCCGATAAGGCAAGACAATTCAGGTGATACTGTTTTTTACATTTGTCTCTTGAACACTGCATAATATGTAACACATCTTTAATGACATCATCACAGCCGTTACATTTCGTATCCATTTAGATTACTACTTCAATAAGTTAAACAAAAAATTAAAGTAATTATTCCACAAGTAAACACGTCCGCGCTCTCGCTCGCGTTCGTTCATTCATAATAGTTTTTATCTGTCCAAAACATGAGTATACTCGTACTTGTACACACACATCGCATGCAATGTTAAATTAAATTATGTCACAATCACGTTTTGCCTGAACAACATACAAATATAAAATGAAGAATCAATTATGGTTTTTTGGAACATTTATAGGTTTTCATTTTAATCAAACCGCTCTTTGATACTTTTCACAAGCGAAGCAATCCTAGAGTCGTATTAGTCTCTACATCCCCTAACTTGAACCGCAACCAAACTCTCCTATTCAACAAGGTTCCTTTTGATAGTGTTTTTAATTCATAAAGTAGCCCGACGCTAAATGATCACTATTCATGCTTTTACTAGGCTCCGGCAGGGTAAAAATGTGCAGAAGTATTGCTAAATGAAGGAACATCATTTCAGCCTGACAGACGTCCACTGCTGGACATAGGCCTCCCCAAAGAAGGGGGGGTTATGCCATAATCGCCACGCTTGGCAGGCGGGTTGGCGATCGCAGTATGGTTGTTACAAAAGCACAGAGAACGATGCTGCCCATTCTCTAGCAAATTCCTTAGTCGCCTATTACGACACCCACGGGAAGATATGGGATGGTGCTATTCTTTACGTCCGACACCATACAGAACCACAATGAAGGAACATTAAGACTTAAAGAGAAAAATAACTGGTAATCTTTCAATGCTAATTTTAGTGGATGGAATATCGATGCGCAAAAAGTTACCACGTGCTTAGTACATTTTTTATACCGAACTTCCTCAGGGTTCGGTGTAAAAAACATCTGCTGTTTCTTACAAAAGTGCAATACCTATACGATCTGGGCTGCGATAGCCCAGTGGTGTGACCATCGGAGTCCAAGCTCTCGAGTTCGAACCCAAGACACGCACCTCTCATTTTTCGGATTCATGTGCCTATTCTATATTATCACATGCTTCGGTGAAGAAAAACATAGTGAGGAAACCAGCATGCCTGAGATATTTCTTGGTGGCATGTAAAGCAAAGTCAGAGGCCAATAGGCGGTATAAAAGCTCTGACAGCAGGTTTGGCACTAACCACACAATAAAGAAAGAGGACTGCTGAGATACTGGCCATATCTCTGAGAGAGAGAGAGACTGAACAACATCACACTACGCACATAGTAGAAGTCCGTAGGGTTTTTCGTACCACATTAGAAAATGGTTCAAGCCGTACCTTTTGGGACTGTCAAAAAAACTTTTGATTCTGAAGCAGATTCTAAAGATTGGATTTCATTGCTTGGGAAAGGATTGCTTGCACTATCTTCGAATGAATTTGACTCAAAATAATCTGGCAATGATAAGTAGACAAATTTAACTAGGTAGGTTAGATATTCAGTAACTCGATGTATAATGCTGATATTCAGTTGTTTCGGGTTTGATTAAAGGTTCCCCCAACATGGAAAAGACATGATGAGTAATACAGTTGAGAAGGTTTGAGTATGAATGTGGATGGTTATAAAAGTAGGGGAAGGCCAAAGAAACGATAGAAGGATTGTGTGAAGGATGATATGGCAAAAAAGGAGGTGTCTGATGTGATAAAAAGTAATAGAAAAGTATGGAAGAAGAAAACATGCTGCGCCGACCCAGAATAAATTGGGATAGGGCAAGAGAATGATGATTAAAATAATTGTGAGTTTAAAGAAAACGAGTTCAACTTTCTGTTAACTAGTCTCTGTTAGTTCGTTTTTTCTGGTATATCGCCTCAATATATCGCCTATCCGGATGCTGACAAAGACGCCATAGAACTTCTGTATTTATTTGCGTAGTGCTAGTGGTCCATACCGTCTCAACAGCTGTTTCATAGTATATTTTTTTATCTGTATCTTGTCTCCATCGGAACATCTTTCAGTTACCATTTGATCTGTTGAGTAGCTTATTTATTGTTTTTCTTTTATTTTTATGTGTTCTTTTTTTGATAGGGGGTGGTGGAAGGGAGGTAGTCTGAATGGAGCCTAGAAGGTGTGTTTTTAAACTTTGATGTATTATGAAAGCTCTGTGTAAGCTTTCACGGTGATTGTGAAGTTCATGTAAAGCTGTCACAAGATTATAGTTTGATTATTTAATGCAGATTTTTGTTTAAAATTAGTGTCAAACATGACGTGCGTGACGATATGGACCCGTTTCTGATTTATTAGTCAGAGAAGGAAATACACCGGTAGAGGTGATTTGCCTTCTTTGATATGACGTCCTGTTTTTTTCGAATGGAAGAGTCCTTTGCCCAGCAGTGGGACAAAAAACGGCTATTAAAAAAATAAGTGTCAAACATGATAAACTGTTGTCATCAACATAAGTGTTTTATAGAGTTACATAGAAAACAGCAGTGTCCCAGATGTCTGTGAAAGCAGTTGAGGTTTTGCTGCTACGGTTTGCGGTCTGCCTTCTGAATTGTATCTCTATTGCCCGAACCAGATACTAAACCTAGGACTCGATGCTCATCATAACGGTCAACTACCATTGTGGTCTAAAATTTCAATTGGATGTGACTGGAAACGGTAGTCAGAGGTTTACAACCAGTCTCACCAAAGGGGTTTATCGTATTACTTAGTACTAACTGTTTTGTAAAGGTCAGATAGGCAGTCGCTCCATGTAAAATACTGGTATTCAGCTGAATCTGTTAAGACTAGAAGCTGTCCCCAACATAGTTGGGAAGGTTAGGAAGATGATTAAGTGTTCTACTTACGTGTTATTCAATTAAAAAAGATCACCCAAATCTATTGTATTTCACTCTAAAACCAATCCTCCACATCGCTATACAGCACTCGTATTAAAAGGCTGTCAGTAGCAACGACGTCCATTGCCGCTTGCAGCTGAGCCCCGTTCACTGCGGCCGTAAATAACCAGCAATGTATCGGCGTCGCTTGACGTTTACTCGTTTGTATTTATTGTTACGAATCGCCGACAGGCAGCGGGATTCATGATTGTGCGCTTTTTATTGGGATTTATTTGTTTTAATAATAAAATACTGAAATGAAGACACACAACATTAAGAGAAGGGGAATGAATGGGGGAGACCTTTGTGTAGAAATGGAAAGGACAAAAAAATGTCAGGTTAATAATCTGTGTTTGTGTACTTGGTAAATGTGGGGGTGTAGGTTCCATTAAATACACCTTTGCCTAACCCCTCTTTCTCTCCAAGAAGATCGTTGTAATACTATGCAAATCTTGCAAGGCTTCTTAGACATAATTGCGACTGCCAATTGTAATGATTTTGTAAATTAATAGCAAATAATAATTATACTACTTCCCCCGAGCGACACATGGCGCTAGTGGGTGTACGAATAAATATCATGCATTTGAGATAAACTAGTTAAATATAGATATTAAAGTCTGTTTGTATTTTATAATCACTAAATCATTATTATTTGAATTTAAAACATGTATTTACTGTTAATAGTAAGCCTTAATGTATTTTAGTTAATCGATTGAGCATACGTACTGTGTACTTTGCTCTGATTGGTCGAATAGCCTGTCGAGTGTCAACTCACTGTTAGAGTGGGGAACATTCAGCTTGTGGCTGACGTTTTCGATAGAGGCAGTCTATCTTGAGGCGTTAATCAGGAAACATATCTTTTGTAACCGTAATACTGTGGTGTATTTGTGCTTAGAAGTTGTTGATTGTTATATAGATGTAATAGTTGATTAAATACTACTTTTGAATACCTGAGGTGTTTGATTCCTTAACACAAAGATAGAAGAAGAAGAACTTCGCTTGCGTCACATTTTCCCCGTTTTTCATTGCTGCTGCGCTCCTATTGGTCGTAGCGTAATGATATATAGCCTATAGCCTTCCTCGATAAATGGGCTATCTAACACTGAAAGAATTTTTCAAATCGTACTAGTAGTTTCGGAGCCTATTCAATGAAAACAAACAAACAATCAAATCTTTTCTCTTTATAATATTAGTTTAGAAGAACACTGGCTGCCGGAGATTCCAAGAGAATCTCCAACAAATCAAAAATAATGAAAAAGTGTCAAACATTACATACCTAGAAAAACATCACGCCTGTTATCCCCAAAGGGTTCGGCAGAGGAGTACCCTACCACCCACATTTTGCCAGTTACGGTTTAAGTCCCAGTAATAAGGGGTGAGCCATCAACTGGGCACAAATCCAGACTCCATGGTTGCTATTGAGAAATTCCTAATGGAAAAACCCTATAACAATTTTTCCGACCTGGGAATCGAACCTCATGCTCAGCAGTCGCGCTTGCGAACACTCGACCAACGAGGTTGTCAAAGAAGCAATCAAGTCGTCGAAGAAGAGTCGTTCAAGAATCATTTTAAGTTTAATGTCCCGTAACTTAACAGCTACTTAAAAACCAACTTCTCAAGCACCACGAGACGTGTGACAAAACTTAATATAAAAATCGAAGCTCCAACTTTTCAATTCGTTATTAATCTACTAAGTTGCAACTATAAAAAGGTGCATAAAAAGTTACTTAATACTTGAGCCGCGCGACACCGCCAGCGATAAGCAAGAACTAAGTAGAGCGTAAAAAGCGTTATCAGTCTGTCATGTTCCTACTGCTGGGAAACTGGCTCCTCTTTACTAGAAGGATTATGCTGTAACCGTCGTCCACCACACGGGCACTGTGCGGGATGGTAGATATACTTCGAACTTTTGGTTCTAAAACGTTTTTTCCGGTTTTCTCACGGTGTTTTCCTCCACCGTTTTAAGAGCAGTGGTGGATCTTTTTGCACTTTTAAAAAAATCTCATCTATCTAGCT
Organism: Cerastis rubricosa; assembly: GCA_949152445.1. NCBI lineage: Eukaryota > Metazoa > Arthropoda > Insecta > Lepidoptera > Noctuidae > Cerastis > Cerastis rubricosa. Next base: position 15,420,857 of record OX424549.1, read on the forward strand.
TTTTCCCAAACCATCTTGGGGTCGGGTTCCAGTCTAACCGGATGCAGCTTAGTAGGTACCAGTATTTTACAGGAAGCGACTGCCTATCTGACCTCCACAATCCAGTAACTGGGTAATACGATACACCTTGGTAAGACTGGATGTCAGCGTTTTGGTTTCAGACTACAAGTAACGACTGTCAAAGATCTACAAATGACAGCTGGAACCAATAGCTTAACGCAGGAAACTCGGCATGTAATTATGGTCACTTATCCACGGATCAATCTCGGCAGGCTCGGCTTAAACTTAATGATCGACACGTGCGGCTGTTATTATTTAGTCACGAGCTCCTTTAAGAAAATCGCAAAGCACAAACTAACGCGTATCTGCAAAGGTTTGAACTCGCTCGTTTGGCTCCATGGCATGAAATATTCACAAAACACATGCAACATAAATCTGCGCATGATTTGAAAAAGTTATCCGATCGAGTAGGGGGAGAAAGATTTTGGTTCTATGATCTAGGATCCTAGTAGATCCAGTCGTTACAGGTGGTCAGAGTTCTGAAAGCCTGACAACTAGTCTTACCAAGGAATGTCGTAATCATCATTCATCATTTCAGCCCAAAAGACGTCCACTACTGGACACAGGCTTCCCCCAAGTGTCGCCACATTTTGGGGGCTTTTGCCATAATCGCCACGCTTGGCAGGCGGATTGGCGATCGCAGTACAGTTGTTACAAAAGCACAGAGAACGCTGTTTAGAATCCCTTAGTCGCCTCTTACGACACCCACGGGATGATATGGAATGGTGCTATTCTTTATTCCGACACCATGCAGATGTCATGAATGTCGTAATACCACTGGGTATTACTACTAACTGGATTGTGAAGGTCAGATAGTCAATCGTTCAATGTAAAATATTGATATGCATCCGTTTAGACTAGAAGTCGACTCAACATAGTTGAAAAAAGGCTAGGCAGACGATTGATACTATGAACCTCTTTTACTGCCACGGGACCTACAATTTTTGGCAAGTTTCTTGAGCGAGAGGATACTCGATAGCTCTTCGTTTCCTCGTCAGCGGTGGGACATGTTCCCTGATACTGGTTTAGTTGCAGTTAGCCGGCATTGTCCGGTTTGATGCTAAGTTTCTAATAACCGGCGCACACAACACTGTACCGCGCTGGAACTTTCATGTTGCAGTCACTTATGGAATGAATAGATAATATTGTGAACTTAACTGGGGTTTATTTCGTTGAGCTATATGATTATCGAGCTACACGATTATTGTGTAATGCTTGCACTGACTGGTCAATTCCACTCAAATATCTGTGTTTATTTCCTCAAGTGCCCATTTGTGACAATAGGTCTGCATGGTCCTCATGAATTCGTTTCTTCTTAGAGTAGTTGGGAAATACTGTGGTATTTCTTATCTGACACGACTATCTAACGTTTCAAACTTACGAATTATACACACATCAAAAGTGTCTAGGGATCAAGCATTTTTATGCGGATTTCTTGAGATTGAGATGTGGCTTTGTAATAAATTTATGATTTTATAAATTTATATGGATCCTTTTTGGTGCATTTCATAATTTGAATCAGGAACTGTGAATCAAATTCGAGTAAAAGATGAAAATCAGCTGTCAATATTTTCCCTATAAAAACATACAACGCATTGAAGACATTATTAGTGCTACTGTTTCCCTACTACTGATTAAAACCAACGTTATTATGGAGCGGCGACGTCATTTAAGCAGGGAAGAAATGCTCAGAGCCGTGGGAATGATAGAAGCTGGTTCCCGGCAACGTACTGTGGCTTTAGCTCTGAATACAAGTCAGAGTGTTATCAGTCGACTTTGGACACGTTACCGAAGCACTGGTACCGTGGCTGAGCGCCATGGAGGACGGTATCGCTGCACCACACGGAGACAAGACCGATACATTCAAATCTTAACTCGAAGAGCTCCAACAATAACCGCCATGATGTTAGCCGTGAGGCTTCATCACTCTTCAGGGAACTTAATTAGCGACCAAACAGTCAGAAACCGCTTGCATGAAGTGAACCTTCATTCCCGAAGACCGCTACGGGTACCACCTATAGCAATGCACAATCGTAGGATTCGATATCAATGGGCTCTTGAACACAGAAATTGGGCAGAAGAACAATGGCGTTTCGTGTGCTTTTCTGATGAGTCTCGTTTTGGTATGAGACCGGATACAAGACGTATACGACACTGGAGAACCCCTGGACGCCAACAGCGATTAAAATCCTGCCAGGAAGTCCATCCTTATAGTGGTGGAACCATCATGGTATGGGCGGGTATTTGGATCGGCGGAAGAACTGAGTTGATTTGGATCAGAGGCAACCTCAACGCTCAAATTTATGCTGAGACGATTGTATCAGACGTCATCGTTCCTCTACAAGTGCAAATCGGTCCCTTATTTCAGTTAATGCATGATAATGCACGACCGCACACCGCATGAGTTGTAAGACAGACTCTCGCCGCAGCTAACATCAATGTCCTGCCCTGGCCTGCTCAGTCGCCAGACTTGAACCCGATTGAGCATGCATGGGATATGCTACAGAGAAGAGCTCTGCCAAATATGGAGGGTATCCAGTCGCAAGAAGACCTTTTTTTGTTGTTGCAACGAACATGGGCGGCCATTCCACAGCGTGATTTGGATGAACTCATTTTGAGTATGCCAAACCGATGTTCTTGTGTTGTTAGTGTTCGCGGTAGAAACACGGATTATTAATTGTTTAAGTTACCCAATAAAATTTTAAAGAAAACTGTTATTTCAGTCTTTTTTTCGAACTTTAATGTTAGTGGTTCAAATGTCAAAAATCCCTTTATTAGAAAATGGCAAATTTCTTTATTAATGCAAAGGTGACTTGGTTTATCGTTACTGTGACAAACGAAAACACTTTATTTGATGAATCCTTAAAGAAAATTTTAATTAATATCAATCAGGAGAAAAGTTATTGCAAAAATATATGTTGATCCCTAGACACTTTTGATGTGTGTAACTTTATCTTTAATTTTGCCCCACACTAGGAATTTCTCCCGTATCGTGGTTGCGTTTACACAAACATTTAAACTCGCGTAAACTTATAGTCAGACCTGGAACAACTATTTGTAGGCCATACAAATATTTGCCCCGGGCGGGAATCGAACCCGCGACACGTAACGCAGCAGTCAATCGCTCAGCTACTGCGCAAACTGGGCCGTCAGTTTCTGATTGGTTGCGTCGTAACTATTGAGTGGCATTGTGGATGACAAGCCCTATCTATAAACATGCAATATAACCTAAAGCCTAGAATAAGACTTTCAATCACATCTGCAAAATGAATTTCCTCCTACTCGAGGTCCACCTGCCTCTAAATGAATATCACAAATATTCCATTGTAAGCAACAGTTCTTTATAGCGGTCTGCGCCTATTCCAGGATGCCTATTACTGGCAGTGGGCCGTTTATGGGTCGTTGCCCATATTTATATTGTATAGGTACTTAGTGACAGGTTATTGCCTCGTTGCTTTTAAGTACCGTTTGGACTGCTTTTCTTAAAGTTAACCCTTGTGAAGGTTGGAAAGACTCTATTGTCGATGGTTTATTGTTTTTGTGTAAAAAACTGGGGATGATGGAAAATGAATATCAAAAATGCGAGTCCGTCAATTTGACAAACATACATTTTGGGATCATGTTGAAAGCCCATGTATAGTAACTCTTTAAGCCCCATTCCCCGAAAGATTAAATAGAGGTATACCCACCCACCCATATTTTGCCAGATAAAATGAACTTCCATTTAATACTCGACTCCTTCGATGTTTGTGTCACTGAGGGCTGCTCTCACGTACCATTTTTAAGAAATTAACTACTATTATAAACAGGGTTTATTCCTTAAACTTATATTGCCTTAATAAAATGCTTAGTTTTTCCATTGGAAGCTACCAGGTGGAACTGTTAACTTAACGTCTGGCATCTTTTAAAGGGTATTTATTCTGAACGGCCCAAGACGAATGGCTCGCGTGGCATTTGACCATAATCAAAAATTGTCTACGTTCGAAAGGACCGGTGATCGAATATTTTCAAAATTGCCACGGAGACTGGATTCGTGCCCGTTTAATGGCAATAGGCTCTCCCCCTATTACATGGGACTTAAACATAACTGCCGAAATGTGGGTATACTATTAGGTACCCCTCTGCCTATTACTTCGGGGATTATAGCCGTGATGTTATGAAATGTTTTTTTCATTGGAAACTATTTGGTGACACTGTTAACTTTAAGTGCTGACGTCTATTAAAAATCTCGAGTTTGTGTAAAAAAAATGAAATTGAAAATTAGGGGTTTCCCTCAAAACACCGACCTCCCACACTCGCTGCAACATAACACAACATGCATACAACAGTGTTGTGTATGTTCAGAAGTTGTATCCCCTGTAATGTCCACATCATAGTCTGTAGTCTGTGGGACAGGACGGTGCGGTTACACGGGGATTTGGGGATTGGCTTCCAAATGCTGATTAAATTCGTGTTGGGGATATCAAAATAATTAAACGTCCAAGATTTCACGTCCATTTCTACTAACCCATTAAGGGAATGTCGAGAAAAACTGTGTTACATTTTTAGGTCACTGGATATCGTGTGGTCATCAGTCCGTTGACTCCGTAAGCAATGATAGCCTACTGGTGTGACCGTCGGACTGCTAAGTAATAGGTCTCAATTTCGAACCCTAAGACACGCACCTCTGATTTTTCGGATTCATGTGCGTATTTTATAATTAACGCTTGCTCAGAAAGGAAAATATCATGAGGAAACCAACATGCCTGAGAGATATTTCTCGACGGTATATAAAGCCAAGTGTAAGCGACATAAGACAAGTGACATAAGACATAAGACGACATAAAAACTCTCGACATCAGGTTAGTCACTAACCACGCGATTAAAAAAACATATTCCTAGCATTCCCACTTACAATACAGACAGACAAACACGCAAAGTTAAAAGCGACCCCATCATCCCACAAACTTAGACATACATTACAATAAGGCTGGCTATACCCTCTCAAACTAGCGTTATTGATACATTGTCTCTCGCACACGACGCGACTTCGCCAAGCGACACAATTCACTTAGTTAGCAAGCTGTAACAAGTCGACACAAGTTGTCAGTCGCTTGGGAACAATACTGAGCTTCTAAGTTGTCGCTTGGAGTTGAGCAGTTATTATAATTAAAGGAGTAAGTAGGCGTTAAGTAAATAGTTTAAATCAAATCCAGGTCATTATGGGTTAGTGAATAAGTACTAAAGAACTATGTTAGTGGCAGAAATAATTTGGTGATTTAGATACATTCATAATTCACCTAATATTAAAGTGGAGCGTTGTTGTGTCTGTACACATTCGTAACCATAAAAATTATGGTTACGAATGTGTCTTGCGATGAATCTAACTTTTATTATAAATGTGAAAGTTTGTCCTATGTTACCTGCAAGGTTTTTAGGCAACTTACGAACGAATCTAACCTATCCGTGCCGGGGTAACAAGTTCCCTGTGCCCTATGTTTTTTTTTACAGTAAGTACATCTAAATTCATTATACCTATTTACGTTAAAAAGTAGCCGACTACTTGTGTTGTTCGGTATTTTAGCTATTAGGTATTTTTAACGTAAATATAATCAATTTAGATGTATTTACCGCTGACATTTTGAACTTAGGTAAAATTACTATCGATATTTTTAATCATACAATATTTGAATCAGTCGGTAATTTCAATCTTAGACATTTTAAGCGTCGGTATAAAGTTTTTTGATTTTTGTTACAATGGATATTAATATTTAAGTTTCGAACATTGACATTTTAAGCGTAAGTATTTTAATTTTTTAAATTCAAATATGTACTCGTTATTGATCTGATGCATTGTTTATACTCGCCTCGACGAAACGTGGAACAACATTCTATGCACTTATCTAAAGTGTTTTTATTTTAACTTTTAGTTTAGGAAAGTTATAAGTTTTGTTCACTAACATGGTGGTAATACGTTATGCTTTATTTTGTCTTTGTTCTAGTGGTTGTAAGAGCGACTACCGAACACTCTGCGTTACGTTTGATTATCCGCCTAGGTAGAGTGCTATTGGATTTTTTGCAGTAAGGACTTTGGATTAGAGAGATTGGTGCGCAGTTAATGCATGTTCACTGTTACATTGAACTTGGCGAAGACAATATAAATATGGATACAATAAACATGCAGTATTTGAACTAGAAATAAATGAAGATCGGTTTAAAAGAAGATGTCGTGACAAAAATTGAAAAGAATATGATGATTTCTGAAGAGTATGCTTATAAAACACAAGGCAGATGTGACTGGCAACGCCGTGAGGGAACACCTTACAAGGACATACACTGATCTTATTGGTGAGGTTCTTCAGAAAGGTCAGGTGCGTGCGTGTGTGACCAGATGTATTGACGTGGATGAGGCAAAAGAAGTATTTAAGGATCGTAGCTGGTGCCGTTCTGTGGTTTCTCCCTACCCCCATGGCATGAAGGAAAATAGGTGAGAGTTTATGGTTTAGTTGACAGAAGTTCATAAAAAGGGCCTAGGGTAATTGGTGACCTGATGTGCGGTTGAATGCAAAATAACATTAAATAAAAATAAGCAAGCTGTCTATAAGCTTCCTGACCCTACCCGATATCGGCGCAGTATCGCTTTTGGCATTAGCATACGTGGACCGATGTACCGTGTCTGTACGGAGCGGGGTGAAGTAGGGGTGATGCAGGGGGTGTAGGGGGTGTAACTTGCGGCAAATGGAATCTTCTGTGAAGATGGCTCAAGTTGCTGCGGTGTTGATGCGATCTTCTTTGTGGCGTCTGTACATGTCTTTAGAGTTGAGAAAATATTAATGTTTTTAGTACTGAAATGCTGTTTTTGAATTCTTCTTAATGTGTTTTATATTGTAGAGGAGTTTCTAGTAAGAGCTTCGCCGTGCTTACATGCCATACACTTATTTCTGTCGCCAATAGCAACAACTTTGACGCTGTATTGTTTTAATCTTATTCTAGAGTGTTGAAAGAGATGGCGCTAGACGTCCTCTATGGTTCAGTCTTTTTCGCATACTGGAGTGACATTAATACTGCTGTAAGACATCATGGTTACCCCCTGATCCAGACTAAACTCTAGTAAAGTCATGAGTCTGGTCAAATTGTAATGTGAAACCAATCTTCTATTCTGAACAACCAAGGGGAATGACTAAATAATAATCGCACGAGACGATCTCGCACGGTTAAGCAACAGTTGCCGAGGCCTTGGTTGGATGTCCGTCCCCGGAAAAAAACGTAACGTCATTGACAGTCGTTTAGTTCGAAGTCTGGAAATCTGACAACCATTATTGCGAGTGTTATCTACCCTGTAGGCCAGTGACTGGATTGTATAAGTCTGACAGGCAGTTGTTTCATATACAATACTGCTTTCCGATAGACTGGAAGCCAACTCGAATTTAGCAGAACACAAGATATTGTTTTATCTGTCCAAAACATGAGTATACTCGTACTTGTACACACACATCGCATGCAATGTTAAATTAAATTATGTCACAATCACGTTTTGCCTGAACAGCATACAAATATAAAATGTAGTACCAATTATGGTTTTTTGGAATATTTATAGGTTTTCATTTTAATCAAACCGCTCTTTGATACTTTTCACAAGCGAAGCAATCCTAGAGTCGTATTAGTCTCTACATCCCCTAACTTGAACCGCAACCAAACTCTCCTATTCAACAAGGTTCCTTTTGATAGTGTTTTTAATTCATAAAGTAGCCCGACGCTAAATGATCACTATTCATACTTTTACCCTAGTAAAAGTACCGGAGCCTACTCCGGCGGGGTAAAAATGTGCAGAAGTATTGCTAAATGAAGGAACATCATTTCAGCCTGAAAGACGTCCACTGCTGGACATAGGCCTCCCCAAAGAAGGGGGGGTTATGCCATAATCGCCACGCTTGGCAGGCGGGTTGGCGATCGCAGTACGGTTGTAACAAAAGCACAGAGAACGCTGCTGCCCTTTCTCTAGCAAATCCCTTAGTCGCCTCTTACGACACCCACGGGAAGATATGGGATGGTGCTATTCTTTACGTCCTCACACAGAACCACAAGGAACATTAAGACTTAAAGAGAAAAATTACTGGTAATCTTTCAATGCTAATTTTAGTGGAAGGAATATCGATGCACAAAAAGTTACCATGTGCTTAGTACATTTTTATACCGAACTTCCTCAGGTTTCGGTGTAAAAAACATCTGCTGTTTCTTACAAAAGTGCAATACCTATACGGTCTGGGCTGCGATAGCCCAGTGGTGTGACCATCGGACTCCAAGATCTCGAGTTCGAACCCAAGACACGCACCTCTCATTTTTCGGATTCATGTGCTTATTCTATATTATCACATGCTTCGGTGAAGAAAAACATAGTGAGGAAACCAGCATGCCTGAGAGATATTTCTTGGTGGCATGTAAAGCAAAGTCAGAGGCCAATAGGCGGTATAAAAGCTCTGACAGCAGTTTTGGCACTAACCACACGATAAAGAAAGAGGACTGCTGAGATACTGGCCATATCTCTGAGAGAGAGAGAGACTGAACAACATCACACTACGCACATAGTAGAAGTCCGTAGGGTTTTTCGTACCACATTAGAAAATGGTTCCAGCCGTACCTTTTGGGACTGTCAAAAAAACTTTTGATTCTGAAGCAGGTTCTAAAGATTGGATTTCATTGCTTGGGAAAGGATTGCTTGCACTATCTTCGAATGAATTTGACTCAAAATAATCTGGCAAATGATAAGTAGCCAAATTTAACTAGGTAGGTTAGATATTCAGTAACTCGATGTATCATGCTAATATTTAGTTGTTTCGGGTTTGATTAAAGGTTCCCCCAACATGGAAAAGACATGATGAGTAATACAGTTGAGAAGGTTTGAGTACGAATGTGGATGGTTATAAAAGTAGGGAAGGCCAAAGAAACAATAGAAGGATTGTGTGAAGGATGATATGGCAAAAAAGGAGGTGTCTGATGAGATAAAAAGTAATAGAAAAGTATGGAAGAAGAAGACATGCTGCGCCGCCCCAGAATAAATTGGGATAGGGCAAGAGAATGATGATTAAAATAATTGTGAGTTAAAAGAAAACGAGTTCAACTTTCTGTTAACTAGTCTCTGTTAGTTCGTTTTTTCTGGTATATCGCCTCAATATATCGCTTATTCGGATACTGACAAAGACGCCATAGAACTTCTGTTCTCATCTGCCTAGTGCCAGTGGTCCATACCGTCTCAACAGCTGTTTCATATTATATTTTTTTATCTGTATCACGTCTCCATCGGAACATCTTTCAGTTACCATTTGATCTGTTGAGTAGCTTATTTATTGTTTTTCTTTTATTTTTATGTGTTCTTCTTTTGATAGGGGGAAGTGGAAGGGAGGTAGTCTGAATGGAGCCTTGAAAAAGGTGTGTTTTTAAACTATGATGTCTTATGAAAGCTCTGTGTAAGCTTTCATGATGATTGTGAAGTTCATGTAAAGCTGTCACAAGATTATAGTTCGATTATTAAATGCAGATTTTTGTTTAAAATTTGTGTCAAACATGACGTGCGTGACGATATGGACCCGTTTCTGATTTATTAGTCAGAGAAGGCAAAACACCGGTAGAGGTGATTTGCCTTCTCTGATATGACGTCCCGTTTTTTTCGAACGGGAGAGTCCTTTGCCCAGCACTGGGACAAAACAGGCTGTTAAAAAAATAAGTGTCAACATGATAAACTGTTGTCATCAACATAAGTGTTTTATAGAGTTACATAGAAACCAGCAGTGTCCCAGAAGTCAGTGAAAGCAGTTGAGGTTTTGCTGATGCGGTTTGCGGTCTGCCTTCGGAATTGTATCTCTATTGCCCGAACCAGATACTAAACCTAGGACTCGATGCTCATCATAACGGTCAACTACCATTGTGGTCTAAAATTTCAATTGGATGTGACTGGAAACGGTAGTCAGAGGTTTATAACCAGTCTTACCAAAGGGGTTTATCGTATTACTCAGTACTAACTGTGTTGTAAAGGTCAGATAGGCAGTCGCTCCATGTAAAATACTGGTATTCAGCTGAATCTGTTAAGACTGGAAGCTGTCCCCAACATAGTTAGGGGAAGGTTAGGAAGATGATTAAGTGTTCTACTTACGTGTTATTCAATTAAAAAAGATCACCCAAATCTATTAAATTTCACTCTAAAACAAATGGTCCTCCACATCGCTATACAGCACTCGTATTAAAAGGCTGTCAGTAGCAACGACGTCCATTGCCGCTTGCAGCTGAGCCCCGTTCACTGCGGCCGTAAATAACCAGCAATGTATCGGCGTCGCTTGACGTTCACTCGTATGTATTTATTGTTACGAATCGCCGACAGGCAGCGGGATTCATGATTGTGCGCTTGTTATTGGGATTTATTTGTTTTAATAATAAACTACTGAAGTGAAGACATACAACATTAAGAGAAGGGGAATTAATGGGGAATACCTTTGTGTAGAAGTGGAAAATCACAAAAAAAAATGTCAGGTTAATAATCAGTGTTTGTGTACTTGGTAAATGTGGGGGTGTAGGTTCCATTAAATACACCTCTGCCTAACCCCTCCTTCTCTCCAAGAAGATCGTTGTAATACTATGCAAATCTTGCAAGGTATCTTAGACATAATTGCGACTGCCAAATGTAATGATTTTGTAAATTAATAGCAAATAATAATTATACTACTTCCCCCGAGCGACACATGGCGCTAGTGGGTGTACGAATAAATATCATCCATTTGAGATGAACTAGTTAAATATAGATATTAAAGTCTGTTTGTATTTTATAATCACTAAATTATTATTATTTGAATTTAAAACATGTATTTACTGTTAATAATAAGCCTTAATGTATTTTAGTTAATCGATTGAGCAAACGTACTGTGTACTTTGGTCTGATTGGTCGAATAGCCTGTCGAGTGTCAACTCACTGTTAGAGTGGGGAACATTCAGCTTGTGGCTGAGGTTTTCGACAGAGGCAGTCTATCTTGAGGCGTTAATCAGGAAACATATCTTTTATAACCGTAATACTGTAGTGTATTTGTGCTTAGAAGTTGTTGATTATTATATAAATGTAGTAGTTGATTAAATAATACTTTTGAATACCTGAGGTGTTTGATTCCTTAACACAAAGATCTATGTATTAACCACTAGCTGTCCGGCGCAACTTCGTTTGCGTCACATTTTCCCCGTTTTTCATTGCTGCTGCACTCCTATTGGTCGTAGCGTAATGATATGTAGCCTATAGCCTTCCTCGATAAATGGGCTATCTAACACTGAAAGAATTTTTCAAATCGTACTAGTAGTTTCGGAGCCTATTCAATGCAAACAAACAAACAATCAAATCTTTCCTCTTTATAATATTAGTTTAGAAGAACACTGGCTGCCGGAGATTCCAAGAGAATCTCCAACAAATCAAAAATAATGAAAAAAAGTGTCAAACATTACATACCTAGACCTAGAAAAACATCACGCCTGTTATCCCCAAAGGGTTCGGCAGAGGAGTACCCTACCACCCACATTTTGCCAGTTACGATTTAAGTCCAAGTAATAAGGGGCGAGCCGTCAACTGGGCACAAATCCAGACTCCATGGTTGCTATTGAGAAATCCCTAATGGAAAACCCTAATAACATTTTTCCCGACCTGGGAATCGAACCTCATGCTCAGCAGTCGCGCTTGCGAACACTCGACCAACGAGGTTGTCAAAGAAACAATAAAGTCGTCGAAGAAGAGTCGTTCAAGAATCATTTTAGGTTTAATGTCCCGTAACTTAACAGCTACTTAAAAACCAACTTCTCAAGCACCACGAGACGTGTGACAAAACTTAATATAAAAATCGAAGCTCCAACTTTTCAATTCGTTATTAATCTACTAAGTTCCAACTATAAAAAGGTGCATAAAAAGTTACTTAATACTTGAGCCGCGCGACACCGCCAGCGATAAACAAGAACTGAGTAGAGCGTAAAAAGCGTTATCAGCCTGTCATGGTCCTACTGCTGGGAAACAGGCTCCTCTTTACAACAGGGATTATGCTGTAACCGTCATCCACCACACGGGCACTGTGCGGGTTGGTAGATATACTTCGAACTTTTGGTTCTAAAACGTTTTTTCCGGTTTTCTTACGGTGTTATCCTCCACCGTTTTAAGAACAGTGGACATCATCTTCCTGCCCACTAATGCGTCTGCTAAGGTTTGAACTCGCTCGTTCGGATCCATGGCATGAAATATTCACAAAACACATGCAACATAAATCTGCGCATGATTTGTCTGGCGGGTCTGGCTGTTTGTGTATTTTACTTTAAATGTTTGTAAACGCACCCATGAAACAGGAGAAATTCCTAGTGTGGAACAGAGTTAAAAAAAAATGAAAAGACTCTATGCAAAAAAAAAAAATTGAAAAAGTTATCCGATCGAGTAGGGGAGAAGGATTTTGGTTCTAGGATCCTAGTGGATCCAGTCGTTACAGGTGGTCAGTGTCCTGAAAGCCTGACAACTAGTCTTACCAAGGAATGTCGTAATCATCATTCATCATTTCAGCCCAAAAGACGTCCACTGCTGGACATAGGCTTCCCCCAAGTGTCGCCACATTTTGGGGGCTTTTGCCATAATCGCCACGCTTGGCAGGCGGATTGGCGATCGCAGTACAGTTGTTACAAAAGCACAGAGAACGCTGCTCAGAATCCCTTAGTCGCCTCTTACGACACCCACGGGATGATATGGGATTGTGCTATTCTTTATTCCGACACCATGCAGATGTCGTGAATGTCGTAATACCACTGGGTATTACTACTCACTATATTGTGAAGGTCAGATAGTCAATCGTTCAATGTAAAATATTGATATGCATCCGTTTAGACTAGAAGTCGACTCAACATAGTTGAAAAAAGGCTAGGCAGACGATTGATACTATGAACCTCTTTTACTGCCACGGGACCTACAATTTTTGCCAAATTTCTTGAGCGAGAGGATACTCGATAGCTTTTCGTTTCCTCGTCAGCGGTGGGACATGTTCCCTGATACTGGTTTAGTTGCAGTTAGCCGGCATTGTCCGGTTTGATGCTAAGTTTCTAATAACTGGCGCACACAACACTGTACCGCGCTGGAACTTTCATGTTGCAGTCACTTATGGGATGAATAGATAATATTGTCAACTTAACTGGGGTTTATTTGGTTGAGCTATATGATTATCGAGCTACAGGATTATTGTGTAATGCTTGCACTGACTGGTCAATTCCACTCAAATATCTGTGTTTATTTCCTCAAGTGCGCATTTGTGACAATAGGACTGCATGGTCCTCATGAATTCGGCGATTCTTCTTAGAGTAGTTGGTAAATACTGCGGTATTTCTTATCTGATGCGACTATCTAACGTTTTAAACTTACGGGTTATTGCTTTAGTTAAATTTTGTTCCACACTAGGAATTTCACCCGTATCGTGGTTGCGTTTACGCAAACATTTAAACTAGCGTAAACTTATAGTTGGACCTGGAACAACTATCTATTGGCCATACAAATATTTCACCCTGACGGAGATCGAACCCCCGACACGTAATGCAGCAGTGAATCGCTCAGTTAATGCGCCAACTGGGCCGTCAGTTTCTGATTGGTTGCGTCGTAACTGTTGAGTGGTATTGTGGATGACAAGCCCTGTAAACATGCAATATAACCTAAAGCCTAGAATAAGACTTTCAATCACATCTGCAAAATGAATTTCCTCCTACTCGAGGTCCACCGGCCTCTAAGTGAATATCACAAATATTCCATTGTAAGCAACAGTTCTTTATGGCGGTCTGCGCCTATTTCAGGATGCCTATTACCGGCAGTGGGCCGTTTAAGGGTCGTTGCCCATATTTATATTGTATAGGTACTTAGTGACAGGTTATTGCCTCGTTGCTTTCAAGTACCGTTTGGACTGCTTTTCTTAAAGTTAACCCTTGTGAAGTTAGGAAAGACTCTATTGTCGATGGTTTATTGTTTGAGTCCGTCAATTTGACAAACATACATTTTGGGATCATGTTGAAAGCCCATGTATAGTAACTCTTTAAGCCCCATTCCCCGAAAGATTAAATAGAGGTATACCCACCCATATTTTGCCAGATAAAATGAACTTCCATTTAATACTCGACTCCTTCGATGTTTGTGTCATTGAGGGCTGCTCTCACGTACCATTTTTAAGAAATTAACTACTATTATAAACAGGGTTTATTCCTTAAACTTATATTGCCTTAATAAAATGGTTAGTTTTTCCATTAGGAGCTAAAGCTGGTGGAACTGTAAACCTTACTTCTGGCATCTTTTAAATATCTTGAGTATGTCTAAATATTTGAGGTCCAGGGTTCGATTCTCAGGCCGGGCAAAATGTTATTGGGTTTTTCCGTCAGGAACTTAGCAGTAAGCTTAGTTCTCAGTAGCAGCCACGGAGTCTGGATTCTTACCCAGTTGATAGTAATAGGCTCTCCCCCTATTACATGGGACTTAAACATAACTGGCGAAATGTGGGTATACTATTAAGTACCCCTCTGCCTATTCCTTCGGGGATAACAGCCGTGATGTTATAAAATGTTTTTTTCATTGAAAGATATCTGTGAACTTTTACTTCTGACGTCTTTTAAAAATCTTGAGTTTGTGTAAAAAATATGAAATTGAAAATAAGGAGTTTCCCTCAAAACACCGACCTCCCACACTCGCTGCAACATAACACAACATGCATACAACAGTGTTGTGTATGTTCAGAAGTTGTATCCCCTGTAATGTCATAGTCTGTAGTCTGCGGGACAGGACGGCGCGGTTACACGGGGATTTGGGGATTGGCTTCCAAATGCTGATTAAATTCGTGTTGGGGATATCAAAATAATTAAACGTCCTTATAGATATTTTTATATTCATATTATTTAGAGGTGACAAACTCGTGGCTAAAAAAAAGGAAACCGACTTCAGAAAACACTTAATGCACTAAAAAGTTAAAAATAATACTATAACCTACCTATATTAATAAACCTCACCTAACCGACGATTAACCTATGATAAAATTTAATAATTCTTTGGAGTCGGTGCCAAGCAATATAATTTGAATTAATTAATGAATTAATATTTAGAAACTGTAAGATGTTTTGTTTTTCTGGCCTTAGTATGTCTATACATATAGTCATTCAGGTATCGTATATTGCTTGGCACCGACTCCAAAGAATTATTAAATTTTATCATAGGTTAATCGTCGGTTAGGTGAGGTTTATTAATATAGGTAGGTTATAGTATTATTTTTAACTTTTTAGTGCATTAAGTGTTTTCTGAAGTCGGTTTCCTTTTTGTAAAAAAAAAAATTATTTGTTAATTTTTAGTGACATTTTTAATCTAATAATAAAATATGGGTAGGCCTAGTAAAAATACTTTTCGTTCGAGAAAAGGCGTCGAACTGAAACTGAGAAAAAGGAAAACGATTAAAAGAAATTAGGGAAAGAAATGATCAACGCATTTTGAAAACAGACTGTCAAAGCAGATGACCTACATGTTACGTAGGTTGAATAAGGAAAGTCAAGAAGTTAGTCTGTGGTACACCTGGAAAGTGCATACCGTTACAATTCCAACAAGCCCAAACACAGCTAAGATACATTGTCTTATTTTGGAGTTCTAGTGCCTGTCTCTTGGCTTCATCATCAGATCTGATGGTAAAATGGTTCTTATTGAACGCAAATGCTTCATTTGTTGTAGAAAATACCAAAATCGCTGTACGTTTTCCTATAAAACTTGAAGAGTTCCCTCGATTTTGCCAAAATTCAATCATCAGATCCCGACTTGGTGACTATGGAACCAAATGGAAAGCGTAGTCTTTGGAATAAAAAAATAATTTTCGAAATCGGTTCGTAAATGACTGAGTTATGCGCAATGCAGAGTAAACGAAAAGTTAGAAATATTTAACTTTTGTTGTTTTTTTCAGAAACGGCTTGTCTGATTTTGATAAAATTTTCATGGGACCATTTGGGAAGTATACGCTTTCAAACAAAAAATATTTTTTCAAATCGGTTGGCAAGCGACGGAGTTATGCGCGAACAAACATAAAAAAAAAAAAAATACAAACATCCGAATTGAGAACCTCCTCCTTTTTTAGAAGTCGGTTAAAAATAAAAGCCACATGGGTTGTTATTCAAGATTAAAGCGCAATACACGTAGGGAGCGGGCGCGGGAGTACGGTATCTTTATTTCATTTACTTATATAGACGACTAGCAGACCGCCTTAGTTACAATACACACACGTAAACCCTTCTATTTGCGTCAGGTTACCAAAAAAAAGAAAATTATTAAGAAAGTTTGAATATTCCCGTCCCGTACGGAGGCGTCACTGGGGTATGGGCCCGTACCCCAGTGACGCCATCGCATAAGGTGCTGCCTAGCTAGCCAGCTGAGCAAGGTGAGCGGCAACCACGCAACTTTTTTCTAATACTTACTTTTTTAAACTCGTGATATCTTTCGAATGGAATGTCCGAATTGAATAATTTAAAAAGTTACATAAAGGTATTGAAGCAGTATTGAATATGAAGTCATTTATTTTGATAAGGATTAATACTAAGATACAAATACAGAGCTCTTTCTAGCGGTGGCATTAAAAATATTTTTTAAAGATAAATAACACTTATTGTGGAATTTTAGTAAGGATCCCTAATTCAATCACCTCGCGGGACGATTTTTCCGATATAGATGAGCAAAAAAAATTATTCACTGCAAAAATCTTGTAGTTGTGATCTAGGCAAGTAGGTCGCCGTGTGACTGCTATTAGCTACTAATAAATATTAATTGGCTTGTCTAGACGTTGGACTACAGAGGGGTTGAAGGGAGGCGAAGTTGAGAAGACATAGGGGTCTTTAAGTCAACGAGCAAATAGTTGTGAGATGTTTGTAGTGTAGTCTCAAGTGTCGACCATCGACTCGGATGAAGTGTTATTTAGTTTATTACTAGAATGTTGATGGACACAACTAGAATTCTTAATTACATTGGACTGGATATGGATGTGGGTGGATGGAGAGGGCGTCTCTCCGCAGACAATAGCCCACCTTCCATCTTGCATCGCATGCCCCATCACCTGCACACTTGATAATCTTCAGGCTAATGATGACTTTTGGGCTAAATGTATTTGAACTTTTTGCCATCAATTCGGTATTCGTGGCCCGAATACCCACGTGTTTTCTGCACCTCGTCTTGGAAGAGGACTTTTGGCCGCAGGGAGTGGTGTTCCGTCGCTTTCACGGGCAAGTGCCACATAAACGCACAGTGACATAGTGGTCAAGTGAAGGGTTACTAACATAGTTTTATGGTACTATTTACTAACACAAATTGTATTATATCGTATGTGCGTGTCAGGTGTATATATGGGCCAAGGTTGCCTGAGCAAATAAATTTTATGTTAAGACTACAACTGTACAAACCAAACAACCGTATGTCACCTTAAATCCTCGATTCGTCCAATGGACCGAGTAAAAATGAACTTAACAAGTACTTAGGGAGGCGAACGCGTGTGTCTAACAGTTTCGATGGGTTCTCAACAATCTGTGGCGCAACTTGTGGGGAGCGGTGTACGTCCGAGACTGCACAGTCAAGGGCGATAATATTTATACACGTGGCAAGACAACGCCATGGTTGGCGCGGTGGTTGAGCGATCGATTGCTGCGCTGCGTGTCGCGGGTTCGATCCCCGCACGAAACAAATATTTGTAAGGCCTACAGATAGTTGTTTCGGGTCTGGCTGTTTTTGAATGTGACTTTAAATGTTTGTTAACGCACCCACGATACAGGAGAAATACCTAGTGTGTGCATGGTTTTATATTAAAAAAAAAGAGGCTTTGTCTGTGCTATTCATCTTAATTCTTCAAAAATTAACATTTTTCCACTAATTTATTAAGAGACATAAATCATTAAGGATAGTAGCAGGTGCCGTTTTGTAGTTTCTTATTAGTTAGAAAACGGTGTGGGTGATTTGTATATAGACGGTATGTATCAGTTTCATGTCTAAAATGGAAACACATCTACAATGTCTTTGAAAATTGATAGGCAGATGTGTCCTCATAGCATAAGGTGGCTGATTTGCGATTCCACATCATGATCATCTGCCTGCCTTTTCTCTACTATTTTATTTATTTATATTTATTCAACAAGTAAGTAAGTAAGTCAATTAAGTAAGTAGCAATATTTCTTAACAACTATGTTAGTAAACTTAACTATACACTTAACCTACAGTGCCTTATAGAGATGAGAATCCCTGCTACAAGCTCAACACCGATGTAGAAAGCTTGCAGCAACGATTCACACACAAACAGTCCAGTCTGCTCGCAACACACTGCAGTATAACGTTGGGGCTGGCCCGCACCCGGCGCACCAGGGAAACGTATCTTTTTCGCATCGTGGTATAGAATTATCGGCTTACATGGAGCGACTGCCTATCTGACCTGCATAGCCCAGTTAGTACTGGGTAATACGATACCCCCTGTTAAGACTGGATGTCAGACTTTCGGGCCACAGACTACCCGTAACGCCAGTCAAAGCTCTACAAATGCTTAATTTGCCATTTCGAGTATAAAATTTGTGTTAAGCTATTTCCGCCCTTGTCTGTACAATCAGCGACAAAACTTGTGTGGAGGGTTGTAAGCTGTTATTTTATATAGAAATAAGTTTCTTATGTGAAGTTTAATTGTCTGTGAAGTTGGATTGGAGCGTGCGGGGTGAGTAGAACTGTAGGGACTGGCTTACAGGTTTATGTGTGTTATGTTATGACTTAGATCTTATAAACTACGTAACGGATTTTGATGCGGTTTTCATCAACTGACAAAAAAAATATTCAAGAGGAAGGTTTATATGGATAATTTATCTCTGGAAAACACATACAAATTTCCAAGCGAATGAAGTTGCGGACCGCAGCAAGTAAAAAATATATTAAAAACACCGATGCGGTCCTTTGTAAATTAAAGATTATACACCAAGATAAAAATAGCTATAATACTTAACTCAGAATAGTCGTACTATCCATGGCGATTGCCAAATACTATAAGCGAAGTTACAATGAGTGTCAAGGCGGTACTTAAAACTGCACTACGCAGTAAGAACACACAATCAAGTTAAAACATTGATAAAACTTTACTACTGTTATGACTTTACATAGTTTCTTTACAAACACATAAAACAGTGTTATAGTGAATGAAAGATAACATGCAGTTTCAACCAGTGAGGTTTAGATGTATTATAATTAGAAACCGTTGATCTCGGTTCGTTGGTCGCAAGTGGGACTACCAGTTTTAAGGTCCAAGGTTCGATTCCCAGTCAGAGTAAAGTGGTAGTGGGTTTTTCCATCATTCCAGTAGCAGTCCGGTATCTGTAATTGGATCCAGTTGATGGTCTCGTTCCCTGTTGCATGAAACTTAAATAAAACTAGCTGAAATATACACGCAGCAAAACACGCTGACAACGTTACGTGTGTAGTTATAGCTTAATAAGGTTTTTATGTTTCGTTTTATATAAATAACTAGCTGTCCGGCGCAACTTCGTTTGCGTCACATTTTACCCCGTTTTCGCAACATTTTATTGCTGCTCCACTCCTGTTGGTCGTAGCGTGATGATATATAGCCTTCCCCGATAAATGGGCTATATACCACTGAAATTAGAATTTTTCAAATCGGACCAATAGTTGCGGAGCCTCTTCAATGCAAACAAACAATCAAATCTTTGCTATTTATAATATTAGTTTAGATTCTCGAACAAAGATACATAAAAACTTTATTAAACTATAACTATACGATGACGATGACGTTCTGTCAAAAGTTAATGCAATGCACTTTTCCTACCTACCTATCCTATGTACCCTACTCTACCTACCTACCTACCCTACCCAACCCTACCCTACCTACCCTACCCTACCCTACCCTACCTACCCTGCCTACCTACTTCCTACCTACCTTACTCTACCCTACTCTACCCTACCTACCTACCTACCATACATTGATTGTGGCATTGATTTTTATATATTACATATATACATTATTTACAAACTACAAATACATCTAAAATAATAAAAAAATATGTGCAAGTATCAAAATTACAGGGCGTCAAAAAATTCGTCCACATCGCTGTCAACAGCAAAAGTGCCCAAAACGCTGGCCGCATTGCCACGTTGGATGGCAATGCTGATTGTTTGACCAAAAAAAGACCGGCCCTCTAGTATCTTTCTATTTATTTAGCCTGAATAATAATTATTTTTACGGTAGACTTCTGTCTGCCTCTACAGGGATTAGAAGCGTTATGTTATGTTATTAAACACGATAACCCATGTGGACAAAGCCATGGGGTACAACTTGGTTCAACTAGGTACAACAATACACCGACTTGGTCCCAAGGTGTCAGCTAGTTTCCAACCGAGTCTCAAAGGACGATAATCTGTGAACTTAATGTAGTTAGTTCCGTAGTTCCGTCTGATTGTTTGTTGCTCATTTGTGAACTGTGGGAGATAAGAATCAGTGGAAATAGTGTAATTACATTCAGATATCTAATACCTTCAATACTGGTATTCAGCTGAATCAGGTTAGACTGGAAGCCGACTCCAACATAGTAGAAAAGAGGCTAGGCAGATGATGATACCTGCATCATTGGTCTGGTGGTCGCAATCACAACTGCTGAGCATTAAGTCCTGGGTTCGATTCCCGGGTCCGGATTATTGCTATTGGGTTTTCCATCAGGAATTTGTCAGTAGCCGTGACTGAGTCTTGTGCCCAGTTTATAGTAATAGGCTCGCCCCCTATTACATGACTTTAACATAACTAGCAAAAAATGGTTGAATAATCAGGTACAGCGCTGCCTAACACTTCGGGGATTACAGGCATGATGTTATGTTTGTAAGTTGTTTAATTCGTTTACGGGATCTAATTACATCTACTAACTAGCGTTGAGTCCGAACGCTGGATTACAGCGCACTCCTTTTAAAGAGCCCGTTGCAGCATTGGAAGCATAACAGACTGACTGTGCTTTTGCTGATAAATTGTTTGTCAAGACTGAGACAGGTATTTGTGATCCTGGTCCCCGAAACGTGTGATAACATAACATTATAACATGAGGCGTATTCCCAGAAAGAGAAGGCACATTAGGGGGCGAGCCTATTACCACCAACCGAGGACAAATGAAAATAAGTTGGAACTGAGAAATTCGTAATGGAAAAACCCAATAACACTTTGCCCGACCCGGGAACCGAACCCAGGACCTCATACTCAGCAGTAACACTAGTTTGCGACCACTCGACCAACCAGTCCCGTAACGTGATTATTGACAAGAAAATTCTTATGATTGTCTTGTTTGTAATAATACGAAGAATACTATAAACCTCTATATATATATTTAGCTCGTGGCTAAATAATAACAGCCACTCAGGTCGATCTTTAAGGTTAAGCCGTGCTTGCCGAGGTTGGTCTGTGGATGGGTGACCATAATTACATATCGAGTTTCCTCCGTGCCTCGGAAAGCACGTTAAGCCGTTGGTCCCGGCTGTCATTTGTAGATCTTTGACAGTCGTTACGAGTAGTCAGAAGCTAAAAGTCTGACATCCAGTCTAACCAAGGGGTATCGTATTACCCAGTTACTGGGTTGTGGAGGTAAGATAGGCAGTCGCTTCATGTAAAATAGGTACTGGTACTAAGCTGCATGGTTAGACTGGAAGCCGACCCCAAGATAGTTTGGGAAAAGGCTAGGCAGATGATGATGACTATAACCCTCTATAACAAAAATTGATAAAACAATTTTTTTCGATTTGAAATTTGGAACCCAATAGACACACGTCTAACCTAACATAACCGCGAAGAAATTCTAAACTATATTATATTAAATCATAATGCCTCTTACCTGCATTTACTATCTAATATTGTAAAATCATCAAAAAAAATCAATTCAAATTCACATAAACGTAACTCAAACCACAAACCCGCTCATTCTTTAAAAAGTCGACTTAATCAAAGATATCGAACGTTTCTGGTCGCAGTCCAACTCTCTTGCCAAGCATCTGATTACGTTTCAATTCTACCCTCTCTCTGGTATGCTCTGGTACAGAACACTTGAGAAACGACAGATACTTGCATTAGTGGGGATATAAGTACGGTCGCGGGCAGAATGGGCTAACTCAAACTCAAACTCAAAGCGTTTATTTCAATTAGACCATTACAGGCACTTTTGAAAGTCAAAAACAATAAAAAACGCTAAGCTAAAGCTACAGTCCCAGTCACAAGGCATAATAACTTGTGAAAGTACTGTAGTTGCCCATTCCAAAGCGTAGATCTCTATGGAGAAGAATGGGCAAGAAACTCCATGGACACTCTTTTAAATCAAAATATGTTACAAAATCTTGGTTACATCATTCATGTTAAAAATTACAAATATGTGAGAACGATGTAGAAATACGGGCAAGTTAAGAGCGTCCAGAGTAAAAGATTAAATCAGTAATACAAAAACAAAGTAATTAAAAATAAACCGTGGTAGCTAAGAGATGACCAGTCACAACTAACAGCGCCCGTTCACGAACATCACGCATGTATCAGCCATCATTCAACTCAACCATATTGAAGGGAACTAAATGACCCGACACACCCGCCACCATCAGCGTGACATTTAAGTGAGCATGACATTCACTCAACCACCAGGGTATATTCGCGTCAATGAAAGATGTAGGTACTCAGTAAATGGTGGCTTTGCAGTACATAGTACTCACACATGTGCTATGCAATTATATAATACTAGATTGAATCTATACAATGCAAATATATTTTTACAATCTTCTGCTGCTTCCACAATAACTTCAAATGGTAATTCACATGATTCAGGTTGCCCCTATGGTTGTGGAGCAGGACCAGCATTGCGCCAAGCATTTTTATCATCAATGTAATCCCCCAACTTATAATATGCTTGCCTACATAGTGTGCGTTTTATGCAAGATTTAAATTTCGTTTCATTCAGTTGTTGAATGGGGGGAGGTATTTTATTGTAACATTTTAAACAGTACCCCATGAAAGATGAGTCTACTTTAGCCAACCTAAAACCTGGCTGAACTAGTTGGTCCCTGTTTCTAGTATTATAGTGGTGCCGGTCACCTCTTTTACTAAATAAATGCAGATTTTTCCTAACGTACATGATGTTTGCATAGATGTATTGACAAGGTACAGTCATGATGTTAATTTCCTTAAACAGTTCTCTTAGAGAATCGCGCCTACGCAGGTTATATATGGCTCTGATGGCTCTTTTCTGCAGAATAAATATAGACTCGATGTCTGCGGCCCGTCCCCATAGTAAAATACCGTATGACATAATACTATGAAAATAACTAAAATACACTAGCCTCGCGGTATCTACATCAGTAAATTGACGGATTTTTCTGACAGCATATGCCGCTGAACTCAGCCGTCCTGCAAGAGATGTTAAATGAGGACCCCATTGTAGCCTTGAGTCGAGCGTGATCCCCAAGAAAACAGTTTCATCGACAAATTCAAGTTTCTCTTGATTCAATACTATGTCAGTATCACAAAATTTGACATTTGGTAGAGAAAATCTTATGCACTTAGTTTTTTTCCCATTTAATACTAAATTGTTAGCGGTAAACCAGTTATGGACCTGCATTAGAGCGTTATTTACGTCGTCAAGGTTTGTAGCATGTCTGTTTATCCTAAATATTAAAGAAGTATCGTCAGCAAACAACACCATTTGTGGATGATTTTTAAATAAATGGGGTAGGTCATTTATATATACTAAAAAGAGGAAAGGACCCAATATTGAACCTTGTGGTACACCCATTTTTACTTTTAAACCCATTGAATTTACACCATTTACTTGTACTTGCTGCTGTCTATCATTTAAATACGATGTTACTAAACTGAGCGCAAGTTTACCTAAACCATAATGCTTCAGTTTCAAGAGCAAGGTTTGGTGATTTACGCAATCAAATGCCTTCGAGAGGTCACAGAAGATTCCTATGGCATCTTGTGCCTCTTCCCACGCAGTATATATGTGTTTTAATAGAGTGACACCGGCGTCAGTCGTACAACGTCCTTTGGTGAAACCATACTGTTTGTCGTGTAAGATTTTATTGGTGTTAAAGTGGGTGAGCATTTGATTAAGCATTATCTTTTCAAACACCTTGCTGAAAACCGGCAACACGGATACGGGTCTATAGTTATTGGTATCTTTACTGTCCCCAGACTTGAAAAGTGGTATTACCTTGCTGTATTTCATAAGGTCCGGGAAGACCCCTTGGTCCACACACAAATTAAAAATTAAGGCTAAGTACGGTGCTATAGTGTCAATAATAGCTTGACACACTTTAATAGACATTCCCCATAGATCTTCGGTTAATTTGATTTTGATTTCCTTAAAAGCTTTAATGACTGCTATGGGGTTTATATGCTTAAATTGAAACTCAACCGGACAGGCTGAAACGTTCGCTTTTAATAAATCAATAGAAAGCAAGGGTGAGGAATTTAAGGTTTCAGTAGTTTTAAGTGGGATATTGGTAAAGAAATCTACAAATTCTTGAGCTACTTCGGTTTTAGAGCTTAAAAGACCACGTGAAGTCTCTAGTCTGATATCATTATTATTTTTTTTATTTCTATTAGATTCACTATTGATAATTTTCCAAACCGTCTTTATTTTGTTATCGGCGGACTTAATCTTGTTGCTAATGAATAAGGCTTTAGCTACATTGCAAGTGTTTTTAAAGATTTTTGAATATGTTGCAACATATTTATTAAAAGTTTCCGAGTTGATGTAAGGCTCAAATAATCGCTCCCTACTTATCCTAATACCCTTAGTTGCCCAGTCACTGAACATAAACTTAGGGTAAATACATTTAGTTTTCATTTTTAATGTATTATTGAACTCTACATGAACTACCGAAAAGAATTCCTCATAAAATTGATTTGCATTTTCAATAATATGGCCCGGAATGCCTAAATTACTAATTAAGTTATTATTAAATTTATTCAAATTGCTGGGTGTTATTTGTCTAGAGTTTATCTGGATTTTTTGTAATGATGTGTAGGACTCGAAAACAACGGTTTGACCGCTGTGATCCGAAGGGAGGTAATTAACAATGGATTTATCTAAGTAGTTGCAGTTACAAAAAACATTATCAATACATGTAGCAGTATTTGTAGTAATTCGGGTTGGTTCCAAAAACACGTTTAGCAAATTAAAAGATTTAAAAAGGTTTAACAATCTACTACTATTTGAATTTTTGTCTAAAATATTAACATTAAAGTCACCGCAGATAACCAGTGATTTATTACCAGTTGCAAGTTTTGCTAAAGCATCCTGCATTACTGACTCAAATATGGAGTAGTTTTGATAATTTGGGGGTCTGTAAACGCACACTATTATATGCTTATCCAGCTCAACACAAGACAGTTCAATATTATGCTCAACCGATAGATCCACAATATCTTTCCGCAACTTAAATTTAATACAATTTTTAACTAAGATTAACGAACCCCCACGCATCTTAGATTTTCTGTTAAAGCAACTGCCCACACTGTAATTTGCGTAATTAATTAGCATTTCATAGTCTTTTAACCAATGTTCAGTGAAACAAACAATTTCAAACTTTGTGTAACCAGAAAAAAATGGAGGTGTTACTGAATGTTTTTGACGACACAGTTGGTGCAGTGGCTGAGCGATCGACTGTGCGCTGCGTGTCGCGGGTTCGATACCCGCACGGAACAAATATTTGTTAGGCCTACAGATAGTTGTTCCCGGTCTTGTTGTTTGTGTATATAAAAAAAAAGAAAAAAAATTGAAAATGTTTTTATTTTTTTACAAAAAAGCTTCTTATACAATTCATTGTGTTTGGAGTCTCGTTTTAGACAAACAATGCCTGTGTTAGGAAACTCCGCTCTTCCATATCTTAGATGTAGCGTTACAGTTAAATATCTAGTTATCTATATAAATCAATACTATAACATCTTAAGTATGCATCTTGCGGTGAGAAGCGTGGTGTGTTTTAGTTTGGTGTGGTGTGTGTGTATAAGATGTAGTGTGGTTTGATGTGATTTGATGTGATGTGGTGTGGTGCGGTGTGCGGTGTGGTGTACTGTGGTGTGATGTAGCGTGGTGTGGTGTGGTGTAGCGTGGTGTGTTGTGGTCTAGTGTGTTGTGGTGAACAGTAGTGTAGTGTGTGGAGTAGAATGAGGTGTGTATCGTTATGGTGTGAGATTATGTTACTCATGATATACCAGAAGAGCTTCCGTATCCTCGTAAGTAAGAGACTTAATCCAGTTTTTTAGTATTTTTTTACAGTCGTAATAGTTTCTATTGTGTACATACATGTTTTTATTAATCCTATTGTATAATTGAGCTGAGAGATAGTAGAACTGTCTATTGGGTTTTACATTGCGGAACCTCTGCAATAATATCTTTCCTCCTTTTAAGTTTTTTATTATAATATGGTATAGTTTTATGTTTTTTTAGAACCGTTTGGGTTATGTACAGTTTTCTGACCGAGAGTAAATTACTGATTTCGTATAGGTTTTTAGTAGAGAACCTTTTATTTTTAAAATACATAATTTTTATGAGTGCTCTTTGTGCACGTTCCACGTCCATAAATCTAGTCTTAGCTGCGCCACCCCAAATGGGGATACAATATAGAAGGACAGACTGAGCTAGAGCAATATAAATTTCGTTCAGGAGGTGTCTAGGTCGTTTATCACTCCTCAACATTTTAGCCGGCGCCACGTGTCTTAGTGACTTAAAGATCCAAGAAAGCTTTCTGACCCTGCCAATCACCTGCTCAAGGTGAGGGTACCAGGATAGAAACTGGTCAACCATCACGCATAAGTATTTCATCCCAGAGACTCTGTTTAGGCACGGACAGTTACAACAGATGCTTTTTGTATCTCCACATGTGTGTACTTTCAATTGCAGGTCTTCATTGGGCTGTGTCCGGTTACTAACACTAAAACATATGTAGTTAGTCTTGCTGGTGTTAAGTGTTAATAAGTTGTTTTTCACCCATTCCGCTATGTGAGCAATTCCTACCTCTGCGCTCAGTTTAACATCTTTCCAAGAAGTACCAGCAAATACAACAGCAGTATCATCAGCGTATGCAAATATCCTGGCATTCGGTAATTTCATATTGCACAAGTCATTGATACATATTAAAAAAAGGGTAGGACCCAGAACACTGCCCTGTGGTACGCCGTATGTTACCTCTGCTTCGTTGCTAATGTATTGTCCTATTTTTACTTTTTGCTTTCTGTTACATATGAGTATATGAGTTTAAATGTTTGTAAACGTACCCACGATACAGGAGAAATTCCTTGTGTGATCTTTTTTTGTTGATCGTTGATCTTTTTTTGTTCTTTTTAACGTTGCCCACGTTGAAAAGAAACAAAAAAATATCCGGCTAAGTGCGAGTCGGACTCGCGCATTTAGGGTTCCGTACCATTATTTATAAAAACGAAGAAAAAAATCACTTTTTTGTATGGGAGCCCCCCTTAAATATTAATTTTATTCTGTCTTTAGTATTTTTTGTTATAGCATCAACAAAAATACATAATCTGTTGAAATTTCAACTGGCTAACTATCACCGTTCATGAGATACAGCCTGGTTACAGACGGACGGACGGACGGACGGACGGACGGATGGACAGCGAAGTCTCAGTAATAGGATCCCGTTTGACCCTTTGGGTACGGAACCCTAAAAAGATTTTTATCAATCAATCTACTTAGGCTTTGCCTACTGCATCGGGATTAGCTTCCAGTCTAATTGGGGGTAGCTAAATAACAGCATTTTACATGGAGTGGTTGCCTATCTGACCTCTATAATACAGTCAATGTGTACACGATACTGTCTCGTTGGTCTAACAGTCTCAAGAGTGATTGCTGAACAAGAATTCGTGGGTTCCATTCCCCGGGTCCGCCAAAGCGGTATCGGGTTTTTCTCAGTAGCAGCCACGGAGTCCGGATTTGTGCCCGGTTGATGGCAATAAGCTCGCTCCCTATCCTTTTGAACGCCAGCGTCACATATACGTGACAAGCAAGCGTGTGCCCTGTACGCCAACGACACAAATATGTGACAAAAAATGTGGTACAATATAACACGAAATAAGCAATTTAAATCATTACCTTTGTGTGCATGTATTTATATATCTTTAAAATGTGATCTATATATCTTAAATATTAAATGTCTTGTCAAGAAATAAGTTAACAATACTTTTGAAATCCCTTTTTTATTTGTAAGTATTTGCGGTGAATTTGTGGCTTGGCGTGAAAGGCACGCGAGTGCGTTTATGCTCTGGCGGTCAAAAGGCTATTACATGGAACTTCAACATAAATGGCGAAATGCGGGTGTACTATATGGTAAACCTCTGCTTAACCCTTTGGGGATTACAAGCGTAACGTTATGTCAATGATACCCCTGGCTTGCCTAAAAGATATTCAAAGATCTACAATTGACAGACGGGATCAACCACAGCTTAACGCTTTCTGGGGAATAGAAAATTGTCTACATGTAGTTACCAATCGATCAAAGGATTGACCTTCATCATCATCATCATCATTTCAGCCGAAAGACGTCCACTGCTGGACATAGGCCTCCCCCAAGTGTCGCCACATTGTCCGGTCCCGTGCGACTCGCATCCAGCGGATCCCCGAAACCTTCACCAGGTCATCGGTCCACCTAGTGGGAGGCCTTCCAACGCATCGTCTCCCGGTTCGCGATCGCCATTCCAGAACTTTTCGGCCCCATCGGCCATCTGTACTGCGAGCAATGTGCCCTGCCCACTGCCACTTAAGTTTGGTAATTCTTCGGGCTACGTCGGTAACTTTGGTTCTCTAAGGATTGACCTTGGCAAACAAAAATTGCAATTTTTGTGCTACGACTTTGATCTAGTGCACATCATGTAAAGAGATGCAAGTTTAATGTTAAACTCTACTAAACCCTTTAACAAATACAGGCATCATATTGCTTTTAGTATATGGTAAACGTTTTTATCCCCCGGCTGTACATGCATCGTACTACGAATTAGCATTTCTATCGGGGACCGCTAATCCGTTGTAGCTCGACCGATGTCTGTAGCGTCTGTTATGTTCTTTAGTTGTCTCGTCTGTACAGTCATTTACTAGTCAGCGACGAATGGAGGGTTAATACTGTTGAACTTGTCGGTATTTGTAAGTAAGATGGAGGAAAAATTGTGTTTTTATTTGAGTATGTGGACGGTGTTATTGGGTGATTTTAGTCTACGAATACTTTGTGTTATTTTTATTAAAACTAGATAGTTAGTTGACATTCTTAATCAAATAACAAAAGTACTGTTACAGTACAACATTATTCCTTTGGCGCCTGACTTACATTGTCAGGAAGAAATTGTAAAAAAAATGAGGGCATGGCGTAAGTTCCTAGGGAGGTCACAGACCAAAAAAGTATGCAGCACTATCCTAATAAAATATTATAATGACCTATGTCCTTGGCAGGTCTGATTTTTGTAATCTACCAAATTGTATCTAATTATCTTAAAGGCTTCTACTCGCCATATTTTAAAAGCTTAATTGAATAAATAACCACTTTTGAGTCTTAAATCCCAAGTTATTTAAAATAATAAAAGATATCGTAAGTTATAGAATAATAAAAAAAAAAAAACAGAAAAAAAAACCATTTTTGAAATTAAAAAGCGTCGAAATCCTTAGTTAACGCTCTTACTGCAGCGTCGTCGTCGCCGACACAATGCAATACATTAAAACTTGTCGGCACTTCGCCTTTCTGTCGGAGTGTCGACGAGGCTTTAAAAGCTCGTTTACAGGGGGAGAGTTTCTCGCTTTGAATAAAATGATTGTTGCTGTGTCGTATAATAGTCTCCATTTTAGAGAGTCGATGGTAATCTTAATGGGGGTCTTTAGTAACATCCAGCAGGATAATGTGACGACGTGGACAGAGTATAAGTACCAAGTTTGACACTCAAAGTACTGAGGCTGAGGGAACATCTCCACATGCGAGACCACTGCAACGTCATCAAAAGACTGTAATTTTCTAAATATTGTTATCGGTCTAAGAATGTTACTGTCACTTGGCTTCGTCGATGTGAAATCCATCTTCAACGTAAGGCGCGCAAGAAAGTTCTAGTCTCTCGACGAACGAGAGTCCGTCCTCGTGTAAACAATCCTTTAACAGCAGATTAATATAATAGTTTTCTTTTGTTACAGAATCAATATCGTGCTTTATTTTGTCTTTGTTCGTCGAGACAAAGGAGTTTTTATTAAACAAGCTTGTGTTTTCTTTGTGGCTTTATTTAATCAATTTAAAATAGGATAGAATGTAAAGGAAAGTATTGGCAAAAATCAGTTATGAAGTTTTTCTTATTTTCAATTGATTGGTTTTAAACTCGTTGTCAAAGTTATCTTCATCAACGTAGCCTTTTCCCAACTATGTTGGGGTCGATTTCCAGCACGTTGTCATAGATAGTGTTATGAACAAAAGAAGTTGTTGCTTGATCAGTGTTTTCACCATTCTATTAATAACAGTTGTAACGGGATATTCACTATGTTTATTATTTGTTAAAAATCACAAATCACAATTCATTTACACACAATTAATTTTGCATTACATTCGTATCATTATATATAATAAACTCACATAAACTTACACTGTATCATTACATAGTATGAAATAAAGTCGTTTCCGGCTGTCTGTACGCTTAGATCTTAAAAGATCTACAGACAGCCGGAAACGACTTTAACTTCGCAACGGATTTTGACGCAGTTTTCATCAATAGACAGAATTATAAAAGAATTTATCTCTGAAAACACATTAAAATTTCCACGCGCACGAAGTCGCGGGTGGCAGCTAGTATATTTATAAAGTCTTTACGAACCCTACAACTTCTACATCATCATCTTCCTGCCCTTGTCCCATTTTATTTGGGGTCGGCGCAACACGTCTCTTTCTTCCATTCTCCTCTGTCATTCGTCATGCTATCATTTACTCCTTTTTCCTTCATATCACTTTTCACACAATCCATCCATGTTTTCTTTGGTCTTCCTCTCCCTCTCCATCCATCCACATTCATATTCATCACTCTTCTAGTCACATGTGTTCCATCCCTCCTCATCACATGTCCATACCAAGACAGACGAGTTCCTTTCATCTTTACTGTAACAGGCGCCACTTTCAAACTTCCTCTTATATACTCATTTCTAACTTTATCCATTTTAGTCACCCCACACATCCATCTCAACATTCTCATCTCTGCTGCATGCAATCTTTTTTTATCCGTCTTCTTCACTGCCCAGCATTCCGATCCATACAGTACGACAGGTCGTATCACGGACTTGTATATTTTCCCATTTAACTTGAGGGGCATCCGTGGGTCGCAAGTTGTTCCAGTGACCTGTCGCCATTTCATCCATCCTGAGTTGATCCGGTGCGTTACGTCCCGGTCTTACAACTTCTACACCCGGTCAAAAAAACCCGTATTAAAAAGCTCAAAGCAACATTAAAACCAGCCACTTTCTCACCGAAACTTGTAATGTGAGTGCGTTGTTATCCTTTATTTCGTTTCTGAACTAACTTTTATATTTGCACACATTATTATATTGCGCAAAATATTTTAGCTTGAATTCAGCTATGCATGGCTTCTGCAGTGTTTTGTGTGAAGGCTTGCTCGTAATTAAAGTAATTTAGTAAATTAATGAGAAATGGTTTATTTAATGTTTCATTAATTAGAAATGTAGACTGACTATGCTGAGTGCCTCGTTAGTCCAGTGGTTGTAAGCACTACTGCTGGGCAGGAAGTCCTGGATTCGTTTCCCGGGTCGGACATATTAGAAACTGCCTGAAGTCTGAAGATGTGCCAGGTTGGGAACAGACTTCTCTCTCTCTTGTCTCCTATCGCATGGGACTTTAATATAAATGTGGCTGTGCTAAGGTATACCTCTGCTATATTACAAAAAAAAAACGGTCATCCAATCAGCAACTTACTCGATCCTATTCTTTGGTGCAGCGCTATATAATATAGTCAATCTATTGAATACTTTCTTTCTCTTCCAAATGAAAATAAACGAAAATTCTCAAATCGTAACCACAAAACAAAACTAGTCAAGTATATTAGTCTCATTTAGTTTGCCCTTTGTTAACCAATCTGACGTCAGGTCGAGTGCACCAATTAGCACGTATGACGTCACAGTTGATTGATGGACCAATCGCACGCAGTTGCCACTGGCTGTCCAATAGTCTATCGGTTTCAA
The DNA here is from genome assembly GCA_949152445.1 of Cerastis rubricosa. Lineage (NCBI taxonomy): Eukaryota > Metazoa > Arthropoda > Insecta > Lepidoptera > Noctuidae > Cerastis > Cerastis rubricosa. The sequence continues at coordinate 15,453,158 of OX424549.1, forward strand.
GAGCTATTCACTGGGAATTGGCGAGTTCGCGAGCGGATTTTTCATTCTCTCAGCGTTGTGTTGTTTGGCATGAGTTTTAATCGGTGACTGTTTTAGTTAGTTTGTAATATCCTTACTTTTAGGGTTCGGTTGTCAAATGGCTAACATGGAACCCTATTAATTCGTCCTATTTTAATGATATTATTTTACTTAATTCGTGCCCAGTTTATAACAATAGAATCGCCGCTTATTACAAGGGTTTTGAGATATAACTGACACAATGTGTGTACTATTAGGCATCCCTCTACCTGACCTTTCGGGAATTACGACTTCTTTAGCCACCCATTGACAATAACAATTAATCTTTCTTTTTAGTATTTTTATTTGTGATTGGTTTGTTGTTGGCTCTAGTCTAGGTCAGAGATGACAGAAACAAAGTCGACGATGGTACGAGCTTACCAAGAAGAAGCCTGTTCATTATAACTTTGAAGAGTTTAGGGTTGTAAGCGTTCGGAAACACAGACGCAGGCAGAGAGTTCCACTCCTTTGCTGTGCGCATTATGAAAGACGTTTGAAAACGCTTAGTGCGAATTGGTGGAATAGCAGTGAGGTTCTTGCAGTTACCATCCCTGGGTTGTAATCTTATTTTAAATTAGTGATAACAGTATTATTTTGTAGTCAATGTTAGGCAAAGTTGTTAGGTGTAGGAAGAATATAAACATCACAACAGCATCGCCAATCTTGGAAACACTACAATTATCCTAAGAAATCATAATTCAAAATAAACCTTCCGAAGCAACAAATCACAAAAGAAATTGAAACATTGCGATTATAACGAGTTCCCGCTGTCTTTGTTTTAATGCAGTGGCTAATTGTTCAGAGGGGGTGGAGCGAGAAGGGGAAGAGAAAGGGGGTGAAACAACTTGTTTCAGTGGAGGCTTGAGTTCGCGACTCGATGCGATGCAGAGGGGTTAAGAGCGGCTTGTTATTTAGATGTTAATGTTGTTTTAAAGTGGAATGATCTGTCTGTTTAGATTATGGATGAATGATTGATGAATTTGCTGTCGAAAACCCAAGGGTTATAGAATGTTTTTTTTTACTTATATCTGTTGATTGAATTGTGCCAAATAAATTGATTTGATTATCAACTAATTATAACATTCTTTTGTACGTTGAAATAAGGATTAACGTAGGATGTATATTTTAGTCCGTATACCACCTCACCCTAAAATTGTATGCCTTAAGATCCAGCTTTCAGTAACATATACAGCCAATTTCCCTTTGCTGGGACACAGGCCTCATTTTCTATGAGAGGGTATTTTTGTCAATATGTGAAGAAATGTTTTGGTCGGCTTCAAGTCTTACCGGATGCAGCTGAAACGACTGGCTATCTGACATCTACAATAACCCAGTTAGTACTGGGTAATACCCCTTGGTAAGACTGGTTGTCAGACTTTAAGGGCAGTACCTGTAACGACAGTCAAAGATCTACTATTTGCCGCCGGGACCTACGGCTTAACGTGATTTCCGAGGCACGGAGGTTATTCGGTATGTAATGATGGTCACCCATACAAGGATCAACCCAAGCAAGCGCGGCTTAACCTGCAGATCGACCCGAGCAGCTGTTAAGACCCTTTGATCAAGTTCAACAAAAACATGAAGGATGTTATTGTGATATTAACATACGTAAGAGCTGAGGCTCTTACGTATGCCGCCCATCTTCAGTCTCACAACTGTGCTACTAATAAAGTCAGTTCCCACAACTTTACGTACTCGTTTACCCGTTAATCCTATTCACTCCTTTTCCAACTTGCCTGAGAGTATAGATAGGCAATCGAGAACAAGAGACTAAATTTCTCAAATTACTGATGTCCACTCCAGTTCTTTCAAAGCATTTTTTTCAATTATATCATTACGGGTATTTGTTGGAATGTCAAAAGGATGAAGCTACAGTCCGAGTACTTATACTGTAGTTGCCCATTCCAAAGCATAAAGAAGAATGGGCTAGAAACTCCACACACAGTCTGACACTCTTTTAAATCTAAATATTTTTACAAGATCTTGCATTCATGTTGAGATTCAACATCTACATTTTAAATGTGAGAATGATATATAGAAAGACGTGCACATTAAGAGCATCCTGAGTAAAGATCCTAAATTGACAGTTCAAAAACAATTACGGCTCAATATCATTTTTGAGATCGTCTCCGGGCATGACCATGTTCTTTTATGTATTTCAGAAGTAGTTACACATAAAGTATTTACCTGTCCGTGCTTGTTGTTGCTAAAAGTCTTGCCAGCATTGAAAAGTCTTGACTTGTCATCGACAAACTGCTTTCATTCTCTATCGTCTAGAACTATCAAAGTACTAGTACATGATCTCATTGATACCCCAACATAAAGCTGTTAGAGAAAAAATGAAGAAAGTTGTGCAGTAGCGAGTTTGTCACAGATCGACCGGTTCTGTTTGTTCGCTCAACTGTCGGCAACTGTCGTTCTGTATTATTGATAAACAGGAGGCTTTATTCAGAGGAACTCTTTGATTATGTCTCAATCGTATCAGTAGGAAGGTTATATTAAGCAAGTATGATTACATTATTTTCTTGGGATCCGGGATTTGGTAGTTGGAATATTGATTTTACGTGAATGTGCTCTAGCCCATGCCACTACAATTTAGAAGTAGTTTTCAAGAACAATTGTAGCAATAACCAAAAACGGTTTAAAGGCAATGATTTGCTGAAAGCACGTCTAATGAGTGTGAGTAATTGGGTTTCTCCACTGAAAATGTTCTTAGCAGTCTGGCCGCTAAGTTAGTTCAGTAGAAATTATAACTTAAATTAACAGCTCAACATTTAAAATAGTACCTATGATTAAAATAACTGCAATTGCACAACGTTTCCTTTCAACTCATCATCAACAAAATCTTCTCAATCTCAAGTAGCTACTTAACAATAACTTTTCATAACCAAAGCACCTCGACTAAAACATTCCCAAAACAATATCAACAGAATGAAACTATTTAACCGAAAGCCTTTGTCGTAGACTCCACTTACCTACGCTCTCTGCTAAGTCGTGGCTTCGTTGAACTTGCTACGGCGTAGCGTCGTGCTACGAGACGACGAGCTACGGAGCTACGTAACGTCTTTTCGACGTACCGCTAAGGTTACGATGTAATTCAATATGATTTAGTCTATCATGTTTCATAATTATGATGGTATATGATAATTTTGTTAAGTTCTGTGTTTTTAACAATAATAGTTTTAATGATATTGTGTTTGTTTAGTTTCTGAAGACATTGCAGATGAAAATAGAGAGTTTTATAAAGTTTTAATGGTTCTGAAATCTGCAATTTTACTTTTTCAATTTCAAGAGTTGTGTTTTTGACTAGCATTTGTATTAATACAGAAACTTATAATTTATTTGTAAAATGTTTATGTAAGATTCACACATTTTATATTTTTGCATCCCTTAACGCTAAAATACTTATTTCATCTTATAACCGTCAATAAAAATCCGTGAAAAATGCTCCAAATATTTTTCCTGAATACAGCTCTTACAAATAGTATCACTATTTCTCTCACTCAGGATATATTAGTGTTATTCACGAGTATATTAAAAATATAACATTTATACATCACCAGCCATATTTCATACTCCGACTGAAATATTTAACCCAAACGTTTTTAGAATCAACGACATTGAAAAAAGTTTTAAAATACAGTATTTATAACAGTGTAAAAGACAGTGTAAAAGAAGAAAAAAAATAGTAATATAATTCTGACCATTTCTATATCATTGATACTTTTCTGCAACATGAAGTAATTAGACATACTCATCTGCCAAACTTCGGAAAAAAAACGGTCTTCCAAAAAAATTCGATTTGAAGTCGGTTATTTTTTTGTAAAAACTTTTTATTATATTTATTTAAACTTCACGTACATAGGTGGTACATAGGCGGACTTAATGCCACAAGGCATTCTCTGCCAGTCAACCTTTGGGTCAAATAAGACAGCATAGTCGTAGAGTACAAAAATAAAAAGAAAAATACCAACCCATTTACCAACCATTACCATTTTTTACCATTTTACCCTTTTTATCTCACAATAGCTGTTCGGCGCAACTTCGTTTGCGACACATTTTCCCCGTTTTCGCAACATTTTTCATTGCTGCTCCACTCCTATTGGTCGTAGCGTGATGATATATAGCCTATAACCTTCCTCGATAAATGGGCTATCAAACACCGAAATAATTTTTCAAATCGGACCAGTAGTTTCGGACCCTATTCAACGCAAACAAACAAATCTTTCCTCTTTATAATATTAGTTTAGATAAATAAAAAAAAAACATTGTAACAAGACACCAACCAGCATATCGTCTATACATACGAAAGAGAGAATCTGCGCCTCGACTAGTTCGAACGAAGTCGCGGGCAAAAGCTAGAGTAGTTTTTTTTTTAAAGAAGATCGTCCTTGCGGCACTTACCATTATAACTATTCCCGTGACCAGATAGTATTGCCGTGTTCTGGGTTAAAATAAATTGATGCTAGGACAATTACATGTAAATGAGTTAGTTTACCTATAATTTAAGTGAAAAGAAATAAAAATATTTATCTATCGCAGGGACATAACGTGCAAAAAAATTAATAATAATAAAATAAACATACGACGCTTAACAAATATTTATAAAATATTTATGTATCTTTGTAGAAATTAATGGACGTATGTCTGAAATAAAGATATATTATTATTATAAGAACAACGGGATAGAACAAAAAATAAAGTTGACATCTTGCATGTCAACACACAACATGTCACACCAATAAATGAATTGAATTGAATTGAATTGATTTGAATTGAATTAATGTCGTGACTGCGACAAGCAGGTTACCACTCAACATGAAGCTGTGCTATGGGGGGCACACAGCACAGCGCTGATTACCCTTTAGAAAACGTACGGAAGTACATACTGCAGTCACATACATTGGTGGCTGTGCCTGCTTACCGACAGGCGGACCATCGGCTTCTTTACCATCTAACAACCTTACGATTTACCATACCTACATTTTATCTTGTTACCATAGACGTGACCATCAATGTGCAGTCGTATTCCAATCGTGATCGCATCGTCCCCGCAACGTGTAAGCCTCCTCTACAAGCGCGCTAAGTTCACCTGCAGAGGAAGCGTGTGTCGTGACGTCACATCCGCTAGATATTTATCATCCACCGCATTTCTCCGCGAGTCTCATAAATATGCAATTTGTTGCAATATGTCCCTTATAAATATAGTGTGAGGGACAAAAAATATTGCTTGGAAAGCTTTTTAAGAATCGGAAAAATATCGTCGTTCAAATATAATCCAGGAACTATAAATAACCAGCTGTGGTGGTTTACCCCACAAACCAAGGAACCGCCTTCGTGTTCATGAAATTAAAAAAAGTCGTATTTTAATCCATGTAACGGTATATATCACATTATACCATAACATAACGCTTGTAATACCTGAAGGGTTGGGCAGAGATGTAGCTAATAGTAAAAGGGGGCTAGCCTATTACCAACAACCAGGCACAAATCCAGACTTCGTGACTGCTACTGAGAAATTCCTGATGGAAAGTTCCAATCACACTTTGCCCGACCTAAGAATCGAACCCAGGACCGCATGCTGAGCAGTCGCGCTTGCGGCTTCTAAAACAATGAGGCAGTCTAATCAAAGGAGTCTTATTTAATCTATGTCACGGTCTATCACATTATACCAATTGTAGACCCTTTCTAACAAAATTAGGGTTTCACTTCCAGTCTAACCGGAGGCATCAGAATTACAGTATTTTACATGGGGCAACTACCTATCTGACCTCTAGAGCCCAGTTACTGGCTACAGTATTAGCCAGTAACTGTAATAAAATCCCAGTAATATCCTTTAGTTGGCGAATGTGTACCTCCAGGACTATAAAAACCTATACTTGAGATTTGATAAACATACAGCGACACATCAAACTATACATATCCAGCACACCTGACCTTGCTTTCCGTACAATGAGCGATCAGCTTAATGGTTTAGCATAACTAGATTGGTCGTCGTGCGTCCATAGAAACTGTTGATGAACCTATTTTAATAAATAACGACTGTCGTTTCGACATCATAATTATCATTGCTGTTAGTGGACTTGGTCGTGTATGTAGAAGTAAAACAAAACGATAGCTTCTCAAATAGGTTCAATTTACTTAAGCAGATCTTATGAGAAACACGTAGAACAACAACGTAACAAAACGTCCATTCATTTGTACAACAACTAGTTGTTGCGCACTAAATCTAAAGCTGAGTCCACACTGCGCGCTATACGCAGCAGAGAAACAAACAAGCTGCCGTTTGTAATATCTCGTACAATTAGTTGCTTTGTACCGAGCGGGGACGACGGGGTATTACTGAGCTGCGACTCCATTTTGTTTTATTGTAGAAGGTACAATTAAGTGATACTTGGTTATAGGCGTGTTGGTGTATCTAATAAAATTACAGTGTCTGTTTGTAATTTCAAAATAACCGCTTTTTACTACTAAAATTCATCATACATACGTCAACAAACACTTGCACTCACCAGGACGATTGGCTTAAATTGGATTGTCTTTTAACCGCGCCACGAAAACGAGTGAAAATCATTAAAAATGCAACCAAAGAACAAAAATCCTTTAATCCGACTCATACTAACTCAAAATCCAAAATAATTAAATACACCTTCATTTCAAAACATCAAAACGCTCACAAAGTTACTTAATAAATCATGCACGAAGCTTCAGCTGATGTCTCATGAACTACAAGCTCCCCCGGCGTTGCCCGTCTGAATAATTACCAAGTGAATCGTAAAACAGCAGGTACGGGACCCGGGGTCCGTGGGGTTCGTGGGGTCTGCGGGGTTCAGTCAGACTGCTTCAATTATTTAAAGTGAATGGTTCAGAATGCATCTGAGATTTGTTCGGCCTTTCTAATATTTTAGCAGTTAAATGTAGATTTGTGTGAGCTTTGATGTTTGGTTCTACGTGGTAATGATGGTGTGTGCTTTGTTCTTCTGCGTGGTAAGTGCATAACCTGGTGTCAGAGTTATTATGCCGCCTGGGCTTCTGACTGTGTTTTACATTCCGTCGAGAAATGTCTTTCAGGCATGCTGGTTTCCTCACGATGGTTTCCTTCACTGGAGCAAGTGATAATTATACAATACGCACATGAATCCTAAGGTGAAATCTTAGGTGCGTGTCGTGGGTTCGATTTTGAAACCTACAACTTGGCAGTCATGATCACAGCACTAGGCTATCGTTCCTTTGCGTGTCATCATCATCATCATCATTTCAGCCCAAAAAACGTCCACTGCTGGCCTCCCCCAAGTCACATTAACATCTTGAGGGGTTTTGCCATAATCGCCACGCTTGGCAGGCGTGTTGGCGATCGCAGTACGGTTGTTACAAATGCACATAGAACGCTGCTGCCCATTCTCTGGCAAGTCCCTTAGTCGCTTCTTACGTCACCCACGTGAAGATATGGGATGGTGCTATTCTTTACGTCCGACACCATACAGAGCGTTTTACATCGTTATACATTTTTACAGAGCGATTACTTATGCTTGAAGATTTTAAAAAAAAGGAACCCACTATCCATTCTTGATTTCTCTTAGAAGACATATTTATTCAACAAGTAACAGGACTCAAATTAAGAGTTAGTAACAATATTTCTTAACAGCTATGTTAGTAAACTTAACCTACACACTTAACCTACACTGCCCTATAGATATGCGAATCCCTGCTACAAGCTCAACACCGATGTAGGAAGCTTGCAGTAACGAAACGAGAAACAGAGTAATATTATTGATATCCTTTTGGCTTCTAGTTTAATGTGTCTTATTTTTTTGTTTACTTATTACATAAATTTCTTTAATTCTTGTTTTCTCCTTTGCGAGACTAATAAATACTTTTTCTTTCTTTCTTTCTTTATTGTTTTTCGACCAGATTGATCAACCATGACCTTCACGGCAAAGTTAGGCTGAAAGGAAAAAAGCGTCCTGTTTTTTTGCTGAAACTTTATAAATAAGATGTTTTCTTCCTTAAGTGCCGTACGGTGACTTAAAAATATTTAGTTAAGAACTTTGGGTTTACAGACAGAGTTCTTGAAAAGATAAAGATTTGCGTAAAAGTTGGCAGGGTGAGCATGTTCTATGACGTAGCAATCGGGCGTGTGTCTCGTCACTGCACTTGCATAAGCAAGTTAATGGTGTGATAGTTTGGCTGATTTGTCAACAGATTATAGCATCACTTGACAAGCGTTTAGTTTTAACGCGTCGATTGTACCAACCAACCCTGGATTGAACTTGTTTGCTGATGAATCGAAGACGATAGTGTGGTTCTGTGCGAAGACTGAGTAAAAACTAATCCTTACTTTATTTAGTATTATGCTGTACTAAATATAATAAATCATTCATTTTCGTTTTGCGTTTGTATTTGAGCAACATTGCTTTGTGAACACATCCAGAGAAAAGTTTTTGATGATAAAGACATTAACTTGCTTGGTTTTGGATTCGAACCAGGACCCCATTACATAAAGTCGCCCTTTCAACCATTAGACAAAAGAGGCAGTTATATAAGAGCCAGAATAACCTCAAATTGTAAAAATTAATTGGCTCTCTATTTAGTATTAATGCAGCATTCACTTTGTGATTAATATATAACAAAGTTGATTACTTCTAAGTTATATGTTTTGGAAACATGATTCCATAAAAACATCTCGATGTAAGAATACCTCAAAGTTACCTCTAAAATAAATTATAAATGATATTATTCAAGTACTTTTACTGTTAACTTATTTAGCCATTTTTCTCATCATAAAAACCCTAACCAGCCGACATAGTTTAATTATTATTAAAATCAATCCTTCCTTTAGCATGCTCGCATTCAATACAATAATATAAATTTTCTGTCCATAATTTTTGTATTGTTCATTAAAATGTCAACGAATACAAGTTAAAATGGAATGGCAATAATTCCTATACATTTTACTGCACCACTGCCGTCGAAATAAACTTGGTTCACTCATTCATTCGTTCAGCGTTATCAATTCATTCGGGGACTTTTCCAACTTCGGCTTTCGTTGGGTAATATCTTTTAGACGGCATTAATATATTTTTTATGGAGTGCATGGCATTAAAAATTCTGTAACTTTATGAACTTTATGCTAAGGTTTTTCACTCAATCATGTTTTAGCAGTTATATGGATTTGGATATTTGGCATACTATGATTTGGATGTGTAAAATAAATCAAAAAGCATACTGCCTCGTATTTCTGTGGTCAAGTGCGACTGCTGGGCTGGAGGTCCTGGGTTCAAAGAAATTGGGCAAAGTGTTTTTGAGTTTCTTCACCTCCAATTTCTGGGAGAGTCATGGAGCCTAAATCCATGGCCAGTTGATGGCAATATTAGGCTCGCCATCTATTACATGGGATTAAAATATAACTAAGAAAATGTGGGTTTACTAATGGGCACACTTCTGCTTATCCCTTCGGGTATTATAAGTGTGATGTTATGTTACGTCTATATCAAAAATATTGTAGGGATTGCTCAGAAACCAGATCGAGATATTACTTTTTGGAGTAGCAGTAAAGCTGTTTAAATAATGATTGTATGAAGTTCTTTAGTTAATGTAAGGTAACATAACTACATACAGTTTGTACTGTAAATGCAGCAAATAACTGTAATTATAAATAAATAAATCTGTTTTTCTTGTACGGGACTAATACATTTATTTCTTGTAATCGGAGTAGTTTTATGACCTTTTACAAACATACAAAATATTTTACTGTTCTAGTGCCGGAATATAAGTGTGGATTCCAGTCAATAGCAGTATGTGTAATAGCTATAAATTGTGGCTGTGTTTGTACGTTTTATTGATTCGAAATAACTTTGGTTGATTTTCAGTATTATCAAATTGGAATACTTTTAGCCGTTGGAATTCATTGCAATGTAGTGCGAACATTTAATCATTTAATTTAGTACTGTTTTGACTTTTTTTTGCTTTTGTTTACGATATTTTGAATTGTTCTGCAAAATACGGAAATCCATGGTAATCATTTTTACGGCACAGTTGGCGCAGTAGCTCAGCAATTAGTTGCTGTGCTGCGTGTCGCGAGTTCGGATCCCGCACGGAACAAATATTTGTATGGCCTACAGGTAGCGCTTTCGTGTCTGGCTGTTTGCGTATATGAGTTTAAATGTTTGTAAACACACCCACGATACAAGATAAATTCCTAGTGTGGGGCGAAGCTTAAATTTCTATTATTATTAAATAAATCTTATGGTTTAATTTCACCCATTTGTGTTTAGTTTATCTATAGCAAAATTGGATACTTACTACTATCAAAGAAAAATATCTAGCGAAAACCTAGACTTAATAATTAAAAAATGTCTGTTCTGACCAATACAAATTTCTTCCTTATTTGAGAAAATTTCATTTAGTTCCGTATTTTATTTCTTACTTACAATAAAAGTTTTCCAGAAAAAATACCCGACAAAGCCCACAGGAAAAAGCAAGTGACAAATAAATCCGATAACATAGAGCAGGTAACGCTTTAAATAGAGTCAAAAAGGAGCTGTGTGAGTGCTCTACATAATGTAGAGATGCCAGATACGGTAGAGTTTTATTAAAAACGACTCTACTACATTGTGTATATTTGCAGAGCTAGGAAGGGATGTTTGCATAGTTCGAAATGATATTAAAAGACAGATTTTTTTTTTGTCTTTTGTGAGGATGGCAGTAGAGCGGGGCTTATGTCCATGTAGAAGTGGATTTGTAGGCTGAGTTAATTTATTGTTTTAGGATATTTTTTTGTAGGGTTCCGTAACGTGACTATTGCGTGGTTTCAATCGGGATCATATCGGTACGGAAAGATAGTGGACACCACTAATACTTTGACACCACACCACAGATACATCTGTCAGAGTCCGGTGTACGGAGTCGCGTCCGCGGTTGGTCCATACCAGAACGGACGAACATTCACAAAAAAAACTGCGGACTGACAGACAGAAAACCCAAATATTACTCCTTTTATTTTGCTTGCAGAAAACCCTAACTCCAGACTGCCTACAAAAATGAACACTAGAATTCTGTTAAACGTCAAAATTTCAAAGACCTGTCTTTGTTACCTATTCAGAGAAACAAGTACATTCAGACGTGCATATTTAATGCACTCCGTAAAATACATTATGTGTATATTCGTTAGTACATAAATATGTACGCACAGGCGCGTACGACTGTCAAATTCGCACAAAGAAACGAATATGTAATTGCTACATTACGTTAATATTCAGTTTTGTGTTCATAAAGGCAGGTAGGGTCGGGTGTCTTCGTCCTACCGTAGCCGTATATCATAACCATATTCATTATCATTCAGTCTGGGCCATGGGGTCCGAGTGCCCACCAAGTATTTTGGGGATATCGCCAAGCGGTTGGTCGACTCTTCACGTGACCAGAGGGCAGGGCTTTTTTTTTGGTCAAAGAATCAGCATTGCCATCCGCAAAATTTCTAGTGTAAGCTCTGTGTCAGCACTGAAAAGCTAACCAAGTAGATTTTAACTCTCTTCCTGGTTGATTCGGAACTGCCGTGCTTGACGGACGCAGACGACGCCTGGAAAGTGGCATGTTCGGATACGGATCGGCCCGAGAACCCATTCTCCCAGAGACAGTGGGATGAGCCGCTCTGCAGGTTGGTACGGAATGAACTTATTAATACGCCAACCAATACTGCTGAGCGTGCCCGCTGCTGGCTGTGGGTGAGTGGGAGTCGAGTCTCTGGCTTCATGCTCTACCGACACCTAACATAGGCACTATGCTAGGTGACACAACATTCCGGCTCGCTACATGTCTGCGGTTGGGCGCTCCTAGCGGGGCTCCACATCGCTGTCGATGTGGTGAAGCAGTCGACGGCCTCGGACACCATGGCCTTTCCTGCAGTAAGAGTGCAGGTCGGATAGTGCGGCACGCTGGCATTAATGATCTCATTCGTCGTGCGCTTGCCACCGCTGGGGTGCCAGCTGTCTTAGAACCTAATGGCTTGGCACGTGTCGATGGGAAGAGACCAGATGGTATGACCATAATGCCATGGAAGTTGGGTAGGCCTTTGGTGTGGGATGCGACTTGCGTCGACACATTTGCGCCATCCCATCTTCCTAGCACGGTGAGCTGCGCTGGGGCGGCTGCTGCAGGTGCTTTAACTGTAACTTTAACCTTAAGCGGCGCAAATACAATAATTTAATTGGTAATTATATATTTGACCCGTTTGGGGTTGAAATACTGGGGCCATGGGGCCCGAGTGCCCACCTTTTGTTTCGGGATATCGCCAAGCGGTTGGTCGACGCTTCACGGGACCAGAGGGCTGGCCTCTTTTTTGGTCAAAGAATTAGCATTGCCATCCAACGTGGCAATGCGGCCAGCCTTCTGGGTACTTTTCCTGTTGACAGCGATGTCGACAAATTTTTTGACGCCCTGTAATTTTGATACTTGTACATATTTTATTTTTATTTTATATCTATTTGCAGTTTGTAAATAATGTACATATGTAATTAAATTAGCATTGCCATCCAACGTGGCAATGCTGCCAGCCATATGGGCATTTTTCCTGTTGACCGAGTTGTGGACGATTTTTTTGACGACCTGTAACTTTTTTTCGATATTAAACTTGTACAGATTTAATTAATTATTATTTAAAATCTATTTGTAGTTTGTAAATAATGTTATCAGTCTATAATGCAGTAACTGTGGCATCTCTGTGACAGAGAGTGTGTCTTCATTCGTTTCTGAACATTACTGCCAGTTGGTTGTTTGATTGGCGTAAGTTATAATGTCCCAGATAACTCTACGTTCCTAAGACAATAAGTAACATATATGATGTCATGCACTACACAATTAATATCCTCAAAAATAAACTTTGAAAAGTTGGCGTGACGATCTGAAGTTGTTTTGCCAGATTGACTGAAGAAGGCGAAACATTGAGAGAGCTTAATCTGAGATGAGACCTTGGCCTAGCAGTGGGACACTATAAGTTACCAAAAAATATGTATACGTGGTGGAAAAGACATCGATGCGAAAACGGTTATCATCACGTATTCAGTACATCATTCTCCCCTCCCCCCAAGCAGACATTTTTCATAGGTTAACGGGGTCCCTCCCACCCTGTATGATTATGATTCGAAACAAACCAATTTAATACTCATAGGGAAATGAATAACAAGGTGTAAAGTTCTTCATCCCCTTAGAAAGGGAGGATCCTCCGACCTGAAGGGTGTTATGTATGGTGAGCACTGCTCGACGGTGGTTGTCGGGTTTTTATATAATATAGTCTTAAGTCGTGGGCAACCTTAATTGCACGATATAGAATTCTACGTTAGTTCTTCATTTGTGTCATAGATGGCGCTGTAGTACTCTTTGTAGTGCCGCTACATACTTTTTAAAGTTATATTTTAAGTCAACGACGACGTCGACATTGCCAATGTCGCTTTGTAAAGCGACATTGGCAATGTCGTCGATATTTTTTTTCTAGGGTTTTGTAACGTGACTATTGGGTGGGTTTCAATCGGGATCGAATCGGTGCGGAAAGATTGTGGAACGGCCGTGGTCACCACTAATACTTCGACACAGATACATCTGTCAGAGGTGAGGAAGAGGAGGAGGAGGAGGGGTGTACGGAGCCGCGTCCGCGGTATTTCCGTACCAGAATCTTCAAAAAAGTCAATTTATTTTAACTTTAATATAAAGTGACTTTGGTACATGGCAGGCAAAGAGGCCATAAAATTAATAATCCTGTAGTTTGTGGTTGAAAATGCCGCTATTTCCATTACAGGAACGGGTCATGGCATATTTATGAAACAACTCCCATAAGGCGTGACACGCTTTCATGGTTTTTTCCTGGATTTTGATGATGGATTTTTTGTTACTTGGCTAAAGTAATTATGGTAATCGTGCAGGTATATGAAATAGTTGAAACCCCAAATGGTTTGTAGATCATTTATTTTTCAATGACCTGTAATACTTAGTCTATGGGATAATTTTTTAATGTATTTATATGTCATCTCACTGGAACTCCCACAGCATTAACACCACTAATATCATTCAACTTAGTGAACAAACTCCCAAATCACGACCATTTTAACAGTCATAACTTATCTTATTACTATTATAAATGCGAAAGTTGCGAAAGCGAACAAAAACTACTAACCGATAGGTACACAGATAGTTTATAACCTGGATTAAGACAGGATTTATAAGACTTTTTAACCCGGTAGTGCGATACTGTCGGACAATTACCAAAATCCACGCTGGCGAACCTGATACTTGAACCAGGATCTTATCGCTTGCGGCCAGCTTCTGTTCCAACTGCTCGATTTTGTTTTCTTCAATACCTTTCACCAAACACCCTTACAGTTTTTACCAACAGTGCCTGAAAATGTCATTCAAGCACTAAATGGCCCTTGCTGCTTGCTGCACTGAATATTCTGCCAAATTAGTAAAACTGTTTCTGACTTCTGACTTCCATAAACAATCAGAAACATTCTTGCCTTCACACTCAAGTACCGACATAAATGGCTTCGAACCAAACTTTTATTACATTAAAACTTATTTGAAGATCTTAACAATATCTGCAGTTACCATCACTGGCTAGTCAGAATCAAAGAGCATTTCATTCACTTTTGTTATTCAAATCGGGCAAGATTTATTCTTCTTACTATACCTTATAACATTATACGGGCACAACTAACCTTATGGTAGCGACTATAAGACTGATTATCGCAGAGCTAAGGTCCTATACGTCGTTTGAAAACCTTTGCGGTCATCATCAACCTTCTATTTGGCGCACTAAAGCTGGTTATCGAATGCTTATGAGGACTGGATAAGTTTGTGAATTTTCTTTTATAAGAAAAAAAAGAAGATTATATTAATTTCATCTCGTTTTGACGAAGGGTCCTATATCCCTTAGACATGACTCCTTTCATACTATCATAGTGGGAAATGGATTTCGTAAATTATTATTTTTTATACTATGTATCTATGGAGTTTTCAGACATTTTTCCTGTTGAGGTTACTGTATTGCTTTCAGAATCGTTTTTATTTTAGACGGGATTAGAGTGCTTGGTATTGTGTTTGTAAAAAGGTCATAATTTTAGAAAGTGGTTGGTGTAAATGTTGAAATTAATATTGGTAAGTGACGTTTTATATCGTGTTGCCTTGGAAACTTTTTTATGTCTTTTCATTTTTCATTAAATTATAGACATCTTAAGATGGTGTGAATACGAATACTCTGCGTGTATTACAATATGTTTTAAATAAACTGCGTGTGTTACAATGTGTTTTAAATAAAGTGCGTGTGTTACAATATGTTTTAAATAAACTGCGTGTGTAACAATGTGTTTTAAATAAACTGCGTGTGTTACAATATGTTTTAAATAAACTGCGTGTGTTACAATATGTTTTAAATAAACTGCGTGTGTTACAATATGTTTTAAATAAACTGGGTGTGTTACAATATGTTTTAAATAAACTGTGTGTGTTACAATATGTTTTAAATAAACTGCGTGTGTTACAATATGTTTTAAATACACTGCGTGTGTAACAATGTGTTTTAAATAAACTGCGTGTGTTACAATATGTTTTAAATAAACTGCGTATGTTACAATATGTTTTAAATAAACGGCGTGTGTTACAATATGTTTAAAATAAACTGCGTGTGTTACTATGTGTTTTAAATCTTCTTTCTTCTGTATCGTGTGGTTAGTGCCTAACCTGGTGTCAGAGTTTTTGTGCCATCCATGGGTCTCTGACTTGGCTTTACATACCGTCAAGAAATATCTCCAAGGCTGTTTCCCAAACATTATTCTGCCATGGCCCGGTAAATGTCACACGGGCCCTTACTGACCCACTCAATACATTCAAACCTTAGCCTTTTTTGTGCGACTGGAGAAATTTTTTCTAAGGTTGACTGATAGAAAATGCCTAAGACATTAAGCCCGTCTTTATACAGTGTTTTACTTGTGCATTAAATTTTAATAAAAAAAAAAAACAAGGCAGAAATGCTGCGACCGAAGCGAAGTGATAATTGTCCAATACGCACATACATCCGAAAAAAGAGAGGTGCGTAGCTTGGGTTCGAATTCGTGATCTAACTTAGCAGTCCAACGGTCACACCATTACGCTATCACTGCTGCTTTTGTTAAATGTTGCCCCCATAGCTCAATTCAACAAGTCCAATAACATAAAAACAGCCCCCTTATACCCTTTACACACTGATCTCAAGGTCCAATTATTAAGCAGTAACTTGACAACGGTAGCCAATACCGACCGCAGACGGACTGTCCAATATATTTATTATACGTGGTACAAACGGAACTGAGGCGTGATACAGGGTGAATTTTTCGAGTATGTGTGGATGACTTAATCCGAAACTTTGGAAGGAATATCGAAAAAAATTCAAAAGGAGTCTCGAGCCCGATTTTGATGTATCATTACATTTTTGGAAAATATTTTTTTTTTCGAGGAATCGGTCCATTGATTTCGGAGAAAAAATTGTATTACACACTGTATTATTATTACTCCATTCGATATTGTCGCTAATAAGGATCAAATTCTGGGAAGTTATGACAAATTCACCCTGTATACGTGGTACATACGTGAGTGCAGCTCCGTCTGACCCTCTTTACCGTCCAGCTGATGTATTGACCGCTTGTAAGCTGAAGAAGTGTTTGTTTAGGTGCGGTTAGGTTTGGCTGAGTGACTTTAACCCCTTTATTAATAAACCTGCAGTATAGTGACAACCTGTATAAACTTCAGATATACCTTAAATATTGTTCGAGGTAAAAGTTCAGCATGCTTTTTGGTCTAGACGACGCAAGAGCAGATTGCTGAGTAAGAGGTTCTGAATTCAGTCGTTATTGTGTTTCCCATCAGGAATTGCTCAGTAGCAGCCACGGAGTCTGTATTTGTACCCGGTTGATGGCAATAGGTTCGCCCCCCATTACTGGCGAAATGAGGGTGTACAACAAAGGTACACCACTGCCTAACCCTTCGGGGATAACAGGCGCGATTTTATGAATGTCATGCTACTTAAGTATATATTAGTAAAAAAAAACTTTTTATTAGGTAAGTCCATCTTCAAGAAGTTTCTCTCCGTAATAAGTTCTTTGTAGTGAATTATAGAAAACGTTTGTGAAAAGTAATTGGGACATTTCTCAGAAATGCTAAATATTTTGAAATTACTGGGTTGTGGAGGTCAGATAGGCAGTCGCTTCATATAAAATACTGGTACTCAGCTGCATCCGGTTGGACTGGAAGCCAATCCCAAGATAGTTTGGGAAAAGGCTAGGCAGATCATGATGAGAATATTAGTAGGATTATAAAGAAGAAATAATATGCTTTTACGTATACAACATAATATCTCTAGCAAATGAAACTAACAACATTGAAAACAAAAGTCATCATTTTACTAAAAACACTACCTCCTCCAGTGTACGTCAATCTTTACGAACACATACGTACAGACGGAACAGACGATTTCTCCGCGAATACGGCGGAAACACAAAGAAATAGTTCCTACTTTCTGAGCAATTTACCTAATGCTATATGGACAGCGCTGACTATATTCTGACATATTGAACAGTTGGGTTGCAGAAGGACAACTTTTAAATGAAATATTTTACCGTTCTTGATTGTTTTCATGTAAACTGCGGTCATCATCATCATCATCATTCCAGCCCAAAAGACGTCCACTGCTGGACATAGGCGGGAGGCCAAGTGTCACCACATTGGCATTTTGGGGGGTTTTGCCTTAATCGCCACGCTTGGCAGGCGGTTTGGCGATCGCAGTACGGTTGTTACAAAAGCACAGAGAACGCTGCTGCCCATTCTCTGGCAAATCCCTTAGTCGCCTCTTACGACATCCACGAAAATATATGGGATGGTGCTCTTCTTCACGTAAAACTGCGGTAAAGAAGTTTTGCCTAAGGTACCCCCCGCCTTAGCCAATAAAACCTCTTTCCCTTTTTTTACTGTCTCGCCTCGCTCGCCTAGGAGATGTCAGCAAATCGGAAGGGGTCCGAGAGGGCCGATGCCTGCCAGAGCTACGGCTCTGTTTGAAAGAGATACCGTGGCCAAAGAAGGAACATGGATGGGTTTTAGTCAGTACAAGTCTGACACTCCCTTCCGCTCCACCCAGGCGGGCAAAATTTATGATTTCCCATCCGTAAAAAAAAGGGGTTACCTTAGCCGTGCCAGCGAAAAACCAGTAGGAGGGCACTCATAGATGTTTAAGGATCAGGAAGAAAAGTTCCTGGGCCACCACTGGGTCAAAGACTTGCACGATAACGTCAAAGTCGCGGGAAACACCTGGATAAGAGACGCACAGAACCGAGAAGACTGGCAGAAAAAAGGGGAAATATACCCAGCGGTGGGTGATTCCGGGATCACGATGATCATAATTTAACCCAGTAATCGATGTCACAACGATTGTGTTGGCTTAGAAGTTTGATTTTTGACAGCTCCAAGAGACAGTAGACTTGAGTATTTGATATAAATTCCAGCTTGATACCTCCACGCATTTCCGAGTAAAAGGATCTTGACAGACAGACAGATGGACGGACGGACGGACAACAAAGTGATCCTATAAGGGTTCCGTTTTTTCCTTTCGAGGTACGGAACCCTAAAAAGATGATTATCAATATATTTATATCATAACTATATTTCTTCAGTAAAGATTCAGTTGAAAAACTTTTAAATCAAAGGAAAAGAGTTCTCATCAAAAGTATTCAACACAAAAGCCTAAGTAGAAAACATAAAAGTAAGTAATGAACTCAATTTTAAACAACACTTAAATATTTCGTAAAAGTTTTCCTTCAATTTTGTTGACTGATTTCTGAAAAGAATAAACGAGTTTTTAAATTAGAAATAACTTCAAACACGAATGGAAATACAAGGATCTTGGAGCAACACTCTAAGATAAGATAAAATTAACATCGGCGAGTTACGACATTTCATACAAACTTTCAAGTCCTTATTTTCCGATTTTAATGAAACTACATACGCATTTGCAGGATACATAGAAGTAAAAAATAACTAAAAAACATTTTCGAAAAATTGTGTAACAGCTTAATTAGACCGATTATAAATTATCCATAGAAACCGTTTCCAATCATCTTTTTTTTTAAAGACGTTTCGAAAATGTTTTTAGTAACTTTTTAGACCATTTCATAAAAATCGGTTCAGTCATTTCGGAACATAAGGACTTCAAAGTTTGTTTGAAATGCCTTAAGGTGTAAACGCTCTTAAGTCTCATGTCATCATCATCATCATCATTTCAGCCCAAAAGTCGTCCTCTGCTGGACATAGGCCTCCCCCAAGTGTCGCTACATTGACATTTTGGGGGGTTTTGCCATAATCGCCACGCTTGGCAGGCGGGTTGGCGATCGCAGTAAGGTTGTTACAAAAGCACAAAGCACGCGGCTGCCCATTCTCTGGAAAATCCCTTAGTGGCGACTAAGGGCTTTCCCAGAGAAACTTCTTCTTAGTACAAATCAAATCAAAATCATTTATTTCAAATAAGCCAGTTACAGGCACTTTTGAATGGTCGAACAACAATAAAAATGAAGCTACAGTCCCAGTCAAAAGTCATAATAACTGTGAAAGTACTGTAGTTGCCCATTCCAAGGCGTAGATCTCTATGGAGAGGAATGGGTAAGAAACTCCATGGACACTCTTTTAAATCGGAATCTTGTTACAAAAACCTTGGTTACATCATTCATGTTGAGATGGTACATTATGTGAGAACGATGTAGCCAGACTTCACGTTAAAATTGTCCATTGTAAAGACGAAAAGAACAATTAAAAGAAAATAATTAGTTCGAAATAAGCTGTGGCAGCTAAGAGACGACCAGGCGCGACTGACACCCACGGGAAGATATGGGATGGTGCTATTCTTTACGTCCGACACCATACAGAGTCTCATGTAATAGGGGCTAACCTATTGCCATCAACCGGGCACAAGTCTAGTCTCCGTGACCGCTACTGAGAAATTCCTGATGGAAAAACGCAATAACACTTTGGCCGACCCAGAAGTCGAACCTCGGACTTCATGCTCAGCATTTGCGCTTGGGACCACTAGACCAACGCGGCAGCTTTGTTTTAAAGTGTGTACCTATTTTGGTACCAAATAAAGGTAAAATTCAAAAATGTATTTTATTTCTTCCCTTTTCCCCCTATTTCCATTAACTCGTCCCAAAAGGACTTGTAAAGACAGAAAATTTAAAATAATTAATGGCCCAACCTGCTGTTAGCACATTAATTTCAGTAATGCACCGCCATCTTCTCTAAGACGTTAAGAATATTAATATTTTTAATGGTTTCCATTGATTTCTTGTCTTGAAGATGTTTTTTCATTTTGTAAATAACATCACGCCTGTAATCCCCGATGGGTTAGGCAGAGATGTACCTAAAAGTACACCAACATTTTACCAAGTATCATCATCATCATTTCAGCCGAAAGACGTCCACTGCTAGACATAGGCCTCCCCCAACGCCACATTGGCATAAGGGGGGTTTTACCATAATCAGCACGCTTGGCAGGCGGATTGGCGATCGCAGTACGGTTGTTACAAAGGCACAGAGAACGCTGCCGCCCATTCTCTGGCAAGTCCCTTAGTCGCCTCTTACGACACCCACGGGAAGATACGGGATAGTGCTATTCTTTCCAACACCATACAGAACCAAGTACCAAGTATGTTTAAGTCCTATTTAATAGGGAGCGAGCCCAAAACACTTCAAAAACAACAATAACACTTTGCGCGATCTGAGAATCAACCCGACTACCACGCATTCGGTCATTTTGTAAATATTTTTGCAAATTGTTTGGCAGCTGATGGGTAATAAACAACAGCCATGGGTGTCATCTTGAAGGTTTAAACAGCACCAGCCGAGTTTGGTCCGAGGATGATCATCCATTCCAAATATCGAGACTCTTCCATACCGTTCCAGTTTTTAATTCGTCGAAATTTGTTACCGGTTGTCTCAAAGTCTGACAACCAGTCTTACCAAAGAGTATCGTATTACCCAGTGCTAACTGGGTTGTGGAGGTCAGATAGGCAGTCGCTCCATGTAAAATACTGGTATTGTGCTGAATTCAGTTAGACTAGAAGCCGACCCTAAGATAGTTTGGAAATTGCAGGAATATTATGAGAATATTATTAGCGAATTTACACTGTGTTTGTAATGGTCGATCTACCAGTTGGTATGTCTTTTTGTCTGTTTAATTGTCTCTGAAATTGTAGAACGGGTAAACTTTAACCTAGATTAGGACATAGGATATTTTTTATCCGGGGAGTACGTTCACGTGGGATAAACTTCGACCTCCACGTGAGCGAGGCTGCGTGCAAAACCAATATAAGGAGAACGAACTGTTTCTCCAAAACTGAACAACTATCACCCTTTTCCTACATCCCTCCCCTTTTCTCCCCTATCTACCCCAACAGTTATTATCATAAAGACTGATAAATATCCACATACAAACCAGATCTGTCGATACTACACCCTTAAGCAAATTACATTGCTGCTCCCCAATTAGACAATGAATCAAGTTGTTTGCAAAGCCCGCGATGGATGGCAAAATTTATTGTTGGGGGAAGGTGTCATTAATAATCTTACTGTTTGTGTGTGCAAGTGAATTGTAGCTAATATTAATATATGATGTGTTTTGGGGGTAAGCTTGCTGAGTAGATTTGTTGGGCCGTTAAGGGTGATGAGAAAAATAATCTCAACATGTATTGTATCAGCAGGGTGCTTCCCGGTTGTGAAGAAGTGCATGGATTTGGTGTGACCCAGTTTCTAAAGTGTTGATTTATAGCACAATATCATTTCACAACACCCTTTGGGTTTAAGTCAGGTACCATTTAGAAGAGGCGAGCCTACTGCCATCAACTGCACACTGAGCAATTTCCAGAGGAGAAAACGTATACTTGCCCGACCGGGAATTGAAGCTATGATCTCGTGATTGGTATTAGCGACCAACGAATCAGGTGATGCAGCATATGATTTAGTAAGACTGATGTATTTTAATGATAAGAACCTTGCTTACCCCATCATCATCTGCCTAGCCTTTCCTAACTATTCTGGGATCCGCTACCAGGTGAACCAGATGCATATGAATACCAGCATTTTGTAAAAACCTCCAATCCCACATTGTCAAAACAGACACCACCCCAAAAATCGAACAGTTTAGTTCAGTTTGAACAAAAACTTAACCGATAAAACTCGAATGAGATTAAATGAAACGTCACCAAAACACGAGGGGGTCGCCAGTAGCTGCTTGGCCACGAACTACAAGCTCACGCGACATGCGGGTTGACTCGCGACAGTGACGGCGAAAAAACAAATGAAAGTAGTTGCTTAGAGCTTAAATCACAAAATTAGTCAGCGGGATCAGTTGACCAATTTAAAAATGCATTATAGCGATTGATCGCACGTGTCCCGCCTGTGCGAGATCAATTAACCAAAGAGCCCTACAGTCCTGTCACAATTATTATCTCTGATTTTACGTCACTGTGATGTTCACTGTGATTTCATCATTATCATCGTTGCAACAAGATCAATTAAATCAAATAATTTATTTCTTTGCAAATATGGGTAATTTGTACATAGATATGTTATTATTTTACAGTGACATTAAAATTCATTTTTGTAATAATACAGTAACAATACGCTGGGCAAACGCCTCTACTCAATAGGTGGACGGCGCCAGCCAGAAGCCAACTAAGAAAGAGGTAACGTGATGACCGGGACGCATATCGTGAGGGTTGGTTTGAGGTGGCATGGGACAAATAATCATGGATGGACGAAAGATTTCCATTGAAGACTTGGGAACAGCGTTTGCCCAGTATGGGCTAGAGAAAAAAAACAGTAAGCTAGCTGTCAGAGAACGGTCATTCTCCAATTAGGCGTTCTTTGCCTAATTACCGTACCCTTTCAAACACGTTAAAATATGAAGCACATCAAACGAATTCAATAGTTAATGTGGCATGTAACTATTAATGGTGGTTTTCTAAATAATGAGACTTAAAAATGTTATGAGTATGGTAATTAGATAAGTTTAATATTTAATGTAACGGTAATTAGAAAAGAAAAGTCATTAATTGGTTTAGCAATTATAAAACTTGGTGAGCCACGAAAAAATAGCATTTAATAATTTTGGTCGGCATACAAAGATTTTGTTTGCAACTAAAAAAATCAGGCGGCAATCCTTGTTCCGCAAATAATTTTGATAATGGTCAAAAATTAAATCATAAATAGGCAGCTTACAATAACATGAGTTTGCATAATAAACATTCAGTCAGCAAAATAACTACTTGATCAGCAAGATGTCATGACTGATCAGCAGAGAACACATGTCTATAAGCAGTATGTTTGATTGGTATGCACATTTAAAACATGATGAGCAAAATAATTAATTGGATTGCGTTTTTGTTGACAGACAGACATGAATCGCTGCAAAACCGACTCCACGTGGCCTTGTATGCCCTACCCCTAGAGTGTTATTTAAAATCGCGTAGGCGCGGAAGGGCGAGGCGGCCCGCGAGCTGAGGAACAGGTGGTTTCAACACTCGCCGCCGCGGCTGAGGCTGGCCGGCGAAACCAGCCAGCAAGCCGATTCCGCGGTGGTGAGCGTTAAATACATCTGCGACGATAAGCTCGCATGGGACCGCCGGAGCCCCGCAGCGCCGGAGCCGTGACAGAAACCATGCCTGCTGCATGTTGCACTTTTATATGCATCTCAAAATGAATTTTTTTGCTTACCGTCTGAGTGCTTACCAAAATTTTATTAAACAGGAGCAGCTCATTGCAGCTTATATTATCAATATGCTGTGCAAAAATAATTACAGCCATCCAGAATGACATAAATTGCTGATTGATTTTGGAATGTTTGCGGGCCATGAGTTGCTGATCAATTAGCTATTTCTGCTCACAGATTGTATTTTTCTGCTCACAAAAATACGAATACTATGCTAACCATTTAAATAACACCCATTAGAAAATATACTCAAGTCCATGTAAAATATTAAAAATGATTAATTCGTTCTCGGCGTTCTCGTGCGGCTAGCTTTTTCTTTTCTTTAACTTCCTCTTTGGCTTTTTTGGGTTTTCCCATCCTATAAATTAAATTACTTGATGAGACAGCATATAGCTTAGACGTATTTACGGACAATGATAATACTTAATATTCTATGAAAACCACGAGAAAACTTTCTATTACGACGTCGCGGCTTCAGCAGTGTGATTCTCTAAGATCTCATTTAGAACTTCGAATTTGAATCCGCTGTGAGTTTCTTGATTGGCATTTTAAAAACTCGGTTGATAATTCGAATTTACATTAGCGCAACCCTTGCGAGCGCGTCAGCGAGTTGAACAAAATTATCAGGGAGATTGTGACAGATAAAGTATGAGATGACGTAAGAAGTGGCTAGTGACTTTGTGATGCTTACAGAATGCAAAATCAAGGTAGTTTTGAACCTTATGCGAAATAAGAGTGAATAGTGATGTGAAATGCGAGTTGTTGTATGAATTTTACAGAATCGACGTACAGTTAGTAAACAAGTAGTAATTTTTCAGAGAACGGTAATTATGTATTAACACATGGTAATTAGTATACCATAATTAGAAAACGATAGATTTTCTTCAAAATGTCGAAAACCAACTCAATATGCAACTACCTACTGGCTTATTACAACGTACGGACGCCAAAGTACTGTTTCCATTACCATGATCAACTAGAGGCTAACTTAGAAAATCAAGTATTTAAATAAGTTCAACGGTAATTAGAGAAGTTTTTAACCAAGGCTACGGTAATTAAATACTCATGTGCTTCGTTGGTGGTACAACAACGTTAGAGATGTGCAACTGCTTATGGGCTGCGGCACACACTGAGGAGACGCGATGAGTACTGTAGTGATGTGCCTAATACTGTTATTCAGGGATATGTACCCGAGAACAGAAAATG